>CM048918.1:38651589-40120981 GCA_026686955.1 Epinephelus cyanopodus
AAAGTAATTTTTATAGTATCACTATGTGCGCGTATACCCACCTACTACACACAGCGTTCATTTTATTGACGAAAACTATGACCAAAAAATGTTATCAACAACCTTTTTCTGCAGGATGAAAATGAGACAATGGCGAGCAAAAATAGAGTTCGATAACAAAAACTGAGAAGAAATGTGCGTTTTGTTTTCACTGAGATGAGCCACAAGACAATCAGAGATCTCCGCCTTCTGATAGTCTGGGGACACTCCTTTCTAAAGTGTGTTTAACACACTGGAGAAAACAGCCGGCAACAAAGAAACACCTCTTGCATTTACTATTGGTTCTGCAACGTAGGGAGTTGTTTTAAACTCTGAAATTGTATCCGCCATCTAAACAGAAAATCAGGGAGAAAGACATCAGTCTTTAGTTAAGCAAAGCGTCTAAAGACTGACTTGTGAGTCTGCTGCATGAGCAACAGGCTGGCAAACTCTAGTAAATAGTCTGCACCAGGATGTTTCGCAAGCCAGCAAAAACACTCACACTGGAGCAGCGTCAGTAATTCAGCAGTAGATAATCAGCCGTGTGTGTCTGACTGTGGATGGTGGAGTTGTTAGTCGCAGCGGTGGCTGTTAGCAGCTAGCTCCGCTTGTTGGCTGCTGAACGGCAGCGGAGCAAGCGGCCACCAGCTGCCAGTCTTCACAGCTGATCCCCGCAGGACTCCAGTCAGTCTCGGGAGGCTCAGTTATCTGTGTGTGTAGCTGTGCTCTAAGTAAACAGGGGGTCATCCGTCGCGGTGCAATTCTCCGCCAGAGCGGTAGAAGGCAGCGTTCCTTTCCTGAGTGGTTATCGTCGTCTCTAGTTGATTCTTTGTTTAGCTTCCGGCTTTTCCGGTCACAGTGAACAATGGTGACCGAGAGAGAGAGAATCTTGCTGGAGTTGGAGTTGTTGGATGTCGAAGAAAGTATGTAATACTGCAACATCTACATCGCATCCATGCTCAACAACAAGATGTTTAAAGATGGCGGGGATGGCGGAATCTGGAAATACAGATCCGGAAATGCGTTGCTACCAAGCAAACCAATAACAGCCCTGCCAGTCTGCGCTGGGTCTGCGTCGCCACGATGTGTAGTTACATAGCCCCGTACCCTACAACGTAGCGACGACGTTGATTCAATGCAGGACCATAAATCAGGCTTAAGTGGGAAACATAGAACCCTGGAAACATGGATACGCTCCCGTAAACAGTCTGAACTCAGATCAGTTTTCTTTGACAGAGATGAAAGTTTAGTTTAAATCACCAACTCTGTGAAACCTCCAGACTAACATGCTGCAGGAGAAGACAGAAGTCAGGCTTTAATCAAGTTATTTTTCTGCCCCTTAACAGTCAGGTGGATAAATCAGATTTAACAATGAACCTGGGTACACATTCTAGTTGTCTCAGATTAATTATTTGTGGTGTCAAAGTTTTTTAGAGATATTGTAAAGATATTGTACTTTTCAAATGACAATTATAAACTTGTAAATCAGCCCTTAAACCTGTCAAACATTGCTGGAGACATGACAGTTAAGTGTGCAGAAATTATTTGTAGGTGTAAAAGAAAATGTCAGATTTGATTTTATACAACCTGTCACCTTTTTATTATAATTTCTGACACATGAATTAGCTTGACTGGATTTGTTTAAAGATTATAATAAAAAAAAAAAAAAAAAAAAAACTAGACTAAAACTATTCAGGTTAAAAATGAATAAAACTAATCAACATTTTCGTCTCATCACTCAGACTAAATCTAAAAATATCTGTCAAAATTTACATTACACACACTCACACACACTTGCCCCATTTTTCTTCCCCGCTGCACCTGGACTGTGATTGACAGCTGGGTGGTGGGTGACTCTTGGTGACAGCAGCAGTGACCTCAGACCGGGTGACGTCGCAGCAGCGGCGGCTGGCTGATGCTGCCAGATGTGAGGCTGCTGCAGGTTTTCACAGCTGTACGGGGATAGAGGCATGGACAGTGTCCAGTAACAACCTGCTCTAGTCCCCACGATCCCTCGAGACTTGTGGCTGCGTGAAAAGACATTTTTACAAGAGCTGGAGTGAAAGGAAACAACTGTTGCCGTTAGCTCCGGCGTGTTCCACTGAAACAACCAAACCTTTGTTGTGTGTTAAGGTCGGACTCGTACGGCCTTTTGAAGCCTTCGAGGCTGAATGTTTTTGGGATATCTTTCCAGTTAATGGCAAAAAAGTGTTTTTTGCAGAGGTGAATGTGATCAATAAAGCTGCTGCACACGCATCATGATTTTAAACGAACTGCTACTTTTTTTTGGTATTTTTTCGCAGGCCAACATCAGTTATACATTTCAGAGGTTTCTAGTTGTGGGTGGAGGTTTTTCACTGCACAGTGTTTCCTTGGACAAAGACTGCACGTCCAAACACTGTGTTCTCTTCTGTGATTGGTATTGAAATATTGGTTGTTTATTTGATCAGGGTGTGTGAATGAAATGTAGCTGAGCTGATTGTAATGTAAATACTTCACACTGTGGCTCCTTCCCAAAGTGAATATTTTGTTAATTCTGTGTCATTTGTGCCTAATAGCACACACATACTGAACACAGTGGGTGTGCATGTGTGATTTGTGATGTGTTTTTAATAGAGAGTGGTGTAAAAGGTTCATGTTTCTTATTCAGTAACATGTGGATGAGATATGGACCACGCCATTAACTTGTATTTAGACAGCTGCCTTAATTTAGACACCTCTCTCTCTCCCTCTCTCTCTCCCTCTCCCTCTCCTTCTGCATGACATCATGTGATTGATTACAAAGTGATCTGAATATTGTCGTGCAAGCTCTTTTCAAATGAACTCGACATGTTCACAACATGTTGGGACCCAGATGCAGCACACAGGAAACCAGGAGCAGTTAGTAATGATGCTTAATGCCACGACTGAGCAGGTACAGGGCAGGGCAGGTAATCAGCACAGTTCAACACTCGAACAAAGTCTCTCCACAAAGTCTTTGGCAGCCCGGCTGGTTTGGCAGGTAGAACTGGGCCAGATGCAAGTGAGTGAGCAGTGACGTTTGTCCAAACACACACACTTAAGTTCAAGAAAGATCTAGAACCATGTAAGCACACTGCCGAAACTAACGACCCAGCAGGGGACGGGCAGAAGGTAGGCTGAGGACAGGCAGATGATTGAGAAGCTAGCAGGTGAGCACTCACAGGATACACACACACAAAATGGCGGGTGTGGCAACATGGCGAAAGTCTCTGGGCTGCAAGAAACCACAGGCAATCAGACGGGAACACTCACACTGTAGCGTCGTCATCCGATCGTAACGCCAAGCAGCCACAGGCAAACAGGAACCAAGGACACAGACACAGATCTCACGGACAGAGGGATGGTGCGTTAACCAGGAATCAGATGACGCAGGCAGAGTCAGCATCAGGAAATCAGTTCGGAAAACAGTGCAAGAGAGAGAGATCCTGCACAAGCGGCAAAGACAGGTGAACTGAGTGACTGAAACTGAGGCGCAGGAAAACTAGGATGAATGGAAAACTACTGAGCTGGGTGACTGGACATGCAGAAGTGAGCAGGTGACCGAGCAGAGACAACAAGTGACTTTAACCTTTGACCTGTCAACATGACCTCAGCACCATTATAAAAACTCCATCTATTTGTACTCTAAATGGTTCAACAACTGCAAACACTGACAAGATCCTGCTCACTGTGAGCTAGTTCAGGCAGTCTGATTCATACGCACACGTCATATGTCACTCTCCATATGTCATTAACAAAACACAACCTCCCAATTTGAGTCTATTTTAGTCTATTTAAGCTGCAAAATCTTCCCAGCTCTCCCTTTGCCTTGTCAATGCTGCTCCTGCTCTTTTTGTCGCTCTTTCAGCCCCACGTCCACCCCAGCAGTTTCTGATCCATCACAGTGCAGTCAGATAGTTTGCCATCGTGTACTGTCTGTTTAGAATCAAATAACACTGAAGTTTATTTTCGGTTTTTGTGGTAGACATCCAATAGTTGATGTAGTTATCTTTTTCTTTGGCTATAATTAGGTTGAGCTGGATTGTGTGAGGGTTGTCCTGAGGCCGTGTGCAGAGGACTCCTCTCTGTGTTCTCCTCTTGGCAATCATCACTGCCCAATATCTCACGCAAACATATCTGCGGGGAGCGATGAGGCCGGCGTCTAGATGCCTAACTCTAATGTTCTGCTGCTGAAATAAACATTTAAAACATGAGCTGACCGACTGCATTGCAATTATGAACCCTGAATGGAGTGCACCTTGTAAGAAAGCATAACAACTGACTTGAGCGCTGCTTTGTCAACCCGTGCATGACATGACATACTGGTCAGGGATTCAACTCTGCCGTAGAGGCATAAAAAGTGGAGAAAAAACTCTGCAATCCTCATGTTGGGCCCCAAAATTAGCTCCACAATGGTTAATTGTAAGAGAAGCTAATGTGTTACAACTCCGGTTCAATGTGGATTCTTTACACTATGACATCATGAGCCTAAAAGCAATATAATGGTGCACCTAAAGAAACATTTCAGACAGTTATTATGTGTCCAGGGCTGGGCAACGTGTTGAGCTACAGCTCCTGTTACCTCCTGGGCCAGTGAGATTTTTATTTAGAGGATCATTGTCTTAGAAATGTTTGCTCCATAATCTGTCACAGAAAAACATCAGTGGATCGTTGAAGTTGAGCGTCGTAACTGATAACGGATGTTGCAAGGCTCCTGGACTTGAATATTTTTGGGGTGAAATTAAATTTTAATGGCCTGGTGGTTTGATGTGTAATAGCCGGTTTTACATTACACACACACACACACACACACACAGAGCTGCACATTGTGTCCCAACACGTTCTTGTCCTTCTGTCAATCTAATACATGGAGCTCATGTGTCCCTGGTGACGTAACAATTTCAGCGTTACATCGTCTCCTCCAGGGACATGTTAGCCCTCCAGTTAAGATCTCTGCAAAACATTTACACAGTGTTTCATGGGGTATCAGGTGACGAGAAGATTTTAGTCATATGTTGAGTCAAGGTGGGCTCGAACATTGTGCATCTTATTAAAAACAACAACATGCCAGATGGGTGAAGTCAGCTCGAGAAAGAAAGGGGAAAAAAAAGAAGCTTGTGGTGCTTTGTTTTTCAGATTTCAAAGCGAGAACATGAGCTCATTTCAAACTTACCATCCACATGCGGTAATATATTTTCATCATTAGGCCCATTACAAATATAAACAGACTATCTGAGGGCATGAGGAGTGTGCAGCCAAACTCTGTTCTTCCATTTTGTCACCTCTGTGACTCCGCAGTGCGGTGAAGAGTCCAAAATAGAAATCTTTCTCTGTGTTTTAGTCAAGACAGATGTTAAATCATGAACCCCAGAATAGAATAGGATTAATTTTCTCCACATTTCCTCCTAATTCCACACAGTTAAAAACAATAAAACCTAATTTGTTCAGATATCCACGCTGATGATAAACATTAAATTTAACCTTCCCAGTTAAAATTTTGAGGCAATGACGCCAAAATAAAGAAAAGCTACTGCTCATACGTTAACGCACACTTTAAATAACATTAAGTAAGGTCTAGTAAACACAAAGCATTTGTTGTTTTTCATGTTTTTGAATTTCACAACTACATTGTGTTTAGGTTTAGAAAGAAAGAACAGGGTTTGGCTTTAGATTCATATGAGAAGCAAACACCAGCCTCCCAGGTGAAACTCAGTGATTGCTGCAACCATTCTTCGCCCTCTTAACTTACGTTGTTGTCCAGCCTTTACTCAGTAATGGCAGCCTGCCGTGCATCATGCCGACATGAAAGAACGGCTTTTATAGAAGACTTTTACGTGTAGTACCCTCGGCAAGATAACAACACAATAAAAAAGACAGACAGTATATAAATATAAATATAAAAAGACGTCAGTAAGGTATAAAAACAAGATGAGAGATATAGCAGCAGTATAAAAACTTAGATAAATTTAAATAAATAAATAAATAAATTTATATTACATTGCATTTTATTGTCGGTGTCTGACGCCGTAAGTCACTGCCCAAGCACTGATATTCAGTGACTTATAAATGAGAATGGGTTGCACTGTTTTACTTCAACACCAGAAAAAAAACAATATAAGTTTAATAACACTGGTGTTTTCAACCACACCGGAAAAACAACGGAAGAAACGGAACGGACAAAAAAATGTTATTTTAAGTCACGCTATGTTCTAACTTTGTCTTGATAAAAGTTATAATTGAAAAATGGCAACGTTTTCTTTTACGGTGATCTAAGCTGCATATTATGTGTGATTTTCACTGACTAGTTTGGTCAGTTTTTGAATTTCTGTCAGTCAAATATTATTGGAAGATTATAGGACTACAGTGCTATACTTTGTGGATATTAAAAGATAGTTATGTTTTTATTTCTGGCTTCTAGTGATGAGGTTGCAGATTGCAACTGTTTGGTTTGTCTGTTCAGGGCTACTGTAGAAACAGCATGGTGGACTCCACGGAAAAGGACCCGCTCTGTATTTAGGTACAAATGGCTCATTTTAAGGTAACAAATACACAATAATTCAAAACATATTTATGAATATTTTATTCCATTTTTGCCGATACATCCCCCTAAATCCTACAGACTGGACCTTTTAAGTCTTAAAGTGTATTCATACTGTGTTCATGGAGCCACAGAACCTTGTATGTTGTCCATCCATCCATCCATCCATTTTCTACAACCATGTGTCCTCTTAAGGGTGGTGGGGAGGCTGGAGCCAATCATAGCTGACATCTGGCAAGAGGTGGGGTGAACTCTGGACAGGCCGCCACTATCCTTGTAGTTTATGTAACATGAAACATTTTTAAAAGCAATTTTTCAGGATTTATACTACTCACGCTGATTGTTCTATTAGCCAGTAAGCAAGATGTCATTCTGTCCTACAGCGATGTGAGTATGTTCATCTGAACAGTTTTAATCATCAAATACCTCCAGGCTCAGTTAGTAAGCGAGTGTATGACCTGGTTAACTGGCCCTGACACATTACATGACAGTTACACAACACAGGAATGACACAGTGTGTATAGGATGAAACCGAGCAGGACCTCTCGGTGCAAAGCAGGCAGCAGACTAAACATGTTGAGGCCCACGTTGGCTTATCGTCCAGAGTGGTTCACCCTGTAGGTAAACTCCAGGGGGCACAGCTGGGTCCTATTGTAGCAGTTTAATGTATTCAGTTTGCCTCATGTGCACTCAGGTAACCCTGCATGGAGTCTGCCACTGACACAGCCGTGATTGTTCACTCTCAAATACTTTGTATCATGAACTTTATTGACAAGAATAACTTTTGTCAAATGACAAGATGCAATGGTCTGCTTGCACTTACGTGGATATTGCTTACTGTGATGTCATTTCTTAGAGTATCCTCAAATGTTTTATATCCCTAAATTTTGCACAACCTAAGCTACAAGGTTATGCAAGTCAATAATCCATTATAACTAATAAAGGTATTGAAATTCTGTCATAAAAAATACAAAAAAAAAGTTTTTTCATCAGATTTTAAAACATAAAAACACAGCACATCGACCCAATAGATTTTTAAATGTAGAAACATGTACAAAAAAAAAAAAAAATCCAAACACTCCATAAATTTATTGAACCATGTACATTATTTCATTTTTGAGATATGTCCTTTTTTATGAGCAGAGTGCAAATACATTGTGATAGATTCATCATTCATTCCTTCACAGTTAGCTTAGCATAACGACACCATTATTTACAAGTCGGACAAGAGAAGCCTTGGCAATCTGTTGCAAAAATGAACGTCCTGGCTATTATTATTATTATTATTATTATTATTATTATTATTATTATTATTAGAGATACAGGATTATGCAAACAATGGTCTCCTGTGGCCATTGCGTGGCTATTCAGGAGTAATCCCAACGAAATGCCACTTTTGCACGGCATGTAAGGTAAGGTAATATAGGATCATGATGTGATGACACGGAAGACAGAAGGTTTAGCTTTCTGCTGCTAAAATAATTAATGTTCCAGCTTTTATGGTTCATATCTGGGGAAAAAAACTGATACAGCATGGTAGTGCAATATCTTGCGTGGTAAAATTGTATCAAAACACGATGACAATTTTTGGTCTTAGAATAATAAAATCAGTTGCTTTTTCGCTCCACTAGATGGTGCTGATGTGTTTTTTTTCCTGATGAGGTCAGCAGAGGTCTCAGTCAGTGGCATTTCGCAGGAAGTTCATCAAAACAAAGATGGAGGGACCGGAGAAAGAAATCAGAAAGGCGCCGTTAGCTTTTGAGTGAAACGTCTGGACTTATTTTGGATTTTTTAATACAGAAGCAAAGAAAGACTTAGATAAAATACTCTGGTAATCCTACGAACATGAGGGCTCACCTCACACACGAACATCCAGAGATAGCGTCAGCCGCTGACGGCCAGGCTAACTCTTAACCCACTCCGCTGAAAAATGAACCAACACTGGACACAATTAGCTCGACAAAACTACCATCCAACTGTGAAAGAGCAAAGGAAATAACAAAGTCCGTCATCTATTTCATGTGCAAAGATCTGCGTCCATGCAGCGATGTTGAAAACAAAGGCTTTTGTTACATGCATACACAGCTGAACCCAAGCTCTACGGAGAAGTGAGCGTAAAGCTGAGGAATCTTTGAATACAGCAGGAAGGGTGGCGTTAACTTGTGTGTAAGTTTTAACATTCCATAAAAACAATATCTTTCTTTGCTATTTCATCAGACATTTTTGTTATTGTTCTTTGAGATATTACCATAATTTTTGATATTACTTTCCTATTTCTCACTCGCATGGGTAATTTAATTTAAGTTTAGAGACTGTCCAGAGCTTTATATCCCTTGGTTGGCTTCTTTCCTTTTGTGGAGAAGGACGGTCTCCAGCAGAAGCAATGTGTGGATTTTCTCATGCTTAACTTAAACACATCTCGACAACATACTGTGCTCCTGACGATCAATCATTTTAGCATACGCCCAATAATGACATATGTCAACGTTCAAGTGGAACAGCCCTGGTAGCCGTAGGACTCGTGACTCCTGCATAACGGGACCAAAGAAGGAAATAATGTGACGTTGTTAGAGCCACAAACTCTGCAGAGGGAGAACGTCAGGGTGGGTGGATGGGTTAACAAAATGTTGACACTGGAGGCTGCTGTTCATTTCCTGTTTACTACCAGCAGTCAGCGTTTGACAGAAATCATTTCCCAACCTTAACCAAATAGTTATTGGAACCATGATGACAATGGGCCCCCAGCCTTATTGATGACGTTTTAAACCAAACCACAATGTTTCCCTAACCATAACAGAGGAGGAGGATCTTAATGTTGAATGGCTATCATGGCACGAATCGGTTGCTGAAGTACAGATTTTTCAGCTCTCATGAATAAGTATATGACACAAAATCACATTACTGGCTTCATTTGCACCACTTAATTGGCTTCTTCGCATCATTCGGGTCGTGTCCATCTGGAATTCGCTTTTAGTTGCGTCTTTACATTTACATTACATGTAAATTCACTTGCACAAATAGATTTATTCGAGCCCCGTATAAACACAACATAAACCTTTTGTGCCTGAGCAAACACAAGTATTGTTGATTCAGAAAACAGTGATCTTTAACCATTTTGTTGTTGCTCAACAGCTGCTCAGCAACTCAACAACTAAAAAAAAGATTAATAGACCATGAAAGTGGTTACAAATATTCAAAGTCTCCAGCACGATGAACTGAACTTCACAGTCTGCTCTGTGCATTGCACAACAGTCTGGTGGTTCTGGTGAAGGTGGTGGGCAAAGAGAGGAAGATGAGCAAAAACCTTGAAACCACAGAAAAATATTTTCCTTTGTCGTGACATCACCAGGCACCATGTTATCCATCGGAAGCTGTGAGTAAGTGGGCAGGTGAGCGCATGCATACGTGTGAACAGTTATGTCCTGCACGAATTCACTTCCCCGCAGCCCCCATCTCCTCAGCCAGACAGTATCTGTCAGCGGACAGAGCCCTGTTCTCTGCCAGGGCTGCAGTCATCGACCCCATGGTGGGTTACCATGGTACTGAGATACACTGGAGAGAAACAGCGTGGTCGTTCCTACAGAGTCTGTGCCGTCCAATGTTTGCACATTCCACATAGAACTTCATCTCAGGCGCAGGGAATTAACTAAGTCAATACTGAAGAGAGGAAAAAGAAAACTAAACATCACATCTTGCTTTCACTGAGCTTTATTTGGTTTACGTTTTAACCCCAGGTAGTTCTTTGTCAGACAATACCCCCTTTACATTTTTACTACCATGACGTAACTGATGAAAATGTACAGGGGGTGAAATGTTGCACCAGGGGATAGACGTACAGTGCAGGTTTTCTTCTTCCAGTGTTCAACTTTGATTTAAGGAAGTAGCAGTAGTTAACAAAGTAAGAGTAATCAAGTAAAAATTTGCATATGTGTTTTCCTGTGTAATGCAGGAAATTCATTCTCTTTATTATTGGGGCCATAAGGGTCAAAACATAACTACATTTTACAAAACACTACGATATTTGAGAAACACACCATTTCAGAAAACCCATCAACATTTCAAAAAACATGACATGATTTTGGAAAACAATACAGCGTTTTACAACACACAACAACATTTTGGAAAACACAACAGTGTATCAGGAAACAACATTTCATAAAACACAACATTTCAGAAAACAACATTTCAGAAAGCACTAGAACATGTTGGAAGACAACATTTTGGAAAACACTACAACATTTCAGGAAACACAACATTTTACAAAACACAACAACCTTTTAGAAAACAAATATTTCAGAAAACACCACCATTTCAAAAAACAACATTTCAGAAAACACTAGAACATGTTGGAAGACAACATTTTGGAAAACACAACAACCTTTCAGAAAACAAACATTTCAGAAAACATTTCAGAAAACACAACAACATTTTGGAAAACAACATTTTACAAAACACAACATTTCAGAAAAAAAACATTTCAGAAAACATAACAACATTTCAGAAAACAACATTTCAGAAAACACAACAACATTTTGGAAAACAACATCTTACAAAACAACATTTCAGAAAACACTAGAACATGCTGGAAACAACATTTCAGAAAACACAACAACATTTTGGAAAACAATATTTTACAATATACAACAACATTTCAGAAAGCACTAGAACATTTTGGAAAAGACAAAAATATTTCGGTAAACATTTTGGAAAACACAACATTTCAGAAAACAAACATTTCAGGTAAAACAACATTTCAGAAAACAAACATTTCACAAAACACAACATTTCAGAAAACAACATTTCAAAAAACACATTTCACCTCACTATATTTGCATTTTTATGTCTGTGTCCCTGATTTTTTTTGTAGCTTCCTCCTGAATTTGTTGTCTGGCGCCTGGTTACTACCTTTTTTATTAAGTCCTGACTGCATCTGCGCACTGTGCCCAGAAATTTCCTGAACACAGCAAAATAAAGTATGAAAATCCAGGCGGAGGGCAGAGTCTTTGCGGATTACACCACCATGCACTTCCAGTGTGTCATTAGTGATGCACAAGGATTACTCTATACTCTTATACTTTTTTTTTTGAAAATTCTGCATATTAAATTTTCTTAAGACACCAATCTTTCTCTAACTCTCTCCAGATGCATTATGTTGATGGTGAATGTTTCTTTTAAACTGTCTTTGCTGTCGCACATTAACATGTACATTTACTTTTAAGGAGACAGTGTTGTTGCTGGGAGTGATTTGTCTACTCCAGGCCTGTTGACTCTCTTACTGAGCTAAAACACAGCCCTAAAAACTGTCATCTCCAAAAAATGCACTTCCGTTTGCTGTGTTGCATACCTCAGGAATCCTACTGAGAGAGAATAAAGGCACGTAACTCAAAGAGCCAAAACAAAATATCAGTCATTAATTAGTGTCTGTCCTGGGGCACAGTTAGATATGACTGTGGGCTCTTCAATGTAAAGACATTGCTTTGTTCTTGATGTATGAGGCTTGGGTGCCAAAAAAGGTTTGGACCACGAGGGAAAATAGTTCAAAGCTGACAGAGGGTAAAAAATGAGATATTTTGGCATACACTAAATACAATACACTAACAGAGTCAACAGTTCAGCCTTATCTGCGCTAAGTTAAACATTGTCATACACATGCATGCCTGGACACATTCTCAGACACACACACACACACACACACACACACACTCACACTCACACTCACACTCACACACACACACACACACACACACACACACACACACTCACACTTTGTTTCCTCTTTCCTTTTCCTATTTGTCCACGTAAGTTGCTCAGTGTTTGCAACATGTCAACAAGTTGTTATACACTTCTGGTTGTGCTGTAAACAGCCTCAGTGTGGTGAGAAAAAAGCTGACAGTTCCTGAGGTTTCAGCGCAGTGACATGTAGAACAGCTGCAGCTTCATCCTGGCTCAGCCTGAGACAGAAAATAATGGCGGCATCTGCAGGATTTATCACATCACACTGCAGCAGCCATCAGTCAACAGCCACTCATTTGTCTTTGGTGTCAATTACTATCAGCCATGAGGGGGTAGTAAATCAGAGCAAATACAACACAACACTGCATTGTTTTTTAAATGCTATGACGGCCTGTTAGAGCTGTTGTAAGAAAAATAAATGTAGAGCTGAGGAGGGGAGAAAAATTCCAATAAAAAATAATTTTCCAGATAAAAATGTTGGTGTCCTCTGACATTAAAATTTATACAAAAAAAACTTCTCTGAGATCATAAAGCCTGATGATTGCTGCTATTTTAACTCCCCGCGGACGTCGGGTCGAGGAGGAGGAAAAGCGACTATTTATAAGAGTCACTATAAATGTATGACGTGTGCCGTCTGAGTGCCACAAATCATTTTGTCCTGGAAGCGACCTGGGGTGGACTCGGAGACAGTTTCCTAAAGTTATGGATATACACTATAGGAAAGACATAGGTATAGGTCACGTACAGACATCAGCAGAAATAAGAGACTTTTGCATATCCAGTTACAAGTTCCTTGTAGTGGCTTTAAGCCATGTTTAATGTGTGTTTTGAATCAACTAAACTTTACAGCACGTCACAAAAACCTCCTTTCCGACCAGTGTTTTGGAGGTTTAACTGCAGAGCGACACAGACACACCAACGCACAAGTGTAAATACTCACAACACAAGGGCCACGTGTGTAGGCTACAGCGTAGTGTCTGCCGCACAAGTATAAATCCCACACCTGTAGTTCGGTTCATTTGGTCGCACCAGACGGAAATAATTATACCTTTGTTGCATTTTAGTTTTGGGCTGGTTCCTGTTCGCACTGACTTTTGCAAAAACAAGAGGAGTAAACAAAGTTCTACCAACTGACAGTAACTCATTGATTGGACAGTTTTGGCGTTTGTCATCCTGCATCATCAGGACCCATGAGGGGAAATCAAATTTTGGTGACTGACAGAAGTTTATGCAGCAGCACGTTAATGCTTCTGAAGTGTTTATCTTTATGTTCTTTGGTTTCACAAAGAGTTCATAGAGAAATAACTGTGTGGAGGTGGGTGTGGTTAGCGGTCAGCTGTAGGGGGGCAGCCACAAGCACATGTTGAAGATTGATTTTGTTGTTGTGTGCTGGGCAGTAGTTAATTTAAGTATTGCATGTGAACAGAGTGCTGAATCTGTGCGCCTGTGCTGGG
Source organism: Epinephelus cyanopodus (assembly GCA_026686955.1). NCBI lineage: Eukaryota > Metazoa > Chordata > Actinopteri > Perciformes > Serranidae > Epinephelus > Epinephelus cyanopodus. Next base: position 38,665,333 of record CM048918.1, read on the forward strand.
GAACTCACAGGGGTAGCAAGACGGCAACCAACAGATTGTAAGCATTATTAGGAGGCTGTTAGACTGCAGATCATCATACTTCCTGTCTTTGTGTCTTCCCGCCTGTTTCCTGTCACACCTGTCTCGTTAGTCCTTCCCTGTTCCCCGAGTCTTCCCTTCACACCTGTTCTGTGTTAGTCTTGTTTGCTCCACCCTTGTTGTTAGCCAATCTCCATTTCCCTCCTGTTGCCTGTGTCCACCTACTCCAGCTCGTTCTTGTGATTAGTTTTCTGTGTATATATACCTGTGTGTTTCCTTTTGATCCCTGTCAGTTTGCCCTGTAGTCACCCCTGCATTCATTCCTGTATTCATTGAGACAAGACATTTTACAGTTGAAAAGAACATCTTAGTTTAGTATGTCAGCATGCAGTTTAAATTATCTAAATCGTACCTTGGTGTTGCTGTTTTGCATTTCTTAATTATCAGCCAACATTTTTGCCGTAGGCCTACACTCTTCTGTGTTTTCACAGGGATTCCTTTTTTTCCCCAGTGGGCTTCCTTGAAAGCTACTTAGCAAATCGGCGACCTCAGTCTAGGTGGCGATAACACCTGTTAACGCTTTTTGTCAACTGCCATAAAATGGAAAGAAAAAGAAGGAGTGACCTCAGTGCACTCGTCAGTCAGTCATTCATCACAGCGGCCTGGTGGCCAGCGGCAGCGCTGGGTCTGACCTGTGTGACAGCAGCCACGACCCCTTCTCCAGGTCAGCTACAACCACAAATATACCACCATATAACAAATCCCTATTTAACCCCTGGCTATAGCTATAACACATTGATTTTTAGCACAATTACATTTTTCTACTGTTGTCAGCAGTTTCCCTCCACTGATGTAAATGAGCTGCAGCAGCAGTTGGCCGCACACTAGAACAGTGTGTTCCTGAATGTGTTCCTATCTGCACTATTATACAAACGAACGTGTCATAAGCTGTTACATTAATGCACACGATGAAGACTCAGCCAGAGACTGAAGACCAGACCTCAGTAATAAAACGTAGGGGCCTCGACAGGAACTGGCTTCTCCAGCGATGAATGATGAAGCACCTCCAGAACTAACTGCTTCCTTATCACTTGTTTAGACTTGTGTTGTTTTCTCCAAGATGAATGACTGACTCATGGTAGAGCATCAAAACCCAGCAGACCTGCGTTCTGCCCTTTTGACCTCACAGTCCTGCCGTCAGACCACTGTTATCACCTGCTCCTCACAGACACCTGGCTGCAAGTCAACCAGCAGACTTACTGACGAATTGTATGACGAATTACTAATAACATTTCAGTAATAATATTCAAGCTACCTCCAAAATTAATACAACCTTACTTTCATTGTCACCCTGCTACTGATTTGAAACTCATTATTTGATAACATCCCTGGAAAATTATGACGTTATTATGATGTGTTTGAATATAATCTTGTAAAAGTAGTTTTTGGGGAGAAACTTGAATAAATACAGCTGTTTGAAGGAACATATCACAATATATGTAGTTAAAAGGCCTTTGAAGTTATTTTTTAAAGATGTTTTCTATGTGAAATAAAGTTACATCAAAGGTTGTTATAAATTTGTATGGTTGAATTTGTGTTCTTTTAAAGATAGCGTAATGACGGGCTGAACTTATTTTAATAGGATTTATTTCTTTCCCCGGGGGCAAGAAATAAAGGGGGAATAAAAATGAACAAAAACAAATTAAAAATGTTTCTTAATAGAACATTAATTATCAATTCTATTAAATAATTATCAAATAAAATAATTCTAATTAATTATGTAATATTCAATCATTATTATTATTATTAAATATATAATATTTAATATTAAATAAAATATAAATGTGATGTGATTTATTAAAAAATATAAAATATACAAATTCTCTCTCTCTCCAGGTCGGGGGGGAGGTCCTGCCTCGGATGGAGGATTTTAAGTATCTCTGGATCTTGTTCACAAGTGAGGGTAGGATGGAGCGGGAGATTGACAGGCGGATTGGGGCGGTGTCTGCAGTGATGCAATTCACACGTTGTGGTGAAGAGGCAGCTTAGCCAGAAAGCGAAGCTCTCAATTTACCGGTCGATCTACGTTTCAACCCTCACCTATGGTCACGAGCTCTGGGTAGTGACCGAAACGACGAGATCGCGAGTACAAGCAGCCGAAATGAGTTTCCTCCGCAGGGTGGCTGGGCTCAGCCTTAGAGATAGGGGGAGGAGCTCGGACATCTGGGAGGGACTCGGAGTAGAGCTCCACATCGAGAGGAGCCAGTTGAGGTGGTTCGGGCATCTAATTATAAATTCTATCAATTAAAAAAAGAGCAAAAACAAATCAAACAACAATTGGTATTGGTATTAGCCAGTTGTTATTTTAAACAATGCCATCTGTCATCTTTCACAGTCAGTGGATCTGTGGAATTGTGTTGCAGGTACTGGTGCTAAGATACTTTCCAGTCTAAAAAACATAACTTTAAACCTTCTCAAACACGTTCTTTGACCATCAGCACAACAACATGAAGCCGGTGTTCATATACCCCACCAAAGGCAAGCCCTGTTTGGACGGCTGCAACAGGCGGCTGTAGCCCAACACCGGCTGAACAACCAAAACAAGATTTTGATGGTGGACAGCTGCAGGCTATAAGCTCCGAACAACCAAAGAAGCTTGTGGCTAAATACAGGCCTGTGTAGTCTGTGTTGCTTATCTTCACGATGGCTCTCCTGAGGTAATCATACCCTCAGGTAAAATGTACCTAGCCTTAGCTGCGCTTACTGGAGATGACTCTGATATTCACACAGAGGCACCAGCCCTTTCTCATTTTTGAAGTCTTCAAATACCGTCGCTCTATCAGTGATTCCGGCGTCAGACATCTGACAGCAAAAGCCACCTTACACTGCAAAATAAGCCATGTTTAATTTACAGGATGGCGCTGTTGGTAATGACGTAATATAAGGAGCTGGAAAGTCCCTAGACGGCTGGTGGATGGGTCCAACAAACCCCAGACTTTTATCCAGGAGCCTGGTGTTCGTTTCCTGTGTGAATGTAGAGCCAAACCACCTTTTGCTAACATCCCCACGCTGGTTGTGGCATTTATTTTATCAGTAACGATCCCAACACTGCATGAGACCCTTCTAAATTAACCCTCAGTCCATTTGTGTCATTTCTCTCACAAACTCCAACCAGTGTGATTTTGAGAGCACGAGCACTCTGCTGGCCATTAGCTGTCTGGTCTGTATTCTGTCTTTGTTGCCTCAAATCTATTTGCTTTGACTTCGCTCACCGCCAAATGCACATCATGCTGCTCTACATCAAAGTACTGTGGATAGTCTTCACTGTGCCACTCACCTTGTATATCATGTTTTGCAGGTATGACATGCAATGCCCAGCGGACAGAGCGCACTGTGTTACATTTGCCTGACAAGGTAATGGTTAGTAATGGGTGACACAAAAAAGACCCTCTCAAAATTACCCATGATTCAAGGCTTTGTAGTGGGAACATTGTGATCGGGCCTGTAAATAATTCTGTTCTCATTTATGACTGTTTGAACTGTCAACTTCAGCTTGGAGAGAGTCTGACTAGTGCTCATCTGGTCTGCTGAGAGAAGGCGAAGATGAGCTTGGTGTTGAGTAAAATGTAAAAAAAAAACTTGGTAAATTCCTCTGAGATGAAATAGTCTCATGTGTTGTTTGCCTCCTTGTGATTTTAAGCATTGATTTATTAGGAGATTTTGACGCAGTGTTCCAAGATAGCGGCCTATTAATTCCAATAAAAAGCTGCTGCAGACTCCGCTCCCACAGGTATAATCAGAAAACCAGACAAGCAAACACACTCAGTATCCACAATTATACACAACCATATTGCACAATGCTATAACAGCTCTGATGTTTGGTATTTACAGTCACTGTCAGCTGCTCATAATGAATATGAGACTTGGTGAAAACTGACAATCTGTGAATGCAGAGTGAAACTGATGCATGAAACATTCAAACTCTAGAAGGAGCTCACTCACTCCTCAGGGCTGAGTTTTATTAGTAGACTGTAACTATAAAATGAAAGGACGTTTTGCTGCCTGTAGTCGGGAAATAAATACGTTCATTCACTGGACCGACTGCCGGCAACTTTTAAGGTGGAGCGTAAACTTGTAATGTTACTCAATATATGAATTGACGACATGAATCCATCAACACACCTTAAATTTCACTGTGACAACTTTGACCATCACTTTAGTTTTTATATGAAACACACACTTTTAGTAATGAGTGGATCTTTAAGCATTTATATATATATATTCATGTCGTTCCTGTGGGCTCCAGCAACACTAAACCCCTGAGCTTGCCTGAGAAGGACTAAATGCACAAACCTGCTATTTTTAAATATCCCATGCAGAGAGACTCTCACTGCAGCCTGTTCTATTTTGTTCTGAAAATGTTGGCGTGCAGCCTCGTTCTGTGGACGATAAACGAGGTGCAGACTTCCATCTGTGTCACCGCTGATGAGGAAATACAGTGAGTGCTGGACGGAGCAGTGAGTGACAACAACCCCGCCCACATTTAAGAGGACTGTTGGCGGTGGGAAGTCTAGGTACCATGTCTGAAGGGTTACTGTTGGTTCCAACGGGGCTTACAAAAAGGGGCTCTCAACTATGGGGTGCTGATTGTAAAGTGGCTCACACTGAAATTAACAGCAACATTTTGCCACATTTAGCTCCAAATAACGTTTTAAAAAGTGGTATGAATTTTTTAAAGTCACTTTTTACCACATTTACAATTTGAAATATGTTAAATATAATGTCACAGTTAAATCTAAATATTACATGTTCAATCTAAATGTTAAATGTTAAATCTAAATGTTGAATATAAATCTAAGTGTTAAATACAAATACAAATGTTAAATCTTCATCTAAATATTTATATTATGTAATATATATATATATGAACTATCTTAAATAAACCATGAAACCATGTTTGGGGAAATTTAGTTTGACATGTAGGCCTACTTTGAGTTTTAGAGTTCCATCCTCGCTTACCAACATGCCAACATGTCAGAATTTCAGCAGTGCATCGTTGGCAACAGCGACAGTATACACCATAGAGCCACCACAGCACTCCGTAAGTTTGTTTTCTAACTCGCGTAGCATATGCTCCTTATGTTAGCATGTAAGCTGTACGAAACTAGCTAACATTAGCTAGCTAGTGACTAACTGGCTAACTAGCAAATTTTCAACCATATTTATTAAAGTGCACAACATCTGTTAAATTAACCAATCATTCTTAAAAAGGAAAACCTCACATGTTTGATTGGATTGGACAGTTTGTTCTGTGCGTGTGCTGCAGGAGAAGCTTTCAAAACAAACACTTTTACCAAAAAGAACATGTTCCTGGACTTAAACGATCATGGCTGTTGGACTCAGCAATAATGGTCTGATATTACTGATATATTAACAGAGAAGCCAGATTTATAGTATCAGTTACAAATGAGCAGAAAACACCAGCATCACAGAGACCCAATGATTTCCAGCGCAGGCATGATTTCAATTAACAGAAACAAATTTCTTCTGACATCTAGTCCCAAGTTATTCAGCGTGTCAATAAGCCCTCCAACTCCGGGCCACATGCCATTGTATACCAGAAAGAAAAGAAACACTTTTTAAGATCTACTCGGTGGATATGAAATCATAATCTGATTTACACATGCCACATCATACAGTATGTGGTTGCCTTTCAAAGCCTCAGTTATGCAATAGCTGTTCCACTGACTCATTCTGCTGGCAGGAGATTATATTAGAGACTTTTTGGAATGGTAATCATCCCACTAGCTCATAGAATAGGTGAGTAAATACCCCAGTTTACTCTGTAATATATGTTTATAGGTTGTTACGGGCTTGAATTAATCCTTTTGGATACACCCATAAACCTGAGTTGATGAGTTGCCAAACCTGCTCAGCCTAAATTAGCAACAGACACGTACACATGCGGTCATTTGATATCACATATAAGCCCCTCGAGGTATGGGTATCGGTAATGTGCGTGGGTGGTTTTAATTTTGATGTTTACGTGTGTGAATTTGTAGAAACGTGCATGATGATGTGTGTATGTACACGTATTATGCTGCGTTGTTGCGTGCCATTACACAGGCTACAAACGACCTCATTTCTCCTGCTTATGTATAGAGGAATGCCGAGTGCCTGGCTTGGCAGCATTGTGGCATCATCTAGTGCAGCTGTGGAGGTCTGTGCCAGTGGCTCTGCTACCCATCAGTCATGGAGTCCTAGCAGGCCAACAGCTGACCATGCAGCACCATGGAGTCCATTCTCAACTACACACACACACACACACACACACACACACACACACACACACACACACACTTAAAAAAACCTAACACAACAGTGATGTCATTGTATTTGACGGGACATAACAGCAGAACTGGCCTGGATGTGCTCTGTGGTTTGTGGAAAATAATCCCGGCCATATAGACCCAGCAAATCTCAACTCCCCAGCCCACAAGTCTCCAGTATGTTCTGCTGTTGGAACAGAGCTGCATGTATGTGTTTATCTGAAGTGTAACTTAAATAAGAGAGAGGCAGTTCAGTCAGTAAACAGCACATAACCTGTCTACTAAATGTGTGAAGACATTCTGCCACTGGAAAGCTTCTAAAGCAATGGTATTTGCCATTCCGACTAGATAAGTGTGGTCGGACGGTGTCAAAGAGACGAAGATGATCAGAACCGAGAGTGTTGAACTACCAGAGGGCAGCACTGCAGATGTTCAGGACAGCTACAAATACCTTGGGGTCCCGCAGGCAAAGGCAAGTCCTGAAAAGTCGGCTGAACAGAAAGAACAAGGTCCGAGTCATCAACACGTACGCCCTGCCAATCATCAGATACCCCGCTGGTATAATAAACTGGCCAAAGGAGGAGATAGAGGCCACTGATATCAAGACAAGGAGGCTTCTCACAATGCATGGCGGGTTTCATCCCTGAGAATGTACACAAGAGGTGTAAGGCCATGGGGGAGGACTGGTGCATCAGAGCCACTGTCCAAGATCCAGGAATACATCAGGAAGATGGTGCCCAAAGATGAGCTGCTTAGTAAATACCTCAGGCAGCAGAAACCGTAGAGTGTAGAAGAGGAGGATGAACCATCATGGAAGGAAGAATGTGCCACCGACAGACTGAAGAAGTGGGCAACATCAAGAAATTCTCCCAGTGGCTGGAAAAGGCTGGATTAAAAGACAGACCAGAGGCACTAATCATAGCAGCACTCATTACAAGATCAATAGAAGCAGGGGTCCACCACAGCAGACAAGAACCCAGGTGCAGGCTGTGCAAAGATGCTCCTGAGACAGTTTAGCACAGAACAGCAGGGTGTAAGATGCAGGCAGGAAGAGCGTACATGGGACGCCATAACCAAGTGGCTGGCACAGTGTTCAGGAACATCTGCATTGAGGATGGGCTGGAAGTCCCAAGGGCAGAGTGGCAGACACTTCCTAAGGTGGTTGAGAATGACTGAGCTAAGATCGTGAAAGAACACAAGAAGCTGGGGGTCTTTGTGGTGGCAATACTGTAGTCGCCCAGTGTTATCTTTTTACTTCTCACAATTTCATTAACACCCAAAAATGTGGTGTTCATTGGTGAAGATTGACTTGCTGGGAAAAATGTTAAAGTATCCAACACGTTCTCTTCCCGACTTCTTACATATTGCCACTTGGCCAGTACCATTTACATCTACGTGCTAACCACTAGGTACCACTAGGTATTGACATGCTGGGACGACGTGCCAATTTATGCTGTGCAACAAAGCACGTGTTTAGGTTTAGAAAAAAAACCCCATTATGGTTTGGCTCGACATTCATACCAGAAACGGACACTAGGCTTGCGGATGAAAGTCCAGGCTTTGTTGAACCCATCCACCACCACTCCCGCTCACCCTATAGGGACTTTCCAGCTTCTTATGTTACGTTGTTAATAACACGTATCATAACACTAACAATTTGCTAACTTCTGAATGAGAACAGGCCGAAGCATCATTGCCACAGAGCTTATTTTCTGCAGTAATCCACAATCCAATGAAAATCCCATTGGCTTTCTGACGAGGGAACCAGGGTGATTAATTTCCACGCTGGCCGAAAAGAAATGTCACCACTGCTGCAGTCTGTGTGAAAGAAGTATCACCTATTTTAGCAGCTTTTCCTGTGTTTAAAAAACATGCATACATGCGCAAATTTGGGTGGAAAAAGGGGTCTATTCAATCACTAACACTCACTCACGTATACAGATGGCGTCAGAGCTGCCACGCAACTCACTGGCCTTCAGGAATAATCGCGGTTCAGCGTCTGCCTCAATGACGCTTCAACACCTGGACAGGAGACAGGGATTGAACCACCAACCCTACAATTAAGCTTGTGAACCACAACTACCCCCATTAAGTGCAATTAATTTTGTTGCACGCGTTAAATAAACCTGGTCTCTGCAGTGTATCAAAGTAACTGCAGCAGACGTTTTTATGGCACATAAACTATGAAAAAAAAAAAAAAATCAACAATAAAATCCCTGCCAGAACATGAAATGCTTAGAGGGTGAAATTTGTAAGCACTAAATATCTGTACTTCTGCAGTGACACCGCAAATCTGAACTTAATTGTCATGACTTGCGAAAGTATGAGGGTAGGATCTACACCCTTAACTCCATAATATCTTCCACATGACACTAACTACAACAAACTTACTGCACAGAAATAATTAACTCCAAATGATATAAAACACATAACTCTGAAAGGCGCCATATATTCCAAATGGGAATTGTGCTTCGAACATTGTGTACAGAACAGGATGTGATATCCATTCATGCGCTTTCAGGCATATGTTTTGTGAAGATGGAAATGCAATGGATTTAGGCCAATTTAGGCACATGTAATTTTTATTGCTTTAAATTTCTCTAGCACATTGTTTGGCTTGGAAGTGTCTCTTTCTTGAAGAGCCGGCAGGAAATGTAAAAGAATCGATGTGCACGCTGGCAACATGCACGCTGTGTGAACTCCAAATAAACAAGGTCTGTTCACCACATGAGAGTCTTTACAGCGGTGGTAACACAATGGCAACCCCCCCCTCCACACACACACACACACGGATGGATGGTAGCACTGTCTCACAGCATTCCAGTGCTGATGAAGACATCTTGATAGAAGCTCAGAGCACTTTTGCGACACTCGAGGGGAAAGGGCAATGAGAGATCACTTGGAATTTGCTAAATGATTTTTTCAGATCCAGGACGGGGCAGATTCGTGACCAGCTCATCTTCTGGCTCTGAGGACGGTGTCAACGCGCCCTGCTGGCCAGCTCCACTGACGTCAGTGTTTTCCACGGTTTTTGCTCTTCAGTGCACTGACCTCATAAATTTCATCACCACAAAATACTCGAAATAGTCAGAGGTGCAGAAAGATTATACCTGCCTCACCCACAGCGCATCTCCTGCATATCCCTCCAGGGCATCATTCTTCAACCTCAGCTATCATTTAGGACAGACGATAGTTGCAGGTTTTCAAAGTGACAAAGTGAAGTATTGTGCTGTGGTTTTGACGGTACCCTCCCACTCACGTAACAAATAGACTTGCTTTTGCCAAAGCCCTCACGTGTCGGGTGTTTGTTGCTGCCAGATTCCTCTAATTCATCTTTTCCTCTGAGACAAAGAATCCCGTGTTCTCTGCATGTATATGTAACCGACTGTCATTACTCACTTGCAATTTCGAATTAGCCCTTCCTACACACCCTTTTCAGTCCGTGCTCCAGTAACTGTTGAGCAAACTTGGAACATAGCAGAGCCTCGGTCAACTTTCCCCTCTCCTGCTCTATTTAGACATGCTATGTGCTACTTTGACATGTTAAAAAGAAAGCTAAATTATGAAGATGGTTAAAGATGTGGCCACGGGTCATAGATATATAATAGATAACAGATCCCAAGATGGCGCATGTTCCTTCCAATGGAGTTGCTCACCTGTTGCGTACACCAAAAATTACTTCAAGACATGTATAGCTACAAACACATTCATTTGCAATGTTTATTTGATCCATACAACTCGACACTTTAGTGGACAAATAGGGCCAAATGTCGCAATAATCCACTTTATATTCCATAATACATGAAGACGTCACGTATTTCATAAGTAATGAGATGTAACCCTTCCCATTACCCTCCCTCTAACCTTAACCACCTCTCTTTTAACCTAATACTTCACAGCTAGCTAATCGCTAACGTAGCATTTTTAGCAGGAATTCTGCTTCCAGGCCAAGTAGCAAAGGGAGCTGAAAGAGGGCAGCTCATTTAGCTAATGGGTTGATCACTTAGCTGCTCGTTTACTTCCCCAGTATGCGACCCACTGAATATGGGCAATGGTGTTTCTCCCGCTGGCCCCGTCTGGCTCACAGACATTATATTGTGATGAGGTCTTGGATTTATTGCTTGTCTTGGCTCCTTGGAAGTTTTGCAAATATAAAACCTTCATGGACCAAAACTTTATAATAGAAAGAGTCATAACTAACCTTCTTTGCAGTACAAACTGTCCCGCCAACATTTTTACCGACTTTCAACTGGGAGAGCAGTGCTCACGTATCGTAAGATTATAAAGCCAAACCCTGTTCTTATCTCCCAAACCCAAGCATGTGCATTAGTTGTTGGAGGAGAAAAAGCATCAGTTCACAGTATTGTACTGATATGGTGCATTTATTTTGAAAGAGACAGTATACGGAAGTATATTGAGAAAGAAGACGATGCATGCAACAGGCAGACATTGACACAGCGTCCCAAAGCGGCAACACCATGAAAGGTTTCGTCCGGCTGCGCTATAAACTGACGTCGTCCAGCGGCATAACATACTGCCACGAAAGGTGGCTTTGGCGTCGGTGTCTGATGCTGAAATCACTGACAAAGCAGCGGTATTTGACGACTTTGGAATGAGAACAGGCTGATAGTCTTGTCGTTCTTGGCAACAGTAACTAAAGGAGGTATAGGACATTAAATTGTATATATTAATGTAACTTTGTAGGGATGGTGTAATCAGATAGATATGTCCATGCAGTTTTCACTCCTTGAGTTTGTACTGTGTCGTCCTTACAAGGCTGTTTCTCTTCATTTGTTCTGTCTACATTAACAACTGTAATATCAGAGGAGTGTTGTGAACTTATTCCAATTAAAAAACATATAGTAATTAATCATAAAAACTTTTTACTGTTTGCTAGATGTCGGTATTATGTCACAGGAATATCTCTCCATGCACAAATGGTGAAATACTGCCACCGTGCCAAGTTATTGTTACATATTGCACATTTGACCCATAAAAATTATGAGTGAAGCTTTAAGATCAGTGAGCAAACTTTATTTTACTGCATTTGGCAAAAAAATGCCTCTGTGCGATTTACTATAAAAAAAATCATGCGCATGTTTGAAAAGAAAAAATATGATCTGCATCTCAACCTTTGACTGTTTCCCACAGAGAACAATTGCACATTTTGAGGTACCCGCCCACATAATAATAGCCGCATTCTTTGAAAATATGTAAGCAGATTTAGGGTTTTCACAGACAGAAGTGTAACACAAAACACTTGTGTTGTGAAGATTATCCCGGGGCTGTTTCGCTGACATGCTGGGCCTCCACATGTCTGAATAGCTTTAGACATGGCTTTTACCAGTTTGTAGCATAATGAGTGGTCGGTCAGTCAGTCAGCCGGTTCACAGCTGTCCCACGTTTGATGGGCAGCAAGAAACTGAAGCCTTACAGTATTTTGGCTTCTTGTCAAAGCTATTTTGTCCCTTGGCTCAGTGAGATAAAGTCCTGGCTGTTGACTAAAAGAGGAATGTTTAGGCCTGTCCTGTCAGTGGGATCAACCCCCCACCTCATCTTATTGTCAGTGCTGTTAAGTTTAATAATTGCTTTGCCTTAAGCTATGCTTTTTCACTGCTCTCTTGTCATCCACTAAGGACAGGGGAGCTACTGTAGCATTTATCTAGAAACACAAAGAAGCTTTATTCACACTGGCTTCCTAGATTCCCCCCAAAAATGTACTGTATGGAGGTATTTTTGTGTCTATTTGTTGCAATCATTTAAAACTGTCTTGAACTGCAATCAAAAATCAAGTTTGTAAGTACAAATGTATGATCATTTTGCTTATAAATCAGTCCCTTTGCTTGCGAGTTAAAGTTTTGCCTGCAAGTTCAACTGCTCTTAAAAGGCGGCACCTACGCTGATGGATGAAAGAAGAGTTTCTCTTGGTGGGTTTGACGTGGCTCCATACAGAGCGGGCTACACCCACGATTCCCTCTCTCCCACTGGAAACACTAGACAGTCGGCATTACTGCTACACCCTGGGGCATGAACGGTACTGACCGTTAGCCGACGTATAATTCTGCCCTCGCTAAACAAAAGCAATCTACATGCACCAGTTCAAACATTCTTGCTATTATTAGTTATAAACATACCTGCTCATTGATTTTCGCCACAGCTCCTGCACTGAATTCCGCATGAACTACAGAACTCCCATGTTGCTTTGCAAGCCGTCATTCCGAGACTGGCCAATAGAGACGTGTCTTACAGCTTTCAGTTTAGGCCCCGCCCACCAGGTTCAACTTTTTACTCGCAAAACTTTTTGACTTGCAAACGAAGAAAATTACTCACAAGCACTTTAGGATTTGCAAACAAAACTTTTGGATTTGCATTTTTTAATCAATCATTTTTTACTTGCAATAAAGCATTTTTTGATTGCAATGTTGATACTTTTGCTCTCAAATCTGATAAAGAAACAAATGTAGCTCCACAGTACTGTTGTTGCTGTCCAGAGGACACACAATGTGGACAAATGCAAACATGCAAATACAGTTATCAAAGATAAAACTACAATTATCACCCTGCTGTTGTATGCACAGGTCAAGTTTTGCTTACAGTTTACATCCCTGACAGCACAGAAGATCAATACTATATAATCTATATAATCAGCACAGTTTCAAGGTGGACACCCAAGATTAGTGTCACCAATTCAGTATCTGACCAAATGTCTCTCCTTCTGTTCCTGAGATATGACGCTGAGTAATGGCCAGCAAAGTGTTTCTTCAAAATATAATGATGCCACAGTGAAGATGACCTTTGACCTTTGGGATGTAAAATGTCATCATTTCATCCTGTTAGATATTTGTGTGAAGTTTTGTCATAATTAAGGTGTGAATTCTTCAGTTATGGCCAAAAATATGTTTTTGTGAGGTCACATTGACCTTTGACCTCCATGTGAACGTTTGTGTCAAATTTGTTTCCCCCTGATGCTGCACGGCGACCGGCCATGTGTCATGTCGACGTTAAAGGACGGCTTTTTTGTCAGTGTCAGTCTGTTAGACTTCAGAGTGAGGCTGGGTTGGTTTTTGAGATAGCGTGTTTATGAGAATGAGACAGATGCCACGTCACACTGACCTTTGACCACCAAAATCTAATCAGTTCATCGTCAAATCCACGTGAACAGTTGTGCCAAATTTGAAGAAATTCCCTCAAGGTGTTCTTGAGATAAGGTATTCACTAGAATGGGACGGATGGACGGACAGACTTACTAGATCTGGCTCCCTAGGATACATTGGAAACAGGAGAAAAATATACAAAATAAAATAGCAGCCAACCTCTAAAGCCTCCAAAGTAACTTAAAATAATGGTGGTAAATTACTGAAAACAAAAATGCTATTAAATACTCACAGTGTTACAAAAAGCACAAATATGAAATCTCACTAAAATGGCCCACAGGAGGCACAAACAGTCACTAAAGAAAAGGAAACCTTCGGGTTTAACACAAACAATACTCATAGTTTGGAGGCCGAGGACAGAACACTGCTGCTGTCAGACCACTGTCAGCTGGCCTGTCGGCAGCCCGACGATTTTGAACAGGAGACGGTAGTTGGGGAGCCAATCAACATTTCCCCAGACTGAACCAACACCTCCAGCCAATCAGCACACCACACCTGCGGCTATGAGACAGAAATCATCACACATTCAGAGCACTAACTCTCACACAAACTCAAACATATGAAGGACACAGAAAACACATCAAAATACAGCCAGAGCTGTTACACAGACAAAATATAAATATGATGCCTTCTGTTACAGCTATTCCTGCCACAGAGGCATAAAGACAACATGGCAACAGCTCGCACTGTTTTCACTTTGTGAGTCTGTGTGTGTGTCATCGTGGCAAAATGTGGTCCTGGAGGCAGCTTTTGTTGCAGGAACGACCACAGAGGCTTTTTTATACGTCTGTGGACACATTTTGTCAATGCAATAGTGATGCAACTCTGCAAGATGCAGTCACAAAACTTTATAGGTGTGTAGTTGAGATCACAATGAAGGCATACGGGGGCCATTGCCCCTCCACTTTACGCCCCTGGCCCATATTCATTTTAAGTTACGTATTGCTGTATTGCAGCTAAAATGATCCCACTGCAAGATGGTCTTTTTCACCTATATTAAAACCCTTCTTTGCATGATAATTTCTCCATAAAATATGACTCATGTTCTTTCAAAAATGACATTGTCCCATTGCACGCTCAGGAATGAGGCACAAATACAAGGTACATAAAAAACACACACATGAACAAATACCCAACTCGTGACTGTATGTATGATTCAATTAAACACACCTTACCCCAGGACAGGAAAGCACACACAATAACACTTTTATTACATCATCTCCCAAGGCAGAAATGATCGTCAACAAGATCATGAACTGCTCTGACAAGATGTATGAAGAATGCAGGACTCAGTCCTGGCAGCGCCACAAGTGAGCTCTCATTCTTCAGGTTAATGGCGTGGTTGTAGAGCAGTCTACCTCTGGCCCACAAGGGGCAGGTGTTAGCTGTAAAACCCAACCGCTAAGCTCCCCCCTGCTGTTTACTAGCGCAGCAGGCCGGGCCAGGCGTGAGCCCCGCGCTAATTGTACATCAATGCTCAGCTCTACAATAGGTAATCTCTACCAGGTGTTGTCATTCATGCGAACATGAGCATGTGATCGCATAGCACGACCATGAACAACATGAACATGGCATGTTGAGGTAGTGTGTACACACACACACACACACACACACACACACACACACACACACACACACACACACACACACACACACACACACAGAGAGAGAGAGACACACAGACACACACAAAGTGCCTGCTTGGACAAAGTCCAGGCACAAAGAGCTCGTTCTAGTCTGGGCTGCGTTTCAAGGAAGTTACACTCAGACGCTAATTGTTAGAGATTTACAAGGAGCAGTATAAGTGATTGACTTAATTTTACACAGTGTGAACGGTCATTTCTCACTCACTCTGTAAAAGGTAGCTCAGGGTGGATCAGGTGGCCACTCTGGCCCTGGAGTCTACTACTACTACTGCACAGACATGGCGCCTTATTTCCACATGAAGAGACCTCAAGAACAAGATTCACTTTATAATGTTCATTCTGTCCTGTTACATGCACTGCTTGTTTTCAATATAAAATACACTTCTGTTTTCACAGGAAATATACAGTTTGCATACAGTCTCTTCCAAAAGAACCGATTAAATCAACACAACACCACAACAAACGCATGTGATTACATTTAGGTAAAAAGAACAGAGTTTGGCTTTACAGTCTCACAGGAAGCTAACACCGGCCTCCCGGGTGAATTCTGGTGGTTGTTGGACTCATCCATCACCCTCCCGTCCACCCCATTTACCCCACTTTCCTGCCGCGTTTCCCCCTGATGCCACTGGGCAACATAATACAATAACAGCAACGTGCCGCATGTCATGCTAACATGAAAGGACGGCTTTTTTCATCAATGTCTGATGCGGGAAGTCACCGGCCAAGCGCCGATATTCAACGACTTTGGAGCGAGACCATGTTGGCATGAGGCTCTTTCGCTCCTCTCCAGTAGCTCTCAGTGGCTTTTGTTTTTGAACAAAGAATTATATAAAAATGAACAACAGTTAACATTTTAATTTTGTATTTATCATTGTTGTACATTTAAAGTGATTCTCACATTTTCCAGTTGTTAAAATTTGTGGCCTATACCCTAGTTTAAAAAAAGTTTCTAAAATGTGTGTTATATGTCTGCAGCCTGGCGCCTTTTCAAATCTCAGTAGAATTTAATAATGTGTGGACAGATCTGTTGGTTTTGCCCACCAATGCTGCAAGGTTAAAGTACCAAATAATCATAAATAGCCCACTGCAGAGTAGCCGCCTTGTGGTAAAACATTACAATATAATCAATGCTGATTTCGACCTGTTAGTAATGTTGATAGGATAATTTAGACGTAACAGGCTGTGTTGCCTTCATCATTCAGGGCTCAGATAGATTTCGTCTTTTATTATTTATTTAAAAAAACAAAAAACAAAAACCAGCTCTTGTGATAGTAAAGGTTGCTGATCCCTGAAAGTCCAACTTCAAGAGGTACTTAGTAATAACAGTTTTCTAAAGAACCTGTCAGTCTGTGGTTTAGAAAGTTACATAGAGCAGAAACAGCTCCTCTTAGAGTTACAAATGATTTACTGATGGCTGCAGACTCAGGTCAATGTTCTGTATTCTTAAAGGGGACAGTCCAAACATTTTTTAACAAAAAACAACAACAAACATGAACAAATCCAACAGCTAGAGTACTTGAACTCAAATGTGTGATGTCATTTGAAAAAGTCTGGAGCTGCTCCACAGACATGAACAGATTCTACGCAAACGCAGTATCTGTGGGCGCCCCGCCCTTCCTCTCTTGATTCATGTCTCTCTCATAAACCTTTTTGTAAGTTTTCTTTCTTTGTTTCAGAACCCAATTTCCCTTTTCTGGGGGGAAGACATGGCAGTGTACGTCAGTGCTCCAGCAGCATCAGCTCCAGTTTTGTTTAGAGACAAATCCTGTTGCAGGGGTGGACAAAACTATTTTGTGCCTTCAAGGGATGTGAGGGGCCTCAGAGAGCTTCCAGAATTTTTTTAGTACAAAACTCAGCCTTTCAAATGATTTATTTAGCCAATTTTAATTTAGTTATTGCACTAATTACTTAAACCCTTTTCCCACCAAAATTAGCGCATGTTTTTAGGAAAGCACATTATACACTGCTCTCCCATCGTCAGTAGAGTCTCTTTTTTTTATTATTATTATTGTTGTTTTTTTCCTGGAAAACAGATTAGAAAATAATAGACAGCAGCATGGAGGCCAGAGAAACTGTTACAGTGGTTACTTCTTTTATGTATCTCTTACTTATTCAGTCTGTCTTTCAAACTCGGTGCAGACTAATTGGGAACTATGTTTGAGCGCTGCTTGGGCGGAGTTGGACGGTATTTTGTGGTGTCCTGTTATTGCATCTCGCTGGTAAAGGGTTCAAAATCAATGGGTCCACCTGGGTGTTGTGTTCCCATCGCTGCCGGTCAAAGCCGGAACAGATGAATACCTGTGAATACCTTTCCTGTTACATTACAAAGCCGGATGTTAGGGGTTAGTATTTTTAGTGCAGTGGGAAATGGACTTTAGAGAATGAAAACAAATTGACATTGAAAACAAATTGAAAATAGCAACAAACTTTTCATTCCTGCCTTTTCAAGGGCCCCTCTCCCACTGGGGCCCTGAATAATCACTCTCACTTTTCCCCTGACTATGACGCCCTGGTTATAGATGATACTGAGAGCACACAGGAGAATGTTCGGAGCATATGGGCACTTTTTCTGTTTCAGAACTGAGATTGCTGAAGATAGAGTAAAGCTCATTTCATTATAAAAAAGAAAACAAACACTGTGTGGTTTCCACAAAATCAATAATCCAGTTTATATTTTAGAATTTTTGTGAAAGTGAAGACCAAAGTGTGCGAGTGCCGGCAGAAAATAAAATCGAGAAAAGAAAATTAAAGGCAAACTGAAGCATTGAGTAGACACCCAACACGTTTCACCCTGGAAACATTTTTAGTGATGAAATTAGTGTCTTTGTTTGATTTGCAACAATCCTGTCTTGTTATTGTGTTCCTGACAACCACCAGACCAGCACCAGCTGGGCTCTGACCTACTCACAGCTACATTGCCTCATGTCTTGTGGGGTGACTCAACCACTATAAACCAGAATACAGCAGAGAGAAATTGGGGGTTGAGGGTGGAGAGGGTTGATGAGAAAGGAGTGTGGATGGGGACAGAGCAAGACTTGGGCGAGGTAAAGGGAAACAGAGGTGGATGATGACACAGCAGTAAAATAACTAAAGAGGATGAGCCATAACAACATGCGTCAGATTTAAGCTTTTTTCCAGTTTCTCCGGGAAGAGGTAAAGAGCAGATGGAGAACAGTCAGACAACCGCACGCTCCTACTTTCCCATTATACATGCTTATTGCACTGTGTGACAGTGACGCCAATTTAAGACAAAGTTAATTAAACTATCCTTCTAACAAACAGAAATAGACACCAAGGTTACGGCTCAGGTTTATAGAGAAAGGAGTGGCACACATACAGTTTTAGTTGAAAGATATATACATGGCACTTCTCCATATTTTTCATGATGTTAACAGATCCCATGAAAACCAAAAATGTCTTGGTATGTCTCTTGATATTTTCTGTCCATGGCACTCAGCCTCAAGCTCATTTGTTTGTACTGAAGATGAACATTTTTAAAACGTGGGCCAGATATATTTTTAAAAAGCTGTCAAGCGGACTTTGAGTTATTTAATTATTTGGCATAATGTACATGTAAAGTGTCATTTTTAAAAAAGCTAAATTATTTCCTCAAACAGGAGTTAATGCTACATTTGTTGGGGACTATTTTCAGTTTTGTGTTCTTCGACGTTAGTCTGGGGCGCCGTCAGCCATTAGGTGTGCTAGCCGCTGCCCCCGCCGATCTCTGCAAGGGATGTGAGGACTCTAAAACTTCACCAGGGCCTCCATCAGCATATGGGTGAGTAGATAATGGCTGAATCTTCATTTTTGGGTGCACTATCCCTTTAAGCCCAGTCCAGACCAAAGATTCGTGATGAGACAAAAACGTTTTAGAACGTTGCAGAGAAAAGTTGCTGTGGTGTGAAGTGGCCCGTCTGAGCTCGACTCAAACCGGCTGATGGTGTCACCTGCAACTCAGCTGGTCCGATCACCAGCTGCTGGTTTTAGAACGTAAAACATGTCACCTGTTTGTACAGTCGATTGGCTTGTAGTGAAGTCCGCTGGTCAGGTCAAAATTACCACAGACGGTATTTTGGCTTGCTGCAGCAGGTGCTCTGTCCCCCCGAGCCCTCTGTTTCTGTCCTCATGGTGTGCTGGTGTTGGTCATTGCTGCTGTTTCTACTCGTCTAGTCACGAATCTTTGGTCTTAACTTGAATTAAAGGAAATGATTACTTTAGAATGAAAATACAGACAGTAGGTTCAGTTAAGTGTAATTGAATCATAGTTTAATCTGAGGTAAGCATGGCACTTACAACATAGATGCAGCTAACATTTAGGTACATTGTGCAGGATTTAGGGGGATATACTGGTAGAAATGGAATATAATATAATAAGTATTTTTTTAGTTAGAAGCCCCTCTGCAAAACTGCTCTGTTCTGTTTTTTTACCGGTTTTGATCACATGGTCCATTTGTTTTGGAGACAAAGATACCTCTGCAGATAATTTAGCTCTGAATAAAACCTCTCCTGAGCGTCTGGATATAAAGTTATCAGAGGAAAAAAGGTGAGCACAAATTAGCAGGTGCTAGGCTAACAGCTAACAGCTAACAGCTCATTTCCGATATGCCAAACTGCATCTGAGAGACTTATTTGTAAAGTGAAACTGCTTTACTCTGTCTTTTTACTGGTGCAAATAACTGGGTCTGTTTGTTTTGCAGAGTAGGAGACCTCTGTGGGTAATTCAGTCCATGGTAAAAACCTCCCAAACATCTGGATCAGTAATAAGGTGAGCACATATTAAGTCATCAGAGAACAAAGATGAGCACACACAGCAGGCACTGGGCGAGCAACCCGTGCCAAAAAGAGTAGAAGAAACACTAAATTGTAATGTGAAACTGCTGGTTTTAATCGCATGGCTCATTTGTTTGGGAGAGGAGGAGACCTCTGTAGGTAATTTGATTCCCAGTAAAAATCACCTGAACGACAAACGCTGGAAAAATTAAAATCTGGAAAAGTTTCAGCTGGTTGCAATCTGCAGTCCTCGCCACTAGATGCCATTATATCCCCCTAAATCCCCCTAAAGCTTACACACTGTTAAAATCTTGCTTGTTCACCCCAGTTTAGTTTGTGGTATCCTCTTCAGTTTGACATCACTTTGTTTTGCTGTTTTCCATGTTCCCCACCCTGAGTACAACCTACGTCAAACAGGCTGGCGCATGGACAAGGTCAATGATGTTAGTGACACAGAGTAATGAGGGGTCAGTGAACATGGCAGAAAACAGAGCTGCTGTAAAGCCACAGCACCAACCAGCTGCACTTTTATTTGGATGGCAGACACCTGGGAAACAATGGCTTTATCATACTGCGTGTCTTACTGATGCTGGGTTAGGCTGCAAACAGGCAATATTATTTTGTAATTCTTGACATGTTTGTGGAGTGTCTGTATGACTCTGTGAGTCTCCGACAACTGAAACAACAATCGTAAAAAGAAAAGAAATAAGTGAATTCAATCAATTTTTCCATCATTAACTTGCATCATATCTATAAAATCAGAGGTGGAAAGTGCCAAAAAGACACACCAGTTTTTACAGTCATTGTGATCACCCCAGTAAATAGATGCATGTGTCAATACCATAGTTACGTTTGGTATCAACACAACACACCACACATACCAGAGGACTGCAGTGATGTTGAAAACATGCAGGTGTGTTTCCCCCTGCCACATGTGATTTACTGTTTGTGACTAAGAGATCCTATCATCGGTAATAACACCTTTATGTCATTACAGAGAGGGGAGGCTCTGCGACTGATGTTCAGGCTTAGAAAGTCATGTTGGAACATTTTCTTTCTTTCTTACTACGTCCACCAACTGTATCACCGTACAGTGGAAAGCGTGTGTCTATGAGGGCTTTGTATTGGTACTTGATACCTTCACCCAAAATAAATTGATACCAAGCAGTATCGAAACATCTCCAGTCAAACAATACCGTCATTTGATCCTGTTTGTGCCGGCGGTCTGGTCCAACATGTTCTCATCCCAAGTTGTCAAATATCGCTGCTTTGTCTGTGGACTTTCATGTCTACATATTTTTCTCACTAGGTGTTCTTTTGCATCTGCTGTTGATGTTCCTGGATGCTGCAAACAACGCCAGGATGTCAACAAAAGCATGTGGTTGGGTTAGGTCACAAAAAACATCATGGTTTGGCTCTACATTCACACCAGAAGTGAACACCACGCTTCCAGGTGAACGTCTGGGGTTTGTTGGACCCTTCCCAGCCGCTCTATGGGGACTTTCCAGGTCGACAGGTGCCGTCCAATCGGGTCATGAACTGATGCTGATCGTCTACATATCATGCTACCATGACAGGTGCTGTCCGACAGGGTTATGAAATAACACTGCCTGTCAATGTATCATACTGCCAGGATCATCCACGTATCATACTGCTACGACAGGTGCTGTCTGATCGACCTACAGTGTAACCTTACCAGTGTTACTGAAAAATTACGTTACTAGTTACTTCATTAAAAAGTAACTCAGTTAGTAACTCAGTAAGTTACTTAAACCAAAAAGTAATGGGTTACTGAGAAAAGTAACTTTTTAGTTGCTCCCCCAGGCAAAAAACCCCCTCAACTTAGGACTCTCGTCTTGGCTCGCCATCACGCCACGACCTTGACACACGCGCACTAGTGTCATCTATAATCTGAGTACGTCCTGGCTGCAGGTGACTGAGTGGGGACACTAGAGGGCGCTACATGCTTTTCTTTTTTGGAGTGTAGTTTCTCTAAGCCACAAAAAAGACAACGTTTATTGATGTTTTGAGAAACTCCGCCCTGCAGCCCAAAACATATCCTAACTGTATTGGCCCGTAGCTACATAGCTACAAGCGTCAACGGATGGAGTTTAACCAAGGGACTGTTAGACTAGCTTGACAAAACAATTGAACGGTATAACATGTAGGCTCTATATACACAATCTACACTCAATGAATGTAGAGTCTGTAGGCAAACCCCGGAGATCTTGCCTCCGGAAGAAGAGCGGAAGAGCCCTGGTTTCCGGTGCTAGGCTGTTTGTAGTCCGCGTGATATTGACCAATCACGTTTGAGCCGGCTGCAGTTGTTGCCAGGTTAAACGGTCCGTGTGGTGAACTAACGAGGCGGAACATAATTGGCGTCACTGCAAACTCTGAATCCATCGCAATGGTTCAGCATATTTACTTATATATAAACGGAACCCATCTTCTACAGTGGAGTCACTCGCTGTCAGGCAGCTAAATGTTTTACAACTACGGTACTTGGTCACCCACCGCAGACATTGTCTGTCCACAACAAAAGCTTCCTCGGGATAACAATGGATATCACGTCACTGGATATAACGTTATAGGGACTAAAAATCTACAGAAGCGCTACCGCTTAATGTAACGTTATAGCACTGTGGTGAAGCCAGCAGGTCGACAGTAGCCATGTTTCCATCAGCCTGTTTAGATGCGCATCTAGAAGTATCGCATCGGAAAATTATGATGGAAATGCCAAAATTTGAATTAAAATCCCCGGATTCGCACAAACTAAAATACGCTCGCTTTAGCCTGGTTTTGGTTGATTCGAAAAAATGTTGATTCACAAAACGGGGGATGGAAACCTCTCTCCATGGTGATATCCATGGTGGGAAGGCGGTAATGCCTTTACAAGCTGGTTGCCAACTGCCAGAAAGCATAGAAGAAGAAGAATGCGAGACTTGTTTTGTTTCCGGTTCTGCGAAAACTTGTGCGAGTTCGTAGTTTTCAAGTCCATACATTTAATGGAAACACACAGGATTCATATTTCTTTTAATGCGCATTTCCCAATGATTCCAATCACTTTTGGATGGAAACATAGCTAGTGACTTCGGAGAGGGGGAGAGACGTGTTTCATTAAGATGCTCTGGTAAGAATTGTTCATATACCTCTATCTGACTTGACTCTCTTTTATTGTTTAGAACTAAAATGTTTTACTGAAAGGGAACTTGTGAAGGAATACTGCATGCTGTGGGCTGTTTTAAAACCTGGCCAAAAATAACGTAAGTAATGCACCGTTTGGTACCAGTAGCTGAGTAGCTGACTGAATTTAAAAACTAACGCATCAGAGTATTAGTTACTGCCAAAACTAACGGCGTTACACGCGTTACTGCCCAACACTGAACCTAACACTGCAGTAGGTTCCTTCCAGCCACGTTACAAACTGACACCTCCTGGCAGCATATCATACCACTGGGAAAGGTGGCTGTTGATGTTGTTGTCTGACACTGAAATCACTGACAAAACGTTGGTATTTGACCTCTTTGGAATGCAAATAGGCTGTCTGATCCCGGACCGTCCCATCTCCTGCTAGATTGGCAGACTATCTGTTACAGCCATCTCCAGAGCTGCTATCCTCACAGCACAGACAGATAAACAAACTACACAGCTATAGAAGGAGCTAATATCCAACACCACACCATTTAACAGGCCCAACAATCTCAGACTGACACGTAAAGACTCAACTCTGTCATTTAATCCATTGATAAAAAGCCGTGTGTGCTAACAGTTAGCTCTGTCATTGTGCATGTGCGGCCAGTTTGACTTTACTCCGTGCAAAGCTCACACTCAGCAGCAGCAGCTTCAATTTCTTTGGGTCATTGCACATCACAACCTAAATTCAACAAAAAATCTCTGTCTAACAATGTTGGTGGCCAGCTGGGTCGTTTTAAGAGAATAAGGAGAGGTGTTGTGTTGAGTGCTGTAATCCTCGGGTGCTGTTAAACAAGTGTGGTAACACCCTCTCTGTCTCTCTCATCATGAAAGCAAGTAAAAGCCCAGGCTATTAATTTTTACTCAATCAGTTTAAAACACTGGTATCATATTTTTTTAAATGATACCTGGCCCTAGCATCTGCTGTTATTTCTTTGCTTTGGCTGTCCTGTAAAGTTGGCCAACAGTCACTGAGGCCTCTGGTCCTCATCCCTATCCAAAAAAGGAGTCAACTGGACCCTGAGTGTGGAGATCATTCTCCTCAACACCAGTTTGAGAATACAAAACACATTCATGAATCAGTCAGTGAGTGCAGCTAAATTTAACTCAGGTCAATATCAAGTAACTGGGGCTAAAAGGGGAAACAATTGCTCCAGACAGACTTCCATATAAATGAATAGCTCAGGAATACTCAGTTACCCCAAAATACCTGTTATGAAGGAAGTGATCCGTACCACGGGGACTTTAAAGTGAATCTCGACTATTTCATGAATTCAAATACTTGTGCTCATAGCAGAGGGATTATGGGTTTTTCCAGGGGCTGACTCCTGCCAGAAGATAGTTTCACAATAGCAGCATATTCCTCCATGTGGCTTCACGATCCTACACTGAAGCTGTTGTCAAAAGAGTCTCCGAACGTTTAGGGTTTCCCGACCTGTCACTGATCCAGATTACAACGTGTGAGGGTAGGAAAAGGTAGAAGAAAGCGAGACACCTGTACTTTTTCTGTTGGGGTAGATTTAATTAGAAATCTTGTGAGGTATGCAGGTGATCCATCAGAGGCTGTCGGGGCCGGGCCTCCTCTCCTCCCCACAGCTAACACATTCTACATATGGAATCTGAGAATGATAAATGGAGCTGGAAACTGTGAGGCAGTCAAACACCCCTGTCACGCCCACGCTTCTTAATCTCAGCTCCTCACAGCATCCTCACACCCCTGGTTTCTATCTTTCAACTGCTGCAGCAGGGCAGCTGTTAGAGGGAGATTAAATTGGCTTTTTCTTTGTCTTGTATAAACTTTGGTTTTTGTGTTTGGCTAATATTTGGGTGTACATGGAAACAAATTGACAAAGGCCAAACTTCTGCATTGAACCACCCATAGCTTTCAACAGGACAGTGGGAGTATGCATTACTCACAGATTTTATGAATTTCTGTTAGAGACTGTTCAGCTTTCCTTTCGTGCTCTACTTAAAAACCTTTAAAGCGGTGGTTCCCAACTGGAGGGTCACAGTCCAAAAGTGGGTCGCAGGTCCATTCTGAATGGGCTGCAAGTGACTCGAGAAGGTACAAGTAGGCTATGACTGAGAATGTATTAAACCGCGCGAACCTTGAACTAATGACTAAGGAGAAATCTGCACTCTGCGGCTGGGCCAGTTGGGAACCACTTCTGGGTCCAGTTATTCAGAACATTTTATCTGGATTAGAATGATCCAGATTTGGAGGTTTAGCTGTCCAGGATCAGCTGATCCTTTGTAAGTGCTCTCTTCAACACCGGTTTGCTTGAGTTGGGATTGGTCAGATTGGTCAGATTTGTCAGCTTCAAGAGGATTTTCAGCACCAGAGTTAAGGCCTATTTATGCTCAACGTTAAATATGGATCCGGATACGGACGGAGCCTTCTGTCCGGCTCTGCGTCCATTTTGTCCGTATTTCTGCACGTTTTTATAAAGCTTACGGATACTGGCCAAACAGAGCAGTACCACTGGGAACCATGGGAGCAGTGTTGTTGTCACTACCTGATACGCAGCTCTAGTGAGACACAAGAAGAAACAACAATGGCAGTTATTGAATGCCCCGGCAGACGTCCTAAAGTAGTGGAAATGACGCTCGTCGTCAATTTCTCCCATCGGCAGTACTTTAGACTTTAATGCAAGAGGTACATTATCAATATCTCCTTCACAGTCGCCATGTTTGTTTTTGAGTTTGTTGTTGTCATAAACTTTTGACTCTGGGCTGCCCCCTGGTGGACATATTGGTTAACATCCATGCCAATGTAAAGGACGCATGGAAGTATGTGGGCAGTGACGATAACATCGTTTGAAACGGACGCATACATTTTCGTACGTAAAGGAAGCATAAATGGGCCTTTAATCATTTCTGCTCTAGAGTCTACTTCTTTTGTATTCTCAGTTTTGCTATGATCAGGTGCCTTTTCTAGATCCATCTTACTTTTGTGCTGGTTTTTCAAAGCAACATTAGATTGGATCACCCTGATCCAGATACAAACTTTTTAAGATTTAAACATCTGGATAACTAGCACTCTTAATGGGACTACATATCACAATTGTTTTATGGGGATAACATCCTTCTTTTTTTTTTTTTTTACTTCGCTTTACTGTACTGAAAGGCTTCATATTTAGCCTAAAGATGAAAACACACCGGTGCCCTGGCGGCACGTCATGTCAGTTTATGAGCATCAAGTGCCGCCTCTAGCACACACTGGAGGCATCGCGCTGCAACTCATCAACAGATGACCACACACAGTTATTGGTACTAAAAGATCTGCACCTTTTCCATCTCTGCATCAGCTTTAAATCATGTTTGTACAGCACCTGGTTAAAGTTGATTTCACACCCGACAAGCTGATCTCCAGAGCTATGACTCGCCAAGAAATATCTTTTTGGCCATTGTCTTGACAATAATGGGATTGTAAGTCATTTAGCTCGGAATACCTCTTGACCTCAACAACGAATCTCTCCTCATCCAGTCTTTGTCAGACATGAGACACAGCAACAGCTACAGAGTTCTCCTCATGTATCAATGGTGAGAAGAGGAGTCGAGCTGCCATAGGAGCAGAGAAAAAGAGCTGCTATGGGAACTGGTATGTACAAGCAGAGAGCGAGTGGGAGGGAAAATGCATTTAATTCCAGTTGTGGTTCCAGGGCGGCGGATACTGAACTTCCAAGTTGTTTAAAATCAAAAGCAAGACTGGATTATGTGATCTCATCCAATTTAGAATATTTTGTTTTCCTTTTGAACAACCAGTTTTTAGGATTTGATCCTCTCTGCAAGCCAAAATCTGATCAGATTACTTTTGAACAACTGTGTTTCAGCCTGGCATATTTACATACAGACTTCACACTTACCACCTCTACCAGTCCTTGTTTTCCTGATTTTGGGCTACTGAAATGGCAAATGCAGTGTTAGCATAACCCACAGAGTCACAATGACCACATCTATGGGAAGAACAGCAGGTTAAAATATAGATTTTGCTTTAAGTAGCCACAGCTTCAAACAGCGACCATCCTTCACTCGACTCCATTTTCCATCCATTAAAGAAAAATAATTATTCCACATTCTACCTTAAAAGCATTTATGTAATCACATGCTGCTTTTACTCAGCCTTTACTCTAATGGTATTAAAGAAGCAGGACTTAAATCATTGCTCATGTCACGACAGTGCAAGAGAAGTCTGATGAACTGCACCCAAGTGGCCTTCGTGGAGGTATTTCCACATTACAGTCAATGAAGCTGATGGATTAGAGACTTGACGCTGTCAGGGGAGGCTCTCTGATGGATGTCCAATTCAGCCACGAGTGGTGTTAAAGTGGGATTCTGCTCTGGAAATGCAAATGGAGTGGCCACCTTTACACTGGAACGATCTGGGGTCAATAATGATTGGTGCTGTGTGTCTATGTTTGTGTTTCTTTGGTGGAACCGCTAGTCTATAAACTGTGATGGATCACCACTAACCAGTCAGAGATTAGCCATTACAGTATTGATTGTTAGAAAATAAATGGATGCTCTTCACACAGCTGATCTGAGTAAATTGATCAGCAGAGTGGAACTAATCAGGTTTGTTGTTTCACTACTTTAATGCTGCAGAACTGTGGGGTGTAGGTGTGCCTCCCAACATGCATTATGGCAACAGACGTATGGACACGAGTCTCATGTATGTGTGGCCTTGCCTTGATGATGGTGTGGGAAGCAACGTCAGCACAGATGGAGGAGCTGATAAAGATGTCGAGCTGCGCATCAGCAAAGCAAGACATGCCTTTAGAACACCCCGACCTGTATGGCTCTCTTTCCAGCTCTCCAGAAACACCAAAATCAGAATCTTCAGTACAAACGTAAAATCTGTCCTTCTCTATGGCCGTGAAACCTGGAAAACCACCAAATCAATCACTGATAAACTACAAGTGTCTCAGATACATACTGAGGATTTGGTGGCCCAACAAGATATCAAATGTAGAACTGTGGAGACGCATGAATCAGGAGCAAATCCACAACGAAATCAAATCCAGAAAGTGGGGATGGACCGGCCATACACTTAGGAAGGATCCGAGAAATATAGCAAGACAAGCTCTGGACTATAATCCTCAAGGCAAGAGGAAGCCAGGGAGACCAAAATGCAACTGGAGGCGGTCCACGCTTGATGAACTGACCGAGACGGGGACCTCCTGGCAAGAAGCGAAGACCATCGCACAGAAGACAGTGAGGTGGAAATCCATGATGGATGCCCTACGCTCCCAAGGGGGCCAAGAGGATTAAGCAACAGTGTGTTTCATGATGTTCTCACTGTTCATTTTCCGTAACTGCTTATCCCATTGAGGGGGCTGGAGCCTATCCCTGCTGACACTGGGTGAGAGACAGGGTTCACCCTGGACAGGTCACCAGACTATCACAGGGCTGACACATAGAGACAGACAACCATTCACACTCACATTCACACCTACGGACAATTTAGAGTCACCAACTGAAGTCTTTGGATTGTGGGGGGAAGCTGAAGCACCCGGAGAAAACTCACACTGACACGAGAAGTGTCATGTCATGACCAATATTGCATGGCAACAAATACATGATGTTGACCTAACAGGTACGTAGCATGTTTTGTTAAATATTTAATTAAAAAGAAGCAGAATAGTATAATAACATTAATCAGATTCACAATGTGTTTAAACTAGATAAACAAGTTCTTTTCCATCATAAGAACTCGCTTGACAATCAACACAGGCAACTGAATTAAAGGAAATAGCCTGTTAGCTAAGCTAGCACACTGTCATACAGTCTTTGTAGCTGCTGGTCTTTCAAACAGGGGAACTCACTTTAAGTTTACATCGTAAAATTTGTCATACTGTTGCAAGGCAGTAACTTATAAAAGGAACATTTAATTGAAGCCGTTTTTCACACACTCACGCCATAGAACCACAGCAACACACACCTCAAAGATCTTCAGATGGGTTTAAACACCTGAACTGTGCAAACGCTGAAAATGAGCTGTATCACTTATGGAAACTAAGGACCTCTGTCAGAAGACTCCACTCGCAAATATCTGCATGTGACTGAGCTTGAAATTCGGAACCCTGTCAATCACAAAGGGGTTCAGCTTTTTAGACAATCTCTCCAATCATCATGCAGACACTGAGCGTCCTCTCCCGCCAACCGCTCCATTAGGTCCCAGGGAAGCTGAGCCTCCCTGGAAGTGACAATTTTGTCGCATTTATCCAATGAGCGTCTCGCTTTGCTGCGTGAAAAAACCTGCTCAGCGCTGTGTCATAGGAATGCTTGGAGGCTCCGCGTCCACCGTGCTGACACGAGAATGTATGACAGGGAGGTCGCGTTTGGAAACTGGTGGTAAACAGCTGACGTTTGAACAACATAGTCGTGATGTGAAACGCATCCTAGCGCACGTTTAATGCAATGTAAATTCTTATTTTAATGTAAATTCAATAGTGCATATTGGACCATTTCTTCTATGAAATTTTAGGTTCAGCCTCCCTTGTTGTCTCAGAGCAATCGCCCCTGAGACAGTCTCTCCAAAATCCACTGCAGAGGTTTAGTTTTTTTTAATGTACTTGAGGCAAATTCTGGACCAGAATATTACGGGGGGAAAAGTTTCGCAGGCACTTCAGATGCACAGGGATTCGTCTCCACACTCAGACGCCTTGACACACATACTTCTTCAGCCAACCGGTGTAACAAAACACCAGGGAACATCTTCTTCATCACCAACAGAGCCAGTTGATAAATCAAAGTTTTGCCAAATCCAATTGGAAGAACGCTGAAAACATCTTTTCTTTTGAGAAACGAAGGAAGTGCATACTCTTGTTCTTGTTTGATTGTTGATATTGACTCTATTTCTGCAATAACTTCACTTATTGCTGTGCTTACTGCTCTGCAAGCTGTGGCCTACATTTTACACAGTCCCTGATTGGCTGCTTAGGTTGTCGACTATGGTGCGGATCCCTGAATGACCCTGATTGGATTTAAATTTCTGTGAAGTGTTTGGGGCGGCACCAAGTCCAGATACAGAGAGCAAACCAGCATGTTGAGCTCACGTCGTCAGGATGGTCTTACCAGGCTCGTCTAGAAATATACGTCAAACTGAGTCGTGATCCCGATCCATGATAATTCAAAGGACTCATACCTAGCTTATGAGCGAGGGTACATTTGGTTCTCTGCGTGGAGCTGTGTTCTCTTTATTGAGTTACAGATATATGGATGACTGTTGGATGATATCATTAAAGCGGGCTGCACCAGATGTTTAGTATGGCATATACACAGGCATTTCTGTGGCTTTACTTCACACAGAACAAATAATGGGTCAGGTCTGGCTTTCGTCCTGCGTGGTGAAGTGGGGTGAGAGGAGGAGAATTTTAATCCTCATCTCGTCTCAATCTTTTCACAGACATCAAACCTGTGTCGCCTGAATGTGTAACTGAGCACCAGATGCTTGTTCCTGGCTCCTCTACTCTCCTCATATCCCCTCGATTTTCGATTCTCAGATAGCTCGAGGGCTGGATCACCTATTCTCACATGACGAAGGGTGTTTCATTTGTGCAGGCAGCACCTATTCTGGACAGAGATGCACTCATAGGTCTGTAAGGGTCTTTGGATGGAAGCCCGATGAAACACTTCATGCTATTCTCATTTTGTGTTTTTTTTTTTGTTTTGTAACTTTGGCAAAAGAGCAGCATTTCAGACGTGTTTATATAATGCCTCTTAACACTATATTTCATGACACTGACACTTGTGGTGAAGTTAATTCCATTTGTGTCAGAGTGATTAACTGTGGACAGTGATGGATGGAGCCTGACTGACTATAAATGTGAAAGGTGTTTCCACACTCGTCCGCTCCATTTTCAGACAAACTGGAGGAAGTTAGAGCCTCACAGTTTGTTCCAGCGACGTTTGCCTTCTCATAACTGAGAGGCAGATGAGGAAAGTGTTAGAAACCAAATCCAACTGTGGTGTGCACTAACAGAGAGAAAACAGACACAAGAATAAAGGAACAACAGGAAAGTGAAGGTGCAAATTATAAGGACTAGGACATGTTGCTGCCCTGACATTGATAACGCCAAAACTGATACGCAGTTTATCTCATGTACATAAACAAACCAGAGTTGCTTTGATATGTGTCAGTCGGCTGGGTCAATAGTTTCCCTGTGGTTTTTCCGTGTCCTCTGTTTCCCCTGCCCCATCTGTCTCTCTGTGCTGTGGGCGTAGCAACTCCCTCACTCTTCTGGGTTCCTGATTATATTCATTAAACTCACCTGCTCCCTGCTGCTCACCTGAGAACCATCCAGTAATCAACCCTGCTTTATAAAACACCAGCTCTCCTCTCCAGTCCTCTGCGTCTGTCACTGTGGTGCAGACATTGCTTGTGTGCTGCCTGCCTGTTTGACCCTCTGCCACACTCCCAGCCAGCCGAACCCCTCCGACATAGTTTGCCTGCTGTCAGCCCACTTCCCGTAGGCCACATTCACTATCCTGGCATTACAACCCCTTTTAACCACCTTCTTCCTGAGTCTGTGTTCTGTGTTAGGGTTTGCTGTGTTGATTGTAACATATTGTTGACTGTCACATGCACAGTCGCAGAGAAGCAACACTGTTGTACCTCCAACAATGCTCGTACAAATGATAAAGAAACAAAATCATGACAGTAAAAATGAGAATCTAAGACGTGAAATAGTGCAGATGTTGTATAGCAGGGGTGTGTGCTTGTGTAAGATGGAGTAACACACTCATCACATAGACCCTCTTTGTGTTTGTAAACAGGGGTGGTGTATTTTGTGGGTGGAACCAAATAGATGGCAGAAAGGGCCAGTGGTGGTGTCAGTGTGTATGTCATTCATGTGGGATGAGCCCGACCGAGCCTCATGGTCCAAGGGCCAGCCACCAGGCTCTCGCTGGCTCCCCAGGTCTCTGTAGGGGGGTCCCAGTGTCCCCATACAGGGTGAGGTACTCTGTATCTGAATGTGTTGTTAGGGTCCAGACAGCTAAGCTGCCAGGACACTATTGTAACCCTAGGTATTCCTCTTCTTTCTTCTTTCTTCTTTCTTCTTCCGAGGAAATCCTACTTCTCATGGGTGAAAACTCACCAAACTTTGCACAAAGGTCCAGTCTCATGCCAGATATCCTCAGCTGTAAATTCAAGCCAATAGTCCTGATGGTGGCGCTACAGCAAGCGTCTAAAATTCAAAACTTTGAAAATAACAAATCAACCATACATGCTACAACTTCACAACTTTCATCAAACTGTAGCCCCAATACTGAAGAAACCTTTGTACATTTAAACCTATCAAAAGTGTATGTAGGTCATCACTCTGTTTTTTTCAAAAACAGTTAAACTTCTTAAATCTCCTCCCAAAATTTTTGCTCAATTGACACCAAACTTGCTACAGGGCATCTTCAGACTGTCCTACAAAAACTACGTTTCTCAGATTTTTAATTTATCAAAAACTGAGCCTACAGTGCATCAAAATGTTTGACTGTAAACGGTACTGTAAACATATACATGTAAATTCTTGCTAAATAAATCTTCAATGTTCATGAAAAACAATGACAAAATTGTAGCGTCATTGTAGATGATGTGTGGCAAATTTCAGAATTTTATCTCAAAATCTCTTTGACAGCATTTTGAATTTTGCTCGAATGTGAACAATTGGAATCAACGTAAAAAACATCAAATCAAATCAATCAAACATTTTAAACATCAGTTTTTCACTTATGGAGCTAATCAATCATTGTTAAAATAAATTACCAACATCTACATGCTGTCTAGATGCAATATGTGTATTTTCAGATTTTTGTCTTAATAACTGATTTTTTTTTTTTTTTTTTTACAGTGTTTTCAAATCTGCTTTTCCATGCATGGACGACTGCTAAACCTGCATATCTGGCTTAGTCAATTTGTGAAGCTACACATGTTGTTCACTGACTATTTAGCTCAGTGAGATGGAACTTGATTCTTAGTCTCAGAGGTTGTGAGTTCAATCCTCAACTGATGAAAAAGGCAGATTATGTTGCTAAATTCCTAAATGTCTTCTAATTTTCCTGCTTGTTGCTCAGAATTGCCTAAAATGCCTGGACCCGACCCATCGCTGCGCAGCAGCTATAATTTTTGTATTATTTTTTTTAATGACACCATTTCAACACCTTCTTCAACTATTATGGTTTATTGATTTACATAACCTGTTAGCTTACAGATTTAAGGGAGATGAAACATTTGAAGATACTCCAAGAAGTTCAGAGGGTTAAAATGTTGAAATGTTCTTCCATTCTTTTTGTGTACAGAGTAAACAAATGAGATACAGTGTATAAATGTTTAGTATGCATATATATTTTTTAAACTCTGGACAGTGTTAATTAAGCTCTGTGTTTCTGCTTTTTCAGTCGTAATGCTAAGCTAGACTAGCCACCCATCTCTGTAAAGAAAGGAGAGTAACATCAATCTTCTCATCTCACTCTCAAGAGGAAACTGGGTCGTAAATGGAAGTGTATTTCCCCCCAAATGAACTATTGCCTGAAATACTCCTAGTTGCAGAGTACCATCATTTAGAATTGGCAATATTTAGTGACACTGAATATCAATGCAAACTGCCAGGTAATGGGAGATTCAGTAAAAACAACTGACATGCTTTCAAAAACTCGTATCAGTCAAACTCTTGTTGACAACAGCATTTCATGGAGTCTGACTTTCCATATTCAAGGTTTTGTCTTTGGCATCTCATCAGCACTTTTCCATCCAGAAAAACATCCTTCAAATGTTACATCGATGCATTTACGTCCACACACAATATGTGGTCAAACATGTTTCCTAGAAACATTTGGCTGAGAGCACAGAAGAAGAATTTGGATGTGAATTTGAAAACTGAACACCACCTGTAATCCATTAGCTTTCTTGGAGAAGGTAATCCATGTATTACCAAAGAAATGCACTGAATTTGTTTCAGAGGGCCCTTCCCAAAATGTAGTGTGTACCAGAGTTTGATTGTTTGCAACAATCTGAGCTATGATATCACTGCCAGGCTTCAGTTTCCTCATTAATTAATGAGACTTCATTTAAAGTGCACAACAAACACTACAAAGGAGAAATGAATCTCCACATGTTAAAGTTTATTATCGATCCTTTTGGAGTCAGATCGGAGCTTAACTGAATTTTATAGCACATATGGATCGACTCTACAGGTGTTAGCTGCACCAACCAAGTGTGTGAAATGTGGCTGTGTGTGACAAATCAATCTTTGACTGATCTCTAAAATACATCAGCAACAGTTCTTTTTGTTTTCCTCCAGGCCCCTCTCCTTCTCTTTGTCTCTGTGTGTTCATGATTCAGAGTCATAAAGCCTTGTAATAAGCATGAATTTTCAATCAAGTCGAAAGTTTAAATCTGTGCCACCCAGGGAGAATTTGATTCAATTTGTGTCCTCATACTCAAAATTGAACTTGAATGCAATCTACCCACCTAAAAAAAGGTTTACTCCTAATTTGTTTTCCCAGTTATGCTTTGGGGGGATTGTAATTGCCGCCAGATTGTGTTCACTGGCAAGAAAATGTCCGCTTTGTGCTGCATGCAAATCATAAGGAGGTGGGTTAGGGTTAGGTCGTGGTCGTAGAGGATAGTGGTTTTACAAAGCACAGAACACTGACACCAGAGAACACCAGAGGTTTGCATCCAGAGCCCTACATGTGTTTTGGTTTATTCAGCAAAAGCACTTTGGTTAAGTTTAGGGAGAGATTTGATATTTGACCAAGACCACTACGTTTCATTAAACACCCTGAAAATATATTTTCTTGGTGTCTTTGAACTCTTCTCACTGCTTTGAAATGGTGAGGGCTCAGACTTTACGCACCAAACAGGTTTTAGCAACATTTGAAGCCAACAGGATCGTAGCTGTGAAGCTGTTTTGACAAAGTGGCAGCACGGGGTATTACAACTTCTACGTTCATCACCACAAATCATTTTATGAACAGAATTAAATCCATCTGGCTTACTGACCCTTCAAGAGTATAGAGGAGCCAACATGCTATTATGGATCCCACAGATCCCACTCTGAGATTTAAGTGGTAAAATTACAAGAAAAAACTCAAATGTTCTGCCACAAAGTCAAGTGACATATAAAGAGCAGCACAGTTCACTGAGAGAATAAGACGTAAGAGATAAATGGGCCAAGCTCAAGACTTTAACAGAAGGGACGAGAGGTCAAGTCCTGTGTGAGATCAGTGTCGTCTTATCAGTTTTAGACTTATTATTTTCAGTTTTTAGATGGTGTAAAGCTGCTGAATGCACATAGGTGAATAGACCTGTTCGTGTTAACGCCATATTTCAGTGTTGCTCTGGCACATAGGAACATACACCAGGATGTTAGAAGCAACGTTGGCTATTTACCCCTCAGGTGCAAACGGCAATGATGGCTACGGACACGTGTGCATAAATCATCTGCATGAAATTATTTTATCCCATTTATTTGTGGAAGAAGCCAACAGAAGTCAGCTGGCTCAGTCATGCTCTATGTGTGATGTCTTCTGTGATGTCAGTCACTGGTTTGGGGACTTTATCTTGAGGCATCAGTTTCGACATTTTGCCCATCACCATCTTGGTTTAATGGGGCCAGAAGTGACTGAATTTGGGTGTGAGGCTGGAGCTATGAAGGAGTGAGAGGTGGATCTGACAACATCTAAGAACCCAAGGAAACTATCAGCAGACAGCCTGTCACTGGGGCGTTAGTGGATAGTGCTGGCGCCCCATGCACAGAGGCGATGCCTCGCTGCAGCGGTCGCGGGTTCGACCTAATTTTAAGCCTTAATACTTCTTTTGCCTCTCCTTTAACTTCAACATGACAGAAACGTTAAAAAATGAAGTGCTGCTCAGCATAAAGTTACTTAAATGGTTTCAGAACGATGTAGGTTGCTTCATTTTACAAGTGGCAGTCCAGTCGCCAGAATGAAATCTTGGCACTGTACGTTTCTGCAAACCACAAATATGTTACATTGTAGGAGATGGTGAATAGGGTGGCACTTAGGCAAAATGCCTGCTAAGCTGCAGACCATTGTGCACCACTGTTTGAGACTGTAGTGTAGATGACCTGACATGACTTCAGCCAGATGGTCTGATATGATTCTGACTAAACTTGGTAATGTGAGGAGAAGAAATTGTTCTCAGAACTGATTGTCTGAACTGCAGGAAATAACTGCAGTAATGGAAATTACCTCCAGCGCCTACAGTGTTTGTTGTCAGACACTATGAACTGCCATGATGTACAAATTCTCTTATTTTATGACTTGTTTATGCAACAAGAAGACCAAGATACAACAAAAACGATTGTGTTTTAGTGCGTTATCACTGCGTTTCCAGGAGCTTTCTAGCCCCTGCACCTTGGTGTCTTGTTGCAACCCGATAGTGTCATTAAAGCGGCATGTTTTTATCAAGTCATTGCTTTGTTTCCTGGCGGAATAGAGCCACAAATAGCACTTGTTCTTTCGCAAGATATTATTGTGTTTCCTGCTGTGATTGTGCCCCAAAACTGGGTATTCTAAGCCGAAACATGATCTTTTCCTGACTACAACAAAATGTTTTTTTGTGCCTAAACCTAACCACATATTTACCACAGCATTGTTGAAACCTAAAGATTCAACTTATTCGCTACATAACAGCGTACTCATGTTGTGTTTGCAGTGACATGCAATGCCAAAATTTTTCTTGCAACTGGGTTGTACAGTGACTCAAGTATCAGGGGTGGTTTCACACAAGTTGATTGTAAAGAATGAGCTGCACCAAATTGTCAAAAAAAAGTCAAGATTACTGCATTTTACATCCCCAATATTTATGGCAGCATCACTCTGGACTCTGTGCCAGAGTGTCCAACCTTTTAAGGTCAGATATGTGTGAAATCTGAAACTTTCTATATATAACTCAAACTATGCATATGAAAATATCTTCAGACATTTGTGAGAGAGTCTGTGAAACAATGTGCTAACACTTTAGGAACATGAAGACCTTGTAATGTTCGAACTGTGCACGGCCCCGGGCGCTGGAACCAATGGCTGGGTCTTCCTTTTATGTTGGGATTCCTTGTTTAAAGGTTCTCAGCACTTGGGAATCCACACAGTATTTTCATCTACACCACACATGTGAACTCTGCCAAACTACATTAAGAGTGTGAGTGTGTTGCATGTGCTCATGTGAGAGGGAGAGAACAAGCATCTGGATCCACTCCAGTGTTATCAACAAATTGCTGATCAAAGCTAGATGATCAAACGGCGACGCTTATGTCACACAGGAATGTGTTATTGGGTTGGATGCTCTCTGCAGACACGGTAGATGAAGCATATTAGAGAAGAGCTTATGCACACAGTGGCAAAGCTCAACACCAAATAGATCTTATGGAGATTTGATGTATTGCAGCTCCATGCAGCACTCATTATTCAAAGACTCAGGGATTTGTGGTCAGGTATTATAGAAGCCACAAAGACAACTTCTAAAGCATCAGGGAACATGAGAGCAAATGGCTCTGGCTCTACAGAGAGAGAGAACAGTTGGGGATCCAAATCATGCAGACCAATTTTGTGACCACAACAGGACTCAGATTTCATGGGATGGAAAAGCTGCAGAAGCACTTGGAATTATTCTCTTACATGAGTCGGTTGACAAACCACTGATTGGGCTGCTTCTGTGAAAGCTGGCACAATTCAATTTCTGACACATTTGAAACAAGTAGGGTCAGACATCAGTTTATCAGCTCTAATGCTGTGATAATAGACATATGCAAAGATCGGGTGGATTGTTATAGTTACAGGATTGTCTCTTTATCCTGAGGCATTATGTTTTCCTATGTCCTATTCCCATGAACACGATATCTCAAGAACACCTTAAGGGAATTTCTTCAAACTTGGCACAAACGTTCACTTGGACTGAAGAAAGGTCAAGGTCAGTGTGACCTCAAAAACATGTTTTTGGCCAAAACTCAAGAATTCTTTGGCTAATTATGACAAAATTTCGCATAAATGTCAAACAGGATAAAATGAAGAAGTGATGACATTTTGAATCCAAAAGATCAAAGGTTAACTTCACTGTGACATCATAATGTCTGGCATAAAACCCATCTCTGGCAATTACTCAGCATCACACCTCAGGGACAGAAGTGGAGACATTTGGTGAGATACTGAATTGGTGACTTTAATCTTGGGTGTCCAACCTGAAACTGTGCTGATTGTATAGATCTTCTGTGTGTGAAGCATCCATTTTTTCAAAGACAAGGATGTTAGCTGTGAGAGAAACTTCACTGATGCACAGAGGCATACACCTCTGCCATAATCGACGGCAGTGGATTTCAGACAGAGGTCCTTGAGGGAGCGGCGCTATGGCAGGTGTCACAGTACACGGCATTTCACAGGAGGCAGTTGATGATTTTTGGGGACATAACGATCAGATGTCATTGAGAAGTAACCAAAAGGGCCTAAACTACACATTGGAGGGATATATTCATCATTTTATTGTTGAGAAGGTCGATGAAAAGCTTAAATTACAAGCCAAAACTTACAGGTCACAGTGTTACGCTTGTGAAGCACATCTGGTTGCCGTCACCATCAAAGACAACAAGTTAAAGTGCCACTGAAGTTAAGGTTTTTGGCTCAGAATATGAGAAAAGGATCTTCACCAAGAGTTAGCTTTAGCTAAGGTTAGCTGGAGATGTTAAAGATAACTTTATATTTCTTTACAGCAAAGTGACAATGTGTTGCCTCAAACACAATGTTGACTTACCTTAGAACAGATGTAGACATCATTGTTAATCTTATTCACATTGAGTTGATGTTGTGGTCTAACGTTACCACACAACTTTATCCAAAGGAGACACTTTTCTTGCTTGAGATGTGGTTTAAAGTGTGAAAAATACACCTGGTTGTCCAGCCTCTCAGGATACCTTGTGTCAGAGCTGCATGTACCCCATGCTCACCGTTTGACCATTTTTACACTGCAAATCTCAGAAAAAGCTCATAAAACCGAACAAACTGACTTTCTG
Organism: Epinephelus cyanopodus; assembly: GCA_026686955.1. NCBI lineage: Eukaryota > Metazoa > Chordata > Actinopteri > Perciformes > Serranidae > Epinephelus > Epinephelus cyanopodus. The sequence goes on from CM048918.1 coordinate 38,704,467, forward strand.
TAATGCATTTCAATGGACGTCCAGTGTATGGGAATGGCTATACACACTGTGATTGGCTCATTGCGTTTGAGGGCGGGGCTTAGCCATAGGTCAATTCTGGTCTTGATCATATCTAACAAACCAAATTTTACAGATGGAGGTTCCTGAAGTTGAATCTTCTCAAATGGGGGTCCATGATCTTAATTTAATGGTCTTTGACAGGATGAAGGTTGAAAATCTCTGATCTATTGGATATGATTCCAGGACATTGGGCCTTCTGAACCTGAAAACCTTGAAGGGTCTTGACAGGTAATTGCTTTAACTGCTTTAACTACAGTATGTTTGCATATAGTAACAAGCCTTTCAAAAGACTGCATGGAATATTTGCATCAAACACGATTTTCTCATCAATACCGTGTCAACTTCAGCCTGTTATATGCAATGTGTCTTTTCAAAATGCGCTTCCATTTTCACATGAAATTTAACGTTTGCATACAGTCTCTTTCAAAATTAATGTACTTTGTTGGTACAATTAGTGATTAGGTTTGGGCAACAAAAGCATGTGGTTAGGTTTAGCAAAAAAGAACAGGGTTTGGCTTTACATTCATACGAAAGTGAAAGTGAAAGTCTGTAATTGTTGGACCCATCCACCAACCCTACGCTGACTTTTTGCCTTAACTCACATTGTTGTCTGGCCATGTTTCCCCCTGACGCCATCAAGCACCATTACACATTGATAGCATCCGGCCATGTGTCATGCTGATGTGAAAGGACGGCTTTTTTCTTCGGTGCCTGACACGGAAGTCACTGCCCAAGAACCAATATTCAAAGATGAAGCAAAGATGTGCATCTGTTTGCAGTCTGAATACAAACCCATCAACACCCAGCTACTCAGTGCTCAGACTGACAAATTAATGTGCACAAATCCATGATTTTAGTCTTAGAGGTGACAGAAAGCAAAAAGGAAGGAGTAAGCCGTGTTCAGGTAAATGGCATGGAGACCTACGTGTGGTTTGCCTCCTGACTGACAGTAATGACAAATAAAGCCTTGTGGTAGTTCGGGCAGGGCACTTAAGTCATTTACGGTCCACACAGCCTCCAATCATAACTGTCCACCATCTGTCCCTTCCATTGGGCGGGCTGTATAAACATCTGTCGCTCATTGAGTCTGCACAACACTGAGCTCTGCATCCTCGCTGCTAAGCTGCTGCCTGCTCTCAGAAATGTAACCTCCTCCTGTATTAGCATTTAGCTGTATGTGAATGTCCAGTGAATGTTTTTTTGCAAGAGTAGCAGAATTTAAATAAACTGAAATTTCCAAACTAGTGTGTGTCATCATCTTTCTGTAAAAGTTAACAATAACCTCAGGCAGCACAAAGCTTCATATAGACTCCTCTCTCTTCCCTTTTTGCAACTTTGGATGAGCTCCATTCTTTAGGATCTGCAGTGATTGTTTTTTTTCCCCTACAAGATGTTTCACACTAGCTGGAGATGTAGTCTGGGCAGCGCTAAAGGATGAAGTCATGGCTGTCAACATGAAACTCCCCTCACTCCTTCCAGCCCCTCGTACAAAGCTCAGCACACAGCTGTCTGCTCTCTGAACTGTAATTGACAATGAGAGGAGGTCACTCCAGCTTCACTTTTTCACTCTCTTCGTCAGGTTGTCAATAAGCCCGCTGTCCGGTATTAATGTTTAAACCTAAATGCAACATCCCCACAGAGGCCTGGCATACAGTTACCCAATCCTTGTGGTTTTGAACATTGTGTGTGTGTGTGTGTGTGTGTGTGTGTAAGAATGGTGCACGTGAATGCATGTCTGTCTTCACGTGTGTGGGAAATCTCAGGTTACCCCTCATCATTCCACCGCACTCTGCAATACATCACTGTCAAAGCAAATGTAGCCTCGTTCCAAAGAGTTTAGTCTGACAGGACCCACTTGAACATGATAGCACGGTCTTGTGTACAGCGCCTCACAGACGTTCACGCTAAAAGCTGCACTGTTGTTAAAAAATGGAGGACATGACTCATGCATTTCTATACAGATAACATTATCTATATACACTAATACAGCGTGCAGCTACAGCCAAGAATAACTAATATGGTTTAGATGAGCAGCTGCTGCACATTGTCACAACTCAAACAAACTTGCGTACAGAAATTTGTAATAGATGAGGCTTTTTCAGTTGGCTCACCCTGTCATCACTTTCACAGTGAACCTGATTCTCTCCAAGGATCCAACTCAGGGCTTGTTGTCCTGACAATGGATCTTTGTCTTCTGATACTTTACTAACAACAATCCCTGTTACAGTCCGTCTCCGGAGGCCTCGTCATAATGTTGTGGGAGTCAACACACAGCCTGACCCTTAAGCTGCTATGGACAATCATAAACTTGTGTTCAGAGGGGGTCCTTTAGGATAAAAATTAACCCGAGTCCTAAGTTAACACTTCATCTGACAGCCAAAGTTATTAACGTGTTGTGGAAATACATGTGTGCTTTGTTATGGTTGTGCAATCCAAGAACATTATTTACTAATGAAGATGTAATTGAAGCCTGGCAGTGATTTTATGGCTTCTCTGGGGGCCTCTGTGGGTTATGAGGTCAACAATCATCCTTGACCCATGAGCTGTCCTGCACGATTGTGATAAATCACCGCTGAAACACATTTAGAAATGTTTATAGTGGGAGAAATCCAAACCCTACCATCTGTATAAGGGAGCGTACACATACCTCATCTTTTACCACCTGGAAAACGTGAGGTCAAGCTACTCTTGTGCCTGCTCTGTGCAGACTTTCAGGAGCGTGGAGGCAGGTTGCGTCTGAGGTTGCTAAGTAACCATAACAAGCAGCGCATCATCACCTTCTTACCTGAAATCCTGAGTGCAGAGCTGATCTTCTTCCAGGCATAGTGTCTTAGGTGTGTAGGCCTAAAATATTGGGACAGCTGTAAAGCTCTGGGTAGCCCTGCACTAAAATGATAAACTTCTCCTCCGTATTTATCACAGAGTAATATTTACAGAAGAAGGGAGATCTATCTTACGGCTGTAATTGGTCCTTGTCACGTGCAACTTGGTCTCCTTTCGAAGTCGTAGAAAACCGGTGCTTGGTAAGTGACTTCTGGTCCGATGATAAAAGCTGTCCTTTCACGTAAGCGTGATGTGCGCCGGTCGCCATACCACGGCATAAGGGGCAAACACAGCCGGACAACAACCAAAGTTAAGTTGTGGAAGTCTGGGTAGGGCAGGCAGAAGGGGCGGTGGATGGGTCCAGCAACCACAGACTTTCACCCAGGAGGCCAGTGTTGGCTTCCCATAAGACTGTAAAGCCAAACCCTGTTCTCTTTCCTAAACCCAACCATGTGTGTATGTCGGTGCCCTTATTTTGAAAGAGACTGTACGTAAACGTTAAATTTGTATTTTGAAAGAAGACAATGCATGTAACAGGCTGAAGTTGACGCGGCGTCCCAGAACGCCAACAACCAACTCACCCAGGGTACCTTGCACAACATATCTTAACATGGAAAGTCCATGACCATGCTGCTACGTTCCAGAAGCTGAACTCTGTTTATCTACAGAAAGAACCATCGTGCTCTGAAAAATCGGTGCTTGCTAACGCTCGCACGTCACAACGGTGTCGCGATGCGTTTAAACATGCCTGCTGCACGTCTAGAAGAGAAAATGGATTTGAGGGCGAAAAAGCATCCGTGTTTACGGTCCCTTCAGCAGCTCTGTCTCCAATAAATTCCATTTATATGTAGCTAATGTGTAACTGCAAATACATATTGAACGAAGTATATATATGTATTATTCATTATTCATAATGTATTTACAAAATTTAAAGTTTACAGTTTTTTCCCCCTCTAGTATCCACTCTATTGAATAAGATATCGGCTTGTAGCAACTAAAGCATGATTAAAATTTTTCTGGTTATGTTTTTGGTGTTAAAAACCAGGTTTCAAATCTATATCTAAAGTGATACCACATTCAAAGATTGGGCCCAATTCATTCCTGTGCTCACTCGGCACATAATGCAAAAACGCTTCCAAGCAGCAGCGTCCTGGGCTGAAATATGAAGCCAACACGTTAGTGCCAGAAACTGCAGTTCCTATAATGGCCACTTGAGGCTGGCTCTGGAAGTCAGTCAATCCCCATACTGTAGACTCCCATGTTAAATGCAACTTTACAGCAGAAATAAACCTGTTTGCAGCCTGGTACAAAAACACTTTTGGTCTCTAATAGCTAATTTTCCTAACCTGGAAATCCAGATGCTCTAACCCTAGCAAATTCAAATTTGCACTGCACGGGAATCAGACCAATCAGATCAGTCTATCTGACAGAGGCGGGCTCTGCGTGGGTGTAACATGATGACGACAGCGCTGAGCCGTAGGAGTTGAAAAGTAAACAGCCGCGTCCATTCAATTTAGCTTTGGAAGAAACGCTAAGCCAACTACACTTATTTTTTTCCTTGAGAGATGAACAGAAGACAGCCCGAGAAGCCTTTGGTTCCAGGAAGGACGTTTTTGCCGTTTTGCTGACGGGATACGGCAAAAGCACAATATATCAGTTAGCCCCACTGTTCGGCAAACAAATGGGGCTTACTGCAATGAATACGTCGCCTGTTTTTTTGCTCTGATTGGCTATTGTGCTATCCAATTACACGCAGTGGAATTTAATATGCCTCAGTTAGTGCTGCCCCTTGGGTAGGAAAGTTGTATCAGTGAGGGCCAGACTCAAAATCTTTCTAGATTTGAGTCTGGATTTCCAGGCTGTAATTTTCCCCTTCATGCCAACTGTTCAGTAGATGAATTTTTATACAACTCACACATTTACATTTTATCTAAGATAGTTGTAGAGCACACACACACACACACACACACACACACACACACACACACACACACGCACTGACTTATATTTACCTTTGTTAAAAAGTCAAAAATCTGGCCAAAACTTCTGAAAAAAATCAGGGCAACATGACTACAGAATATAAAAGAGCAAATAAAAGGCTGAACCTGCTAAGGACAAAGTTACTGTATATGGTTTGAGTTTGGATCCCACTCAGTTACCATCCCACTTGAGCTAGGCGGTCCAGTGTTTGGCATGAGACCGCTTTGAAGACGTCAGTGATTAATGGTCTGTGTGAAAGTCTTCTGCTGGGCTGGTTACGTCACTCTCTGTTTCTCCCTCTCTCTCCAATATGACACCTGATACCTTGTCAAACCGAAAAGATCATGTCACTGGCATCAGGGTCTAGTGTTTCATATGTTTTAGTACGGTGGTCTTTGATCCAGTGTTGTCACATTGAAAACAGACTCCGTGGACAGCATGAGAACACCCGTCATAAAAAGAGCCTTTTACTGCGTGTGCGTATGCAGGCTTGACCGCATGTTTTCCTCACTCCACTCCACTGTGCTTTTAAAACGCTACGGCACACACACACTCTCACACACACACACACACACAGAAACACGTAGCAGTTTTACGGTATGAGCATGGCTATGCCGTGTGTGCATGGTCCAGAAAAAATGAAAGCATTATGCAATGCAACTCAACCCTGTGATTTAGATAGAGGTGCTCTGCTGAGAAATCAAAACCAGTGATTCATACACAAAAAATACAGCTGTTGGAGGAGCAGAGAAAAGGAAGTCACTATAAATGTGATTGATACCAAACATAACAGTTCCTAAATCAATGGCCAGGGTTTAGCTACAGATGATTGTTTGAACTGGAGATAAGCAAAGGTTCAGACCTGGTTTGTCAAAACAAAACACATCTGTTGAGTTATCCTGATAGACGGACCCAGTGGACTGAGTCAAAAACTTGGCCCTAGCATTTTGGACCAGCCCACCACAATCGATCACACACAAATGTAAGTCATATGTATATAACTATATGATACAAAGATGTTGGTATCTTTTAACATTTGAGGAGACACATATCAAAGAGGGGTTTTTGGGTGCGTCTTGAGTGTCAAGCCCTTTATTTCCTGCATTCTTTCACTTCTTGTTTGGAGGATTTAAACTCATTCTTCCTGCAAAAGGCTTCTAGCTCTGTGAGACTCTTGGGCCGTGTTCATGCTCTGCTCTTTGAACTCTATCCACAGATGTTTATGATGTTTAGGTCGGGGGACTGTAAGGGCCTCAGCAAAACCTTCAGCTTGTTCCTCTTGAGGTCGTCCATTGTGGATTTGGAGGTGTGTTTAGGATCATTGTCCTGTTGTAGAAGCCATCCTCTCTTCATCTGCAGCTTTTTTACACATGCTGTGATGTCTGGAATTTAACTGAATCCATTCTTCCCTCTACCTGTGAAATGTTCCTCGTGCCACTGGCTGCAACACAAGCCCAAAGCATCATCCATCCACCCCGTGTTTAACAGTCTGTTCTCCAAACATACCTTTGCTCATTGTGTCCAGAAAGTTCTGTTTTACCTTCATCAGTCCACAGGACTTGTTTCCAAAAAGCATCAGGCTTGTTCAGATGTTCCTCTGCAAACTTCTGAAGCTGAATTCTGTGGTGAGGACACAGGAAAGGTTTTCTTCTGATGACTCTTCCATGAAGGTCATATTTGTCCAGGTGTGTCTGCACAGTAGAACAGTGCACCACCACTCCAGAGTCTGAGAAACCTTCCTGCAGGTCTTTTGCAGTCAAACAGAGGTTTTGATTTGCCTTTCTAACAATCCTACAGGCAGCTCTCCCAGAAAGTTTTCAGCTTGACCTCCACAGTTCCTGTTAACTGCCATTTCTTACTGGCATGACCGACTGCAGAAACAGCTCCCTGCTTTCTTCTTCTAGTCTTCATCAGGTCTTTTAGTTCTCAGAGTGCTAGGCAGCTGTTTAGAGGAGCCCATGGCTGCCGATTGTTGGGACAAGCTTTCAGGAGTCAGACTGTTTATAAAGCTTTGAAATCAGCATCACCTGGCCTTTCCTAACGATGACTGTGAACAAGCCAGAGCCCTGACAAGCTCATTAACATCTGAGATCCTGATAAAAGTTGACTGAGAGCTCAAATGTTTTTGGGTGCCCAAACTTTTGCATGATGCTCTTTTCCTTTCTTTTCACATTCTAAAATTGTACAAAACAAAAATTCATACATAAATCTTGTTTAAAAGGTTGAAGGAAGTAATGGTGAAATCCACATTCATTATTCCACATTAGGCAACCTGGCTGCACACAGGGCACAACGACCATCCCAGGTCAATAATACTTCACTTCCAAAACTACAGCGTGGTGCAAAAAGTGCTTCAAGCTGCCCGGACAAAGAGGGCGATTCAGGTGAATGGCTGAAGGATATATTTCGGGGGGTGTTTAAGGAGCACGCAAAATATAGACAAGCTTTGGGAAAGAAATGTCATGTTGCCCATTATTTTTCCTGCGCAACTTAAACTGTTTAAGAAGAACAGAAAGATCAAGGTGTCTGTACACCACAACATAAGCTGTAGCAAACAAACATTTATGACAGTTACACGTTTTGTTCAGCAAGATAATCTTCACAAATGAATACCACTTGTATGATCATTTAAGTGTAAATGTAATCGCCAGAAGTAAAAAGCTAATTATTGGGCTATAAACAAAGTACACCACAGTCGCATGACTTAACGTTGCCACCACAACAAGGCTGTAAAGCTGTGGTCCATGTGATGACGTTCTGTAGTCTCATTTAGCCACTTGGTAGCAACATATAAAGCTTAAAATTTCACGAGTAGGGTATTTACTGACGTAACCTGTGTTACAAAACAAAACTGTCTCATAAGCTTGTGTTAACCACAGACCTTATTTCAGGCATCCAACCAAAAACCCATTCAAAAACCCCCCTGACTTCACGATGAGGGAACAAGGAGTGCTAAAATGCTAACCCACTTCCAGGTTTTATGACTAATACTGAGGCAGTGGATGAGAGGCCTGCTTTTGTCTACCTCTTTTTCAAAATCAATAATTTTGAGAGCTCGACCTGCCACCGTATAAATCATTATAAAGTGTGTATGCGCTGTGTGAGAACAGAAAACTTGACAGACGTAGCAACAGCGAGTCCATGGGGCAGGACTTGTCAGATATTGTTAAAGTGCGCTTAACAGAAGGCAAGCGAATACATTTCATTACTTTATTTCTGCCAGTGTTTTTCCGTGTGTGTGTGTTAGACGTCCTCCAGATTGCTTCTCCTCCGCCTGACCGACTTGCTTTGAGACCGTCCTCTGAAACGCTGCCTCCCTTCAGAGAGGCTCATCAGCGCGGGCCGAGGCGAACCGCTCTAGTGTAAACTTGTTAAGCAAACACAGCGTGTTGTGATGAAAACCATGCTGTCTCACTCCATGCCTTTACAGGATAACACCAGTCAGCGTTATCACAGTTGAAGACCAGCTCCCACTCTGCGTCTTTCTTCCTTTCCTCTCACTCAGTCTTTGGCTAATTTTTCCTACTTTGCTTCTGAGACACGTTTCCCTCCGTGATGCCATTAAACAACACAAGTCCAGCTCACAGTTTGAACATGCTATGGCTATAAGCCAGAGCAGAGCAGAGGCCGCTCTGTGGGATCAAAGCCTATTGGCATCTTCAGCGGATTCCTGCCATCCACCAGTTTCATCTCCTTCAGATAACAAGAGGCATTTTTGTTGTGTGAGACCAAGCAAGCGTTTAAAATGTGGAGTCTCTGCGGGGCAAGTGAATCACTCATTGTTGGCGTCTTCAGCCCCAGAGGTGCTGCTCTCACTTTTTCAGCAACCTGACCTTTGCTCGCCAACTGGGAGTCAGTGCAGCATCTCTGCTTAAACAACTCTGTCACAATCTGTGCAGCAGCCACATGAAGAAAACTGTCTTACACACAGGATTCACAACATGTTAAAAGTCTTAACACATTTGTGAAAGTATTATTGCATGCATTAAAACTATAAAACTCAGAGGACTGGACTGTAAAGAGCAGGTTTTTTTGTGGCATGCTGCTTTTCATTACAGCCAGGATGATTGCTGAAACATTAGGAGAGCAGTTAAGTAAACCCGGCCCTTATTTTGCAAAGTCTCCATGGCAACTTAAATCTATGTAGGCGCTGGAAATACCCCAATTTAGTCCTCATTACGTTTTTTTTCTTTGTGGGGAGCAAAGAGGAGGAAGAAGTGAGAGGGAAGGATACAGAGGGACTAATGTCTCTTGAGGTTATCATAAGGGTTGAACAGAGTGCACAGGAGTTAAGTTGACACTTATGACAATTGTATTATAGTATGTTTGTAAGACTGACTGAAGTGTGTGTGTGTGTGTGTGTGTGTGTGTGTGTGTGTGTGTGTGTGTGTGTGTGTGTGTGTGCAATGTAATTCAGCAATTATACACAGCCCTCCACCTTTCTATATTTCACTTTGTCAGGTTTATGGACAAGCTAAAGATGTGTTTTAAATATATTTCCGAGTACATTTAAAAATGACACCGAAAATATTGTATGTCTTGGACATACTCTGTCAGCACCTTAACTCACTGTACATTTACAAGAAAATTTTATTTGTGTTATTGTGTCAGTCCGACTAAAACCAGACTTTTGAAATACATGTAAACATGTTAGTCCGACTGAAATCGTACAAGATTGGATTTCTTAAAGTTCCACTAACACACCCAGATAATGTGACTGGGAGCTGAATTCCTCCTGCATCTACACAGTCAATCAGACCCAAACTGGCCCAGGCGCTCTCCACATGCTCTACAGTGTCCGCCCTGGGCTTTGACCTAGACGTCGAATGGCATAAAATGTGTAACAGATGAAGAATTCCTGGATGGACGAGCAGAGACAGTTCATGCTGTGTCAGCTTATAGGGTTAAATATCAAACAGCACACACAAAGTACACAGAGCTGTAAAGTTGTCGACCATGGTATCAGTTAGCTGCTGGCTAACTGTAGCCAACTTTTGTCGCTTGTTTGGTTTGTGACGTAATAGGTCAACAGGAAAAGGTCTGATACTAACAAGCAAAAAGGAGGCATGTCGCCACCTATTGGAAACACTTCCTCTCTTTTTATGGCTCGGAGCCATAAAAGCCTTCTCTCGGGTATTTTTCCGTACATGGAAGGGGTGAAAAACAAAGCTCTGGGTTTTTCATTTTATTGTTAGTGCAACCAACTACACAACATCTACAGCATCCAATCCTAACTATTCAGATTTAAAAATGGCTGTTGTTTTCCCCCAAAACTCCCATGGTGCCTCAGTGATGATGCGTAACCGGTCTGAAGTATAAATCGATTCCCCTCCTGTGCCTTTATACTGGGACAAGGACAGTAGGCCAGTTGAGCAGCCTAGTCGAGCTGTAACTGAAGCACGACTCACCTGTGCATGCAAAGGTACTGATTGTGTGCTTTATGCTGTCTTGATGAAAGATGAATCCTCCAGTGCATCACAGGGCAGGAGTTTGTCAAAGATTTCTTTATATTTGAGCCTATTCACATTCCCATCACTCCTAGTTAATCTTTTAGGCTCCTGTCCTCATTCCACCATTAAGATTTACCCAAATCTATTGCCAGAGAAGAACACTGACATTGAGTGCGTTTACATGGACAGTGTAATGCCCTTTTCATTCAAAAAGAAAGTTTATTCCTATTAAAAGTGATCTTGTAAACATCTAATTCAGGATGAAAATGGCCAATGCAATTGAAAATTCAATCCGATGTAAGGGGCTGGAATATTCTGTATCTAATTCCGAATGAAAGACTTACATAGTGCGCATAGCAACGGGCTGAGAGAGAGCAGTCGGACTCGTTGCACTTACCAGTTTCCATTCGCCACCGCACGGCATTCTACCTCCCTTCTCCTCCTCAACAGATGAAGCATTTGCAGAACAAAGTTGTTGTCGTACTGCTGCTTCAAGAGTATAAGCAAAACAAGCCCAAAAAAGACACTAAGAACAGCATCGTCAAGCACCTTATTCACAGTATTTTCTTCCGGTAAACATAAACACGTAACATCCGCCCCGCCCCCTGTCCAATCAGAAACCTTCCCTGCCCCAAACCCGAATAAAGGCAAATAATCTGACCTCTGTGTAAACCCTCATTCGGAATAAATATTTCCCATGTAAACTACCTGGAAAGACTTTAATTCCAAATGATTTCATTCAGATTTATTTCATTCTGAATGAGAAGCCATCATGTAACTGCACCCAGTGTCAATTCTCCAGGACCCTTCATTAGCTTTGCTCTCTACAATATCTGAGCATGGAAACTATAGTCAGTAGGGGTGCGAATAACAGACTAACTCATGATCCGATTCCATTGTGATATGTTGCCCGTGATAACGATCGTATCACGATAAATCGATTCTTAATACATTATGAGAATAAAATATCCCTAAAAAGGGCTTGGCAGAATTTGACAACTGAGATGAAATGAGAAACATGTGCACTGAGTCTGAGCTTAGCACCAGTTTAAAGCACACACACACACACTGTATTCTGTATTTTTTGTGGCTGTCCAGCCCAGTTGGTGTGCGGGTATCTCCTTCCTTTATTGTGCGTTTCCGCAATGTTACATTTGCACATTTCATATGTATCATATCAACATTTCTAAAGTGATGTAGTTCGGATTACATGCATATGAGCTGACTTTGTCAATGGGAGGAGGAGGGGATGGTGGACATGGCTGCCAAGCTGCAGACCACTGACGACCACTGTTTGAGACCAACAAACTGGTTGTGTTGAGCGCAGTTGTGCCAACAAAAGCGGGTATTTTATGCCCAAACATGATCTTTTCCAAACTAACCCAGTGGTCTTTGTGCCTAAACACAACCCATGTTAACTCTCTCAGTGACAGCTTACCAGCTCCGAACCATAGTTGGGAACACGCTGGCTTATTCATATAATTTCAGCTTGGCTCATAATTAGCTGGTGCCTAGCTGCGAGCAGTCACTCTGCAGAAGGAAAGATGGCGAGGCGTTCGGGTGGCGTTCACTAACAGTGGCTTTATTGCAGTCTTCACCACAGAACAATAAACATGGCCTTCTCCAGAGGCAGGGGAGTAGTGAGCTTATCTAGACACATCATTCCACTGCTACCATCACTATTTGCTGCATGACACCCATGACAGAACTGCTTCCCTTCACCCACAAGGTCACCGCCCTTAAAGGGGAAAAGGGTGAACTGGTATCACATTGACACACATTAAACACAGTGCTGTTGAAATGTAAAGAAATGCAAAGTTTCTATATTTACACTACATAATAACGTGCAAATGTTACATATCTGTGGTCTGAAGAGACGCACAATGCCAACATTTCTTTTGGCGATTGGGTTGGTTGCTTGTGTGCTTTAGTTTCACAACACAGCTCTTGCATATTGCCTTGCCTTCATCAATTTTGTTTGTCCCATCTGTCTTATAAAAGTTGGCTCTTGTCTTGAAAGATGATGATGCCTGTCTGATTTTCTGTAATCTGTGAGTTGATCTGTAGATGGTAAAGGTCTTAGAGGACCTGGGTTAAGGTGAAGTGCATTACATTTGTCTGGACATTACAGGGAATTAACAGGCCATTATTTGTTGTTTTGAACATCAAAAACCAAATGTGAAGTTTGAAGTTTCAGAGGCTTATATCTCAAAATACGTCCACATAAATTGAAGCCATCTGCGTTGAGAGAAAATGTCTTTCTGTGATTTGGGTGAACTGACCCTTTAAGGCAGTGTCACATACACTAATATGCACAGTGGACTGAATTTGAAAGTATAACTGTAATAAGTCGTAATTAAAACCACACCCTGCTGAAATCACATATCGTGCTGTGGTCTGAGTTTATTTTACAGTATCTCATCTCCAGTTGAAGACCATCAATCCTTCACTTTAAAACAGGATTGGTACGGGGACATGACACCGGCAATAAATTCTTGCGGATGAAGTCTTCACTGTTAACCCCACATTCGCAGCCCTGATCCAGATTTATTGATTCAAACCACAGCCGCTCCTCCTCCAGAGGAAGGACTCCTGTGTGACCTGAGCCAAGTTCTAGATATGACGACACAGGCGCCAGTGAAATGAGCTAAAGCTGTTTGTGTTGACTTTGAAGGCCCAGCTGCAGGCCCTGCTGTATCCTGTACGCTTCTAATAAACAAAGAGATAAATCACAGCAATATATGTCATCACTTCAGGTGGAACGTCAAACTCATTTAATCTTCTGAAATACACGACTGTGCCATTACAAAATGACTGAGAGCTAATTCAGTCACCATTAGCTGTGAGACCTTGGACCACACTTACATTTAATACATCTAAACTTGTCTGTGATCCTACAAATGGATGTTATGAGGAAGATAACACATAAAACAAGCTGACTGGTTGAGCCCCAGAAGGAACATAGTCTTGTGCTCAAGTAAGTGTAGCCCAGAGAAGTGTGTGTCAGCCATTACAACCAGGTCCCATTACGAAGTCATTGAATAGGGGCACTTAGTGAGTAACTTCTGGGGTCAGACACAGACGAAAATGCTGTCCTTTCACGTCAGCTTGACATGTAGCCCATCACTGTTATTGTTTAACCATGCCCAGCAGCGTCAGGTGGAAACATGGCAGGACAACAACGAAAGTTAAGGGGACTTGCACCTGGGAGGCCGGTGTTCGCTTCCCGCTTGAATGTAAAAGCCAAACCATGTTATTTTTCACTCAACCAACCTTGTGTGTGTTGTTAAAGGAAAAAGAAAATGCAAATTGCGGTGTTGTACCAATGTAGTGCTTTTATTTTGAAAGAGACTATATGCAATCTGTACATTTCCTGTGATAACCACAGTGTTTTTTGAAATCAGACAATGCATGTAACAGGCTAAAGTTGACACAGTGTCCCAGAAACGTCAACAACCAACACACCCAGGGCACCTTGCATGTCATATGTCGACGTGGAAAGTCCATGACCAAACGTCAACATGTGTTGGCCTTTAGCCACTTCATGTGCTGAATGAACTGACTGGCTATAAAGTAAATGCAACCAAGAAGCATTCGACACTCATTAAAGTCTGGCTGCCTAATACATTCTGGCCAGATGTTAAAGCCGCATCCATCTTTCCAAGGAGGATGTGCAGTCTTTACTTCTGATGAAGAAGTAGCCACTGACAGGGTCTGTCCCCTGTGATAACGGCAGCTGAAGACACACTTCCACTCAAACTGAACTGAGCCATGTCAGTGTAATAATGGCTGCAGCTGGGGCAGACCCATGTCTTACAGGTTAAAACGGTGACCATGCACTGTGACGTCAGCCTAGGCGCCAGTAAAATGTTGGCTTTACACGTTACTGTAAACCACAGATATGTTACATTTGCACTTTTTGATACAAATCATATCAGTGTTTCTGAAGTGACCCGAATTTGTTATCGGGGATGGTGGATGCTGTGTTTCCATTAGCTTTTTAGGTTGGGTGTTTTGTAGTGGCTCGTTGGCGGAGTAGGTCTTTTTTTTTTTTTTTTTTTTTTTGATATGGACCCTCTTGTAAGCCCAAACTTTTATAATCTTACTATATGATGACAAAAACTGTGTGTGTGTGTGTGTGTGTGTGTGTGTGTGTGTCTGTCTGTTCCTCGTTTCTCTCGTCACTGACTTGGTCAATCCATGTGAAATTTGGCACAGCGGTAGAGGGTCATGGGAGGATGCCAATGAAGCAATATTACATCAATTGGCCAAAGGGGGGCGCTATAGCAACCCATTGAAATGTCAAACTTTGAATGGGCATATCTCATGCCCCGTATGTTGTAGAGACATGAAACTTTGCAGAGATGTCTCTCCTCATGAGGAACACATTTGCCTCAAGAACCCAGAACTTCTGCTATAAAGATTTTCCGCCATTTTGAATTTTTTGAAAAATACTTCAAATGGATCTCTTCCTAGGAAGTTTGAGCGATCTGCATGAAACTGGGTGAACATAATCTAGGGACCAATATCTAAAGTTCCCTCTTGGCAAAAGTTGGAAAACTTACTAAAACTGAGCTTCTATAAGGCAATGAATATTGCGGAGGGCGTGGCTCATCACATAAAGGTGTATAACATCTCAAGGGTTTCACCCATCACCACGCAACTTTGTAGGCATATGACCACACATAATCTGAGGGGACCCCTCCATTATTGACCCCATCAAACAAAATGGGGGCGCTAGAGAGCTCATTTCTTATCTAGGCCTAACCGCCATATGGATTTTTACTAAACTTGGTAGATATGTAGAACAGGACGCCTCAAGGTGACTGGAGAAATTTAACTCTAACTGGCAACTGGGTGGCGCTATAACAACAGAAAAATGCTTCAAAATGGCTAAAATGCGACCGATCGCTGTGGCTCCCCCTGTGGACCAACGTTGGTGTTTTTTCTAATGTTTGGTATGACTAAGTCATGGTATGGTCTGCTGTACATAATCACGGAAACTGTCAGTGTGTCATTCTGTCAGTCAGTCATTCTGTCTGTCCCACGTTTTTCTACTCACTGATGTGGTCAATCTATGTGAAACTGCACATAGACACTGAGGACTGGCAGGTAGAAGGTGACAAAGCTACCAGTGGTATGGACTAGTAAAAAACTATTTAAAGTTTCAGTGTGCCTTCTGATAATAATAATAATAATACTAATGATAATAATAATAATAATAATAATAATAATAATAATAATAATAATAATAATAATAATAATAATGTACAAATGTAGTGCATTGTGGTTTGCAGAAATGTACAATGCGAACATGTTACTGGCGAATGTGTACTGGTTCAAATCTAACTGGGGACTGACTCAGCAAATTTTCACCAAAGAGATCATACAGATACAGTGGTGGAAAAAAGTTTTCGGACACCCTTAAAATTTTACACAATCTCAAATATTATCATGAAATATTTGTGGAAAAATCTTTTTTGTGTTTCAAAAGGTGTGGCTGCATTAGACAGATACAAATAAATACAAATTATATTTTTTTTGTTTATTGTTTACAAGAAAAACTAACAAAACTAAATTCTTGACAGTTTCAATATGTCAGTTCTCAACATTGTCGGTATCAAAGTCAACAAATAACAGAGAATGTGTTCAAAACTGAACAAAAAATAATTAAACCATCACATCATCAAATTAATATTTAGTAGTCCTGCCATTGGCACGTAGTAGAGCTCTAATCCTGGTTGGCATGTTCCCTATGAGCCTTTCACATTGTTGAGGGTTAATCTTGTCCCATTCTTCTTGAATTACTGCTTTTAATTCTTCTAAATTCTTTGGTTTATGCTTTGAAATAGACCTTTTGATAATCCACCACAGATTTTCAATGGGGCTCATGTCCGGGGATTGAGCTGGCCACTGTAAGGCCTGGATACTGTGCTCCTGCAGCCAGGTTCTACTGGCCTTGGATGTGTGGCAAGGGGCATTATCTTGTTGAAACATCCAGTTTTTACCTCGACGGAACAGTGCACGCGCAGAAGGGAGCATGTGGGTTTCGAGAATGGTACAATACTTGGTAGAGTTCAGTGTGCCATCACAGACAGTGAGATGACCAACACCAGCAGCACTCATGCATCCCCAAACCATGATACTGCCTCCACCATGCTTGACAGTAGGTACTGTACATGCTGGAGATAATGCTTCGTCTGGCCTTCTGCGTACCCTCACATTAGTAGGAGGAAGATAAAGCTGGAAACTGGACTCATCTGACTACAAAATCTTCTTCTAATTCCTGGCTGTCCAGTTCTTGTGTGCCTGGGCCCAACGACGCCGGGCTAACCTCTGTCTCTCATTGATCAGGGGCTTCTTGATAGCCTTGTAGGACTTTAAGCCATGATCTAAAAGTCGGCCACGTACAGTGCGGGTGTAAAACTGGACACCAGTTTGGTTTGACCACTGCTGCTGAAGCTCCTGTGATGTCATTCGGCGGTTTTGCCTGCACATGCGGATCAGGATGCGGCCATTTCTTGCTGAAGAAACTCTTGGACGCCCAGATCTTGGTTTGTCTTCCAAGCTGTTGGTTCGTCTGTATTTCTGCAGAGTGTATCCAACTGCTGAAGGACTGCATCTGCACTTCCTGGCTATCTGGCGGCAGCTGTACCCTTCCTGGCTGAGAATCTTTATCTTCAGGCGTGTTTCTTGCATTAGGTTCCTTGTTTTAGCCATTTTTGTGTCTGAAGAACTTTCAAATGTGCTGGCTTTATGTAGACATGAAGCTTGGCAACAAAAAATGTGTCTTTTAATAAAAAGAACGACCTTTATCACTGGTACCAAAATGACCCAATACTCAAAATTTCTTATGTATTTTCATGGAACCAATCAATTTTAAGTTTTTGATGGCTTTTTTAGGATTTATTTAGTATTTTGGCTGTGACTGTACTAAAAGAAATTGCACTTGAAGACCTAAGAGTGATTCTTAATGCAATATTTCACAAATGCATGGGGTGTCCGAAAACTTTTTTCCACCACTGTACGTTAGACTGTATATTATTTAGTGTCTGTTTTGAATGCTTCTTTCCATTTTTGGGTGTAATTAAACTCTGCTCTCACTGCAGACTTTTCAGTCTCTCTGTTACCTTTTCTTCTTTCCCGAATGTGTTCACTCCTCAGCTCAATTTACAGAGCATTTACATTACTTACTTAACTAAATACATCAATAAGACATGTTGCTGACACTGAATCTGAGTCTTAGCAGGTACCTATGGACAGTCTCTGTAACCTAACATGTATACAGCTCAACATTATGAAAGGACGACCCCCTAAAAGCACCAAATGTCAAACAATTCCCACTCCAAGAATGGAAAAATCTGTCTCCCACTGCCTGTAATGGAATAACTTGAAGAAAAGGGGAGTTGCTAACAGGAGCTGTATAGATCTTTTGTAAAAGAATCATTTATCACTCTGGGGATCCTTTTAGAGATCTCAGCAGACTGTATGGCCTAAAATGGTGTTCATGAAGAGGCTGTGGTCAAGATCAATTTAGGAATCCAAAGAGAAGTTTGAGGATTAGAAAGCACACAATTCTCAAATCTCAGTCTGAGTAACTGCATACTTTTTAGGGATCAGAAGTGAGCAATCAAGAATCAATTACAGAAAAAAAAACATACAAAGTGGTGTTTAATTGTTACGTTTTATATATTGTTGTGTTTATATATTGTTGTATATCACTTAAGAAATGTGTGCACAAAAATGCAGTGTCAGGGGATTAATGTGACAGGTGAGGAGAAGATGAACTGAGCACAATGTAAAAGTTTGGGCACCCCGAGACATTTGAGCTCTCAGACGACTTTTCCCAGGATCTCAGATGTTAATGAGCTTGTCAGGGCTCTGGCTTGTTCACAGTCATCATTAGGAAAGGCCTGGTGATGCTAATTTCAAAGCTTTATAAACACTCTGACTCCTGAAAGCTTGTCCCAACAACAAGCAGCCATGGGCTCCTCTAAACAGCTACTCTGAAAACTAAAAGAAGTCATGAAGACTATAAGAAGAAAGCAAAGTGTTTTCAGGGAGCTGTTTCCTCAGTCGGTCATGTCAGTAAGAAATGGCAGTTAACAGGAACTGTGGAGGTCAAGCTGAAAACTTTGTGAGAGAGCTGCTTGTAGGATTGTTAGAAAGGCAAATCAAAACCTCTTTGACTGCAAAAGACCTGCAGGAAGGTTTCTCAGACTCTGGAGTGGTGGTGCACTGTTCTACTGTGCAGACACACCTGGACAAATATGACCTTCATGGAAGAGTCACCAGAAGAAAACCTTTCCTGTGTCCTCACCACAGAATTCAGCTTCAGAAGTTTGCAAAGGAACATCTGAACAAGCCTGACGGCCCAAGAGTCTCACAGAGCTAGAAGCCTTTTGCAGGAAGAATGAGTGAAAATCCTCCAAACAAGAAGTGAAAGACTCTGAGCTGGATACAGAAAGTGTTTAGAAGCTGTGATACTTTCCAAATTTAATAAAATTGAAACTAAAAAGTAATCCTGCTTAAAATATCTTTAACTTCATGCCTTTTGGAGATCAGTTCATCTTGTACTTGTTGAGCTATTTGCAGCAAACAAAATTTTGACCAACTTTTGCTGCCACTGTATACTACACAGAACCAATTTAATGGTTAAAGTAAATAACAACAAAATAAGGCAACAAATTGATAAAATGACATTTTATTGTACAGGAAGTCACTGTAGTTGTTGCCATAGTGCACTAACACACATCGAAGGACCACTTTATCCCCTGATCATGTCATATATACTTTAACATGTTGGAAAAGAACATTGAGCAAAATATCTCTTCAGCTTTACACCAAAAGCAACAAGGTACATACAAACATCCAATTTTCTTGTTGTGCACTGGGAAAATGAGTCTCATGGAATGTGGGTAGGACTATAAGTAGAGTCTGAATCTATTACGTCCTATTGTATATTGCATACTTTGTTGAATGGTAGTTAATTTCAGTTATCTCTTGAATTCAGTATATCCCCCCCGACAAAGAGCCTCTGTTAAACAAGCGGTGGTCTTGATGTATTTCCAGACCCCTTAGTAAATGATCCACACAGCCAGTTGTTTACAGCCCTCCACTTGCATTTAATTCTGCAACGCTGGTCATTTTGACTTTGCGGTTCACTCAATGTAAAGAAAGGCCAACTTAAAGCCTCAGCGGTTCCCATGGACTGAGAAACATTAACCCTTCATGCTCATTAGCCACGTGAGCGGGGTCTGAATAGGTGGACAGGCCTCCAGTTGGAGAGGAGGCGGGGGGAAGTAAATCAAAATCCACTCAGCTCTTGGCAGAGGCCGTGTCAACTGCTGTGTTGTTGTGTGAAGCAGATAATGTGATTTCCGGACAAGAGTGCTCTTCACACCTCTCTGCAGCAGCAGCAGCCCACTGTGAGGTAAAACTCTTTAAGATGAACTCCAAGAAGCTGATTTTCTAAATACACTGGACCAAAGCTCACATTCAATAGAGGCTTGATCCATTCAGGATGCAGCGGGCACAGTCCAGGTCCATTAAACCGACTACAGACTCATACACTGATGACGCAGGAAGCTCCTGCAGGTCTATACCTCTTTACTCTCTTAAAGATGGTCTGGGTGATGAAATGAGTGCAGGAGCTGTGTAGGTCAGTGGAACAGAATCGTAATGGCTGACTTGAGCGAGTTGATCTAATTTCCAGACATGTTCAAATCTAACGTTTTTATTGATGGAGTGTCACACAAGAAGTCACTCCTCATGCCTAAGGAGTCGAGATCACACAAGAAATCCTTTAACCTACTTGGTCACTGCGTGAATCATGACTCCATGAACCTCCCCCACCCTGCCACACCCATCATTAAAAGCATGTTACTTTGCCAAGCTTTGTCAGAACTCATGGGACTTTCTTTAAAGTTTAGCTGACATTGCAGAGTTTACAGAAATATCAGCATGTCAGGAACAGGCCTGGAATTTCTTAATTTTAGGCGCAAGGCCATTTGGCCTGTAGCAGGGGGATTTTTTTCAGGGCCCTTGCACTTGTACAGCACCTTTTTAGTCCTCTGACCACTCAAAGTGCTTTTCACAACTTGTCACATTCACCCATAGATTTATACACTGGGGGCCAAGGCTACCATACAAGGCAGAGTCCTGAATGGGTCCATTTTTGAAAACCTGCACCTGCCCATGCACTTAAAAGTCTTTGTTGCCTCACGTCGCCCTGTGTCAGTTGCATTTGAACACACTACACGGACTACATCCGATGGCCAAGTGGCATGTACGTTCTGCGTCTGCGTGAGAGAGAGCGGAGTGAGAGAGCAGTACATCCTGACAGAGGTGTTACCTATCTGTGCAACCGAACACCGCGGCACCTCCACTGGCTATTACATCCAGACGGTCCCGGTCTGTCGGGGTAGCTGAGTAAGGGGAGCCTGCGGAGGAAGCACCGGTTAGCCCTGGTTTCACTACAGGCAGATTCACTCACTACAGGGGTGAGGAAATAAAACCTGAACAGCCAATCAGAGTGATCTCTTTCACCAACTAGCTCCTCCGCTGATTCAACATGCTCAATCAGCCGAAAAGCCACCAACGTCGAAGGGCCAACGGTGCAGGACACACCGCAAAAACTAGGCCGACAGACGCTCACCAATGGCCTGACTTTGGGCGACGGCCAACTTGGTGTGTCAGGGCCTTATGGCTTAGTACCAGAACCAACCCAACATTCTGCGCAACCACTGCCAGGTTAGGAAACATTTTAACATGCTCCTTCCACCATAAAACCTCCAAAGGATCCTCCTTGGGTGTCTTGAACTCGATACAGGCTGCCACCTCATCCTCTGCTGCAAAGTTTTATCGCTGGAGTTCTCCACGTCGATAATGAATGTGACGACGGGGTCAAACGTTCGATTTGTGTCATTGAACTTCAAAATAAAAAAATACAAAATGATTTAGGTGTCAAAATATTACACATATACTGCACATCTGTTTCTTTTGCTTTATTCTGAAAAATAAAAAACACTTTTTGTTCTCACCTGATGCACAGGTAGGTCAGACGTCAGCGTCAATTCAAAACCACAACCACAGAATTAACAGATCAGAGTGAGTTTTGGGAAAAGTCACAGGGCTTGTTGGGATGACACCAACAAGCAATGTTCTTTGTCATTTAGGTTTGAAGAGAGAGACTTCACGCCCATCCGAGTTCTTTCCAGCTTGGGTTCACTGATCTCCATCCATCCATCCCCCTCCCTGCTGGGTCATCCAGTCCGCCCAGCATGCCATAATATAACTTCATCTCACCAACATCTTCCAGAGGTGCTCCAACAAATCATTGACCCATCACATGAGGCCTGCTCTTTTACTGGGACCCAGGAGTTATAAAATCTAACTTGATTAAATTACTCATATTTACCAACTGAGCCTGTCTGCACTGCTTTATAGCAGAAGACACCAAAGGGACACCAAAAGAAAAAGATCAAACATTGATGAGTCACCGCTGTTTAAGAGTGTTTAAATGAAAAACTTCACTTTCTGTGGGTGGAGAAGCAGACATACCGAAACCACAATTTCATTTGTGCAAATGTACACCATGTCAGTGAGTGGAGAGTGGTTTCCTTTCCCTGTTACTTTGCGATTGTAGCTGACAAGTGTGTTTTGGATAATTATCCTATGTAGCTTTATGAGACGGCCGTTAGATGACTGGGACATTGTGTTTGATTTTTAGCAAACTGCCCCCACAGACTGCACTGACAGACAGACTAAACCATCAGATATCGTCTATAAAAGCAAAACACACTGGCTCAGTGATGTAAGCTTCTCAGGTGAGATCTCATTGAATTCATAGGATGTGGATACTTGGTTTAGTTAAACATTTAAAGGGCTGAACATGTTAAGTCTGGGTCTCACTTTCACAATCCTCCATGTCCACTTTAATCTCCTTCAAACTCACATGCTGATGATGTGGTTTTTGGAACCAAAAGCAGCACAACAGAGACCAGCAACAGTTGGTTATGACGTCAATTGTTATTTCTTAGCAGGTACAGAGCAGTGAAGTCTCTCTCGGCTGGTTTGGCAGGCCGAACTGTGCCAAGAGGCGGATGAGGGAGTGGCAGCATTAGCCCAACAGCTAATACAGTTCAGTTCAATAACAGACGACGGTACCATGGAAGAGCAGGCAGGGGACGAAGATGTGGAGGCAGAATCAGGTAAGCACTCAGTCCAAGCAGGCGAACCAGTAAAGAACAGGCAGAAGGTAGATCGAGAAACCAGCAGGTAAGTATTCACAGGACACACACATTGGCCAGTGTGGCAACACGGTGAAAATCTCTGGACCGCAGGAAACCACAGGTAAGCTGACTGGAACACTCGTAGCGTTGTCGTCTGACGGTAATGCCAAGCAGAACCAAGGACGTGGAAGCAGGTCTCGTGGTCAGGCAAAGAAAGCAAAGACGTTCACCGTGAGTCAGACATTGTGTGGAACTGACGCCATCCAGCAGCGTATTGTACCGCCATGAAAGGATGACCTTTTTTGTTGGTGTCTGTAACCAAGCAGTGGTATGTGACGACTTCAGAATGAGAACGGGCTGAGAAACAACAAACCTGGCTGTGGTGTAGTGAGTCATCTCTGTTTCCAGCGTATTTTTAGCCAACAAACGTGGGTGTTTTCCAGTAACCTGTTGTGTCCGTTTTCCCAAAACTGGGTATTTTAGTGCCATGAAAGCGATTGTTTTTCTTTACGAAGACATCACATTTCCTGCCAGGAAGAGCCACAAAAAGCAATTGTTTTTTTAATAGACACCACTGTGTTTCCAGCTGGGATTGTGCACCAACACAGGGTATTTGAAGCCAAAACCTGATTAACCACAAACGTAAAGAATCATTAAGTCTGCAGAAACATACATTGCAAACATTTTTTTTTTGACAGTTGGGTTGGTTGGTTAAAACTCTTTTTTAGTGAGATCAATTTATATTTGTTTTGTTCTTTTCATGAGATTGTTGGCGATAATAATAAAACTATAAAATGTCACCAGTCTTATCCTCAAAGCTGCCCCCCAGAATGAAAATAAATGGCAAAAAAAAAACTGGCAAAAAGACCAAAATAGTAGTCATGTGTGTTACACCCTGAGGTCCCCATGTTTTCCGTGTTTTCAGTTTTTGTCAGTATTTCCTGTTTTATTTTGATACTCAACCTTGTCTCTCATTTCAGGTACTTAACTTCCTGCCCCTGTGTGTTTCCCTCCTGTGTGACTGCCTGCCCCGCCCCGATTGGTTTCACCTGTCCCTCGTTTCTCCTCCTCCCTTGTGTATTTCGGCCTTGTGCTGCCCTTTGTATGTTGCCAGTTCATTCTCAGTTGTTTGAGTGTGTGTTCTTGCCATTTTCCCGAATGTTCTCTGTGGATTTGATCAGATTTTTGGCATTTTTTGACCCTGCTTCAGCCAACTGCCTTTGGGTACCTTTGTTGTGTTTTTTGGACTGGTTACCTGTGCAGTGACTCCTTTTTTCACTATAGAGACCTTGTGTATTTGAGTCCAGCGTCTGAGTCCTTTCCTTGTGGGCTTCAGTGTGTTTAGTGTTGGTGGAAGGTATAGCCGGACCCACCATAATACCGCTCTAAAGGCCCCGACACACCAAGCCAACGGTCAGCTGTCGACCAAAGTGTGGAGGAAACACCGGGACAGTCTGGATGTAATAGTCCGTGGAGGTGCTGCGGTGCTCGGCTGCACAGCTGCCAGGATATACCACTCTCTCACTCCGTTCTCTCTCACGCAGGCGTAGTGTGTTTAAATGCAACTGACACAGGGTGATGTGAGGCGACGTAACAGTTGGCTTTCGTCTGCACTAGTTCTTTGATGTCAGTTTGGTGTTTCAGCAGCTTAAGGGGGAAAATGCCTTAAGCCGCACTGAGATCTCTCCACTGCATTTTGTCGATGGCAACATTTTGCTCCTCGCCCCATTAAGGCTGCATCTTGTCCAGTAGACACACCAGCTAGAAGGGCTTCTTCTAGCTTTTTCTGGGGCCCAGTGCAAAATCTCGTGTTGTCCTTCTGTTTCAGTCACTCATGAATACACACCAAATCTGTATCATGTGCCATATGCATATGAGACCAAATGCTAAGTGTCCCTTGCCCCCGTCAAAAAAGACACTTGTCTGCTAGCTCATGCCAAGCACCATCAAAAGATACTTGCCATCTGGCCTCTCAAGTAATTTGCACATTACTTACTTACATGGGCCATTGATGAATTGTTTCCACCTTCGTCTGTCTTGGGCCTTCCTCTTTTTGCACATACTGTAGGTGAAAATGTAGTTAGCTAGCTCACACTAACGATGGTACTGTTTCATGTCTAACGTTGATCTTTGATGTTATGATAAAGTACAGATGGACAGATAGTGGGAGATTATTCACATCTCTGTTGTACAGGCTGTCCTTATTTGTTGATTTGCACTAACCTGTGCAGAAAGTAACTTGTACTTTGAGTAATTCATTCACTTTTTTACTCTTACTTGAGTAGGTTTCTCAAATGGTAATTCTAATTTTTTACTTGAGTCACTTTTTTTGTGGGAGTAATTGGACTTTTTCCATGAGTACAGAGTTTCAGTTCTCTACCCACCACAGGTAGCCAGGCCTCATGGGGTTTTTAAAGTTTTTAACTCACCCTTCAAATCAAAGAATGCATACAAGCTAATGTTACACCACAAAAATCTGTGTGATTATGTGTATAGTGCAAACCATCCTCATCCATCCAAAGATATATCAGTATGGACCTTTCAGCCCGCATGTAGGTCAAACCCTTGGGGGGATGGTGTCCAAGTCTGAGAGACGTCTGTCCAACAATGCATCAGGCTTACGGGGGCAGGCGCAGGCCAAGCTGGGTGTGTTATTACAGGACAGCCGGGACAACGGAGCTTGAATCAGCAGAATACCAAAATGGATGAATGAATGTGTTTTCATCTGCGGTCATGTTTGAGTTGAAGAAGAGCTGAGGTATCAAGACTGTCTCATCTCATGTGATGGAAGAGTGCGTGGCACAGCAAAAAAACTGCTGTAACAGATACTGCCTGAGCAAAGGGAGACGTTCAAGAGACAACAGATATCCATCCAGTCGGTCATTGAACCATGTGGGATGGACCTACAGAGGGGAAGCAATATTTCCCTGTTGTCTTAACATTAAATATCTGGATGATACTTCAGAACCTGAAACGTCAGACAATCATGATTCAGCATATGCTTATATTCATATATATACTTTATTTTATACAGCTAGATGAATGTATACATAGTATACAATACAAAAGACAAGTGATAAAAAATAACATTATCTGTACATGATGCGAAAGAAAACAAAACTAACTGTACAATACCATCTTTTAGATGGTGCAGTTGGTCCTCTGAACCAAATCAGACTGGAAATTAAGAGTGAAGTCAATTTTCTGTTGAGGGATGTGTTGGCATTGTAGCCATCCACTTAAAGGACAACAGTTATCCATTACTCCGTGATGTTTGATGGGTTCCATGTGTTGTTTTCTGAAGAATGATGGAAATGTTGAAGGTTTTAATCTCATAGATGGTGAAATTCTTTCCTCTCAGTGAATTTCTGTCTGAACATTGTAAACATGTAAAAAGAGTGAGTCCAGACAGACGCCCTTTCCCTTCAAATCTCAGGGTGTGACACCAAAACTGGACATTTATCAAGTATTTTTAAGACTGCTGATCCCTTTCTATTTACAGCATGTTCTCATTCTCATAGCTTCAGTTACAGCAGCTTGGTCAGTGGCCATCAGCGTCTGATTCTGATGCACAAGGCTCCCTTTAGGGTGTGTATGAGATGCACCAGGCTTTCATCAAACTCCAATGTAAACCCACCCAAGGAAATGACCAACGCGTTCTTATCCCAAGTCGTCACATATCACCATTTTGTCAGTGGACTTTCACGTCTACATAGTACATGCTAGGTTTCCTCCTGCATCTGCTGTTGACGTTTTGGAATTCTGCAACCGATGCCGCAACGTCAACAAAAGCACGTGGTTAGGTTTAGAAATAAACGTCATGGTTTAACTCAACATTCAGTGGCGTCAGTGTCACTTTTGGCGTCAGTGTCTGATGCTGAAATCACTGACAAAGCAGCAGTATTTGATAACTTCTGAATGGAAGTTGACTGTAATGACGGAGGAAGGGGTGGTGGACACAGGAGTTTGTCGTTGACATATATCTTTTACGTCACATGGTTAACTTACTTATATATAACAGACATACATATTTTAGCCCAAAACATCATGTATTCATTAAACGCAGCCAAGTGGTTTGTTGCCTAAATCTAAAGTACTTTTGGTGACGAAATCTACGTTAATTTGTGAAAATTGAAGTTTACTTCGAAAAGACAGAGTGTGTGTGTAACGAGCAGGAATTGGCATGCCGTCCACTGGTGTCAGAGGAGTACCTAGAGCATTAAAGTTGAAAGTGTACAGCCACTGACCAAGCTGTTGAGATTAAGAACATGTTGCTATTTAACCACACATATTTCCAGCTGTGTTGAACATGCAGTTGGAATGAAAATAATCCCTTTAAAAAAACAAATTAAAATGCGAAGATGCAAAGTACAACAATAGGTGTTTGTGTTTTAGGGTGGATTGTCCATTTAATTTCACCATGGGTGTGTTTCACATTGAAGATATTCCTTATTCTGAAACAGTTCACTGATGAGAGAGTGTAACACCTCAGAAAACGACCACACCTACTACATTATGATGGCTGAGGCAGTATAATGATGAGCTGACATAGCAGTACGTCTGCACATTAAGGGTTAGGGTTAAACCACCAGAGCAACGAAGCAAATGTTCACTTTATTTGGCAGAATGCTAAAGAACGCTGACGTTACTGCTGTATGCAAAGATTTGATTGGCTGTATCGAAATAAGATCTTTATCTACATAAATGGGTACTAATGAGACTAAATTAATTGAATTAATGCAAAGCAAGGGGGCACCGTTGTGAATATTAAAGGGATAAATTCTTTACCCAATGCGGAACACAGCGCCAGTGATTTACAGAGCCAACTTATTGTGCACTATTCATACATTTTCCGAAGAAAAATAATGCACCAAAATTCAGACATATGCCATGTAATGACAAACCAGAAATTGGTGCACGTACTTTGGAAAGCTGCAATCACATGACAGATGCGCTGATGGGAGTAAATTAGGAAGTGGCCCACGAGCAGTCCAATTCGGAGGCAGGTCACAAAATATAGGACTTTTCCCAGGAGACCAGCGCTCAGTATCGTGTGAACTTTGAGTCATTTTAGGGGACGTCTTCTTTGTGTTTCTTTTCCTAAACTTAACCACTGTAACTTTACCTGTCTAAGCCTAACTTCCTTAACTTTACGTTAAGTATGTAACAGCATTTGTGGGGTTGTAATTCGTAGGATATCATAAGAACCATCACATATGCAGAGCAGATATGCATGCTGAAGACAAAATAAAAATAAAAAGTTCAATCAGTACTAAGGCTGCTTTGAAGGTTATAATTCTTTGGCAACAGAGAACAAACAGCTGGGCGTTGGCTGGTTTGGTTTAGACACAGCGGACACAGACGCATTATGATTGCACCATACGAATAGCCTACATTCACTGCATGAAATATGCTTAGCTCTAACTAGTTTTGCTTTAATAAAAAATATTTTTACTTTTTTGGTCATGAGTGAAATTAAGGAATTCTTTGATACTGTTAAAATTCATGAGGAGTGAATCAAGTGTGTTGGATATATTGTTGACTGTTTTTCATTTTTGAAGGATGAATAACTTGTAAAGCTATGATCTGACTGACTGGCAGTGGGGTCGGCTGCTGGCTTTGATTATTCTACATTAGACAACAGCCAAAAGCACCGACTCAAGAAAAAAAATACAATGACAAACTGCATGGATCAATCAGGTCTTGAATGCTGCATGAATGATACAGTACTGTGTGTTCACATTTTGATTAGTTCTTCAGTAACATGAGAAAAATGTCAATTCACAGGTGAGATATTTGCTTCTGATAACTGCACAGTGTGATCGCCGAGGTTGTACGTCAGCGAGCTTTACCTGTTTGTCCTGGACTTCCATTTCTTTCTGCCATGCACATTTACAATACCAAGAAATTATGTTTGTGTGCAGATGTGTGTGATCACAGTCTCTGCATCTTCCTCCTCTGTTGCTCTCTGTATATGCTCAGGCATTGTGTCATCTTTCCTGGTAGAGGTAGACTAACCACGAGTCAAACCTGAGGCAGATGGTTTGACAGTTTACGTGAAGACAGCTTTTCTTCTTTTCTCTCATCCAAACAGATGTCTGTCTTTTCAAACAATGGATGGAGACCCTCTCTGTCTCCGTTGGCTTTCTTCCGTGTAGCAGACGTCCCTTCAGACGTGGTCAGGCTGCATTTGAGAGTATTTTCACCCGACACAGCCATGGGATCATTATCATGCTGATTTGGGTTCTAGTTCATCTCAAATCTTCACCTGACTGACAAAAAGAAGTCCTCGGGCTGTGTCTCTTCTGCTCTAACATGGCTTCAGATTGCAGAGGTCCAGTTCCTGAGGCTTCCTCCTTCCAGAGCAGTGCTCTCTGGGTAGATTCAGACCAGTCTCGGTCATGCAGCGCACTGGCCGCCTTTTAAAGCCCCTCCCGCAGGACTTGGAGCAGTGAGACCAGCCCCCTACATCCCACATGGGACATGGATCCCCACATGCTCTCACCGCTACAGGCCTGTCAGCACTGTCACAGTCCACTGCAGGACGCCCCTCCATACTCTGGCACTGCACCAGCCTCTTCTGCAGACCATTCCCACAAGTCACCGTGCAAGTATCCCAACTTCCTGTCACCCAATGACTGACTGGCCTTTTACCCATCATCTGCTTCTTGGCCTCTACCCTATTACTGTCCGCCAAGACACTATTATGAGCTGCGTGGCTTCTCTCCTCTTTCCGCAGAGTCTTCTCCTCCTTGCTCTCCTTGGAGATGTAGAAGGAGTAGCGCACCCTGGGAGGGGTCATCTTCCCAACTGAGAGCACCTCCACAGTCAGAGGCTCCTGCAGGGGTCTGGTGGCCTGAAGAATCTCCACAGATGTGGAAGTGCCGCTGTAGCGTAGCAAGCTGCCCTTCACCAGCAAGTCGCGCTCCACAGCTGACACCACGTAGTTGCCGTTGAGCAGGTACTTGCCTTGCCCATTCTTCACCGCTAAGTAGTTTTCATCGCTGACCATACCTCGGTAGCCGCGTTGACGGACGTCAATGTTGGAAGCTCCAATGGGCAGCATCACCACAAAGTTGTAGCCGTGACTGAAAAGAAAGTTTGGAGATGTAGAATATTAATGATGCTGAAGGGCCAGTGGTTATTCTTTTAAGAAAATGGATGTTAATGTATTCTCAAACATCATCAGCGTAAAGGATTCCAGACATAGTAGATCACAGCTTGTCACTATGTCAGCACCATCTTGTTGAGTCTTTGTACCCATAATAATGTGACCACGGTGAAAATGATTTGTTGAAGGATTGAGAAATAGCTGTTTGCTTTCTTACCCAGGGTCAAAGGAGAACTATTTAATTTATCTACTTGTAATATGTCCAGAACATGTTTAGCCTAGCTTAGCACAAGGGCTGTAAGCAGAGGGAAACATCTAGCCTCCATCAAAAGAGTGCCGTCCAAAAGCTCGAAAATTTCTTACATACATGTTTTAACTCACAAGCCTGCCACCAATATATTCAGAAGTGATGCTCCAGTGTGCGAGGTAGCTCATTTGACTACGATGTTTTGTATTTGTGCGTTAAATACAGAAGATACATTGTGGAAAAACTAGAATTACTGCCTTGCAATTGTATGCCTTTGTGCACCAGTCAAGTTTCTCTTGCAGTTCACATCCATATCTGTGAAATCATGGATGCTTCACACACAGAAGATCTACACAATCAGCACAGTTTCAAGGTGGACACCCAAGATGAGGATCTATTAGGAGTCATTCCCTACTTATGGAACGTGCTGCTAAACCAAACTTTGACCCCAAGTGTCGTCCATCGAGACTTATCTCAAAGCTATTCCTAATGCTTCATTTATAGCTCTGCGTTAAGCCTGTGTGTTTAGGCTCTTTAGGTGCGACAGCTACAATGATACTTGAGATTACTGTGATTGGTCAGCGATTGTTGCTTGTTTGTTCTTTTACGCCCATCTAACAAAGACATCGTCCCCACAGATCTTATACTAACCGCAATCAAAACTTGACATCGACATTAACCTTGACCTATCCCCACATTTTTAATGAGTGGTTCAGTATGTCTTGACGTGCTACTTACCTAGGTTTGGTGAACATTCCTGAGACCTTCTTGCAGCCCTGGTTGTCGCCGCCACACACGCCGCACTTGTCAAACTTCCTGTTGGAGTCCAGCTTGCCGTCACAGCCTGCCTTGATGCATTTTCCTTGAACACATACAGCTGAGGTGTCAGGAGAGCAGGGCGTCCCATCCACAACCTGCAGGGTTTGAGACATAACATTATGCTGATCTTTAGGAACAACAAAGAGAAAGAGAGAGCGAGACAGAAATGGTTGCAACACATCTTTGCATACTTCATCCTTCTAACCTAACAAACATAAATTTCTAAGTCAAAAGTATCACCACAGGGAGAGTACAGTGTCCTTTCATGTAAATGAGACGTTGGCTTGTACTGTGGCTACAAGCTTGTTTCTTTTCTGGTTGCATAAATAGTTGCTGACAAGCCACAGCTGTGAAGTGATACTGTCCCTGCATGTTTCCCTTCCTCACCACTCCATCCATCCTGCAGCAGCAGCAGCAGCCGTTCTCTCTGCTGCCACTAACATATCACCTCTCACTGCTTTGCTGCTGATGGAGCAAGCAGTTAGTACTTGCATTGCGAATAAGGGCCAAATCATACCAGGCAGTTAGACACAAAACCTTTGTGAACAGAGAGCTGTTCGATATTTCTACCCAAATGTTTCAACTACGCCTCCCATGAGGTTCTGACTCCTGATGAGGTGTTAAATGACAAGGAGTTCAGATTGCATTAGCAAGTGCACAGTTGATACCCATTTAGCTCAGAATATTAACAGAATTCCCCAAAGTCATGTCTGAACTTTTTAGACGGATCTAAGTGTGGCAGGATTTTGTTTTTCATTCACAGCCTCATAATGAAAGCTGACAGTTTTGCTCTATGCATCGTCTACGGGCTGCGACCACATATGCACCGCAGCTAACAATTATCAGTCTCAAGTCAGCCTCCAGATGGTTGGGTAATTATGTTTTGCTGCCGGTAATGTGAAAGCAGTCAATATGTCATTTGGCTAGAAGAAGTTTCTTCACTTTTCTAACACATAGCCCACAAGGGTGTCTAATGAATATAATTTATGTTCTTGAACTAATTCCACTTTTTAAGCGATTAGGAAAAGAGAACAGTTAATTAAAACAGATACAGCTGGATGGTGTGTTTGCTATGAGGATAAGACGGTTAAGTGAACATAGCAAGTTGGCTACGAACCTTTGGAGCGAGGACGTAGAAGTACCCGGTCCCATTGGCACGGCAGATGAGCTTGCATTTGTCCTTGGGAGAGATGCCGGAATATTTGGGGACCCAAACCACAGAGGAGCCCAGCCTGTTGGTGTTCAGGTTGAGGCCATTGAACGCCTCACACTGCTCCTCACGGAAACTCTTACCTGAGGATGTAAAAACAATCTTAGATTAGATGGACTGTTCATTAAGTCCTGACCCAGTCGCTATGCATTTCACGCTTTTTGTTCTCACACAGCATGTGTGCATTTCACAATAAAAATTGAGTCTGATCTTCTAAGTGAATTTCTTTTAAATAATAGTTCCTTGATTTCAGACAGAGACAGACAACAGCAGCTGTAATTTTACCAAATGAAATAACAACATATGTCATAATCTTGGGTTTGTTTATACTCTGTGATCCTACAGACTTTGTTTTGTGTCCCTTGTTTTATGTTGTTTTATGTTTTATTTTGTAGATTCTCTAGTCATGTGTCGTGTCTGGTTTTACTTCCTGTCTTTATGTGTTTTCCCGCCTGTTTTCTGTCACACCTGTCTCGTTAGTCCTTCCCTGTTCCCAGAGTCTTCCCTTCACACCTGTTCTGTGTTAGTTTTGTTTGCTCCACCCTAGTGTTCCCACCACACCCTTGTTGTTAGCCACTCTCAATTTCCTTCCTGTTGCCTGTGTCCACCTACTCCAGCTGTGTCTCATTCTTGTGATTAGTTTTCTGTGTATATATACCTGTGTGTTTCACTTTGTTCTTTGTCAGTTTGTCTGTGTTCATCCCTGCACTCGTCTGTGTGTTCTTGATGCCGTCCATGCTCCGTATCCTGCCTCATGTCTTGTGTTTAGAATTGCTGTTTTCTGGATGTTTTTTATCGGCTGAATTAAAGCTCACTTTCTATTAAAACCTCAGTCGCCCTGTTAGCCTGCATTTGGGTCCTCCTTGAACTGCTACGTGACAAACTGTTGCTGAGAGATTTTATCAGCTGTAGCTACTGAGCTCATTAAACCAATATTAAATATTAATATTAATAATATATTACCCCTCAGGTCAAGAGTCTGGGTGTCATCCTTGATAGCTCACTATCCTTCCACTCTCACATCAATAACATTACCAGGTCTGCTTATTTCCATCTACGTAACATCAGTCGTCTCCGTCCCTCTCTCACCCCCCACACCACTGCTATCCTGGTCCACAGCCTTGTCACCTCCTGCCTTGATTACTGTAATTCACTCCTTTTCGGTGTCCCTCACAAATCCCTTCACAAACTTCAACTGGTCCAAAACTCTGCAGCCCGTATCATCACCAAGACCCCCTCCTCTCACCACATTACCCCCGTCCTTCAGCAGCTTCATTGGCTCCCGGTTAAATACAGAATCACATTCAAAATCCTACTGTACACATTTAAGGCTATCCACAACCTCGCCCCCCCATACCTCTCTGACCTCCTCTCCATAGCCACCTCCTCTCGTTCCCTCAGATCTTCCTCCTCCCTCCACCTCTCTGTGCCCTCTGCCCGTCTCAGCACCATGGGGAGCAGAGCGTTCAGTCGCTCTGCTCCCCAACTCTGGAATTCACTACCGCCCGACATCAGAAACATTGATTCTCTCCCCACCTTCAAATCCAAACTGAAAACTCATCTGTTCCGGTCTGCATTCTCTTTATAACTTCACTTCTCCACGTTGCTTATTTTTTACATGATGGATTTTAATTATTGTGCTTGTACTTCCTTGTGTTATTTATTTGTGTTTTTATCCACTCTGTAAAGTGTCCTTGAGTGTTCTGAAAGGCGCTTCTAAATAAAATGTATTATTATTATTAACTCCATGGGTTGGTTATCAACACTGCACCTGCTGACTCATTTGTGAAGGGGTCTCCTGAGCTTACAGACTTGTTTGCATTTTCAAACAGTATGTTTCACTATTAACTGTGTGAGAATGGATGTGCTCATCGAACATGTAGCGCATCTCATCTGGGGTAACTTTGGCTGAGTTTCTCAGGGTGTTTACTTTTCCAAAACCACTGAAGAGAAGGACACAGGTGTTAAAAGGTAACCTGATATCATCCAGGCAGAAGGTGATTTGTTAATTTTTAACAAGAGTCTGTCAAGTCTTGATTAAAAGATTTGTTTTTGCTGTTGACTGTTCTTTCTCTAGAACATTAGTTTGGAGAAAGGTATTCGCACATCAAACTGTCTCAGATGCAGGTGCGTTGGAAAATATCTTTCTTTGAACAGAAAGTGTTGAACACTCTTGTCGAAGGTCCTGGAGGAACAAACCATTAGTGTTAACTAATAAATTGTGCAGCTGAACAAGAGCAGTGTGCAGGAATCTCTGTTCAAAGACTCTCTAGAACATACCATGTGAAATTACAGGAGGTCAGGAGGGCTTACTAATATTTAATACAAACCACTGTTAATAGTCTAACCTGTCATATTTCTCTGCCATGCTTCTGACTTGATTTTCAAAAATATATATATATATATAAAAAAAGTGTCCTTTATCAGCTCATTACAGAACACATCTTTTAGGGTCTTTCACACCTGCCTTGTTTGGCTTTGTCCAATCAAACTCAAGTTCATTTGCCCCCCAGTGCGGTTCGTTTGGGCAGGTGTGAACACAGCAATCGCACTCAGGTGCGCGCAAAAACAACCGGACCAAGACCTTCTTGAAGAGGTGGTCTCACTCTGGTTACAAACAAACTCTGGTGCAGTTGGTTTGTGGTGAGAATGTGTTCCAACCTCGATCCGAGTCAACTGCAGTCACATGACACATTGTTTGGGTTAAACATGAGCATGTTACAGTCCTGGAGGATTATTAAGATGTGCCTCCTCCTGTACTGCCTTCATATGCACATTCAGCACATCCAATCAAAACATCAAAACCTTGACCTGCCATGCCTAGAGTTACAGATGCCAAGGTGTGATTGGAAAATTGCTGTTCCGGGCAGAGGTTTAGTGAATGATCAGTTATAGCCCCTAAGCTGTGTCTCCCTGTGTGAATGTACTCAAACAAAGACAGGTGTACCTGTTTCAGGACAAGGGTTGAGGTTACAGGAGCGATATTTGATGCGAAGGCCGTAGCAGTATTTGCCTCCATTCTCAGGAACAGGGTTGTTACAGTCTCTCTTGGCCAGCTGAACTCCTCCACCACAACTTCGGGAGCAGTCTCCAAACGCACCCCACTTCCCCCATCGCCCATCCACCTGGGACAAAGGAAAAGCAATGTCACATCAATCTGTGTAAAAAAAAAAAAGACCATGAAGGAGAGGGCTTTCTTTCCACACTGTGTTACCTTGATGTGCATGGTGCTGTTCTTATCGGAGCAGGCTCCTTGGTAGCAGACCTTGCCGTTGCCACAGCTGGTGCCGTCCGCCCAGGGGAAGTGTCGGGTTTGGCAGACCAGCTGGCCGCGGGCCTTCCCCGTGCACCACAGCTTGGAGCAGGGCTGCATGTACGGGCAGGGCTTGGAGCCGGGGCCAAAGGCGAGCTCACACTGGCGGTGCAGGCTGTAGCTGGAACCAGGCAGGTTGTCTGAGAGAGACAGCTGCCTTTGAGGCTGGTCCAGCAGACAGTCGCCTGCAGAAACAAACCAACAGCATTACAAACACTGTAGCTGCATTCTCTCATATGGAAATTAAAACTGAAATGACTTTATGGAGCCTATTTAAATTACCCATAGGTCACGGTCTAAAGATCATGGCACATGTGCTTTTAGGATATGTCTAACTCCACTTTGCTAGTTAAACAGCTCATAATCTGGGCACTGAGTAGAATGCAAGGGGCAAAGAGGTTGTATTTACTCCCTTAATTAATCATAGGTGTGTTTTTGGCAAAACATGACCTCAACCAATCAGTGTCATCTCCCATTCCCTTTTTTGTTGGTCAATTGCATAATCACTTTCCGCTGCATTGAAAAAGAAACACGCCTCCAGTGTGCCTGAACACATCTCATTTTCAGACCTACAGGCCCATGGGCCCACAGATTGGTGCAAGTACATTTGCTACTTACACAACATGGACGCTGGCCGTGAAAAGGACGACCGTGTCGTCCTGGAACTAGCAGCAACAGCTGCACTGCGCCATTTTGCACCAGGTGTTAGTTAAGGCCGTACAAAGTCAAGCTACTATCAATAATTAAGAACACATCAAGGATTAAAGGACTTATGTCTTAGTAGGATTTGGAAGAACTTGTCCATGCATTTATCTTCAGCAGACTTAACTACTGCAACAGCGGGTCTCATTCATGAAATGCAAATGAAGAATCTTGGCACTAAAAACCTACACCGGATTCATGAACGTTGTGGAAAGCTTGGATTTGATCGTAGGCTCGTGTTCATTAATGCCAATTAATTGTAAATTGACAGCGCGCTCCTGCTAGTCAGTGATTAGTGTACATTCCCGCCCATGAATAGCCAGTGATCACCATATATGAAGGTGATAATTACTATGGGCAGGTGCATCCTGTCGACTTGTGAATATGGAGCAAACAAAGAAAGGGAAAGGGAGGCAAAAAA
Organism: Epinephelus cyanopodus; assembly: GCA_026686955.1. NCBI lineage: Eukaryota > Metazoa > Chordata > Actinopteri > Perciformes > Serranidae > Epinephelus > Epinephelus cyanopodus. The sequence goes on from CM048918.1 coordinate 38,740,836, forward strand.
AATTGAGACTGAAGTTATTTTAGATTCTTCTGTTAGTAGCAGTGTGTCAGAAACAGGTAAATCAAAGGCCTCTTAGATGAGAGGTGAAACGTCTTCAAGAAACTCAAGCAAGTCCAGGTGCCTACGATATAGCATTTAAGATTACGTCTGTGGACATTTTGGTCCCCAGATTTTGCTGCTCAGTGAGCACTCTTGACTTTCACATTACTCTTTGGTGCAGGCAGCTGCAGAGGTGCTGCCGCAGCACAGAGAGGGAAAGGCTTGGCACCATAAGGCTTCAAGATAAAATTATCTTCTCTCTTCTACTTGGAACTACTACCTGTCTATATGAGACGATGCAGGCACCGGATGATGTTTAGATTGAGCCAATGACTCGTGTAGAAAAGACGGTGGTGTTAGCTTTCAGATTGTTAAACTCAGTAAACGCTCATTTGCTTGTTACAGTCAGTGTGGTGGTCTATTACACAGAATCCACTCACAGTCACTTACAGGAGTTTACACACAGACTGAAAAAGACTTGGCGTAAAGGAGCTCCCGAGGAGAAAAAGCCAAATGATATATAAATACACTTCTGAATGTTACAGTGAATGTGGATACTGCATGTCATCATCAGCATATGGTATTACACCCCAATAGAAAAGACTTCCTTGGATACACTTGTGGATAATGATTGTTGCTCTCCAGTGTAATCCAGCCATGAAGTGCTCCACATGTCTGCATTTCTTTTGGATGCATTGCAGTCTTTTGAAGCTGGTGAGAATCTGGTGTGTGACACTGATACAATGAATTTCTCCCTTTCTGACTCAGACATCTTACATCGTGGAGTGTGTTTAAAAGTGTTGACCCTACTCTGACTTTGCTATTCCAAGGCCAGTTTCATGAGGATTATACGCACCGATTATGAAAACAGACACTCAAGAATAAGACCCTGATCACACAGAAAGCATTTTAGCAGCTGGAGGCGGCTTTTTGTAATTGTTTTTAATGAGAATGAAGTGTTTTGCTCGCTGTTTTTGTGTTGCAACACCCCACGTCATCTCTTTTTTCACCATTTTTTGTCCAATCGGGTGATTTGAGATGCGGCGGGCCTTCTGTGGTGGTCACGACAGCAAGTTTACAGTTAGTAAACAGTGGAGGAGAAACTGGTGGTAGCAGTTGCTGGATACGCAGAGCTATACGGCCCGACGATTACGCCTGGAAACAGTCATCATGGAGGAGAAGCTCCTGGACCAACTGGTGGTGCTCCCCATGACCAACCCTCTTTATTAGGGTCTCATGTACCCACACAGATCTCTCACCCTCAACCAGAGCTACAAACAGTATCCTCTGCCTCAACATTTTGGGAGCTAGATACTATTACTGTCGAATAACTTTGCCTGGCAACAATAAAAATCGAGGCCTCTATAAGAGTGCAACATAAATTAAGTATGTGTGATCACCTCCAAGTTGAAATGGAATTTGCAAACATAACCATGACAAAATAGAGCCAAGGTCTGTTTTTTTGCGGGCACAATTAGATTACATCCAGCTGAGAGCATAAAGCCTGGACAGAATTAGTGGTCCATCTGAGTCCAGAGACTTACAGGAAGTGTTTACTAACCATGACCCCTGTCCAGGAACTCGGTAATGATGGCTGCACTGCACACAGACCAGGGCCTGCTCCTGTCGATCTGAATCAGCGTGGGAGACATCATGTGGTTGTCCTTTAGTTTCCCAAATACCTCCTCACATGCCTTCACATTGTCGTGGGGCATGTTGAAGACGTGGCCTGAGGGGGCGAGGGGAGGGTGGGAAAAGAGACAGAAGGTCACGGCTTTGTTAGAATCAAGTATTTTCAGCCGCCCATGGTTTAAAACACTATAAGCGGCTAGTGCTGTGCAGATATGTTTCCATAGTGATAATTATTAACACACAGAGACGGTTTTCACCAGACATCACAACACACATGCACGTATAGGGCCAGCAGACTCCACTTGGGCTGATTTGAAGCTGATGTCATAGCAGACAGGAATGCAGTTATGCATGGGAATATACAGCATGGCATATGTCCATGTTCTAAACCAGGCCTGACAGGGGAATTTAGTTCCCAAGGAAATAATTCCATTCCCTAAATACATAGTGCTTTCCAAAAGAAAAAAAGCACTTAAAAAATTGTGTTTGAGCATATTCAATCAAGGGACAGGACCATTTTGAGAGGAAATTATGTAATTACTTAACATATATGAGGACAGCGTAAACCAATGCCTCTCATGGGGCCTCAGGAGTTACTTGTGTATCTGGTTTCAAGCCTGCGTCTTTTAAAGTCTTTCTCAGTCACTGATTATTGAAAATGGGTGGAGAAATGTCACTTGCATTAATAATTGGATTTGTCAGACAGTTTTAGGAGTGTGTTAAACTAAGGTTCTGTCAAACCTGTCAAAAAATGTTCAATTTTTACCTTTCACTGACTGAAACAGGTCATTCAAAGCAGCAATAAGATTTTACTAAACTAAAATAACCACCTAAATCACTGATACTTGAGGAATAGAGAAAAATTGTGTTGCAGTCAGGGATGCATTATCATACAGTGGGCCCCTGGGCAAAGATATGCAAAAGGCCCCCAATGTCTCCTACACTGGAGCAAGATACACATTTTGTAGCTGATTAGCCTCATTTTGTGTCGTTGTGTTGCATCTGTTAGTTGTCGTAACACATCTTTATGTGGTTTTGTGTCTCTTTGTAGTTGTTCTGTTTCTCTTTGAGTTAATTTTGTGTCTTTATTGGTTGTTTCTTGTTCCTTTGTGGTAGTTTTGCCCTTTTTTGTAGTCATTTTGTGTCTCTCTGGAGTGTTTTTGCATCTCTTTGTGGTCATGTTGAATCTCGTCCTGGTGCTAATTTGATTGGCATTTTGCAGGTGTGACCAGGGGGGCCTCCCTTACATTTTGGGCCCCTGGGCCCGTTCACTAATCCCTCCATGGTTGTAGTAGATTTGCCCTTTTTGTCCAAACTGCATCGGACACTCTTCTACCCAATTATAAATCAAAACTTCTACCTTCAGTAAAAAATCCGATTTAAGACATTCTGATTGACACAATATCTTTGTCTGCCAGCTGAGAAACAGCATATTCACTTACACAGAACAGCTAATGTAACGTCAATCAATATTTATTTTAGCTAACTATCAGAAAAGACATTAGAACCTTAGATTTGGAAAACAATACAGAAGTTTGGCATTTGAAGAAATACACTTGGTTGGCTCTTAAAGCATAAGATGAGAGATATCAACCTCTGACTGTGGGTTAAGGAAGAAGCTGGAGCCTGGATGTGCGTTAGCCTAGCTTAGCACAAAGAATAATATGGATGAAAGATGAAGCAGAAGATCATCCCTTCCTTCCAGTCTTTATGCTAAGCTAGGCTAACCCTGCCCTGGCTCCAAGCCTACGTAATGCACAAATAAGGAAATCAGTGTATTTACCACAAGGTTAAACTATTTCAGTGCCTCTGTCATTTCCTTCGCTTCACTCATCCCTCGTCCTTGCTTCCATTCTCCTTTTCACCAATGCATCACACACTAGCTGGACTGTTATTTGTTAGTTTAATGTTATCACGTGAAATAATTCATGGTGACTGAGCTTCAGATTATTCTAACTCTTATCTCTCACTGGCCATTTGGAGCTGCCAGCGTGCACAGTTATGTTGTGCAGCTGTAATTTCGATCATGTCCAGATCTCCACCTCGACCCAGAGGCCTGCTGGTTTTGATTGCGCCCATCTAACCAGGGACTGATTTCCAAACAGAACATCACGTGAATGCAATTAAATAGCTGGTAGGGCTGAAACTTAGCAGCGCTCTGGGACCAGGACTGAGAAGCACCACCATATAGATTATCATGAAAGTTGTAAAGCCCTGCGGCCGGGCCGGTTTCCGCACTGATTATGCGTCTGTCAAACCTGACTGCAGAATTCCTTTGACATTTTAAGCTGAGGTTATACGCAGCTGTTGCCCTGAGCGTATCTTGCTCTGAAGCCAAATGTGCATTAGCATAAATCTAAAATGCCTAATGTGAGTGTTCAGTCCCTGATGATGAACATGCTCCTCTCATTTTGCAATTATCAAATACAAACTTTCTTACCAAGTTCGTGAGCAGTTGTGAAAGCAGAAGGCAAGCCGTCATCTTCAATGACAGAGCAGCTCCTCTTTGGGTCACACATGGTCCCAACGTCAGCCATGCCCAGCGTGTCACAGGTCGTGGCCCCACAAAGATCCTGGTAACACAGAGACATTCATTTTAACACATTTAATTTTATTCTTATAGAACTGTTGAACAATCAGATAGGACAGGAGCCATGCTGCAAACATGTTTCGTGTGGCCGTGCCTCGAGCTGCAGAAGGAACAGACCATGAAGAGCATTAACACAAAGCACATGGAACTAGTTTGTTTATTGTTGCTCTGTTCTTAAAATAAGTTGAAGCAGAGGGTCAGGGGCGATAACCCACCACACATTTCCTCTTTATGTTTAGTTAAAGATGTAAGAAGAGAGTTTGGGAGGACAAGATGAGTCCCACCTGCTGCACACAGCCCAAGGTAAAGAAAAACCTTGTCAACTCTACTGCATGCTTCACATCTTACCACAAACTCTCTCGTTATCTCCTCTTTTCTCTGTGTTGTGCTCTGATGTCTGCTAATTGGCTATGTCTGGATGGGTCAGTCCACAACTAATCTCTAATCTGTAGGGGACGGGACAAGATTTTTGTATTGGAAGTGTATCCGTAGACAAAATGACTGGCGCTCAAAAGAGGATGTCTCAGCCCAGACATCTGATAGCTGTGGAGTACAGGTCCTTGCCCCCAGAGGCTTATCATTGTCAGATGACAGCCGATGGGTTCCTAGATCGGTCCACAACCAACCTTCCCTCCAGTAAACATGCCTGAAGGTTTCCATGTCATGGGATTATCTCTTTAGCCATGCTGGCAGCGTGGCTCTACAGGTGTCAGTTCTGCAGTCCACCACTTGGGTCCTGACTGAAATATCTCAACAACTATAAGACAGACAGACCTTCAGTTTTCAAGAGACATTCATGATCCCCAGAGAATGAGTCCAAATGACTTTCGTGATCACTTGACTTTTCCTTTAGCGCCACGACCAGGTTGACATTTTAGTTTTTTAGTTTATTAGGTCAGAATTTTAATTTCTCCAACACTTTGGTTAATCACCTGCAAAGACAATGACTGCAATCCTTGTGTTTTGCCATTTAGCAAATGCTAGCATGCTAACACACTAAAATCAATAACGATTTGAACAAAGTCAACGACTCCAGGGTGCTGCGATCACAACAGTTAACACAAATCCGGTCAGTCCCTGTGAATTCTACCCAAACCTTGTAATTTTGCCCAATCACCGCAACTTTAACGCAAATTTAACTATTTAAAATGGCTAAACTATAATGTCATTGTAGAGCTGCGCACAGCATATTGATTCGTCAAGCTGCAGGAGTGTGATCTCTGTGCCTGGGACAGACTCAGGGCTGTTGTAATGGGGGAAAGAGTGGACTGATTACCCAGGGTCCCAGTGGGTCGGGGGGCCACAAAAAACTTGGTGAAAAGGCTGGTCTTGTTTGGCTTTTTTATTTTTAAGTAATTTGTGCCATAACAAAACTAAAATTGTTTGAATAATCTGAAAAGCCTGACTCTTGTGTGGAAGCTCGCCTGTCTCACCCCTTAAATACACAAAAATGGTTAAGTCTGTCGGGTTTGGTCGTCTTTAATCACAGCTAGAGCCAAGTGAGTGACTACATATGTATGAAGCCCCACATACACTGTCCTGTCTTTCCCCAAGGAAGGGAAATAAAGGTTCCAAAAATGCAAAGAAAGACAGACAAGAATCTGACTTTGTAAAAGTGTACATGAGAGAGACATGGAGCCAAAGAAGGACAGGGGCCCACAGAAGCTGCTTATGCATACCACCCAGAATTTGGTGCTACACCCCTGGATAAAGTTTACACACAGTGACAGGGCTAACTGTTAGCATCACATGGCTAACAAATGGTTATCAATGGGTTTAATGACAGTAGAGCCATTTTGGTGTTGGTGTGAGATTGCTGGGTTTGTTTAACAGCTTGGTGTCAGACGTTAGCTGCTGCTGCTGCTGCTGCTGCTGCGTTAGCTCATGTTAATCACGCAGTGTTGAACGGCAGCTGGAGGGGCTGAATTGTAAACCTGGCCTGCTTCCCATTAGCATTTTCATTTTGAGCATGTTAGCATTTAGCTCAAAGCATCACTGTATGCGTACATACAGCCTCACAGGCTGCTTGGCTGTGGTCTTTCAGTCTTGTTATTTAACACAACAGGAAAAAGTTACAACCTACTTCCCACTGGGAAAAGTCATTATTACTGAAAATGACCAGGACTGATTGGTTGTCAGGATGATAGATGCCTCTGTCCCGAGGCTGACTTTTATATCTGACCCTTATTGTGTCTCCATATCTCTGGGCAGGAGCTGGATTTTTATGTTGTATCAAAAAGATTTCTCTTTGCTTTTGTAGTGTTGAGAGCAAATACAAACACACAGGGGACGGTGAACTTGTTAACCCAGTGTAACAGTGAGGCCCAGCAGTGCCAGAAGCACCCTCTGCCAGCCATGTGTATTCCACACCACTTGCTCTCAGTAACCTATTACAAGATTTTTTCCATCTCAGCAGCTGCACTCATTGTGCCCTACAAGGACAACACTGGACCTGGACTTTCCTACATATAATTGCCCTCAGTGTAAATAAGGGATCTCTCCTCCGGCACCGGTGCGATTCTTAAGTCGTTTTGACCTTGAAGTGTCTTTGTATGTTGCTATGCAGTGAAGGAGAGCTGCCGTGTATCAGATGGCCAGCCAGAGCCAAACTGGACCTAATGGAAAGCAGGCACCAACGAGCAGGCATCAGAGAGAAGTTAGTGACTGCGGAGGAAGATTTACTAGTCAGTGGCAACAGCTCTGGGGGCCACATGGGATTATCTGACAGCTGTGACCAGACTGAATGCTTTAGATAGTGTCAGTGTGCACCAGCTTGAATTAATGAAGAAGTAATTTGGATTCTTATCCAAATGTTCTGATCATTAATGAAGGTGCTTGCTTAGGCAGATATGACCCAGTTCTTATTCTGTAGCAGCACACGGAGGTGAGGTCTTTCATGGAAAGAACTGGCTCAGTTGCTCTTTTCCAGTGACTCATTGAACTAAATGAAAGGGACTAGCAGAACTGTGCAGCTGAGAGGCTGCAGCGACACACGCTCATGGATGGATAACTGAACAAGAGTGGCAGCTAATATTTGTCTCTCTCAGTCGGGGAGTCTTGCTCTTAGAGGGGATGGGGGCTTTACATGTCTGTGCCCCGGGGCCCATTGTCTCATAATGCACAAGTTGTCTATGAGTGCAGCAGTTCTATCTAGTCTTTGCACCATCATTGTGATGCACCATAACTGCTGCTCCTGCTTACCTGTTTGGTGAACAGTATGGCAGTGTCCCAGTACTCTGCGTGCTTGTCGTTGTGTTTATTCAACTTCTTCTGCCAGGAGCAGAAGTTGCGCAGAGTCAGGGCTGCGTTACTGGAAACCTTAGGTCCCTTGTCAGCTTCATTTATCACCATGAAGCCCACCACCACTATGTTTATGGAGTTGAGAATGCTGGGGTGCTTGTAAAGCCTGGCTGCTACCGACATCAGGGTCAGGAGGTAATGCTTCAGGTCATCCCCGTGAAATTTAGCCATGGATTCATCTGCCACCACCAGCACCTCCACAAACCTGGGGATGGAGGCAAACCTCTTGGACCTCCCCAAAGTTTTTAGCACAGTTTCAGTTAAGCCATCAATCTCCAGTTCGCTCATGTGCTTGTATTTCTCCAGGGAAATGTTGTAGTTGGCGTCAGGTGTAACTCCACACCTGCTGGTGAAGTTGCCGCCCGAGTGCGCAGCGCGTCTCCGGCGGCGGATGACATGCGTCCTGTCGAAAGCGTTTCCATATCCAGACGCGGCTGCTGCGTCTTCAGTCCTGGTCTGGCTGATGAAATACTCCATGCCGTCATAGGAGAAACTCCCGTGGAGACCTTTACACAGGCTGAGAGCAGCGAAGGAGTCCGGCTCCGCGTTGACGTTACCGGAGTAGAAGCAGTCCCGTAAGTCAGCGGCTGCAGAGTCGTTGGATGATGAGGTGCCGCTCTCAGGCGGCAAGCTGCCCGGTGCAAGAAAACTAGAATCCGGTGTGAGGTGGAGGTAGAATTCCTGTTTGAATGCACTGAGTCTAAAAACTATCTGTCTTTCATTCATCTGCTCCGCGCGCCGGTTCAGATGCTTGTCATGCTTTTGGTGATCCACACGGACAGGTATGCAGAAATCTACCTCCATGCAATATGTCAGTTTGAAATAAAGTAGGAACTTTGTGAAAATAATCAAAGAACTAATGAGTATAGCCATGTTTGTTCCTGCTCAAAGTCCACTCTGTAATTCGGCTTCGGTGCGTTTGCACGCAGTGGAGAAGTTGCGCGCAATGGCACGGAGCGCCGCTTGTGCGTCCTCAGAGAGCTAAGCATCCGCACTGCCTTGCAGCTTCTTTCTCATCCTGCACCGTCTCCACTCTGGCCACCAACTTGTCTGAGCTGCTGAGCTTTAAAGTCGCGCGTACAACACCGATGCTCGCTGTCAACTGAAATCTGGGTACGGCGCGCAAGAGAGAGCTCATTGGTCATGCGTCTGGGTTTGTGCTGCAGACCGCAGCCACTTGTAACTCTCCAAATATTATTGTTGCTGTACAGCATGTGTGACAGGAGCTGGAGCATCATCCCCCTCCCACCGGCCAGACTCACTGCGAAGCGGGCAGACAGGGAGAAAACATACAAGGAGCAAAAGCCGCACAGAGTGGTTTCATTTGGAGATTTTAGACTTTCACTTTACCCAACGCATCTGCACCATAACATTTAAACTGTACATTAAATGATAGAGCACATTTATCCATGATATTTCAATAAAAACTCACTTTTTTCCTTTTCCATGCAAGTAAAAAATAAATAATAAGTTATAGATAAGCAAACACCAGATTAATCAGAACAGACCCCATCAATGAGGTTCAGCTAACACCTTTATTTTTCTGCATATCCTCATCACGCATAAGAAAAAGTTTAAAGACAAATGCAAAGTGAAAAGCAGTCTCAGAGCGACACCTGTTTGCACTTGCAGACCGCAGGAGCTTCAGTGCGTCGCAGCGCCTGAACAAGTGTGTTGTACTCTGGCGCCATCTGACGTCTAAAGCGTCAAACTGCACCGCCCAGGATCACTTTCATTGTTTAAAGAGCTGGCATTCTGCTGGCACACAGTCTTAATAAAGTGATTTACATGGTGCCTGGCAGGACACGTGTTTAGTCTTGTAATACAGCAGATGCCTTTTTAGAAAAGCCCTCTGTAACACCATGAATAAAATGCTTCTATTCGTTTTGGCGCTGTAAAGAAATATCCAGGAATATGGTTCATAAAAACAAATCTGGACACACTGGGTTCTTTGTTTTAACATTTTGTATTTAAAAAAAATAGGATTATTCGAGTAATTGCTCATTTTCATTGAAGCATGACATCATTAAATAAATGATTTAAATTGCTCTTTGGGCAAACGAGCTAGACGCTGTTCAAATAAAGTTTCTCTGCAGAATATATGATGCAGAAACACATGATTAGATGATAATATTCTTCTTATAGCTTTACTAATGTGATTAAACATTTCTCAGTGTTCAAGGTGGCGGTCAGCTCCAAGCACACACAGTGCCTTTCTGTGTCCAGCGGTGGTCCTTTGTGCAGGGATAAAGCAGATCGTCCATGGGGGGGCCCGGGCTCTGTGGGGGCCTGCCACTCACACGGCTCCGAAATAACTCGAGTAGCGGACTTCCAGCTATGCGTAGTATAGATGTCCTGCCGCTGCCATATAGCACGCTGGGTTAATAATAGGAGCACGGTTGTCAAGCTATTTCAGAAGGGGGGAGTGTCGGCCTATTCTCATTGGATCCGTTTTATCCGTGAGTATCTCGTGAAGTACGAGTGGGAGGAGAATTTCCAGCAACGGAGGATATCAAAAATAAACCCCCTCGTGTCCAGGGAAGAGCAGAAAGTATAAATACCCCCGATATGTCCAGACTGCAGCGGTGCTGGTGAGTGGTACAACAAGACTTAGCTTGGGTAGGGAATTACAAACGACAACTCAGACAGACTGAAATTAAATACCAGACATACTTTGACCAAGAGTGGCTTCACAGCGCTGGAAAAATCACTTTTAATTTGAAAAGATTTCCATTTCGAGAAGATTCTCCTCCGATTGGAGAAGACGCGCCACTAACCACAGATAAAGGACATACATTGTAATAAATTCTTTCTTTTTTTTTTTTGTTACCACATTTGATGCAGTTTCCATTGCAGAAGATGTGTTCCACTGTGTGTTTGGTCTTTTTACTCCTGTGCGTAATGAACGCGGCACTTTCCACTCCATTTGAATCAGAGGATATTGTACCTGTGCGGATAAATGGAAGACTCAGCGGTCGCTTTTGGAAAAGAAGCGAGGAACTGCCTCGATTTACCCTGAGTGCATTTGGCAAGGACTTGACTCTAAACCTTATACCAGATACCAGCTTTATCGCGCCTTCCTTCACCATACAGCGCATCAAAGCCAGAGATGTTGGCGCTTTACGCAGCGCTTCAGGTGCCCAGCCTGCCGCGGATCTCCAGCAGTTCATGAACCAGACAGAGGAGAGTGAAGGGCAGCTCAGAGGCTGCTTTTACTCGGGGAATGTAGATGATGATCAGAGCTCGGTTGTGGCTGTCAGTTTGTGCTCAGGCATCTTTGGCTCCTTCATTACGGAGGGGAAAGAGTATTTAATTGAGCCCAAACTTCGCGGCGGCCTGGGGCCAGACTCTGCCGAGCAGCTGCATGTCATCAAAAGGAGGACATTCACCCAAAGCCACGGTGTTCCCCTCCTGTTTGATCACGCGGCGGCGGAGAGCCGAGCGGAGGAGCACAATGGGGAAAGTTTTACGCATGAAGGCAGTGACGCACAGAGGGAACCTCGCCGGAGACGCTTTGTTTCCGCGCCACGGTTCATAGAGACCCTGGTGGTAGCAGACTCAACCATGACCCACTTCTATGGAGATGAAATAAAGGTCAGACACGATGAACTCATTCTTTCCTGCACACACTGTTGATAGGAACCTAAACAAACCTCAGTTTAATTCCTCAGATTAGACTGTCCCATAAACAATCTGCTGCAGACGTCATCGGGTTTTTCCTATTCTCCATCCTGCTTGCAGGGATTTTATAGCCTAGACATATAGTGGCGGGGATCTGTTTTTTCTGTACTGCTTCATAAAACATGTTTTGGCAGTGAGGGAGTTTGGGAGGAAATCGATGGGCTCCCTGTTTTCCACAGGCTGAGAAAGAGGTCAGGCAACAGAAATGCAAGCAATGCTGAACCACATTCCTGAAGACTTGGTCACGATTTGGCAGCAGAGCCTCAGCATCATCCAGGGAAGATTCACAGGGCTTACATTATCTATTCTAGCCTGTCTTTACTCTTCATTATAAAGGCATTTAGTGGACCCTGTCAGGCTGTTCAGCATACAAAACATACTACACGAAAAAACACTTGAAATCGTCCTCTGTCCTTAATGTCAGTTCTGTTTCAATCCAAACCGAAACGAAGGACAATCCATGATCCTGCCACGATCTGAAGCAGCCAAATTCTAGTCTGTTTGTACTTAACAAGCTCCTCAGCTGCCAAACCCTCTTCCTTATCCCGCAGTAAGTAAGTATCTAAAGCCCGGTAGGCACCAGGGTCAAGTGATCAAAGGTTAGACTGATAAATCGGGCTTATATTGGATCTTCATCACAGATAGGCTTGTTTCACATATCCTTACCCTGTTCACCATGAGCAGGGGCGTTTTTAGTGATTCAGAAGTCCCGGGAAAAATCAACATGTGGCTGTGTGGGAGTGGGAGCGTGCACACGTGGAAAAACTTCTTACACAGGAATATCATCACACCCTAGAAAAGGGGGAATTCAACAAGGCTGATGGAAAAGTTTGATACGCACGTGAAATTAGAAACCGAAGCGTCTAGACCTGCTGTCTGTGGAAAGTGTCATGAGATAAGGTTTGTTGTGATCTGGCAGCCGCTGCATACATAAAACTGACTTGACTGGAGAACACATCATGATTTACCAGCTCTCCGCTAACACACAGCAGCACTGTGGAAAACCTTGCCCATCCTGCCTCCCACAACACAACCATGGATAGTGATAACAGAAAGTATTTGGAGGCAGTTGTACAGTTAGTGAATCCAACTGAATGCTGAATAATTGCTTCTGTTTTCTGAAAATGGTTGCAAGCTCATGATGCACATACACGTGAGTTTCAGTTTTAAACTCTGATGACAAAAACATGTATAATAGTTACTTAAACTTGAGTGAGTTTTTGAGTATTGGTGTGTGCTGCATAAAGCGTATCAGCTGATTATGACTTAAAGCAAATACATGGTATCGTCCAGTGAGTAACAAGAAGCTGCAGCACCAGTGAGACAAATATATATATTTAGAAACACTGTGTGTGTGTTAGCATCACATATACCCCATTCCCACCAAAATTAGTGTGCGTATGCAGGTTTTTAAACACGGGTACACCCAATAAAAATAGGCGACAGACTCACTTTCCCATTGCCAGTACACCAGAGAAGTGTACACGGTTCTTTAGCCTTTGCCGTGTCATGTTCAATGTAACAGACAGGCAGGAAAACAGGTTAACAAACAGTAGAAAGCAGTACGGAAGCCTGTGAAAATGTGACGGTGGTTCTTTTTATATATCTGTCACCTATTCAATCTCTCTTTCAAATGTGGCGCAGACTCATTTGGATCAATGTTCGAGCGCTGCTTGGACGGAGATGGACGGCATTTTGAGATCTCGTTGGTTAACGGGTTAAAATTAGCACGTTCTCCCTCCCCGGTGTTGTGTTTCCATCAACGCCAATTAGAGCCAGAGCCGATAAATACCCGTGATTACTGCAGTCATTTAACCTGAGTGTGACCCTTCCTATTACATTAAAAAGACAGATGTTAGCGTTCATTAGCGAGTTTTTTGTACAGTGGGAAAGGGGTTATTGTTTGTCCAGCTCAGAACATATATTGGAAACAACGTGTTGAGAAACTAATATTGGCCGATGAAGTTTTATCTCAGATATTATTGAATTGGTTGGACTCTAGTCTGTGAGGGCAGAACCACAAGCATAATATCCATCCTCCACTTTGTCTTTGTACTGTTAAAAACTCTTGAGCAAAGCAGTTAAAGTATTTAAATGTCCTGTCTCTTCCCCTCTATAGCACTACATTCTGACCCTGATGTCGATGGCGGCCCAGCTTTACAAGCACCCCAGCATAAAGAACTCAGTAAACATGGTGGCGGTGAAGATGTTGGTGGTGGAGGATGAGGAGGTCGGCCCGCAGGTGTCCAGCAACGGAGGTGTCGCTCTGAGGAACTTCTGCTCCTGGCAGCAGATCTTCAACCCGCCGAGCCAGAGGCACCCGGAGCACTATGACACTGCCATGCTCTTCACCAGAGAGGTGAGGGCTGAGTACAAAGCTGGTTTAGCTTCTGTGGCAGCTGCAGAATGGTTGTTGAGGTCTCTGCAATAAAACACACCATCATCTACATACATGGTTTTAAACAATTGGTGAGAGCCAGTTTCCAGAATTTGAGCATGAAAGTAAATTCATCCTCTAAAGTCTTAACTCAAGGTACAATTATCATCTTACCACAGCTTCCCTCTGCTCAGTCTTCTTTAGTGGATGGAGTTTGCTGAGTTGTCACAGAGACCCTGAACAATAGACTGAACAAACATTGGAAACAGATTACATAGCTGTCTGTTCACACCTTCCAAAGAGGGGTCAGAGGTCATCGACCAGAGGTCAGTGGACGGTCAGAGAAAGATCAAGAAGTCCATTGGCATCTGACGTCAGAGACCGTCTTTGAACAAAGACAGAGGTTACCACCACCTCCCTTCCACATACAACCAAATGTGGGAATGAGGATCAAACAGAGTGCTAACTGACAACTGAGCAAACTTCATCCACTGAGGAGGAAGAGCTAATAGAGAGAATCACAATGTTTGCTTACACTTACTTCTGGAATGAAAACTTCTGCGTCACATACATAAAATGAAACAGCACTGAGCAAAACTGCCATATATGGTCAGTTTTTAGCCACCTATAAAGTCCCAGCGTTAAAAAATTAATATCAATTCAAGTGTACACTTTATGTAGAATATTTTCATGTTATGCTTTGTTGTCAGACAGTTCTTTCAGATGAGGAAATGAGGCCATTACGGCAAAGACCCCATTTACAAGAGAATCATTTTAACGTTACTTCAGAGATCACTGGAAGTGCTGGTCTACCGCTGCCTCCATCAGTTAGTGTGTGAGGTAAAGTGGTGAAAATATTCCAAATATTGCATACACTTAAAATATAGGCAGCTAACGTATGTGTTGCTGAGGCCCCTCAACAGAAGTACATTGTTTTGCTTCCATTTCACACATCTCTGTATTAAGAATCAGTTTATTCAGTGAATGGTCTTTGAATGTTTAAATTTAAGACAGCAGTGGCCCAAGAATTCATCCTTGGGGAACACCAAATTTCGTATTTAAGGAGTAGTATCATGGGTTTCATGGGAAAGTTTTAGCTACAGGAACAGCTGAATGTTCATAATATTTGGTCAGAAGTTCTAAGTTAAAGCTGCACTTAATATTAAATGTATCGCTCACAATGAACCCACCAACAGTTATCTCCCAGTTCTGAAGTTCCCATCAGCACTTTTTTTTTTTTTTGGATCAGTCTCACTGCTTATCAGCAACAAAAAACCTCAGATAAACTGACTTGTTCGCTGCCTGCCCAGCACCAAATGACATGCTGATAAAGTTAGCGAACAAGTGGTCAACATACGAAACAGTACGTAGCTTAAAAAGGCTGGACGGTGGAGTTTCTGCTAAGTGACATCAAGTTTGATTGATACAACAACATCCCTAAAACACTCAATAAACAAGGGTTAATAGTGACAGTGCCACAAAACAACATGCTAACATTATTAGCACAAGCCTATGGCATTTTACATTGTATAAATTAGCCTAGCAGCTAGCAGACTTTTCTTCTTCTCATATGAAGCCAGGGACAACAGCAACATTTAACAAAGATAACGCAACCAAATTCAGCTCCAAGGTTCACTGACAAAGCAATTGTCTTATACTAAACATGTTTTCCAAACAAATACAATATGCTAACGTTATTAGCATAAGATTATAACATTTTACATTGTATAAATTAGCCAAGCTGGTTAAAGGATAAATCACACACAAGACTTCAAATTTTGTGGAGGCTTTATTCTCCTCACAATTTATTGAGAATAGAAAATAGCCACATAATATCCAGCCAATAGCCAGTGCAGTTATAATTCTGGGGTGGTGCACGTCATGCTACAGTGTAAGGTACACGTCTGTGTAGAGCCTGCACTGTAGGAATGGCGTTGATTCAACACAGACGTATAAATCTCAGTAAAGCATCAGTATTAGACTCACACTCTTCAGGTTGCCAGACGCAGTTAACAAATTTGCCACAAGAACTTAATAAGCCCGCAATATGTTAACCACATGTGATTAATGCAGCTTTAAAACTCCAGTATTAGCAGAAAATATCTGGTATCAGGCTTCACGTCTCTCAGTGGTTTCAGAATACACACAGATCATGATAGATTATGATGTGGAGCCTCTCTTCACAGCACGGTTCGGACTGTTTGGCATAAGAAACAACTCGAATGTTGCGAGTGCTTCACGGGGTATTATTAGAACGGACAGTCCACTTACCCGTGATAGTGTGGTATATTTTGTTCTCCATTCAGAAGGCAGTTACCCAGCGAGGATGAGTCATGAATTAAGCCCTGGTGGAATTCGGTCCCAGGCCAGCTGCGGTACATAACGTGGTTTCTGAGCAGCAGACTCAACCACACAACAATTACTTGAAACCAAAGTGTCTTACAGTAACACAGGTGCATTTGACGGCCAGTTGTGTTTATAGTAGGGCGTCCCAGCTTAAATAAAAAGCCCCCAGCTTTGTGACAGTTACTGTCATGTCTTGCTCCTGAGGCAGCCCAGGAGCACATGTGTGAGATCAGAGGAAAACAATGAAACAAAGCGAGGTAAAGGAGAGGAAGCCTCTGTGGCCCTCTGGGTAAATTAAGGATGCTGAAAATGGATCGTTGAGATGGAACAGTTGTAATCTTTTCCAAGCAGGGGGAACAGAGAGCAAACAAACTCTGCTTTATGGATGCTTCGACAGGAAATAAGTCCGTAGGGTTGGAGTTGTGATTGGCTGCTGTACTTGGCTGCCTTCGTCCATCTGGTATGTGCATGTTGACAAGGTGTGAGCAGACAACAGTAGATGAGGAACTTCTTTATGATTACATGTCAATAGCTAAGTGCTTTGGTAACAGGCTCGCCATTTATCTGCCTGCTGAGTGACGCTAGCATGTAAATCTGACCCTGGATCAGGGAAATGATGAATAGAACATATGGGCTTTTGCAGTTGTGTGTTGGATTTGTTGAGGCGGCTTTCGATCGTGGAAACCATCATTCACGCTAACCCAGTTTGTTTGTTTTTCCATTTCAGCGGAGATATGCTTTGAAATGTAGAGGACGGAAGGCTCCTCGTGGATGAACTAACTTTAGTGCCGCCACAAATCAGCTCTGACATGATTAGGACACTTTAAATGGTCAGCTTGAGCGTGTGGCCGGGGTCTGGGGTTGAAAATGTGCGGCGTGTATCCCACAGTCAAAGGGCTGCTGCTGGCTGTTGTGAAACTGGAAACTTGCTCTCTGTTGTATGTAGTGGAAACATTTTTGTCATGCATTTCTGTGGCCTTATACTGTATGTGTGTTTGTTCCTCTGCGTGCACTATCTGCACACGGCCTACGCTCTGACCCGCACATCTTCCTCTGTGTCTGTGTGTCTGCATACATGAGTGACAGATGCTATTGTGGAACAAGGTGTACAAATGCACGCTGAGCTGCGTTCAAATGGCAGCTCTGAGTCCAGATGTGTTTTGAATCACAGAAGGTTCTGCCTTGTGGTTTTTAGGGGGTTGAGGCCAGGCCGTGGATGCGTCCGTCTGTGTCCTACACAGCCAGGCGTCTTCCCGAGCAGGGAAAAGATTTCTGATATACCACATTGTTAATTTTACCAGATCATAGCTCTGGACAGCTGCATGCTGGGATATTTATTTGCTTTGTTTTATGACGGAAACACTGAGCAAGATGTTTTTGATTTGTTTCTTGAAAAGTCGCAGAAAAACAACTGGACACAAATAGAAATGGTGAAGGCTCGCCATGCTAGTGATTAATATCACTCGGGGCTGCCTGTACGCTTCATATATTTACTTCTTGACAGAATAATGTCAAATGGTCTCTACTTTTTCAAAAGAAACCGGCCTTATATAGGTTTAAAATGATGTAAGGAGCCAAATCTGCTCAATACTTCACTGACTGTCCATGTAAAAACTCTAACCTGGACTGATTTCAATGAAACAGTTGGATTGGATCCAATACAAGTTTGTATTTTCTTCTGTTCGTGACACTGAAGCTGCGACAAGATCAAAAAGTGTCTCATGGTACGCAGCTCTTGCTCTAGCAGCATATGTGGATGTTGGTTGGCGTGTCACTGCTGGTTTTTGGGATGCCGCTGTGGTTCTACTGGCTCTTGGCGCTTATGAATGGTATGCCACTCATGTTCCACTAGCAGATACCACTCCCCACCAGTACATACTGATTATTATTGACATACTGTGTACCACTGGTGATTATGATGTGCTGCTGTGTGTGTGAATTGTTGATGGTGTTATATGCAGATTCTTAGTAGTAAGTATGTCTGTAGTGTATCGCTGCTGTTCGAATGGCGCATGCCTTCCCGACTGGAGGAGAGGATTCTTACTGGCGTATGTCAATGCTGTGGCGACAGTACGACTACAACATAAATGTCGGCTGTGTGCTATTCCAGGACTTCATGGGATTTTTTTGGGATTGTTGCAGCCTGAAATGTCTGATTTCACAGCAGCTTTTCAAAAAATTGCGACGCATGTTGCAACTTTTTTAGGTGATTTTTGGCTACAGAATCGTGGGTGCAAGTCAAATCGGCAACTGTATAATGCATTGAAAATCGGGGGCAACCTGTCACAGTGGCTGTGACAACATACCACAGTTCCTCGCCCACTTAGTTTGTGAGTTGTCTCGGTTTTGACTCGTGTCTCTGTTCCTTTCCTGGAAATCCACAGTACTCACATGAGACAGAGAAAAAGTTTAATGAGAATCCTAAAAAGAAAAACAAAACGGCGGGCCAAGTCAAAAGTACATCTTGTACGATCCACTACTGACCCACTATCTTTTCTCTATATATTCCCATCTATTAACGGTTACTATACTTAGACAATGCATAACGTCTTTTTCACACAATCTTCTCCTTTTGTCATGCACACTGAACTGCCTTACAGCACCACACCTGGCGTTAATAACTTGTGCCTGTACTCTGACACAGAAAAAATAAAGTTAATATAAACATAACTGTAGTATAGTCCACGACCAAACACAAGCCATACTGTTCACACTGCACTGATGTTACCACTACCCAGCATATTTAATCTAACTCACTTAAATTCTTTTAGCACATGCAATGTGGATGCAACAGCCTCTGTCATGGTGATTCATCTTGCCTATTGTCCACATGTTTCGTCCCTCTGGTTGTGTTTTGCGGTAGAAAAGTGTTTGTCAGTCGATGACTTTCATCTGTGGTCCACCACAGAGTTGTATGTGGTGTAAAACACAATCCCTCCAGGATGTTGTGGTGTTGCGATCACAGCAAATTCACAGCAACAATTCCCATGAATTCTGCCCGATCTTGTAGTTTTGTCCAGCCACTGTAACTTTACTGCACATTTGACCGTTTGAATGGGTAAAATCTCATTTCACTGTAGAGCTGTGTGCAGTGTGTTGACAAGCTCAGCGTCTTTCTCTCTGTTTATCATGAGGCTACTGCTGCAGGACCTGAGCTCTGTGACTGGAATCACACACACACACACACACACACACACACACACACACACACACAATGACAGGGCTAACTGCTAGCATCAAAAAAGTTAACGTCATACCCAGCGGTCATTAATGACAGAGTCAAGTCAAGTTTTGGTGAGGGATTAACTTGCTCAGTGTCTGATGTTAACCACCACCGCAAGGCTTCGGCCAATGGCCCAAAATATGCCGAGTCGTGATGAGATCACGTTGTGCTATGGTAACTTATAGTGCCAACCGTCCCACAAACAGCAATAACATCTGATCCATACTGGGCACTCATAATAATACACTCCAAATCCAAGGCAGCATCTCAACTATTTTTGCAATTTTTACTTACACTTTCTTTGCAAAGAATGCCAATAAACATAACAACATGCATTGTGATTTTTTAGAAAAAGATGCCATGAAATCGAGCAGCAGAAGATCTACTATTGTAAACTTTAACAAACAAAATCTGAGTGTTTGTATCAGCTATTCAAACATCATCATCACCATCATCATCATCACCATCATCATCATCATCATCGTGACCTTAGTGCTATGGTTTCATTGTTTCTGTTTTTGTTTGTATTGCAGGACATCTGCGGACAGAAGAGCTGCGACACGCTGGGTGTGGCCGACGTCGGCACGATGTGCGATCCCAAAAGAAGCTGCTCAGTTATCGAGGATAACGGCCTGCAGGCTGCCTTCACAGCTGCACACGAGCTGGGTTAGCTCACATTTGTTGTCACACGGTCGGGCTGATGTGGGCGTAGGATTTATGAAAAGCATGTTTAAAATGTGAGTTCTGTAATGTGTGGCATTTAAGGCTTTTTTCATTGCATCCTCTCCACACTGCAGGTCATGTGCTGAGTATGCCTCATGACGACTCCAAGACCTGCGAGAGGCTGTTTGGAGATCTGGGAGGACATTACCTCATGGCGCCTCTGTTTGTCAGCCTCAACAAGACTGTGCCCTGGTCTCCCTGCAGCGCTCTCTACATCACTGAGTTCTTTGACAACGGACATGGTAGGAAAAATTTAATGTTGTCACCCCAGCGTGTTAAGAATTACACACTGAGTAGATCAGAAGCTACGCTGCTCTGTAGAGACCTTCTGCCAACATGGACGTCTGCCACGACACTGTGGCTCTGTTATTAGGGCCGATTCAGAGATGAATAAAACATACTGTTATTCCTCTCGTGCTCTAACTATGGCTTTCCTGCTTAAACATGTCGCTGCCTTCAAATTATGGGTTGTAGGGAAAGTTTATCTTGCCCCAGATTTCCACATCTTCTCTTTCCACATCCTCCTCTCCTCACTCTCTCCCTCTCTGGGTCTCTCTCTTCGTCCCGCCTCCCTCCTCCTCATCTCAGGTTGTGCATCTTGTGTTGTTTGTATCCTTACTAGACCTAACAGTGAACCCACTTTTCCACTGAGTCATACAATGGACTTCTTCCTGTTCCTTACCTTCCCCAGCCAAAAGCAACAGCTGGTGTCAGCAAAATATGTTCTTTATCAGTGTGAAAAAAAAAAACGCGCGAGGCTGAGAATGTTCATGCCGAACTGCGGACGTCATTGACAACTCCAGACAGAGAGCTTATTGAATGTAATAAAGAATCATTAGAGGACAATGAATAAATTCTGAATTGGAGTAGCTGTCAAATGTCCAGATTCAGAGCGCTGGGCTGCCTGTAAAAGCGCACAGCGTTAGTTAAATCTAAATTATTCATTTTTATAGTCAGGACACAACTTGCCCTGAATATTTTCCCACTGTTGTCATGCCACACACAAAGAGCAACACATTTACAATTGTCGCAGCGTCCACAGTCTCCATAAACCACAATATAATCACTCTCATACAGTGTTGCTTTGTGTTGTAACCACAGGGGACTGCCTGCTGGATGTCCCAGAGAGCACTATTCCGTTACCCAGAGAGCTGCCAGGCACCAAGTACAGCCTGGACCAGCAGTGCCAGCAGATGTTTGGAGAGGAGTTCGTCCATTGCCCCAACTCCTCCGACACGGATACTTGCAGCCAGCTGTGGTGTCAGGAGGATGGGACGCAGCAGTGCTCCACCAAGAACGGCAGCTTGCCCTGGGCTGATGGCACCCCGTGTAACTTCAACGGGACCTGCCTCCACGGAGAGTGCATGCCGACTCAGGAGGTGATGCGGCCACTGGTAAGACTGCTTCTCTATTTATGTGTCATTGAAGCGAGACGATACAACTTTTAAAGACAAACTTGCACATTTTTGTCCTCGAAAAGGGAAAAGTTGAATCATTAATTAGTGATGAAACACATGCTTGCTCAACACACTCGGGTTTTGCTGCTACAGCTTTAGTTGGTGTGGTGTGACTAGTAGCTTCGGATGACTCATGTTAGAAAACTCTACTGTGTTAGTGACATTACTGAGTCATTTTGCTGATTCTGTAACGATTTTTCTTTTTACAACTGTCATACTATAGTTTAGCATTTAGCATTATCCCGTCAAGCCCCTTTTCCACTGCACAAAAAAAACACCAGCACCCGCCAACATCCAGCTTTTAAATGTACTGGGAAAGATTACAATTGGCATTCAGACTCGGGTCAAATGACTCTGCAGTAGTCACAGGTATTTATCAGCACCAGGCCCCACAAAATGCCGTCCATCTCTGTCCAAGTAGTGCTTCAGCATTGCTTGAAATCTGTACCTGTGTGAAAGAGAAACTGAATAAGTAAGACGTATACAAAAATATCCATCAGCGCCTTTTCCGCCAACATCTCCAGGAACTTTTCTTACCTGGAATTTAATTACCTGGGTGAAAGAGAAACTGAATAAGTAAGACGTATACAAAAATAACCATCAGCGCCTTTTCCGCCAACATCTCCAGGAACTTTTCTTACCTGGAATTTAATTACCTGGGTGAAAGAATTCCTGGTAATCTGTGTGGTTTGCGTTTCCACCGCACCTCAAAGTTCCAGAGAATTTTTTTCAAATCAGGCAGATGACGCAGATGATTCAGCATGTGCCCTGTATTTGGCTCTGCATGCTGATTGGTTGCTTGCATGCTGGTGTAGAGGTAGGAGGTGTGTTTGTCTCAGCCAGCAGCTCAGTTTAAAAGCATTTTAAGATGAGTGTCTCCATACAGACAGCTGTCAATTGAGCTTATGAGTAACAATTCGCTATCAGCTGAACTAGCTTGCTGTCCTTGTGTAAGACATAACGTTAGTGACGGTGACTGTCTACATGTTTACACCTTCATGCTGCTGAACACATGTATTGATAAACTACTGGCGTCTTACTCGCTAAGGGTTAATGTCACTTACAGTAATGAGCTTAGCTGCCGTCAACTTAGTTACGGCACAAAAGAACTTATACCATTAGTGCTTATCAATACTAGTCTTTGATAATTTAGCCCCGGGGCTAATTTAGTACCGGGTTTCAGTACCCATCCTTAAAGGGATAGTGCACCCAAAAATGAAAATTCAGCCATTATCTACTCACCCATACGCCGAGGGAGGCTCAGGTGAAGTTTTAGAGTCCTCACATCACTTGCGGAGATCCAAGGGGAGAGGAGGTAGTAACTCAACTCCACCTAATGGAGGCTGACGGAGCCCCAGATTAAAACGTCCAAAAACACAGAATTGAAACCACAAAATATCTCTGTACTGATCCTAGTGTCCTGAAGCCCCGATGTAAAAAAGTTGTTTGGAAAAACGTCATCTGAACTCTACAGGCTACAATGAGGCTAAAAACAGAGTTCAAATGATGTTTTTCCGTGGGTAATTTTGGTGGAAATGCGCCAAGGTTTTTCAAAATCCCGGGTAAATGATAGAAGTTCCTGCAGTGGAGAAGGGGCGATTGTCACATTTTCACAAGCCTCCATGCTGCTTTCTGCTGATTACTATCCTGTTTTCCAGCCTGTCTGTGATGTCAAACATGACACACCCAAAAAATAAATCACACACACAGAAAGGTATACTTGTCTGTTGTGGGGCCGTGCACACAGCTCTGGTTATCTGGCAATGGGAAAGGAGTCCATAGCCTATTTATAGCAGGTTTACTTGTGTTTTAAAAAATGTTGGTGTATGTATCAATTGTGGATACAGTAGCTGCCATTAAGTAAAAGCTACATAGTCTTGCTTTAGTACTGCACTCATTAATATGTTCATATGAACCATGGGTTGAATATCATCTGATTTTAAACCACTGCACATTTTTAGCATCTGTCTGATTAAAAGCTATAAATCTTTCATGTGATATTTTGACATGTACCAGTAATATAATATCTCACGTTTGCTTTAAACAGTCTACACACAAACTATGTGCTTTAACGATATGATAAATAGACTGAAACGTGCCTTGCGCTTCCTCCTTGCTTCATGGCGTGGCTCTGACGTCCCATCAAATAAATGTGCGTTTTGGTGGAGTCGGACGACAACAGTCCGCTGTTGGACATTTTTGTAAAGGGCTGACCTCATAGACCTCGACAGGATGTAATATGACAGTTAACTGTGTACTTCTTGTTGCACGTTTCATGCTGACGATGTTGCTCGGAGGTTTCGATGAGTCACTTCCTTTGAAGTGAACTGCCTATTTACTCAGGAATAGAGTAATCAAGTCGGTAGTTGTGAAACGTTCATCTCAGCAACTTTGAAACAATCTGTCTCAGCAGATTTCCATCATTTTTTATTTTCGCTGTGAGTAATGTATTCCTGAAAATTTCAGAATGATATATATATCCCCAGTTAACTTCTCATCCATCAGCTGTGCATGCGCTGATTTGCCTGCTGGGAAACATTTTTTTTTTCTTGATCAAAAGTATAAGATTTTGAGTGCTGAAGTTTATTTTTCAAACAGAAGTTAAAGATTGTGTGATCCTGATCAAAAGCTCCACAGCAGCTCCTGTATGACCCTGCAGGTGACGTTGTTTTGTAAATGGCTGTTTCCAAGGTCAAGAATATACTTCAGATTCAATCTGGAAGAGAAGTGCTCCTAAAAAATTGTCAAGTGAAGTTGGTAAACATAGTTGAACATAGTGTGATATAACTGAGAGCTCTAGAACAGCTGCCATTGGATGATTGATTCAGATCTTTTTATAAACAACCCAACACAAAATTTCCATTGGAAATCTGCTGATACAGGAAAAAGCTTCCACGGAATCCTGCAAAGGGAAGTCGGCGATATTACACTTCGTCAGTGTTGCAGCTGTGAGTCGTTTAACGTAGGAATACATGAATGAATCGTACAGGCTACTGTAAAAGTATGGATTACAGTATTGTTGGAATTTGGTGAGTTTAAATCCAGCTGCTTCATCATGCCTGTTTATATTTCCTTAAAGACCATTTATACATCTCAGTGTTTCATTTTAGCTTGGTTGCCTTGATATCTTCTCCTTGTGTCATGATCACACATCTGTTTATGAAGCCAGACGTGCTGGCAGTTGGGACGTTAGCTGGTCCAAACTCATAAAACTTCTGGAAAAGACACTCACGCTAGCAAACACACATGCACGCACACACACACACACACACACACTTTCAGCCGTGCCGTACAAAGCTGCAGCATGGCAGGTTCCACTAGTGGTGAGTGACACATGTGGCAGGAATGTGGGTAGAGGCAGACAGCGGGCGCGTGCCGAACTTCAACACAGATTTAGCCTGGAGTGTCGGCGCGCCAACACACTGTGCGGCCTCAAACCCAGAGGCCCAGACTGCGGTTTAGGCTACACAGCTGAGATTGCCTTTGGCACTGAGCTCTAACCAGCTACTCTGACTGCTCTTTTTCCTCTCTTTCCTTGCTGTGTTTTACCACAGGTGGTTGTGGACGGCGGCTGGAGCTTGTGGGGGCCGTGGCAGCAGTGCTCCAGAACATGTGGAGGTGGGGTGGAGTTCTCCTACAGGGAGTGCACTAACCCTGTGCCTCAGAACGGAGGGAAGTACTGCGAGGGACAGAGGGTCCAGTACCAGTCCTGCAACACGCAGCCATGCGACAACAACGACGGTGAGAATGAGCGCTGTGCAGGTTTAACAAATAAATATGTGACATTTGCTTTAATATAAGTAATCATTTCAATATAATAATCATTATATACTTGACAATTTTGGCTAAATACAGATATTTAAGGGTGAAACCAGACCTTTTTTTTGCCATGGTAGACAGACACAATAACATCATTCATAAATCAGTTGTCATCATGCATTCATGTGCAAAATCTCACCAGTCATTACAATCAATTTACGTCCTTCCTGTCGACAGCCTTATTAATTATTTAATCATCAATATTTTATCAGGGCTGAAACCCTGTTGTTTTTCTTTTTTTTGCTACAGAAATGTTTTTGCAATTTCCCTTGAGACGTTGCATCAAAGACACATGAAATTTTCACCAGTGATTGGAAGTTGTGTGCTAATACGGCTTCAGAAATATAACGCCATTTGGCCAGATGGGGGCGCTGTGATTAAGGCCCAAAAATGAAATTTTTTTAAAGGCCACGCCTCTCACACCATTAATCTCACTGACTTGAAATTTGATACACAGGTGCAGCTCAGTGTGCTCTACTGAAAACAACAGGAACTATCAAGGCCTTACAGAAAGTTTTACGTCATTTTCGATTTTTTGGAAAACACAGTTTTGACATGTTCTCTTAAATCATAGTCCAATTTATCCCAAATTTTCTGTGACTCATTATTGAACAAAGCTAATCAAAACCTTTCAGGGGCTTAATGATATCTTGTTGCATTCTCACGATAATGACCAATGAACTTTACATGTGGCACGGCTCCGCACATAAATCAAACTAACTGCACAGCTGTCGAGTCAGTCATCGCAAAAATTGCAGGATATGAAAGACGAACCAGCAACATATCCTAAAATTTCATTACCATCAGCTGCTGGGGAGCACCAAAACTGCAAAAAGCAAAGTGGCACAACACAAATCAGACTATAAATCAGAAATTGTTCATCCAATCATTACAAAACTTGCAGTGTGGGTTAAAATCCAGTGTTGAACCACATCTGTAAAATACTTTGGAATCGGTCAACAGGGGGCGCTACCACTTCCAAACAACTGTAATGGCCTTTTGCAAAAATTTGGCCATAAATCAGTGACACTTTGTCCAAGCATTTCCAGACTTGGCAGATATTTTTAACTGAGCCATTGAAGCATGTCCCCAAAAGCTTTCTGCAGTTCAACAATAGGAAGTGACAGTATTGCCAAAACCAGTGTGGCCCAGCACAGATTTGGACGTAAATGAATGAGCATCTGTTCGATCGTCATAAAAGCTGTTGGTTATTTTTAATGCAGGCGTCCTCAACTGTTAAAGCTCTTGATCCTACCCAGCTTTCAAGTTTTAAGGTCCGTGCTGGCTTGAACCCCGGAATTGCCACTTGCGGTTATATTTGATTCATTATTTTGTACACTTAAGCACTTTAATGCTTGTGTTGAATAAATATATGTTTTATTTTTGAGTCTTTATTTTGTACATTTCTTTTTATCAGTCTCATTTTTGTGGTTGTTCTGCTCTGCTCTTTATTGAGCACTAGTTGTTTTTTTACA
The DNA here is from genome assembly GCA_026686955.1 of Epinephelus cyanopodus. Taxonomy (NCBI): domain Eukaryota; kingdom Metazoa; phylum Chordata; class Actinopteri; order Perciformes; family Serranidae; genus Epinephelus; species Epinephelus cyanopodus. Next base: position 38,767,498 of record CM048918.1, read on the forward strand.
CATGTTGCCTTAAGAGTTTGCCACCCTGCATTTCACTGCATGTATTGCAATAAAATAAACCTCCTGAATTTAAATTGAAATGAATTTCATGATAAATACATAACAAAACTGCTCATTTGGTCTATAAAATCATTGGTGGCACTCACACAGGTAATGTTTGGTGTTTTTTTCATCTTTTATTTATGATTTTTTTTTGTTCCTTTTTTACAATAGGAAAAAACAAATATAAAGAAATAGATGTGACAGAGTGTAATAAAATAAAACAAACTCAAGCTCACAGAAGCAGTGCACAAATGCACGTCAGTCCAGACCATGACTGAAATGTTTTGGTAGGGCAGCTTCATTTAGTGGATTTAGTTTAGGGAACATTAGATTTCCAAGAGTTGACCTGCGTGTATTGTTCACTAAGCTTGACTCCATTTTTTTTACCTCAGGAAAGAGTTTCAGAGAGGAGCAGTGTGAGAAGTACAACAGCCCCAACTACCTGGACTACAACGGGAACATGAAACAGTGGATCCCAAAGTACGCTGGTGTTTCTCCCAGAGACAGATGTAAGCTGTTCTGCAGGGCCAGGGGCAGCAGTGAATTCAAAGTGTTTGAATCCAAGGTACAGTATTATATACACACAGCTCACACACAGCCATTTGCCAACGTATTGCATTCATATTTCAGCTAACAACTTCTTCAAACAGAAGTTTGTGTTATATTTAAATACAGAACACACTTGTCCCCCTACATATTTCACCTTTGAGTATCAGAGTTTGTCAGTATTGCAGTGACAAATAATCTTGCATGACACATTCAATTAATGTTAGCATGGAGAATAACTTGCATTAATCACTGAGTACCACTGAGTTACTTTCATAGGAATGAACAGGGCCCCGCCTCAATGCTGTATCGACTTCTCTTTACACATCCATGATTACAACACACACAGAGTTGTCTTAATTTTCTGTTGAGGGTGCCATCACTCCACTATATCTTTGTATAGCAAATAGTGATTTGCTGCTTTATGAGTGCTATGAATGATGCAGGTAAATGTGCTGCTTCTGATAAAAGAATCTACAAACCTACTTGTTGTGTCCCAGCAGGTGATCGATGGTACGACCTGTGGCCCTGACACCACGTCGGTGTGTGTCCAAGGCCAGTGTGTGAAGGCGGGCTGCGACCAGGTGATTGGATCCAACAAGAGAGTGGACAAGTGTGGAGTGTGTGGAGGAAGTGGGCTCACGTGTAGAAAGATCACAGGCTCCTACAACAAAGCAACGTAAGTGCTCCAAAATAATCCCTGACATAGGAAAATGATAAAATAATAACAACTACATGTAGTTCAGATTCATTAAAATGTATTTATGCATTTCTCGTACTACATTTGCAGAGTGAATTCAGCTGTAGCACAAGTCCAGGGGCATAGTTGGGCCTAAATCTGAACATTCTCTAATCTGATGAGAGACTGTAGCATGGAAAATCCTTGCTTCCTTTCACTTAACTCAATGGCTTTGTTTTGAGGCAATGAAAACAGTTATCTTGACCAGACATGGCAAAACACTGGTTCTAGATAATTCTATTTGTACATGATTTAGAAATGCATGACCAAATAGGTTTTGGTCAGTCAGTGGACTTTCAGTCTCACTTAGACTCACTAATTAACATTTCCAACATCAGATAAACATTGTCCAAGGAATCTTTGACATGTAGCCTGCCAAGGGCAAAGGATTTAACCACCAACTTTCAACTGGTAGACAACTGCTCCATGTCCTAAGCCACAGCGGCCCAAACAGATTTTTGTATTTGTATGTAATATATATGGATATACATGTGTGTTGGGGTATATATATATATGCTTCTTGACCCGAGATAGATAACAAGATTGATGCCACTTCCATAGCTGTCAGTTCAATCGAAGCCCAGTACAGATCTCTAATTCATCTTCAGCTACTTCCAAGGTGCATGAAAAAGGAAAAATGTCTTAAGAGCTAAAACCTCAGCAACAAACTCCAATACGTTAAATATAAACCAGCAACCAGCAACCAGCAGTCGGTTTTTGAGCATTTGAGAGAGCTAGGCTAGCTGCCTTACTCCAATTTATATGCTAAGCTAAGGTAATCACCTCTCAGCTCTAGCTCTGTGCTTTAAGGCCCAGACACAACAGACTGACTTCAGAGAGCTAGCGGTGATGTAGGCCCCCTGCTGCGTCACCTGACATCTCTGGGTCTCGGCCAAAAAGTTGCACGTGAGCACACTGCAAACACTACAGCCAATGGCCAACCAGCACCTATATTCTGTGCACCAGTGAACAATAACACAAATCATCAGGAGACATTTCTGCTAAAGGCTCAATGACTAATGAAAAATAATCTTACCTTGTGTAACAAGTTTGTCTGACTCCAGTTTAATTTTGGCTGTTTGTTTACTTTCCTCACTTCCATTTCGCTTCACGTGCAATGAGCTGAACTGCCAGTCAGAGTGATTTCACTCACCGACACGCTTGTTGTCGCCGACACTAATTCAGCATGCTGAATCGGCCAAAAAAAGCCACCGGGGGCGACGAGGGGCAGCGGTGCAGGACACACCGAAGCCACAAGGGCCACGGACACTCACTGACAGCCCAACACTGACAGATGGCCAACAGTTGGCTTGATGTGTCGGAGCCTTCACACTTACTTAACTTCTTATTTAACTCCTGGGAAGAGAGCATATAGGCATATAACACGCAAATTGTTGAACTATGTCATAAAAAAGTGTGCTTTATATCTAAATCCAGTTCTTTGTTTCCTCTACCAGCTATGGATACAGCGACATTGTCACAATTCCTGTTGGCGCTACCAACATTGACATCAAACAGCGGAGCCACAAAGGAATCAAACATGATGGGAACTACCTGGCTATAAAGAAGGAGGGTGGTGGCTACATACTCAACGGGAACTTCTCTGTATCCACGGTGGAGCAGGACATTCCTGTGCTGGGTGCGGTGCTAAAGTACAGCGGCTCCTCCACCACACTGGAGAGGATCCAGAGCTTCAGGCAGCTGAAGGAGGCCATCACTATACAACTCCTTGCCACTGCAGGAGACGCCAACCCTCCCAAGGTCAAATATACCTTTTTCATCCCTAGAGATGTGAGCTTCAACAAATCCAAGGAAAAGAAGGGCTCGTCACTGTCTTTGCATGTGATCCATCCGTTCGGTGTGCCTGACTGGGTGCTTGGGGAGTGGTCTGAGTGCTCCAAGAGCTGCGGCTCCGGATGGTCCAGGAGGAACGTTGAATGCCGAGACGACGCGGGCTTCCTCTCCAGCCAGTGCGACAAAGACCTGAAGCCCGTAGACATCAGGCCTTGCGGGGATCTGCCATGCCCCATATGGCAGATGGGACCTTGGTCCGTCTGCTCGCGAACTTGTGGTCAGGGAGAGCGCCGCCGCAGCGTCTTCTGCATAGACTACACTGGGAAGACTGTTGAGCCAGAGAAGTGCGATCCGAAAAAAATCCCAGAGCCAGTCTCCGGAGAATGCCTCAACCAAGAGTGCTTATGAAGAACATGAGTATAGTGAACTTTCCCTTTTTGGTCTGACTGCACTTAGCAAACATGGATGGATTACAGAACGGGCACATTGGGCACAGGCCTAGGGACCCAACAGGGCAGGGGCAGAGACACAATATAACCACCAAGAGACATATAACCACATTGACATTAAATGACTACAAAGAGACACATAACAACTACAAACAAATGCATAACAACTACAAAGAACATCTCTACTTTATTTTTGTGTCTCTGAGATTCTGAGTTCTGGTCCAGCTGTAAAAGTAAAAGTTTCCGTGTCTCTTTCAGTCTGGAGGTCTTGCTTTATGTAGGAGGGGTGGGGGGGACCTTTTACATGTCTGTGCCCAGGAGCCCATTGCCTCATAATCCGTCCATGCTACCAACTGGTCACATCAAGTCACATCAGGGGCATTTGCCTGAATATTGTTTGGTCTTCTTTTGTTGACATTTGACAACCACTATAGAGATTTGTAACGGTGGAAATCTACCTCAGAATGTACATGTGATGCTATGTATAGATACGAGATGAAGGTGCTGTGTGTGAACGTTTTCTCCAGAAAGAGAAGTTCTCGCCCCACTTAAAGCAGAAACTAACTTTTTGGATGAAGTCTGGTATAATCTGCACTGTGTCTTGCTAAGTTAGGTATCATTTAAAGTGGGGCTGGAACAGAGGCATTAAATCTGCTGTCAGACACCAGCACAGTGTAAATATACCTCCTATTGTCCTCCACAGAACTCAGACCCCTATAAAACTCTGATCGAGCCATTTACTGCTTATTGAGGTAGGTACATATGATTGGTGCGTTGGAATTTAAAGGGATGGGTTGGATTTTTTGAAGCAGAGTTGTATGGGGTACTTATCTGTGGACAGTATGTTACATACAGTAGATGTGAGTGGACATGCCTCCAGTGTGGAGAAGCAGGCTGGTGTCGAACATGGAAACTAGGCCTACTGCTGTGGATGGGAGCAGCAGCAAAATACACTTTAACAACCTTTAAGAGGCGTACCTAAAGAAATCTGTACCATTTACAATAACAAAAAACAAGTGGTTAATAAGGAACTGATGACGAACGACTGAGTTACTAACTATTAGTTCATGGTCAGTTCTTGACGAACTCCCAGTCAAATGTCATACACAAGCTAATCGTCAGTTAATAATTGGTTAATTGTTTTTTGTGTACCAACAATAACAATATTTAGAATATTGCCACTGCTTTACCTTAATGTCAGACAGTGATTTCCAACAGGAAAATGAAGCCATTATAACGTTTTCCCTTATGCCAGACTCTATAGAGAGAAACACTGATTTAACATCACTGAAGACAGGAGCTGCTGGTCTACTGCCGCCTCACACAGGTTTTTTTTTTTTTTTGTTATTCTGTGACTGGCATTTTAACAGGTTAGTCTGAAATAACCAAAGTCACAAAATAACACATATTAACTAACTGATCGAAGCAGGAATAGATGAGCAGCTTTGTTCAACAAGCTAAATTTACAGTTTTTGTCAGTGGAGTCTGGTGGCCTTCGACTGATGATGATTTTACTAGGTGGGACTTTTTTAGGTAGCTAAAATATGTTTGTTTTTTTTGCTACCCCCACCCACAGCGGTACATTGTTTAGCTTCCATGACGGACTCAAGCCTGCCGACTCACATCTACTGTCTGTAACACACCGACTATCGATGAGTGCCCCATACTGCCCCACTTCAAAAACTATTCCTTTAAGCCTCTGGGAAATGTGCTCCTGTTTGATTGCTTCTCTTTTCTACACAAAATGTGTTGTGATAAATGATTGTGATGAAGCTGTCGTGTTTTTACCTTGAAAATCTGCATTGTTGAACTGAAGGAAAACCCATTCAGTGACACTAAATCTGACCTTACAGCCTACATCAGAACAGATTGTTTCAATGCTGAACTAGACTTTAGAATTAAGACGTCGATAAAGTTTGAGTTTACACGGTGTGTAAAATGAATTAGCGTAGATAATGACTGGTCCTTCATGACCAGAGAAACAGAGAGAATATTCTTCTGCCCTGTAGTTTCATTTTAGCCTTTCCCCAGGCGCTGTTGAGAGGAACAGCGGTACAAACAACCTGAAATGCAACAAATGTTTATTTGGAGGAATTATTACTAACTTAAGTGATAAGCATACTATCTATCATGTATATGAAAAATAACAATTTTATTATTTTCCAGACTTTTATTTGTTAATGCATCATATGCAAATGCTCACAGTTGTTTTCAGACTCTTGTATGTATATTTGATTTCTTCATTCCTGTTGTTAATTTACATTATGTTATAAAACAAAAGAGATGGAGCATTAGGCCGATATCCCTTCAGTGAAGGACCATACTATTTTATTATTACAGCTTCCTTTTTAAGCTATTTATTTTTGTAAAATTTTTACCTTGGACATGTAATTAACATGGCAGATGCTGCTGTCTTTGAGATTTTTGTCTATAAAATGGTCAAATAAACACATTTATGTCAATACATGATTCTCTTTTTCTGTAATTTATCCTCCATGACAGCCAAAAGGAAACTTTGTGCGAACCTTGTTCTCTATTTTGCACAAAAGCTTCATTACTTAAGGATCTTTCTGTTCAGACGGGTAGGTACATACCAACGATCGTGGCAGTTTCAGAAGGAGCCATGCTTCAAAACAACCAATAAATTCCAGCGTTCAAGTTTTCCATGTTTTCCAGAGAGCTCTTTCAGACCATTGTGGGCTCCTAAACCCCACCAATGAGGGCCAGACTAATGGAATTCTTTTAGGTGGGCAGGCAGCTTTTAAAAGCAGGGCAAGGCAGGATTCATTGCTGCTTTTACAAACTGAAAGCCCTTAAGATGTTCAGTAAAATCCTCCCACATTGGAATAACTTCTGTGCTCAGACATCTCAAATAAAGACAGCCATATAAAACGTGCTCAGCAGCAGCGGTTAGGGAGGAACCTCCGTTTAACAGGCAGCAGCAGTGACTTAACAATATCCTACTCTTAATGTCAGTCTTACTCTAGCCACAGCTGACTGAGCTTAGTGGATGTAAAAAAAAAACCCCAGTGGGTTACAAATGTCAAAAAGAATGTGATATCATATACAGATTTTGGTTTGGTCTGGGTCACCGACAACATTTATTTATAAAATAACATATTAGACTAATGTGAGTGTGAATGGTTGTCTGTCTCTGTATGTCAACCCTGTGACAGTCTGGCAAACTCTCCAGGCTGCACCTGCCTCTCGCCCCTCAGAAACTAAAACTAGAATTACCATCTCGCAGTTGTACGCCTCAGTGAACCCACCACGTTGCACTTACATTTTACATCCATGAAGGTCAACTTCACTCTGACTTTATTATGTCAGAGTGAAGTTGACCTTTGGTCTTTTGCATATAAAATGTCATCACTTCATCATTTTATCCTTTTGGACGTTTGTGTGTGAAATTTTGTCATAATTAGCAAATGAATGAGTGAATGTTTGTGTCACATTTGAGGAAATTTCCTCAAAGCTTTCTTGAGATACCATGAAATTCACCAAATGAGATGGAGACTGACACAAGGTCACAGCCACATTCGACCACCAAATTCAAATCAGTTCATCCTTGACTCAAAGTGAATGTTTGTGCCAAATTTGAAGAAAACTTCTCTCAAAGTGTTCTTCAGATATCACTTCCAAAAGAATGGGATGGATGCAAGGTCATAGTGACTTTGACTTCTGACCTCTGACCACCAAAATCTAACTTGTGTAGTCTTGAGTCCAAGGGGACATTTGTGCCAAATTTGAAAAAAAAAAATCTCTCAAGGGTTTCTTGAGATATTGTGTTCATGTGAATGAGACAGATGAGGTCACAACCTTGACCTTTGACATACATGTATGACCCCTAAAATCTAATCAGTTCATCCTTTTCATATTTGTGCCAAATTTGAACAAATTTCCTCACAGTGTTCTTGAGATACCGCAGTCATGGGAGGGGGTAGACGGTCATAATGCCTCCAGCCACAGCTATAGAGTGTGCCAGTAAACCCAGAACTCCGTTAGCGCTTTTAGCACTTCCGGTTCTCTCATCTAAATGTCAATACGTTTTTTGAATAGGATTTTGGTAAAAAAATAAGGTCTGTTGTTAACAAAAGCTTAAGCAAGTTTCAGGTTTTTTCTACGACATAAAACACGTCAGTAAATACCCTACTTGTGAATTTTGAAGCTTTTATGTGTCGTAAAAAAGGCGGTTGCTAACAAGTTGCTCAATACGACTACAAACCCTGTCGGGGACATTAAACGTCATCACCCCAGAACAGGCGAGAGTGCTGGCAGTCCACCATTACAGCTTCTTATTTAGCTTAAACAGTCCGATTTCCCCATTATACAATGTTTTTAAAATAAAGCGGCCGAAATCAGCTGAAATCTTAGTGGCGGTGACGTCAAGAGTCATGCAACTGTGGAGTAGTCATGTAGTCCGTTAAAGCCTAACGTTAGCTTTTTACTTCTGGCGATCACATTTAAGCTTCAAATGCGGTATGAAAAGTGTTCATATGTGAAGACGCAATGCAGAAATCACATTCACTTTCTCTTCCGGGAACCAGCACAATGCTAAACTTCCGGGTTCTGACGTCAGCCCTGGCACTCTGTTGCCAGCACCAAGGCCTAAAAAAGTAATTTGAATACAGTGTTTTTCCCCAGGAAGCAGACAAGGAATTAAGTACAGGAAAAAAAAGAAATTCAAAATAAAAGAAGAAAGGAACTCACCTTATTGAAGACAATGCTTGTATGATATAGTTCAAGATGTAAATAATAATCAATTCAAAAGTAAAACATAAAGAAAACATCACCCCAGTCCTGCTGCTCTCCAGTGGCTTCCTGTGCATTTTAGAATTGATTTAAAGATTTCACTTTTAATCACTTTCAAACCTCATGTGGGTGCTAAATAACATGCTAAATAACAGGAACGTTGATACCATATGAGCACGTTCGCAATTTAAGAGCCTCAGATGGGGCCCTTCTGGTTGTTCCAAAGTCGAGGCTTAAATATAAAGGTGACTGTTCTCTTGCCATCAGGGCCTTTCAGCTTAAGAGTGACCTTCCTGAGGAGATAAGGCTCGCAGGATCGGTGACTTCCTGTAAATCACTTCTTAAAACCCATTTTTATAGACTTGATTTCATGTGATATTGTCTTTTTATTCATTTTATTCATGTTTTAGTTATTTTATTTTGTTTTATTGGTTTTGGTTTTGTCTGGCTTATGTTTGGTAGGACTGTTTGGCTTTCTGTTATATCACCTGTCTGCTTTTGCTTTGCTTGTCAAAGCAATTGGAAACTTTGTTTTTAAAGGTGCTGTATAATAAAGTTATTATTATTTCATTTCTACAGCAAAAGGCATTAGTTATATCACACAAGATACAAGTCAATAAATGTTAGACAGTTACAGGGTTGCAATAGTGTGAGATTTTCACAGGACGATAACTGTCCCAGGTCTCATGGTATCACAGTATTACAGAATTTATAATATTATCATTTAGAACGACCCTTAAAGGAATGAAAATGGAAGGGATATTGTTGGTTGTACAAATGCTTTATAACCAATTTTGAAAACATTTTGTTACTAGGACAGTATGATAATCGGAAACTGGTGTATCGCTGCAACCTTAGATAATTACAAAAGGGTTTTTCGGCAATATGTGCACATGTTCTAATGCATCAGTTAACTGAGATAGGTGTAAATGACTTTTCCCCAAATTGAGAATAGATTAAAACATGCAAGTTACCTGTATGAAAATATGAGGAACAGTAATTTACAGGCAAACTCTAATTGTGCATGTTATGGTTAGACTAACAGGTCTACAGAAGTTCACATACAGTATATAAATGTATGCAAACAGCAGGAGTGAGTGAGCAGAGTGTGAGTTGTGCTGCACATGAAGCTAGATGTGACACTTCCTGTTTCTTACTGTACAGCACCGTGAGATGCGCAGTGCATTCTGGGGATACAAATTGAGCGCAGAGAGGACAGCGGGGAGCACAAAGGAATGAAAACAGCACCTCGGAAACTTTCAGCTTCAGCCCGCTGTGATGTGAATTCATGTGAGCGCTAATTAAACTGTGACTTTCGGTGGCTGGCAGGCTGACAACTGCCGGAGAGGCGCAGGGAATGTGAGTGGACGGAGTGAAGCGGCAGGGCGCACCGCTGTCTCCGACGCTGCTTTTTGTCAGCTGAGCTGTTCGCATCCCGAGGCCCAGCCGACATCACGGGCCTCATCCCACAAGGTAAACCCCCTTCTTACAGCCGGGCGGGTAACGGTGTCCGCCATGTGTGTGCGCTAATACGGCTACAGTGTTTTATAAGTGGCGTTAAAGGCAAAGGAACCAGCTAGCTAGCAGCGCTGTGTTGTGTCGGCTAGCGTTAGCTTCGTAGCTAACGGTGCTAATGCTGCGTCGACGTATCCAGGGTTATCCACGGTCAAACCGGAAACGAGCCTGACTCGGCTTCAAATTAAAGCGAGTAAATTGAATTAGAATTATTTTCAACTTACCTGTCACCAGTTTCTGTTCAATATAAGTTAATGTAAACGCAGAGCACAACGTCGCCTCAATGTTTCTGCACAATTGTGTTGAAAAACATCAGCGCAAAGGCAATGCAGTGTGGGCTTGTCTTTTATTTTGAAAGTTAAAATCGGATGTACTTTTAATCTCCCGTCTCTTCACGTATCAGCGTGACTCTTTAGCTAGTGTTTGCTGAGCTGTGATTGTTGTCGCAAACATGTTTGTTCAGCATCTTTTTCCACCAGACACTTAACCCCCCGTGCCTTGCACATACACAGGCTGTCTGCCGCCTGTTTCCACGCTGTCCACCAGCCGTGGCAGCCTGTCTGAGCCCCAGCGCCCTGTGGCCACTGTCCTACGTGATGTAAACAGAGTAAAAGTACCATGTTGGTGGCTACGCCTCCTCTGCTCCATCGCCATCATGATTATTTTGTAGTGGACTGGAATAGTCTGAAACTGTTGCTTCTGACTCTTAGAAACCTAATCATTGACCAATCAGTTGATCTGTGAGTATGTAAAACTATTTATAAGTAAGATCAAGTGGCCCAGTGATGTCTTCAGAAAGCTGATTTTGTCTGACTCGAAGAAGAAAGCAAAGGTGCTCATTTAGTGAAGTGAAACAAACAAAAACTTTGAAATTATCCAGTCATCACATACAAGAATCTCAATAAAATGTGTTTTGTTCCCTCATGAATGTCAGCATCAAAAAAGCCATTTGATCAATTCAGGCTATTTGTTTATTACAGTACAGTATCAAGATACTTTGCTTGGCATTATTGTATCAAAACATGGCTGCCATGTATTGATTTTTAATACAAGTACAACTTTTGGTAGCCTACTAGTCTAATAGAAATAATTTAATTTTCAGTCCACTAGATACATTTTGCTGCAATAAAAGTGATTTAAGTGAGACGAACAAACTGAAAACTTAACTTTTGATGTACACAAAGTTTTGCTTTGGGGCATAATTTGCAGTTCATAAAAGGCAATATATGTTATTGTAATACTGCATATTGCATGGCATTTAAAATTGCAGTAATATTGTGTCGTGACTTAAACATCCTGATAATAGAAAATTTTATTGTAGGGCCTGTGATAATTTCCACCCCTTATGTATGTTTAAGCCACCACATGGTCTTTAAGATTTGAGATTGTCTTTAAGGAGGAGAAAACGATAAAGCAAAATGTACTTCTTTTAATTTTTTTAAAGCAAAGTTTTCAGCATGATTGTACAGGGTTCCCACGGTCATGGAAAACCTGGAAAAGTCGTTGAATTTCTCAGTAGCATTTGCCAGGCCTGATGAAAAGTCATGGAAAAGTTTTAAGATTTTGTCCAGGAAAATGTGTGGGAACCCTGTATATATGTAGTTACATATTTTTAAGCCACCAGATGGTCTGTAATATTTAAGATGGGAATGAGGAGAAAAAGATAAAGCAAAATGTATTTGTTCTTACTTTTTACAGCTAAGTTTTCAGCATGATTGTACAGAGTTCCCAGGGTCATGGCACACTAGGATTTCACATTCCCAGGCGTGGAAAATCATTGAAAGTTTTGGAAAAGTTAGCAAGTTTTGTTGTTTGTGTAATCTTTCATGAATAACCTTCAGTGTCATGTAACAAAAGGTAAATTTATTTTCTATAGCTGTCGATGTAACGTTGCTCTAATATCTGTTTAATGTTTTAAAATCCCGTACGGTTTATCATTTGTTTTCCCCTGTCTTCAGTTTCTCCCTATCAAATATGCCTGCTTGTTGAAATTTCTGTTTGAGCAGAGTATAAGTCTGATATATTTGAGAAACTCCAGGCAAGTGGGTCAAGAAAAAAAGATTATTATGGGTCCCTGAAAAGTTGTGGAAAAGTTTGGAAATTTGTCCATGAAAATGTCTGGAAACCCTGATGTAAAATACTCGTGTATGTATGAATGTGTCCTCTCTTAAAGATGTAATTTATGCCAGACGTGTTATTTTTTTTAATAAAATCAGGTCGTTTTGTTTATTATGCATCATTGCTCTGTCAAGTTCATGTACTCTAAATTCCTCTTTGTCAGGAAGAACTTAATAGAGATCATGTAGCTGAATAGCTGTCCGACAGGAGACATTTCAGCCTTTAGAAAACCCCAGGGTGGAATCTAAGCTCTTTTCTCTCAGCCCTGTTTGCTGGTGCAGACTAGGCACTCTCCTGTTGCACCTCCGCAGCCCTGGTCTATAATTCACTTTGCCTTTACTGGGCCAACATAGCCCAAGAGTATTTTCCTGTGGTCTGTGTGTGTGTGTGTGTGTAAAGGGGAGTGCGCTCTCCCTGCGAGAGCCCCTTTACTTGAGCTTTTGTTTGATGGAAAATCTCATGCCTCAGAGAATCCACATGTCTCGCAGACAGCTGCTGAGCATCCTGTAGTGCACTGGCCTCCACATGGGTCTGGCTCGCATCGCTGCGCATCTGCTTTGATTGTTGTTACATAACTTGGCATTTTGTCCTTCGTGCTCCCTACCCAGCTTTCACCCCCCCTTACCTTGCCTTCCCCTCGAAGAAGACCTTAGTATTTTTCTCTACCTACACCCACTGCCTTCCACAATGCACTTGCCTTATGTGATCCTGTCCCTACCGTGGGACTGGTGTTTTGCAGAGTGCTATTTGACATCTTATTTGTCTTTTTAGTTTTCTAATGGAGTGCTTCAGTGAGAGTCCACTGTCACATCTGTTATTTCACACCTGAGTCTTTAACGGTTTAGTTAATCATTAGATACATTAACATTGCTTTATACAAACATTAATGATGTGAAGGATTTGACACATAAGAATAACGAATTTTACATTTTCTTTTCCTACCAGAAATTGATCTTTGACTCATGAGATACAGTTCATATGGTTTAGTTTTTGCAAAACTGAAAGTGCTTTGTCTTTTTCCCATCTCTCCGCAGGACCTATTTCCTGTACACAGTCATAAACTGACTCCAACATGGGGGTCAAAACCTTCACCCACAGCTCGACCTCCCACAGCCAGGAGATGCTGGAGAAGCTCAACGCTTTGCGCAACGAGGGTCACTTATGTGATGTCACCATTCGGGTCCAAGACAAGCTCTTCCTGGCCCACAAAGTGGTCCTGGCCTGCTGCAGTGAATTCTTTCGCTCCAAACTGGTGGGCCGGCCAGAGGAGGAGGACAAGTTTGTGTTGGATCTTCATCACGTGACCGTCAGTGGCTTCGCTCCTCTGTTGGAATATGCTTACACGTCCACCCTCTCCATCAGCACGGAGAATATCATCGACGTTCTGGCTGCTGCGAGTTACATGCAGATGTTTGCTGTTGCTAGCACATGTTCAGAGTTCATGAAGTCTAGTATTCTGTGGGGCCCAGGTAACAACAGCAACAATAACAATATATCGGCAGACAAACCGCATGAATCAGCACCAGAGAGCGCCTCATCAAACTGTGCCCTGACACCGTTGGACGGCAGCGTGTCACCTGTTTCGTCTGACTGCAGCGTGATGGAGAGAAATGTTCCTATATGCCGCGAATCGCGACGGAAACGCAAAAGCTTTGTGACAATGGCATCGCCGGAGAGTCCGCTCAAATGCACTACACAGATGGTCACCACCTCCCCTCAGATCCCCAACCCATCCCCGTCATTCTCAGACAGCACAGCCCAGCCTGTGGAGTCCTCCCTGGCCTTCCCATGGACTTTCCCGTTTGGTATCGACAGGAGGTTCCACTCAGACAAATCAAAGCTCCCGGAGAGCCCTCGTTGTTTAGAGCAGGGCACCCCGGGGACCTCGGAGGTGGTAGTCGGCCGGCGGCTCAGTGACTTCCTAACGTGTGAGAGCTCGAAAGCGGTGTCGTCGCCAGTGCCGGCAGAGGAGGAAGATGTGAGGGTGAAGGTGGAGCGTCTCAGTGATGAGGAGGTCCAAGAGGCGTCGTCGCAGCCGGTCAGTGCCTCCCAGAGCTCGCTGAGTGACCAGCAGACGGTGCCAGGCAGTGAACAGGTCCAGGAGGAGCTCCTCATCAGTCCACAGTCCTCCTCTATAGGTGGGGCTAGACTCCTTTTATATTTCTTTCCATTTAAATGATCCAAAGCATTTCAATTGACCGCTTAACCTAAAAAAACTATTGAGGACGCTATAAGATGTTTATCAAAAAAATCATTGAAAAACAAAAACAGCTGCAGGCAGGGTATTTAGCATTAGCTTACTAGCTACAGCTGATGAAATCTGCTCGCAACAATCGTTATTTCTGTCACCAAATTCATGTCCGCTCCTTAGACATGACACCAGCATGTCTTTGTGAAATCAAGGACTCTGTATAAAAGAATGATGAAGAATTTTGATGATAAGTGTGCCACCTTTGTAAACTACACATCTGTCATGAGAGAGGTAGTTACTAGGGGAACGGGACATCTTAAGTAGTTCCATGGATAAACTGGCTCAATGATGAAGTTCAATCTGTATCTATCACTGTTATGACAAAGGTTGCGTCCTGACCCAGTTAGCACTGTGTTGCTTTGTAAAACATGCCTCCCTCAGACCTTTTTATGAAAATAAAAATTAAAACACATGGATTTTTTTCCATCACGGTTAAATTGCACAGTGAGTCTGAATCTAGCAGCATCCATCCTTAAGCTGTTTTCAGCCCCCAAAGACCTGCAGGCCACCTCCATCCACCATGCTGTAGACTTTATTCTGTCGTCAGGTGTTCAGCAGACAGCCACACATTAGTAATTTTCTTTCTTCCTCTCTCCAGGGTCGATGGATGAAGGAGTGTCTGAGGGCTTGCCGTCAATGCAGAGCACCTCTAACACTGGAGGCCACGCGGAAGACGATGAAAGGTATCGTGGTCTGTTACAACTTGCAGCGAGGCACGTCGTAAGCAGTAAAGAATAAATAGACGTAAACCTCATAACTGTGTGTCTGAGCCACACCTGTTTAGACCATAAATGTTGATGTCATGTTGAAATGTCAGAGACATGATGAACTATAATATGAAGAATGCAGGTTGCTGGAAGCCTCGAGCCACAAACATGAGTGATAGATTTTATGTGGAAGGTAACGTGGCATTTAACGGGAAGTCCATGAACTTCAACCAATCTGACGCACTTCACCGTCATTACCAACTTCACAGTGTTAAACAAATGTTATAAAACATCTTACAGCTTTCTCTGTAATGTCGGGCCTTTCCCAAACTGCCCCCTGCACCCTCTCCTGATCCACTTTCACTCCGTTCACGCAGGGTCCGCCACATCGAGTGCCGTCCCAAACCAACTAGTGAGGAGTGGAAGTGAGTTACAAAACCCTCCATCAGCTAGTCTGCACTGATGTTGTCTTACTGACCATATGCAACGCCGTATTGAGTTGGTCATGTAAGACTCTCCGTACAAATAAAGTTCATCGACTACCCTTACAAACGTAACCTGCTCAAACTAAGACAGACACTTAAATACCTATTGTCATGCAGATAATTAAATATGAGTGCCACAAATACATCTGACGAACATAATATTGGATTAAGCTTTTTTTTTTTGCATGGTTACGAAAGTTACGACAGTTCCTCTTCCCGCCCCAGAGAGGGAAGCTTGTCCCAAAGCTTGCTGCTGTGTTTATGCCCTACACCTATCCTCTCAGCTGTGAAGGTGACAGAGTGACACTCAAAGACAGAGTGGGAGTGAGTTTGAGAAAGGCCCGCAGTGGTCACTTGACATAATTTATACTGAACCCTTTGGCCCCTTAAACCTCTCAAGCTATGGCCTCTAAGCATGCAAGGAGACAAGCGGATTACTCTAGAGTTAGATTCTTGACATGTCAAAGTAAATGTTTGTATGATTTCGGGTTGTTCATCTGTCTGTATCCGTCACATTCTCATGAACGTGACATCTCTAGAAGGCCTTGAAAGAGGTTTCTCAAATTTGGCACAAACATCCACTTGGACTCAAGAATGAACCGAGTGTATGTCCCCTTACTGCTGTCTTTGGTGTGTCTCCTCTTGAGGGCAGGCTAACTAAATACCAAGCTCATTTTGTTGCGTTTGCTGTCCTCATAGCCAAATGGTGCATAGTATTACAGTTGAAGAGCCCTGACCTTCCTAGCACAACTTCTTGGTTAAAGGACTTAATGTCTTTTCTCCACCTAGAAAAAAATCACGTACACGGTCTGAGGATCTGTGAAAAGATTCCACAAAACTTGGGACCCCTCTCTCTTATATTAACTCTCTAACTCAAATAGACAACTAGGACATTCGGGAAGGTGGGTGAGAGGGTGATTTTGGGGTGATTGGTTCATAATGTGAAGTTTGTTTCTACTTTTGTTCATGGGATAGAAAATTCACACTCTTAAAATATATCACACTTCTGTTTTGCAGTGCATACCTGCACAGAATTTGGTGTTCAAAGGTCATTGTGACATCATAATGTTCTGTATAATACATTTATTTGGCCGTTATTCACGAGGTCAGACGTCAGGCACCGAATTGGTGATCCTGATCTTGGGTGTTCACCTAGAAACTGTGCTGGTTGCTTAGATCTTCTGTGCTGCCGCGGGAAAGATGTGTGTGAAGCCTCCATGTTTTCACAGACATGGATGTGATCTGTAAAAGCAACTTGACTGGTGTGCAGAGGTGGTATTTCTAGTTCTTTCAGTATATTAGTGACTTAAAATTCATAGTGGTCCTGTGTTTCCTAAAACATATGCAAGTAGACAAGCAAATTAATCTTAGAGAGTTATTATCTCGTCATGAGAATAAACGTTTTTAAGTATTTAAGTTGTATGTGTTCTTAGTTAATGTTGAAAAATAAAGCTGTCCCTGTATGAATATCACTCTGATGTTTCCTGTCTTTGTGTTTCAGGTTAGAAGGTATTCAGTATCCATACCACCTCTATATCAGCCCCTCAGCCAGGCCTGGCACCAATGGCCCCGACAGGCCCTTCCAGTGTCCAACCTGCGGAGTCAGATTCACACGCATTCAAAACCTGAAGCAGCACATGCTGATACACTCCGGTACGTGGAAACTTCAAACTGAATCTAGCTTTGAGAAATGACCTTGGGCAACTTCAGAGTGTGAAATCTTCTTGTTTGATTTACATTAGAAACACTATAGATGACAAGCCGTGTCTAAACAAGTATTCATACGCCCACATTCACCCGCCCCGGGACATTTTCACATTTCATTGTATTACGACATTGTTAAATATAGTTGATGTAATCACCTTATTTGACCCAGATCAATAGAAAGGCAGACTCAAATGTCAGAGATGTTAATACGTTTGGCCAATACCAGACAGCTATTTTGCAGATTCTAAGAACAAATGGACGATAAAAAGATGTTTAGATGTGTACTTTAATCTAGCATTTAGCATTTCACTCATTTAACACTGTCTGACTCAAAATGGAGATTAAATGTCCTGACACACCAAGCCAACAATTGGCCGTCAGTCAATGTTGGGCCGTTGGTGAGCATCTGTTGCCCTAGTTGGCGCAGTGTGTCCCGCACTGTTACCCCTTGTTGGCCTCTGTCTGCTTTTTTTTGCCCAATTCAGCATGTTTAATGGGTGTCAAGCCCGCCGGTGAATGAAATCACTCTGATTGGCAGTTCAGCTCAGTGCACAAGAAGAGAGACAGAAATGAGGAAGGTAAACAAAGAGCTAACGTCAAGAGGGATTGAGACCAAAACAAATTTGTAATATAAGGTAAAAAATATTTCTTTAGACATTGAGCTCTCTAGCGGAACTGTTTCGTGACATTTTGCGTTGTTGTTCACTGGCGCACGGTAAATATACTCTTTCTTTCAACACTGGATTGTGTTGATAATGTGCTAACTGGCTAACTAGCCTCAAGACAGTCTTTCAGTGTCCCTTTTTGAATGACGATTAGAGACGACCGCCGTCTGCTGGTGTGGAGACTTATTTCCTCTCACACAGGCACACAACATACATGCTGGGTGATCGTTGGTTGTAGTCTTTGCGGTGTGTTCTTGTGCCGCTTTTTGGCTGAGTCACGGTGACTTCAAGCGAGGCAGCAGAGGGCCTTCGTTGCCACTAGTTCTCTAAAGTCAGTTTGGTGTGACTTAAAAAAGAAAAGTCAAATATATTCTCGGCATTTTAACTTAAAACCCAGTACCATAATGGCACTTGTCCACTAACAGTCACATGGGAAATTTGGGTGTATTATGCCTTTTTAGACTTGTAGTTCTCAGCCCCACTCACGCTGACTCAACTGACATCACTTGAAGATTTATTAGACTTTATTCAGCTTTCTCTGGCGACACAGAAGGCTTCATACAACTTTTCTGCACATGTATCGGTACTCCCCAAACCTGTAACACTCTCTGTATGAGATGTAACTCCAAAGTTTCTCTAAGATGCATTATAGTAAAGGCTTTTTGGGCATTTGTATGTATTTGGATCAATTTGTCACATTAAGATTTACGTCTTTTTTAATGTATATTAGAGAAGAAACAAAAAAACGCCAATTTACATCCACTATGAGTCGATGTTCCAAAAAAGTAAAAAAAAAATCTATCTTAGGGGGAGAAACCCATTCACAGGCTCTGCATCTTACGTATTAGGAAATTTCAAGGGAACTTTTGAAAGCATGCCTATTATAAGATGTTTTGGATGTTCTGTCCTCAGTTATTTTTAGCTCATGAAGACATTGTACAAACTATCGTGCTGGCGCTCTTCACTCACATTACATCACATCTTGCATTTCAGATATTTCGTTACATCATGAGTTAAGTGAAATTGGAAAACAGGTTTGGTAGCTCAGCAAATGTCCTGAGATTGAAAGGAAATCACGACCGCTGCCTCACCACTGAGTTCTGTCTACAGACCATTAAACACACTGGTGTTTCTGGCAGTTTAAATCACCGGGTCTGTTTGTTTTGGAGAGGAAGAGACCTCTGTGGATAATTTGGCTGCTGGTGAAAACCTCCTGAATGTATGGCTCTTATGTTATTAGAGAAAAACACATCAGCATGTGTTGGTTTTTACATTTTCAAGGAACTGCAGTTTGAGCCCCAGATGTTGCTTCTTGGTTCTGACACTTGTGTGATGCTAATGTGCAGATCAACTGAACTCAGTATTTTTCTCTTCTCCCCCCAGGCATTAAGCCTTTCCAGTGTGACCGCTGTGGGAAAAAGTTCACACGGGCCTACTCCCTAAAGATGCATCGGCTGAAGCACGAAGGTAAACGCTGTTTCCGGTGCCAGATTTGTAGCGCCACATTCACGTCCTTCGGTGAATATAAGCACCACATGAGGGTCTCCCGACACATAATCCGCAAGCCGCGGATTTACGAGTGCAAAACGTGCGGGGCCATGTTCACCAACTCTGGCAATTTAATTGTACACCTGAGGAGTCTGAACCATGAGGCATCCGAACTAGCAAACTACTTCCAGAGCAGGTGAGGAGTCTGGGGACGCTGACCCCCATCATTTACTCAGATCTCACCTGGATCAGACAATTCAGTTCAGATTCTAATACCTGAGGTTCATTTGATCGTTTTTCCTTTGATGACTTTTGTTGTGTAGAATTGTTTTGAGATGATTGCAATTGATTCAAATGCTCTGATCAAGTGTACCTGAAGTATTTGACTGCATTTATTGGAGTTTTAATTTCACTGATTTAAAGGAATAGTTTGACGTCTTGGGAAATAGGCTTGTTCATTTTCCTCCCAAGAGTTAAATAAGAGGATAATACCACTCAGAGAGAGTGTTATCAATCGTCTCATGTGACTCTCAGGAAGAAAGTGAATAAGTGTATTCCCCAAAATGTTGAATCATTCCTTTAACATTGCACAGAGATGGTAAATACTATGAATTTCCATGAGATGTGAGGATGAAGTCAAGCACACAATATGAAATGAGTTAGGTTTTCTGAATACACTGCCCAGTTGGAAACAAAAACACCTTAGCTTTACCTTACCTTACCTTTAGTGTTGTTTAAATCACTCAGTGTGTAGTCCTGCTCTTTGCTCATGAGGGAAACACCTTCACCTTTCAAACACTCTCAAACGTTGGTCCTTACAATAGCTGCAAAACACAACTTAAATCATTTTTGTTTCAACCAAACGAGTGGGTTGTTTGTTTTTATCAGCAGCTCTGCCCGCACAGCCTCGTGAAAGTCAGAACACAGTGTCTTTATAAAGTGGAAGAGTGTTT
Organism: Epinephelus cyanopodus; assembly: GCA_026686955.1. Lineage (NCBI taxonomy): Eukaryota > Metazoa > Chordata > Actinopteri > Perciformes > Serranidae > Epinephelus > Epinephelus cyanopodus. Next base: position 38,787,709 of record CM048918.1, read on the forward strand.
TTATTTCCCAGACTTTTCCACTTCTTAATCAACTCAAGCCCTCACAGGTCGGCAGGACTCAAATGGGCCATTGACTCCTCAGGAGTTTTATAGTAGAAAGTCTACGCCTGAGATCATAACAGTGTGGAAAATTCTCTGGCAAATCAGTCAGACTCTTAACTGCCATCCTCAGTCTTCACATAAAAAGATATGTTAACTATGCTGTATTCTTTTTTCCGGGGAGTTGCTGATTTGCAGAACAGTATGTCACATTCAGCTGTCGTCTGTGCTTCGTAGGACAGTTACACTTGACCTTAACTATTTACTCTGGATACTGAGCTCTGTGTCCTGCTGTGTTTCATAGTCTGTACATTAGGGATGCACCGATATGGATTTTCTTTCAACTGATCATGATAACCGATATCTACCTGCTAACCGATAGGATAACCAATAACTTCACATTTTTGCACTTTAAAGAGAAGTGTATAGTCTGTAGTTCAAGTTCACCTGAGGGCAAGAAAGGCTACGATGCAGTGAGAAAATATTCCATAGCTCTGACCTAACTAGACCTGACTGACATCACTAACGTGAACAAATACAAAGAACAGTTGTGACTTTTCCATACCTGCCAATAATCAGGTCCACCCTCACTATGCCTGCCCCCATGTAACCCTACACTACAGATGAACATAATGAATAGAAAGATGTGAAAGTAAAATGACTTTTAATCAGTATTAAATTTATAGTTAATGATAAGACAGAGGAAGATGATGAAGCCCAGTATTACTGTTTATTTCTCTGTTTCTGTAAGTAGAGACCAGGGGTGTGTCATATCATCTCGTTCACGAAATTAGCGGTGTGATTTTTTTAATGTAATTTTTACTAACGTCATACTGTTACGTACAGCAACAACAAACATGGCTGAAAGTGTAATTATTACTGACTGCGTGGTGGTTCCAGAAAGAGGAGCAGCTTCAGTAGTGTGGAATATTCTGTGGCGTCCTGAATGTTTTATGAACAGCCCCGGACTTCTCAGACTCTCTTAGTGACTTACGGCTCAGAGGGAACTCATTCAGCGGCTCCTCTGGCAGCAGCACAGCGTCTCTCCCTCTCCTCTCTCGCCGTGCACACGGGAGTCGCTGTCGTCCAATGATTTTGTCATTAAGCTTTGGTAATGTAAACCTACGTGACGCTTGCAGCTCGATTTAAAAAAAAAAAAAAAAAACTCCATATATGTGACTGTGTGATAGTTGTGGTATCATAACAGCCTGTCACAGATTAGCAGTCGCCTGCTGCGCGGTGAGGGAGAGCGAGACTCGGGAGCATGTGCGTGGCCACGAGGGAGGGATGGGGAGGACTGCTGCACAGTTAGGGAGAGCCAAGGCTCCCAGAGAGGGAGAAATAGAACCAACTAGGATAAAATACTTGCGTGCTTGTCTGGTAGGAAGGGCTCAGGGCGGAGACGAACGAAATCTAACTCAGATGAGACTCAAAAATCAACCGTTTTCAGGCTTTCTACCTACTGCAGGTTTAAGTCAATGAAAGCAGTCTGGCTTCTTATTATTAGCGCTATTTACTGGCTATGATTTTAGTTATCGGAATAAAGCATTAGTATGAAAATGTCCCCATATCGCCCAATAATTTATGGGACAGATATATATCGTGCATCCCTACTGTACATGTTTAGGACAGGGGACTCTGATACATACAGCCATGGTCACACTGTGCAGTCACACATTTTAAAGGACCTAGGAGTTAAAATGTAATTGTGTAGAGTCTTGTCACATGAAGAGCAGGAGGGACCGAGCCAGGCTGGGAATACATAAGCGTATATATTCAAAATTCATCAAAGAGTTAAGGCAACACTCATCTCAGTGTTAGTGGATGTTAGATGGTTGTTTATCCATGTGCGTTTCTCTAATTGGGCATTATGTGAGGCGTTTGTATTAACACATAATCCTCTGTTCCACTAAACATGTTGGCAACATTTAATGGAAACAACCACCCTAATCCACTAATTACACTTAAGCCATCACAAAAAGTTGTTGCTAGTGCATCTTAGATTCCTCAGTTAGGTCTGTTGTGGCCATTTGCACTAATTGGTACTACCCAAGATGGCAGATTCTGGTTTGGTATTTTGAAAAAGTCTGTCTGTAGGTGATATTTCAACACGATAACCCTTCACTAGAGGCAGCTTAGTCTCAGGTATCAACCTTCAGTGACACCAGCTGTTAAACCAAAGAGTGACAAATTCTTTTACTTTAATCGAACAAAACTTTTTAAATTACATTTTGTAAATTTTAGGCCTTAAAAGTCATTAAATTGTCTTAAATTTGAATTTGTGAGTCTTTAATTCCCGCAAATATTTATTTAATTATCTTTAAACCTACCACTGAATCTAACATTGTATTTCTACCATCAGTCTTACATTTGGTTCAGTTATCTTGAAAATGTAAGTGTCTGATTCATTTAGACAGTCTGTAATATCCATTCTCCAGCACTCTGTTTAATGATCGTCTTCTTTGCCATATTCCTCCGTCTCCCACTGATCCCTGCAGTTTATAACTTGCACCTTTTTGTGTACTTTAGTTTGTTGGTAAGGTCTAGCAGTCTGGAAGTGTGCAGCAGGTCCACACATTTGCAGACCATAAATTCCAGGATGTACATATTTATACTATTTTGTTATTAGAGCAAGATGGTGAACATTTATGTGTTGTATTGCACCATCATCTGCACAAATGCTTATACACGCTAATATGCTAATAAATGCTCACCATCTTGCTCTAATGAAATAACATATATATATTTTTAGATATCTGGGCTCCTGACTGAAATGGATGAGAAATGTACTACAATGTTTCCTTCATCACTTTGACCCTGATAAAGGGCTCAAGCCAAAACCTGTAGATCCCACGATGAAGTTGTTCTATGTACTCTAAGTGTTGCTGGAGTTTTGAACTCTTTAAATATTTTTTTGTCATCTTCCAGACAGTTGAGCTGATAAACAAAAGACAATAACTAAGAGACACAAAACTCAACCAAACCAAAAGACATAACAGAAAAGGGGGAGTTTCACTGTAGGAGGAGGAGGGATGGGGGTTGGGATTAGGAAGGAGTAGTAGTAGTTTCTTTAAATCCTGGTCTAGAGTAAAATAATATGCTACACTTGATGTTATAGTCATTATTATTAACATTATTCATTGAAATTAGTTTTGATCCTTTAGATAAGCCATATTTCATTTGGAACAAAGTCTCCTTGTCTTGATGGTAACCCCAGATTTGCAACAACTAAACCAACTCAAACCCTAACCAAGTGCTTTTTGTACCTGTACCTAACCAAAGAGAAAAACCAAAGATTTGTATTTAACCGTTAGTTACGCAGCTTTTAGTTCGGTATGCATCACAAACCAAACAACACGTCAAACCGTCCTACCAAATGTGGAAGATGAAATCTACAGCTTAAACTGTGTTCAATATAATGTTCTCAGTGCCACTGGCAGCACACGACAGAAGAGGCAGCATGCTGTCTGCCCCTCCTCTCCCCAAACCAAAACATACTCCAGTGAGACACACTGGGAGGCAGCTACGCTAAACTAGCTCGCTGCAAGATGGTTAATAACACCACTGCCAGACCAGAAACAGAGGATCCTCCGATAACCACGGGTCTGGCGTTTAGAGCCTCTTCGGTTTCACTGTTTGTTTCAGGCTGAGAACGTGAAAGGTACATCAGTGACGTCTGTTTGATTTGTGTTTATATGATTGTGTCATTTAAAGGAGATGTTTATTGACTTATTTATTAGATTAAAAGAACTCGGAGAGCTTGTGGCACGTAGCAAACTCACCGCTGACGCACGGTGGGCAAAAGAACCGACACTGATACTATGCGCTCTATTTCAGTGGTGACGTAGTATTTATATAGTAGGGAAGAGGTTATGTTAAGAACGACTCTGGTGCGTCATCGGGCATGCTGTTACGCCCACACAAAAAATCCTGGACTCAGAAATGGAGAAAAACAGTTAAATGATGTGCTGCACAATTTTCAGACTTTTCAACAAGTAGTTTAAAGGTTTGTAGCACAGGACACTAAACTATAACATGAGTATAAAGGTATCAAGCAGGGTTGAAACAATTAAAAATCTTTGTGGGGGAGTTAAAGTCGTTTTCTGTGGCCTCTCAAATTAATCAAGTGCTGGAAAATGATTTAAATGTTTTTATTTATGTAGGCTTAACCTCAATCTTATTTATACACAGAGCATCAACAGAGAGGCCAAGGGAGGGAAGAAGATAGAGACACTTTTTCTGTATATGAAATGTCTATTGTCGCACTGTTGACAAATGAAGAGACAGATTAAACAGAGGAGCAGCTCTGTGTCTCTGAGTGTTGATGAAGAGCTTGAGAGAGAGGAGAGATGCTCACTGGTATGTGTTGTGTAAGGCAACTTGACACTCGTGCGTTTACACGGACAGTTTAATTCCCTTTTCATTCAGAATGAAAGTTCATTCCTATTAAAAGTGATCTTGTAAACACCTAATTCGGAATGAAAATGGCCAACGCAACTAAAAATTCAATCCGATGTAAGGGGCTGGAATATTCTGTTTCTAATTTCGAATGAAAGAATTTCTCGCACTTGTATACACTCATTCCTCTTTAAGTTCATTCCGGTCTCTGTGCGCATGCTCGTTTCCTTGCCCTTCTGGCGCGATGATGTATATAGCGCACATAGCAACAGGCTGACATAGAGCAGTCGGACTCGTTGCACTCACCGGTTTCCATTCACCAAAGCACGGTCTTCTACCTCCCTTCTCCTCAACAGACAAAGCATTAGCAGAACAATGTTGTTGTCGTACTGCTGCTTCAAGAATATAAGCAAAACAAGCCAGAAAAAGGCACTAAGAACGGCGTCATCAAGCATTTTGTTATCTGGAGCGACGACTACAGTGTTTTCTTCCGGTAAACGTAAACACGTAACATCAGCCCCGCCCCCTATCCAATCAGAAACCTTTCTTGCCCCAAACCTTACGCGGACCCTAATGAAGGCAATTAAATCTCTAAATTGAAAACCCTTGTAAACCCTCATTCGGAATGAATATTTCCCATGAAAACTACCTGGAAAGACTTTAATTCCAAATCATTTTATTCAGATTTATTTAATTCTGAAGGAGAAGCCATCATGTAACCGTACCCACTATCAGTTACAAAGGGGGCTCGGGGATCGCTCACCCCCTTCACTTCCGGCGGTGCCCCCAGTGTTACACTCCTACCTGCAACTCGAACCAAACGGCGGTAAAAACGTTGCTGCTAATGCCCTTTTTTTTCATGTCGTGAGGAGTGGAAGGTGTGCTGGTAGATGCACAACACTTGTAAGTTGTGCTGTTGTCCATGTTTTCCACGTTGACGAGACGGCGTTTTGGGAGGAGCGGTCACCATAGACGCGCAGCTTGCTGTTTCTGTAGGTGCACATTTCCTGGGGACACCTGCACGTCTCGGCCCCGCCCCCTCTGTAGTTGTCTTTCACACAGGGCTGCCTACAATGTAAATTGCAGAATCTGTCTTGAGAGATTACACTCCTACCATAAAATTAGACAAGAAGATTATGAAGCTGCTCGCAAGAGTTTTGCAAATCATGGGTTGCCATCCAGCCATCACCATCTCCTTCTGTCTTCTCTGCTTCTCTGGTTAGAGTTAAAATTTAAACTGTCCGGACCAGCTGTATCCCAACTTGGCCTAAGGTCTGTCAGTCCACCAAACATCATCACACTTGTTCTTATATTTTGAGGCATTGTGTTAAAAGACAGCCAAACAACGGGGATCGCAGTATAACTTACTTAGATAATTATTCCTGAAGACATTGAACATCACAGTTTGACAGTGTTTTTACTGATCAGGTTCTAGTTATCAGTTCTCTCTGTTATAGAAATCTGTGTCTCTGTCTCATGTGTGTTTGTGAAAATGTTTTAAGTTGTCAACATGTGCAGTTTAAAGCAAACATGAGGTAGTAAACGACAGGACATTGAACTCCTCTCATTGTCTTCGTCACTGCAGTGATTTCCTCGTGCCCGACTACCTGAGCCAGGTACAGGAAGAGGAGGAGGCGCTGGGAGTCCAGTATGAGCTAGAGGAGTCCCAACATCACCCCGTCTACCCGGGCAGCACCTCCACCTCCACCACCACTGCAGCCTCGTCCTCCTCCTCAGTCCAGATGCCCGTCATCTCCCAGGTCTCCTCCTCTACCCAGAATTGCGAGAGTTCCTCCGGCTTCCTTTCACCCGAGCCCCTGGACCCCCTGGAAGCCCCAGCCTCCCTCAAGATGGACGCCGACGAGAGGTCCGCCATGACAGAGGAGACCAAGATGGACACAAGTGTAGGAGGCAGTTCCCCGGAGGTGTTTGAAGAAGAGCAGCAGCATGCCCAGGCCAAGGAGCTGGCTTCCATTACCATTGAGTGATTCAAGCCTTCTACTTGCCCATCATGTCTTATTTTGCAGTCATGTCATATGGGAATATGTGTTGAGACGCCCCAGCGGCTGTAAGGGACAACTCGGACACGTGGACATGTTGAAACCTCATGTGAAGCCATCAAGACGCCAAGTTTTCTGAAGACTTCAGTTGCCTTGATGATGATTTTCCACATGCAACACAGATTGCACTTATTGATTTCTTGTTTTAGAACAAACCAAATCCAGCAAAGTAAATGATGAGTTTCTTTGTTTTCTTTGAAATCATTTCCCCCGAAACTTGACTGAAGCAGTCTCTCTGTTGGTGCCGTGAGATTTCAGTAGGTTCGCTCCAACACCAGACCTGAGTTTCAAAGTGGTATTTTTCAAGTGAAGCTAGTGAACAGTATTTTTCAAGAGTCATTTTTAGGAAGGTTGTTATTTTTCCCATATGACGTGAACGCAGCACTATCTAAAGTCATTTCTGTCTTAGCCAATTTGAGGTCTGTTAAATCCAAGCCTTGCCCTACTTATGGAAAGTGCCTGAGAGTTCCCATTGTAACAAAGCAACGTGTAGAGGAAAAAGAGGTCTTGACTTTGCCAACAGTGACAAATCAAGTCTTTGCAAACTGAGCTAAATATAAAAAAAACAAACATTGTATTTCATTTGTAGTGATAATGCTAGTTTGTATGGGCAGAGACTGTGTTATTCCTCCAGTGCCGTCGCTATAGGCAAACTGTTAAATGTCAATATTATCTATATTGCAATAGCTTGTACTGTAGTTTTACTATTTGAATGCTGTGTATGTTGGGTGTTGTGAAATATGATATGTCTGGTGTGTGTATGTGCATTTCTTTTTATCTACATGAACACAGTACATTTCATTTTTTAAATGTTTAAAACTTGAAATTATATTGACAGAGTATTCCCTTAAGACGTTTGTGCAGTATATCATTTTTCTGACCTATTGCAAGTGATTTTATTTCTTCTACCTTTTTAAATGAACACTGTTGTTAAATCAAACCTCACATCTCCAAAAAAAAACTAAGCGCAAGGAGTTTAGTAAAACTTGGATCAGCACTGATGCAGCTTTGGTTTCAAAATCCAACCCAGTAGATAATCAAATAAGACTGAAATTTATGTGACACACAAATTTGGAGCGCGGTGGTTTATTCAGGGTTCCCACGGTCATGGAAAACCGTTTCACAGTTTTATGTTCAAGGCCTGGAAAAGTTGGAATTAGTACAAAAATCTTTTGAAAGTTTTGGAAAAACTTTTGGAATTCAATTGTTTGTAATGAAATGAATTGTTACAATAGACCTGTGGATATTCTATCCAGGTCACCAGTTGAATTGATGAAGAGGTGAAACGTCTTCTAAGACAAAACTAAGTCCAGTTGCGTTCGATTCAGTTGCCTTGAGAGAACTGTTACAACAGTTTTCTGGGGATAACCTTCCACATTATATAATATAATTGTGAATTTATTATATGTAAGTTAGCGGTGAGCATGACGTAGCTCTCGTTTCAGCATCGGCATTGCAATGTGGAATAGTCATATCGAAGGACATGTAACGTCATGTAAGGCAAATTAACTCAAACAACTTAATTGATGCTTTATACAAATTGTAAACTAACAAGGTTCTCATTCTCCATGACTTATAGTGGCCAAACCTGCTTTTAGACGTTACGTGTATATGTGACGTAGTGTGGTGGTGCTTGTCATGGGAGGTGTGACTCTCTGTCATGTGTGAGTCCTTGAAAAGTCCTGAAATTGTGTCCATGAAAGCGTGTGTGAACCCTGAACATTCCCAAATGTGCTCTAAGATAATAATAATGTAGCATTTCATCCCAGTTGAACTTTGGCCTGTTTGTCAAACGGCTTTTATTTTCAGTTTTAAAGTCTGTTTGTGTTCTGAGTATTAATATCTGACATGGCTTTCAATTTTTTCGGTCGTCCTGGTTTACCAACAGGTACACTGCTTATACTCTAGGATATTGCATGACTGTTGAAGTGATGTTTTCACTTAGGTACAACATGATTGTCTTTTAAAAGTTTCATCCTCGTGTGACTTTGTGAGTGAAAAACCACGACGATTACGTTCTAGGTGTGGATTAAACCACCAGCATTCTGTTTGTTTTTTGTTTTTAAACCTAAGTTGTCACAAAGGGGGAAAACTACATTGTGAAAAATTCCCTGATGAAAATGTAAAAAAAAAAAAAAAAAGTAACTACGTCTACGGCCGGGGAAGCAGGAAGTGATGCAAACAGATAATGATGGCTGTCTGTGACGGCCGGTTTACAGTCAGAACAGATGGTATGTGATAATGTTGCTTTTAAAGCAATAGGAGCGTGTTCATGAGTGAATGCAAATACTGTGAGTTGAATCATTATAAATGATAAATATATTGCGTTAGGCGAGAGCTTATCGTTCACCTTAAACTGAGAGCACGGTTCGGCAGTTGACGTTATTAATTTAAGTTCTTTTTCTATGGGTCAAACTTCCAACTCCTGTTACCTGTGTTGTGCCAACATGGTTATAATTGTCTACTTGGACATTGTCGTGCCTGTATTTTGAGAAGATAATGACACCCATGGTCGTAACCCATGAGTTGAATGCTACTGACTGTGACTGGGTTTGTTGTTGTTTTTTTTTTTTGATTTCCTGTCGCCCCCTGAAAGTCGTACAAAGAGCCAACATTGAGGACTATCCCAGCAGGATGTAAGACCTCACATACAGGGTTGATTGTAAATGTAACGATGAATACTGTTGTGACGAGGGCGTCCCGATCATTGAAATTCACTGAGAGCTGTCTTAATAAGAGCTTCGTCACCCTGCGCCATCCTATCAGTCACTTTTTCAAAGTTGTGCCATCTGCCCTTTTTATCTGGGTACAAATCATGCTTTTTCCTACAGGACCAAATGTTCTCTATCTCATTGGGGATTTGCCATGGCAATCAGTAATTGCACATAATAAAAGAAAGAGATAATCATTCTAAGTGGTCCATGCTATTTAGCAAAGGGGTCCTGCTGTTTTCGCCCCTTAAAACACTGTATGATGTTGTGCATTTAAGAGGCTAGCCTTAGTAAACGGACCTATTAACTCTAGTTGCACAATATCACAAATTTAAAAAAAACGTTTTTCTATTCTCCATTTGTACGTCATGCTTTTCATCTGTTGTGTTTGGTGTCTGTATTCAAACGACTTTTTTATAATGAAATGCTGCTGTTTGTCGAAACGCAAAAGTGCCCAAAATATTTTTGTGAACCAATGGTGTGCAATAAATGGACAGGTGTTGTTTTAAAAAAATATTTCATTTTGTCTTTGGAATGGTGAATTATATATATATATATATTAAAAAAACAAAAACAAGAAATAAAGAATGTATAATTTTGTTTTACTCAAATGTGACTGAAGGTGAATCAAATAGGCAAGGACCCCATTTGATCTGTGAAACAAGGAACAAAGCTTTGATATCAAACGACTGGTTCTATTCAGCTCCTTTCTGTTTGTTTTCGGAAGTTGCATGTTCATATCGTTCTGTGAAGTGGAGAGCATGTCTTCAGTTTCTGATGCATTCTGTCAAGGCCTTATTTGTCGATGACTCTTCATCCAGCGTAGCTTTGATCTGTTGTTCAGCATGCCCTCTTCTGTTCTGTACGTTCTCCCTTTTATGTGCAATGTTTTAAGATATCTTGATTATATACAGGACATGCCTTCTCAATGTACACTTGATGTTGTATATGTTTTCCAGTCCTTATGGTTTATTTAAAAGTAGGAAAATATAAGAAAAAAACATGGTAGCTCTTCATAATAGCATATATATTTTTGGTGACTTTTGTATTATGGTTGCTGTTTCATGGCATCTTTGGATATTCTTGTTAAATGTGAATAGAACAGCTTAGTTTGGGAGTTTGGGGGGCCTTGGTAGTCTTCACTTTGTGACTGTCTGCAGTGTGTGTACATATATAAATATACAGTATATACACTCATACTATGTTGCATATTCTTTATACTGTAGGCTACTTGATTACAACCTGCTTTGAGACAGATGTTGTATTTTGTGTCTTTGATACTGTATTTAAACTGTAGTTTGGAGAAACTGTACAAAAACATCCCAGATAGTAATGCAACCTGCACATTGTATAGGGAGAACTGACGTTTGTGGTGTTGAGTGTTTTAACTGGATCATATTCCACAGTTGGCTGTTCAAAACTGACAAGACCACTCTGTATTTTAGAGTTTATGGTTGTTCTGAATCTTTGCTAGTGTTCTGGCTTTGCAGTCCTGTTATTAAAGAGTCGTTTTTGTAAAAGTATAAAATGTAAATAAAAAAATTATGTCAGAATAAGTATAAAACCTGCCTGAAGTTGTTTTTTGTCACTGAAATGTGAGTTAAGTTGAAGTACAAACACTCTGCGCTATCACAAAGCAAATGCTGTTTTTAAATGTGCACAAATAAGTAAGTAAATCTTTATTTATATAGCACCTTTCACAGCTCGAAGTCACAAAGTGCTTCACAATAAAAATACAAACAGTTAAATAAAAAACAGCAAGTATGATACGGCAAGACTTATGTGACCGAGTGAACAACCTGGCAGCGGCATTTTGGACAAGTTGTAAACGGTCCAGAGATGTTTTACTGAGGCAGGTGAACACTGAATTGCAGTAGGCAAGCCAGGATGAGAGAGGCAAACAAGGAAAAAACAGGTGGGCTAATTAAACTTTGTGACATTTAGCACTCTATCCCTCCTGTAAATTATTAATTTAAACACTTTTATGTTTTATCTAAATCACGTTATTTTAAAAAAGCTCATTATTCAGCAGTGGACACATTGGAAAGTGTAAATTGTGAGGTTTCTGTCAGTATTGTTTTCATGCTTGTATGATAAAAACTCCTGGAGATATTAATCCAAGTAAATGACATATTTATCTAAATCCTGCTGAGCTCTGCTGAGCAGGTTTCATTGAACAGGCCTGAACCTCACTTCCAGCAAATCGTGCACAAAGAATTGTGGGTACTTTGCATCCGCTGAGGATCCACACTTGCATCCTTCGAATTTCTCTGAAAGAAGGACTCAGTCCTTCTTAAAATTTGGAAGGATCCTTGAAATTGGAACAGTCCTACAGAGGGATTTAGCATCCTTGAAATTCAGTCATTTAAGGATCCTTCCTTGACTTTGAGAAACACCCATTAACTGAAGCTTTGCGTTAGTTCATGCAGGACACAGCTGTCACACGCCCCAGCTGTAATCAGCTGACAGCCAGCTAACTTACAGTGTGAGGGACGTGGTCTTTCAAAAAATTTGGAAGTAAATTCTGGCCGTATCTTATACATGGCACCTTAAAGACTGATAAAGGATTTCAAGGGCTGTCATGCTGTGATAACACCGTCAGCATCTTAGCCCCAGAAGCTACGTAATGTGGAGCGATTTACATTTTAACATAATGAGGAAAGTTGCTGATTAACTCACCTCACAAGCTGCAAAAATCTTGATACTGAACGTATATGAAAAATGTTCAGTGACATTGTTTTTGTTTGTTTTCTGCCAAAAATAGGCAATCTTGCAGTTCACTATCCACTTGTAGTGATTACAGCATTATTTTTTTATTCCCAACATTTAAGTGAAGTACAGAATCTTTCTCTTACCTTAACCAAAGTGCTTTTGTGGCCTAAACCTAACCACAGAGTCAGGACAGAGTCATTCTGGTGTCACGTCTGCCAACCACCCAGACCACCTGTGTGTTTCAGTAACCCAAGGAAATGTTGTCTCTGAACATAATCCAGCCAGTGATTACGTTGTCACCGCAACATAATTATGAATCAATTTAGTAATACACAAATGTAATTTCTGGGAGACGGAAGTGCCAGGACGTTCCTAGAATCCGTATATCTGACCATTCTCTGCTGGAGTTTGGCTCAACCTGTGCTCTCACAGATGTTCTGCGGATGTGTTCTGGCTTCTATGAGGAGTTAAAGTGCTCAAAACATCATTGTTTTGCTTTCGAGCATTGAGTGTTTTAAAGTTCTGCACTCCATGCAGGCGCCAGCCCAAGGCACTCAGAGTACACAGTGTAGCAGGGAGTCACATTTGATTGCTCCTCATCATTATTTCTCATCTTGGAGTGTTTGTGATCTTGGAAGGTCAACACTAATATTCATTTTGGTTTTGGCTCAGAGATGGTTGTCTTCCTTTTTAAGCCCCAAACACGCGATGAGCAGTCTGATCTGCAAGCTACGTTGCGTTGTGCTGACAATGTTTCAGACGTCTATTTGCAATTCTATCCATGACAGACACAGACTACAGCGCCATTCACATTCAGGCTGAAACCTAATAGACCTTTGATTACTTTGATACTGGTGGAAAAGGTCAAGAATAAACTTCCACACTCGCATTGTTGACACTGTCTCCACTGATCTGAGGTGTTCTGCTGCCAGGTCAGTCTTAGTCATTCATGTTAGTGAGGCTGAAGGCGAATGTGAGTGACGAAGATGCTTGGAATTTTGAGGAGTCAGGAGTTTGTAATTTCTACATTCATGCACTGTGCACCAGTGGACACTCTTCAGCACATGAGTGTGTCAAAGCAGCTCAGACAACACGTTCTTATTCCCAGTGTGGGCCGTGGCATAGGCAGTCTCGGGGAACGCCAAGTGCGCCGTCATCCACAGGGGGCGCCACAAATGGGGGAAGGAAAAAAATGTTAATGTTAATAATCAAAACTATTACTTCAATTATTTTGAAATAGTCTGGCTGAATCCAAATGTCTGCACCTCACGGCACTTGTGGACTCGCAGACTTTCGGGGTAAATTCCTGGGACGTCTGGGAGTGCCGAGGGCTCCAAATCCACAATTCATCTAGTCCAAAGTGGACTTCCTGCAGATTTTCAGAGAGTCCACAGACTTCAGCAGACTTCACTGATTTAATAACCCGCAATACGGATATGACGCTGTGGTTTTAAACGTACGACTGTGTGAAATAGTTACTGATAGTCAGGCTTATTAAAATGCTACCTGAATTGTGTGGGCCAGAAATAATATTCAGCCACAGCATGATACAGGAATGTGGAGAAGGCTTTGCTGTAGGGGGACTAAAAATGCATTTAGTGTAACAGATTGTTACTTGTCTGAAAAACAACACTTCTAATGCCTGTAATTTCTGTTTTTGAACGCGTGATGACAGTAAATATGTCACACTATGTAGAACTGAAGTCCACGAGGGCTCAGTGTGCAGGTCCAGAGGGTGGACATTTGATTCAGCCTCTGTCTCTGTGTGTTGACTGTTGGTTCCCTCCTCCTGCCAATCCACCTGATCCTCCTCACCTGCACCTCGTCCACCAATCAAGCCACCACAGTATAAAACCCCTTCTCAGACCTCCAGACTCTGCCAGACTGTTCAGTCTCCCACGTGGTAACGGATGTCAAAGCTGTCTTTCTGTGAATTTTGTTTTTTGGTTGCTTGCATTTTTGGGCATCGGCTAATTCGTTTCCTCTGTCTCAGATTCTCCACACCAGCGCAAACCTGCCAGCACTATTTAGCATGTACAGCACTGTGTAGCCATCAATTCCTCTGCCCTACCTCGCCCTCCTCAGCCAGACTCCTGATTGCCTCAGCCAAGCCTTCAGCCATCCAGCAACATTTCACAATAAATTGTCCTGAACCTCTCTCTGTGTCCAAGCTGTGCTTGCTTTTGGGTCCTAAATCGAACTGCCATAACAAGAATGCCTTTTTTTCCCCCTGCGTTCAAGTATTCAAACTCTGCTGAGTAAAAATGATTATTGGGTAAAGGTAATTTATAACGTTCTCATGATGTGTTCAGTGTAATCTTGTAAAATGGTGCCAGGGGGAGGCTCACCTAGGGCAGCAAATGTGCCAGAGCTGCCACTGCTTGCTCCCACCTTGTCAAATTTGGCAGCTCAGTCAGCAGCCCTACGCTTCAAACTATGAAGCTTTGGTGTCGGTTTTGGAGGCTCGTCAATTTCCACTTGTTGGACATTTGTTTGACCAATCAACCACCATTCCCTCCTTAGTCTCGGTCTTTATGCATCATTGTCATGGATGTGTTTACATTTGAGTTAATTGAAAGCCCAGTGCCTCTCATGGAGACGTTAAAGGGTGCCTTGTGAGTCAGAATCAGACGCCGAGGGCCACTGCCATATTTGATGCCCTGGGAATGAGAATGAGCTAACACAGAGGACAGCTCAGTGTGCAGAGCCACGGTTCCTATCATTTGTTTTTGGCATTACCTGTAAAATTCCAAATCAGTTTAAACTTACGAACTTACACAAGACGGCATGAAAGTCTCTGCAGTCCACAGCAGCCGAAGATGCCAATATGTTAAATTGCACCGCTGTCTCCCTAAGAAAACAAACGCATCGACAGCACCAAATGTTTTTACCGCTAATCATGCGCTGTCACAGTGAACAGCCTCTGAGCCATTCATCTGGTTCTTCTTCATCTGCATTTTTGTTGATGAAATCTGAGTTCTGTCTTTGTCTGATGAGATGACAGCCGCTGCCAGAGCTAACTACTGTGTTTTTCTTTCTTTTATAACAAAAAACCACAGTTATTGTCTCCGTAAACATTAAGGCATCACTCCCTGTGTGGCTCAGGATTTTCCTGACAAAGACATATGTGTACCATTTAGATTAAGTTTAGAACACAAATGCTTTCTGAGACTGGCTGCATCGATGTGACCAATATTTATAAATCAGCGGTCCAAAGTAGAAAAATAGATGTTACATAATTATGTATAAATTAGAATTACCATCCTGCACTTGTATGTCTCTGCGCACCAGTCACATTCATGTTTGAGAAAACATGGTTGCTTCACACACATTTCCCCCCGGCAGCACAGGAGATCTATACAATCAGCACAGTTTCAAGATCAGTGTCACCAGTTCAGTATCTGACCAAATGTCTCCTCTTCTGTTCCCATGGCCAGAAACATGTTTTATGCAGATCATTATGATGTCACAGTAAAGCTGACCTTTGACCTTTTGAATATAAAATGTCATCACTTCAGTGTTTTATCCCGTTAGACAGTTGTGTGAAATTTTGTCACACTTAGCATATGAATTCTTGAGTTATGGACAAAAACATGTTTTGTGAGGTCACAGTGACCTCTGACCACCAAATTCTAATCAGTTCATTCCTGAGTTCAAGTGGACGTTTGTGCCAAATTTAAAGAAATTCCCTTAAGGTGTTTGTGAGATAGCTCGTTAACAAGAAAGAGATGAATGCATGGTCACAGTGACCTTTGACCACAAACTTTCTTACCATGTCATCGTTGAGTTCAAGTGGACGTTTGTGCCAAATTTGAAGAACTTCTCTCTTGGTGTTCTTGAGATCTCACATTCACGAAAATGGGACAGACAACCTGAAAACATAATTCCCTGGCGGCAGCTATAACCAGGGGGAACTGGAGGGTGAACGCCATGCTTCTGTGATGCTGCAGTCCCAATATTAGCAGTAACTGCCACATGAATGCAGTGCAAATGCACATGCACTTTCATGCATGCGCAGCCGGTCCGGCATACCACAACAAACCACAGAGAAGCTCGGAGTACAGCACAGACAGAGGCAGTGTGACTTCATTCTCTGCTCAGGGCACCATTACTCCTCTATATCTTTGCAGAGCAAATAATGGTTTGCTGCTATATTAATGCTCTAATGTCACATACAGAACCTTTAAACATAGCAGTGGGGCCTGTGGGCAGAATGTTGGAGATGAAGTCACTGTAACTTGGTTTCATCCAGATCCTTTAACCTCACCAACACTCTCTCCTGAAGTCATTTCTCCAGTCTTTTAGTCGTATGTCTTCTGTCCTCTCTGTGCTGCTGTTACTAGAGATATGTCTGAACTAACCCCGACCCCTCAACTCACTCTTTTTTTTCCACCAAGAACTACT
Organism: Epinephelus cyanopodus; assembly: GCA_026686955.1. Classification (NCBI taxonomy): domain Eukaryota; kingdom Metazoa; phylum Chordata; class Actinopteri; order Perciformes; family Serranidae; genus Epinephelus; species Epinephelus cyanopodus. The sequence goes on from CM048918.1 coordinate 38,804,033, forward strand.
GTTCTTTTCAAGACATATAAAGTGAGCCACATGATATAATATTGAGGCTCTTTTCCAAAGCTGTATTTGTAGTTCTGCTTTCACTTTGGCTTTCGATGCATATTGCACGATTATGCAACTTAACTTCCAACGCCAGCACATGAAGTAGTGCACTCTGTATATAGCAAAGCATAAAGTAAGGCTACAGAACAGGCTGGATGGCCGTGTAGCGTGTCTTCAATGCTGGAGAGCAAGAGTTCACACTTTGTCATAGACCTTTAATCAATGTTAATTAACAATGTGTTTTTATTATTCACCATGATCTTAAATATATACTCTGCATGATTTTCCTAAAACAATGTTAAGACTCATACAGAAGTAATTCACCCACTACAAGTGTGTGGCAGTGTGTTTATCTGCAGAGACTCTTTCTGTATTTTCTTTTTTTCTTCTTATTTTCTGCCTTTGGAACATTTATGGGCGTGTACCCCCGCAGTGCTCAGGTAAGGTTGCAGCTTTGTAAAAAGGTAGCAGTCATGTGCTGGACCATAAACAACAGGCATCCATCGAAATCACGGCTACTTTTTAAATCTCCCCCAGTGGGTCGCCCCCATAACACGGCATCAAAATATCACACCCGTCCTGCCCATGATCCCATCCTGCAGACTGTCCTGTTTATACAGACACCATTTTGGCACAGTTACTACCTCCTCGTGGCGGCTTAAAGCCAAGACTGCTCTGTCCCCCCATTGTGCAATCGTACCTTATACACAGAATGGCAAAGCGGAATATTGGAGCAGTATTCCTGCCATGAATAGGCAGTGTGAAAGGTGCTCAAGAGACACAGCACTGAAAAATGCAAATATAACATCTTGCATTGTTTACCTTTATCTGTGTTGTCCTGTCAATTGTCTGGATGTGTTGTTGTGCTACTCTGTGTGCCTTTTAATTGCCTCTCGGGGACAAATAAAGTGTTTTGAATTGAATATGTTGCAAGCCTAACCTTCACCATTTCATAGATGTCGTGCAGATATTGTAAGCAAGAATTTCTAAAACCTTCACATCAGACATTGAAAAAACTTCACTGAAGGCAATTATCTAATATCAATATTCTTATTTGTTGATGTGGTTGGGAAGTTATTGTGAAGGAAGATCCCATTTTATTCGCACTGTTCCTGACTCTGAAAGCACACTTCCATCGTTGTGTCCAACTTGGACAGGAAAGTGGCAAGATCAAGAATTTGTGGAATGTGGATAAAAGACTGTTTCCTCTATTTTAACTCCTGCGTACACCCGTCCAATCATTCCAATCTAAAAAAAGACAACAGTTGGACTTTTGGTTTGGAAAATATACAAAATTTGGGCGATCCAGCTCATTCCCCGTCTGAACATTGGAGAAGAACTTCTCATCACTTTGAAGGGTGTTAGAGCAATTTCTAGCAAGTCCTAGATTCCTAGTGTTTCTGCACCGCCTGACCTGGCATCGCAGGAACCTTTAATTAAAGGCAGGTGTGTTGAAGTGAGTGCTGAGCGTGTAAGACGCCACAGGGTTACAGTCTTGAACCGCCATGTTTTTGGTTAATCTTAGTTTATACTGTTTGATGAAATCGTTTATTACCCCATTAATTTGAACTTTGTTTTTGTAAAGGCCTGTTTATTTGGGGGATGTTAGTTTGGGGGATTTTTGTTTCCATTGTTTAAAATGTGACAGTCGAGACAATCGGTTCATGGCGTCATCTTGCAACTCTCCATACATCCTGCAAAACAGTCAACTCTAAAACTAACTGAAGCACTTGGGTCATCAAACAGTGAGTACAGTTAAACCAAAGGCAGTGAGTTCATCATATCTCCTGTTATAGCATCTGTGGGCAGCTATTTTTTAACTTATTTGGAATAAAGGGGTTTGAACAAAATTCTTAAGTAGTAATTGGTCTTAAATTCTTAAGATTAACCGTTACACATTGCTCCTCCAGTGAAACCTTGGAAAAAAAATTGAAAATGTATCATCGGTGCTTCAACAGTCTCCTGCAATAACTGCACCATTAATCCAAATATTCCATAAAATATTGCTGTTTTGAAGCGACATTTATCTCACAAAGCACCGCGAGGGAACCTTCAGTTGAAAGAGCATGATTGATATAACAAAGTCTGGTATAAATCTGTGTTTCGTAATCAAATTCTTTGTATTACTGGAAAGCCTCGGTGAAGAAGACACACAGATTGGTGGATGACACTGTGTTTTTGGGTTGCTGATGGGTAAGATGAAGCTGATCTGTTCCATTTTGCAGAGCCAGATTTTTGTTGATTTTAGCCTCTGGTAGACTGAAGACCATCACAGAGAGTTCTCAACCCCGACTTTTCAAAGATGAAGGCGATTGCTTAAAAGTTAGAGAACAAAAACGTACTTACGTGCCCGTATTGTTGATAAAAGAACTTTGCAGATTTTTTTAACAGCTGCAGGCTAATCATTCATTATAAAGGCTAAAACTAAGCTAGAGTTGATCTGCTGGGAAAAGACAGGTGGATGAATATGAATTACTAAGTGATGGAAGCCATCATTCACCTTCCTTCACCCTGCATGCATTGCCTCCATTACAACCCCATTGCGTAAGGCTGGGCTCTTACTTTGTTCCTTGTAAACTTTTACTGCAGAGCCAAAAATGTGTTTGCAGATGCATTTATGACTTGTTTACATTTTGGGCTTATCTGTTGGACGTGCACGGCCGGAGGGGGATTTAAGACAAACTGGATACAGCAGTTTGCGAGGAGAGTGATAATGCTGCGGTGAGCCTTGCTGCCAGGAAAAATAAAACACACTGCATGACTAATACACATGTCATACATTCCCAATCAATGGAGGGGTTGGATTCAATGGAATATTCCACAAATCACATCCTTGCCAGATTCATTAGGCTTTTGTATCCACAGAAAATAATAGTTTGTGCTCTGTATTTCATGGAGTGACCCCAGGACCCGGGTAATGTGACTGGCCATTCTTGTGGCTGACGTCGTGCAGTTATGCAAAGAGTGAATACATTTGTTCCGTTATTTTCCAAGATTCAGGGACAGCGATGACAGGCGTCTGAAAAGTACTGACCGTGCTGATTTCTCCCTTTTCCACAGCTCGGCTCATGCCTGTCCACCAGTAGCTCTACTGTACCAAATACCTGCTAATAGAAGCAGCAAGAAAGTCTATCCGTCCACCTACAGTATTATGTCAATTTCCATTCATTTCTAACGAGCTTCTCAGACCTTTATTTGCTGTTTGATTCTTTCCACTACAGCTCAGAATTTAATCTGTTCTCTCGTTTTGGAAAAGTCTCATTTTAGCCAGACATGGAACATCCAGCCTTCATTCCAGTGTAAATTCTTTGGAGTCACGTGATGTCCTGCAGTGTGTGGATGGAGGAAGGAAGAGGAGGTAAACATGTGAGAGGGCTGTTCACAGGGCCTGTAGCAATTAACCAACGACTCATACCTGCTGCTCCGCCGTGTATTTATGGCCTCTTAGGACTGATAACCTCACACTTTGCTGATTCAGCATCCAATTATTGTGATGCCAGCGGATTATCCCTCCCTGGGCGGAAAGCTGCATGTCACAGCAGCGGTCCACGGATGCAAAGAATGTGCAAAAGCAAATGTCAAACACAAGCACTGACATTTACACAGTGTGTCCTTTTGAGTTAAGGTGCAAATTGCAGTGAGATGTGCAAAATGAATGTAATTATAACTTATAACAAGCTGAAAAGTTAAAGTGAAATGAGTTATTAAGTTTTATGGCAACCAGCAGGACTGATCCTCTGTGCTGCTGGTAGAACACCTCGGCTGAGTCCTAAAACCTGGAAATGAGTTCACATTTTAGCTTTGCAGGTTCCCAAATCAGTGGCTTTTTTTGAAAAGGGTTGTTGGTTAGATGCCTGAGATAAGGAATTTTGAAGCCTTTGTGTGTCTTTAACAAGGTGGTTGCTAACAAGCGGCTAATTGAGACGACAGAACGTCACCAAGCTGACCACGACTTTACAGCCTCATTGTGGTGGTGACATTCAGACATGCGACTGTAGTGCAGTTCACTGATAGCCTAACGATAGCTTTTTACTTCTGGCAATTGCATTTACGTTTCAAAAATCATAAAAAGTATGTTAATTTGTGAGGAATATCTTGCTGAACAAAATGTGTAAGTATCATAAATGTTTGTTTGCTACAGAGTTTATCTTCTGCAATAATCCAAAATCCAACTGAAAGTCCTTCGAGCCTTTTGACGAGGGAACTGGGGTGACGCTAACTTCTGCATTGGCCTACAAAAAAGCATCATCCCTGGAGTCCTCTCGAAGTCTTTGGCTGAGGTCACTTCTCTTCTAAACCAGCAGGTGGAGGGGGTGGCAGATGTTATTCAGGTTATACAGTCCCCAGCATACAAAAGCATGAAAGAAAGAGCTGACTCTGGCCCCTCCGACACATTCTCATCCCAGGTCATCAACACCAACGCTTTCTCACGACTCCTCGAATGCGATACAGACACTGAAGGCATCCTTTGGTGTTTCCATGAGACACACCCTTTAGCGCCAGTATATGATGCACAGCCGTCTCCGGGGTAAAAATGTGGTCAAAGTTGTCCAATGGTTACTGTTAGGTTTAGGTTAGGTTTAGAAAAAACATCTCGTAACGCACTGTAGATATGTCATGTGAGTGACATGAGTACATCAAGGTAGAATGCAAGTTACATAATGTTATATTAAAACAGCACTGACTTCTGGTTTTACATGGAACATGAACACCAGTCCCCTGGCTGAATGTCAGCAGCCCCTTTCACGCTGCCAGATTTTCCGCGAATGTTGGGCCATTTTGCCGGCAAGCTGCGAGCATTTAGACACACAGAGCTGGATTGGCGAGTTGATCCAAGGCGCCCAATTTTCCACCTCGTAGGGTAGACATATTGGCAGAACCCTTTTAGTTTAAATAGACTGAGGCGGCCTTCTGCAACGGGAGGGGCTGTTGAAGACTTGTGGGAGGAGCTGTTGATGACGCCGCATGTGCGAGCCACTGGCGGTGGATAAACAGGAAACAGCTGATAGCAGGAATTAGCGAGCAGCTAGTAGCAAGAGGGAAACACAAACCTGACAGACACTGTAAAGATGAGCAACTGGGGAGACAAGGAATTGCGCGCCCTCCTTGCCCTCGCAAACGAAGAGGCCATAAACCATCAGATGACGGGGACGGTGAAGGACGGACCAATTTACGAGAGAATCACCGAAGGACTGACCAACCGCGGCTTCCCTCCCACGTCACTGCTACGTCACACGCTGAGCTACACGTTTTGTTACTTGCTCACGCCCCCCACTGCCCCTAAACAAAAGTCGGCATTTTGCTGCACTCCCCGATTTGTTTTTATACTGCCAATGCTGAAAAAGACTGATTGGGCTTTCCTGCAAATTTGCACAATTCCTGTTTAAATAGGGCTGTTGTTTGTTCAGCACGTTCTCATCCCAAGTTGCCACATCTGCGCTTTGTCGGTAGACTTTCATGACTACATATCACGTGGTAGGTGTCTTGCGTCTGCTGTTGACTTTCTGGGATGTCGCAACCAACAACAGAATGTCAACACATGGGTAGGTTTAGAACAAACAACACAGTTTGGCTCTACATTCATATCAGGCGCCCAGGTAAAGGTTCGGGGTTTGTTGGACCCATCCATCATCTCTGTCACCCGCCCTAAAGGGACTTTCCAGCTCCTTTCTTCAGCCTGACATTGTCCAGTGATCAGCGATAGATCATATTGCCCAACAGGTGCCATCCGGCCGACTGGCAGCATGATGCTGAAATCACTGAGGAAGTGGTGGTATTTGATTATGTTGGAATGCAAATGGGCTGGTTTGTTTGACCCATCGACCACCCCTCCCTCCCTCCCTCCCACCCAGGCTACATGGACTGTCTTGCCCTTGATGCTACATCAGTTTCTCTGAACGTCAAATATTGCAGTGCATGTGTTCGCATTAGAAATAGTTGAAAGCCTGGTGCATCTCATTGAGACATCAAAGTGCGTACCACACGCTAAGGGGTGTGACAAAGCATCTTTTTTCCCAGCCTACACTGTCTAGATGCACTCTGTGAGGTGTTTATAGGTGTAAACCATCTCTACACCTTCCCATGGATGGATAAAAGGGTCAGACAGGCCAGTCCTGCGGAAGTCCACAATCAGATCCTTCATCTTAGTAATGTCCAGAGTAAACAGGAAGGGGGAGGGGACAGTCCTCTGGGGGCCCAGTGCTGCTTATCATAGTTCCTGAAATGCAGTTCCTCAGCCTTACAAACTGTGGCCTGCTGGTCAGGTAATCTGTTATCCAGGATACACGTGGTGTTTTTACCTGCGTGGCCCTGAGTTTGTTTCCTAACAGTACAGGCTGCATGGTGTTAAAAGCACCGGAGGCCATGTGATCACTGGTAGGAGAGCTATCTGATTAACCGAATTGTCCCCTAGCCCACATTAACATTACAGCGGCCAAACCAAAGCTTGTGTTATATAATTTTCCATCAGACAGGACCTTGCATCAAAGTAAATTGCTTTGTCTTTTGGATTTCTGCACCTCAAATGTCAGAATGATATTGACAGAAACGCCAAACAATATATTCTCTGAAGATCGTGACCCTAATTAAAAGTACGGTCATGCTTTCCCTGCAGGACTCCTCTTATTGCGCTTTGTCTGTGCGGTGTGTCTGATCATGGTGTTCCAGACACTTCCCTTTGCCATTTTAAATAATTTCTCAGTTTTTAGACCAATGTGTCTGCAATTAGGTCATTACTGTGATGTTTTTGTTCTGCACATCCCATCAGTCAGGCCGTGGGTTGGTTCTGTGGTGCCTTTTAGTAGCAGAGTGTGCCGAGGAAATATGTTCATTTTAATAGGACCTCAGGATTTACGGTTAATGCCAAGACAGAAAACACTGTGCCATTTATGTAGAAATTTTCAGTTCATCTGATTTTCATGCCCAAGTCTTTCACATACAGGATCTGTGTACGGTGACACAGCGCTAAACTGGAAGTAGCCCGATTGGCCAGTGGAAGTCTCTAGTGCGTCTGCTCTATGGGCCGATCATCTCTGGATCGTCCAGGTAAATTTATAACCTGCAAGTTGAATCATTTTGGTTCATGCGCCACTGAGAAACTCTCATAGGAATGAACACACCTTCAAGCTGTAACCGGGTGTCTTAACACATTCGTGATTAGCATGCTGACATTAGCATTTAGCTCAAAGCTCTGCTGTGCCTGAGCACAACCTCACAATGCAACCAGCATCTTGTCTTGTTTGACAGCAGCTACAATCATCCTAACCTTAACCAAGCATTTTAGTTGCCAGGCCCTGACCATGCATTCTTCATAGTCTGTTTGCTATAACAAATATTGTAGCTGTCATGTCATGTCTTTTCAAAAACACTGTCACTGAATGTACTTTTGGGTTTTTCCAGAACTGTCAGCATTATATCTGCGTTCCTGTCTGGTGGTACGGTCGATTATTGGATGGATGTTTGCCACTTGTAACTTGTGTCTCTGCAGGCAGCAATCTTTCCCATAAGCTGTCATAAGTGCTCACGCAAACTAGCCAGTTTATCGTCTGTTTGTCCCAAACAGAAGCATGCGGTGTGACAAAACACTTACTCCATGCAAGGGAGCACAAGATGGCTTGCATTTGCAACACTCGATGTAAAAGCTTTTGATTACTGCTGAGTGATGGTAAGTACTAAAGCATATTTATTTATACAAAAATGTTTTGACTCAAAAAATCTATTTCAGACACTGTTTCCAAACGTACCCACCCACCTGTCTATTCGTCAGCCAGGGGCACATTTTTTCATGGTATCAGCAAACCATCCAGCACATAATGAAATCAACGTTAAATGCACGTCTTGGTCATTGTACAACATGGTTGCAACCTTGACTTCCTGTTTAAGTCCCTAGAAGGTGGCTTCCTGCCCTGAGACTCATATTATTTCTATGAAAGGAGAACTGTCTTGCAGACAGAAGCAAGAGCTGTCAAAGTAGAGGTCCTGCTGTGTGATTCAGTGGCTGCTGCCCGCAGACACGCCACATATTTCTGCTTGAACTTATGGACACAGATTTATTGTTTTTAAAAGAATCAATTTGAAGCCGCTCTGCATGGACCCTTTGTTGTAATTGACCCGTACAATCCGGCTGTAACTCTTTTTGTGGCTCTCAGGGTTTGAACATTGTTTTGGGGGGAAAATAGTTCCATGTGTTTCAGTGTTTTCACATAAGTCTTTGCAGAGAGGAGCAGTTAGTCTGCAGCATTAATCGTGCAGTGTTGAGTCCCAGCAGATGATTTGTGTCACTGGATGATTGCAATGGTCTCCTGTGATCAAACAACAGAATGTACCCTGTAGCTTTCATACTGACCATTGTTTTCCATCTCCTGTCTCTTTTGTCATCTTTTTTTTCTCATTGTTTTTTGCTCATTAGTGAACTGTACAGGACTGCCAAGTTATGAACCGTAAATATTCTCCATTGTTCTCTGTTTCAGTTTACTTTCTTTAAAATGAATGATGACACCCATCAAGTGAAAATCCATGCAATCTGTTGTGTGTCATGAAATTAATTGTTACAGTAATCTTCTGGGGATAAGCCTCCACACAATGAAACATAACAGCAAATTTATTTTCTGAAAGTTGGCTGTTGACATGACGTAGCTCAAATATGTGGCAACTTAGGGTGCATGATACATTGTGTCAGCACTGACACTGCAATGCACAATCGCTGCATTGAGGGACGTGCAATTTCAAATAGGGCAATAAACTCAAAGAACTGATTTGATCCTCGATACAAATGGAAAACTTGCACAGTTCTCATTTTCCATGACTTATACCGGCCAAGTCTTAGGCCTTTATACATTACGAGTATAGGGCTTCCCCCCAATAGTCAACCAGAAAGGTCATTAGTTCATTTGTCACTTGGTCGCAGAAAAAAAAAAGTTAAACCCTATTAGGACACCTTCTTAAAGTAAATCAACAAAGTAAATTGATTTGAATTAAAATAACTCAAAGCCTATATGACTGGACCATGTGGGAATTTACTTTGAAAGGACAGACACAGGAAGTGTCCACGCTCAGCAGTCAGACAGGAGTCAGGTTAATCTCCAGGGCTGGTACCTGCGGTTATTCCACAGGCTAGTTAATAACATGTCGGAAATCCAAAGTGTGGGATCATTTTGAGAAGGTGAAGGACGAACCCAAGGTGATATGTAAACTCATCTTCATTGGTCGACTACAAACGTGACGTATCATCTGAAACATGGAAGTAGTTCTCATTCTCCATGACTTACACCAGCCGAGCCTTCTGCTTTTAGACGTTACGTGTATATGCGACGTACTTTAGCAGCGTTTATTATGGCAAGCGAGACTCTTCTGCATGTGTGTGTGTGTAGAAAAGTACCGCAACCAGGCCGGCAAGTGCAGCAGACACAGTGAAGTGAATGCTTTTCTGGAATGAAAATTGTGTTATGGGTCCTGAACAGTCATGGAAAAGTTCTGAAATGTTTTTGTCCATGAAAATGTGTGAGAACCCTGGTTAAATCATTACACTCACCATGCTCATTCCTGAGAGCTGGTGACACAACAACAATGCTGAAATAAAATGTTATCATAATAGAGAAAAGATAAGATCAAAGTTGTAATTAACCAGAATGATTTTACCTATATAAAAACTGCTTGATTTCCAGTTAAGAAAACCTGTGTTGTCATGTCAGAGAAATGAGCCAGACGGTTACCTGTCCAGTTATCCAGAGCCCGCTTCTCTTTGTACAGAGCACAGATGTGCTGCTTCTTACTTGTAAATGGTCACTTCCTGTTTGTTGAGATGATGCCTTACCATATGCTCTACCTGCCACATTTCATTTGGACTAACGAGGGAAATCTCTGACGTCTTAGGTTGGACAGGGTGTTCTTTTCCATTTCAACTCCATTTTGTCATTTAGGCTGATAGAAATATTGTCTAGTGTAATACCACATTTTGCCAAGAAACTTGAAAACAGACATTAATGGCGTTATAAATGCCAAGCCTGGTGACTTATCAAGTACAGTGACAGCATGGCTGTGGTGCTAGAGAGCACGTCAGCCTCAGATGATACACTGTACTTCACTGCTTCTGCATCTTGTCTTTGTTCTGCAGCTGTTTGGCAATTTAGGCGTCTTAAATGTCAGATATCTTTGGAACATTACAGTGATGTTCTTGCATCGTAGAGTAAGGCATGCTTTATGAGGCCGTCTAATAGCACTCCTAGGTGCTTACGTAAGCTTGATTTATTAAGGAGGCATTTGGCTCACATGGACTTTCGGTTGGTGTTAAGTGTTGCTGTCATACTGTACACTGCGTTTAGCAGGACTACGTCTTTAAAACAGTGGCATCAGCCTTATAGGAAAAGTGTGTATGGCACGTGTGAGTGTTTGGGTAACGTGTAGGGTCTCTCCTTACTAACCTGCAGGATTTCACTGCAGAGCATTCCTTCAGACTGCTGCCTTATATGGTCTGTCATCACCAGGTTACGGGCCCATTGTCTGCCTGCCTGGTTATTCGCTTCACAGTCGACACAGAGGAGGTTCACACAGTGAAAAGCGTCAACATTAGAGCACTTCAAAACTTGGACTGGCTGCGTACTGCAGCATAACGTCACTATCTGTCAGTTATTGTTCCAGAAGCCTGCACATAGTCATCTAAGTAACGCTGAACTGGAAGTGACGCTCTGTTTTGACGACTCTGGGTGTTCATTTGCAGAAGTGTCATCAGGCATATGCCAGATCTTCTCCTCATACGGATGGTCAAATGATTCAACAGGCATGAGTAAACTCTGGCAAAAGCTTAAGTAGGTCTTGTGTGTGTATCTGTATGTGTGCTTACTGTATTTCATTAACTCTGAGACTGTCTCATCTAAATGAAATGTACCCATAGAGGATCACTGTAGAGACACTTGACACAATATGTAGATTAATCTCACTTATTCAGATTTAAAGCTGAACAGTTGTAGCTGTAGAGTTTGAGGCATGTCATCACTCACCCCACAAGCTTCATCAGTTCAACTTAATGGTCATGATGTCACAGTTCTGAATTTCTAGTCATCTAGTTCACATTCAGTATTTTTCCATTCACCCTGGTTTTCCCACGCCTCACCCAGCTCATCAAGGCAACTCAGTTCACCTGTTCCTCATTACTCACGGCCCAGCCTTACAGACAGTCTTTGCCAGATTGTTCTTTACCACTCATGTAAGACTCTCCAGGACTTTATTCCGCAATGATTCCCCGTTGCCGACCCTGCCTGCCTCTGACCTATCTGTCTCGTTTGAATCCCGGTAAACGTACCAGCCTTCTGTCCCTGACTTTGAGATCTGCTTCTGCATCCTTGGTTCTGGTTTGCCTGGAGCTGTTTGGCATTACAGTGTGATGACAACACCGCAGCGTGAGTGTTTCCATCTGCTTACCTGTGGTTTCCTGTGATCCAGAGGAAGCACGCAGAATGCTCGGCTTCTGAAATGCTCCCAGTGTGGCAGGACGAAACAAAACTGTGTAGCAGCCAGAGCACAATGTATCTGCACCCAGTGGAATCCAGGGCTGAGTCTTCTAGTGGTTCTGTGAGGCTGCTATTAGGCACAGTGGTGCTTTGAGTTAAACATCTAACATCAGCTAACATGCTGATTTCAGCAGTTAGTACAGACTAGATAGCACTAAACAGAGGGTGATGGAAATGTCATCAGGTTTGTAGGCATTCGTTTATTAAACAGAGTTTTGATAAAGTTGAAAGTTTATGACAATCCCTCCAAAGGTTATTTTACTCAGATGCACACGTGTCGGCTTGCTGGTGACATTAGATGGAAATTCAGAGGATCACTAAAGGAATGATTTCCCTGGAGACCATGACTGTTTGTATAAAATCTCATGGCAAATCCATATACTAGCTGCTGAGATATTTCCTGGACCAACATGGCGGACTAACCCACCAACTGACCAACATCCCCAGAGCCACGACTGATAACCTGTTAGTGCTCCCTGAAGGACAAACCATTTCTCAAAGATCACAAACATATCTTTATGACTTGTCTGTTTATGTTGTGACCCTCCTGAAAGGAAATAGTCATCACACTGAGAATATATAGATTTGTTTTTGTTTCCATTCACTCTCAATTTCGTCTGTATTCTGGTTCCGGTCTAGAGAGCGTATCTGGAATTCACCAAATTCACCAAAGTAAAACTTTAAATTCTGGCGCACCATTGATTTACAATAAAAGAAAAAGGTTAACTTAATGGCTTTGGGCTTTTCTCGTAAATTATATTCTTTAAATTAAAAAAGTTTCACCGCATTTTTATTAGCTTGGTGCTTTTATTTTGATGGAAAGGTGCATCCATCGAATTCCGGATCCTGTCTCTCTCACCCTGGTTCCGGTTCCTTACCTGAGTGGCCTCTAAACGGCCCCAGACAAGGCTACATTATCTGATTATTAGCTGATAGACCTGCTAGCTTATGGGGTGCCGTTAGTAAAGTGTCTCACGCTGAAAATAACATCAACATTTTGCCACATTTAGCTTCAAACAATGTTTAAAAAAGTGTTGTGAATTTTATAACATCACCTTTTACCACATTTACAGCAATATTTGTTAACTTAGAAATATATTAAATAGTTAAATCTAAATATTAAATGTGGCACCTAAATGTTAAATGTTAAATCTAAATATTAAATCTAAATCTAAATGTTAAATATAAATATTAAATATAAATCTAAATGTTAAATCTAAATCTAAATCTAAATCTAAATGTTAAATCTAAATCTAAATGTTCTAGGTGAAACTAAATATTTATGCAAATATGCAAATTCACACCGCCAGTCACCGGAAGTACCAAAATAAAAGTTCGAGATGGTCAGACTGTGTTTATACAATCAAATAACGAATTAAAACCAACTTATCGGGGGAAATGAACACTTGAACATACATTAGCGTGACAATAACTACCTAAAATAACAAAAAACATGTTTGGAGAAAGTTTGTTTGACATGTACTTTGAGTTGTTAATGTCCCTTCGGAGGGAATCGCCTTGTTGTTTACAAATACTTCCGTAAATATGTCACGATCCAGGGTTTTTTGTTTGTAGTTTGTTTGTTTTATTTTGTAGATTCACATTTATGTGTCATGTCTGCCTTTATTTCCTGTCTTTGTCTGTTTTCCCACCTTAGTCTTACTCAGCCCCGCCCTGATTAGTTTCACCCACCTGTTCCTACTCCCCCAATCAGTGCCTTTCCCTCATTTACCCAGCTACACACCTGCCCTGCATCAGCCTCATTAGTCCTTCCCTGCTCCAATCAGCTCCCTGCCTGTTCTTCTGCCTCATCACTTCATTCCCTCATCTGAGCTTCTCAGCCCTTTTTCTCCACCTGCACTTCATCCCCTCGTCAGACTGGTTTGTATTTAAGTCCTGGTTTTCAGTTCAGGCTTTGATGGATCCTTGATTTGGTTGTGTGATGTTCTTTTTTAACTCCTGTGGTCTGCTGTCTCCAGTGTTGGGGTCCAGCTTCTCCACACCACATAACAAAGCACCTGTCATGGTGACGTAAATGTGCTCTGAAGTCATTAGGGCTCATATAGACAAAATAGTCGTTTCCTGTTCGACTGCAGCCCATCTGTTCAGAAGGCACCAAAGAGCAGGTCCCTTCCCCAGGTGACGCCATGTACCCAGAGGACATGAACAGGTGTCTTTAATCACTTATCAGCTGCTAAATACCATGTTATCGCCTCTTCTCAGGCAGTTTCACATCATGTAGCTTTAACTGGAAAAGCACAGGTGCAACTAATAACATTAGGCTGCTAATAAGATTGAGATGTCCCAGTAAACCCAGTCAGTGAGCATCCATACACATGCACATGGCACATGTGTGTGCAGTTCAGCTGTTCATCATATTACCAACTCAACCTGTGCTGTTCTCTTCTCTGTCTCCTCTCTTCTCGAACCCGAATATATTTTGTGTGACAGCCTTAATCCAGACTGCGGGAGTTTGTTTCTTGAACAGTGAGCTCCAGCTGTGATCACAATCATCTGCACTGATGCATAAGGGCAAACCCCATTTTCCCAGTATGTTACCTGTTATCTGCAGTGTGAGGGGAGCCTCTTCCAGTAAAGCCACCCCAACCTGCTCTGGAGTATCACTTACATTAAAGAACAGAGTTGACATTTATAAAGAGACATTTTATGGCCCGGCACTCTGTATCCCAGCAGTGTATCCCATTAGTGCTAATGCTCCTGAGCTGAACGGTGCGCTATAAGATGGATCTCTGAAAGCGGGAGTGATGGGAGCAAGCCTGGGGTCTAAGATACAGGGTTCCCAAGGTCATGGAAAACCTGGAGAAGTCATGGAATTTTTAAAAAATCATTGAAAGTTTTTGAAATCTCACTGAATTTTGTTGGCCGGTGAGTGCAGCAGACACAGTGAAGTGCATGCTTTTCCAAAATGAAAAATGTTATTGTCCTCATATGTGTATTTATTCAAGGACATTACATTTTGGGTTTATTTGACCTTGTACTTCTTTCTACTGAACTCAGAACTGTTGTATTTATTTGTGCACACTTCTTTGTGCTATCCATGTAAAAATAAGATGGCAGCCATCTTTGCCAAGTCAGTCTGTAGCCGATCCCAATACGAAAGTGGACAAGGTCCAAAACCTGATCACATTTTATGGTTGAAACTTGTTTATTTATGATTAATAATGTTTGTAGTTTGATATGGCAACAAATTTGACCAAATTAAGCAATACTATTAATTAGAAAGTAGTCGTTTGAAGACATTAGGACTTTATTATCATCTCCTTTGGGGACACTGAGGCATAATTATCGTCGACAGTGTTTAGTTTCCTATACTTATTGGGTCTTACTGATCCCAGAAAGCTAGGAGAAAAACTGGGGTCTCAGGAGGTTATGAGTCCTTGAAAAGTCTTGGAATAGTTTTGAAATTTTTTTCATAAAAACGTGGCAGGGTTCAGCCTTAGAGATAGGGTGAGGAGCTCAGACATCCAGAGGGAGCTCGGTGTAGAGCCGCTGCTCCTTCGCGTCAAAGGGGTCAGTCAAAGGTGGTTCAGGCATCTGATCAGGATTCTCCTGGGCGCCTCCTGTTAAGGTGCGGACACACCAAACCAAAAACAAAGAAATAGCGGCAACGAAAGCCAACTGTTGCGTCGTCTACGTCGCCTCACATCGCTCGTGTCAGTTGCATTTGAACACACTACACGGACTACATCCGACGGCCAAGTAGCACGTACGTTCTGCGCCTGCGTGAGAGAGAGCGGAGTGAGAGAGTGGTACATCCTGTCAGCCGAGGGGTTTCCTATCTGTGCAGCCGAGCACCGCAGCACCTCCACGGACTATTACATCCAGATGGTCCTGGTGTTTCCTCCTCAGGCTGCACTTCAGTCAGCTGCCCGATAAACCCGCTGCTTCTTCCCACTTTAACCTGAATAACAAACCAGGGCTCGGTGCTCCGGTTGGATCCAAACGGAGAGCCCGCCTTTGGTCGATGGCACAACTGTCGGCTTGGCGTGTCAGGGTCTTTATAGGTGTTCTGCACATGTTCAACTGGTAGGGGGTCCTGCTGCAAAATCCAGAACACGTTGGAGGGATTACCTCATCTGGCCTGGGGACACCTTAGGGTCCTCCAGGAGTAGCTGGTAGGGGTTTCTGGGGAGAGGGACGTCTGGGGTGCTTTCCTCAGCCTGCTGCCCCCGCGACCCAGCCCTGGATAAGTGGATAAAAATGGATGGATGGATGGATGGAACCCCTAATGAAACCCTGGGCAGCAGCTCGCTGTGTCCGACAAGTGCACTGGATTTTGATTTAAAGCCTTTTTTAACAGCCCCCAGGAAACTAAATGACATGATGACATATGGCAGGCCTGTACTGCATGAAGTCACCGCACACTCCGAATGGTCACGTTTCCATTATTTCTATCTATAGTTTGTGTAATGTAGTGTGAGGCTGCCTATTTTCCACATCGCTGTTAACGACACTGGGGATATAGAGAGAAGAGATATTGAAACTCATTTGTCCCGGTGCCCTAAATAGAATATAAAGTTTCTCTATATCTCATTTACACATACAAGTGGTCTGCAAAGTTTTCAATCTCTGCAGGACAAACATGATTTAGAGCCGAGTGACTTTTTCAGACACCTGGGGCTATTTGCAGTTTTCAGTGGTCCTAAACTACTTCCATGGATTGGAGAGAACATTGTTTGAAAAATATCATATCTTCAGACCCTACACCAGGGAAAACACAAAAATACAAGTCTGACATGCTGGAGACACTGTGGCTCAATGTAAGCAAACTAATTTCATATATGTTGTGCTTGTCCCAGACTGACTTTATACCAGAGGGACCTTCACAAAACATAAAGCACAGTGTTTAAGACTTAAATACTCCTCTTTATCTGGGTCACGTTCTGTTTGTGAAACAGATGAGGGATACAAAGCTGCTGCAGGCCGTCTTGGCAGCAAGTAAAAAATCAATCACTAGAAAGCAGCTAAATCCAGTATTACCTACTTTGGAAGATTGGTACGGTATAATTTTAGAAATATTCAAGATGGAAAAAGCTGACCTTTTCTTTGAGGATCCAAAAGAACAAATAGTATCAAATCTGGAATAAATGGATTGAATTTTTAACCCCATTACGTGCAGACTGTGTATGACTCCACGACTGTGTCACCTTCATCTCCTCTTCTCAGTAAGACCTGTAGAAGTGTAAAGTCTCATTGTTCCAGTTAAGTTTACATACAGAGTTTTACTTGTAACTTCAACAGCAAGTAAA
This sequence comes from Epinephelus cyanopodus, assembly GCA_026686955.1. Classification (NCBI taxonomy): domain Eukaryota; kingdom Metazoa; phylum Chordata; class Actinopteri; order Perciformes; family Serranidae; genus Epinephelus; species Epinephelus cyanopodus. Next base: position 38,820,849 of record CM048918.1, read on the forward strand.
GAAAGCAGAGAGTGGGAGTAGGGATGTGACACTTTACTAACTGTAAATGATTTCACACAAAGGTTCTTGAGACAGTTACGGGTGAGTCGGGTGAGTGGGAGAGGTGGTGGATGGGTCCAACAACCACCGACTTTCATCCAGGATGCCAGTGTTCGCTTCCTGCAAGACTGTAAAGCCAGACCCTGTTCTGTCTTCCTAAACCCAACCATGTGTTTTTGTTGTCTGAGGGAACATCAATGCCTGGTGTTGTACTGACATACATTTATTTTGAAAGAGACTGCATGTTACTGGTAAAATTCCTGTGAAAACGAAAGCGTCTTTTGAAAGAAAGCAATGCATGTAAAATGACATGGCGTCCCAGAACATCAAATCTCGACGTGGAAAGTCCATGACCAAACGTTGATATGTAACGAGGTCGGAGTGAGAATGTGTTGCCATTAGGTTATAACATAACCAATACCAGTGAATTTCCACGATTCTTAATACTCATGCGATACCACGATAAAAATCAAAAAACAGAACTCATGTATTTCTAAATCCACTACTTTATTAAAACTGTTTCAAACTTTAACTTTAACTTTTCGGCCTCATTTACGCCGCAAGCAATCCACAAGCGTTGCAGCAGCACACGTGCATTCACACCAAAATCGAACAGACGCGTTGTGCAGCGGCTGCTGCTGTCCCGTCAAAATACAAACCACACCTGAACAGTTGGTGGCAGTTGTGCACCGTGTTTGCAAATCTCCAATGAACCCCAAAGAAGAAGAAGAAGGAGTTTGGACCCAAAGCCCAGGGTGGACAGGCTCATGCAGCAGTGATTATTCCAACGCTTGGAGAATTAATATTTAGCACTACAAATGGCTAAGTACATGAAACATGTGCCTGTCAGGTCTCGCTTGCTAAAGGGGGAGATGTCTACGGTGGCTGAGAGAGACCACAACACACACAAACTCGTGTTTTTTGTTGAATACCACGACCATTCCCTCACGACTCGCGCAAAAAATCAGCTTCTCCACTAATCTGTTAACATGCTCGCGGAAAAGAAAACGCGAGTAAACAGCGACCATTTGCGAGCACTACGTGAACGCATCGCTTGTGGTGTAAATGAGGCCTAACCCTCTCCACACACGACTCCCACTGCCAGACTTTTCAACAAGCCGAGGTGTTGTGGTAAAAGCCATGGTTTCTAACAAAGACGATGGAGAACAAGCGCTCGTCCTTGGCGTCGACTGACGCACGTTTAATGACCCCCAATTTCCACCAGATGCGTGTTGGTTGCGTCTGCGGTCCGGCACGGCAGCGGAGCCGATTAGATTCAATTCTAGTCAATGTGTGTGTTTCCACCCGCTGCGGCTGTGCTGCGTTCCAGCTCCGTCTCAGCTCCGGCAGTCCGGAGCCCTCCGCAACAGATACGCAGGACTTCTATTTTTGCCGGACGCTGGAGCACAACGTAGCAATTCAGCATAGAGCAGATCGTGCGGGGCAGGAAGTCGTGCAGAGAAACACAATAAAACAGCCGGTTATTTTTCAAAATAAGATACACAGTGTTCACGGCGGATCATATTTCCCTGCACTACACCTTGAAAACTACATAATGGGCAGAGGCAGGCCTGAAGTCAACAGGTCAGAGGTTTTCAGATGTCATTTCACCCCGTTGACACCATGGACGAGGAGATATTTATCATGGCAGTGCACCGAGATGTCTTCCGGCGAAGCTGCACCGCTCCGCACAGCAAACACAGCCGGTGGGTATTGACGGACGGCGGAGCATGCAGCGGATAACCAGCGCTGCCGTACCGCAATGGACACGCATCCAGTGGAAATCAGGGGTGAGCCCGTCAGTTCCGACAGGAATCGACATGGCCTGCTGAGGGCAAAGTTGTATCCAGTACTTACGGTACCAAAAAAAACAAGTACTGACATATTTTTTGCGTGTGGGCATCGACTTGGTACCGAAGTATCGGTTCTCATGACAGCCCTAGTTGCCATAGCTGTAAATGCAGGGTGCTAACTAAACTAGCAGCTATTGTAGAGTTATGTCCAACCTCTCACAAAATATGGTCAGAACAAGATGATGACAGCCAAAAAGCCGACCTTGAAGCAAGAGTCGACAAACCAATGGGTGACATCGCAGTAGCTATGTCCATTATTTATACAGTCTATGGTTTTAGTGGACTATAATGGGGACAGTTGTTTTCCCCAAAACTGAAACAGACCAGAGAAGGAGTTTTGAGAGCTGGAAATCTGGCCAAGCAATTACTGAGGTACTGGTATTGATCAGTGCCCCTCCACTGACAGAGCAGGGTCCTCATGTTACACAGCAGGAACATCTGACTCACTGCCACTTAAAGAGCATCCCTACAGGGCGAACTGTGACGCATATCCAGGTGTGTTCCGGTGCATTGTTAGTGCGGCGGCGAGGCTGCTGAAAGAGGCTCTATATTCACACCGAGCCGCCTGATCACTGAGATGAGGCAGGAATTTAATAGTGTTTCCACATGAGCAGATGGCTTGAAAGGCCATGAAATGAAACAGTGAAACTTTTATACTCCTCTGTAGCCTACAGCTTTTCCTCTGTAGCTTATGTATGTTATTTGCTACCTACTCACACCCTCGGAAACTTGCGTCTCCTCACCGGTTACAGCAGGATCCAGGCTCGGATGGAAGTTTTCATTTCCTTTATATTTGACTTTTTTTATTTTAGCTCCTTGATTTAATTTTGTATCTGGAGACACAGCTTCTGGCAAACTCACAAAAATTATCAACGCCATCCTCTAGTTACTGAATTACTTATTTGAATGCTGAGTATCTCCAAAACTTTGATGTTTTTAGGAGAGGGGGAGCCAGGAGGAGAAAATAAAGTTCATTGCAGAATTCTCTTGCAAAGCAGGGACGTGACTGAATACATGAGATTTAAGCTCACATGTGGAGACACATGCCAGCTATCTCTTGTGGCAAAAACAAGTGATTCATACTCTCCAAAATAGTGTAACATTACCTGTTTTAACTTACAGTGAATGTTTTTTAGTCGTCAAAGTCAAATAAAAGTGATGCCTCTGTGCGTGTGTGTGTATGTGTCTGTTCTCACTTGCTCCTTATCTATTAATACAACATGTATTTTCAAAAATGGAAAAGTGTTTTGTCATTGCAGGGCTTTTACACACATTTTTTTTTTTAATTGGAGATGTTTTTCATTTACCAAAAATGCCTCAATATCTCACACGTGGCACATCTCACATCTTTTCCTTCATAAAAGTTTCGTAATAAATATTAATTGTATGAGTTATTGTTTTCTTTCTCCAGAACTTTAGTGTGAAATCATTTACAGTCAGTGAAGTGTCACATCGCTCCTCCCACTCTCTCCTTCCTTTAGTTGCTGTTCAGACTACAAGTGAAAATTTTCTTTCATTTAAACATTCCAAGGCAGCAATGAATCTGGGTCACAAGATGATTGAAGAGATACATAAATCTTATCATTTCTGTTTTTATTTGAATTACACAAATCTGTAAACTTGCATTTTCTACAACTCCTTGAAATGAAACAGTCTGAGAAGGAAAACTCAGTGTTTGGCATAACTGCTTACAGTTTATGTCAACATGTAAAGACAACACATTCTCACTCTGACCTCATCACGTACCGACATTTGATCACATCGTGATATGATGTGCAAGGTACTCTGGGGGTTCCACTGGTTGCTGCTGCTGCTGCTGGTGGATCATCTTGAGCAGAAGATAGACCCTAAAGCAGCTGTTAATTACAGGAAGTGGCCAATCAGACTAAACTATGGTCTATTGTGGACTTCCTGCTTCAACTTTGACCTAACATACATTCATCGCTTTTGTGCGCCAGCGGAAATATCCTGTGCAATGAGACATTTTGACCATCATTTATGGCTTTTTTTCTACAACACAGTCGTTTAGACACTTTTGTCCAAATCTATTCACAATTCTTCTCCTCACACATCAGCCTTTGGTGGTGTCTTGCTCAAGGCCACTTTAACGCACACAGAGGAGGAGTTGGGGAGGAAATCCTACAACAGATAACCACTCTACCACCTCAGCTTTGTGTGCCCAGCATTAGCCATTTCACCATATTCCCACATGTCAATAGTGGTGCAGTGATTTTAACGGATATAAATGATAGCAACAGCCATAAATATACATGTTGTAATGAACAACAGATTTCCTTTAACATGCACAGATGGCCACAGGAGATTGTTATTTGCATGATCCAGTTTAAATAGATCTAAAATAATAACCACAGCTGGAACAGTTGTTATTTTTGCAGCAGAAAGCAAAGATCATCACGTCATGACCTTGTGATACTGTAGCTCCTGCTGCAGTGCAAATGTGCTGCTTTACCTTAAAGGGGAACTAATGTTTTTTTCAACCTGGGCCCTATTTTCCGATCTACTTTTGTCTAAAATGAGTGATAGGATGTTCAATATGTGACATTTCTCCAGTACAAAGCTACAGCTGACCTGCCTGCAGCCCGTGAGCGCGTGCTATATTAAATAATAGGGCACTCAGACAGCGTCACAACGTCAAAATACGTCCACTGAAAGTGCATATTTTTTCCACACAGATAGGCTCAGATTGTTAGTATAATTATCCGACGACATAACGGAAAGGAGAAATGAACGTCTGTGTTTACATTTAGCCGGATTCAGACATGTTCCTCTGGCTCTTGCTGCTCCCTCTCTCTCCTCGTCCGCTCTTCAGTTTCAATGAGCTCTGCGTCCGTGTGCTCCGTGTTCAAATAAATACGGGCGGTCACCAAATTCAAATGGCTCATCCAGATCCAGTTGGTCAAAACTGGGTAAAAATTCAGCCATGACTACTCCAAACAGAGTAACTCCTTGCGTTTGTAAGGTCACTCCAGCGGTAACTTCCTGCAACAACTCAACTCTCGCGAGATGTGAGATTTCAGAGCCAGACAAACATACCCAAGTTTTTACCCGATTTTGACCAACTCCTTAAATGTAGCGTTGAAGCGTTGTAAATGAAGTGTTCCTTCAGCTGTTGGTGATCTTAACCAGCACTGACCACAAATGTCCATGATTTACCCCTGACACTGTGTGATACTGGAGTCTGTGTGTTATTTGTTGTCCTGTCTGTTTTGTTGTACTCCTGACCTCTGTTGGTGTCTCAGATTGCCCCCCAAGGACATTTGAGACACCTCCCACAGGAGATCATTGTTTGCATAATCGTGTATATATATCGTCATTGTGCTACTTTACGTGTAGAGCAAAACCCCGACGGCGGCACCAAAGGAATGAACGATAAAACGATCAAAAAGTTTTTGCACTCTGCTCATAAAAATGAGCACATCTCAAAAACTTAATAATATACATAGACCCAATAACTTATGGAGTGTTAAATGTTTTCTTTATGTTTCTACATTTAAGAATCTTTTGGATCAGTGTGAGGTGGCACAGTGGTTCAGTGGTTAGCATTGTCGCCTCACAGCAAAAGGGTTCCTGGTTCAAGCACTAGAGGGAGTTTGCATGTTCTCTCCGTGTCAGCGTGGGTTTCCTCCAGGTGCTCCAGCTTCCTCCCACAGTCCAAAGACATGCAGGTTATTTGGTGACTCTTAAGCCTCGTTCACATTAAACGATTTTCACCGCGATTTTGACGTCACAGAGGATCTTGAGAGCCACCTTGGGTCGGACGTGAGTCGGCAGATAGTCTACCAAGACGAGTCCTCATGTGTGAACAAGCCTACGAGCAAGTCGCCCCCTCGTCTGCGACTGGGACTGGATATCTGGCATGCTAGAAAACTGGAGAAGTGTGACACGACTGACGAAGAGCATCAGCCAATGAGAGGCGGGATATGTCCCACGTCAGCACGCAGGAGGACGGAAGAAATGTGAGGAGGACAAGCCGCAGGGTTGCCAGGTCCAGTCGCTTCTTTTGGGCTTGTTTCCATAGCCCTGCTTGCGTTTCTCTCCCAAGATCTGGCAACACTGACAACCCAACAAGCAACAGCAACAATGGCGGCGTCCACACGATCACGGGGAGCGTGTTGTGTTTGGACCCGTAATAAAGAGTATCCATGCCTTTACGACATGTCATCTCCAAGTTTGGTGACATCACTGCGTCATCTGGGGCTCTGCCTGTGAGGGCTCGGTGGAGAAATCTTGTGGTGTGCACACACAGGTCGTAACGCAGTTGGCGAGACTCCCGCTGACAGAAACACGCGTCGCCAGGTATGAACGCTGAAAAGATTACGATTGTCTCCGCGATGAAAAATCAGGGTGAAAATCTTGTAATGTGAACTAGGCTTAAATTGTCCGTAGGTGTGAATGTGAGTGTGAATGGTTGTCTGACTCTATGTGTCAGCCCTGGTCATAGTCTGGTGACCTGTCCAGGGTGAACCCGGCCTCTCACCCAGTGTCGGCTGGGATAGACTCCAGCCCGCCTGCGACCCTCAACAGGATAAGCGGTTAGAAAAAACAAAAAAAATGGAAGGATTAAATGGTGAAAAAGTCTGATTTTTGTATTTCTTTAATGACACAATTTAAATACTTTTATGAGTTACTTTGGTTTATTGACCTACAAAGTCTTTGGTTGTAAAGATTTTAGGGATATGACGCATTTGAAGTCCAAGAAATGACATCACAGTAAGCAAAAACACCCATGTAGGCACTGATGGACCGTTTCTAGAGACTTCTGCAGAGTTCAAAGGGTTAAAAGAATATAGAAAGTAAAAAGAATTACACATATTCTCGCTGTGTTGCATATATGGGTCTGTCATGTGTACTTCCTGTGCTCTGGAGAAGGTCTTCTGTCTCTTATGTGTCACGATCCTTCCTCTCTGGGGATCAACAGGCGAGAATGTCACAGGCTTTTATTAAAGTTACTGTAAATGGCATCACAACAAGCTTCCAGAGAAAGACAATAAAATCCATAATAGCCTGTTTCAGTAGAGTGGAACCTGTTAGCATTTTTCTCTGATCAGCAGAGGTTTCCAGTGCTCGGGGGGAGCAGGGATGAAATTAATGACTCACAACTGAGCTATTCAAAGTAATTTCCAAGAATGTGTTATTCTTGTAACAATACTGGAATGAGCTTCTTGGCCGCGCCGCTCTCAGAATCGTATTTGTGATCCACTGTTTTCCGCCGTTGCTAAGGACACTATCTCTGCTTGACACATGAATCTGACATCAAACAATGGTCTCATCTTCCCAAATAATCCTCCCAGAGATCTCAGGGCACTGCCTGGATAGTTTATGCAGCGCAGGCGAAGCATATGTCAAAGCGGGGGCCTGTTTTTTCACTCTGTAGCATCATCATTTCATTCACATTCTGTGACGTGTTTTCTTGCACAAGCTGTGAGTGATTCAACCTGTTCACGTACGTGTTGAAAGGAGGCTCTTAAGATGACAGATTTGTGACATTAGGCACGTGCTGCAGATATTAAAAGCATGCTTTCACTTTTTCCCTCATTAGTGCGCGGCCATTGTCTGCGACGGCTGCGTTTCATTTGGAGACAAGGTTGAAATTTATATCAGACAAATAGGACCAATATTTGGAGCACATGAGGGATTTCTTTAAGCGATGCGGTGTTTTCCAACCCACCAACCAACCATCAGAAAAGGGTCTGGAGCAGTTTTTTCCATTCTTTCATGGCAAAGTCTTTCCATTGCATTTCTGGGAAGTCATGGAAAAGCCGACCTGACAGCAGTGACAGTAAAACGCCTATGACACCTGTGACATTTTCCAGTAGTCCTGGTGTCAGCCAGCACATGTGGCCAATTTGTGGAGGCCAGAACCTGCATATGAGCTTCAGGGAACATGGAGGGATATTTTTCATCATGATATCCCTCGAAGAATGTGTAAGGAATCGTTATGCATACTGAAGACATAAGCGGTAAATGTGAGGATTTTATAACCCTATTATTTGGGTGATTTTCAAGACAAACTTAATTCATTTTATTAAGCTTTAAAGATCAAGTGGAATTTTCTTGAATAACAAATCCATGAGAAATAAAGTAGGTCAATAAATTCATATTCATGTCTTTATTATTATTATTATTACTGTTGTTTCTTATATTACTTTTCTTTTGTCTCTACCTCTGCATGTCAGTCAAATGACAAGACTTTATTCAAACTTTAAAGGGATAGTTTGGATTTTTTGAAGTGAGGTTCTATGAGGCCCGTCTTTATAGTCAGTTTATTAGACGCAGTTGATGTCAATTGGCCGGCCCCCAGTTTGGAGAAGCAGGCTGGCATCTGACATCGAAGCAATGCAATGTACTGCTGTGGATGGAGGTCAGCTGCAGACTTTATTTTAGCCACCTAAAAACATCAGTTTAAGCGACACTATACTGAGAGTATTTTCACTGCTTTACCTTTCTGTTAGACAGTGATTTCCAAAAGGAAAATAAAGCCGAAAACAACACAGCTGTTTCGTTTCAGATTTCCTTCATTTTCAGGCTGGTTTTGTGGATGTGAAGCTAAATGTTGTGTCTGGGGCACGTCGTGTATTAATGATACTCGTTACCTGGAGAGGTTGGAAAAAGATATTCGTTTCCTCCCTGTTCCAAAACCAAAATCAAACCCTGGAAAGTGTAGGGTTAGCTAGCTAGCTACTGAAGATATAGCCTACTGAATGTACACACATGCTGCTTTTGCTTTTTAATAATTGTAACACTGAATGTTGTTCGAATTCCCCCGGAGATCCCTGCCTGTCCAGCGGCGGTGGTCCGGGAGACACTGCGATGCCACACAGCTGGTTCAATATCAGTGAAGTTTCCCTTTATATTCATTGTCTTGTGTGGTGATCAGCAGTGATGTGGTGGTTCACTTTTACACTGATCTGTAGCCTATAGTTCGGCTTTAGCTTCTAACTGTCTTTGTCTTTTTAACTTGTTGTTGCTGCTGAGTCAGTTTGACATCCTGGATATATCTTTCAAACACAGACTGTAGACCCCTCTGTCTGCTTCTCTCTGAATCACTCTTTCATCTTTCTTTTTTCAGGGAATGAAGTTAGTTACAGCGTGTGCTCAGTGCTTGCCGGCAAAACAGCCCAACATTCGCGGAAAATCTGTCAGTGTAAAAGGGGCTAAAGAGACGGAGTCAGTGACAAAACGAGCTCTCCTCTTTCAGATTCATCTTTGTTAAGATAAATCTAAAGATGTTTCAGATTGTTTCCAGAGTCTGGTTTTCACACTAAACTTTGAGCAAAACAGACTCACGAAGAGGTGATTTTAATGCTTATTTCACATCTTTTCCTATGTGTAATCCGAAAATTCTGAAATAATTTACCCAAATTATCCAACAGCTTCACATTTCTGATGAGCCCAGCATCTGAAATGTGTTTCCCAGCTCACATAGATAGCGGAGGTGTGTCGAAGGGGCTCTCTGAAAGTATTTACTAGCAGATTTACAGGTCCTGTAATGAGCACAATTAAAGTTTATGTTCCTAAAAGCAGTGTGGAACATGTTCAAGAGCGACGCAGTTGAGTAAGGAGGTATTTTAATGTAAGCAATTTTGTGTTTTTGAGCTGTGGTTTCCCTCGCTGTAAACGCAGCACCTCCCAATGATTTGTGGGAGAAAGGTGGAAGAAACAGAGAACAGTAAAAATGGTTGAGCTACAGCCACGATATATCACGAGTAAAAAACTGTTAGAAAAGAATGGAAGGATGAATTTTCTGTGGAAGAAAGGCCCGTTCCTGCCAAGACAGCTGTCTTATAAGTACACTCAGTGCAAATGTTTTAATATGAGCCATTTTGAAAGTTTTCCACATCGCGAATAATTCACTGTCCACGCTGGTCTGACATTTTATCATGTTTGTACCTGGATTTGTGAGTTAGCAGATGTAGCTCATAAATAATCAACGTCTTTTCTCTTCACATCGCAAGTTAGGTCAGTTTGCCTTGGCTGTCCAACAATAAACTCACATAGCTGCGTTGCAGAAAATGCACGACTGTGTCATTATTTGGCAGCCTGGAGTCAAGAAAAGACTTGTAACTTTGCTCAAATTGATCTATCAATCAGCCTGTCTGCAGAGAGCTCTGCTTGTTGTCCTGGCTGATAAGTGCAGGGGGGAGGAGAAGGAGGGGGACTGAGTCTGGGTCTGGATCCCTCCTCATCTCAGGAATGCGTGCAGGTTCCTCTCCAAAAGTGCTGACGTCAGGAGTGGCCTTGGATTAAAAACAGCCAGTTTAATAAAAATGACGAGCAGATAGGCTGCGTTATATGGCTGATGTTCTTAAAAAGCACATCTCAGGTATGTCCACCTCAGCAAAGTCAATTTTACAGTTTGAAAACAACATTTAAGTTATGATGAGTTAATTCATTCGCAGGCCTGAGCAGGGCTTTTTAGGTCACTGTGTTTTATAGCAGCTTAAGTCGGAGGTGAGCGCCGTCATAGAAGACATTTATTGCTGTTACTGTAACTGTTTCATTGTTATTGTATTATTATTTCACTGACTCTTTCACTTTTCTTTTTTCTTTGTCTGTGCTTCACCCCCTGAAAATGCGTCATTTCCTTCTACTTTGATTTTCCGTCTAGTCGCCTTTCCCAGAATTCCTCAAGGCCTCAGGGAACATCCTGGGCTGAGTTAACAGTTTTCATTGAGAACAATTTTCTACTGAGGATAAGGCCGGTGATATTCCACGCTGTTACTGTCATTAGATCCCATGAAAATGTGAAAAAAATCGATCATGAATCAATCCTACTAACAAGTGCTGTCTGATACATGTTATTCCTCCAAACACACAGCAGTGAACCACACTGTTGCACTGGGTGTCCATCGTTACCACCAACACACACACACACACACACACACACACACACACACACACACACACACACTGTGGTTTATTTTGTGTCTATTTTTCCTTTTTTTAAATAAAACTATGCTGTGATTTTTGTCATTTTTGAGATTATTGTGATTTTGATTTACATCCTCATCAGGAGCCGATGTGCATGAGCCTGAATGTCACAGTGTAGGAAAACTGGAAACTATTTATGGAGTTTTCGCTGTATTTGTTGACAATAAGATCAATGTATAGGACCAAATACATAGATGAATTACTGAACGGGCCCGTCTTCACCTGCAAAATGTCACTCAGATTCACATGCACTGTCCTGAAAAGACTCACAGTGACCACAAAGAGGCACAAAAAGACAACTAAGAGATGCAGAGGAACTGCAAAGAGACACAATATAACTGCAAAGAGGCAAAACAACCATGCAGAAACAAAATGATTATAGAATTACACAAAACTACAAGCCTGGAAATCCAGAGTTCTCGCGAGAGCACAATTTGAATTTGCTCAGCGAGTCACTCTGGCAATCAGTAATGATGCTCATTATCCATGCCGTTGGAGCCGAGCTGCACCAATCACATGGGTGTATCTGATATAGGCGGGCCAGAGGCGAGCTAAACAGATGACGATAGCGCTGCGATGACGAAGTCTGGAATCAGTCAGTAAACATTGCAAGATGGCTACGGATGAACACCAGCTGTTTGAAACAGCTTTGGCCGCTACAATGAACGAGTTACACTTGGCTTTTTCTCTAAAAGAGGAACAGAAGACAGCGCTCGAATCTTTCTTTCCTTTGCAAGAAGGACGTTTTTGCTGTTTTGCCAACCGGATACGGCAAGAGTCTAATCTACCAGTTAGCTCTGCTGGTAGCTAAACTCTGGATACGTCACCCCGTGTATTGTTCTGATTGGTCGCAGTGTTATCCAATTGCGTGCAGTGATATTTTCAAATGCATGCTTGGTGCCGCCCCTCGAGATCTTTCTAGATTTGGGTCTGGATTTCCAGGCTACAGAACTACAACAAAGAGACACACAACATCTACAAGGGACAAACATGATGAAAAATGACACAAAGAAACCCAAATGACTACAAAAGACACAAGACAACACAAGAGAGACACAAATTCCTCAAAAAAAAAAAACACAAAACAGCCACAAAGAGGCAGACAACGACTACAAAACTGGACAAAACAACCATTAAGAGACATAAAAAGACAGCAAAGAGATGCAAAAGAACTGCAAAGAGACACAATATAACTACAAAAGCAGGCAAAACAACGACAGAAAGACACACATAACTACAAAAATGGGCAAAACAACTGAACTAACTAAAAAGGGACAACCATGACAAAAGAGGACACAAAACTACCTCAGTAAGACACAAAATTAACCCAAAAAAAACGCAAAGGAGACACAAAACAATGACAAAGAGACAATCACAACCAAAAAGGATGCAATACTACATCAGTAAGACACAAAATTACTTAAAAAAGACCAAAATGACAACAAAAAACACAAAGGAACCCAAAGAAGACACAAAATAACCCTAAGAATGAACAAAACAACCATCAAATTACACAAAAGGACCACAAAGATGTGCAAAATAACCACATAGAGACACAAAATGGCTGAAAACAAAATTTAGGGGTAAGTGCAAAATACCTTCTTAACTGTGCCAACCCACCAAACTAGGTTTAATGCTCAGTTTCTCAGAGTCTGCATTTCCAATAGGACCTAGGTGTTGCAGTAATAGTGTTGCAGCTGCAGAGTGACACAGTGTGAGTGGGTAGTTTATTGCCATGGTAATACTCTCACGTCCTTGAGTGATCCAAACATAAAATGATGAAGAAAAGGGTTGTAGACAAAGTAATAAGTTCACTGATATGACTCAGGCATGAGTAAATGTGTGATCACTCTGCACTCAGTCCTCTGTTCATCTTCTTAAAGCTGCAGCAGTTTATATTTTAATATCCATAATGGACCAAAAAACTCTGTGCTACGTGAAAGGTGTTGTTGGTAGTAACAAATCCACAGAGAATTCTTACTTCCCTCTGTAGTTCCCCTCAGCTCCGCAGAGAGTTTTATCTGCTTTTAGCTCATTGTTTTGTTTGTTTTGGGACCTTAACGTTTCGGTTCACTGTCACAACTCTCATCAGTCTTGTTTCCAGCCAAAGCAGGCAGCAGCTTTTAGGGAAATGTCTCTGATAAATGACCAATGACAGACAAAGATAGCAACTACTCAGTGAAATTAGTGGAGCATTTAGCAGCTAGACTTGGATGCTTTTCACAGAATCTGATGAACACAACAGAGCTAAAGGGAGCAAAAATTGGACTGAGGCCTACATTTATCAGACAGCCAAAAACCAGACGCCAAGTGGATGCTAATCATGCTTAAATACTGGATGTGTAACAAAGCAGCTCTGTGCTAACGAGGTTAATATGTTGGTATTGTGTTTGCAAGAAATCTGTTCTTGCAGCTTGAAAAACGTGCCACTTTTTATGTGGATGTCAGTCAGTGTTGAGTATCACTCCCTCCAGGAATTAGACGACACCATTGGTTTTCAGTTACTGATGGATTTATTGTCATTTCTCCGCCCTTCATCGCCGCCATCAAATCCACCGTCAAACTGTTCAAATATATAAGTTACAGAATGACAACATATTAATATTACTCACGAGCCGTAGCACACAACAGTAAAATGCACATGAACATACATATAGCAAATCCCAAAATAAAACATACCTCGCTGGCTGCACACAACCGAGAGGGAATGAGTCCACTTGAGCAAAAAAAATAAAAATAAACTTCCAAAAAACGGCAATGAAAGTGTCTGCTTCATCTTTTGTCCAATCATGAAATGTTACCTTGTACTTTAACTTTCTCTGCTGTCAACTCCTTCTTGGAGGACATTACAACCGCAGCATCTCTGTACCTGCTTGCCCTCATGTAAACATCATGCGCAACACCTTAAAACGTCCCCTGCGCAACACAATACACAACTAGTACCTCTGCAGTCCTGATACAAACCAAAATTGAAAATTCAGGAAAACAAACCATCTAAATAATATATGTAAACAAAATATATCAAATAATGACATAAATAATATTTATGGCAGTTAAACTCCCACCAAATCACAGTTATGGTGATTTCACTTCACAATTTCACTTTCACTTCACACAATAAATTTGCTCTGAAAAGAGCAACCATGACACTTATTCTGCTTCAAGAAGTAGAACAGTCTTTTGTACAGGCCTATCAAGATAGACTGGTTTAGTGGTGCGTCTTCCATGGTTGTCTAAGGTCGAGTCACTCATTAACAGTTTCACCTTTCTGACTCTACCATCAGTACTAGGATACACTTCTGTTACTCTTGCCAATCTCCATTGATTTCGCGGAGAATAGTCTTCACAAAGGATGACAATGTCGTTTACCTTCGTGTTTCTCTTATCCTTTTGCCATATTTGTCTTTGCTGAAGATTAAGAAGGTATTCCTTCTTCCACCTCGACCAGAATTCATTTGCCAAGAACTGCACCTGGCGCCATCTCTTGCGCAGGTACAGATCCTGACTCACAAATTGACCAGGAGGGGGCAATATGATGCTGGACTTCATCATAAGGATGTGGTTGGGAGTCAGGGGTTCAAGACTTGTCGGATCATTCAAGTGCTCTGTAGTCAAAGGTCTGCTATTTATAATAGCCATTACTTCATACAGAAAGGTTCTGAGTGAGGCACTGTCAAGTCTTTTGGCAGACTGATCAAGGATTGCTGTTAGAACACTTCTGATCGTCCTTATTTGTCTTTCCCATACTCCTCCCATGTGGCTTGATGATGGGGTGTTCATTATGAACTCACATCCATGTTCTTTCATCTGTTCATGATCCAAATCATTCATTGTGTTCAAAAACTCTCCTTTTGCACCTACAAAGTTGGTGCCTCGATCGCATCTCAACTGTCTTACATTCCCACGTATAGCAATGAATGCACGCAGTGCATTGATGAAAGCGTCAGTAGAAAGATCATCAAGCATTTCAATATGTATGGCTCTTGAGCACATACAAGTAAAAAGAAGACCATACTTCTTCAGTTCCTTTCTTGCATCCTTAACATAGAACGGTCCGAAGCAATCAATGCCACAGTATGTAAATGGTGGTGTCATTTCCATTCTATCTTCTGGCAAATCTGCCATCTTTGGATCTTGTGTGCTCCTTCTGTACTTTCTGCACGTCGTACACCTGAAGATGTGTGAGGCCACTGCACTGCTGCATCCAGTGATCCATATTCCTTTGGATCGCAATTCATTCACAGTTATTCCTCTTCCTTGATGATGCACCTTCTCATGGTGGTGCTTAATCAGTAAAGAGGACACATGACTTGCCTTTGGTAGGATGGCAGGATGCTTGACATGTGGGTGAAGACTAGATCTCGTCAATCGTCCTCCAACCCTGAGCACACCATACTCATCTACGAATGGACTTAGTTTGTGTAGCTTATTTGCTTTGTCTTTGCGTTTTACTTCTTTGGATTGTGTTATATCTTTGATTTCCCTGCTGAATGCTTCTGTTTGGACCTGTTTTATTATAAAAAGCTCTGCTTCCTGTCTTTCCTCAACAGTTGTGGTTTCATTTGTTTTAGGCTTGAGACCCCTGATTTGCTTGGCATAACGCTTGAGACAAGCAATGGCTTTGACGGCCCTTCTCCAGTCAGAAAACTTTGACAGACGGTCTAGCAATGTCCTGTCTTCCTTTGCTCTGGTGTTAAGCACCTGGGCCTTTCGAAGTTCTGGATCATTGTCAATGACCTCTCCCACCGTCGCATGTCCTATGGGTAGCTCCTTTTCCATAGAAAGTCTGAGCCAGTAAACCAATTTGAAGCCACAAGCTGATCTGCCGTCAGGCCCCTCGAAGCATGATCCGCAGGATTGTCTTCGGACTTAACAAATTGCCACTGCTTGGGATCCGTGGTGGACCTAATCCTTTCGATTCTGTTCGCCACAAACACATGAAACCGTTTGGCATCATTGTTTATATATCCAAGTACGACCTTGGAGTCTGTCCAAAAATATTCTTGAAGACCATCTATCTCTAGCTCATTTCTGAGCATAACACTTGTTCTTGCTGCTACCACAGCTGCAGATAACTCAAGCCGTGGAACTGTGGTTACCTTGGTTGGGGCGACACGTGCTTTCCCCATGACAAGTGAGCAATGGACATCTCCGTTGTTGTTGACTGCCCTGAGGTAGGTACACTCCCCATAACCTGTGACGCTGGCGTCTGAAAAGTGATGAAGCTCATACTGCTTGACATCTGTGAAGTTCTCTGGAATGTAGCACCTTCTGATCTTTACTTTAGACAGGTTTTGAAGATCTTGCAGCCACAATTCCCACCGTGTCCTGAGCTCTTCTGGGAGTGGCTCATCCCAACCAACCTTGTCTCTACACATCTGTTGCAAGATCTGCTTGCCCCGGAGGATAAAGGGTGCTACGAACCCCAGTGGGTCGTAGATGGAAGCTATCGTGGATAGGACTCCTCTTCTGGTCAGTGGGTGTTCCTTGACAGTGACCCTGAACCGGAAGTCATCAGAAGACACACACCACTGAACCCCAAGAGCTCTCTCCATGAGCGGCTCTCCTAAGGCCATATCCAGGTCCTTGACACTGTCTGCACACTCTTCCTTTGGTATTGATTGTAATACCCTTTCGCTGTTGGAAATGAACTTATGCAGTCTTAGCTTGCCTGTGCTGCAGAGCTCTCGAGCATCCTTGACGAGCTGGATTGCCTCAGCATCAGACGTTACACTCACAAGTCCATCATCAACATAAAAATTCCTTTGGATGAATGCAACAGTGTCTTGGTTGAAGCGATCCTGACCTTCGTGGCTAGATGTTTAAATCCAAAATTGGCACAGCCAGGTGAGGAGGCTGCCCCAAACAAATGGACTCTCATCCGAAAAATTAATGGCGGAGAGGTTAGGTCACCATTCTCCCACCATAAGAACCTCAGGTAGTCTTGGTCTTCAGGTCTTACGTGAAACTGATGAAACATACGTTCCACGTCGCACATGACAGCAACTGGGCCCTTGCGAATCTACAAAGAACTCCGACCAAGGTGTTTGTGAGCTCTGGCCCAGTAAGAAGGTGGTCATTTAATGATGTGTCTTCGAACCTTGCTGAACAATCGAAGACAACACGTATCTTCCCAGGCTTTTGAGGGTGGTATACCCCGTGATGGGGAATATACCAGACTGGGTGATTATTGAGTTCCTCATCTGGGACCCTCTCTGCATCGCCACGAGCGATGATGTCTTCCATGAAGTTCACATAGTTTGAGTAGTACTTCTGGTCTCTCTTGAATTTGCGTTCTAAGCCCTTTAGACGTTGAACAGCGAGTGACTTATTATTGGGCAGATTTGGTCTGTCTTGTTTAAAAGGTAAGGGCATCTCATAATGACCATCTTGGTTGTGTTTGATACCATTTTTCAACTTGGTTAAGAAGTGGAGATCTTCCTGAGAGATAGTTGCCTCTTCTCCAACTCTTTCACTGAAATCAGATTCCAGCACTTTAATTATCTCATCTGGAGTAAACATTTCTTTGATCCGTGTCTTGCAAACGTAGTGAACTTCACCCTTGAGCTTGGCTGATGGTTTGGTTTCAGGTGTCACTTGCCTTACAATGATGCGATGACTTACTCCAATAGCATCACCTTCGTGCTCACATGAGTCACCATAACCCACTATGCTCCAACCTAAATCGGTTTTCTGAGCAAAGGGTTGGTTTTCCTCCCCACAAACAACTTCTCTGGGCATCAGAGCTTGTGGGCAATTATATCCAACCAGCAGACCAATTTCACATTCCATCTGTGGAGCAATGTGTTCTGCTAGATGCTCCAAATGAGGCCATGCCTTGGCAGTCTCTGGAGTTGGGATGTGGGTGCGATTAGCAGGGATGAATTCACGAGTGTAAACTGTTGGCACTGTGATCTTCTTTGAGGAGAATATCCCTCTTATTTGCAGGCCTTTGAGTCTTTTGCAGGGTACAATTGTCCTCTTTGATGACAATGTTGACAGTTTCAGCTTCACTTGTTCGGTGTTGGTGTTTAAGACATCTGCCACCTCCTCAAGAATGAATGAAGAGTCACTTTGTGAATCTAGCAGAGCGTAGACAAGAACTTCCTTGCTTGAATCACTCTGCGTTGACACATAGACAGGTATTATTGTTGAAGTCTGTGTACTATTACCATCTTGCACAACTCTGTTGGACGTGGCTTCCTCAGTGACATCCGGTGGTTGCGGTAACTTTGGCTTTCTTTCCTTACTTTTACTTATTTCTTTAGATTGTTCTCTCTTTGTTTCTTGTTCTTGTTTTGAACGATCTTCATGTAGGCATGTGGGGTGACGCTTTGAGCAGGTGTCACAGACCATCCGGTTACCGCAGCTCTTGGAGTGATGGCCAGGACTCAAACAGCCGAAACACAGTTTTTCACTCTGAATGAATTTGACTCGGTCAGCGAGTGGTTTTTCAATGAATTTGCGACACTTGTGTAAGGCATGTCCTATCTTCTTACAAGATGCACATGTGACTATGCTCTTTTCACTGGTGTTGGTTGTGAAGATCTTGGCAGCTGCAGTGCGGCTCTTTGAGACCACTACATTTTGCTGCTTAACCTTGCCTTTGTCAGGTTCACTTTGTTGTAGTGCATGGTAAGACGTTATAGGGTTACATGCGATACTAGCTTCCATTGTCAGGAACGTCACAAAATAGTTGAAGCTTGGGAACTTTCCTTGTTCCAGCTGGTATAGCGTGGCCTTTCGGTTCCATCTGGTTCTCAGCCAGTCAGGTAGTTTAGCAGTCAGTTTCTGATTCTCAATTCCATCATTGAGAATATTTAGACTCTCATTGTGAGCCATGGCAGATTCACAACTGCGTAGAAAGTCCACAAATTTTCTTAGCTCAGCACTCTCCTTTGAGGCTACTTTCGGCCAGGCATGCAATTTGTCTCGAAAGGCTTTAGCAATTACAAATGGCTCTCCATATCTTTCATTTAGCAGGTCCCATGCTGCGTAATATGAACCTTCTGAATCAGTCAGAAAATGACCTTCTAAAGCTTCTTTAGCTGCTCCTCCGACATATTTCTGAAGGAAGAAGATTTTCTCTGTCATTGGAATATTTTTCCTCTCAATTAGTGTCTGAAAGGATGACTTCCAATGATTAAACATGAGTGGATCCCCACTAAAGATTGTAGGCTCTGGAATGGGTAACCTGTTTCCTGATATAGCCTCAGCCAAAACCTTCACAAGCTCTCCTGTGTCATCTTGAAGCACATTTCTTGGAGCCACATATCTTGGTGATTGTGTGTGCTGATACACAGGGTTCACCTGATCAACTGCTTGGGCAACTGTAGGCAGTTCAGTGTTCTGTGTTTTTAGTCCTTGGTCTGGATAGACCTCACTTTCATCATAGACTTGAAGCCTTGCTCTGGCTGCATTCAGCCTTTTCAGCTCCTCTAAACGCTGAAGCTCTCTTTTCAAATGTTCTACAGACCTTTTCCTTGCAGCATTCTCTTCTTGCTGTTTCTTTAAAAGAGCTGCCTCTTGCTTCTCTTTTGCTATCTTACGTTCAGTCTCTTCTTTTCCTGCTTGAAGACGGCGAGTTACTGCAGCTGCTTCTTGTTCTGCAGCTATCAACCTATCTTCGGCTTCAAGTCTTTGCAGTTTCTCTTGGTGGCTCTCTTGCTCAGCCATAATCTGCAATACAGCTTGTGTAGCTGCATACTCTGCAGCAGCTTCTTGTCTTTTGGCAGATGATGCAGTGGAGTGAATAGTACTAACCTTAGAACAACTGGAGGCTGGAGGTGAAACACTGGAAGTTGAAGATGCAAATACAGAGCTGGCATCAGGCCAAATCAGCTCCTCCTCTGTTCCTTGAATTTGAGACTGAGCATTTTTTACAACAAGGCTGGTGACTGATGTACACTTGTCAAGCTTGCGGCGCATGTCATGAGATGGGCTGTCAATACTTCGATATTCATCATAAACACTATTTAGTTCAGACAGTTCTCTTTGAATAGTGCTGATATGTTCTTGTAGGATATTACTGGGATCCTGTCTTATCACAGATTTCTTAGTCACTTTAATTAAAGCTTTCCAGCGTTCATAAATGCTGTCAAAGCGAAGTGATAGCCCTTGTGTTTTCTCTTTATGCAATTCCTTTCCTTTTTCTGTTAATGTTCGGGATCTTTCACTTCTGCGTGGCTCCACTTTACAAGGCTCTCCAGACTGTACTTCTTCTTGTGGAGTGCTAGACTCACCTGTCTGCTCTGGCTCTGCAGTTTGTTCTGTGGCAGCTGCAATACACTGAGTCTGCTCACTTGTTTGTGACATTTCCACTTATTTTGAAATTACTTGTACAAAATTAACCTGTCTCACATGAGCAGTGTAGTTAACAACACACAATTCACAAAATACTCAGGTGAATAAACCAAATTAA
Source organism: Epinephelus cyanopodus (assembly GCA_026686955.1). Lineage (NCBI taxonomy): Eukaryota > Metazoa > Chordata > Actinopteri > Perciformes > Serranidae > Epinephelus > Epinephelus cyanopodus. Next base: position 38,841,114 of record CM048918.1, read on the forward strand.
ATTAGGTCACTGTCTTTCAAATCAAAACCTTAAAGGGAAGGTAAATATTATAACACTTAGTTACAGCTGCCTTATGGCCACACTTCAATACATTTGCATAAAGAATATTAAATCATGCATAGAAAACTTCCCTTCAAATGTCAGCTTACACGAATGCACACCTTTTTTTCAGTTAAATGATAAATGATCAATGTAAACTAAGCACCAATAAGTCAAACACATCAATGTCCCTTTAAATCTTATGAAAAACTGCAATTGTTATTCGGCTTCACACAGTTCCTTATAGTTTTTCAATCCTTATGTCACCCTTCAGACATAAACTTTAATGTCTGGCTTATGGACATCTTCATGAAGAAACGGACGAACTTATGTGTCCTTAACGCTTAACAGTGGCTTATCTGTAGTCCCGTCTTGACGAGCTGTCGATCACGAGCAGGTCAGGGAAAGTTCACGCAGGTCCGAGTTTGACTATCACTCCCTCCAGGAATTAGACGACACCATTGGTTTTCAGTTACTGATGGATTTATTGTCATTTCTCCGCCCTTCATCGCCGCCATCAAATCCACCGTCAAACTGTTCAAATATATAAGTTACAGAATGACAACATATTAATATTACTCACGAGCCGTAGCACACAACAGTAAAATGCACATGAACATACATATAGCAAATCCCAAAATAAAACATACCTCGCTGGCTGCACACAACCGAGAGGGAATGAGTCCACTTGAGCAAAAAAAATAAAAATAAACTTCCAAAAAACGGCAATGAAAGTGTCTGCTTCATCTTTTGTCCAATCATGAAATGTTACCTTGTACTTTAACTTTCTCTGCTGTCAACTCCTTCTTGGAGGACATTACAACCGCAGCATCTCTGTACCTGCTTGCCCTCATGTAAACATCATGCGCAACACCTTAAAACGTCCCCTGCGCAACACAATACACAACTAGTACCTCTGCAGTCCTGATACAAACCAAAATTGAAAATTCAGGAAAACAAACCATCTAAATAATATATGTAAACAAAATATATCAAATAATGACATAAATAATATTTATGGCAGTTAAATTGAGGGTTGAAATGAAGTGTGCGAATATATCTGCAATCGCCGGCCGTTGGGGCTACTGGTGGCCGTCTGGAAAATTACTGGAGATTTTCCTCAGGATCCTGGAAAAGACAACCAAGACCAACAGGGCCGAGAGGGCAGATGAGCTCTCAGGGAGTATATTTGTCATCTAAGTTGGGCTTTTATTGTGAAAGGTAAAAAACTGAAGGAGTGAAGAGGTATTGAGCTGCTGTGGACACTATGGAAAACAATAAGTTGTTGGAGTCCTGTTTCTATTTCATTACCTGCAGGCTACACAATTGGTGCTTCTCAGTGTCAAGAATGCTTCCTTGGTACGATGAGTCCTTTCAAGTCGGTCCTACAGAGTCTAGGCAAGACTCCTTCTTGGCATTTGGTGAACACACATTGGAACAAGCCAGTGAGTGCCCAGGTGTGTATAACTGAAGAAACCCCACCTTCAATTCCAAAGCAAGAGTTGTGGGTACGTCATGCCCGCTAAGGATACATGCGTACATCCTTTAAAATTCTTCGAAGGAAGGACTCAGTTGCCGAATTCGAAGGATCCTTGACATTGGAAGAGTCCTTTTACAGGATTCGATGACGTAGCCTCCTTGAAATTCAGCCACTGAAGATCCCTTCCTTGACTTTGAGAACCCATATGTTTTGGCTTGGTGTCAGTTGCTCATGCGCAATGCATCCTGGTACATGTAGGCACTGCTGGCACACCTCCATGAGCAAAAGAACTTGGCATTCTTGGTCTGAGGAATTTATTGATTCAATCAACTACATTTACCATCAATTCTAGCTGCTTCTCAAAGTCAAAGACGGATCCTTAAGCGGATGAATTTCAAGAAGGCTATGTCATCACATCCTGCCGAAGGACTGTTCCAATGTCAAGGATCCTTCGAATTTTAGCAAGGATCGAGTCGTTCCCTCAGAACTTTCAAGGATGCAGGTGTGCATTCTCAGCGGGGATGAAGTACCCAGAATTCTTTGTGCACAATGTGCCAGAATTAAAGGTGGGGCTTCGACTGACCGACTGACTAGAGATCCACAGAAAAGGTGGCATTTTTTTCCCCAAATGCCTGATACTGTCGCAAAATGATCGCTTTCATACATATGCCAATTTATTGTCATCAGACGTGTAAATGTACCTGATAATTATTTGGTCAGAAGATCAGTAACAAGGCCTTTGAGGTGGAAGAAAGGTCCGTCTGTCCTGTGTACATGTGGAAAAATCCCAAAGGGAACAATGTCATTTTTAATTAAGTTCAGTATAAACATTTACTTTGAGTTCATTTCAAACTTTTGAGTGTTTGCTGAACTCATTTTACAAAATTAAATTTGCTTCTACTCAGGCAGAATGTCAGTAAAGTAGCAGCTCTTTCATTCAGAGCAGCGTGTTGGTAGCCTTTCAATCAGTGTACCGATGATGTCATCTCTGACAGCCGAGCAGCCAAGCGGCCCCACCCGCTTAACACACGTACACACACTGCTGTTATTTAAGTAAACAGCTTCATACACACTGTACCGACCATAACTCTGAACCACAGAAGCACCTGCTGAGGAGCACTTGCAGGTCCACACAGGTGAGTAAACCAAACACACATATATCTGGGCCCTGAGGGATGACACTGTACACACAGGAGTGATTCAAGTAAACTCTGGGTTCTGTTTTCTTTTAATCCTTCGCGTCAACTCATGCGAGGAGAGAAGGCGATTGACAGGCCCACCTTTCTGTGCTTTTGCACGACAAATGAATTGAAGTTGTCAGGCCTGCCTCTGTCAGCCAGAAAGTTATGAAATACAGTCGTTATGGGCCTATATGTTTTCATTCATGAGGTCAGTTTGGAAAGCAAACAGACGATGTGCAGCGTATTGAAAACTCACAGTTATCCAGGCTTGTGCACAAGAGGAATGAATGAGGAGAGGGTTAATGATGCCTGCCACGGTGAAAAGAGAAATACTTAGTGTACTGAGACTGAATCAACATTTGAACTTCTTCAATCAAGAGAGCAGACAGCCAACGCCTGCCCCCACTGTGCAGACTCCTTACCTTACATAAGTCAGGGCCTGAAGACACATCTGGAAATCAACTCCCCCAACATCAGACCTCAGTGCCCATTGCAAAAAGGCTTCACAAATGGACCACACGTTGTACATCACTTTGGTTTGGACATATTCTTTTTCAATCTCGCAGGCCTCACTTCATATGTCATTGCTTTCTGCATTTGATTTTTTCTTGGCCGGCTGCTCTGCGTAGCGTCAAATGAACAAAACCTCAGCTACAGACGCAGAGCTGCTGACGACAGACCATTAGCTTTAATATTGTCTCAGGTGTTCCAGCACTTAACATTCAGTATTACACACACACAGAGTGAGATCAAGACTTCAGTTATTAGTTCAAATACTTCAGTGGAAGTAAAGACATTTGGGAAATGTGAATTAGTGAATAAAAGTAATACGAGGTTCTGAGTGAATGTTGAAAATAGTACAGCACTGAACATGCATAGTGTTCTGCATTCCTGCCTGTAACATCTGGCGGTAAAGAAAATCATTACATAATATTTGTTTTTTTAAAAAACAGACACATAGCAATGAAAGTCAAGCAAACTGAGAGTTTATTCATTTTAAATCTGCAATATTTTTTTGCCACTTGGGGGCAGTGTAGCAAGTTATTTAAAGCAGCTCTTCAGAACTTTTTTACCTTTTATGCACCTGGAAGTTGTTTGCGATCCACCAATAATTTGAGAGAAGAAAAAGAGCCGTGTTTATAGAGAGTGTTCTTCGAGTAAGCGGTACGCAACGGGCATTACTGAACACCTAAGAGTTTTACCAGATGCATCTTAAGGACTTGGTTGTACTTTCGATGTCATGGCAGATAAAGAAGGAGCGTCATCTAAAAGAAAAAGAACAGAAGAACAGAAGAAGGCTAAAAGGGACAGTGATAGGACTCGAGCCCAAATGCGTGTAAACTTCGGTCAGGCATTCACCAAGTGGAGAGAGCTGAGAGATTTGAAAGGTTTAAAACTGATCCTGAGTTGGCCCTTTTCCTAATCGACAGGTATGTCATTTTTGTTTTTATTTAGAGAACATACCGCAACTTGTTAGACGTTGTTTCACTTCAACATATGACGACATGGAAGTTAGAAGCAAGCTAAATGTAACGTTAGCTGATGTGAACCGCTTTTGTCTCGTAACGTTACAACAAACGCCACAAAATGATCTGTGACTGTGACCATGAACACAAATATTCAGCAGGCAGTTGTCCTCAGTTTATAAGAAATTCAGAGCTACACCAGAACATTTATGATTTTCCTCTCGCTCTCCAAAACAAATGCATGCGGTAATTGCCATTTGCAGTCGAGACTTTACGAATGAATTCGAAGGCTGCAGTTGGAATTTTACGACACCAAGCTGTGGGTGTCATACCGCTTCGACCAAAAGGGGCGCTATAATCAACGAAAACGGAAAGTTCCGCACAGCTGCTTTAAACCGTAGCATAAATAGCACTTTATAAGATTGCATTCAGATTTTAGCAAAAAATGTTTCTTTACACAGCCAGAAAACTATTAGCAAAATGTTAACATTAATCTGAAGTTGCGTCCATATTCTCCTGATAAATATAAGTCTAATATTTACCGTCTTTTAAAATGTCTGTCTTTTTAGGGATTCAATTTTCACTATGCACACCAGCTAATCGCTAATTTTGCTTTTGCACTGATTTAGAGACGTTTCTTTCCCAGTGTAATTCAATGGGAAAAAGACTTTTGGGCTGCAGTGCAGTACCACTGTTTGGCCACTACAAAAATTACAGCCCACAGTTAGCAGCAGCAGCAGCTAATTTGCATCAATTGTGACTCGATTCCATGTAATATGATTTTAATGGTACATTTTCTATTTCCTTACATTTGCATATTTCATGGTCATACAGTATCGGCTGGTTAAACTCGGCAACAATCACCAGTCTTCACCAGTCACCAGCAAATTTGCTTTGCCACCAGAAGCAAATATTTTATTCGCCACTTTACTCCTTCTGAATGAAGTAAACGGGAGGCAAAGTTTGCCAATGTTAATTTCACTCATGTGTGATCGTACCCCAAGGCTGTGCTCCACTGACTCTCATGCAATCATGTCAGTTTTTCAATTTGTATTTTTGTAATAGTTTTTTACACGGGGTAATATTGGTTATCAGGTATTAAGAAGTGCAGTGATGTAAATGTGCGGTTGATCAATGTTGAAGAGAGTATATTTATGTAATAGTTTGACTCGTGATGGATCGGTATAGGTTGGGCTAGACGAGCTTATTCCAACTCCTTTTTGGACATGAAATGTTGCTTTATGTTTCTCATTGTTAGTCTGTTCATGATTTGTTGTTTGTCTCTGTTTTCGATGTTCGAAAGAAATAAATCAAATTGAACCAAAATCTTCATTTTCAGGCTGGTTTTGTGGACTTTGAGCGAGTCATGGTTAAACTTTGTGCACATGTATATAGATGTAGTTAACCGCAGAGGGTGGAAGGAGATATAAGTTAAAAGTTACACATTGCATCACTTAATAAGCACATGCCTGACAAATAGCTGGACCACTAGTGGCTGAGAACAAAGGGGAAGGGCTCAGTGAAGTGCAAATTGTCACACCGTTGATATAAAATATTGATCACTGCAGCTTTAAAGCCACTAAGTAGAATTAGAAAATTACACAGGGCTTGCTCCTTAGTGCTCCTGTCTGACAAAAAAACCCTTGTGATCAGCTCATTAGGCTTCTTCAGTGCTGCTTCAGTTTGTTTCCAGTGTGAGTGGAAATTAGGCCTGGTTAACAGATCAGGCTCCACTTTGTTTTCAGGTCTACTAAAACACTGGGCAGTGGGTGGCCTGACAGATTCATGCACCCACTATTCATGCTACTGTCCGACCTCACAGCACCGTGTGTGTGTGTGTGTGTGTGTGTGTGTGTGTGTGTGTGTGTGTGTGTGTGTGTGTGTGTGAATCAGAACTTCAAAGGCCTTCGCCAAGGGTGTGTAATTCCATTCAAGGAGACTGAAGCTGTCAGAGCCGCTTTGCAGCAGAAACTAGGTGAAAGAGGCACCTATTCACACGTCAAGTGAAAAGGCAATATTTATGGTGTGTGAGCGCACAGCTTACTGCACTCTCTCCCTCTGTGTCTCCCTCCCACCCTTGTCCTCTTTCTTACGCACACAGGCACACACACCCAACACAATACACACAACCTCTCACCCTTGAACACATTCCTGCAGTTCTTACATTAATTCTGCTTGTGTCTTTCTGCTGAACCTGCAGCGTCTGCTGACGTCTAGCCGCACCACATGCCGACCTCTGGGGCCCGCAGCAAATTGGCCTGTCTGTGAACTGAGGGCAGCTTGTGTCTGTGAGCTGGGCGCGACTGGTACTGTACAGAGCGATCCAGACTGCTGGAGTCATGGGGTGAATGTAAACATTTGCCTCTGCTCTTAATCTCCTAATTAGGCCAAATTGAGGGTATGAGAATCTGAAAGTCTTGCCTGGCCACAGGAATTTTCATGAGACGCCGTAACACACACACGTGAGCAATGTATTGAGGGTGGACAAAATAATTTGAATACGAGGGGTGATTTTTCTTGACAGAGTGAAGTAAACCAGGATTAGTTTTAATCCTGGCTTAAAGAGTGGCTTCTGGATCTGCACGGATTGACAAACCGTGCCTGGGTACAGTGTGCAGTGTTTACACTAATCACCTGAGTCTCTCATGTGAGAGCCTCCTTAAAGTTGCACAGAGCTGTCGCAGTGGGCAGAGGCCTTGGATCAGCAGTAGGTGGGTTACACCGCCTCTTCATTCAACACATTCCCACTCTGACTTTGTCACATATTAACGTGCTTAGTCATGGACTTTCCACATCCACATACGACATGCAAGGTACCCTGGGTGCGCTGGTTGTTGGCGTTTTGGGACACTGTGTCAATTTCTGTCTGTGACATAGATTGTCTTCTTTCAAGATACACTTCAGTTTTCATAGGAAATTAAACGTTTACACACAGTCTCTTTCAAAATAAATGCACTATGTCGATACAACACTGCAAATTGACATTTTTTTACCTTCAACAACAAACACACGTGGTTGGGTTTAGGAATAATCATGCACAGCGTTTGGCTTTATAATGTTATGAGACGTGAACACTGCTCTCCCTGGTCAAAGTCGGTGTATATTGGACCCATGCTCACAATGCATTTTCCCAGCCACATTGCTGCAACCACTGACTGATGGTCTGTCTTTGGAGTTGCTATCCATTCTCCCCCTGGTGAGGTGCTCTGTAGCAGCTGGGAGTGAGGCCCTAGCTAACATTAACTACATTGACGTGAACTTGAAGCCAATGCCGTGAGCCTTTGGTTCTGGTTAGCAGAGGGCGAAACTTTTAGGGGCCCAGGCACACCAAACCCACTTCAGAGAACTAGCGGCAATGGAGGCCCTGTGTTGCATCGTCACAAAGACTACAGCTGATGGTCAACCAGCAGCGTACATTCTGCAGTTGTGTGAGAGGAAATAACTCTCTAATACAGCATATTATTATATTTAACGTTAGCTGTTTGTTTACTTTCCTCGCTTCTTGTGTGCTGAACTGAACTGCCAATCAGAGTGATTTAATTCACCGACAGGCTCCTCCGTCACTGATGCCGATTCAACATGCTGAGTCTGCCAAAAAGAAAGCCGATGGGGGCTGACGAGGGGCAAGGAGACAGACACTCACCGCCAGTCCGACACTGACCAACAGCCAACTGTTGGCTGTCACCATGGGGATGTGCACATTTGTAGAACAGCCAATAGGAACGCTCTCTTTGACCAAAGTCTCCTGTCATGGACTGCACTTTCTGAAGCCTGAAAGCAGAGCCAAGAGGAGGTGCAGAGGTCACTTTGGGACTTTTGCCCATTGAAGCCTACGTAACGCTGCCAACCCCAGCTTTAGTATCATTATCAAAAACACTGCAGAGTGAATCAGCACATTTGCAGTCATTACCTCTGAGAGTTCTGGACTAAGTTAAAAGAGATTATTACCAGTCATGTTAGTTCTTATTAGTGGGAGTATTTGCACACAGCCCTGCAGTTGCCTGAGGATGCTCAGAGATGTTCTGAGAAGCTGGAACAGATAACAAAAATCACATAGTTCGGTGGAATTGGACAAGTGAAAACAGACAAAGCAACGGGTGCAGGGACAAAAAAGTGTTGACTGAGATGACCCTGAAAACCTTGAAGTGCTTAAAAACAAGAGGATAAAGGCTTTCATCTGTTGGAAAAATGCACAGCAGAATCTTCTCCACTGCAATTTCTTTACCAATGGGAGAACTCACTAATAAAATGACTTGAGTGAGGCATCCCCATGGCTCACTGCTTTAAGATGTATAGCATGCTGTGGCCCTTTGTTTCATGGTCCTCTCTGTATTTCCTGTCCGCCTTCACTGTCAAACAGTAAAATGAAGACATGAACATCCCCAAAATTGCAGAAAAATCTTTTGATGTGTCATCTGACCACATCTGAAGTGCTTTACCTGCTCTGAAAGGCCACATTTGACACGTTCCTGCTGGCTGCATCCCACTGCCTGCCTGATCTCCATCCAAAAATGTGGCGTCTTTGGTGTGTCTTGACATAATGATTTGTACAAATGAGGATGACGCGCACACTTTGGACGCTCACTACTCAAAAGAATTCAAGGTGTTGCTCTCGGTTGTGCACAAAAAAAGTGATGGAATTATTTGTGTGACGAAGGAAAAAAGTTGAATAAACCGGGTGTGATTATCAGATTGTTTGTTTAAGAAAGCTACAAAAACTTGCAGATGCAGCCCCCCTATTCGGCCTTGGAAAGGTGGGTTTGGAGAGGTTTTTCCACAACATGCAGTTTGCATACTGAGAGCAGTAATCTCAATAAGATTCCTTTCTTTCTGGAGTAACTAATCTTCCTGAAGGAAATCGTTCAATTTCATTCAACACCGAGCCAAATCTAGGACTATAAAAAACATGTCTGAGATATTAAACTTTAGTAAATCTAATTTAAAAGAACGAAATGCCACCAAAGAAGCTTTGCAGCAAGTTCTATGTATTTGTTCATTCAAATGACAAGGATAAGGTACAAAAATTCAGGTAATACAGCCCGTTGTAATTCTGAAGTCGTCAAATACCACTGCTTTGTCAGGGATTTCAGCATCTGACACCAACGCCAAAAGCCACCTTTCGCAGCAGTATAACACACCACTGGGCGGCGTCAGTTTCTAACACGGCTGGACAAAATGTTTTGTGGTGTTACACTGCCTGTAAAGACACAATATAAGGAGCTGGAATGTCCCTGTATGGTAAGTGGGAGAGGCAGTGGATGAGTTCAACAAGCCCTGGACTTTCACCCGGGAGGCTGCTTTTTGAATGTGGAGCTAAACCCTGATGTTTTTTTGGTATCCTAGCGAAGTGCTTTTGTTGCACGCTGACACACCTTTCTGGAAGGTAAACGACAAACGCAGGAGGACACTTGGTACGTAATATGTAGACATGAATGGCACTGACCGAGCGGCGATATGTGACAAGTTGGTCTGAGAATGGATTGGTCGACAACAGCAGCATGTACAGATCAAAGAAAAGTGATATGAGCATGAAAGAAGAACATAAAATGGGATTAAGTTTTACTTTTCTTCATTGCCACATCGAGGGAAGTTCGTCCAAAAGCCGGTCAGCGTATTCATACCCTTCATCGTAGTGACGGGTGCTTCATCAGCTGTGAAGGTGACGACAAACAGAGTTACACTATGATGGAGCTGGAGCAGGAAGGGTCCGGTTTGAGGAAGGCCTCAGGTGAGATTTATGCTTTATCATAAGTGATTCATAGCACCAGGCTTCAAGGATGAAGACTGGTTGTAAAGAGCAGCACGCAGCTGCTTCCCTGAGCTTCTTTATGGAAAGCAAACAGGGCCAGTGTCTATGAAAACACTAGAGGTCTTTAACTTCAAATCAAAGCTGCAACGGTGGCTCATGTTAGATTGAATGACATACCGTTTGTCTGTGTTGTGCTCCAGACTCTTCCTCTTGACGTATAAAAGCATTGTGCAATGTGTTATTACTTAGTTTCACCAATGCACCTGCAAAGACGATTTGACCTCATCGGACCTCTGTTCACTGCCTCAGGTAGCTGCTTTGCTGTTGTGATTAAATTACTTTTGAGCTTTGGAAACAAATGTAAAATATCCTGAAATCGCTCTTGTCTTTATTGTGTTACCTAACTGAATGTGACGGTGCTGTGCAGCATTATCAGTCCTGTCAGCACTACAATGGGCAGATGCCAGGCTGATAAGGAGTGTTCTCTCCAGCGGTCTGGTTTACCTCATATTTCCATCTCTTGCTTCATCCACAGAAGTCTCTGCCTAAATAATGCGCCCTGCTCACTCTCACTCCTGCACATTCAAAAGCAGAAATTGTTTATAAAGTGCTGAAGAAAACGGATTAGATTCCCTTCAACTTAATATGTTTCCATGTGCTTGTCCAAGAGCTGGGTACTGTCATATATCACTACTTTTATGTAAGAGTTCGCCCGCTGTCTTTGGTTGCTTAAATTCATTGGTTTTGTTTCACAAGCACATTTTTATTTTACTGTAACGTGAGCAAAGTGTGACATTTTGATAAGACTGACTGGTGTACTCTGTCTCTTATCCATATTTGGTGAATCTGTCCCCTTTTACCGGTGATGATTATTAATAAGAGTTGGAATATGATGTAGATCTGCTAGTCTCCCCGAATGATCGAGTGTGGAAATAATAACATGCACTAAAGATCAAGTCTTTCTGCCGGGGACAGATTCATGAGTTGTCCTCCTTGTGCCAAAGTGATGTGAAGATCTGTACAGGCAGGCCTTGAATAAACATTTATATTACCCCACTCAGCAAAACACATCTTCCAGACTCTCCGAAGAATTTAAAGTATTTCTCTCGAGTGTGACGAAGCACTATAATTTCCAAGAAAGAGCAAGTGGCCGGGGCTCAGAGACATACCAAATCTTTACCAGCTGGGATTTTGTTTTATGAGAATAATCCCTATATGTGCATGATACGCACAGGAACCCACGAAGAATCCTCTCCAATACAGCTTCCTCCTCCGTCCGAGACAGAATACTCCGTCCTCTGGAAAATTCCACTCAGCGGTCCAAGACCATGTCCTGTGATAAGAAACATGTTATTCCTGATGGCGACAGAGAAAATAACAATTTTGATTTTTTTTTTCTAACAAAGCTGAAAGTCCAAAATGAGTTCTGAAGTTTACAAGGTTCTGCTGGTTTTGTTATAAAAACGTGACTGTCCAGCTGTAACTGACAGATATTTCTCAGCTGGCTCCAAACAGGCGCGCATTAAACTGACAGAGCCCATCTGCTCAGGTTTTGTCTCGGTTGTTGCCTCTATAAGTGGTCGGAGAGACACTCCTGAATAAGTCTGAACTTAACACTTTCAAACTGGTATATTGCATAATAGGAAAATAATACTTTTCAGAGAGGAAGAGTCAGACTTCTGGAGACAGAAGGCAGGACTGCTGTTCCTCAACATCAATTCATTCTTATGTAACAGGTAGCAGTGGAAAAGGGAGGACACTCTTGGAGCATCTCTTTCTAACAAGCGACCAAAGAATGTAGACAGTCTAAGATTGAGATGATATGGATCTCTCAAGGTGATATGGACATTGTTGGATAGAAAAATGTTATCAATCCTATCAATGTGTATATTCCAGTGGAGGAGGAAGTACTCAGATTACTCACTAAAAGGTCCAGTGTGCAGGATTTAGGGGTTATATTGGCAGAAATTGAATAAAACATTCATGACTATGATTTTATTAGTGTATAATCACCTGAAAATATGAATTATTGTGTTTGTGTTCAGACTGTTTTCATAAACTGTTTGTATGTTTCCCAAGGAAAAGTAAACACTCAAATTCGTACATATTCCACGCATTTCGAAAGGCTGCGATTATGTGACCACTGCGATGATGGGTGTTAATAACACATATTCATTCCAACCTCGTCACATATCGTCGAGTGGTCATGGAATTTCCACGTTCAGATACAACATGCAAGGTACCCTTGACACTGTGTCGCCGAGGGATGGTTCGCCCAGGGCGTAAAACTAGCCGGGACCGCCTCTGGCTTCGACCATTTGTGCCAGCTGTGTCAGACTATTTTGACCCGCGGCGCATTGTATGTGTGCCGGGAACGCAGGACGCCAGCTACCGGATCCCTGGTCATTCTCTGGTAACTTCTGACACATTTCTGCCGTGAAGCCTCCACCAGAAAAGAGGAAAAACGAAGATGAACATGTTGGACTTGGACAAGAAGAACAGACAGTTAAACACAGTACAAATGTCGCACGGCATTTTATTGAAAAATGGAAGGTAAGGTAAGGTCATTATTTTTAGTCAGTTAGGCACGATTTTTTTATTTGGCTGGTGAAAAATATGTTTGGCCGGTAAATTTTTGGAGGTCACTAGCCAATGGCAGATGAAGTAAAAAGTTAATTTAAAAGACAGCCTGCAACTCAAGCAGCCCTGCTCTTAAGTATGCATAACTTTGGGCCTCGACAAAATGTAAACGGCTGTAAACATGTTTATTTCTGCTGTAAATTTGGGCAGTTTAACGTGGAGGTCGATGTGTATTTACTCTGTTTTGGAGTCAGCCTCAAGTGGCCATTTAAGGAAGTGCAGTTTTTGGCTCCTCAGCACTGGCTTCATTTTTCATTTTTCGGTCGGTCCTGACCGACAGACGTTCCCGAATCTTATAGTCTCTTTTGTAAGACACTGTCATTGCTGTCTTTGTATAGATGATCCTTCTTCTTCACTCTCAGAGGTTTGTAGTCTTCTGGTTTCACACCAGTCACATGATAGAAATGTCATCAACATTCCCACTGACCTGACCTGTTCTGTTCACTTTGCTCACTCGGACATTACAATTCTACGATTCAACTGACTTGGACATTTGTGTTACAGCTTCTAGGTAACTTCAGGGTTGCAGTGCATGTTGGAAAGAAGCATTAAGGACCAGCTAGTGCACATTTAGCAGCTTGAGAGCCAGATATTTCCCTCAGGAGTTGGTGGAGACCAAAAACAGAGCTAAAATAGAGTAAATATTGGACTCATGTTTATCAACTGGACACAAACACGACTTTAATTGAATGCTAATGTTGCTCTTTGTCTTCTGGATGTGTAATATACTCTCCACTGCTGTTTTTCAGTGATTGTTGCTGATCTATTGTCTTAAACCCAGATAACCCCCTGGGTTATCTGGGTTATCCTGATCATTGTGAGCAGCAGAGGCTGCAGGAATATCACAATAGTGACAGTAGCTGTAGAAGCAGCAGTTGTATCAGCAGACATTTGCTGGCTGATATCCAGCCCCAATAAAAACGGCTCAGATATATCAGCCTGACCTGAGCACAGTCTGTTCTTTGTTGACAGTGGAGTCTAACAGCAGCAGAGGAGATGTGTGATCAGACCCAGCCTGTGATAAATCATGACTCAGCAGTGTAGCATGATAAGCAAAAGCTGTTCGAACAAGCCCGGATGACAGAGAGATGAGAGAAACTGTACTTGTGCTCCTCCTATCCGTCTGCACGTCTCTTTCTATTGACTGTCTGATCTAATGTGTGTGTTTACTGCATATATAAATGGATGTCTGTCACTCCATGTGTCTGACTGTCCTGTTACTCATCCTATCTCTCCGTCCTGTGCTGACTTTTATTGTCAGTCCATCCTTCACCTGACTGTCACTGCTGTGTCGCTGTCAGACTCTTTTCTGTTTTGACTTGTCTCTTACTGCCCTCTAGTGGACGAACCGCAGCGTGTGTCAGCTGTCATGACTGAGGGACTCCACTGGAGGTCACCTCACTTTGCAGCCTGAGGGTGTTCTCACATACAGTCCTTTTTAAACAAACCAAACTCAGTGCTCTTAAAGTGCATCAAAAAGTGGATCAACAGAAAAGGGTATTTTTTTTGTGTTCACATTGTCAGTTCACTTGAAAAAGGACTCAGTTCTCTTTCTGGTCAACTTCAGCTCTGATAGGCCTCAGACCTCTTTCTATAATAATATATTATCATAGTTTATTTTTATTTACTTTGACGTGGCCTTGCACTGCAGTTATCAAGCCCCTCACTTTCAGATGAACTTAAAATTAAAGGAACACCTAAGTGTTTCTGTGCTGTAGACTGTTGCCATTTGATGTACTCTACTTTCAACAAATGGGGATGTGCAGTATCTTCTGTGGACTGAAGTACTCCTCAACCTGCATCCTTCCAAGCGCTACAGGCCACCGTAGTTTTGCCCAGTGCAACAGCATGTGATCCAGAGGGCTTAATGCAACGGCAAAGAGCAAAGCCAACCTGGAACCAAGGTGGTCTGAGTACAGTTCGCTTCAGAGTGGTCTGAGATTTCTTGGAGTGTTCACATATGCATAAAAAATGGTGGATCCCCGCTTTGAGGGCTGAAAAGGACCAAATATGAAAACACAGTTGGCAGATCTGCATCAAATCAACAGAGAAAAACTATAATTAATCCAAAAATATTATAATGAAACAATTAAACTGCCGAGAAACGGCCCTGTCTGGGTGACTAGAAGGACTCGGGGTCCTCCCAAAAGGGCCCCTCTAGTGTGACTTGGGCATGGAGCATGGAAATGCATGCCACTGTTACAGTAACAGATTACTTCTGATTCTTAGAGTAAAGTACCAAAATGGAAGAGTCAAATCAAGAGTTTAATCCCTACAGTGTTCATTTTTAACCCTTTATAGTACACACGTTTTATTCATTTGTTTGTCATAACCTCAAAAATGTATACAATACTCACGGGCGGATGGCAGAGGAGATACCAGCACACCAATATAACTGGCTGCACAATCACAAAAAGGAGCACACTACCTAGATACATATCAGGGAAGCTAGCTCACTAAATATTTACAACAGAAAGCTAAAAATGTGTTCACTTTAGAGTCTAACGCGCTCTGACTTCCTGATACGGGTCTGAAACTCTTTCTTGTTACGCTTAACACTGCTGCGACTCTTTTATTATCATACTTGATTTCTTTGATTTATAGTTTTACAACTCTATGATTTTATGAATCAGTTAATCCACGTTTTAAACTGTTTTAAATGTCCTTTTATGTTGACTTGCCTTTCCAGGTGTGATGAATCAGTCAGCTGGTGTCACTCTGCCTCTGCTCCTCAGAGCTGATCTCATGCAATTAGTGGCAGCAGCTGACTGATTCATCACACCTGGTAGGAATCTGTCTGTGTCTGTATCTGTTCTGTGAAGCACTCATGTCAATAGCTCTGATGATAGTCAAGGACTGAAACTGTCTGCTGCTGTTTTTATTATTTTTTGCACTTTGAGCACCTTCTTTTTGTGCCCAGCTCAGGTGTATTGGTGTGCATGTATCTCCTCTGCCATCCTCACTTGGTTGTCCGTTGTACTGATGCACCCAAGATAAACTTTTTTTGTTGCCCTAAGCAGGTGCAGTTTAACAGCAGCCCTGGGACTATACAATATTTATGGAAAACATTCAAAATTAATTATTTTCAAAGTGGAAATTTGTCTTTGTCTTCTCACAAAACATCAAAGGTTCATGCAGACACAATACACCATTAAAAACATACAGTTTGACAATATATATAAGATAAAATCATGCAGGTAGGAGCAAAGAGTTACATGAATAGTAAAAGAGAGCACATCTTATAAAACAATAGTGTTCCATGATTCATTCTGTGTCCGTGTCCTGTATGACACAGGGAATAAAGGACTTCTTTTATATGTTTCAGCTGCTTCTTGGGACTTCAAATCGATGCCCAGATGGCAGCAGGTCAAACTCTGTCCTGCGTACAGCGCTGTCAAATGTATTGCTAAATTGTGTCTGTGACTTGCTGATCACTTGAGGTTCACTTCTAATGGACTGGTGTGGAGTCGCAGGCTTCAAACCCTGCATGTGAGTCCTTAACAGAGTCTTCGAGGAATAGAGAAGCCTCATGGATAAGAGGTCGAACGTCTTCGAGAAACTCAAGCAAGTCCAGCTGCCTATGACGTAGACAGAAAAAGGCGGTTTCAGACCATTTTTGTAGAGAGAGTTGATGGAGCTGAACCATGTGAGGAAGGCCCGTAGAAAGGGAAAACATGGCCTCGAGACAGTCTCTTTTTTTAAGTACTCCAACATAATTGAGGATGTATTGTGTGAGTGTAAACGGACAAATATGGGTATGTCAGCTTGAGGCAACACGGCACCACAGAGGGTTGAAGCATGCCCATGTAAATTCATATTCATTCAGTAAAGCCTAGGCTGGTGAGCCTCTTTGTGGCACATTATTTTTGGCATTTTGACTCACCATATTTTCCATCCACTGCCTACAACACAGCTTGACATTGTGCTCGTGTAATAAACTGTAAACAGAAGATAAATCACTTTCTGTTCAGAGGAATTTCCCAGGAAGAGGCTGGCAGAGCAAACTGAACCTTGTTTACAACATCAAATGGAAAAGCTCTGATGGAAGAATCACTGTTGTGTTATACTGACAGCGTAGAGACATAGTGTAAGAGCTGGAGGGTCGAAACTTCACTGGCTTAATGAGACACTGTACAACACAGGCACAGTTGGATGGTTTCCAGCCTCATCTGTGGCAGATGTCCGTTGCAGAGGAGACCTGTACATCCCTCTTATCTGTGAGTCATTAACTGATAAAAACTCCACGCAGCAGTCAGCACACACACAGCAAAAGTACAGGGAGCCACAATACTGCTATTGATAAGGAAGTCAGCTCTCAAAATTCTCTGCAAACACCGAGCCTGACTCAAAGGTGCCATGTTGAATAGGAAACACTGAACAGTGCGGTGGATGGAAAGAGCTGACGCCCCTGTTGCGTCTAGTCCTGTGAAAATCCCCTCCATTTTCCCCATTGTAAAATCTAACTGAAGGTCTGCCTCATTAACTGCAAATAAATAGTCTGATGTGATCTAATCTGTAATGTATTTATGTATTCATGATGTATTCATCATAAAGCTGCGCAATTATAAACCTGTATTAAAATAAGTAAAGCAAGTTTATGTTTGACAGCTGAGAAGTTAAGAAGCTATATGCTGCATCATGAGCTTCCTCTCCCTGTAATATGTTGTAGTTAAGTCTCTATTTGACAAATGTTCTGACAGCCTGTTTTCATTTCTAACTGGGACAAAACAACTGTTGTTGTTGTTGTTGTTGTTGTTGTTGTTGTTGTTATATCTGGCTGACATGCTGCTAACTTGCTTTACTTCCTCGCCCGTTGCCAGGCAGCCAGCTCTGCATGGGTATGTATGCAATATCTGTTGCATGGATAACTTCCTGTCGCATGGCTCAAGTGTTAGTGCACATGGCAATATTGCTAACCTGTAACTGCATGTATATTATACATAATGATACATAATTGCATTTTATCTGTGTTTACTCTCTGTTGCTGCTCTGCAGGTCTGAATGTGATGCTAATCTGCTTTCATGCGTGCTTCATGTGCTTCATGTTGCTCACATGCTGTTTGTTGTTGATGTGTTATTGTTACTGATGCTCTGTGGTTGCTTGTTGCTTTGCATACATCTATCTTGACAATTTCAGTTTGCTGTAGTTAACGCTGTCTTTCTCCTGTGAATTTTATCCTTTTATTGGTGTCAAAACATCTCGTAAAAGGACTGCAGTTGAAAATTAGCCAGCTGGCTAACACTGGCACATTTACTGAAGTGTTGATTAATGAGTGTTGTCCTCATGAATAAAAGAAACGAAATGAAAACCTTAAAATTGAGGTTCTGTTTTGTTGGCCTTTACATGTCTACGGCTCAAGACATAGGAATACTTCACGCTTCTGTTAATGTACTTTGTGATGTAATGTACTTTATTTATAGACAACGACCACAGGTGAATCAAAGTGCTTAACAAGAGATTAAAAAAAAATTAAAAACACAACACACAACAGATTCATGATTAAAAAAACAACAAATTAAAGGATAAAACAATAAAATAAAATAAAATAAAATAAAAGCCATCCTAAATAAATAAGTTTTAAGTTTAGATTTGAAGAGGCTCAGGTCAGAAGCAAGACGTATGTCAGTGGGGAGTTTATTCCAGAGCCTGGGTGCGGCAACAGAAAAGCTCGGCTCTTCCAACAAGAGTTGGTTAGAGGACCTCAGCGCCCCGCCACACTCACAGACAGTTAGCATCTCAGATAAATAAGATGGGGCGAAGCCATTAAGAGCTTTAAAAACAAACATTAAAAGTTTAAAATCAATTCTAAAATGAACTGGGAGCCAGTGGAGGGAATAAAGGACAGGACTAACATGCTCTCGTCTGTTAGTGTTAGTTAAAAGGTGGGCAGCTGCATCTTTCACACGCTGAAGGCGGCTAAGAGCAGACTGGGAGACACCAATATACAGTGCACTGCAGTAGTCGAGTCTAGAACTAAAAAGCATGAATAGCTTTTTCAGGGTCATGATGGCTTAAAAATGTTTTAACTTTGGCTAAAGTTGGAAAAAGCTTGTCTTAACAACATTGTCAATTTGTTTGTCAAATTTCAATTAACTATCAAACGGCTGCGTAGGAGGGACGGTAAGAATATGAGTGAGTTTGCAATTAGTCACATGTACAGGTTCATTTTTATGTGCCTTCAAGATTTGGATTTGTATATGGAGTCTTTTCTACAAGTTATATATCTACGACTGCAACAATTATTTTTCTGCAATGATTAATGAATCTTTTGCTGTTGTTGTTGTTGTTGTTGTTGTTGTAATATCCATAACATAAAACAACACACAGCGTGGTGCACACATACATATCTGAGGGTCACAAAGGTATCGCTAAACCTCCCTCTGGCCCCCAAACTAGACTCAACATTAGCATATTATCTAATTCCCTCACATATATATACACATATACAATATAGATATATATACACACACCCATACACATCCACACAAATGATTTAATACATAAAACAGGCAAACACATGCAAATGTGCATTAAATCGGAGTACAGAGGTCAAAACAAGTGGGCAAAAACAGGTGATAGCATAAAAGTTAAAGCAGATAAACAATAATATCAATAGTTATAATAACTATAGGCTCTTTATAGGCTCAATCCGCCTCAACCCTTTTATTCCATTCCCATATTTCACCAAGGCCTAGTTGTTCCCATCCCTTTAAGAAGTTCAAGGTTCGTAGTCTCCTTCAGATGTTCATCTTTCTATCATCCAGCGTGTTTTATAATAACTTAAGATATTATAAGTGCTTTGCCAAACACTGTCACAATGTTACTGATCTCTGATTTGCTGCTACTTAAGTTCCCTAAAATAACTGTTTGTAAGTTGATTGTGTTCAATATTGCCGTTTGTCCTCGGCTCCAAACAGAGAGCATGTCTTTAGTGGGTACAGGTGTGAGGGAGTTAATCAGCTGTGGGTGTGTTTCTTAATAACTGACATCAGCCCTGTCGTGTTGCCTTGTTCTTTAGTTTGTTTGATGTGTGACATGTGGTGCACAGGCTGCTGTCAATTATTGAGAAACACACCTAACAGCAGATTAATTCCCTCACACCTGTGCACACCTGAGAAATGGGCGGGGCAGTTTCTATTTAAGCTCAGTGTTGGAAATGATGGTGATGAGCACTCGTGATGACGGTCCAGGAGGACTGACATGTTAGTGGTACTAAGAAATTGTGAAGCTGAGCAGGAGCAGTGAGTGTGTGGGATATTTTTCAACACACCTGCATGTGAGACAGTTGGACACGCGAGCACTTTCCATCAAATGAAGATAAACTGTTTAAAAAGCAAAACCCTGCTCATGAGTTTAAAAAGACCAAATTGTTTATCCTGCCTGAGCAACAATTAGAAAAAAAGCAAATCTTCACACTGGAACTAGAGAATGATCAGCATCATTTCTGCTTTATAAGTTAATCACGTTAGAATTTATTTATTTCTAACTTAAAATGTTAATGCATGTGATGCATTTGTAATTGAGCCAATAAAACTCACAGTGTGACACTTGTGCGAAACACTTTAATTATGCCCTGACAGCAGTGTCAGTCACATCTTTACAGCATCACATGGTGTTTGGTGAGTGAAACAATATGACCTCTCAATACACACACACACACACACACACACACACACACACACACACACACACACACACACACACACACACACACACACACACACACACACACACACACACAGCCCTCGTGATGTTGATAACGAGCACCACCAGCTCAGGGCCGTTTGGTCTCAGGGGGCCCAAAGCCCCTTTTTTTGGGACATATTTCAAATCAAATCAAATCAACTTTATTTATATGGCACTTTTGAAATGACAGTAATACAAAGTGCCTCACTGAGGTTAAAAACAACAAAGAACCAAAACAGAAAACAAAAAAGAAAATAGAAAACCCAACCCTCCCACCCCGAATAGAAATACACATATGCACACACACACACATTAGCTATCACTAAAGAGACATGGCCGAGCACGAAACCCGAGGCAGGGAAAAAAGTTAATAGCTAAGCAAGAATGCTCTAAAACAGACATAAAATGCATCAAAGCTAAAACCTATAACTAAAATAACAAAAGATAAAGATTAAATGAGATAAGAACGTAAATTCCACAATCGAGGGCCATAATAACTAAATGCAGCCTCCCCGTGTGTTTTAGTCCTAACTTGTGGTATATTTAAAAGGCCGGTGCCAGAGGACCTCAGGGTGCTCGAGGGTTGATAGTGTAAAAGCAGGTCAGATAAATAAAAAGGCCCAAGACCGTTAAGACATTTAAAAACTAACAAAAGAACCTTAAAATTGATTTCTGGCAAAATGATGTAAATGCAAATATTACGGCACTACAATGGAAGTTGAAAGTTGCAAAATAAGATTCTGATATTCTATCTCAAAATACCACACACAACATCCCCCCAAAAAACAAAAAAATGACTGTCCCTTTGACAAACTCTCATCAAAAATGATTATTTTTCATCACTTTGTGTTTAATATCACTGCTTCACTTGTACATAGAAAACTTCCCAATTTGTTGTTTGTAATTTTGTTGAATGTAGCTGTTGTTCCTGGTTTTATATGAGTAGCTGTTGGGCTAATTTATACAATGTAAAATGCCATAGACTTGTGCTAAAAACATTAGCACGCTAACAGCTGCATGACACATTCACGATGACAGTGTTGCAGCTATAATGTTTACCATGACCGCTATCTAAGTTGAGTATGTTGGCAAGCTAATATTTGCCAGTGATGTGAAACATGTCATTTGTTTTGCATGAATATTACTGCTGGACTCTGGGCATGTGCCTGTGTGTGGTTAGTCATTTAAAAACGCTACATTTGCTGAGGGGATTTTTGCTGCTAACTGCATGACAATGTCCATTGTTTCACCTGAATCTTTGCGGCTGCACACAGAAGTAGACATTCATGCCAACAGACAAGGAAAGACGCCCTTTCTCAAACTTGGCAGGTTTTCAGAGTTTGCCTTTTGTGAAGTAAACACACAATGCATGCTGGTACATGTAGGCAGAGTGGAGCAGGCTCTGTGCAGGAGAACACTTACGTTCTATCAATGGGAACACAACAGTACTAAAATGGTTATGAAAATAAATGTGGATCGTGTCGAGAGAAACAAAACATAAACTTGCTTGTAGTTTCTGCAGCAGCTGCTGTTGGAGTTACATCAGGCTGCACACAGACAGAACACTGCATGGTACACATTGTGACACACAAGGAAATAAAGGAGGACATGTTCCATTAAGTCTGCACTGCGTTGACACAAAAGACCAACGTGACGACAGGTGAAGCACTCAAGAGTGATATCAAATACTTATGTCACCTAAATAAACCATAAATAGGAGCTATGATAGATTTATTTTGCATATGTCAAGGTTCAGGCTTTAAAATTCTTTAATTTGCATGTCTTACCTTTGTATTGAAACCATATTGTTTTATTGTCCTGGTCCAGTGCAAGATAAAAATAAAAAAAACAACTCCATGCTGGATGCTTATGGTACTTCCTGTACAGTAAAACCCCAACTGACCATATGGAGGCACTATATTCATGGTCATAAATGGAAACAGTGAAGCAGCTCCAGGTCTCTTCATATCCCTGGACTCTTTTATCCACAGAACAAAAGACTTTTTAAGTGCTCTGCCTCCTGAGTCAAAGACTTGTATAAGCTGGCTTTATTAATGTTTGCTCATTATTATCTACCGGTGAGCGTGGCAGCCACCACAAAACTGACAGAAGAGTTCCTTTTTCTCAGTGTGTTTTCTGCACATTCAACTCAGCACATCTCACCACTTCCTGTCTCTTTCTGTTGCTGCACATATATGTTAAAAATAAAAGTAGGTTTATCAATAAAAACAAAAAGCCCCCAATCTAATTATCTGTCAGGCTGTCTCTGCATTAAAGTTAGTTAATTATATTTTGTTCAAAGCAACTAAAACACACAAATAAATGTAGTAGAGCAAAAACATTTTTGGTTTACTGCACCTTTTATACTTTACTCGACTTAACTCAGACCTGTTGTCCTTGTTCGTGGGCACTTTTTGTGCCATCTAGTGGTTGTAAGAGCACAATAATAATAAATAATAATATTATTATTATTATTATTATTATTATTATTATTATTATTATTATTTATTATTATTATTATTACATGAAAAAAACAAGATGGCAGCCATCTCTGTCAAGTCAGTCTGCAGCTGATCCCGACAAAAGTGGACAAGGTCCAAAACCTGATCACATGTTATGGTTGAAACTTGTTTATTTAGGATCAATAAAAGTTTGTAGTTTGATACGGCAACAAATTTGACCGATTTTAGCAACAGCAACAAGATAAGATATTGATGACTGATTACACATTCTCACTCAGACCTCGTCACATATTGACAATTTGGTCATGGACTTTCCACGTCCAGATAAGACGTGCAAGGTACCCTGGGTGTTTGTTTTGTTTGTTTGACATTCTGGGACACTGTGTCAACTTCAGCCTGTCATATGCATTGTCTTCTTTTAAGATACACTTTTTCTTCAACATTGAAAACACATGGTTTGGTTTAGGAAAAAAAGAAAAAGGTTTGGCCTTAGAAACTTACAGGATGCGAACACGGCTCTCTCAGGTGAAAGTCATGTTTGACGGACCCGCCCACCCCACTCAGACTTTCGCCGCCTTAACTTTCGTCATTGTCCCGCTGCGTTTCCCACCTGACGCCGGCAGGCACCATTAAACTATAACAGCAACCAGCCGTGTATCCTGCCAACGTTAAAGGACGCCTTTTTTCAGTGGTTTCTGATGCACAAGTCACTGCCCAAGTGCCAGATTTCGACAACTTCAGAGTGAGGCCGAGCTCGTTAAATAGGAAGTACTTGTTTGAGGACATTGAGACTATGTTATCGTCTTGTTTGGAACTTAATCACTAGCCATGTTTCCATCAGCCTGTTTAGATGCGCATCTACAAGTATCGCATCAGAAAATTATGATGGAAATGCCAAACCAAAACATGCACGCTTTAGCCGGGTTTTGGTTGATTCGAAAAAATGTTGATTCGCAAAACAGGGGATGGAAACAGTTATGTCTGAATTAATATAGTGCACCTCTCTCCATGGTGATATCCACACTCCGGGTCGGGAGGCGGTAATACATTTACAAGCTGGTTGCCAACCGCCAGAAAACGTAGAAGAAGAAGAATGTGAGACTTGTGTTTTTTCCGGTTTTGCGGAAAACTCGCGCAAGTTCGTAGTTTTCACCAAAGTTCGTACATTTAATGGAAACACACAGGATTCGTATTTCTTTTAATCCCAGTGATTCCAGTCACTTTTGGATGGAAACATAGCTATTGTTGACAATGTTGAGTCTTATCGGGTCCTACTGATCCCACATAGTTAGGAGAAATTAAAAATGCATATTAAACAAAAGGTCTCAGGAGGATAAAGTAGCAGTTGCAAAGTTTTCTGTTTCTACTCAGTACTAATTACTAACAACTACTAACAGATGCCAGAATGCATTTAAAAAAGCATCAAAATAGAAGGTTGTTCATTAAAAAAACAACCTACAGGGATGATCCACCAAGAAGCCCCAAGTATCTTCAAATTCTACAAACACCCTTGGCCAAAAATATATTATAACGTCTGTGAAGCTGAATGTGCTCACTATAGAGCTTAATGACAGTGTTTTTGCACGAGGTTGATAAGGTGACCGCCATGTGACATTTGCAGGTGTCTAAGTGGGAGTGAGTGGAGCTTGCATCATCACATTTCAAGTGTTTGGATCCCTGTTTGAAGCATCACACTGATCTGCATGCAAATCCAAGCAGGCACAAATTGTGCCACATTAATGTTTAGCTAGTTTATCTCACTGTCATTATGAAATCGCCCGTAACAAAATGTAGCCATGTTCAGTCTTTATCTCGTCAGCATCACAGCTTGGGGAGCTCATGTAAATGTTCATTGACACTATTCGCACTTCAACGAACTGCCAGTGTCGCAATCGAAAGATAAAAAAAACACAGCAAGGTTCAGCCAGGACACAATTAAAAAGTCAGATGGGAGATTCGTTATGAAGCCAGCCGCGTGTTGTGTGGTGCAGCGTGCCTCCAGCTATTCTCCCCTCTCCTTTAAACACAAGTTTGAGTTGACTCATTTGTTTTTAGTTTGCTCAAAGTCTTTTATACAAATTTCAGCACATAAATTTGAGTAGAAAATTGCATAATAAGGTCATTTTATGCAAAAATGTCTCACACTTTTAGAAAAAGGTTAATTTCTTGGCAGGAAGTCTCAGAGTCTGTTATCAACCAGGGATGCCAACACTCACCCTGCACACACAAAATGTTTTGGTGCACTCTGAGATGTTCCTGCTTGCTAAAACGCTCGACCTGAAACAAAAACAGAATCTGTCCCTGCAGCGAGAAAACTCCTGCAGCTACAAATCACAATGTGGAGACAATATATCCTTTTACATTTGTGCGATGAGAGGGGGCTCAGGGAGGAGTGACACGCAGCTTCCCAGTCTCTCCTCCATGCCCCTGATGCTTCCTACCCCTAATCTTGACTGCAGATGCAAATAGTCTAAAAAACGTCCCTACCAAACATTTGCATTTAAACAAATAGATAAAGGTCATTTTGAAAAGCTGCCTCCTCTGCCTGCAGTGTGAGGTGGCATGTTCCATGTGTCCCTGCCCTCCTCACAGCGTAGTTAAAGCTCCCATCGTGGCACGCCACTCAGTATGGTGCTGCACACTGGGATTCAGCTACTGTAGGCAAATAAAGCCGAGGGAGAACAGAGAGGCCTCTGTCTGTGTGTGTGTGTGCGTGTATGTGTGTGTCAGAGTGCTGAACAGCATCATGGACACAGGTAAGACACACTCATTCATATCCAGGCTGACAGCTGCTCCTGCTGTCAGTACTTTTGTTTTTAAATGCTCTAACCAAGATATTTGCTGGGAGAAAATTACTTTTTAAAATCAGCTAAACTTCAGCTTTTTATTCTTTTCATGGAGAATGCATGGACTGAAATTTACTGCAATCTTTTTTGTTTTTCTGTGTGACAGTGTACCACATATTGTGACACTTGCTTGCCTTTTTAAATATCGGATATATTGTGTATATATATTATATATATCTGTTATTTGGTTTCACTTGATAGCAACAGTTACAGTCAACTTAAGTTTGGTGCTCTTATGGAGTGAGCCATATTATCAGGCTTTTACCATTTAAAAGAAAACACAGAATGTGGGGTGTTTTGCATTTGAGACAAACTGATACAAATAAAAAGATCAAAGCGGTAAACAAACATATTTAAACAAAAGAAGGGTGTTTTAGGGAAATATACATGTCATCAAATTTAGTGAAGCCTCATTTAAAGATCATTCGTACTGTTCACAAGTTTTTATATGCTGAATCTTACGGTGAGCTGTTACTCAAATTTTAGTTTATTTTTAGATTTAGATCTGCTATATTAGATTTTATACTTTCTATATTGTTGTTTTAGTCCCTGTAAATGACACGCTTTGTGTCTGCCCTCCTCTATTTTTGTACTGCAAAGTTTTATTTTTCATTCCCTCGGAATAAAAAAAAAAATTCTATCTTATCTGTGATGTGTGCATATTTAATCAATAATTTACCTTTTGAGAAGCAAGTTGATTTAATAGCAATGATGTACACTTTCAAAAATGATTTACTGATTCAACTGCATGCATCTTTTTAAGTAGTTCCAATTGCAGCATTATGGAGTAAATCCTATGAGTCTTTTATAATCTGACAAACCAACATAATTTGCTTCAGCCTCAAAAAGCTTAATTAGGTTGAACCAACTTAATATTTATCCAGAAGCTGTGATGTTTAGTGGTCAAATAATTTATTTAAGATATTCTAACTTAATTATTTTCATTCCATCCTACTCAAAAAATGTCGTAAAATAAGCTTTCAGCAGAGTAAATGTGACAAACATGACTTTTTGTGCTGGAAAACTTTACTCCAAGTGTTATCCATTAACCCCATGAATCATATTTTAGAGTGAAGGAATGTAACAATGTGATGTGATGCATTTCTCCATTCAGTTCATATAAATCAGTGTTTGATATTTGAAA
Organism: Epinephelus cyanopodus; assembly: GCA_026686955.1. Taxonomy (NCBI): domain Eukaryota; kingdom Metazoa; phylum Chordata; class Actinopteri; order Perciformes; family Serranidae; genus Epinephelus; species Epinephelus cyanopodus. The sequence continues at coordinate 38,867,808 of CM048918.1, forward strand.
GATGCTTTTCATATCAAGCACTTGTAGGTTATTGTATGCTAATAGCTGGGATTCAAATTTTGAAACACAATGTTTAGTTTGTGCAAAGTGCAAAAAAAAAAACCCAACTAATATTTCGACCTGATCCAAAGACTGTCTCATATTTTCAAGAATGTCAGTGGTCGAGCAAAGTCGGGGCTTATCTAAAATATCCATTCAAAAAGCCGAGATCTTTTACATAAAGTTTTTTGCATGCAATTTCCGTTTGCATAATAAAGTTTGCATTTTCATTGGGTTTATGCTCGCCAGGAATGCCCCCAAATCACTCCAGCACACATTAGAGATTTGAATGTAACAGCAAATGAGTTGCTCCTAAAATGCATACATGTAGAATTCTTATTAAGCTCTGTGTAATATATTTCTTTGAGTCATCCAAATCACTCCACTCGTCCCTCACTGTGAGGCTTCAGCAAGTGTTTGTTGTAAATTGCCTCTTTTTGGCAGTCCATTTGCATCGACCAAACCAGAGGCAATTTCCATGACATTTACACACCGATCCCAAAGAGTCGTTCGCCTATATGAATAAAACTGTGAAACATTCAAATGAACACACATTTGTGGGGATGGATGAAAATTTGTATGAAGTTGTGCTGCTGGCTGCGGGTCAAACTGTCTCTGGGTTTGTGTCAAGTGTGGATTGTCAAACTGTTTTTTCTGCTCCATCTAGAATATTCTAAAAGAGTGTACCAAGGCGTTCGAGTCAAGCACACAGTCAAAGACCTGCTGGCGGAGAAGCGATCCCGACAGACAAATGGGCCCAGATACAGCGTAAGCACAATCTCCTCTAAACTGCTCTGCTTTGTCCCGTCCTGTCTCTCCCCACTTCATTTTTCTCCCAAACCAAACAGCGCAGCCACAGTTGACATTCTGCTGGTGACACAATTAAGAGGTCGCCTTTTAAAAATCTCCTCTCCTTGTTTACATTTTGGCTTGTTTTGTGGACTAACGATCCATGGTTGATCCATTGACCACCTGTACCTCCTTCCCCCACTGTGTCTGCTCCCCTCGAGCGCTCCCAAAGCCAATCTGTAAATAGCTGAGCACGATGAGTGTAGAGAGAGACACAAAGCGCCCAGTCCCATCCTGACCTCACAAAAGAACACTGAACACAATGCTCGCAACGGTGACGGCCACGATCTCCCAAAAACTCCCCCGAGGTGGAGGCGGGGTGGGAAGATTGAGGTGGACAGGTAGCACAGAGACACAGAAAGGAGGCCAGTGAAGGAGGCTGCCTATGCAAAGTTTGATCCACGCACACCTGCCAGCCGACATTGTCCTTGGCAGTTTACAGGCCGCAGACAAGCCTGCTATTGTTGTCTCAGAAACACACGCCAACACACACTCTCACACGCAGTCAGAGAAATCAGGCTCTGCTTTTAGACGTCTGCAAGCACAAGCAAGACTGGCTTTTCACTTTCCACAAACCGCCTGTCAAAAAGGCTTCACAGAGCAGCGTTCACTGTTTGTTTTCTGCTCAGCATCGGCATGTCCACTCTGCAGATATGCAGGCCGCCAACGACTCACGTCATGAGCCGACAGTGTGAGAGACAGAAGAGAAGAAACCATTAGATAAAAAAGAAAGGTCGAAACATGCAACACTTTCAGCTCTGACTTTTATTTCGAGAACCCTTCCAGTATTTTAGTTCCATGGCCTCAGAGTTGAACCTGTATTTGTGAGCATGAGCTACACTCTCTCAAAGACCAGAGGAGTCTCAAGTATGAAGTCTGGAGCTGCTCCATCAGTGTGTTCTCATCCCAACTTGCCCAATACCTGCACTTCACTTTCTCAGGGGACCAAAGCTTAAAATATGATGTGCTTGGTCCTGTGTCCAGTTTGGACGTTCTAGGATCAGTATTGAGCTTAATTATTACTCAGTAATCATTACTCAACAGTAACTGTACACTGTTTGTTACATTACTTTTCCGTTACACCACTCAAAAGTGGTAGTTGCATATTTCCCCAAAATTCAGATGTGCACCTCTGTGTTAATGTCACGGTAATCGCTGGTAAGTGTAGCTCAGGCTAGACAGCTTGCAAATTATTACAGGCTACTGTTTTCTGTTGCCTTGACTGTTTAGCCAGTGCAGGGCTCGTTCTCACCTTTGGTGCAGTGTATTTCCTGGAGCTTCATGTTGCTGTGCTGTTGGTTGTAGTAGTTTTTTTTTGCAGAGGAAAGAGTTTGAGTACGACTGCCTCTTGTCATCTTTCCTCCCAACAAAATCAAAGTAAGGGGAATATTTCCAGCCGATAAGGAAATGGTTTCCACCTTCAAAACTAGCTTGCTGCTTTGTGACGTCCCTGCGCAGCTGGACGATTATGAAAATGAGTCTGCTGATGTGACTGATGTATTTCAAGTCAGCAGTAACGTCTTAATGAGGTGTAGTGTTTTGGGGTAATTGTAATATTATAACTGAAATCTTATTAGTAATTAGTTACACTACTCGTTATTGGAAAAAGTAATATTATCACTGTGACACGTTACTGCTCAACACTGTCTCGGACGGTGGGTCAATTTACGATTGTTACATGCATTGTGATTGTTTCTTTGATCAGCACGGCTATCATTTCAGTGTAGAGCCTCAGACTGAATTTACCAACGCACCGTGTATGGTCACTCACATCATAACCCTTAATACACACAACGTTATTCATCCCTACAACAGGAAATACTTTTTTCTAACCTGATATGAAGTGTGCGCTGCACATGTGAGCACTTCGACGATGGCCTCCATCCCGTCCTTTGGTCTTATCCATGCAGCAACCTCCAGGGAAGACGAGTGAAGCCAATGCAAAAGTGCCAAAAACTGCAGGTCGTTGAATGGCCACTTGAGGCTGGCTCCAAAAGCGAGTCAATCTCCATAGAGCTCCATATTAAAATGCTCAACTTTACAGCATTAGTAAACATGTTTACTGCCTGGTACAGAAAATGGTTTTGGTCTCTATAGCTAATTTCCCCTTTCATGACAACTGTACAGGGGGTGAATTTTTTTATAACTCATCCGTTCAAATTTTATTTAAGGCTTAAAGTTGTGCATAATTGAGGGCGTGGTCACCTGTCACTTTGAGTGACACGACTGGTGGTTAACTAGCCGCTGGCAGTCTGCTAGGCATCATCTCAGCTAATTTGCAAGTCATTGAACCTGACCTCTCAGCCGTGTTTGTGCCTTTTGGATATTTTGTTTCGTGAGGGAGCTGGCACCAAGCGGGAGCATGAGCGGGAGCAGCCAACACCACAGCTAGCCAAAGTAGCGTAGCTTGTTAGCCTAACTTAGCAGCTTTGAGCGAGGTGGGCGTGTTTAAGCAACCAGGCTTCATTTGACCCACCTCTTTGCCCATTTTTGATTGGCCAGGAGTTGGCCGGGAGTTGGCACTGCCAAGATAGCGACAGCCAGAGCCGCTTACTCTGAGCTTCAAACCCACTCCTCAGAAACCAATGGTGACATCACAGTGACTACGTCCATATTTTTATACAGTCTTTGGTCTTATCACATTTAACCATCTTTGTTTTTGTTGACGGGCAGTGGCGGCTGGTTTTGAGCCATGACTCCTTCTATTCTGGCTCCCAATAACACAACAAGACAAACACATTTTAAGACTCCTATGGAGCCTACAGCCCTGTGATGTCATGTTTTGCCTCCAGCTAACAAACTGATGTCAGTGTGACGTCGGCCCTAAAGGGTATAAAAGGTAGGAACCTGTCACTCATAGTAAAAGCTGAATGAGAAAATTGTTTTCTAGGGCCTGTAAACGAACATCAGTGATCCACAGTGACAAGTTCCTTTGTTGTCATGAACACACACTGTAATTTATTTGACTCAACCCTTCATACAGTGTCCTGGTGCCTCACTCACTCACTCACTAGCTCCCAAAAAGTGTTTTTATCCACATCCAACTACATTTATGTGATCCTTTGTGTAAAGAGTCACATCGTTGCTATGTGGACTTGTGGTTAAGAGCTGCAAGATGACATTTCAGAAAATACTGATAGACAGGCTAACACAGTGCTGGTTGTGGTCTTTTCATGGGACTTTAAAATGTCTGCATTTGCAAAGTTGACCTACAACATGTGGAGGCAGCAGTTTGTTGCAGAGGAGACAAGTGTCTCTGTCAGGGGTCAGCGAGTGCACAGATGAGACAATAACAGCAGCTCAGGAGGCTCCAGCTTCTGCTTTTGTTAATCCTCAAAATGCTGATAACAAACTCTCTGACTGTTGTACTGGTGTTGGTTTGGTTCATTTTACAGTTTTTCTCTTGTAGGTACAAAATTAAAAATAACAATTGACATTGCATTTGGACTCACCTGACAGCTGACAAATTATTCTACTCATTACACTTCGTTTCCATCTTCAGTCTGACATTGTGTCCACTTTAACTGAAGAGGGGGATTCCATTTTCTGACGTTATCTTAAATCCACACTGATGCCAACATACTGGTTTTGTCGGTGTTTTAAAAATGGAGCAGAGCACAGTAAAAACAAACTGTGATGTCGGGTGATGTCTGTATGGTGTTTTAGCAGTTGCAGCTGAAAAGAGCTTGGCAGCACTAGTCCAGCCTGTGGCGCTGATTTGATCTTTTTCATTTGAACTGAGAAATCGTTTTTTCATGTTACAGTGACATATCATTCTGTCTACTCAGTGGAGTGGGTGAATTCAAAGGTCTGAACCCAGATGACATTTATTCTGTTTTGAGTGTAATTTTAATTTCAAACTCTCACTTTAAGGACCAGTGTGAAGGATTCAGTGGGATCTATTGGCAGAAATGGAATACAACATTCAGAATTACTGTGAAATTGTGTTTTTGTTAAGGTACAACCATGACTCACTGCCGATATCGACATATCAGTGGGTCCTCTTCCACAGAGTCCACCATGTTTCTAGAGCAGACAAACCAAACACTGAATGTAGAGAAGGCCTTTTGCATTCTTTACTTGAAGGCCACTGTAGGTGAGGGGAAAGTGAATCCAGCATTGAGGCAGTGTAACCTTTGAAAGTATAAATATTACACTCTTACTTTTAGAAATTAAATTAATTTGAATTGATAAGTATTTATGGTTTTCTCCTTGTCTTGGTCTTAGCCTTAAGGAGTCCTTAGACTGTTGCACAAAAGACCTTAGCAGCAAGTTTTCTGTTTTTTGTTTTCTGGGGGTCAAATTTACTGTGCACTTTGTGCTTTTCTATGATTTTATTCCTCCAGAAGTTTAATCTTTTCCTCCTCTGACTATAAGCTTCTTGTTTTTCTTTTCGCCTGCCATTCTGTCAGACAACTTTGTGAGATGATAACAGGAGTCAAACAAACAAACAATCTCCATGGAAACTTTTACAGTTCTACAATCTCTTTTAATGCAGTAAGTGAGTTAATGTTTTTTCTTTTAAACTTTTTAAGAGACTCTGTGCAACTGTGAAAGTCCCTCAGCTAAGGAGGAATTCAGTCTGAGAGTATGGAGGAAACTTAAGGTGTTTTGTGCAACCAGTCTCTGATATTTACTGTACTTAAGTATTGAAAGGAAAAGTACAAGTAAAGACTTTGAATAAAAAAACAAGCAGTCAGAATTTTTATATAGTTTGTAGCATGTACACCAAATTGAAAATAAGTCGTACATCACACTTAAAGAAAAATAGGTCTTTTTCCAGAACTTAACGGATTTAAAGAACAAAATCCAGTTTTTTCTTTCCTCCAGTTTCTTCATTTGTCCGTCTGTCCCTCCCTCCTTCCTTCTTCGCTTCCTTCCCTGTTTTGTAGTGAGTAATTACGATGACTTGGGGAAATATATCAGAGAAAAAGTACACATGCTGGTTAGGAAATGTAGCAGAGTAAAAGTGAAAGTTGACACAAATATGAAAACTCAAGTGACGTACAGATACGACTACTATTACTGCTGCATTGTTTCAGTACGTATCATTATCCTCTAACTAAAGGCAGTGTAACTGTTGTGTTTTCTATCAATAGCACTAATTTAATGATATTTAAAGTTGTAATTATTATAAAGTAATATCAAACTTCAAGTCAGATCAGTAAACTTCAGCCATATTCCTGTGACACTGGGTTGTATCTGCAGGTATCTGGCCTGCAGCTCAGCTCCTCTTCAATGCCAGGTTTACTTGTATGTTTATAAATGACGCATGAAGTCCCGGTGATGCACAGAGGCACACAGTAACTAAAGCCATCCACGGCCTTATGTTAGCTAATGCCGCCTTTTTATCTGCAGGAATAAAAGGCCATTGAGAGCGAAGAGCAAACTCTGACCACAGAGTCAGTCTCCTCATGTTGGAACACGGAGAGCGCCGCAGTGAAAATATAAAGACCTTACATCATTTCACTTCGTGTGTTTGTCTTTGCAGAGAGCGTTTCTATTGAGGTGCTGTGTCCAAACATGCTGCTATTACATAAATGATGTGGGACCGTGAGAAATGAACATGACGTGACATTTCATGAGGCTGGGGAGACTTTGTGTGATGTGTCTGTGGGTCAAATGTTTCACCGGTAACCAATAAGAACTCACAAGATAAGAGTGAACTTTAATGACCCCTGTAGGGAAATGTGGTGCTCTGACAGTAAATAGTGGTCAGATAGAATAAGAAATGAAATATTTTTTTAACAAAGTCCTAAACATTAAAACACTAGAACATGATAAATATAAAGTAAGTAAAGGAGCTGCAGTAAAGTGATGGACAAAGACAAAGATGGACAAAAACTATTTTTTGAATATCTGCGTGTAACAGACTGCGAGAATATATAAACATGAAGCGTGTTTTGCATGAGAAGGAAGAGCTTTTCTGTGAAATAATGTTAATAAGTCCATCATCAATACCCTCCTCCACCCCTGCACAAACGCGCACACACACACACACACACACACCCACACACACACCGGCTGACTGTCTGAGCTTGAGCGAGCTGATTTCCATACGCAGCCTTCAGAGATGCACTGAGCCGTACCTGGGCCACATGAGGAAGTCTTGGCACTGGCAAATCACATTCAAATTCAGCCCTCAAAATTTGCTTGCCTCCCAGCCGACACAGGCTTAATATCAACTCTTTCATGTTAGCAATATGCAAACAAGAGAGCCTGTCAAACCCCGTCTGTGTGTGTCTCACTCCGCACCAATCTGTATCTGTCTTCAGAACAGAAACAGACAAACAAGTTGTTAATGGTGCTGGTTAAGTATTAGAGAATATCAAATTCAATATTATGTATAACATTATATATATCAAGTAGATCAGGGGTCAGCAACTGTTACTATCTAAAGAACCATTTTAACCAAAAATAAAACTCTATCAGGAACCACAAAACAAATTTGAACCTTATAATGAAACTAACAAAACCTATTAGGTCTGAATTAGCGTCCACATTGAAGGAAAACAAATCTGTCCACACTATTAGATTCTCTTTTATCCTCCAAGACTACTCTGCTTTGGATTTTGAATCCACAGCTCAACAAGCTTTGGAAACTGAAGACAAACCACCCCTAAAAAGGTTTGTCAAAAAACAGAGGAAGAGGTGCCAGCTGTAGACGCATGATGCATTTTTAGTTGATGAAAAGTTCCATTTTTTTTTTTTATTCATTCTATAGGTGACACATTTTTTAACAATTGGAGGACGTAGGAAACTCTTTGCGACTCCAATAATAATACATGAAAATTAAAATGTTTTGTCATTTTCATATTTTTTGTCAAAGCCACAGGGAGCCACTGAAGACGGGCTGAAGAGCTGCATGTGGCTCTGGAGCCGCAGGTTGGTGGTATACAAACCCTGAAATACCTCACGTGTACATTCATGCTGTGTACCCACACTTTGTTCTAATTCAGAGCTTATCCGTTTCCAAAGAAACAAGATAGGAAAACAGGAACTATCATCAGTACTGCACAGTTTGCACAGATTGCTCCTGAAATGCGATGTTGTGATGACAGCATCTGGTACTCCTCTCGGGAAACAACACAATAAACCCTCTGACCTTTTGGCTCTGCCTGCACGTCTCTTGTGACTGTGAATGTTTCCCAGTGCTGTTTGAATTTCATCCCCCGCTCGATATAGTGCAAATAAGATGACACAAATGTCAGGCTGAGTATGGGGGAAATGTGTGACAGCTAAAACATTCCCATTGGATGGAAAGGTGCAGCTATAAAACTGAAGTCTTGGGTTTATATCATCATAATGTAAAGACTGAGGTGAGCTGGATCTCGCTGACAGTTCCAGCATAAGAAACAATGCTGAGCGTATTCATTGGGCTGCAGACTGCGGAAGTCCAGTATCTAGGTATTATAAAATCCATGGCTACAACAGTAAGTGCCCAGTCACCAGAAGAAAATATACATTCCCACAAACCTTACACACGTTACATTTACACATTGTATTTGCATCATAACAACGTTGTTAAAGTGATGTAGTATATGACCTGACTCTGTCACTGGGAGGTGGGGGAGGTGAAGCATGGCGTGTCACCTGAGTGAAACACCTGCCGAGCTGCAGATCACTGCCTGAGACCAACTAACAGAACTGGTTGTTTTTTAGTGAGACATTACTGTGTTTCCTGCAGATTATTGGCCCCCAGATGTGGGTGTGCTGTAGTGAGCCATCGCGTGTGATTTTGATTCAACAGCTAACCAGCTGTTAAATTTATTGTGGTGATTGGGTTGCTTACATGGTCTAATGACCTAATATTTAACATTTCTCTGTAGAATGAACTTCTGCTTTCAATAGCTTTAAGTAAAACACTTCCAAATAAAGTTTGGAGTACAGGACTTGTAATGGAGTATTTTTTTTACATGACTGAGTTGTTGATTTTACTTAAAGGGACAGTGCAGGGATACCGCTGAATTTTCATTTGTGGGTGCACTATCCCTTTAAAGCTGCTAGAATTAATATTTTTACAGTAATAATACATCAAATGACAACGTGAAATCAATGTGAAAGGGGCTGATGGTGGTGATGAACTGACACTGGAATGTGTAGCTGCACTCAGCTACACATTATATCACGTTTTAGCTCAGTTAGCAGTTAAAGAGACAGAAATTCCCTCAGGAGTCGGTAGAGGCCAAAAACAGAGCTAAAAGACAGTGAGTAGTGGAATCACATTCGTCCTGTAGCCAGAAATAAAACTCCAAATGAATGCTAGCATTACTCTGTAATTACTGGATGTGTGAATAAGCATCTGTTTGCAAACCAACCTGGTCTCACTCCGAAGTCATCGAAATTCGGCTCTTGGTCAGTGAAGATATGGCAGCAGAAGTCTGATAAGGGTGAGTGGGAGGGGTGGTGGATGGGTCCAACAGCCACTGACTTTCACCCAGATGACCAATGTTCACTTCCTGTATGACTGTAAAGCCAAACCCTGTTCTTTTTTCCTAAAACCTAACCACATACACCTGTTGGCTATGTGTGCCCACATGCGTTTGTTGTTGAAAGAAAAGAGAGTCAATCTGCGTGTTGTACCGACATAGTGTGTTTATTTGAAACCAAAGTGTATTTTGAAAACAGACAATGCATGTAACAGGCAGAAGTTGACACGGCGTCCCAGAGCAACAACCAATGCACCCAGGGTACCTTGCACATTGTATCTTGACGTGAAAAAACTGTCAGGCCTAGACACTGGCAATGAAGGACCCCTCCCACCGTCATGATGCTGTTTAGCCAGTTAGCACATTAACAACACAATCCGATGTTGAAAGAACAGAGCATATTAACTGTGCACCAGTGAACAATGACACAAACCATCAGGAAATGTTTCTGCTGAAGAGCTCAGTGGCTAAAGAAAAATAATCTTACCTTATGGAACAAGTTTGTTTTGGTCTCATTCCCTCTGGACTTTAGCTTTTTGTTTACTTTCCTCACTTCCGTTTTTCTGCTTGCGCGCTGAGCTGAGCTGCCAATCAGCGTGATTTCATTCACTGACGGGCTCTGCTGTGGCCAACAGAGATTCAGCATCCTGAATCCGCCCAAAAAAAGTAGACGACGGCCGACGAGTAAGCAAGCAAGTACTTACAAGGGCAACAGATGCTCACCGACAGCCCAACATTGACCAATGGCTGACCGTCAGCTTGGTTTGTCAGTGTCAAGTGTTAGATCTGATCACTTCTTCCACTTGTAATCCAGTGTGGGTCCTGTTCCAAAGGTTAGTGATAGTTAGTGATAATTTGCTTGCTCGTAACCAGTATCCAGTAACCATAACAATAAAAAGCAAAATTAGAGAAAGGTCTGAAAACAGAAATTTGCACCGCAAACACTTCATATTGCTATTGTGGTGATTGCCTCAGATGAACGTGTGGGACGAAGCCTCCACTGGTTGTCTTTTATCTACTTTAAATTCTTGTTACACTCGGGGCTGTACATGGCTCGGTGCCAGATCAGTCAGTTTCTTACTTTCACCACATTTTTATTGACTTCCTGTCAGGACTTTCCCTCAGACGACTTCTGTATGTTTTCATAATATCCATCTGTCGAGTCATTACCAGACAGTATTTCTGTTTTGACTTTTTTTTTCTTACCTTTATGTCTGTGCTTTGCATCTTTAACCTTTTCCGTTTTTAGTAAGTTTTATTTTTGCAGTTTGACGTATGAAAATCGATGTTACCATTCTGCAGCCTGACCTGATCACTGCTGTATGTACAGGAAGTGTACACTCTAACTATGCAAACACTGTAGGATTCATTTACATTTATGAGGAAGGCACTCCCTTCTTCCCGCCACTCTGCAGGATATTTATCTTCACATGTAATTAAGATGTCATCCAGTTCTCACGCCTTATTTCAAGTCTTTTTTCTCTGTCACAGGGGGGATCGACCACTCCGCCCTCATTCGTCCAGATGCCAGGTGAGACGCTGCAAACAAATGTAACATCAAATATCACTCACTCTTTACTGCCTGCAAGCCAAAGCTGTCAACACAGGCTCAACTGGCTCTCTCATTATCAGCACTTAGAGGATCCTGATTTGTGTTTTGTCTGCAAATTTCAAGAATCAGGGGCTTGTAAACTTCACAGAGCCTCAGTGCTGTGAAAAAGATTTAATTCATCCCAGTCTAAAAGCTTCATATTTCCCTCCGCAGGGTCTCACATGCTGCCCAGCTACTACGGCATGAGGCGTCCCTTCATCTCAGACTCAGACTTCTGCCCGTCCACCAAGCAGTTCTCCCCTGACGTCTATTCGCCCACACTGAGTGGTAAATCTCTGGGCTGCGAGCCCTCCACCATGACCAGCTACTCCCCTTTCATTGACAGCTACTACCCAGAGACCTTCGGTGACTACCGCAGCGCCGCCGCTTTCTCCAGCTCAGGAGGATCCTTCCTGCCATCGTCGGCCCTCTCATCCCTGCTGCCCCCCTTTGGTGGAGAGTCATCGCATTTATTCCTGGTAGGATGGGCTCCTGTGTGTGTCTGTGACAGAGTAAAGGTTAATAATCATCTAAAGTAAATCTGAAATCAGGGAGAAAGGTTTTAATGATCATTTGGTCACCTGAGGAATGTTTTAGGATAGACTTAAAAAATACTGAAACTATCTTTTAAACCTAGTGCATGCTGGGAAATGCTCAAAAGGATTTAAACCAGCTTGTGAAGAAAAACAAAAAGGCTCCATACTCCAGTGTGCAGGGGCGTCATGGTGGGTGAAAAAGTGGGACTGATTACCCAGGGCCCCAGTGGGAGGGGGCCCTAAAGGCTGGAATAACTAAATTAAAATTGGCTGAATAATCGGTTGAGAGGCTGAGCTTTATTGAAGAAAAGACACAGACAAAATCCTGCTAATTCAGTGATAAATACATTTCATTTCTTTTAGAGTCTTCACAAAAAAGTTTCCTGTTATTTTATTTTATAAAAGCTTTTATTGTGATGCAGCAAAATTAGGAAATCCTGTCTTTTTGAGCTGGCAGTGAACATGACACAGTAAAATAAAGCAGATATCTAAAGTAAAAACAGGACTCAGGAAGAAACTAAATTCCAAACCTCAGAGATTCAGTTAGAAGCTACAAAAGTACTGAGAGACTTTTCTCTGTCTTGCAGACAGACACAAGTCTTGCCAAACACACAGCTTATTTCAGAAGTTAGGTCATCAGGGCTTGGCTGCTGTTGGCAGGACGTCACTGCCCAGCTTTTGGACCTACTCTTGAGCAGGTCCGTCTCTCGCGTGCCTTGCGTGTCTAAACATATAATGAGAAAAACAAATCGGCACGCCATGACAGGACTGGCACGGCCAAAAGCTGTTATGGAAAAAGGGTATTAATGCAGAGCTGATGGTGGCTGAGTGACTTAAAGCCACAGTGTGCATATACTGCATTCAAACAGATAGCGCACTGTAGCGCCTCACGGTTTCAAACGCGTATTGCAACAACGGTAGCTGCTGTGTGCCAAAAAGCTATGATAACATTGATGAAACCATGTCATCCAATACTTGATGGAGTATTCACCTGGGAAAGGCTACCCCGATGTTGATCCTCATTTTTTTAATTCACTGGTCACGCTGCCTTTTTGAGTCCCATTTGCGCTGTTTTGCCGACGAGGATTTCGTCTCCCGTGATGCTGCACATGCATGATCCTGCATTATGCTCAACAAGTGGGATTTTGTTATGCTGCAGTGCCAGGATAGTAGCAAAGATTATTGGTGGAGGTAATAATACACCAGTGATGACATATTTATGAATGCAAACATAATTTTTTGCCAATAAATAACTGAAAATGTTACACAATGTCCCTTTAAGCTGCTGGAGCACGAGACCCTGTCGTGTCTTTCCCCAAAAGGGAAATGACAGTTGCTAAAAACAAACAAAGAAAGGAAAGTGAAAGAATTATAAAAGAATTCTGTTATTATTTTAACAGATAAAAACAGCTATTTGTGATGTATTACTTTTAACACTGTGTAGATACAGACAGAGAGGTGTAACAGAATCAAACACAGACAACTGCACAACTGTCGGCCGTCATTGCACACCACACATCAGTGGTAACTGTCAGGTGTTGGTGGCAGATATCACTGTTAAACAAGCATCAATATACTGCAGTGTTCCCCAACTAGTTGGTTTGGTATCTTATATTCTGTATGTTTATGTCCATCCTCTCAGGTTTGGAAACAAAGTGCTGCATTGATGTGAATTGTTAAAGTAAACTCAGTTGAAACTCGTCATTAGCAACCTCTAACAAGATGGAAAAACCTGGACGGCTGATAATTTTGACTTATTTGGCTTTTTACAGGTTCATTATATTAATTTAAAGATGATGCAGTATCATCAGTACAAAGTGAAACCATCAATACGCGTCATCATCTTTAACATTCACCTTTATTTTGAAATTCCCATGACATGTCTGTGTCACCATTTCTGTCCAAGAACAACTTCTTTCTAATCATTCAAACAGCACTGTGGCCTAACGCCTGGCAGATCATGTTAAGCAGCCGCACAAAAGACAAAATTGAAATCAAAATTGTACGATAGGAGACCTTGTATCATCAGTAAATATCATAGTGTTTGTATAATACTGTATTGCAATGTCACTTGCAATTTACACCCCTGTCTGTGAGGACGAGCACTCAGGCTGTGAAAACAGTTAAGAATCCTGATGCTGGGTTACCTCATCAGATTAAGATTATGAATTAAAGGTCCAGTGTGTCGGAACATTTTCTCAAAATTTAAAATGTATTTCCTCGTGAAAATCTGCAAATACTTGAAAACAAAAGTGGACATTACATACAGAAATGTAAAAGTCCAGGAGCAGTGACCTACAAGGATTTACTGCTGTAGATTGATTAGGTTCATTTTGTTTTCTTTTTTAAAATTGTTCAATATTTTCTCATCTTCAGACAAAAAAAGTGCAGGAGATGTTTCTTTTACTTGCTTGACAGTTTTGACTGTGACTCCAGTCTTCTGATATGTTGCTGACGTGTCATTTCTTCTGAGGAAGACTGGAGTCACAGTCGAAACTGTCAAGCAGGTTAAGGTGAACGATTTTCAGGGTGCTTTGGTGCTTGTTTCTATCGGTTTAAATTACCAGATCTGTTTGGTTTGGAGAGGAAGAGACCTCTGTGGATAACTCAGCTCTCGATAACACTGAAAGAATTCTAACCAGGAGAAGTTTTAGCTGGTTGCACTGCTTGACACAACTAAATCCCAAATCCTCAAACATGTCCTTTATTTCCTTTCTCTAGACATTACAGGAAACAGGAAATCAGTGAAAGTAGCACACAGGTTGAGGAAGAATATAAATGACATCATGCCATTTCTGATATGAGCCAACAGTCTGACAGTATCTGATGGTGGACGCTTCCTTTAGTCGGCAGAGGAAATGACTGAATAATTTGTCCTCTCCTGTCTTGTCTTCCTGCCTCAGAGAGACTCGTGGGAGCAGTCGGTCCCAGAGCCGGTATCCCAGGTGGATCCTCTGTGTCCAGACAGCCTGGCTTCAGTCAGCGTCCCGCCCTCCATGCCCAGCCCTGAGCCTCCAGGGAGCCCCTCCCAGTACCGCTCCCCCAGCCGAGGCTCCTCCATGGGCCCCGGCTCCAGCAGCCAGGCCTACACCCTGCACCCCCTGGAGGACGCCCACTACCACCCGTTAACCACCAGCAGCTCCTACCCGGTCTCCTCCACCTCCTTCCCCTGCCCACCATACATGAGCACTCCCATCAGCGACCTGGTGTCCAAGATGGTGACAGAGGAGGCCGCTGAGAGTCACGTCGGCCTCCCTGCCAACGGCGAGGCCCCATCGTCCTGGGCCAAAGAGGACGGAGTGAGCTCCTGGTCGCCCTACGAGATCAGGAGGGCCTACTGACTGGATGATGGGTCAGAGGGTCACAGTTTAGAAGAAGGAGGAGGTTTCACAGACAATTAAACAATGAACTCAACAAGCACTTGGCAGTCCAGAGAAAAATCAGTCAGCTGTGGAGTGTTTTGGTGACAGACGATATCCATTTATTTACAGAGAGAGCATTCAAGTCGGTAGATGTGTTGGTAGGAGCCGGTTGAAGGTGTTGAAGAGCCTACTATTTCGTAAACAAGAAAAAGTGTGACTTTTTTTTTTAAATTTGTCTGAAACAGAACGGACTAAGAAAACACACCATGTGCCTTTAAAGCTGAAAAACAAACCAACGAAAATGTAGTTTAGCTGATTAAAGAAGGTCGACTTTCATGTTATTAAAAACTGTTTGAGCATCTTACAAAGAACCATAAACTTCCAGATTACTCCATTGCCAGTGGTGCAGGCTAAGAGTGTCTAGCTGGAGTTAAAGTCTGATTTAAATTATATACTGTACATACGTTCACATATCTGTGTTTAGCTGAAAATAAACGTGCAAGTAGAATTTCAAAATGGCTCATCTTGAGTGTATTTATTGCCACAGTAACCAGGAATTCAGCAGCACGGGACAAGCCTCTGCACAGACCTGCAGTAGCCGTGACACCTTAATGCTACGTGCTGTGCTGCAGCATCTATGAGAGCTAGTTTGCATATGAGCCGAGAAGGTAAAGGGATAGTTTAGGTTTTTTGAAGAGGGGTTGTTTGGGGTACTTATCCATAGACAGTATGCTAAATACAGTTGATGTCAGTCGGCACGCCCCCAGTTTGGAGAAGCAGGCTGGAGTCTGACATGGAAGCTGAGCAATGTGCTGCTGTGAAAGGGTCAGCAACAACACCTTAATATGTTACACCATTACTTTACTGTAGACACTGATTTCAAATGATCAAATGAAGCTGTTGTATCGCTCTCTTCAAAGCCACTGAGAAAAACAGTGATATAACACTGCTGAACACAGGAGCTGCTGGTCTACTGCTGCCTCTAAAAGCTAGTTGATTTGTGTCATTGTGTGACTGTGGCATTTAAAAGTGTTTGCTCAGATTCACCAAAGTCACAATAACACAAAATAACTAATTGAGCTTAAATTGTTGTTTTTCTCAATGGAGTCTGGCTTTGAGGAGAGCATAGATGGGAACTGAAGCTGTTAAAAGCTTTTCTGTTGGAACAGGCTGTCTGACAGAATGGGAAAGCAGTGAAAATAATCTAAATATACTGTACACTTAAAATGATATTGATTTTTTTAGGTGGCTAAAACATGTTTAATCACTGACCCCTCCACAGCAGCAGATTACTTAGCTTCCATGTCAGACTCCGGCCTGCTTCTCCAAATGGTTGGCATGCTGAGTGACTGTATGTAACACACTGACTCTGGATAAATACTTCATACAACCCCTTCAAAAGTCTCAAACCATCCGTTGAAGCTACATGGCTAAAAGTAAAGGATAAATGGCTTTAAGGTTGAGCTGGCAGTGATTAAGAGGTAGAAGCATGGAGGCAAACTTACTGAAAAAGTGACCATGAGTAAATATACTAACTGCTCCATTATCACTATGTCTTGCATGAAAAAATACTGCAGCATCCATTTTATAGAAGACACATTGTTCACGAACATCTTCAAAATATGAGAAAATCTAAAAGTTCTGCCTTCTGGAAACCAAAGAACAGCGAATCCTCTGTGTTGCATTCAAAATCACCATATAAACAACACTGTGCTGTGTAAACTATGGCTGTAAATAGATTCCTGATGTTGAATAATAATATTTGTTGACACCTACGCCAGAATAAAGCTGCCATGACATCTTTAAAGTTAAAAAGAAATGACAAAAGACAGAACAAAAAGTGAGACATAAAGGCTCCTTTAATGTTTTGTCTCATCAAATGCTACAAACACACATTTTTACACATTTCAGGGTCCATATGTGCGGTTACAGCAACTTGTGTCAGAAATCATTTAAGAGGTTAATGCACATATACTCATGCACTAATACAATAACATTAAAATCAATATTTGTGAACCATCAAGTGGAATTAAACATGATTTTAAAAAAATCAAATGTGATACGCTGTTGGTAAAAGTTTTTATGAAATACAAATGATTCAAAAATAACTATGTAAAAACACCCAACAGTGTCTTATAACAAATGTCTGACCTGTTTTTACATTCACAGATGTGTTGAAACGGTTTCAGAAAATCATTTAAAACTGGTGACGACATGATTATTTATGATAAAATGTTATAAAACTTACATGTTGTCAGCTGCCTGTCTACACACCAAAGCTTTATGGAAGGAGAAATAGTTTTCAACAAAGACAATACTAATACTACTATGACTACTAATAATAAATAAATAAATAAATAAATAAATGGATTTTCTGGATATTGAAAGACACTTTACAGAGAAAAACATCAAAACAAAGAAAATAAATAAATAAATGAAATTACAACAAATTCTGATGTGACATACTGTTAGTATAAAGTTTTTATGAATCACAGATGATACAATAATTAGATAGATAGACTGGATAGAAACACTTTAATAGTGTCTTGAAACAAATATATGAACTGTGTTCACATTCACAGGTGTTAAAACTGTTAAGAAAATCATTCAAAACTGGTGACGACATGATTATTTAAAACTAAATACATGTTGGCAGCTGCCTGTCACCAGAATGTTTACGGAGTACAGCAACAAAACACAAATAATAAAATAGAATAAAACAAAAATTAAATTACGCTCACAAATATCCTTATATATGCATACAACTACAGCACATTGTGTTATAAACTATTTAATAATTATTTGAATAAACTGTTTACAGATGATAAATATGAGGGTTAAAATAAAGTCTTATCCAAAAGGCCTTAAGACATAATGTCTTTTATCTGCAGGCTTTTCCAGTCAGGCAGTGAGTTCAGATTTCATTTTTAATGAGCTTCTATTCATATGAAACACCTTTATTTTAATTTGGAAACTCATTCCAGTATTGCTCTTTATGGGATTGTGTGTTGTTTTTTCAGAATTAGGGGGAATAGTGGTTGAATTTAAGTGTATATAAATATAAGTTTACTGTATTTGTGACTCTACTAGAGCAGAACATTTTCAAAACTGTATCTGACATGGATTTTAATTTTCATCAGGAATGACATTTGTTGTGAACATAAAAAACCTTTAATACTAGCCAATTCATGCTGTTAGACCTGTGAAAGTAAATGCATGACACACACTGGGTACAGACCGGGGAGACGTTGTGCTCTGACACCAACAGGTGGCGCGCCAACACCGCAGCTGCAGGAGGAGCAGAGGAGCCGCTGCTCTGCAACAAGAGGGAGGAACATCATGGCTGCAATGAGACGGAGCAGAGAGCAGAGGATGAAGGAGCTCATGTGTGTCAGGATGTGAAGAGGAAACTTTACGAGAAGTGCTTCAGATCAACAGAGAGGGATTTTAAAGTGTCGAAATGTGAAACACAAACATGTGACATGGGTCAAAATATTATGTATACTATATATTGTCTTCACAGAGTGGAGACACAGCTGCTGCTGCTGCTGACTGCTGCTGTAACTTATATCAGTGTTAGGCTTTCATCTAGCTGCAGTAATAAAAGGGTAATTATAACCGGCATGATAACTACAAAAATTAAATTGATAAAATATATATATATAATTATAATAAGAGCCTAATAATAATATTATTAATAATACTGGGATTTAATGAGTAAATGAATTAATGACTTAATTTAGGGCAATAAATAAATTAAAATGAAAACAAAAATCATCAAACATGCTCAAAAAGGAGCAGGAAAAAGTGCACATTGATGTAATATAATCTTTCCCTCTTCTCACTATTCATCTCTCTTTTATAAATTAAATTGTCATCAACTATCCCAAACTTATTTACAACTATTAATATAGATAAATAAACAACAATCTTAGATATTAAGTATATAAACCCCATCTTAACTTTACTTGCATCCCAGTTAACACCCAGCGATAAATAAGATAAAGACATTCTGGATATGCTTTGAGCACTATTGGAGTCCTGACTGCTCCAGGTGTTTACAGCTGTGTTTGATTTTGTCGTTATCACTGATAATTTAGTGACTTTTCATGAGCAAAATACTCTAAAATAATATATATACTTTAAATTAGTGTAGCATTTTGCACAGGCTGGTGTTAATGTACTGTTGCTGTGTGATGCACTGATGGAGCCTCCAAAGTGTTGAGTGCAGCCTCATTAAAAATGATTAAAAAATAAATTTTATTTTAAATAAAGTGTGGGGACTTTGGATAGAAGTGATTTAGTGCTGAGGTAAGAATTAGATTAAAATATTTATTCAAAAAAGCTGTCAGCTCTGTGGGGTTTTACTGGGAGCATCTCTGTATTCCATAATAATTTTTTCTTCTTAATAATTCAAAGTGTATAAATGATAATACAGTAAAAGTTTCGGGGTGCCGAGTCTTGTCCCTGCAGCCTTCAGCAGGTGAGTGCACTCACAGCACTTATGGAGCAGCTTAAGGCCTGCGATGCCAAAGATGGCTGCTGCCCTTTGCCACGCCCACTTCTTTGCCACTTTTATGCGTTTTTCTCAGAAATAAAGCATAAATTTATGTTTGAATATACTGTTGGCACGTAGAGAGGCCGCAGTAAATGTGTGGTCGCCGATATAAGGTGAAGTTTGGTGTTAAAGTTGCGCACAAGAAGCACCTAGTGCTGTAGTGCTTAATGAGGGGGTGTGATGCTCTGATATTGCAAAAGGAGGATAAAATTAATAAAAGTATGCTTTCTTTTTGGTCAAAGTGTAAAATACTATTATATTACATTAAAGTAGAGCTTATACAATGTCTACGCGTAGTGATTTTTGTTGAAAAATCGATATAACTCGGTTGCCTCTGAATATTCAAATTGAAAGTAACGCGCAATCAAATCATTGTCAAATCATTGAGTTCTAGGGGTTTTAAATAGTAGGCATGGAGGGAGAAAATCTCAAACTAATATGTCCCCAGCTATATTACAATATTGTTGTATGCTCTAGCTCTGCTGTAGGACATTTGTGTTGAGATTTTTGGAGACTTTTGCACAAATTTCGTTCTTGGCCATTTTGCTGAGGCAGAAAAGGACGTTGTGGAGTCCCACAGGTCTTCTCCAGGGAGCCTCTCTTCATCAAAGTCATCATGTCTGGTGAGTTTCAGTCGGATTTTCCTCTGGAAATCATTTTGTAGCATTTTCTCCTGTTAGACAGAAAAGAGAAAAGAGAAAAAAGGGAGAATGTTTAGTGGCAAAATTAAAAGCACACCTGATTCACGTGCAACGTGGGAGGGGGGGCTTTTTCCCCCACATATGCTCATTTTGGTCACAAATTTTAATCTTATATAAAATGACCACGAGTGAGATTAAACTTCATGTGATTAATCTTTGTACTTAAATGCCACCTGTTTGTGATGGGAGGATCAGGAGAGTCGGCTTTTCCCATTCAAACATTCTTGTACAGCTTTACCGACTTTTATGGATTTATTATATGTTCAGTTTTCTGTGTTAAGCGTCTGTTTGCACATGCTGCGACATGCAGATGGTCATTTATAAGACATTTTATTCAAGATTAATAACTTATAGACGTAACATTTCAGCCGTAAAGCTTCTCAACCCGGGCTGCTTGTGCGTAACAGGACGTTAGGAGTAACCGTGTTGGAGTGGGATGTGTCTGCCGTGTAATTTTGCTCCACTATTTGCCACATTTAAGACAAATCATGAAGTAGCATTTAGCTGTATGAATATTTATCAGATGATGTCTCGCAGCAGAGGCTTCGTCTCGTTATCAAATCGCCTTTTTCCAAACGGCTCGCCACTCCTGAGTGCTTTAAATTACGCCTTTAGGAATAAATTACGTGCACCTATGCGAGGCGTTCTTTCTGGGTTCCTTAATCAAGCTTCACCTATAGGAAAAATACGGCTAATTATGCTCTGAATAAGCGCCATAGAGTTTCACTCTTTCCAAAATGGGGGCAGGGATTATTTGAATAAAATAACAGAGATTGGAGTAGAGCTTCGGTTTATATTATAAACAGCATGAGGCTGAAATCGCTCCCGAAAAGTTCCACCAAACAACAAACCGAAGCCCAAACTGTGCTTTTACTGAACGTCCGGACAACATGGAGGTGACGTGCGTAAAGCGTATAGACTGTTTACATGGATAGTTGTTACCGATACAAACTTTACTCCCCTGTCGACTTTTACGCTCATCTGTAGCTCAGATCAACAACTACAACACGGTTAATAAGACAAGATTCACATTTTAGTCACCGATCGCTGCACACAGACTCTTCCCAGCTCTTTGTTTGTGCGTTTTTACGCGGTCGCCCCGAGCGCCATTATTCAACTTTACCAAGCGATCCAACGCGTGTTCCAACCTCCTGACCGATCCAGATTCGCAATTTCAACATCCACTCTGTCGCCTATGCGTTTATGATCATAAATATATACTTACGGTGGCGAATTTTGTACCGATTTCCTTTGTTCCTGGTCTGGGCGGGGTGGCCGCGGATCACACACAGGCTGCAGTGAAAGGGGTCTGCTGACGGCGTAATAGGAAACGCTGAGCCTTGTGGTGCCGTAAAGAGGCAGCCCTGACCGGGAACACTGGAGGACGCTGGGGTCGGGACAAGTGGGTGAAAATACCCGGAGCCAAAACGCGTATTTTGCGCTGAAAATGCGTTTTTACGCACCGCGAATTCGGATAAAACTTCACATCTAAGCGCTAGACACAGTTCAAACCACATTTTATTTTTTTTAATGTAAAATTATATGTGTGTGTTACCAACGTTCTGTGCCACAAAATCCCACATTCAACATTTTATTAAAGTGCAGGACAACATGGCGACATGATCATTCAATAGAGAGGTTTCAGGTCATTCTGAAAACATATCTGACATTTCATTTTTTGTGGATTTGAGTGAAGAAAACATGAGTTGAGACTGAGGGAGGAGAAAGGAGGAGGGAGGGGGTCAGGAGTGTGGGAGGGGGAGAGGAGTCAGTGTCTGCTATTGTCTCCTCCAGGGGGAGAGTGTTTAGTAAACATGACTGACATGCTGTTTTCTCCACGCAGATAAGCCGAGGGTGTACCAGGGCGTCCGAGTGAAGACCACGGTCAAAGAGCTGCTCCAGAGGCACAGAGCCCGGGAGGCCAACAGCAAAAAAGTTAAAACGGTAAACCTACCTCCTTCACTGCCCCCCACCCCCACACCCACTCTGCCTCCCCCAGTGCACCCCCACTGTCACTGTCTGACAAAGCAGGAGAGAAAAAAAACTGTGCAAAGCAATAAACTGCCCCTGTAAATGATTGACTGCCCTTCCAGTTAAAAAAAACACACCAACGTCTTTTTAAGGCCATTACGCACACACACTATACACACTATACACACTGTGCACACTGTGCACAAACACAGACACACACGTTTGCAAGGAAAACAACACTAAATGTGGGAACAAAAATATATCTGTCAAAGTCAAATATGACAAAGTGTCTAACGATCCTTCTCTTTTCTGTCTTCTTCCTCCCGACCAACAGATATACCAGGCTTGCTCCGACCTCCAGGATCTCTCCTCTTTTCAAAGTAAGTGTAGCTGCAATATCCAAGTCCACAAAAGTTAAATGAATCGATTAAAGCTACACACGCAGCGACCTGAATAGGAAGTAATCAGGAGCTACACCCGCAGTTTGCAAATTAAAGTCAAAATCTGTTTGCACTTTGCAATGATCCAAATTAAAAATCCATCCATAACCGCTGTGAATCCAAAATGTTCAGAACGATGTTGGGAAAATCCACCCTGGCTTCAAGAGGACACCTGAAACAGATCAGGATTCTGTATTTGGATTAATCTAAAATAAGCAAAGTCAAAAGCAACAACATTCCTTGATGATAGACAGCAACAACCTGCCATGAACCAGGAACAAAATACTCACATGAAAGCCCGAGTCATGACCAAATACTCAGAAAAAGTCTACTTGGAATGCAATTCTAGTCTATTGACAGCTCAAAACTTTCCAAAAGTGTAGGGTCCCCTCTTATAAACGAACACATTCAAATGTGTTGGCTGATGTTGTCGTGACATCACTCTCTGAACTTATAGGCCTATTTAAATGTCTTCCTGTGGTCTGCATGCAGAGACTACCTTACACCATATCTGATTGCGCTCTCCCCTCAACCACCGACTCTCTATGTGAGTAGATTAGGCAAATAAATATTAAAATCTTTTAATTAAAATGCAGCATAAATCGTGAGTGGAGCTATTTTCACACTTTGGCGTGCAGCCGATGTTTAGGTTAATATATATCACAGGCAAGTCGCGCGTAAACTGCAGCCAGTGAGACTAGTTTTCATTTTTATAAACGTTTTGAATATTTTTAATCTAATGTTTCTATTTAATTCCGTCAGGTCGCTATGTGGACCCTCCTCCCACCGCTGCCCCAGTGGACGCGAGCAGCTGTGGAGCGCGAGCCTTCCAGCTGCGCACCGCCCAGTTCCCCGTGCCTGACAGCTCGTGCAACAACCTGATGCAGCAGAGCACCTTCAACGACATCCAGGAGCAATTCGGCGACATGGTGTTGCCCGGCAACGGCTACAGTGGCAGTAACAACAACAACAACAACAACAACCACAGCCCTGACAGCGGCTACAACGCCTTCCTGCCTCCCCATCCCACCTTCCAGCTGCCGTGGTGCCCTGGACTCTCCTCTGATGCGGACTACTATGGCCCTGGGATGGTAGGTTTCTCCCACTGACACCAACCAAACTCCATTCAGAAAACAGCATATTTTGATATAAGTAGTTGCCTTTGGCTTCAACTGCAAAAATATTACTTTAATCCTTATCTATAGACCGTTTTTATATATTCGGCACAAACATAATCTATCATGTCATAAATATTTACTCCAAACTGATGTATTTTTTAAGAATAAACCTACAGTATTGAGCAGTTTCTAACGCTGTACTAAACATTAAATTGCATAGTTTTAGAATAGAGGTTTGGCATGGCTGCATCCCCTCACCAGAGATCTGCTGAGGCTTGAGTTCAGCATGTTATAATTATACTTGTGTGGCCTGTAGGTAGATTTAGAGCAGCTAATTTTGTTTGCTTGATAGAATAATTCAATGGGAGAATGTAACTGTGCTTGCTGTATCAAAACAGCCTAATAATAATAGAGTAATAATTTAATTTCAGAAGCACAACAAAGGAATAATTAGCCTAATTCACACTGAAAACTAAAGCAGTATCAACACTCACAGGCTTCCCTGCTGAGCCTGTGGCCTTGTGCCAGTTTGACGCCCATCACCTGACACATGTGCTCAAAATAATCCTCACCATCTTCTTCTCCTTCTCCTCCAGGCTCCCTGCTCCCCACCGGAGTCGCTGAAGCTCTGCAACCCCATGGATCACAACAGCTACTCACCGCAGGACTCTTTCTCCTCCTCTTCCTCCTCCTGCTACGACTCACCCACCAGGATGGAGTCCAGCTACCACAGCTTCCCCTCAGAGCACCACCACTATCAACACTGCAACCTCCAGGACTGTTACTGCCTGTCCCACTGCTGGCCGGGCCAACAGGAGAGCTTCTCTGCCCCCGAATATGCACCTTACTACAACCCCACAGACTATCCATACACCTGTCCTGCGGAGGAGAACTATTATAAGAGGGATCTGATGAGCTCTGAAATGTGTTACAATATACTATGATGAGACCGTCGACGGTATTGTTTTGTCTTTAACTGTAAATATTCTGTTCAAGTAGTCAGTGAAGCTGTTTGCTGTTTGCTTGGATGATCCACTGTGCATTTCACTGTGTGCTCTGATTGTTTTTTTTTTGCTTTGGTGGAATGATGAATGCTGAATGGATGGAAAGGCTGATATTTTTGTATCGATGACTCTTATTTTACTACCAAGATTTATTTTCATACACATAACTTGTTTCGTTAAATAAAAAAGTGTTAAATCAACATGCTTTGAATTCATTTCTCTTTCGTTCACACTTTATAAAGCAGAGTGTAAGAAGCAGTGTCAGTTATATTTCTGTTAAAAGCCACAGACTTGGTGAAGTTAATCAGATCTGGTCCTACAGGTTTATTCCCTGCAGTTATCCTCCATGTTGCTCTCTGTCTCTTTCATTTGCACCTATCTGCAAAAAAAAAAAATGCAAAAATGTGGGAGGAGAGTAAAAATCAACAACGCAGGATGATAACATGTCGGGGCTGAGCTGTGCTGTAATGCAACACTTTGTGCTGGAGTGAAGGAATCCTGAGAGATTTGACTGAACCTGCAGGGAGGAAGTTCACAAGTAGTAAAAAAGGCAAACGCAGCGCACAGAGAACAGATTTCTGATGTGTATTTATTGAGAGGTTACATCTGAACATGATAAACTGAGCACTGCATATATGCATCATGTACTGTACAACTTAAGATAAGAACTATGACTTAGATTTCTGTCCAAACCAACAACTTTAAAAGGCACAAGAGGTCAGAGGTTACATGAAGTAAACACAGAGCAGCGCCTGAAAACAAAAGTAAACATGCTGTACAATACTGCACTTCTCCTCAGCTTATATAATCACCACATGGCCGTCTTGTTCCTTGAGCTACTTGGTGGCTTTCATGACATAAACTGGGCTTTATATGTCATTATTATACACATATCTAAAGGGACAGGTCAACCTAAAATCAAAAACACATATTCTTCTTCTTACCTGTGGTGCTGTTCATCAGTGTTGGAGATATGAGCTGTAGAGCTGTAGATGGCACTCAGCTTGTAAAGCTCGAAGCATCAAAAAACACACAGAGAGAAAAGATGAACTTCAGGCACTCGTGTTTGGAGCAGGCACTGAAATCAAGTGAAAAAGCCTTTATTAAAAAAACATGACTTACATTAAAACTCACTCCAAAGGTCTTCATTATGGTGCATTTCTTTTGCACCCTGCAACTTAATTCGAGTGCATTTGTTCCAGCCTGAAGTTCATCTTTACCCCCCATGTGCTGACACTATTCTTCAAGAGCATCTTAATTTTTTTCTTGAGGTTCACATGACAAAGATATTCCTCGAGTACACAACTGCCTTCTTCTCCCACCAAACAAGTACATTTAAAAAACGTAGCATCAGTGTCTTTCCAGAAATCATGACCCAGTTACTCAAGATAATCCACAGACCTTGTTGTGAGCAGTTTCATGGAGGAACTATTTTCTGTCTACTGAATCATGTCACCGTGCAGAAGGAAGAGTGCATCTACTCACTGAAGCTTGTGACAGTGAGAGACATTCGTGGCGCCCTCCTCAGCTGAGCTGTAACGTTAACAAGCTCAGCTGAGCACCACAAGCCGAGTGCCATTTAGTTTCATTATATTGGAGGGAAGTCAGACATCTCTACGGCTGCTATCTCCAACACTCTGCAGCTCACACCGAAACAATCTTGAATGATAAATAGTATGAGAAAAAATATGCATTTTTGATTTGAGGGTGAACTGTCACTTTAAGGTTGATTCTGGCAAACTAAAAATACCAAAAAAATGTACTGCTTAAGGCACAAAAAAGCTGTTGTTGAGTTGACAGAAATTTGCTTTGACGCAACATCTGGACCATAATTTAAGGTGATAAAATGCATTTTATTAGTTACATGAATAAATAAAACATTTATCTTTTGGATACACAACAAAATGTAGAGTTCAGTATGTGGCTTGTCAAAACTTTTAAGATGGGTGGGATTCTTCTGGGGGGAATTTTGATCCCACTGACATTAAAACGTCGTCACATTTGTTGGTAACGTTGCAAACATTAATCTCAAACACCAGCTTTAGCCACGGCCTTCACCTGGGTAGAAACATATGACTTCATGACCTTCTAGGATCAGTCATCATGAGGACAAGGCATTGCATAACCAAGGCTAGTAAGTACAGGAGCATGTGATGGCAATCAGTGTCTGCTCCTGATAATAAAACACTACTGAATTCACATATTAAGTGTTTCTTTACACTAAAGAAACTTCTGCCTTTGCAAAAACAAAACCAGGATGATAATAATCTTAAACTTATTTACCTCCAGGGGATAAACATGTTGCCGCAACAAACCTTCCTCCCACCCTCCTAATTAAATACCAGTATGAATATGAATACACATACATAAGGTCATTCAAATGTCTGATTCTTTATTTTATAAAATAAATAAATGTTTTCTAGTCAGGCCTCTGCTCCTCAGACTTGATCTCGTCTAATTAGTGGCAGCAGCTGACTGATTCATCACCTGGCAGGATTCTGTCTGTGTCTGTATCTGCTCTGTGAAGCAGTCATGTCAGTAGCTCTGATGAAAGTCAAGGACTGAAACTTCTGCTGCTGTTTTAACCACTTTTTTGCACTTTGAGCACCTTCTTTTTGTGCATGAATGCTCTAAATAAACTGACATATTTTGGCATTGCCTGTGAACCTTTTTTGTGGCTGTCCAGCTCGGTTGCATTGGTCTCCTCTGCCGTCATGATTTGTAACGTGAAGCTGCTTCACTCAGTGTTTTTAGTTTTTTAATTGCCTGACCTCTGTGGATAATTCAGCTCTCGATTAAAAACCTAATGAACACTGAGGAAACTCTAGCTGGGAGAAAAGTTTTACCAATCTGCAATTCACTGCCAGACGCCACCAAGTCCCCCTCAGTCTTACACACTTCAACTCATACTCAAGCCATGATGCTTTTTTCTAGCTCTAACAAAGTGCTTTTGTGGCCTACAACTTCAGGAAATAAACCTGAAAACAAGCAGCATTGTAAGTTGATTTTTAAAAGACACAATGCAAGTCACAAGCCTCAATTGAGAAGCTGTGCGTAAACATCAAAATCAGACGCAGGAGGCGACCTAGCACGTCATATTTTGGTTATTTCTTTTTTAAATTTTTTTTGGCTTAATTTGATAGGGCAGATATGGCAGTGGATAAACTGCAGCAAAGGGCCGTGGGTTGGCATCAAACCTGTGGCCACTGCAGCAAGGTAATAGCCGCCTCGTGCAGGGGGCGCCCACACTACTGGGTGAGCTGGTGGGCGCGCTAAGCACGTCATATTTTGATGTTTAGGTCCACTAACAGCAGCAGGAGGACGTTTGATGAGCTGGGATGAGAACATGTTGAATAATCCAGTTAATTTCAAATAGAAGGTGAATTTTCTCAACCTAGAAAGGAAAATTTAATCCTTCAATTGATCTGAGAAAAGAAATAAAACCATCAAATTTGAAGATGCTTGTTTTTTAATATATCTTCATCATAGTAATGGAGCTGTCAGACTGTAAGAAGAATACATAGGACACCAAAGCCAAGGCCAGTGACCCCAAGCTTCAGACTCACAGGTGGGGTCAAGGGGCAGACAGGGGACACCTCCCAAAACACCCCCACCCCAAACACCCCCCCCCTTCCCTCCTGCAGTGCAGGCAGCAGTCGGCGGCTGATGCTCCTCTGCTGGCAGGGCCCATGAACCTGGCAGAAGTTTGCCCCAGGCTGAGGCCATTGTTAAGCGTATCAGCAGCATACAAAAACACATCATAGGCCACTTATTCATCTGCATGTCGTAACATGGTGAGTAATTAGCAGAAAAGAGGAGTAATTTGAAACAGAGAGTGAAATGATTACTGCAGGCAATGTCAAGCCTTTATCGCTGCATGTTCTCACATACAGGTTAGAGACTCCACGTGACGCTCAATCTTCTGCTACTGTTGTTTGAATAAATGCTGCGCTTTGAGTAGAAAGTTACGTCTTTTAATGAGGCCTCGGGTGCTTCACACCTCTAGATGTTTACCTTTGTGTGAAAACCTGATCCTGCGCAGCTGAAAATGTAAATAAGCCTGTCAAACCCTGATGGATTATAGCTCTATTTGGGGCCATGACGGAGGCCTCATAAACTGCTAACAGCTTCTTTTAACATTATTAACCCCCCCTGAGCCCGGCCAAACGCTGAATGTCAAGGCTGTAATCGCCTCGGAGGCAGTGGGCTACTGCAGACAGAAACAAGGTCAGGGCTGTCAGGCATTAAAGTGAAAGGGCCGGGGAATGCGGGGCTCCTAACTCACATCAGTGGAGTTTGAAGAGATCAAGATGTGATCCACCCCTCACTCTGATCTCTGCTGCTGACACCCCTCTATTCACCTCCAGGGCCACTCCACAGGCATTGTTAAGACTGGCAAGTGGTTCACTGAGGCCGCATGAGAGTGTGTGTTGACATGCTTCATCCCTTCAGGTGTCTGATAAGGCTCTAATAGCCTCTGATGAGAAAGCAGAGAATTAGTGACTCACACCGTCTGGCCTTTTGTCAAGTTTCAATCCAATTATCACAACACCATGCGTCTCCATCACGGTTATCTCTCAGTGCTCGGGGCTACTACACAAAGACGAATTAGTAAATTAAAGCAGTCTGTTAAAACAAAATTCGAGGCAGCCCATGATGGAGCCTGTACTCCAGGAGCTGCGCCCGTCACAGAGTACTGACCATATCTTTGATAGACTGCTGTTGTAACAGCTGAAATTATAATTAACTGCTCGATACAGCATCGAATTTCAGCAAAGAAAATGTAGATTAATGGTTACTGGTCCAGGAGACAAGATTTCTCCTTCGTCATTAGTTCAAGGTCCACAAAGTTTAATACATTAAGCGCCATACTTGTGTTTGGCCTTATTGTTTGCTGTCTCTGTCAGAGTCTTTATCTACAGCAAGAGTCACTTGCGGCCCCTTCAGAATGGACCCTTGACCCACCAGCTGGGAACCACTGGATTAATGTTTCCATCCACTGCTGTTATGTGAACATCATGTAAGAGTTGAGCGCTGATTCTCCAGTCAGTGTGCCGTTAATCCATCGCAGAAGATGAAGGGAAGCGTCATTGAAAAGTCGAACCTCAAATGAAAAACCATGAGGAAAATTCAGTGGTAAGTATTTTTGGGAGTATCTGTATCTACTTGACTTTTTAAATTTCTGTCAACTGTCACTTTCACTCCACTACATTTCCTCTAAGTATCTGGGTCACTTACTATAAAACAAGGAAGGACAGGAGCAGTGGTGTACAGGAGTTATGACGGGCCCAAGTGCCAGATTTTGCATCAAAACGGCCACTGTGTATTCCATAGTGTCATCACATGGTCAAATATCTATCCATATGAATTATCTGTGAAACATCTGGAGTATTCTGTTTAGAAGCTGCAGCCAAAAAATGTGAGGAATGCCTGAAGGAAACTGAAAAACTGTCTTTGGCTTAAAGCAAAATGATCAGTGCCTTTATGTACAATTTTTGTTTTGACGGCATATGATTTAAACGACAAGCCAGAAACAGTTGTACTGGGAGGGGATATTAGATATGCCATTATCTAATTTATAAAGCTGCTATCTGGTATTTTCAATCAAAAACTCTGCACAAAATACTGCAGACAAGAAAAATGCTTTTTGGTCGGGGTATTGAGGAAAATGGAAACTGTTGTTTTGCATTTATTTTGCATTTAACTTGGTTGGTCAGACATACAGAGGAATGAGAGGGAAGGAACTAGACTTTATTTTTGAGATCCTTTAAGATCCATTTTTAGGGGGTGAAGAAATAAACCTCATACTTCTCAAAATTCTGACAGATTGATTTTTTATTAACAGCACTAACTTGTACTTTTACTTTCAATACATAAGTACATTTAATACCATAACATTACTTTATTGAAGTACAGTAAATATCAGATACTGTAAAACTTTTACTCAAGTAATACTCCGATAGGTAACTTTAACTTCTACCAAAGTCATTTTCAGGTAAGATATCTGTACTTTTACTCAGGTATGGCTCTCAGGTTCTTCGTCCACTATGGAAAAATGTGATAGAAGCATGACATTTATGTTTCTTTCATGTATTAAAGGTCCAGTTTGCAGGATCGAGGGGGGTGTATATAGTCAGAAATGGAATATAATATAGTAAGTATGTTTCCTTATTGTATAATCACCTGGAAATAAGAATCAGCAGCCCCTCTGCAACGAGCAGCGTCAGAAAAACACTTATTTTCTTTAATGTGAAACTGTTTTATTCTGTGTTGTTCTGATTTTAATCTCTGAGTCTGTCTATTTTTTAAACGAAGAGGCATGTGTGGCTAATGCATCTCCTAGAAAAAATCTCTTGCTCATCTGAATCTTAAGTTACTGGAGAAAAAGGTGAGCACACAACAGCATGTGCTGGGCGAGCCACAGCATGGAAGAAACACTGATGTGATTAAGTGTTTTACCAGTTTAAATCACTTCTGGTAAAAACCTCCTGAACAATGAACACTGAAGAATTGCAGCCCTCACCACTGGATGCCACGAAACCCTGCCTGAATCTTACACACTGGACCTTTAATGTGAGACAGATTGCAGCGTCATTACTGCTCCACACAGATCTGATGTTTCCATGTGCAGCTAATCTTTTGTCTCTTCGAGTGACAGTTCAGTCACGTTTAATGTACATCATGATTTATTCCGTCAGTCTGCTTACAGAGCCAAATTACGAAAAAATAAATAAATAAATAAACAAAATTCCTGCATTTAAAATCAGTTTTTATACACAAATCAAAAGTATGCATAACAGCGGTTTGGAGGAAACAGACTTTGTGCCAGCCGTGCAAGGAATGTGATGAGCGCACTCGTGTGAAACAAATTCCTTCACGGAAGAGGATTTGCTTTCACAGATTATTAGTCTCATGTTCTTCTCTCAGAACACAGTGGCAGTTTCAGCAAACATGACACAAAGACTGTCCCTAAACTTTAGCTGCTACTGGTCTCTTATTGGCTGAATTGTTTGGACATGTGCTCAGAAAATGACTCCCAGTCTTTACCAGTGCTGTGCATCATCATACCTTTATCTTCTCACCATTGTCTGTAATGTCTGTATAACTTCCAATACACACAGCCATGCACACAGTCGAAAACTCTTTGCTTCCTAACATCAGCGACACCTGTGCTCACTGGGATGATCTTAAACACCATGGCCTGCCGCAGCCAGTGACATAAGCCACCTGGTGGTGTGGCGTGATAATACAGCTCACACAACTCAAACATATGGCTCCAGCAAAGATATTATTTCTTTATATGAAAGGTTCCAACTGAAGCTTCAATATATTGGGAAAAGGTCTTATTTTGTCCAGTTATATGAAACGATACCAGATGAACTCAGAGACATGTTTTAAAGAAGAGTTTCTCGGCAGCTTTCACTCAGTATCATCACTCTGCATCCGGTAAAGAAGCAGCACAAGTATGTTAAATATTTCCCTACTGGAGTCTTACATCATTAAAATGGCAAGTTGAATCAAGTTATGAAAACTAAACATGATTAGTTTTGTCAACTATTTGACGTGCCAAATGTGCACTTGACCCCTGGTGCCAGGTAAGTTCCCCTGTGTCAGAGATGTGTAGAGCACGGGGCGGTAGTTAACCCAGCTGTGAACTAAACCAACAAACTGAAAATCATAAATCTAAAGAGGGTTTTTTTTTTGTTGTTCTTACAGGCTGCACTTCACACCTCACATTCCTGAAACTGGATGCACTGTGTCAAAGTTAAACACAGGGATTTGTGTGTGCGGTGTGTACTCCACAGATCCTGTTGGCGAGCTCCTGCTGAACCAGCACATGTGGAAATCCCCCTGCTGAGACTTGGCAGCAACTGATCAATGCGAAGAGACGCCCACCCTCGGGCCTCAGCACAGCTCTTCACTCACATTTTATTTGCTGGTTTTTCAGCATGCCGACAAAGACAACAACCTTTTTTCTTGTCTTCGCTTTAAGAGGAACATTTTGTCCATATAAAACATTATCTGTATTCATTTACAGGAGACCATTGTTCACTTGGTTATTAATCTACAGGAGCTGTCTTTTTGTCTCTCTGTGTGTTCGTGTGTGTGTGTGTGTGTGTGTGTGGGTGTGTGTGGGTGTGTGTGGGTGTGTGTGTGTGCGTGTGTGTGTGCCAGTGTGTAGGGCCCACGCCGCCACCGACACTGACGCTGTGCTGATTTGAAAATGTAGCAAGGAAATGTTAGAAAAGGTCAAGATTGAACTTTAATGTCTAACTTTTAAGTCCTTTTTAAGTCCTGAAGTGCAGCTCACCTGTTGGAGGCTGTCCATCTTCAGCTGTGTTGTCAATAAAGGCAAAAACCTTCCCAAAAATAATAAATATTAAAGCTAACATATGGTCCCTGAGTCCTGATTCTTTTGTCAAATTTTTGAAAAAGAAAAATCACATTTTTCTCCTCTAGCCAGCCTGCAGTCGTTCACATGAAGTGCTAAACATTTGAGCTCTCATATAAATTACCCCTCTAATAATGTGCTAAGTCATGAGAATGAGTGGTATAATTAAAGATATTACACCGTAATAACCCTCAAGTCTTGATGTGAAGCCTCTGTGGGCTGTGGATAATAACAAGGCAAGATAGTAACTCCCTTCCCAGACTGCAGTCGACTGTTACACTCACATCTGTCCCCTATAAAACACCAGCAAACTGAAATAACCCTGCACCAGTGGCATTGTTAGGCCCCGGTGTCCCGAGGCTTCAGCCCTGATATATACATATATATATGTATATTTTTAAGAATAGGAATATAAAAACATGAGGAACTTAGGTTAGCAAACTCAGTATCTTTGTTTAAAACACTCTTTTATTAATGTTACTGATTAATTTCTATTACATCTGATTATATCTGATCTTGGCCTATGTTACATGTTTTTTTTAATGTGTCATTCAAGCAGTGCATTTTGCGTGATCACATGCACGAGCACTGATAATCACTTTAATGCTTCAGCTGTTAAAGCTGGAGATCATTTTAAATGCCTTTATATACTGCTAGGTAGTTTAATCTATAATTATACATTATCATTCAACAGTTGATTATATTTTGCATTAACAATCTCAATCTGTAAAGTAACCAAATAAATGTAGTGGAGTAAAAAGTACAATGTGTCCCTCTAAGATGTGAGGTAGTACAAAGTAGCATAAAATGGAAATACTCGAGTACAAATACCTCAGAATTCTCTAATTTTTAATTTTAATCTACTCAATACTAATTGCAAACAACTACTATTATTTTTAAAACCACAATTCATTATTTATCTAATAAAAGTTTTTAGTGTCTGGGCCTTTACTCGACTGCAGGGGGTACCGGCTTCATTTCAAACAGACTACATTAGAAACAGGCCTTTATTTCTCATTCCCTCTGTTTTTATTTCTATTTTTAATCTGCTGCCCTATTAAATTTATTGTGTCACTTCAAACTCAACTCTTCCTGTATCTTTTTTAAAATAAAAGCCTCTTATCATTTTGTTTCTTAAAAGGCTTTTGTGTGAAACATTTGCAGGAACTTCTGGAGGATTTCATGCTGTAGTTCAAATGTATCTCCTGCCACCTGGTGGCGCTTTGTATGTTACTACAATAACAGTCGGGCTGGCACATGAATGCTAAAATAAAAGTAATAATAATAAGAAGAGGAGCGGGCTCACCTGATGACATCACGCATGTTGTAAAAGACGACCAACATGTAGTCTGTCAGTCACGTCAAGATTTTATGACTCCACAATCGCCTGATCTGACATAGTGACGTCGGAACAGACGAAAATGTTGAGCAGTCTGAACCCAGCATTAGCTATTTTTCGCTGTTTTTGTCCATGCAGCAGGTGAATGTCCAATGTTTACTCTTCTTTTAGCTGTTTCTTTTAGCTGAGAGAGATATCCGTCTGTTCACCAGCTAATCACTAACTTTGATTAGCGCTGATCTCGCTGCGTTCAGTCAATTTATCAGAGCTTTTTCTGTCTTTGCTTGTTCAATTAGCGCAACTCTAATGTTATTTGACTGCAACTGACAATTATTTGCAATAATAACTACTAGAGTTGTAATACTAAAATATATTGTGGAAGTATTACAACTTAAAGCATAGCATGCTGCACAGCACATGAGCTGACTCACGAATAAATGAGATCAACTTTACTGATTAAAGGGGAACATCAGAGCATGTTCACAGGTGTTAGGGAGACCTGT
Organism: Epinephelus cyanopodus; assembly: GCA_026686955.1. NCBI lineage: Eukaryota > Metazoa > Chordata > Actinopteri > Perciformes > Serranidae > Epinephelus > Epinephelus cyanopodus. Next base: position 38,902,640 of record CM048918.1, read on the forward strand.
ATGTGTGACAACAGTTTCAAAGAGAGTTGTGTAAAGTCTGGGTAAAGAAACAAAACTCCTGCACTGTGAAGGTAGATGGATCTTTCTTCACAAAAACTGAACAGCCTTTAGGCCTGAAAACGTGTAGCTCAGCATGTGACGTAAACAGTGACGTGGGAGGGGAGCCGCGGCTGGTCAGTCCTTCGGCAGTTCTCTCGTAAGTCGGCCCGTCCTTCACCGTCCCCGTCATCTGACGGTTTATGGCCTCTTCGTTTGCGAGGACAAGGAGGGCGCACAATTCCTTGTCTCCCCAGTTGCTCATCTTTACAGTGTCTGTCAGGTTTATGTTTCCCTCTTGCTACTAGCTGCTCGCTAATTCCTGCTATCAGCTGTTTCCTGTTTATCCACCGCCAGTGGCTCGCACGTGCAGCGTCATCAACAGCCCCTCCCGTTGCAGAAGGCTGCCTCGGTCTGTTTAAACTAAAAGGGTTGTGCCAATATGTCTACCCTACGAGGGGAAAAATTGGGCAGCTCAGATCAACTCGCCAATCCGCCTCTGTGTGTCTAAACGCTCGCAGCTTGCCGGCAAAACAGCCCAACATTCGCGGAAAATCTGGCAGCGTCAAAGGAGCTTGTGTCTGTATCTGCTCTGTGAAGCACTCATGTCAGTAGCTCTGATGATAGTCAAAGACAGAAATGTTTGCTGCTGTTTTTAAATCACACTTTAATATTTTTTGTGCACAGATTTTTTAAAGTAAATTGTCAATTTTTTGCATCAATCTGACCTTGTGAACCTTTTTGTGGCTGTCCAGCCCAATTGCATTAGTGTGCAGGTATCTCCTCTGCCGTCCTTTCTAAGTCTTATAAAGTGCCTCGTCGTGCAGGATGAAGCACTTAGCGAACAAAACAGAGTTCAACCAAATGCATAAATAAAAGGTTTTACCTTCTGAGTTGATTAATGACAAATGTCCACTGTAAAACACAGCAGAATGGTGCAGGGCATCGGCAGGATTCTGTTTCATATGCACGAGAACATCCCGTCTACAATGTCCAGGATTCCTCGCTGACAGTCTGCTCAGCAAGTGAATAAAGTAGCAAGATAAAGAGAGGTTGATTCATGTTTAATTGGATATCTCATATGTAGGAGTTAACATCTCGTACCTCAGAGATAATATTCTGGAGTAAACTTAGGTTTTGGCCAACATTGCGAGCATTTTTTCTCAGGGTTTCTGTAAGCAGTCACACTGAGAGCTTTTTCTTATTCATCTCATACATACAGCTAAAGATGTGCTCATGACAAAGGTCACCATGAGGCTCCAGTTGTGTCATCACAGAGCACAATACATGTACTGTGCTCTCTGGGAGTCAGACTGGATGTTCTACATGGCACACTTTATGAGACTCCTTTGAAGTTTTATGATCAGATTTATTGGATCAAATCCTTTGTGTCTCGACGCAGTGCTGCTTTTGTCCTTGTTAATATCTAAGCAACAGGATCAATGCTTTCCTATTCAATCCTACAAATGTGTGCCAGGTGGCAACAATCCTCCAATTGTTGGACAGGGCAGATATGAAGCATTAAACTTTGACAGGCGAAGTAAAATGTTATCAGGCCCGAAGTGAAGGTGGATGGTGAATAGTGTAAATAACATCACTGCATTTCGCAACAACTGATAAGTGAACCCGTCACCTGTGTGTATTCATATCAGAGGGTGTTTCTTTATTGAGTAAATCAAGGGCTGTTTACATTCATTCATGTTTCCTGCACAAAACCCCAACACACACCCAGGCCTGATAACGGACACTCTGGATTGGCAGGTCACGCACTGTGCAGCCGCACTGTGAAAGTGCTATTTACACATCAAACAGACGGTAAGTGGAGCGTGAACACACCTGATGTGAGATAGTGCCGTGTTTCTATATGTGAAGTAGGTTAGTCAACACTATCAAAGTCAGAGTTTTCATATACTGTAAATAAATCACTGATCTCAGCTCTTTTATTTTTGCTGGTCAGCCCAGACACCAGGAGAATATGTTGGCATGTACAGTTCCACAAAGTACGTCATATTTGCACGTGTGTTTCATATCATTGTTTCTAAACTGACATAGTGTATGAGCTAGACGAGACAGGCGAGCTGCGTGAAACCAACAAACAGCCTGTTCTCACTCCGAAGTCGTCAAATACCACCATTTTGTCAGTGATTTCCGCGTCACACACCCACGCCAAAAGCCACCTTTCGCGAGGGAATGATACTCCACTGGGCGGCATCAATCTTTCGCAGTGTAATATTACAATGTGGGGCGGCTGTGGCGTAGAGGCAGAGTGGGTCGTCCTTCAATTGGAGTATCGACAGTTTGATCCCTGGCTTCTCCAGTCCGCATGCTAAAGTTTCCTTGGACAAGATACTGAACCCCAAATTGCTCCTGACGGCTGCTCCATCAGTGTGTGACAGTGTGTGAATTGTTACTGAGTTGCAGGTGGCACCATGGATGGTGAATGTCACATGTAGTGTAAAAGTGCTTTGAGTGGTCGAAAGACTAGAAAAGTGCTGTACAAGTGCAGTCCATGCACCGCCGTCGACTGCACGGCACCAGTCCCGGTGTTACAACATGCCGCTGGATGAAATCAGTTTGAAACGCTGCTGGTAAGACGTAATATAAGGACCAGCAAACACCAAAACAGACTGTCATTGGTGTTTTTCCAGCAGCTTTCTTGACACTAAAACCTGGGTGTTTTGCGGGTCAGCCGCGGCTCAGGAGGTAAAGCTAGTCATCTACTAATTAGAAGATTGGTGGTTTGATAGGCGACTCCTCCAGTCTGACCGTTGAAGTAACCTCGGGCAAGATCCTGAACCCAGACTTGCTCCTGATGGCTGTTTCACCAGTGTGTGACTGCGGAGGAATGTTTAAGCTGAGTAGCACGTGACACTTTGCACTGTGGCCTCGGCCACCACAGTGTGAGTGTGACATGTAGCGTCACTGCCATTTTTTCAGCAGCTTTTTTAGCCCCCCGTCACTGTGTTTCCAGTGACTTTTCAGGCATGAAGAGTGGCGCTGCTTGTCCTGCCAGGATAGTGCCATGAAAACCAGATGTTTTCTACCAAGACATAGCTGTTTTTCCTGCAGGGATTATGTCCCCCAAACCAGGAATTTTAAGCTAAAACATGATGTATTTCTAACCAAAGTTTCCATACACATGACACACTGTTTGATGTCTGGTAGCTCTTTCTAACACTCTGCAAAGGCAGTGGTGCTTCTTATGCTACTGTAATGGTTTGTTCACTTGAAAGGCATGATGAGTGAACCAAAAATGTGCATGAAAAGCAACAGTCTGAATGCAGAGTTCAGGTATTTTCCAATATACATAGACATCTAAAAATTGCCAGTGGGTATAATCATTAACCACTTCTTTACCACAACATTCCTGGCATTAAGACTCTACCTGCATTGCTACCCTTATTAGATAACTGTACAGATCTTATCTGTTTATGAAAACAGTTGAAATGACAAAATGTGAAGAAACAATAACATGCAGGCTCCTTCAGACCCCGCCTCATTTTTATTTGTGGCCTGCTATCTTGATCTGTGGCGTCTTGGACTGTTTTAGGGATAACCTTCTCATTAAGTGTTCTTTGAGAGCAGAGCAGGAAGAACAGGCCTCGGCATGACTGCACCGGTTCAAGTGTCAGGCCTGCTGTCGATGTGCCTCCTGCAAAAGGCTGTTTGTCTTCACAGATGAAGACCGAGATAAATCAAATGTACGAGTAGCAAAGGCGGTAATGACAGCAGGTAATTGGCATGTTTTCTGTACATGTGCAGGACTTCGACGCCCCCCGGGCTTCCAGGAAACCCTTTGGAAAGCTGTTGTGTGATTTCAAAATGACCAACGAATATGACTTTGGCTTTTTTAAACCCAGTTTGTCACTGTTTTAGTCCCAGCCTCTGTCAACACTGTCATTTTCCTGCAGTGTACTTGTCAGAGATCAATTGACATCTGTTTATATAAAGATATCTGGTGTTGGCTCTTTAAAGGAAATATGTGTCATTTCTGGAAATACTTTTACTCTCTTTCTTTCTAAGAATGTAATGAGAAGGCTGATGCCACTCTCATAATAATCCGAGCTAATCATATTTCCCAAAATGGTAAAATATACCTTTGACCTTTTGGGACACAATGATACATCTTTTGCTAGATTTGCCATAAGTCAGAGCAGATGGCCTTGACATGTGGGGTCCCACAGGGTTGCACTCTGGGACCCCTCTTGTTTAATGTCAATATGCTTCCATGAGGCCAAATCACACAAAATAATAAAGTCGCCAATCATAATTATGCAGATGACATGCAAATATACACATCACTGTCACCAGGTGATTGTAGACCGGTAGAAAGTCTGTGTCATTATATTGAGCAAATCAATGATCATCATTTTCTCCAACTCAACAGAGATAAGACCGACATCATAGTCTTTGGGCCACAGAAAGAAAGACAGTGTCAGCTCTCGTCTTGAATCCATCTCTCCTATATCTAAGAGTCAAACAAGAAACCTTGGTGTTATCCTGAACTCAGAGTTAAATTTCCAATGCCACATCATATCAGTAACTTCATCTGCCAACTACCCTTTGAAAACATTGCAAGAGTCAGAGGAATAATGTCAAAGCAAGACCTTAAAGGCTCATCCACGCCTTTATTTCCAGTAGATTTGGTTACTGCAGTGGTCTGTTCGAGGCCTTTCAAAACAAGCTTCAGCTTATTCAGAATGCTGCTGCTCAGGTCCTGACAACAAGGAAATATGACCACATTACTCCAGTTTTAAAATCCTCACACTGGTTACCTGTCATTTGGAGAATTGCAAATTTTTAATTGCAAAAAACTGCAATTAGCTAATCTAACCTTTTATATCTTTTCACTTTAGAATTTAACCGTAAATCTGTTTCTTTTATTATGTTTTATATCTTATCACTCTGTAAAGCACTTTGAATTGCCCTGGTGTATGAAATGTGCTATACAAATAAGGCTGCCTGGCCTTGGGTACACATGGGTTAAACTTTCAAAGTAAAAAAGAAATTATTTCAGGGCCTCATAGCCCATTCTGTTGTAGCTAGATAGCTACAGTAGATGTAATACCTTTAATGAAGCACTGCTGTTGGTGCCACACAGCTTATAAAACAATCAACATAATGTTACACTAAAATCCCAAAATGACATATGTCTTATTATTCTTGGGTTACATCCTGTAAAGATAAGTATACTGTAGCTCTTAAATTTCAATTTAAGAAAAAGTGTTGGACATGATTTGATAGCACAGGAGTTAAAATATTAAAAGATTAAAAGAGCACTTCTGCCACTTATGAAGGAAAATAGACTCTTTGCCTTTGAATTAAGGAAGTGTTGACAAGGTGAGTCACTCTGTGTTGAGTCACTGTTATAAATTTGATCTCTACGGCAACCTGACATGGTTCTCTGAGCTGATTGTGTACTCAGACTTTGGCGAGCTAAGCTGCACAACTTAGCTGACTGCTGGTGCTCAGGAGGTAGAGCAGGTCATCCAGTTCAAACCCCGGCTCCTTTGGTATGTATGTCCAAAAGTCCATGGGCAAGATCCTGAACCCTAAACTGCTCCCAAAAGCTGTGCTATTTGTGTGCAAATGCTCTTGTGAGTAATTACACTGAACAAAAATATAAATGCAACACTTTTGTTTTTGCTACCAGTTTTTCATGAGCTGAACTCAAAGATCTAAAACATTTTCTATACACACAAAAGACCATTTCCCTCAAATATTGTTCACAAATCTGTCTAAATCTGTGTTAGTGAGCACTTCTCCTTTGCCGAGATAATCCATCCCACCTCACAGGTGTGGCATATCAAGATGCTGATTAGACAGCATGATTATTGCACAGGTGTGCCTTAGGCTGGCCACAATAAAAGGCCACTCTGAAATGTGCAGTTTTATCACACAGCACAATGCCACAGATGTCACAAGTTTTGAGGGACTGCAGGAATGTCCAACAGGGCTGTTGCCCGTGAATTGAATGTTCATTTCTCTACCATAAGCCGTCTCCAAAGGCGTTTCAGACAATTTGGCAGTACATCCAACCGGCCTCGCAACCGCAGACCACGTGTAACCACACCAGCCCAGGACCTCCACATCCAGCATGTTCACCTCCAAGATCGTCTGAGACCAGCCACCCGGACAGCTGCTGCAACAATCGGTTTGCATAACCAAAGAATTTCTGCACAAACTGTCAGAAACCATCTCAGGGAAGCTCATCTGCATGCTCGTCGTCCTCATCGGGGTCTCGACCTGACTGCAGTTCGTCGTCGTAACCGACTTGAGTGGGCAAATGCTCACATTCGGTGGCGTCTGGCACATTGGAGAGGTGTCCTCTTCACGGATGAATCCCGGTTTTCACTGTTCAGGGCAGATGGCAGACAGCGTGTGTGGCGTCGTGTGGGTGAGCGGTTTGCTGATGTCAACGTTGTGGGTCGAGTGGCCCCTGGTGGCGACGGGGTTACGGTATGGGCAGGCGTATGTTATGGACAACGAACGCAGGTGCATTTTATTGATGGCATTTTGAATGCGCAGAGATACCGTGACGAGATCCTGAGGCCCATTGTTGTGCCATTCATCCACGACCATCACCTCATGTTGCAGCATGATGATGCACGGCCCCATGTTGCAAGGATCTGTACACACTTCCTGGAAGCTGAAAACATCCCAGTTCTTGCATGGCCAGCATGCTCACCGGACATGTCACCCATTGAGCATGTTTGGGATGTTCTGGATCGGCGTGTACGACAGCGCGTTCCAGTTCCTGACAATATCCAGCAACTTGGCACAGCCATTGAAGAGGAGTGGAGCAACAAATAGTGGTCACACTAGATACTGACTGGTCTGTGTCGGACGCCAAACTCACAGACAAAGTGGTGGTATTTGATGACCTCAGAATAAGAACAGACTGTCCATTTAGTGGCTGTTCTGGAACTTTCAGTCATATCACACACTTTTCCTCAGCAAATGGAGACTATTCCTGTTTCATCATGGAATTGTAGATGTTCAAGGTGTCAGTTTTCTGAGCACCAGTATCTGCACGAGGGTCCCAAAAAGTGTTCTGAGCATCTCAATGTCATGTCATACAATCATGAGTTCTATAGCCACTAAATGGACCTAATGGTGTGATTATATGTCAAGAGAGCAAGCCTGTTACAAAATAAGAATTAAGGGATTGTAAATAGGGAATGACCTTTACATTTTTTATAAAATGTTATAACATGAGACTTTTATTACACTTTTATTAAACAACCTTAAACCTTGAAAAACTCATTTCATTCTAAAGATGCTAATTCAACTGAAAAATGTTGCAGCACCATTTTCTCACAGTCAACCCCGGGTGTAGCACCAAATCTGGGCCCATCCTGTCTAGGTCCATATCTGTTTCACGCATCTTTTAAAGATTTATTTATTTATTTCTCTGTCTTTTCTTTCTTTCTTTTTTGGAGCCCTGATCACCCTTTGTTGGGGAAAGACGTGCATGTTGGTGCTCCAGCAGCATAAACAGTCACTCACTCAGCTCTAGCTGCATTCAGGGACGACTCCTAGTGCCGGGTGGGACTAAACAATTTTGTGCCTGTAAGGGAGTGTTCTTCACTTGTCAGAGGAGGGGGGCGGCTGGGGTGTGACTTTGTTTGTTTATTTATTTTTATTTCGACCCTCCCCAAAGCTTGAGTCTCCCCGAGTGACTGGCGGAAAATCCACGACACTCCCTCCACCATGAATTAAATTATGTTATTAGATCTGTAAAATGTACTCTTTGGTGTTTGAAAGTTAAAAGCTGAAGATGAAATATCACTATTCTAAGTTTAGATTTGATCATATTTTTTTTCTTAAGAAAGTGTTTATTGCACAGGATGTGTTGAAGGACTGTCATAAATTTGAAATTGCAACAATAATTCCTATTTTTACAGTTTGTGATGTGGTTTTGGCAATTTTTAAAGAAAACATGCCTTCAAAGCACGGGCACATGTGCACACACCTGCCCATGGGCTGGTTTGGGAAGTGGTAAAATAAATACAAAATAAAACCAGTTAAATTTGAATGAAACCAGTTATATTTGTATGCCCATCCCCTAAGCCAAAATTTTAAAAGTCCCTCCTCAGTGCTTCAAAAATGAAGACATGCCGCCTGCTTTTTGAACTCCCCCTCCCCCCTCATAAATAACGAACAGTCTGTAAGGAGTCAGAGGCCACAAAGACTATCCACTATTTTTTCTATTTCTATTTCAACACATATATTCAGGTATTAACTAAATACAAAAAAACCTTTTTGTGTCAGGATTTTTAAGGCGCCCACTTCCACTTTCCCCCTCACTACAACACCCTGAGTCTCCCTCTGTGCGGGGCTGGCTCATAACTAACCGCTTTATTTATGGTGAATAAATGCTAATGCTTTGTAGATCTGTTTTTGACTGTTTGACTGCTCACCTGGACCAAATTTATTTATTAAGAGCTTATTAACAGGTATAACTGCAGACCTGATGGCTTATTAGAAAGTGAAAAACTCCTTTATAACACTGTTATTTCCACACAGAAAGGATAATGACGTGCTAAAGGGATTTTTCATCACCTGGCACAAGGTTCGTAATTACAGCGTATAACTGGTCTTTAAAGCATTAGAAAAACATTTATTAACCATCAATAAATCCATTAGTTCCAACTTAGAAACCCTGTATGGGGTGAGGGGGTGAATTACTACAAAGCAGTGCTAAGATGTGAGCTTGTAATCACAGCTATTGTTGTGCTGCAGCTTAATGAATATAAAAGGACTCTAATTGGGATGAATTGTGAAATGTGTATTCTGGGGGTGCCAGATTTCTGAGACCCTGGGGGCACAACCTTTCCATGATAAACCCTGGTGAGGGCTGTGTGTGTGTGTGTGTGTGTGTGTGTGTGTGTGTGTGTGTGTGTGTGTGTGTGTCCCACCCCTGCGTGCCATCAGAGGTGCTGCACAGGCATGTTCCTGCAACGCCTCTTGGCCCAACGCTGGAGCGCTTTAAAGGGACTGTGATCGACACGTGGGGCTCTCATCAGACACTGCAGCCCCGACTCTGCATTTGAGATGATATCAACACTGAAACACTGAAAGGAGGCGGAGAGAGACTACACTGACAACCTTCAGGCGATTATCAGCACAGTATCAAACATGACATGACATCTCACCCGTAGCTGCTGAAACCCCCTGAGGACATGTGAGCATAAGCTGTGTCTGCAAGGAGGACCAACTGCCCCTGCTTTGATCCACTTCAAGAACAACGTATGCTAACTGAATGAGTCATCAGATAAACCATTTGCCAGCATTCAAAGAGAGAGATGATGAATGATGAGAGATGCATATGAAAAAATGTACATTAAGTAAAGGCTGTGTACATTAACACTGACACATGGTGACACCTCACACGCTGCCACGATAACTCCACTAACCTTCATACAAACATAACACTAAACAAGCATGATCTTGTCAGACGAAACCTCTGACCGCCCTCATGTTGAGTTCATCAAGGATCTTGAGTTACAGTTACAGTCAAGCTGATGTAAAAATGAACTCAAGAACAAGGTAATAACTAATAACTTAAACATTTTAGTTAACTGAAATGAAAATAAATAATCTGAGAAAAAAAACCAACTGAAACTATTTTGTGCACTAACACACCGCAGTAAAATAAAATAAAAATATACAGTAAATATCTTTAGTTTTGGTCTTTGCCACTTTGGTTAAATCTTTCAACACGATGAGCATGAGGAGGCATCGATGCACATGTTTATAGACACTGCTGTCTTCATGACTGTGAGCCAAGTGCCTTCATATATATTGCGTTTGTCTTGTACAACCTGTTCTGAACTTCTTAAATCTTGCCCCTGACAAATAGGGGCAAGGCGCCTACCCTAAAAAAAACCTCAACATTTTTAAACAATTAAAACTAAACTAAAATGAGCAAATCCACTATGAAAAAATAACTGAAACTAAACCTAACTAAAATAAAATACCAAAATGCAAATTAATACTACAGCCCATCTTGTAATTAGCTTAGTTTAGCCACATTACAGTTATCAGTAATTTAAAGGCCCTGACAGACCAAGCTGACGGTCAGCTATTGGTCAATGTTAGACCAGCATCTGTCGCCCTAGTCGCTGCGATGTGTCATGCACCGTTGCCCCTTGTCAGCCCCCCGTGAATTGCCGCCAGTGTTGGCAGAGCCCATCAGTGAATAAAATTACTCTGACTGGCCATCAGCTTAGCACACAGGTAGAGAAATGGAAGTGAGGAAAGTAAACAAAAAGCTAAAGTCAAGAGGGAGTGAGACCAAAAGAAATTTTCACCACTGAATTCTGTTGTTAATGTGCTAACTGGCTAACTAGCATCAAGACAGTCTTTTGGCTTCCCTTTTTGAATATGGATTACAGACACCTGCCATCTGCTGGTGTAGAGAGTTATTGCCTCTCACACAGGTGCAGAACGTACGTGCTGGTTGGGCATCAACTGTAGTCCATGCATCATGTTCATGTGCAACTTTTTGGCCAAGGTCTGGCGACATGAGGCAATGCAGCAGTTTGGTGTGTCTGGGCCTTTAAGCAAATGTGGGCCAGGGGCATAAAATGAGGGGGCCAGTGTCCCCTTCCCTACCGCCTATCCACCCACTTCCCACCCCCTCGCTCAGACTACGCCTGTTTTCAAACCCATCCTTCATTTTGATCCTAACGACACACCTGTTGCGACGTTATCGTGTTGACAAAATCTGTCTACAGACAGACATATAAACACCTGTCAAAATCCCTTAAAACGGCTTCTTTGGCAGTTCCTGTTACATTAGGTGTCCCCAATGATGACAAACACACACACAGACTCACAAGGTGAAAACAATACCAGCCGTCGCCACGTTGTCACGGCTGGTAACTAATGAAAAATACAGAACTATAATAACTCTGCTCATAAACCTGCGCTCTTGTAATTCATAACCCCACCCCCTTGTGCAATTTATCAAGCTCTGACTGCAAAATTCATGTCTGGTATTATTGGTTTTTTCCTGGAAATTACTTGTTGGTGCTGATTTGGAGTGTCACCCACATTCCTTGCATTTGTTTTGTTTTCACAATTATAAGTTCTGCATGAGACAACAGAGCCAGTGTAAACTGTTCTTCCGATGTTCACCTGAGCAGGCCCGCCACATTTTCTCTCCTATGATACGATCTCGATCTGAGGCATTTCCAGGTGTGGGATTTGACAGATGAGTTGCAGCCCCTCTCACGATGTCAGTTTCCCCTGGGGGAAAACCCCTGAGACTCAGAGCCCTTCACTGCCAAGAGCAAGCACAAGCACTGGGACACAAAGTCCTCGTCTAGAGTACACTGTAAGACACTTCAGTGATCTGTTGTAACTTAGGAAATTAGAAGCCTTTGATTTTAGAAATTTTTAACTACCTTGCATATTTCTGTTTGAACTACGACCTAAAAAATGTTGATTTAGGCAGAAACATTTCCTGAAGTTTAAAGCTGCATCAGACAGGTTAGGATAATGACTGTGTTACTGTGTTGTCTTGAGTATCTATCTTTATTATTTGTACTGATTTACTCTCCCCTGATCAAGTACACGTTCTTGCCTTACCAGTCTCCACAGACACTGCTGTGGCTCTGTATTAACATTTATGTTTCTTATGGAAATGTTTCATGTCACTCTTGATTCAGTTTGCTTTGAGGTGAAAAATTTCATCCCGAACTCGTCAAATACGCTGCTTTGTCAGTGATTTCTAGCCGGGTAAGACCGTCCTGATGATGTGAGCTCAACATTTTGTTACGCTCTCTGTATCAGTCTGGACTCACCATGACAGACAAACTCCTTCAGCCTGTCAGCGTGACCAAACACCAGGGAACATCTTCACCAAAAGCGGAACCAGTTGATAAATCAAGCTTTTGCCAAATCCAATCAGAAGAACGGCAAAAACACCTTTTCCTCTAAGAAACTCCATGAGTGCATAATGTTGTTCCCCTTTAATTGTTGTTATTGACTCTATTTCTGCAATAACTTCACGTTTTGCTGTGTTTACTAATGTTAGAGTTAGCACTTGTTGCTTCGGGAGCTGCCATTACTGTTCTGCAGGCTGCGGCCTACATTTTACATCATCAACTACAGCAATAATCCCCAATTGACAAATGGCTAAGCCGCGCCCCCTCCACTCACTCGGACTAACTATCAACATTCAGTGAATGGCGCTATGGCAGGTGTCACAGTACACGGTATTTCGCAGGAGGCAACTGATGTCTCACTCCAAAGTCGTCCAAATCTGGCACTTGGTCAATGACTTCTAGCGTCCGATGATGACGAAAAAAGCCGGCTTTTCACGTCGGCATGATACGTGGCCAGTCGCTGTTATTGTTTAACTGCGCCCAGCGGCATCGGGGAAATGTGACAGGACAACAATGAAAGTTAAGATGGCAAAAGTCCAAACAGGGAGGGCGGGATGGGTGGTGGATTGGTCCAACAACCACCAACTTTCACCCAGGAGGTTGGTGTTCACTTCTTGTAAGATTGTAAAGCCAAACCCTGTGCCTTTGTTGCCCAAACTCAACCACATGCGTGTATTGGCTAAACTTTACCATATGAGGCCCGTTTCCACTGAAGAAGTTCCTGGTACTATTTGGGGGACAGGAACTACTACAGGAACGTCCTCTCATTCGGCCCTCTCAACCGCCGTGTCTCCACTGAGAGAGCGAAGTACGAGGAAGGTTCCTGTAAAGTTACGGGCTCTGGATGTGACGTAATCGTTGCTCGACTATTTTGACCGGGGCGACGTAGGTTAGATAGCGGTGTCTGTAATAATTCACTAAATGGCCCGTGAAAAAAATATGTCTTAGTTACAACATGATTGAGCTAACTGGAGTAGTTTCATGTCGTATCCGACAACGGGAGGCTTTTAACAGATGACGTCCTGATGTTAGCTTGCTGCTGCTGTTTGCGTCCCTGTCAGCTGATGCTTTCTAGACATCGTGATTTCCAAAACTGAATAAATACCACATATCAACACAAAACTGCTTTGCTAGCTCAATCATGTTTTAACTAAGATATCCGCTGGAAAGAATATTTTTTTCACGGGCCATTTAGTGAGTTTTTTTTACATGGCGGCGAAAGCTATATGAACATGCTAACCCTTCGTCTGCTGAGTTTTAATAATGCCAGCTATTTTGTTGCTTTCTGTTGTTGTCACATCCCGTCTTTAGTATATCCAATTAGCACCAAGTAATCCCCAAGCCCCAGCCAGGAGTCTTTCGGGGCCGTTCTGAGTACCTACCCTGAGACAGGGACTTGTTTAGCCCCTGTAAAAGTTCCGAAACTCTGTCCTTCGGGGGTGGTTCCTGTGGTGGAGACACGCACCAACGGCCCCGGCCCCGTAAATCTACCCCGAAGTTCCTGCGGTGGAAACGGGCCTATGCATTTGTTGAAGGGGAAAAAAGTCAATTTGCGGTGTTTTAGCGACGTAGTGCTTTTATTTTGAAAGAGACTGTGTGTAATATTCATATTTCCTGTGAAAACAGAAGTGTATTTTGAAAGAAGACACTGCATGTGACAGCCTGAACTTGACACGTTGTCCCAGAACATGCACAGCCAACACACCCAGGGTACCTCAAGCGTCTATCTCAACATGGAAAGTTCATGACCGAACGTGGATACGTGACGAGGTCGCAGTGAGAATGTGTTGGTTTGTGTTGCACAAAGAAATAAACATAAATAAAAGGTTTTTTTTATTGACATTGTAAGTTTATTTTGAAAAAGACTGTAGGCGTACAACAAGCAGAAACTGCATTTCCTGTGAAAAAAGTGTATTGAGAAAAGACACAATGCTTTTAGAAAACCTAGAGTGTAATCTGTGGACATGAACAGCACTGAGAAAGCAGCAATAAACACTGTTTAAAATTTATGGTGGTGCAGGATCAGTCTGGGGTGTCTTATTTCATCGCTTGACATAAAGGTCTTGCCTGATGCAGTGAAGTTAGTCAGTTTACAGACTTCACTGACACCCTCTGGCTGAACTTCTCAGGTTGTTTTTCTATATTAAAGAAAACACTTTTCACTTTGTGCCTCTGGCATTCATTCTAATATATTCTTACAGGACCCAAACAGCAAAACCACATCAATGGCCTGCTGTCAAACATCATTTCAACTCCATGTCGTAATGCTGCTGGGGCGTAATCACAATACAAACACCCCTAATATAAAAACACTGATTCTGACTTTTAATACTCTGACAGTGTGCAAAATATTCAGCACAAATCAACATTAATTTCCAATACATTTAACGCACTGACGCTCCAAAGAATCATCTTTTGTTCAGGTCATGGATGGACTGGATGCTAGTTTTGTTAAGACTGCGAAGCACAGGTTATATAATCTGTGACCTTATTTACGTACACTCTGCTAATAGAAGTAAAAAAGTACTTACAGCTGGTAATCAGACAGAAATTTGCAGTCTCAGCAAGACCAGTATGCAGTATAGCCAGGAATCCCAGTATTCATGCTTTGGCCGTTTGACCTGGATTTGACACTTAAGAGGCAAAGCCAAAAAGGTCAAGATGAGTCAATGATTCTGTGGTTGTGTTTTTATGGAAGTTTCTTCCATTAACCAAATGCTGCTCCTTATGGCATGTTCAATATGTGATATCAGGCAAGCAGGTAAATAATAAAGGATCAACATAAAGCTTCACCTGCAGCGATCCATTATGTAATCATGTCGACACATGTTGTTCAGATATGAACAAATATGAACAGCATTCAACAGTTTACCGACTAATCTCTAATGTTGACTCTTGTGGAGTCAGAGGACAGAGAGGGAGGCAGAGGGAGTGAAAGAAGCAGGAGAAAGGGCAGGCACACGGGCCTTGAGGTGGATTTATACCTGTGTGTTACCTTACATTGACTTAACGTTAATGCTGCTGTTGTCCCTGACTTCATATGCGCAGAGGAAATCTCCGCTAGCCGCTAGGCTAATTTATACAATGTAAAATGCCATAGGCTTGTGCTAATAACATTAGCATGTTGTATTTGTGGGGAAAATGTGTCCAGATAAAGACGAGTGTTTGTCTGTGAATGCTGCGAGTTATAGTGAAGCTGATTTGTGTACTTGTGTTTGACATTGTCTCTATTAAGCCATGTTTAATGTGTGTTTAATGTGTGTTTTGAATCAACTCAACTTTACAGCACTTCACAGACACTCAATGCATAGCCTACACCGTAGCCTACACATACATTGTTGTGGACATTTTTACTTGTGCGTGCTGTGTCTGTGTCACTCTGCAGTTACACCTCCAGAACACTAGTTGGTGTATACTTTATATACATATAATATACTTTTATTTTAAGGCTTGAGCTGGAAAAATGTGCAAAATATTGGGAAATGGGGTGTGCATGAAGGTCACTGTTGTGACACTGAATGCAAAAATGTACTGTGATTTGACGACCTCATGTTCTTTGTTTCTTCAGTTAAAAAAAAGTTAGAAAAAAGAAGACTGTCAGTTTAGCTGGTCCAAACAGAAACTCACAGTCAGTTTAGTAACCTCTCATTAAGTTGCGTGACCCCAGTTCTTCATCTGGTTTGATACAAATCATCAGCTAGAAAAACAAGAAGCCAGCTGTGCAGGACACGTGACAATCCTCCAGGCTCCTGTTAACTGACAGCATTAATGACAGATTTTATGGCTCAGGCAAACGCCTCAAGGCTACGAGGAGATGGACGGCACTTCACTTTGTCTCAAGAAACTGCAACTGTCTGAGATAACTCCTGTTGACCGGGACAGTGGCATGTTTTTACTGTTTTTCAGTGACAGATTTTGCTGCACAAAGCTTCTAACATTAAAATAAATCAATCATACTTCATTCATATCTTACACACGTATTTAAAAACAGTCTTGCAACACCAAAAGCATTCATTAGTTTGATACGATATGAGTTTTCCCCTTTCATTTGGCTTTAGTGGTGCGTAAACTAATTTTTACAAAGTAATAGTCAAACAAACAATCTTGGGGCTTGCGGAATTTTTCCAAGAATTTTTTTCAGCAACAACCTCTACAGTTACTCCAGTAAAGTACAGTGCTGCCATAGTAAATGTAAATTATAGCCACAGCTACAAAATGAAGCCTCATGTTGTAATAAACCCAAATTATCCTTTAATGACGGCTCCTCAGAAACAAACAGAAAGAAAAGCTGCTCTCTACAAACCGAGGAACACTCATATTTTTAGACACTTGGAA
The DNA here is from genome assembly GCA_026686955.1 of Epinephelus cyanopodus. Lineage (NCBI taxonomy): Eukaryota > Metazoa > Chordata > Actinopteri > Perciformes > Serranidae > Epinephelus > Epinephelus cyanopodus. The sequence goes on from CM048918.1 coordinate 38,918,908, forward strand.
TAAAGAGTGAGCTGCTGTACGAGTCTTTGCCTTCCTCTCCGCCGTCACCCTTTTGATCCTCCAGAAGTTTATCCAGGAGGTTCGGTGAGTCCGACTCTACACCTGGATCTTCATCCAGAGACTGGCCCTGTGGCTCAGGGTCCAGCTGGTGTTCTGAACGCTGTGGGAGGTCCAGTATCTGCGGATGAGGATGATCTACACCCTGAGCATCCAGCTGAGGAATCATGGTGGTCAAAGACATGGACAGGGGCATGTGGACCAGAGGTGACGCTGGCAGGGCTGCAGAGCCGGGGGCGAACTGGACCCCCGGGTTCGGCATGGTGGATATGGTGGTGATGGGCTGGGCCCAGGGGAGGTAGGTCAACCCTGAGTCTGGGAGATCCATCTGAGGGAGGGAGCCTGGTGCGGAGGCCACAGGTATGGTCTGAAACAACCAGAAACAGAACTGAAATGTGCTGATATGCTGAGACAAACATTTGCTAAAAATGCAACTGCCTGCCTTGCTTGTGGCACCTGAATGTTAAATGTTAAATCTAAACATTAAATCTAAATCTAAATGTTAAATCTAAATATTAAAAAGTTAAATCTAAATGTTAAATCTAAATATTAAATAGTTAAATCTAAATATTAAATGTGGTACCTAAATGTTAAATGTTAAATCTAAATATTAAATCTAAATCTAAATGCTAAATCTAAATGTTAAATCTAAACATTATATCTAAATCTAAATGTTAAATCTAAATATTAAATCTGAATCTAAATGTTAAATCTGAATATTAAATCTAAATGTTAAATCTAAATGCTAAATCTAAATCTAAATATTAAATCTAAATCTAAATGTTAAATCTAAATCTAAATATTAAATCTAAATCTAAATGTTGAATGTGTGAATTCGGCAGTGTGAATTTGCATATTAGCTAAATATCTAGTTTCACACAGAACATTTAGATTTAACATTTAGATTTAGATTTAATATTTAGATTTGGATTAAGCATTTAGAGTTAACATTTAAATTTAGATTTAGATTTAACATTTAGGTGCCACATTTAATATTTAGATTTAACTATTTAATACATTTCTAAGTTAACAAATATTGCTGTAAATGTAGTAAAAGGTGACGCTAAAAAATTCACAGCACTTTTTTCAACATTGTTTGAAGCTAAATGTGGCAAAATGTTGATGTTATTTTCAGCGTGAGCCACTTCACAAACGGCACCCCATACACTTTAACACAAAGACCACAGAAAGCCAACAACATTATTTTGTCCAAGAGGCTGTTGCATGCTCATTTTATAAGGTAGAACAATCGTAGTGGTATCATGTATAAATAGACAACCAAAGGCATCCACTGGAACCAACGATGTTGACTTAGCTTGTCAGAAAAGGGGGCTAAATAACACTGCAAATTTAGGCTTCATTTTGGCGAGGGAAATACTGTCATGGTCATTTTTAAAGGGGTCTCCTAACACTCCCCTCAAGACTTTCAGAGGCCCCGTTTGCCCACCTACATTAAAAAATTCTAGGGGCTCTACTGCTTAACAAGCTTTAGCAGTCACACTATTTAGGTAAGTGATTCCTAAGTACCGGGCTGTGATCCGGTACCAGTCCATGCAGTGTTAAATAACCCCTTCTTCACTGTCCATCTGTGTCCTTAGCATGTTTTATACAATGCTGGTGTTCCATTCACTTCACTCACTGATGAGTACGTGGCAAAGAATCTCTCTCATGACAATTAAATGACTTTTAAATCTCAGACGCACAAATATAATTGCAGGTAGTCGGCTGTATTTGATGTGATGTGGCTCTTTGAGGCAGCAGGATTCGTTTGTCTTAGTGCCAGACTGCACCTGCATTAGGAGGCTGACAGAGTGGAGCAGAGAGGAACTGGGGCATTGGTCCAGCTCAGCAGCTGCCGGGTGTGTCCTTTGGAATCAACCCATGATCATTAACAGCTTCTCTCTGCTCCACACAATCAAACCAGCAGAGCAGAGACTACTCCTGTAACACTGTTGGACTCACAATGGGAAGAAATAAATAAATAAATCATCACATGCAGAGTTTTCTCCCTACTCACCCCAAAGTTAGTGAGCAATGGCGTGTGTGTGTAGGTCAGCATGGTGTAGCTGGGACACAGAGTCTGCATGTACACATCAGCAGTGAGGGTGGGGGTTGCTGGGTAGGCCAGAGTCTGAGCTGAAGGGTCCTGCTGGTTGTACTCAGATGACGACCAGGATGTTACAGCAGGCTGCAGGCAGGCGCTGCTGACAGGTGGGGCAGCTCTCCATCCTGCGCACTGCAGCCCTCCATCAGCGACTGCGGTCGGCGGCTCAGCTGGGGAGCCGCCGGCAACATCAGAGCCAAACATGCCTGATTTTAAAAGAGGAGTTTCGAGCATAAGTCTTCAGAGACAGGCAGAGACACATGCTCTACTTCCAGAAATCAGTTTAATAAATACATCCTGTAAATCTTAGATGCAGCTGAGTGAACAATTACCTTGTGTGTATGATGACTGGTTGTTGCTTGTGACCACATCCTAAAAAAAGTAAATTTAGCACATCAGTAATTTGCAGTAGAACCATAAGCGCACGTTGCTGCTGTAGAATAGGCTATAGTGTAATGTTGATATATAAATATACAGTTAATTATACTTGTACAGATCGCGTCCAGGTGTGAGCAGCAGCTGAGTTGAGATTATAATTAAAGTGTGTTTTGTGTTGTATCAGTGACTTCACACACAGGTACAGTCTTGAAAGGTTGTCGCGTGCAAAATAATCTTTATTAACTGATTCATGTCTAACTAAGGCGGTAGCGGCACCACAATTCTGGGGTGTCATTCCTCCCGCCGACTCAGGCAGCCGAACCTACTTCTTCAGCGTGCTGAGTCAGGTCATTTTTGACAATGGTTCCGTGTTGACAGCCAAAATCAGGCCAGTTTATTTGGTCCAATGTTGGGGCATCAATCATCCTGAGTCTCAGCTGAGATTGGCAGCAGGATTCGGCCCACCTTGTTTCATTCAGCGTGCCAAGTTTGGGTTGATACTGAGCCAGGTCATTTTTGAGTGATGGCAGTGTCAGCAGGCGGATTCAAGCCAGTTTATCTGCCTCAATTCTGGGGTGTCACTCATGCCACATCTTAGCCAATTCGGGCAACCAAACACGGCCCAATTTATTTCTTCTGGCGTGCCGAGTTTGGGTCAATACTGGGCCAGTGATGGCAATGTTGGCAGCTGGTATAGGGCCAGCTTATTTGGCCCAATTCTGAGGCGTGATTCATTGAGTCTTAGCTGACTTAATCAATGGCCAGACTTACTTCCTCTGGCATGCTGAGTTTGGGTCAATACTGGGGCAGGTCATTTTTGTCTATGGTCCAGTGATGGCAGTATCAGCAGGCGGATTCAGGCCAGTTTATCTGCCTCAATTCTGGGGTGTTGTTCATCCCAAGTCTCAGCCAACTAAGGCAGCAGGATGTGGCCCAACTTATTTCTTCTAGCATGCCAAGTTTGGGCCAATGCTGGGCCAGGTCATTTTGCCTGCCTGGACCAGAAATTGTTTTTAAAGCTCTGCTGAATAGATAAAATATAAGTTAGAGTATGTAACTCTGTCTTCCATTGGAGCAGGGCTGGTTCTGTAACTGCCAAACCTATTTATTGGCATCCTGTATACATCAGCATATATTTACATTTCTCATTGGAAATGGTTTTTCCTAATTACATATCTCTGATCTACAAGATTATAACCTACGTCAGATCCCAACGAGAAAAAAACACACAGTGGCTGAGAGTCTATCACACACAGCAGTTAACTGGAAACTTCCAAGCTGCAATTTAATAATTGATCAAATTGCATAAGTGGATATCATATTCCCTGAAGGCACAACAGACATGCTTGTCTTACACCTGAACAGTTTGTTGCTGTCAGTGAGAGAGGGTGGGGCCTGGCCGTCCCCACAGGTGGAGGTAGATTAGGAAGGCTATTGACAATTCTTAGAACGTACAAAGATCTCACAGGTAAAGTTTATTTTTCTAAAAAAACCGCAGGCAGAGGATAGGTTAACAGTCTTTCAAGTCTTAACACAAGCATTTTAGATTTGGTTTATTTGTATTTTAATGTTATTTTTATTTATTATTTTCTTAAGATCCAAACACTTTCAGAACCAGTGTTTTACACGAATGGATAGAGATCTGATAAATTTTAGCTGTACTGGAAATATCTGGACATTTAACCATTTTATCCAGAAAAAAAGTGTGCTGAACAACAAACACAAGCTAAAAGAACAAATATATAGGAGGGTACTGTTAAGGTATCTTGCTTTAGGTGGGACTATCATTTATGACCTGCACACTGACACACATTTTGAACCTAATTTCAAACTATTCAGACTCTTTCAACCAAAATCATCATCAGTTGGCATGCCATATTCTGCAGGTTGGAACAAGAGGATAGTGAAGTCAACAGTAGAGAAGTAAAATGAGACGTCATCAGTGCTTTGTGCAATGCCTTCCGTTGATGACACATTCCTTGATTACAGAGGATCTGCACAAAACAGGTGAAAATGTGGGCTGGTTCGCTAGATAACACCAGTGTTCCCAGAATCTTGAATGTAGTTAATTTAGTGGGAAAGGGGTATGAGGTGCACTGTGTCCAGCAGAGAGCTCAAATAAGCCAAGTAAGACATTTTTGTCTTGAAAAAATGTTTAGAGATAAGAAACATAGTGTGTACAAAGGCAAAAAGAGAGCAAAAGGAAATAAAACACAAAAGTACAAATCAGGCATTAAAAAAAAGCCTGGTCACCTTTAGTTACCAGCCTTGGTTTAGGGATAACGAGTGAGGGCAGGCTCGAGGATCTCAGGTCAGGACTTGGAGCACAGGTCGTCAGAAGATCAGCTATATAACTGGAGCTAAACTATGTTGAGCTTTAAAAGTTGACGTTTAGTGGCAACTAATGGAGTGAGGCGAGACTCGGGGTGATATGTGACCTACGATTTGTCCCAGTTAAAATACGTGCTGCAGCATTCTGCACTGGTTGAAGCCGAGCTATTGAAGATTTACTGAGGCATGGAAACAGTGTGTTACAGTAGTCAAGGTGCGAGAAGGCATCAATAAGCTTTTCTAGGTCAGCAAAAGACACAGCTGATTTAATATTGATAATATTTCAGCAGGATTTAATGAGATTATTGACATGTGATTCAAAATTCACTTGAGAATCAAAAGTGATGCCTACGTTTCTGATTGTAGATTTTATGTTAGTTGCCAGAGGACCAATGAACGGTTGTAATTTCTTTGCTAAGTGATCCGGGCCAAAGATTATTACTCCTGTCCTGAGTTCAGCTGCAGAATATTACAAGTAAGTGCTCAGACAGATAACGTTATCCGACTTAAAGGACAGGTAGATTTGGGTGTCATCAGTGTGGCAGTGGTAACCCCATTAAAATGACCGATAATTAAAACAAAATAGGACCAAGAATAGATCCCTGTGGCTCTCCACACATTAGTGAATCTGAAGACGAAACAACCAATGGACACAGACATTTCTTTATCTGAGAGATATAATTCAAACCCTGTTAGAGCAGATATACCGACACACCAATTTAGTCTATTGTTGAGAATGCTGTGCTTTTATGATTTGTTTCATTTTGTCAGTCTCCCTGCTTCCTATGTTACCTCCCTGTGTGTTGCATTTGCACACCCAGATTTCCATTGTGCAGAGCCATATGTGTATAATCTTGAAAGACATCTGTACGCACCTATGAAGGAGTGTATGTGATCTGTACGGTCCCTATAAGGGTGAGTGCGTGGCAAGTAGCAGAACAGTGAAGAATCTGTAGTGAGACATCAGTGAAAAAGAACAATAGAGCCGGCAGCAGTGACGGTGCTGACTGACAGCTAGTGTCAGTATTTAGGTGCCGCTTGACGCCAGCAGCAGTGAAATTGTGCATCCACCCGCCTGCAGACAGCCAGCAGGGCATGTTCAGAGGCAGCAGGGCATGTGCTGTCAGATGCCTGAACGACCGCAGAGGTTCTGAGGAGCTGGTTAGTGTTACGGCTTTGACAGCAGGCGGAGAATTACAGCGCTCTGTCATTACACCAAAGACTAAACTCCGCTGATGTCACTTTTGCTCAAGTGCTGAGGGTCACAGGACTCTGAGAGATGAACCAAGAAATATTAAATAGCTGAAAGTAAACAACCTTTTTTTTAAAAAAAAAAGAGACAGTGGTTTGCTTCAGGGCTGAGGGTGGGTTCAGTTTTAATAACGTCAATAAACCTAATACCATGTGTGGTAATGTTCGTGCTGACTGGGTGTGTTTAACTGTAAACTGAGAGCACTCCAGCAAAGCACTGCTGAAAACACAACGATCTCAAACCAAAGCTCTGTGTCTAAACAATAATCCAGTGCACATTATGTCAGCCTGCTGCTCTTTAAATCTGGCTCAGCAAATCTGCATATAAAAGACCTGCCCTCTGATTTAAAGTGGGAAACTGTCAGACATTAAAGGGACAGTTCACCCCAAACAGTGACACAGCCAGCGAGACCATTTGTCCTGCTGTCGAGAAAACTCTGCCTTCACTTTGATACAACACCAGTGAATGGATTTGTGTCTGCGGTGCTCATAGTGATGAGAAACTACATTTAAAACATTCTTTAGTAATATTTTTCAGAATTAGTCCGTCCCTCTGTCCCTCCATCCCTCTGTCTTCTGTGCTGCCGGAGGAAGATGTGTGTGTAAACTGTAAGAGACACTTGACTGGTGCACGGAGGCACACAACCACGGGCCATAATTTCAGTTTCCTGATATGGAAATGCCCTGATGGCATTTTAATGAATTAAATTACCTGCATCATGTTTCTTTAAATTGTTTTCAAAGAAACATTTTTGCTTTCTTGTCAATAAAGAACAGTGATTCAGTGTCAGGTAAATATGCAGCTGGCTGTTAGCTGAAACAGAGGAAATCAGCTAATTTGACTCTGTCTAAAGATGGAAAATGTGCTTACCAGCATTTCTAAAGCTCAGTAATCAAAGGCACTGTGCAGGATTTTCCTTAAAAGCAACATACAGACTCACACAAAAGCAATCCCTCTTAGTCATCCCTTATCATCACCTGTCCTCTGTTTGTATTTTCTTCTTATTTTGGTGTGTTCGGGATGTTTCTGAGTGTCATTTTTTGGGTAGTGATGTGTAGCCTCCTGCCAGTAAGTACCAGCACAAAGTCAGGGGACGCTATAAAAATGTAGTGACCAGCCGTCTGCAGCTGCAGGTCTGTGTGACTGTTTGGTGGAGGGCGAGGTTGAGCCACATGCACACACAGAGACAGAACAAAGAAGCCGAACGGACAGGATGAAGCATGCGCTTTAGCTGAATTCACACAAAAATGAGCAATACGGCGCCTTCCTGCCGGGCTGTGCGGAGGTGTGTGTGTGTTTATTTGTGCTTTTGAACGTAACTGCCATGACACAATCATAAAATATTGTTATATTTCTCTCGGCTTGACCAACACTGCTCTTTTTAGCTTCACTGAGCCGAGGAGGAGGGGCCAAGTCTGAATGCGGTGTTTCCTGCATTGTATGCCTTTAACTTGTCACACATAAGGTTTTGTTTTTTAAATATGTGAAAAATCAAATATGACAGTATTTTTGACCATCAACATTGATGAGATTTTTGATAAATTATCATCAGTCACGCGGATATAATGATTACGTGGGTAAAGGTAAATAATAACACAGCTAGAACAGTCTGGTAAGTTCAGGATAAACATCACTTTACAATAATGCAGCCTTTAAATCCAGGAAAAGACAACAGTTGCAGAAAAACTAGTCCAAGTATTGGTTACTTCCAGGCTGGATTATCACAGTTCTTTATCACCAGGTTGCTCCAACAGGTCTCTAAAGTCTCTCCAGCTGATCCAGAATGCTGCGGCACATGTACTGACAGGAACTAAAAAAAGAGGTCATATTCCTCCTGTTTCAGCTTCTCTGCACTGGGTTCTTGCAACATCCTTCTCCTCTCTTACGAAGCTCAACATAGTCAGGCTCTGTCGTATTTTACAAAGCTCATACTATTAGCCGGCCAGATCACTGTGCTCCCAGAATGCAGGGTTACCTGTGGTTCCTAGAGACACTAAAAGTAGAACAGGAGCCGGAGCCTTCAGCTATCAGGCTCCTCTTGTGTGGAACCATCTCCCAGTTTCGGTCTAGGAGACAGACATCGTCTCCAAAATCACTGAAAACCACAGCTTGGTCAGTGACTTTCAGCATCAGCCGTCCTTTTATGTCAGTATGATACGCAGCCAGTCACTGTTATTGTTTGAAGGCTTCCTGTGGCGTCAGGGGGAAACGCGGAGGGACAACAACATAAGTTAAGGGATGGGTCCCACAACCACCAACTTTCACCTGGAGGCTGGTGTTCACTTCCCATAAGATTGTAAAAACCAAACCTTGTTCCACTTTCCTTAACTCAACCACATGCTTTTGTTGCCCAACCCCAACCATGTGCATGTGTTGGCTAAACAAAACAATGTGTGTTTGTTGTTGAAGGTAAAACATAGTGGGTTTATAATTCTTGTGTGTTATTTATCCTGGCTTCTTATGAGCAGAGGAAATCTCTGCTAGCCGCTAAGCTAATTTATACAATGTAAAACGCCATAGGCTTGTGCTAATAACATTAGCATGTTATACTTGTTTGGAAAACATGTTTAGTATAAGACAGTTGTTTTGTCAGTGAACCTTGTGAGTTGTAATGGAGCCGAATTTTGCAACGTTACCTTTGTTAAATGTTGTTGTTGACCCTGGTTTTATATGAGTAGAGGAAAAGTCCACTAGCCACTAGGCTAATTTATACAAAGTAAAATGCCATAGACTTGTGCTAATAATGTTAGCATGTTGTATTTGTGGGGAAAATGTCCAGATAAAGACAAGTGTTTGTCTGTGAATGCTGCGAGTGTTTAATGTGTGTTTTGAGTCAACTAAACTTTACAGCACTTCACAGAAACCTCCACCGCCGTCTAGTGTTTTGGAGGTGTAACTGCAGAGTGACACAGACACACCACCGCACAAGTATAAATGCTCACAACAGCGTAGGCCACATGTGTCGGCTACAGCGCAGGTCTGCATAGAGCTGATGCACAAGTAAAAATCCTGCTTCTCTGACACACACTGCATCATTATCATCTCAAAATGACAAAAGCTCTCTGGTGCCCACTTTTCTACCACTAAACTACTGAGAGCAGTGTTTGTGGAGAGAAAGAAAATAAAATAAAATTTAAAAAATTTGCCTCAGGCTCCAAATGTGCTCGGACCGCCACTGAGAGAAAAACAAACTTAAACTCAAAGGTCAAAAGTACACAGAGACATTTTGTTCACAAACACAGGAGCGAGCTGAGGTTAAAGAGCTCTTGAACGATCTCCAGTGTGAGTTTCAAAAGCAGGTTTCTACTTTCCACAGAAACACTGTCACAGTGAAAGATGAGAATGATCAATTACATTTCCCAGTTCATCAGAAGATAACTTACAACTCCACTTAGTAACCGAGGGCTGCGTCATGTTTTTCTCCCTCTTATCAGTGGGTGTGTGTGAGGGGAGTCTGCACATGTGTGCGTGTGTGTTTGTGTGCACATGCAACAGGCGTAATAAATAGCAAGTGGGAGGGCTCTTTGGCAAGGCTGCAAGTAATTTTGCATAGGGCTGTGTGCCCAGCCCTGGAGCCATGCGGAGAATGGCTGTAACTGTCATGGAAAAACACCTGGATTATATAAGGACAACCCCCCCTCGCTCTGGGATAGGCCCTGGGACCTGACTGCTCACATCCTGATGGCCCCAATAGGGCCCTTCCTCTCAGCTCTTGAACATGCCATCTATAATTTGTTCAATAATTTGCCAGTTGGAAAAGTTACTCCCCTCGGAACAATCTAGAGCTGCTGCTCGACACGGTCCACTTTTATAGCCAGCTTTATGCATCTGGATGCTCAGCTGCTTTTCTTTGATCTCTGCAGCGGTGTCTTTGCCGCAGATAGCATAAAGATTATTGATACCATTCACCTACATGACAGCTCTGATGAGAGAAAAATTCTAGCCTGGAGACTAATGGTAATATATCATCAGAACGCCTTATTAGAAATGCAACGTGGTGTTTAGAATTGATCCCAGAAAAAAAATGTCATGTGTTTGTCATGAAAACTATTGCAACAAAAGATAATGAGCTTGAGTGAAACACCTCACCCGACAAGAGCTGCCTTTTCTACAGTAAAGGTAATCCTGACTGTTTTTATTTCCCATCCTCTATATTTTTATATTTCCAGTGTGTGAAAATCTCACAAAGCACAAGTCTGAAATGTTTGATTAGTCCAACAGCTCGTAATCCTGAGCAATCATCGCTCCATATTGCAACTGCTGCTCCTCCTGCACTTATTTGTTTAATGACTAATGATGCTGTGATAAAGCTGCAGGGAAGCATGTGCTGCCAGCATGTGCAAGGCTTTTTGGGAAGGGATTTTCTTTGGAAAGGGAGGGCCCACATGTTCCCAAAATCAGACACGATTTGTTTAAATGTATTTCTATGTAAATGTTGCCGAAGAATTAAGGATGTTGATCATTATTTTACTTCACTGTACACCTCATTTATTTTGCAACTGAGTTTAAAAAAAGAGCAGGATAAAAAGCATCATGTAAATGTATGTCATGTGTCATGTGTCTTGGTGGACTCACTGCAGTAGGGGGCGCTGCCTTGGTGCTGTGTGGCTCCAGACTCCTCTTTCTCCTCAGCAGCTCTTTGACCGGGTCTCTGACACGAACACCTTGGTACGGTCTGGACCTGGCCAGGGCTGATGGTGGCGCTAGAGATGCAGAGAAAGAAAGACAGAGACATCCACTGTTAATTACATGCTCTATATCTGTTTACTAAACCAGACTCTGATGTGAGGTAACACTGGCCTCTAATGCCTAAAATGTAACAATATCAGTTTGAATGGATCATATTTTCAAATAACAAATTGCTTCCATACATTTTGTCATACCTGTATTGTATTTTATCAAGTGTTTGTAATTTGTAACAAGATACTTTTTCATAGATTTGGGCCCGTCTTTGCACGTCTGTGTGTTGTTGGACAAACTGTTCACAAACAGTGATGTCAGGATCAGATTTACACTTTAAATCACTAAATGCACTGATAGACAAAGACATTGCGAGTATAAATTACGAATCACATGGCATCTAAAAAATATTGTGACCCTTGAATAAGGATCATGATGTAACAGCTGCTCATGCAATAATATAAACTTTATCGTGTCCATCCTAAACAGCTTAACAATATGTAGTATACTGCTCCTTTTTCAGTTTATTTTAGCTGAGTGTCACAGTTCCCTGAGTTGATTGGAGGGTGATCATCTGTTGCTCAGGGTGTGTGAACTGACTCCTAATTAAGAATTGAGAGCAGCTTGGTGCATTTCTTCTCTGGGCCAATCAGGGTGTGATGATGCCCTTTCTTAGGGTCTATGTGAGGAAATATACAGCCAGGTTATTCAGATCCTTCGTCAGTTGAACGCAGACCTCATGTTAGCAAACTTTGTCAGTCAGAAACTCTGGTCTCTAATTCCCTTTGAGGAATTGTATGCTGTCTTTTGCAGAGCTGTTTAAGGGGGTTTGTGCATTTTAAAATAGTAAAGAACTACTTAACACTGTGTTAACCTGCATCTGGGCCGTCCTGAGTGTATTTGTGCAAGAGATTTGCTTTCCAAATGATCAGCTAAAGCCTGCAGGCTTTATATAGTGATTTAATTCATTGGTTTATTTCACTGAGACCAAATAAAACCCAAACCCTCATAAATAAACACATCTAGTTCTTATTAAACACATTTGTTTATGATTGAAAAGGGCATTTATCATTGAAGAGAAATTTGTTTACTATTGAATAGACATTTTTTTATTATCAAAGAGACACTTGTTTACTATTGAAGAAACATTTGTTTACAACTGAAGAGACATTTGTTTACAATTGAAGAGACATTTTTTTTTATTATCGAGGAGACACTTGTTTACTATTGAAGAAATATTTGTTTAGTATCGAAGACAGATGTGTTTACTATTGAAGAGACATGTTAATTATCAAAGACACGTTTGTTTATTTTGGAGGAGGAATTTGTTCATTATAGAAGAGGCAGTTGTTTACTATGGAAGAGGCAATTGTTTACTATGGAAGAGACATTCATTTATTATTGAAAAGGCAGTTGTTTATTATCGAAGAAGAATTTGTTTACTATCAAAGAGGTATACGTTTACTATTGAAGAGGCATTTGTTTATTATCAAAGAGACATTTGTTTATTATCGAAGAGACATTTGTTTATTTTGGAAGAGAAATTTGTTCATTAAAGAAGAGGCAACTGTTTACTATGGAAGAGGCATTTGTTTACTACCAAAGAGGAATTTGTTTATTATCAAAGAGACATTTGTTTATTATCAAAGAGAGATTCGTTCATTATCGAAGAGGCAATTATTTACTATGGAAGAGGAATTTGTTTATTATCGAAGAGGAACTTGTTTACTATGGAAGAGGCAATTGTTTACTATGGAAGAGGAATTTGTTTACTATTGAAAAGGCATTTGTTTAACATTATGAGGGCTTATCACAACTCTGCATGTGCTATAATGTCTTATGTATATATTTAATGTGTTATGAATACAGGTTTATTTATTATTTAATATTGGTAATAAAATAAATCTCAATAATAATAATAATAATAATAATAATAATAATAATAATAATAATAATAATAACATTAGTCATTCATATCTAAATAAACCGATAATGTTAGTAATATTTAGTTGGTTGTTGTTACTGTTGATTAAAGAATTTGTGCACTCACCAGAGGAAACAGTTTATTTTATGGGCCGAGCATCATAAAGATGTGTATTTACAAACTTGTATTGATTTGAATATTCCAGTGATAAACATCAGGTGTCAGTGTCCTGTGGAGCCACGCTGACAGACACTTCAGGCTATATGTGTCTCCCACTATTCAAAATGTTTACAACCAGTGACTCCCTGCAAGTATAAGCATGACGGGAAATCTGATCTGACAGAGAGGGCCTCTTCTGAATAAACTCACAGCAGCAGTACTGTACATGTGAAACTGTGAACAATGCCACCAGGCGCTACGGCCCCGGGCTACAAAGCCATTGAGAGTTATCTGAGCATCTATCTGTCCAGTCTTCCTGTCCCTGCCTCACTGACTCAACCATACAACTGTGTTTTCTTGTGAGACAGGCTGAAAGATGAGTGAAATTACACTTTGACTCTCCATCACTTTGACTTTGAATTTACTGCACTTCAAAATAAATCCTTTCAGAATGCGGAACACTTTTGGACTGCAACGCACCAGTTGGGAGCCACTGGTTTAGCCCGTGGTATGCTGGATTGAACTGGGAGGAGTGGTTCCCACAACACCTGTACGTATGTGACACTGATATAGAGAAATTATTTACATGTGCTATTATGTCCTCAGATTAATGAGATATTATGCAAGAATAACTCAAATAATGTTAATGTATTATTCATTAGTAGTTGTATCAGTGAATTGTAGGTGGAATATTTTGGACTGAATGTGTTTATTTGATCATGTAAAGGTTTTTTTCTTAGCTTTTTATCATACTGCTGCAACAGATGTCATCCGGCCCACTGGCAGCGTATCGTAACGCTTTTGGTGTCAGTGGCTAATGCCAAAATCACTGACAAAGCGAGAATAGGCTGGAAGATGATGCTAGATGAAAGGTTAAAGGAGAGAGGTTAGAGGATCACCAAACTGAATTTATCCTCTTGGGCAGTCCCAAATGGTGGGTTGTGTTCTGAAAGTGGGTCACGTGTCCATTCTGAATGGAACATAAGTGACTCGCTAACAATTGAAGTTTGTTAAAAACACACTGTATTTTGAAGTATAGTGAATTTCTGGCACAGAGCTTTTATCTTGAAGTGTCGTTTCTGCTGTAGAATGAGTGACTGATGGACTACGACTTGACAGAGACAGCAAAGTAGCTCAGTGACATGGCCAAATGCAAATATGTCACTGAACGTATCAAACTCGATGGACCTTGAACTAATGACTGAGGAGAAATCAGCCCAGCAAGCCAAATGACGTCCGGTTAACGTTGTGTTCCAGACTAGTCTAAATCATGGCCAAATAGGCGATGTTTTAGATGTCATTTCTAGGACGTCCTCACCAAGACGTTACCTCGGCGGCTTTTTAATGACCACCACATAACCGTCCAATTTACGTCGTCGAGAGGACATCTTGGCGACCACGTCCTGATCTGGCCAACTTTCTTCACCAATCGCCAAGAAGACTCAAACCTCGGTTGCAATCTAAAAGGTTTTGTCCGCCTTCACCAAATCACATGAATAAATAAATACATTAATTAATACATATATATAATAGAGATAGGGTGATAGTCTCTAATGTGACTGGTCATGATATGACTCGATCACCCCACTGGGCTCTCTCAGACTTGTACTGGTCCGTCCGTGCGCAAGTAATTAGTTGTGATAGGGTCATATTCTGGGCCTGATCGGACTAGTTGTGATTTGACGTGATCACGACCTGATCAGTCCGTGTTTGCTGGGTGGACCCTGTGGCTGGACCAGTTGGGAACCACTGCTTTAGGGACCTTAAATGTCTGTAGCAGATGTCATGTCAATCCACCCAATAGTTATGAGGATATGTCACAAAAAACAAAAAAAATCACAACATGCTTAGAGCGCTTGAGGAAAAATCGCAAATCACTAAAGTTGTTAGACTTCCTTCTCTGGGGATCATGAATGTCTGCACCAAATTTCATGGTAATCCATTGATAGTTGCTCAGATGTTTCAGTCTGGACCAAAGTGTTGGATCAACCAACCGCCTGACAGCCTGACAATGTTATTTAAAGAGCCCAGCCACTAGCATGGCTAACAATGCATAGTGTGGACAGGACGCATAATGTGTCCTGCAGCCTGTAGTCGCAGCAAACTGCAGCCACCTTGGCGAGCAAATGGAAGTGTCATGAACTGTGCTACAGGTCATGACACATACTGCTGTAGCCTACAGCACAGATTAGTGTAAACTGCAGTTTTTTGTTGCCATTTTTTGTTACCTCCTATTGTCCCTTTAAAGTAAAGTGTCTTTATTTCAACATAAACGTGTCGCCTGAGTCAGTTAAAGGAAGAATGAAAGAGTCTGGTTGTTATATGACAGTTACTGTACACATAGACTGTTATGGGTTCTGACTATAATTGCAGAGACGTGAGCAGCCGCTGGCAGATGTCTCCTCCTATGTCAAAATAAAAAATGTGCTCTTGTCTTAATGCCACACACACACTGTACACACACTGCACACACATACATTAATCTTAATGTGACAGACCGTAATAGGGATCAAAAGTTCAGTAGTTCAAACAGTTCAGAGTCAGTGCTCTGCTAACAAGCTGTCTGCAGGTAATGACACCCTGAAACTGATTCTGAGGAATAATTAGCTTTAGCTCATGTTGGTTTAAAGTCAAAAGAAGAGAAGAGAAGTGTCCCATATCTAATTCAAATGTGCCTTGGTGTTTCCACTGGTGGGAGCTCTCTGCCAGTGGGACCTGACATTAACAAAACTGACTACATCACTTCTGGAGATTTCTCTTTTGATGGATTTAGGAAAACCCTGCAGCCATTACATCAAAAAATTATTTAATAATTATTATTAGAGCTTCATTTGATGCCAGCTGTGTGTTTCTGACTGTTAAGGAGGAGCTGTGGGGTACAGCTGCACCAGTGATGAGCCTGATGTACAAATAAAATGGCTTGTTCACACAGGTCATATTGCTGGTTTTATGACACTCTGGTTCACCACCCTTCAATTTTTAGTTGTGCCATAATATGACTCCCCCCACAGTGAGTCAGCACATGCAGTTCACTGCTACTGACAAGAACTTATTAAGCTGGGCTTGGTTTTGGAAAACAACCTGCCTGAGAAAACCCAAATTAAATAATCAATGCTCAGTCGGCCATGCTGGTTTATTTTGAAGCCAGCACAAACACAGTTTCTCTAAACTTCAACATATTAGGGGGAAATATTGGTGGTGGTGTCTGGACATGATCCAACAATAGTTGTGCTTGAATATCAGTTGGAAAAAGTCCACCGATTGGCTGATAACATGTCAAATTACCATCAAACTATCCCTCCTCCCCTCAGGTGAAACTCCACCAGATGACATCAACTGATGCAAAACACGTCATCCAGTGGAATTTCGTTGGCTCTCGAGGCTGTTGCTCGAACTACAGGCTGTGCTTCCACGTTGTTGTATTGAAACTGGGGCACGTTCAGTCTCAAAACATTGTGCACTGTTTTGCTACGGTTTCTAGGCTGAACGACATGTTTCCGCAAAACATGTCATACACCCACTTCTATGTATATACATGCAGGTACCAGCATATTGCTGTGCTTGCACATATACCCCTAGACATGCAAATAGATCCATCCATATCAATACACTGCTTGTGTCAGTGACCACATGTGAGAGACAGTCATCTTATCAACTGAATCTGGAGGAGCCTCGACGACACTCCTCCTGTGACTTTTCCTGTTTAAAGTTTCCCTCCAGTTACCAGCCTGTTTCTGTGACTGCTGTTCCCAGCGACAGAGGGTAACCTGTGGTCCTGACTGCTGCTCAGACCTCTACTTGACCTCTTTATTAGGCTGAAGGCAGTCTGACAGTATCTTGTTCAGATTCTTATCTGCAGCTGATTAATTTGTCTGTACAGGTCAAAACAGGGACTGGAAACACAACTGACAGTTAGCAGAGTACCAACTGCTACTGTTTCTGCGCCTGTCCAGGTTTCTGTACGTGTGCAATCTGCAAAAAACATTCTCAGATTCATTGCTCACATTTTTTTTTTACACATATTCGAGTAGGTACATCCTGATTGGCAGTCCAGTAGAGGGCTCGGCCTGTGTGAGATAAAACATTACAACTGTCAGTAGCTATTGGAATGCTCTGACTACTGTGAGCAAGCTAGCTTGCTAATATGCTAATGTTTGCAGCTTAAGTTATACGAGATAAACATCATATTTAATCCATGCCGTGTATACTTTTGTTCAACCTGGTCTCACTCCGAAGTCACTGAGTCAGACACCGACAAAAAAAGCTGTCCTTTCAGGTGGGCATGATACTCGGGCAGTAGTAGGATAGGGTGGATGGGAGGGGAGCTGGACGGGTCCAGCAACTACCGACTTTCACCTTGGAGACCGGTGTTCACTTCCTGTAAGATTATAAAGCCAAACCCTGTTCCTTTTTCCTAAACCCAACCATCTACTTTTGTTGCACCGATGTAGCACTTTTATTTTGAAAGAGACAGTATGCAAATTGCACATTTCCTGTGAAAACAGAAGTGTATTTTAAAAACAGACAATGCATATAACAGGCAGAGGCTGACCAACACACCCTGGGTACCTTGCACGTCATATCTCGACGAGAAAGTCCATGATCAAACATCGATATGTGACGAGGTCAAAGTGAGAATGTGTTAATTTGTTGGTGATTTTGGTCATGGAAAGGCGGAGAGCTAGACACAGCTGCTAAGCCATGATTGCACAATCACTGTTTAGGGTCTGACATGCATTTTTTAATAATCTACTCAAACTCTGTCCAGTTAATGAGCTTTTTCGAAGTCTAAGTCCAAATGTTTAGACACAAAAATATCATAATCCAGGACTTTCTATTTATATTTAAATAACTTTTATTGTGGAAAAACTGTACCTGACGTGCAGGAAGCTACAATAATAAATGCCATAAGTGAAATAACTTCCAATAAATGCTGCAGTACAAAACCTTGACCTGAAACTCAAACGGACAGAAGATGATGTTGTCTTTCATCGCTCTCTGGTTTAAACAATCACACATGAACACACAAAGACAGACAAACAATCACCACGGCACATGCACAGGCACTCAAACAACAAGAAAAGAGGAAGCTCCACAGCTGTGCAGTGTTTTACTGTGGCAGAGGCCTGCATCCATTTGCATATCAAGATTAGACCAATAGCAACGCACAGCCAACATCCAAATGACCACCTTCCTCTTTCCAAAAGAGTTAGATACCAACAGGAAGCAACAGGAAAATTGTCATATATTTTTCTTTCCTTCTGTTGGAAGTTTTCAAAAAAAAAACCAAACAAGGCCCAGACTCAAACTTCCAAGTCAATTTTCTAGATGACACGTTCGATATGGTGGGAGAAACAACAGAGTGCTGGAAGCATCTGTCCGTTAGTTTGAGTTCTACATCTCTGATTAGCAAATGCTCGAATAAAATGAAAATGCATTACAATTGTGTCAAAATACAGCAGCGAAAAATCAAACAAGTTAAGCTAAATCTAATGTTTTCTCTCGATAGCAACCTTGGATCCACAATATCCGCCCAGATTAACATTTTAAATGACACGGAAGAAAAAAAAGAACATATATGCTCTACAAAAGTCGAATGCATTGCATGGCGATCGTACTAGACTGCATGGCATGAGTACAAAATGTATATTATTGTGTTTACCTTATCTAAGTAGATAAATTTTAAAAACTTTCTGCCGCTTTTTCAATAAAATCAAAGCACATTTAAAATGATTTATCAAGTCAATACATTAACTTCATACAAAATAATATAGCATAAGCTGCATGAGGATTTTACGTGTAAATAAAACAACAATGATGTGTTGTACTTACATTTCTCCCAGTGCATACTGCTTATGTGGATAATATCATATAGTTAAAGTGAAGAAATCAAAGTGGCGGGTGGTCTGACGAGCTTTATAACAGCCTGCAGCTAGCTAACAATCCCCCTGGGATGTCACAGCGCTCTAACCGCAGATCTCCCTTGTGCATCTAGTTTCAGTGTTGATACTATTTAAGATGAATCATAACTACAGCAGATAAGACATTTTACAATGAGAAAATAACAGGCTGAGCTAATGCCACAATGAAACAGAAATTAAGATGACTAAACATAAAGGAGAATGATGGATGGATGGTGGATATATTCAAAAGCATCACAGACAAATAATGAAAATCAAGTGAAATATCCTTGATGCAAATGTTTTTGTGTGTATGACAAACTTCCTTCCCAGCCGTCCCTCTCAAACCAAGTTACACAGAAGTTTAGCTTTTCTCAGAGAAATTAGACTTTGTGACATTCAACAAAAGTAATTAAAAAAAGGACTGCATTTCTGCAGCACCTTAAAATCTCTTGATTTCAGAATCAAAGTACGCACATTTAAAAGTATTTATATCATTCAGTGTTCTTGTTGTTTAATTATTAATTAATTATATTTATTTAATGTTTATTTGAATAGGGAAAAGTATGTAGCATACATAAATGCCACACACCACAGATTGCAGAAAAGCAACCTGACACAGGTTGAAGTGTGAGATATGAGTAACAGGACAGCTCTCTGGAAGCCACCAGAGCAGTTTCCGCAGATACACGTATGACTGTATCGTCCACATACATCTGAAAACCTGCTCCAACATGACTGTGGTAAGTTATTAATGTTTAAGCTAAAAAGAAGCGGACCAAGAATAGAACCCTGAGGTACTCCTGTTCTAGTCTGTAGAAAAGAAGATTTCTCATTATCAGATAAGACTGAAATCACTGTTGCGTTTTGGTGGAGATATTATATTTGGAGAGTTTATGAATGAGGATATCATGATGTATAGTGTCAAGCTTTTTTAGGTCCAGAAAGACCTGCTATACTGCCATTATGATCTTCTTTCATATATTAAAGTAATATCAACATTTTAGGAAATATTCTTATTTGGTTTCTTTGAAAAAGTGAAGTCACAAGATGACAGTATGTCTGTGTGTTGAGCATTGAGCTGAGGACACGGTTAGTCTGGCTTAACCCTTTAAAATCTGCAGTTGAAACAGTCTGACAGAGCTTACAATGATATTTTTGTTTATTGCGATGTCATTTCTTGGAGTATCTTCAAATGCCACATATTCCTAAAATCTGTACAACCTAAGCTAAAAGGTTATGTAAATCAACAAACCATAATAATTGATAAAAGCACTGGAATTGGCTTTTTTTTCATTAGACTGTCCAAAAAAACTGTACAAAACATTACAGTTTGCATACAACACCCAAAATTGACATTGTTTTCCTTCAACAACAAACATACATGGTTACGTTTAGCCAACACACGCATGTGGTTGGGTTTACACAACAAAAGCACATGGTTAGGTTTAGAAAAAAGAACAGGCTTTACATTCATACAGGAAGCGAATGCCTCTCTCCCACGTGAAAGTCAGTAGTTGTTGGATCATCCATCACACCTGCGGCCCCCCCTACTTGGACTTTCGCCCCCTTAACTTATGTTGTTGTCCGGCCATGTTGGACAGCTTTTTCTGTTGGTGTCTGACATCAGAAGTCACCACCCAAGTGTCGGTATTTGACGACTTTAGAGTGACACCAGGTTGGCATAAAAGTGCTGAGAGGATGGATAAACTGTTGTTCATTAAGAAATAGCTCCCAATAAAACCACACATTTTGGTTTTTACACTTTCTATTGTGTGCAGGTTAAACAAACAGGATACAATGTGGTAGTTGGCGAGCTTCAGAGGTGTCGGTAGGCAAACTTCTTCACTTCTTACAAAGCTAATCTAGCTGTTCCCCACTGCTTCCTATCTTTATGTTAAGTTACGCTAACTATGTCCTGGCTCTAATGGGGAACTACAAAAAGTCACGAGACTGATATCAATTGTCTTGTCTTACCCTGGTAAAGAAATTAGCACATAGGAGAAATTCGCACTGTTTTCAACAAAGAAACGTACAAGTTACCCTCGAAAGCATTCACATGTAAACCAGCATCCATAATCACATTAGTCTTTAAGTAAAATTCGCTCTCGGACTCACAGCACAGAACATTTTAGTGCCGTCTGAAACGGTTCAGTGAGGATGCTAATGTGTTGCTAATGAAATGAAGATGCACTGCTGGGGCTTGTTCAGGAAATACTTTGTTTATAATGAGTGCCAATAAAAAAATAAAATAAAAAAGACCCCTGATTTCACCAGTGGAAAGGAGCCAATATGTGAGCGATGTGAGCCCCACAGCCGGATCTGACTGGCTGCCATATCTGGCTGTGGTATTTCAAACACGAGAGTTTGCCGAGGTTAACCTGTTTAGGCATGTGAGCAGAGAATTGGTCCGGCTCGAGGTGTGTGTGTGTGTGTGTGTGTGTGTGTGTGTGTGTGTGTGTGTGTGTGTGTACTGCATAATCACAAGATCTTGATAAGAGACAAGGGGCTTTAATTCAATATTCCAGCTGGAAAAATAGAGGTGAGTAAACATCTTTACATGGTTCATGTGTCGGTCAAAAACCACACCAGAGTCGACAACATAATCCAACATGCCAAAACTGAATCTTTCTTTCCTCTGACTGGCTGATGGGAGAAAAGTGTTTCCATAGCAACCCCCATCTGGGCTAAGTTAAGTGAGGGATCGCAGAAGATGGCTGGCTGTGGTTAGGGATCAGGGTCAGGTTAAGGTAGAGAATCCACTCGAGCACTCATGCACCAGCCCAAGAACAAGCTCCCACTGGAGACTATCTTGCGATGGGATCACAGCAGCCATGACGCCAAGTCGGTGTGTGTGGTGCAATGGACCACATGATATTAGAGAAGTGAGTTTGACGAAACAGGTAGATAGGGCTGGATCAGCAGACAGGAATGTTGATTCAAACAGTGATCCAAGACTTAAAATAAATGTGGGCCGAGGATGTAGAGTGGATGGAGATGGGGAAATGGCCCCTTCCCTACTTCCTACCTCCCTACTGTTGGTGCCCTGGCTCAGACCACACCCATCTTTAACCTTCATTTTGATCTGAACACACAATTTTGTGATGCTTGCTACCATTTTGCCCTGTCAAAGGAGTTTTTCCTGATCCACTGTGAGGGTTCGAGGACAGAGGGATGTCATGTGTTGTAAAGCCCTCTGCAGACATATGTGTGTCCACTATGTGTCTACAAGACCACATTTACCATGATCACACACACTTAACACACAAACACTGACCTAAAAGATAAAAACATGTGCCGCCAAAATCACATTCACGAGAATGAGATGGAAAACTGCAAATGTGATGTGGTAAAAGTCTGAATTTAATTTAATTTTATTTTATTTTATTTTATTTGATGTAATTTAATTTTATTCTGTTTTATTTTATGTTTTTGTTTTTTTTAAAGTGGCAGGGTGACAAAGCTTATAGTCAGGGCATAAAAAAGTATAAAATAATAAAAACTTCAGTAAATCAAGTTTATAGATTAAAAAAAATAATATATATATTACTTATATTTAGTGTATTTAGAGTGTTCAGGCTGGTCCACTAGGCTGTAAGGAGATAAAAGTTTTTTGTTAAGTACCTCAAGTTCATTATCAGTAAGATAAATCTAAATAAGTACACTGAAAAACAGACAACATATATCTTTTGCCACAGGTCATGGCACACAATTGAGGTAGTTAAGAGGACAAAACACTTAAAAACAACAGTATAAAATGATTTTAACTGCATCAAAATGCCCCCTGACATCATTTAGTACACCCAGCCCAGGAGTTACAATCTGCTTTCCAAAATAAAGGCTTCAACATCATCTTTCTGTTATGTGCCATTATAGCTGAGTTAATGTGTGACTCTCAAACACCAGCCGACCTGTGCATGCCAGATTAAAAAGTAGACCAAAGATAACACGATGAAATCCCCTCACACTCACCCAAGCCCCACCCTCACCCCTCCCGCAGCAGATGATAATTGCTTTCCTCGGAAAACAGTGAGTCAGTCTGGTCAAACAGTAATCTGACACGTTTGCCTCCCAAAAAAGACCCGACGGCACCACAGTGTCAAACGCAGAGCCTAAACAAGCTGCCAGGCTCCTTGCCAAGACTCTCATTTGTTTGTGGTAATTGTGTTTATGTCTCAGAATGACTGTGGTTACATAAATCTGCTCACACAGAGCACTTTAAATCTTATATTCAACAACCTGTAATAAGTCTTTCCATCCTGTCCCGTCTGGAGCTGGAAGGTGCAGGAAGAAACAAGAGAGTATCTATAGATGCAGCAGATTATTCTGGTTGGTTTGAAAATCACAAACTTATCTGTTATTGGAGTGTGACATTAGTTTGAGAGATTAATGTTGGGAAAAAACAAAATAATATGTGCAAACATTTGTTAGCTGGCTATACTAGTTTTATCATTTGAACTCATTAATAACAAATGACACATCACGTTTAGTCTCTCTGAACATGCTTCTATAAAAAAGATTGTGCCTAATTTCCACACACTCTGTTGAGGGTTGTTTCAGGCAGGTGCACATTAGATATTAAAAAGATCTTGCACTTAGATGCAGTTTGGTTCTGATACAGCAAGCCGTTGTTGTGCTTTCACTCGTGTCATTGTGTTTAACTTCCTCTTTTCCAGACTTGAAAGGAGTTTTACTACAAAACAAATGCACTGAACTGAACTTCAAAGATAATAATTTTAATATTTATATCATGTTTAAATACTCGCTAATATAAAAAATGACATTAGGGGTAGAGCTGAATGGCATATAGCAGCTAACATTTTTTGTTTGCATGTTTGCTTCTCATTTAAGAAGCTCCTCTTCATGGACTTCTCCAATTATATGCAATTTATTTTCCCATTTCTCTTTCACTCTGTCACCTATGATTGTAGTTTTTGTAGTATTTCAAAAATATTTGATTAATTTCTTTACAGTTGGCTTCCATTTTGTGTAAGATCTTGAATTAACACATCATAATTGTCCTCTTTGAAATGTTTTCTTTGATAATTTCTTAACTGTAGGTAGTTTAAAAAGTGTTTGAATCCAGTTTATATTTAGTTGCAATAATTTAAAACAACCTACTGAACTGTTTGTGAGCAAATAACTTTGAAATTATACAAAGTTAGACAATGAAATCATCTTGTTATAGCATGAAAATATCTTGTCATACACAACTGTTTTTTCTACACTTCTGAACATTAGCAGAGTGAACAGCTGCAAAAATCTGGGAACTAAATTCATTCTTAGGCTACTGCCGAGCCTGAAACCAGCCTGGGTTTGTGTATCGAGTGTTGCAGGAGGGAAACACCTGCAAGTACTTCAAGGTTCACTGACCAGCAACGCTTAAACAACCACAAGCAGAAACTCAAACACGTCTGCATGTTTCAGTGCCAAAATGAATAATTTCCTTTTTTTAATCATGTTTTTATTTTGTGGGCATGAGAAAGGAAAAAATGACACCAACTCTGACAGTGACAAAAAGTTTAAACTAAACGCCTAGTGCTGTAAATATGCCAATTTTTCTATCTTTAAATTGCATCCACAGACAATGATGATGATAAAAAAGCAAGTAATTGACATTGCAGTTCATAAGTTTGTTGGTATCTGCTGCACATTTAAATCATTAAGGTTTAGGTGAGCCTTGAATATATTTTAACCCTCTGACTGCAAATGAAAGGTGGGTTGACTCCAGTCCTGACCCATCACGCTATGTTGCTAAGCTACGTAAGACGCAGAGCAGAAAAAAAGCCCAGACTTACATCAGCACACCAGCCTTCACGACAGTCCCAACATGTCCATCTGTCCACATTGTGACTAAACTTTCATGTGCTGCTGGATGGTGGATGGTGGATGGTGGATTTTGAATGTGTGCAGTGACTGATGCAAAGCGAGGTGTAATGTAGATAGCTGATGCAAAGAGGGGAGAGCTGAGGCTTGTGATTGTTCACGATGAGGCATTCTGTGTTCAAATAAGTGTGGTCTGGATTTGCTTCAGCTGTGTGTCAGTCGCGGATATCAGGCCTGAGAGAGAGTGTGAAAGAGGCGGGATGAAAAAGAGGAAAAGCCGAGAGAGAGCGATGGAGCCATCTGTCCATGAGCAACAGTTGTTTCTCACTGTGTGAGCCTCAGTTGTCAGTTTGGCCTGTGGGCTGGGTTTCAGTACTGATAGTATCGCTACTGCTCTCAGTGCTCTTTAAGGACTCGAGCTGCTATCTCCAACAGTAGCTTTACTACTTACCCAAACAAAGACAGTGGATTCCTATCTGTGCCTCCTGTCAGCTGCAAGTGCCCCAGAGACACCGAGGATCCGCGACTCAGTTAATCCTAACTACCTGACTTTAAGAAGACAAGTGAGCTGACTCACCTGTGCACCGCTGTGGATGTGTGAACCCGAGCTCGACACACCCGCATCTCACAACCGACCAATTATGTGAGAGACATTTTAGAACGACCTCAACAGCGAAGACAAAAGCCAGATATTAACAGTGCGAGTGAACATGTCAGGTCAGACAGCGTGTTACTGTATCCACGAGGAGAGCAGCTCCCTGAGGCTGTTCACAGAGGACACTACAGTACACACACATTCCTGCAGAGGTCCCCAGGGGCCACGCTGCTGCCGTGCCAGGAGATTTAAAGAAAACTCTTATAAAACACTGAGTTCTTTCAGGTACAAGTCCATCACAGATCAGAGTTAGGAGTCAGTGTGGAGCATATGGAGGGAGGCTCAGTTGACAAATAATGCCAATCAAAACACTTTAGTTACAACAGAAGAGACACATTACACCTCCACGTGTGAGCGTTCAAAGGTGGAATTTTCCTCTAAGCAATATGTTTCATCGTTCGGGGCCTGCCAACAGGTTAACGTTTGGCACGTCCCCAAACCTTACAGTCTTCAGTTTTCTTTAGATCCTAATTCCTGTCAGGGTGGAAAACTAAAGTGCTCCATTCAAGGCAAGAATAATGATGATAACGCTTATGATAATAAAGCTCCAAGCAGCCATGTGGTTTCTTTAATTATAACGGTAAACTAAGGTAAAGGGAGAGTTTGGAGGTCAGCCTACTCGACTTGGAATTTACATGGTGTGATCTACACATGATAAAAAGTAACATGATGTATAATAAGTGTGTGTTCTCTAGCACCACATACTGGACATGGTACACAGCTGCAATATGCCACTTATATTGCAATGCACGCCCCCCGGAAACCTTTAAGCCGTGTGCAGTGTCTGACGCTGGATTTCCACTGGATGCGTGTCCGTTGCGGAACGGCAGCGCTGGTTATCTGCTGCGTTTGCTGTGCGGAGCGGTGCAGCTCCGCCGGAAGACATCTCGGTGCACTGCCATGATGAATATCTCCTCATCCACGGTGTTAACGGGGTGAAATGACGTCTGGAAACCTCTGACCTGTTGACTTCAGACCTGCCTCTGCCCATTATGTAGTTTTCAAGGTGTAGTGCAGGGAAATATGTTTTATTTTTTATTGTGTTTTTTATCATGTTTTATTGTGTTTCTGTGCACGACTTCCTGCCCCGCACAATCTGCTCTGTGCTGAATTGCTGCGGCATCCAGCAAAAATGTGTGTTTGAGAGTGACTTTGCGTGGACTTGGACTCATGACAGCAGTCCCTCTTCCTGGCTACAGTTTGAGCTGCCATGACCTGAAGTGACCTCACTATCTGACCCCTCACAGTCCTGATAGGCCACGCTGGGCGTCGTGTGGTATGTGTGTGTTTGTGTGGGACAGTGCTATTAAAGCACCGTCCCAGCAGCAAGGTCAGAAGAAGGAATGTGATGGGTTGTAGTAGCAGAATGTCAACCAGAGGGGGTGAGAGGAGGCTGAGAGCGAAGCGACTGTGGGGAAGGAGTGTGTGTGTGTGTGTGTGTGTGTGTGTGTGTGTGTGTGTGTGTGTGCCAGGCTCCAGTGCTGATTGGTTTTGACCTGTGTGTACATGCCAAGCCTTAAAGGCCCGGGAACACGCCTCGACCTGCAGAGCAAATAAATCTACTCTGGGGGCTGCAGCTTAACTTTCACCTTTCACTTACACTCTCTCTCTGTCATGCACGCACGCCACACACACTACACACACATGTGAATGTTGCATGTCGGTCCGTAAAGTGGGTGGACGCTGCTGGCTGGCCCTTCACCTGTGCGAGAGGATCCAGGCTCGAGCTCAGAGGGCCTGAGACACTTAGAGAGGGGAAAGCTGCAGAGTGCTTGCACAGCTGCTGCTGTTGAATAAATGGTCAAACAGTGAGAGCAGCTAGTGTTGGCATTCTGTTGACACACTCTTGGTCTCAGGGTGCAAGTTCAGAAGTTCACAAGTTGAAATGAAAACACCATTTTGTCTTGTTGTTGCTCTTCTCTCAGGTCAGAGAACATTTAGTGATCAAGAGAGTCTTACCAAGACAAGAAAAACATCTCGTTTCCACAGTCCACAAATTGTTGAAAATGAAAAGTAAGTTTTATATTGAGGAACATTTAAAAAATGCATGAATATCATCAAATTTAAATTAGGTTTTACAGTAATTAAAGTGAATGGGTTACTGAAATACTGTCACTCTCTGGCTTGGAGCAGAGAACTGACCCAAGCGAAGGAGTTCAAGTATCTCAGGGTCTTGTACATGAGCAAGGGTAGAATGGAGCATGAGACCGATCGGCGCAGCATCTGCAGTGATGCATGTGCTGTGCCAGAACGTCGTGGTGAAGAGGGAGCTGAGCTGGAAGGCAAAGCTTTCGATTTACTGGTCCGTCTACATCCCAACCCTCAGCTATGGTCATGAGCTCTGGGTAGTGACTTTCCTCAGTAGGGTGTCTGGGCTCAGCTTTAGAGATATGGTGAGGAGCTTAAACATCTGGAGGGAGCTCGGAGTAGAGCCGCTGCTCTTTTGCATTAAAGGGGTTCAGTTAGCACTCTCGCTGTGGCAGTCTGAATTAGCTGGGGTCTACCTGTTCTTGTTTTGGCAGGTCCAGCAAAAAGAGCATGACAGTAATCCAGTCTGCTAGAGATGAATGATGGAGTGTTGGTAATGGTCGTGCTGTGATTCTGAAAGTTCAGATTGGCATCAACAGCACCACCCAGGCTGCTGACGTGCTCCCTGTGCTTTCGCCTAGACAAATGAAATCATTTCCAACATTCACAGTTCCAGCTTCGCATATATGTTTATGATGACTTGCTGCTTGTCCTTTTAAATACATTCATTTAAACTTTTCTGCATAGTGCTGCTGCTGTAAATGTTTTGTCATTACTGTGTTTTTCCATTTTCCTGTAACACCAGTTCTATTACTTCACAAATCACATTTCCTTTGTTTAAGTTCATCTAACAGTACGTCATTTACTGCTGAAGTTCTTCTTCTCCTTGCAGACTTTTTCTGGTGCCATCTCTCCCGTTTTTGGGCACGTGCCAGAGTGTTTGCACGCGGCATCACACCTGCGCTTATATACTGTTTAGAGGGCAATACCGCCGCTAATAGGTGACTTATGCTGAAGTGGATTCAGCATTCAGCACACCTGGGTGGGAGCAGATCTGGATGATAAGAACATTTGATGCACCTGGAGTTGACTTCTCTTGTTTTTTCTCTTTGTTTTTTTCACAGAAAATTAAGAGGAAATAAAAGTTAAGAGCGTTGCTGCATGAGGTCGACTGTTTGTGGCGCTGCAGTGTAAAGATGCCAACAGCTCAAAGAATAATATGAAAACACATATGAAGTGCCTTCAGCTATTCAGGTTATTATTTACCTCGGACACGGTGGAGTGACTTCTGAATAGATATTTAAATCGGATCGCTAATTTTCAGTTGAAGGTCCTTCAGACATTCATGAGCTGTTTTTTTTTTTTATTATAAGTTAATAACAGCAATGCACCAAAAAAACAATTAGATAAAGTGTAAATTCTGCCATATGGGTATATGGTGATATATTTAATGATTACACAACAGGAATTGTAATAATATGTATTAACACAGTTAAGTAGCCTGTATAAAAAAACAACATTAACTGATAGTTGGAGTTGCTAGTTAAAGGTTCAGTGTGCAACCAGCTGAAACTTCTCCTGGTCAGAATTCCTTCTGTGTTCATTGTTCAGGAGGTTTTTACCGGGAGCCAAATTATCCACAGAGGTCTCTTCTTCTCCAAAACAAACAGAGCAGGTGATTTTTACATTGCATAAAGCAGTTTCACATTAGAAATTATGTGTATTGTACTGCTTGTCACGGAGGGGCTGCTATGGTGGCCGATGCAAAAACGCAAATGGCCCTAACTGGAACCAGTGATCTGTTTGTCCAGTCTGGGCTACTGTAGAAACATGGCAGTGCAACATCATGATCTCCATAAACTGAACCCTTTGTCAGGCTGTTCTCATAAATTAAAGTTATTAACAAGTGGCTAAATGAGACACGTCGAACGCAGCTTTACAGTGTTGTTATGATGGTGACGTTAGGTCTTGCAGTTTGTTTATAACCTGTTACCTTTTCACCTCTGCCCATTGCATGTAGACTTCAATAATCATAAAAGTGATGGTTTTTTTGCGAAGATTATCTCTATTTCAAGAATAATCCAAAATCCAGTGGAAAAATCTCACTGGCTTTTTGATGAGGGAACCAGTGCGATGCTAACTACTGTGTTGACCTATAGAAAAACATCGTCCCTGGAGTTCTCTGTTTTGGACTGTAATTACATGTTTATTTTCTTTTACGGACAGGCCAATTCATCCTTTGCTAATGATACGTTGAATTCATGTGTACTTTCAGACATTTAAAACAAAAACAAAAAAACATGAATTTAAACCCCCTGCAATAACTCTGAGGACCCCCTTGGGGCCGCGGACGCCCTGTTGAGGACCCAGGTACATGCTTGGCACACAAAAGAAGTTTCAGCTAGTTGCAATCTGCCACCTCACCACTAGATGTCACTTAATCCTACACTCTAACCCCTTAAGGAACATTTTGATTTCAGGATTTTTACTTATAATGGAGAATATTTACTTTGTTGTTTTGCTAATTTTACTTAAGTTAAGGATCAGGGGCCAGTTGCACAAAGCACCTTAAGTTTGCTCCTTAAGTATGACACTTAAAGCTTACATGAAATACGTCACATTAACTGACTGGAAAGATCCTGCAGAGCAATAACTGTAAAAGGGCTGGAAGAACACAGCTTAAGAGAGTTGAGTGATCCAGTTCCAGATGATCGCAATCATGAATTGAGTTATGGTAAAATCAGTCAATGGTACTTGTTGTATGTTTTTGTCCTTGCTTTGGTTACTGAGGTTCTTTGTGCAAAGGTTTAATTAACTTTAAACACTTCCTTAAATATAAGACCAAGATAAGGAGAAAAACTTAAATCCTAAAGTAAACATTTTAAGGAAACCTTAAGGACAAGACTTGAGGATGTTTGATGCAACCAATTTTTTTTTTCAAGGAAACCTTAACTTGGACTTAAAGGAAAATCTTAACTTAAGGTGCTTTGTGCAACCGGCCCCAGACTACTTCCTCTTCCACTGGTCCTCGCCTGGGCTCTGCCTCTGATCAGCTCTGCAGCTGTGTGGCACCTTCACCAGGTGTCCAAACGTCCTCAAGAGGCTGCTGTCAGTGCATGTTCATCATGCAGCTTGATGCCAGACATCCTGCAGTGTCAGCAGATATACTGTGAATAGTGTTTATAAAAAGACATCAACATAATAACAATAAAAGACAGAGCCAGTGATGTGACATTTAATATAAAGAAAAATAAGGGTTCCTTGCAGATGTGGATTTGTAGAGAAATTGTAGAAAATGTGTAGATATAGAAAAAAAACATTAATATTTGTCCCATTCACTGATCTCTTAAAGACATGAAGACATCCCTCAGTGTGGCAGCCATATTCAGGAAGTTATGGAACTTCCCTTTTTTGTTTCTAAGCAGTGCTCTCGGTAACTGTGCCAGGTGCTTTTACAGTTTATCTTAGTTAAACATCAATTTCCCTCAGAACTGGCCCGGCCAAGTACCAGTCACACGCACGGGGCGGACAGACAGGTTGACGTGAGACTGCACGGACTTGTCCAACCATCTTATTATCACAGAGGAAAACTGAGCGAGGGGGAAAACTGCAGTTTATGACACTTGAGCAATACAGAAGTAGATTATTAGCAGGTCAGATCAGGTGAGGACGCAAAGCAGAATTTAAACAGTAATGCATCAAAAATGTATCCGGTTTTAACTGGTCGTGCACAGAACAAATTGCAGTCCTTTTGTCAGAGTGACTCATAGTTGTTGGTTGTGAGGAGTTTGGGCATGCACTCGCATTGATGTGACTGATGAGGCTGCGTTAACATAATCCAGTTACTGATGTAGCACCAAAATCGAGAAGTTGCCCATGTTTGTGTTCTCTACAAACATCTACATGAACTTTGAACTCTTACTTTGTCACTGTTTTTTAAGCCTGTGCAGTGTTAACTTTTTAGAGAATGTTTCCGGGTTAAATATTTAAAGATGGGAAGTGTTATCGCAAAACTAAAGAATGAGAAAGTGATATTTTGTGATATTAGTCATCATGATCCCATTAGGAATGACTCAAGTAAGTACAAGGGTGCAGCGCTGTGTGGGTTCCCCTCAGCCACAGAGTAGGAAGGTGCCTCACACTCGCATGTGACTCAAAAGCATTGCCGTGAGCCTCAGTGAAAGTATTCAGCGGCTCCACAGAAACTCATTTAATGAATACTGCCTGCACCTCCACAAGTGAGGGCTTGTACAGTTTCTACAGTAGGAAACAAAGTAAACCCTTACTCAATACTCCCCCCACACACACACACTCACACACACACACACTGTGTGTCCTGCAGATCATATTATTTGAGCGCACAATGATGCACACAATGTTCCTTTTTACCATCGAGGCATGTTATCACATCTGTCTGACTCATATCAGTTATAACTTGCGTTTCATTGTGTGGTGAGAATGTCCGCAGAGGCAAACCCACTTTTTAATAATGTGCCTATTTAACGGTTTTGATCCGTGGAATACCAGAGGAGCTTCAGCTCTTTGTTGCGCTGCTAAACCAACACAGAGGTTAAAGTAAACAGATTCAGAGTGATGAATAAATAAAAGGATATCAACATAACTTCCAGGAGCTTCAACAATGCACCCAAAAAGTCTAGGAACAAACTCTCAGAGGGGCCAGTCCCAGCTGGAGAGGGCTGTTTCATGCTTATACACTGCTGCCACCAGGTGCTGAAAAGTTATAACTACACATCATGCACACAAAGAGCTTGAAAGAAGATCATACAACACTAGATGGTGCTAGAAGGCTGGACACAAACTGCTCCTGCTCCAGAACAACAACTATCACTCAGACTGGAGGTTGATAAGATGATGCAAGAGAGGCTGAAAGTGTAACTGTAGCAGCCAGAGGAGAGGCTGTTTCATGGCCAGTCAAACACTCTACGACCAGTCCAACAAAAAGCAGCTTGGAGAAATAAAATAAAGACTTTCACACTGATTGTTGAGAGGATGCTTTTGCTTTTCATTTTCAACCCCAGTTTGTATCTTCATGAGCTGATTTCCATCTTCCGCTCTCAAATTCGACAAACAAATCAACTCTGTGGTGAAAGGCTGTTATTTCCAGCTAAGAAACGCTGCCAAACTCAAAGTCCATCATCTCTCACATGACAGGACGACTGTAACCACTGCACTGATCACCTCGAGGCAACTCTTTGTACCTGGGTGTCGGCCAGTCATCTTTGTCTTTGTCGAGACTCCTCACTGGAGCCAGACGAAGAGACAGCATTTCAAAGCCATGCATGGGCTGGCACCTCTGCACATCTCTGAACCTCTCTGCCCCTTCTCCAGCTCCCGACCTCTTAGATCTTCACAACAATGTCTTAACTGTCTCACGATCGAGGCTGTTGGGTAAAGGAGATCGTGCCTTTGCGGTAGCTGCTCCAAAGCTTTGGAATAACCTTCCATCTTCAATCAAATGGTCCACTGACTTTTAATACAAAATTGTAAGGCGTACATGTTTTCAATGGCCTTTGGTTGTTTGTTGTGGTTTTAATACTTTAGTAATTTTTAGTATTGCTTCCATCTGAATGTGGTTTTTTCAATCTTCTATTGTCCAGTTTTGGTGAGAAAACCCGTGTGAATTGTAGCCTCAGTTTCCTGTTGTTAGCTGACAGCAGTGGCACCTGGTGTGGTCTTCTGCTGCTGTAGCCCATCTGCTTCAAGGTTGGACATGTTGGTTCAGAATACGCTCAAGATTTGTGAGTCGTTCTTTTAATTTGTGCAGCACTTTGGTCAGCTGCGGTTGTTTTTAAATGTGCTACACAAATAAAATTTGATGTTTTGGACAGTGCTCTTCTTGGCAAAGTGTAAAATGCTCCAGGCAAATCTGCCTTCAGGCAAAGCAAAGCAAGCTTTATTTATGATGAACATTTCATACCCAGGAAAAAAAGGTCAGCGTGTTCTACATGAAGATTAAGACGAAAAGGAAGACAGAAAGAAGAATTTTATCAGTAATATTAACAGTAATAATAAGGCTGGTCCAGAGGTACAGCCAGTGTATTAGAATCAAACGACCAGAGAGGTGTCAGTAGCTCAGTCCAGTCACAAGAAGAAAATGTTGGTATTGTCTATTTCTGTAAGTCACAGTGACATTTCTAATATGAGCTAGCTTTGTCACTGAGAGGTTGAGGGGATGGTGGATGGCATGACACCAAAACAAGATGCCTGCCAAGACGTGTCATTACTGTGTTTTCCGCACTTCTGAGCCAACAAATGTGGCTGTTGTAAAGCGACAATTTACTGTGGATAGGGCCACCCACTGAAAAAACTCTTTCTGATTACCTTACATGTTGCACTACCCACATCCCTACCAGCAACCAAATGAAGAAGGTCAGAACCAGACATTGGCATATTCCATCTGCTGACAATGTGGGAAAAAAAACGTGTTTTCTGATTTGCCCCTTTTTGTCCATTCCAGAGGCTGCAATCTTCATGACATGCTGGTACACGCACACACCTCTCACACTGCACACGGGGACAGCACGATGGGCTTCTTTCCTTGCTGTCATTGCACCTCCAGCCAAAACAATAAGAAAGCCAATATCACCAAAAACAATACAGGATTAAGACATGTATTACTGTTTTTTATTATGTAATCTACCATCTTTCATGACATTTGAGGATTTACTCGCGAGAAAGCCAAAGAATTAGTTCATCATAACGATTTATAATGTCTGACAAACAAGCAGTATCAGCTGACACACCTACAGCTTTCCAATACACATTAAGAGGTGTTTCTCGTCACTTAGGCTACTATTTTCCTGTTATACAGACAACCAGCTCCCAGAACAATTGCTTCTCCTCACATAACTGAATTTGGCCAGAATTGTGCCAGATTATTAAACTGAAGTCACGTCAAGATTATAAATTTATGCCAGGTCACATACACTACGTATTCCTCCCTCTAGGGGTTCATCCGACCCCCATCAGTTAATTTATCATTAGCAATTTCAACAATTAACTATTAGCCAATGCCAGTGATGGTAAAAACTCAACAAACCTTTAACCCTTCACTTAACATTTTTTAAATCTTTACCTCTGCCAAGGAGGTTATGTTGGTCTGTTTGTTTGTTTGTTTGTCTGCAAAATAACTCAAAAAGTTATGAACGGATTTTTATGAATTTTTCAGGAAAGGTGGATAATGGGACAAGGAACAAAAGATAAAATTTTGTTGGTGATCTGTTGAAGCAAAGTAGATAAAATAATAAATAAAGTCTATCGTCTGACAGCCTCAGTAGCAATTTCTAAAGACGGTGAAAATAGCGTCATCTGGCGGCCGGAAAACACGTCTTGTTCTACTTGCTAAATATTGTTGTAATTCTAAAGCTGAAATTAATCGTCTGTGTTGGAGAAAAAGAAAGTGAAAAATACAAAAAAACATTATATTCTGCGTTGGTACAGAATAAAAACAAAATAAACACACCACAGTGTCTCCATGGTGAAGGCATATATAACCTAATAATGATAGTGATGCAAATAACCTAACTGTGAAGCAGGCTGCAAAATCTGATGCAGAGGGGGAGGGAATATCACCTACTTGGCGGAGGTCTGCACTCTCTATTTTTGCACTGATCTCAGCCTGTGAATGTTTTTGTGGCTTTCTGTCCTAGTCATATTGGTGTGCGTGTATCTCCGCTACCACCCTTTCTTGTTTGTCCATTGTACCGACGCACCCAAGACAAACTTTTTTGTTGCCCTAAGTAGGTGCAGTTTCACAGCAGCCCTAATGTAAGACTTTCCACCAGGGATGGTGCCACGAAAAGGGATTGTTTTCTATCAAGACAACACTGCCTTTCCTGCCAGAATAATGCCATTTAGAGTGACTGTTTTTATTGAGACATTACTGCATTTCCTGCCAGAAGAGTGTCACAACAGTTGTTGGTTTTTTTCACTCACACATTGCTGCATTTCCTGTCAGGATAGTGCCATGAAAATTGTTGTTTTTTATTGAGACATCATTATGTTTTCTGCTGGGTTAGTACTACGAAAAGTTAAGACATTAACCTAAGACATTATTAAGACACAGCTGTGTTTCCTGCCAGGATAATGCCACAAAAGGCAGGTATTTTTAGCCAAAACATGCCAAAAACCATTCCAAACCATACCCAAGTGCCTTTTGCTGCTTACCACACATTAACCACTGCACTGTTCAAATACGTACAGAAATGTATGGCCTGAACATATCACACAGTATATAATCATGTAGAAATGTTAGGCATCTGTGGTTTGCAGTTTAATCAGAACTTTAAAGTCTACTCTAGTGTTCTCTAAAGATCAGAGAACATTTCCAAAAGTTAAACAGATTTGTGCAGCAAAATTGTTCTGTTTTCCATTAATCATCTCATGACCTCAATTAGATCCTGTGAGCCTCAGGGGGAGGCCTGGCTGAATTACCCAACTAAGCATGTCAAACTACCTCCACCTTGAGGAGCTTCAGCAGGAAAATGCTGCTTCGCATTGATGGATTGATATCAACAATCTAACAAATCAAATGATTAATACTACATCAGTCACAGAGAGCACTTCCCTGCAGGATGAATTGCTTTTGATACTTTAACTGCATTTTGCTGATGACATTTCTGTAGTTTTACTCATGTGGGATATAAAACACAAGACTTTAACTTGTAATTGAGTATTTAACACTGCAGTATTAGTACTTTTACTTTAATAAAGGATCTGAGCACCTCTTCCAGCCATGATGATTTCCTCCAGATTAGCCCCGACCACCTGATGAGATCTTACTGATCATGTAAAATGTAAAAGAACCATAAGAACAACAGCTGCTCACTTGTATTCACTCACTTTAATCAGGAATGTCTCCTACACATGATGTGTCTTATTCCAAACTGGAACAGAAAGTTCTCAGAGTAATTACCCTTCATCATACACTGTTGCCACACTGCTTCCATTCATGTCTCGTCTCTAAAGACTTCACTGTCACGCTAATCATAGTGCTACATGTAAAGGCCTTATATCTACAGATGACGTCACACATAATAAAAGTAATTTTCCTTGTCAGTCTTTCAGGTACCGCACGTAGAGTATGATAGTCATGATAAGTGTTCTGCTACTGTCAGTGCAAGGAATTCACTCTGTGTAATTACACAGTACACTGAGCACAGGGTTGATGAATGAAAAATACATTGACAGGTAAAATCTGACAAATATTAAATATTGTTAATCTGTGAAGTGACACCTAATGTATCTGCAATTAAAATGGGAGCACAGGAGCCAGCTGCTCATATACAGTAGTATACTGTATGTCATATGGCATATTGATGACAAATAAAACTCAATATATCAATATGTCATTGGGCAGTACAACAACAACAACTATGGATTTTGTCCCCTATTACTTTAAATTGGTCCAACAAACCCCAGACTTTCACCCAGGACGTTCCTGTACGAATATGGGGCGGCACTATGATGTTTTTGCCTAAACCTAACCATGTGGTTCTGTTGATGTCCAGGCATTGGTCGCAGCGTCCTGGATCGTGAACAGCAGAAGCAGAGGATACCTACCATGTAATATGTAGATGTTTAAGTCCACTAACAAAGCACCGATATGTGACAACTCAGATGAGAACGTGTTGGATGAGCGTTTCGGTGCTAAGCAAGCTTGATCAAAGAGCACTGCTCAGCATGACATTCTCCAACCACTAAATACATGGACCTAACATTCATCGGTGAAAAAACTGTGGGAATATACAGACCAAATCATAACCGCAACCAGAGTGTATTGAGACCAAGGCAAGGCAGAGACCAAGTCATGACCAACACCAGGGTGTATTGAGACTGAGACAAGACAGAGACTTTGAGGGGTTGAGATTGAGTCATGATCAAGTCCAGAGTGCATCGAGACTGAGACAAGAGCGAGACTTTGAGGAGTTGAGACCAAGGCAGGACCTGGAACAGAGTGCATCGAGACCAACACAAGACCAAAACACTGAGGGGCTTACAAACGAGTCATGACCAAAACCAGGGTGTATCAAGACTGAGACAAGACCATGGCTTTCAGTCGGTAAGACCCTATCATGACCAAAACCAGAGTGAACGAGACAAGACAGAGATTTTGAGGGGTAGAGACCAAGTCATGACCGAAACCAGAGTCATCGAGACTGAGACTGATTACAAGTAGACAGCGCTAAATACAAGTGTAAACAACCACCAAGACCGATCTCTCAGACCACTTACTAAGGTGGTCTGGGACGCATTTGACTATATATCTTTTGTAGTGTGAGCACAGATGCTTCCTTATGCATCCCCGACAAGGACAACATCATCAGAGCAGGACGTGGTGGTTGTTTTGGTGACAGCATGCTGATGCTCTATAGCTTACCCATTTTATGTCGAGTTGGACGAAGAGTTGCATGTCCACTCATCGTTTTGCCTTATGGAAGGAGATGTGTCAAATTCTGCTGACAATGATATCTCCGGCTGTACTGACACAACCGCTAAAGTGAGGACGTAATAACTGTGCCCGAGGTGGCGATGAAATATGAACACAAGTGTTCAGCTGGAGGCGCATGATAGGCATAAATGTGAACAGGTGTGTCTCTCCTGTCCGCTTGTGACTGGACCACCCAAATGTGTGTTCATACCAGGTCTAAGCGTGACCAAATTGATCTTAAAGATCCACATTCCCATGAAAACACCAACAAAAAAAGAGGACAAAGTAAGTAAAGGAGCAATCCATGAGCCAATAGATTGCATGGCAATATCAAGAATATTGACTAATGCAAGTTTGTGCTTTGTTAAAGAATTGCTTATTGCAAATTATGCAACTTTCCCTCCACAACAGCAAGACAGCCCCAAACAGGGCAGCGAATGGTGGTATCCACAATCACTCCTCTCAGGTGACCCACACCATGGTTGGAGACAGGTAAGGGTTAACAACTACACTGTTGTAGCAAAATTTGGTGCCTCCAAAGCAGATGTCAGACGCTGACATCAGACATTTCTCCAGTTCAGTGCACATTATACTTTGAGGCCCTGGTATGCAGGTTGGATTTCTCACATACTTCCCTCCCACAGATAACATCAAAGTCAGCTCAGCTGAGAGTTGCCTCTTAATTTTGAGTGTAACAGGTGACCTAACGTCAACATAAGTTAGAGTTAATATTATAATCACAGCTATTTTCCAAAGTATTTTACATCGTAGTACATCTGGCTATGACATGTACTGTGAGCTTACAGCAGAGCCACTTCATCAGTACTGCAGTAGACAGAGAAACTGTCTCAGATGGCCTCTGCTGTCTCTCTGTCTACATGAACTGCAAACAGCTTGATCAGGAACACTACTTGCCATATGCATGATGCTCACCACACATTCATACTAATTTATACACTTTTCCTAAGCTGTAAAGCAAATCAGCCAACTGTGGCCCCGATCACATGGAGAGCGTTTCAGCAGCTGGAGTTTTTTGTAATTGTCTTTAATCTGAACGAAATGTTTTGCTCGCTGTTTTTGCATTGTGTTTCTGTGCTCTAGGCGCCTGGAGTTTTTGCCGGAGCACTCTGAGCTCCTTCAGTCGATGAAACTCAGAGCAGAAAAGGTCCTCATGAAGTAACTCCGTTCTATCACCATTTAATTTGAGGAAGTTGCAAGAAGGTAGATGATAAACAGAAGAGGACCCAAGACAGAACCTTGAAGAGCACCAGTAGTGACTGGACATGATAAAGAAATTACAAATGATACAAAATAGAGCTACATATATCTTTTTTATAATGTTCAACCAAATGTTGTTAAAATGCACAAACTTCTGATGTACAGTATTGTATCAGAACCTGTCATTCAGTACAGAAAAACATACCTACACTGTGAGACATGCTGCTGGAGGCAACTTTACACTGGCCAGAGCAGAAAAAAATGCAGTCAGACAAACAGTAATGTACAGAGCCATGTATGACTGGAATTCACTCCATAAATACATCAAGCAAAGAATCAGTAACATGCAATTCAAATCAGTGCAAAACAGCATCTCCTATAAGTACAACCAAATGTAGGAACCAGTTTGGACAAAGAGAAAATGTGTTTGATTGACTGATGTGCCTGTGACGTACTTTGATTTATCTTCGCCCAGTATCTACCCATAATTACTATTTTTTTCATTACTGTTATTTGAAATTTTATGTAAATATTATTTATTGTTTCTCGCTGGAAGAAGAATAGCAGCAGCTAATGGGGAAAAAAAAATTGTTTGATCTACAAATTTTTTTGTACTTTTTTCCCCCTTTATTAGCCCAAAGCTTAAAGCTTTGCTCAGTGTGCCATGTGGAAATCTGTGATTTTGGCATGTTTGTTTTGAAACACAATTGAAATTGCAACCTTTTGAACTGGATTTGGTGTGAAGGAGTGAATGACAGAGTGAGAAATAAACTTACAGCCTGAGCATGAAAAGTATTGTCTCTTTGACTGAACTTTCGCAAGAGCTTCATTTCCACACAAAGCTCGGCATTTAAAACTGTGGACGTGAGCGGAGGCTACGATCAAATCGCACGTCGTGATAGACAACCGGATATGATTGGTGTGGACCATCGTGTAGACTGTTGCATGTCAGCCAAGTCAGGCATGATTTTATGATCCCACAATCACCTAATCTGACAAAAACTTTGTGTAGCGTGAACCAGGCATTATGAACAACTGTTCATTTGTAGCAGAGATGTGCATGTTGGTAAAATAATAAAAAATAATAATAATTTCAAACATTTTTAAGAACATTTAGCCAAACTAGAATGTGTTAGGTTGTGCTCCGCTCTCCCCTATACTTTCTTATCTTATCTAATGTAAGCTTTATTCAGCACTGACCGTGTACACTGAAGGAAGCCCTGCTGCTTGCTGTAGTTTGGGCTTTAATTGATTAGCCTAATTAACGCTGGGTTAAATCAGGCTATAACTATATTTTCTGACACAGTGTTTAATGGGCGTCGACCAACATGCATTTCCCTCCAGCAATAGGCGTAGTCAAAAGAACCTCTGTTTGGAATATTATCTCACGTCATATGTTTTCTAATTTGGGTGGTCTGAAGTTTCTTCTACTTTGTAATCATAATGTTGATATCTTTCTCGCTCTCAAATTTCCATAGGCAAATGCTGTTGGCCTGATCCCTTATTTATAAGTACAATTTTTCTCCTAATAGATATTTTATATGGAACAATAAGGATGTTTGTTACAAAAAGAAATCTTTATTTTTTGACAGTTGGTTCAGGAACGGTATTGTGCTGATGAATCAACTTTTCAATAAGGAGGGAAAACTTTTTGGTTACCAAGAATTTCTTTGTCATTATAAGATCCCTGTGACCCCTAAAGATTTTGCTGTGGTTTTTGATGCCATTCCATCTGGTGTTATTATGCTCTATGAGGGTTATACCTCTCCTCCTTCTATTACAACACCTTTGCTTGATCCGGTTGACACACCTATAGGGAAAATATGTTTTCAACCAGCGTCCTGTAAAAATAACAAACAAATCTGCACTTTATTCCAAACTGATTGTATCTCTGTCCCATATGTAACTGCAACCTGGAATAAGCATGTTCAGGACTTATGCTGGGAAAAGATATGGTCTCTTCCTAATAGATAGCTACTGCTTAACAAAGTTAAAGAAATTTCTTTTAAGATCAGTCATCGCTATTATCCTGTCAAGGCATTTCTAGTAAGATTTAAGAAGGACATTGGTGTGTCTTGCACTTTTTGTAACATGCACCCAGAGACTGTCTTCCATTTGTTCTGGACTTGTGAACACACTCGGACTTTGTGTCAAGGCATCTGTCGTTTTATATTGGACTATATCTATGATGCCTTTGTACTTATTATTTGGCTTTACAAATTATAGGAGAGAACTAGACGATGTATTTCTTTGATGTAATCTCATCATATTCCTGGCCAAGTTTTATATTCATAAATGTAAGGTGTTGAAAATCAAACCTTCCTTTTGTACCTTAAAAGGGAGGCAGAGTCCTACATTAAAACACTGTCCACCTCTTGCAATAGAAAAGCTGTGAAAACGTTGAAGTATGCTCCAAATTTAATGTTGTTATAATTTTAATATATATATTTTTTAATATTCTGTGCACCATTTTTATTTTATATTTGTGTTTTTGTTTGTATATCTGCTTGTTTCTTTATTTTCTTATTAGTTTCAAGACATGATATTTGTGTACATGATGCTAATGTTGAATAAATAAAGTTTATTGGAGAAAAAAAAAGTAGGCGTGGTCATCTTCACCTGTGGTGGAAGCACATATGATGCAGTGAGCCGACACTCACCTGTTCAGACAGGTGTTGTGACTCTGAGCGAGCTGAGTCCTGAAGGTGAGCTGTGAGGCTACACCCAGCCCCGGGAACTGGGTCAGTATTTGAAGTTAAATTATTAACATTAAGAAGCTGCGCTCCCGTTTTTATTTTCTAACTTCACCGTTATCTTGTTCAGTAGTTGTGCAACATGGGAGGACGGTGCAAACGAAAGGAGCCGAAGGAGAGGGATGAACCGGCGGACACAGGAGCTGAGCTCTCTCCGCTGCCAGGGGACACCGCGGCGGACCTGGCCGAGCCGCACACACCTGTTCCCGGGTTGAAGGCGCAGGGTGTGGGCGGTAGCAAGAAAGGTAGGGCAGCTTGTTCAGGCACTGTTAACGGGTTTTTAACTTTTAAGGTCTTGTTGAAACTCTTATAAACGACGACTTCTGGTCTTACAACAAATGTCACTTTATTTTAGTTCCCATATTGCACCAAAACAATGCTGTGTACAGCTATTTTGTAATACTTTTTTAACACATAACACAAAACTATCCAAGTTAAAATAATACATACTTATAATAGCTTCTTATACTGTCATATTAATGTTACACAACAAAAGCCTCCAAAATGGCCCCAAACTTTGACCCAACAAATCCCTAAAACACTTCAAATAATAAAATTACCAACAATAGCAAAGCTGAGTGAGAATCTTCAGCTTGACCATTAGGGTGGGAAAAAAATGAATAAATTAGGGGAGACCGGGGCTGGTTGTCACACTTTTTACTCTTGTGTGAATTGCTCATCATGGAAACATCAACAGTCATTCCTGCAGTAAATGAAAACGTAAGGTCTTGGCTTGGCTTTCCCTTTCATTTTACAGCCTATTGTGACAAGAGGTGATTGACCATCAAAGACACTCACAGGGTTGGTTGTCACAGCAGGGTTTTGAATTGTCCTCTGTAATGAAAGTACAATGCAGGAATTTACAGTGCTGAAAAAATAATAAAGCCTTTATGAAAGCTGTGGTTTCATGACAATTCATTAAGAATATAACATTAAATTAAACAGTGAGATTGGAACAGATTGATCGTCATCACAATATGAGCAGGAACTTCTGTTAAAATGTCAAGCAGCCTACAGGCCTACATAGTTATTTCCTGCTACAGCTGTTGGCTTAAGCAGATATTGACAGATGAGTTGTCAGGATCAGATTATGTTGCTACGATCAGGTCACTAGTCTTGGCAACAGTTGGTACAGATACAGGAAGTGGATAAAGGTGTGCTTCTGCAGCACTTAGAAAGTGTTTGCCATTTGATTACATACTGAAGGAGCTTTTTAAAGTCTGTTTGACATTCTCCATTTCATATTAATCTATTATCTTTTCAAGATGTGTAGCGTCTGACAGTAAGGTGATGGCTGCTGTTATATTAATACTAGTCTGGATATCACTCCATCTAACAGATGAGGCATCCCGAGCAACAGTTTGTCTCCAATGAAAGCCGTGTATTAAATGAAAGGGCAGTTGATTCTGTGTTGTGTAGTTTCATCCTGCCATAAAGGTTCATCATCCACTGTTTCATCACCAGGTGGAAGACGTTCCAGTTACGATAGCGATAAGGTCTACCTCGGAGTCCGTGTCAAAATGCCAGTGAGGGACATGCTGAGAAAAATCCGTACAGCCCAGGGCTGGGAACCTCAGGATGTCCAGGTACCTTAGCGTTTGTGTTTGTTTGTTTGTCCAAGTGGACTTTGCTTAATGACGAAATAATCATTTCAAACATGAGAATATTCAGTCACAATTTAAATCCAGTCACTAAGACTGAAATAACATTATTGATTGATTGATTTTTTTAACCAAACCCTGATGGATAAGTTTACTGTCTGTATTGTATTTTTACTGTTGGTTTCCTGGTTGTTTGCTGCATGTCTGTTGTACTTTTGGGGACGTTTTGGTCCCCAGATTTTGCTGCTCAGTGAGCACTCTTGACTTTCAGCTACTCCTTGGTACAGAGGCTCCGAGATAACATTATCGTCTCTCTTCTACTTAGGAGCGGTGAATTTACAGCTCACTGATACTTACTACGACACAGTCTCTGGCTTTTGTTTGATGTCTAGTGTTGTCAGCAGGACGTTCAGTTTAAGAGCAGCATTCATGTTATATAGCAAACAAGTTGACTGCGCTCACGACGTATCGGAAATGTGCAGCAACATTTTTTGCTGACCAAGCCAGAGACTGCGTCGTATTAAGTGTCTGTGAGCTGTAAAATCTGAGCAGAAGAGAGACGCTAATGTTATCTCGGAGTCTAATGATGGAAAGTCTCTCCTCCTCTGTGCCGCTGTCACATCAGCAGCTACCTGCACTAACGAGTTGTGTGAAAGTCAACTGAGGGCTCTCTGACTGATGACTCAAATCTACGACTTTCACAGGGCATCCTTAACTCTTAGCAGGGAACTTAAAGGGATAGTGCACCCAAAAATGAAAATTCAGCCATTATCTACTCAGCCATATGCCGAGGGAGGCTCAGGTGAAGTTTTAGAGTCCTCAC
This sequence comes from Epinephelus cyanopodus, assembly GCA_026686955.1. Taxonomy (NCBI): domain Eukaryota; kingdom Metazoa; phylum Chordata; class Actinopteri; order Perciformes; family Serranidae; genus Epinephelus; species Epinephelus cyanopodus. The sequence continues at coordinate 38,963,047 of CM048918.1, forward strand.
ATCACTTGCAGAGATCCAAGGGGAGAGGAGGTAGCAACACAACTCCACCTAATGGAGGCTGACGGCGCCCCAGATTCAAACGTCCAAAAACACATAATTGAAACCACATAATATCTCCATACTGCTCGTCCGTAGTGATCCAAGTGTCCTGAAGCCTTGATGTAAAAAGTTGTTTGGAAAAACATCATTTGAACTCTGTTTTTAGCCTCATTGTAGCCTGTAGCTCTGACTGCCTCTCTGGGCACCGCACTCATCTCGTGTGCGGCATGGGCACCACCTTCATGTGTGTTGAGTGGCTGAGTAGATAATGGGTGACTTTTTCATGTTTGGTGCACTATCACTTTAAATATTGGTGTCTGAAAATTCCAAGGCACTTAAAAGCCAATTCACACTGATGCAACTGTTATTTTTCTTTTTCTCACCACACAAACGTGTGAACACAGGAGATTTACGGCAAAACAGACAAAGGTCAGTAAAACCTTAATGTATGAGAATTACGGCAGAAATACATGGGACATGGACATGGTGTGACACGTCTGCAGAGCGCATCCATTATAATCAACTGAAGCAGCTACACGGCTCTTTTCTAGTTTTACACAGCTGGTTTATTTTTCCTTCTCTGCACACGGCCATGCAGCCATTGAAAACAAAAAACTACATAGAACTGGGTGAAAAACGAGTACAAAGTTTTTTGAAAATGAATACCTCATTGCACCAGAGGTAATACCTTGCGATGGGGCAATACTGGGGGTGTTACACATTGCACATTAAAGTAAATCAATTAAATCAATCCACCCTGTTGTTATAAGGATCCAGTTAATTAATTCAGTACCAGCTGATATAACCTACACTTCCAAAACCTGCGTAACCAACCGCAGTATCACTTTGCAAAACTCAAAGCTGGCAGTAACCACATGCTCCACCCTGCCCTGCCTAGGTGAAGCATCCTGTCCTTACCCCATGTACTTCAGCTGTTAGTAAGTTAGGTGTGGTGTCATGTAGATATTTGCTCCTCCTTTAATAGTTGTTGAGCTACACTGGTGTTGAAAAGTTTGGTTCGCTGCAGTCAGACAGTTGAGAGGACTGCTCTGTACTTTTGATTGGTCTTTGATGCCTTTAGGTTTTAGAAAGTCCTCTTTAAAAATAGATCTTATTTTGTATGAAGGGTTTGTTTTGTACACTGAGAACGAAATGCTTTACAGTGGTTCAACAAGACTGACAAGTGAAAGGGCAGAAAGAGACAAAGATCCCTCTGAGCAGCAGCTCCACAGGAACAGAAGAAATCAGCACTCATTGGCTTAAAGAACCCGGAGGCTTCACATCAAAAAACTGTGCACAGAAAAGGTTCATTTTTCACTTTTAAGTGCACAATAATGCCTGTGACAAACTGGAATTAGCCTTCATCATATTGCTTTAGTATAGCTATTCTTCAAACTCAGTCTAAGGTTAGCACTAATGGATTAAAAAAATACATATTGTCCCTTTCATTTGTGGTGCTTTTTATTAATCTAGATTGTTTCGGTATGAGTTGCAGAGTGTTGGAGATATCGGCCGTAGAGATGTCTGCCTTCTCTCCAACATAATGGAACTAGACTGCACTCAGCTTGTGGAGCTCAAAGTGCCAAAAAAATACTTTGAAAAAACTCCACCACGATATCTCTTTCCAGAGATCACAACCAGGTTGCTCAAGATAATCCACAGACCTTGTTGTGAGCAGTTTTATGTAGGAACTGTTTTGTTTCTCTGAACTACACCCAGCAACTGTATCACCATGCAGAAGGACGCGTGCATCTACTCAGCTAGCTCAGTGGTGCTAGGTGAGCAGATGCACGTTTCCTTCTGTGCAGTGTTACGATTGGCAGGTGTAGTGTGGTAGAAAGGAAATGCCTGCAACATCAATATAACAGCTGATTCCAAGCTTTTGAACAGCAGTGGCTCATGAATCAACAGGAAGGAACAAAATCCTGCAAGACACCAGCCTGCAGAATGCCAATTAAACTTCCTGTATAGCACTCTCAGCCTTAAACTTGACATTTTCTTCCTCAGGAGGCAAAACACGAGTCAAAACTCGCACAGGACGCCGAAATACCAAGGTGAGTGTTGAGAAATTCTAGAAGTTTCCTCAAGCTCTATGCCAAACAGAGGTTTCTGGTAAACTGTAAATCATGTCCATTGCTATTTAAGGAACACTGTAACATCAGCTGTCTTTGGCTTTCAGAAAAAACACGCGATTAAAAGCCTGGAGGAGCTGGCAATCATCGTTGAGGTGCTGGAGGAGGATCTTCGGACCAGCAGCACGTGCCGCTCCCCTCCCCAGTGTTTGTCTTCCTACAACCCTCCAGTGTCTCCTGGTTGGTCACCATCTGGTAATTCATAGTGACCAGATCCACATTAATATAGTTACTCTTTAAGATATCACTTCAAACAGCTACTCCCTCGCTCACGTCCCATATTTTCTCATCAAGGTTCAGGGTACAACAGTGACGAGTCCGATGAAATGATCCCCAGCCCCCAGTCCTACATGACCTACTCACCAGGCACAGCAGAGTACCAGCAGGCCCTGTCCCCTCCTGGCTTCATGCACGCCAGCTTCCAGCCGTCAAGCTTCAGCAACAGTGGAAGAGTTTGTGGAGGGGAGGAGGAGTGGTTTGATCCCCAGAACCACGGCTGGAACCTGAACAACTCTGCTTTCTTCTGGGCACAGCTTCAGAAAGAGGAGAGCCAGCTCAGTGACATCTGCGACACTGTGCTGCTGGCCCCCGATGACCACGGCAAGACGTAAGTTTAGTGCATGAATGTCGTTGTACGTTTGTGGAAATTATGCAGTACATTGACCAATTGGAGAGGAACTCGGTCGACAGGTTTTCAAGAGTTCTTTTGCATATGTGTAAAATGTTGTATGAAGCCATTTGTGAAATGTGATAAACGTCCTCTAGTGATGTCATTTGCTTCAAGTTCACGTTAGCGAGAGCCTCAAATCACAGTGCGTCCTCCACCTCACTCCCCGCCGCTACCGACCACCTCGCTAGCAGAGGAGCGTGCAGCAGCTCCAGAGATGGACCCCCAATCAGCGGCTGCAGCCAACACAAACCCCAGCTCCTGGGAACGGACATTCCCAACTCACTGTCACAACTTTCTGTTGCTGCAGTTACACGGGTTAGACCCTGTGCTGCACACTGGCCTCCAGCCTGCTGTGACACCTGACATGGGGGAGTTTGCGCTTACCGAATTCAAACCATTACAGCAGCTAATTGAAGCTCTGTCCCCCCCGAGCTGATGCCTGCTCTTACTGGGAACGCAGCCCAACGTGGTGGGGAGCGAGGCGGAGGGACTGATATTAGTAACACCTGTGCTTTTCTTTATGGCAAGTCAACATGTCTGCTGTGAAACAACACCCATTGCGATTCTGTTTGGTGAGCCCAATCGTGCCGGCAGGCTTATGGCCTACTTTCTCAGCTTACTTTATGAAGTGCTGCCAATAACCACACAGCTTATTACCCAGGTTCAGACCTGTTATCCTCTTCGTGTGAGTGAATACCTTCATTGTGAAGTCATTTTTTTGTCTAAATATGTATGATTTTTCCCTCCAGAGCTCTCCATAAAGTGGCGTGTGTCGGAAAGAGGGCACTGGGCTACGCCATTGCCAAAAGGATGGCCGCACTCAACAGCCTGGACCTCAAAGACTCTGATGGAATGGTACAGTACAAAGATAATTTTCTAGTTTTTGAATATAAATCTATTATTTCATTGTTTCCACCACATTTCAGGAGCTGGTGTGTACATTATATACACAAGAACCTGGCAAAGAAAAAGATTTTTGGAATTTGCTTCAATGTAGGAAAGGTTACAGAATACGATAACCTCATGTGGTTTTATAAACCATATTTGTACGTACTGGAAATTTAGTAACACTGATTCCGTCTGTAAAATGCATATTTAAGATTAATTAGTATGCAAATAAAACCAGTATATAAAGACAAACTACATGCATCTTCCACTCTCTGCAGCGCAAGCTTACTGTGGATGGTGTGATCACATTGGCTGGATCACATAGAGTGCATCACTGATGGCATGTTTTTGTTGGCTGGCGTGAAAGTTAACATCGCCCCATTTTCCTTGTTCTGTGCCACCGCATCACGTCTGCAGCTGTCTGTGCCAGAAGCATGAAAGTCAACAGTGTTCACTGAGCAGCAAAATCCGGGGACCAAAACATTCGCAGAAGTACACTGCACAGTATACTGACTAGCAAAAAGAAATCTAAAAGAAATGACTGCTTGTTGAAGCTGACTAGAAGCCTTCTCAGTCGACCCACGGGTCTCTGACTGATGATTTGAATCTCCAACTCGGGGCAGCCCTAATTTGTTCTTACAACATCAGGTTCATGTGCTAATGCTAATACTAACTGCCTGACTAGTGTCTCGTCTCCCAGTTTTTTGAGTGATGAATACAGACTACCACCGCTTGCAGGTGGAGAGTTATTTCCTCTCACGCATGCACAGAACATTTGTGCTAGTTGGCAGTTGGCTGGAGTTTCTTGGCGGTGCAATCAAGCGCAACTTTTTGGCCGCGACCCAGTAGACCTGAATTGAGTCAATACCAGTTCTTTGATGTCGGTTTGGTCTGTTTGGGCCTTTAACTGCCATTTAATAGCCTGTTTGCACAATGTATAATTACTGTATGCACACTTATCAATTATGGCAGGTGTATTTTAAGTAGATGATATTTAGGAAGCGGTGATCCAGAAGTCTCATGTTACAGCTGCATTTAATAACAGAAAGAGAAAAAAAAAAACAGATTAATTGTGGCAGAGTTTGCATGTTGTGTCACCACTGGATTCTCCCTGGTTTAATGTCATGGCCCTCTGTTCACAGACTGCACTCCTCCATGCAGCAAAGCACAACCACCACCTGATGGTAGCAGATCTGATCCGTTTGGGGGCCAACGTCAATGAGACGAACAACTCAGGGAAGACCTGCCTCCACCTCAGTGCTGAGAAGGGCTACATCAGAGTCCTGGAGGTGAGAGTCTTGGTTTGGGAAAATGGGTCTGGGATGGGATCTTTCTGGGACGGGATTTGAGTAAAACACATGAGCGAACAATGCGCCTCATCTTTGGGTCCGATTTTGCAAATTACACTTTGGGTTTTAGAAAATGCAATCACGAGTCAGGTGCAAAGACGACTTATCATTATCATCAACTGCATGTGGGACAACCTGTCTGCTGATCCTTTCTTTCCTCATGACAGAGATGTCTTCCTGCTCTACAAACATATTCACACATCAGATCAGGTTAACTTTTAACAAGTAACATGACCCTATTTGTCACAAGTTATAAGCTGCTACAGATATGATTTCCTTTGATCCAAACAAGTTATTCAGGTACATGTTTTTTTGCTTTTCACGCCAGGAAGGTCTTATTTCAGTTGGAGTCAGTAAATAAAGTCATTGAAAAGCTCGGATGGAGAGCCGTGACAAAAACCACCGCAGCCGGTTTTGTAAGACACACCAACTGTGTACAGCGCGTTAGTTATTGTCCTGTGTTGAGTGAACTCGTCACACGGTTTCAGCTGCGTGATGGATGAGTCACGCCGTGCGCGCTGTAGGGAACAAACAGGTTCAGCACTTCACATAGTGTATCCTTTTAATCCTAAAGGGACTGTTGTTCTCGTGTGTCTTGAGATCACACTGTGGGGCAGAAACACAGAAGTTATAGGTTGAATCTAATAGCTACTTGGGTAACATGTAATTCGCTTCAAGCAAATATTTTCTCCCAACTGTGTTCGTTTTTGTAGCAGAGTTCAAGTGCAAACAGCTGGTGTTGTTTGACGAGACGGATGTCTTCTCTCTGACAGCAGGAAAACATTTCAAAGGTCAAAACCTGTTTGCTGCAGGTACGCTGATCACTATATTTTTGTGTCGCGCCATGTTTCACAGCAGAGTGGGAGCCCAGTTCGGGGAGAAGGATCAAGCAGTGCACGTTAATTGTCGTGTCACACCGTTTGCAACACGTGTGTGCAAGAACCTGACGTGTTTTGTGCCTAATTTCAGACTAGTGCTGCAACAGTTCTATAATTAATCAGTGTTAATTTTGACAGCTATTCAGCTATTCATTTGAAGATAGTTGCAAGCACAGCCGTTCTTGGCTTTCAACGTCCGATAGTCCACCACTAACATTTTTGTCATGTCTCGTCTTGTCAACTAAAATGAAACATAGATTTCGTCTTAGTTTTTGTCATTAAGATCTATGTTTAGCTCGTCATCGTCTCATATTCGTCATGGAAAAGGGTCATTGAAGAAAAAATTTTGTCAACAAAATTAACACTGTAATTAATTTATAGATTTCAGGCAACAGCTTTTAATTGATTTTCCCTGCAGCTATTTTGATAAGCAAAAATGACAAACCTGTTGGTTCCAGGGACCAGTTGCACAAAACACCTTAAGTTTTCTCCTTAAGTATGACACTTAAAGCTTAATTTCCCCTTTGCTGAGGGATGTACACAGTTGCACAGAAGCCCTTTAAAGATTTCCTTAGTTAAGGGAAAAACATTAACTCATTTACTGTGTAGAAAGAGATTTCTTAGTGGTAAAACTTTCCACTGAGATTGTTTGCTCGGACTCAGGCTTGTGACACCTGTTAATCGTCTCACAAAGTTGTCTTATAGTTAGACAGTGGAAAAATGGCAGAAGAAAAGAAGACAAGAAAACCATATTGATCAGAGGAGGAAAAGATTAAACTCCTGGAGGAATGCAATCGTACTACGAAGTTGATTTATTCCCCAAATACCAGAAAACAGAAAATGATTGCAGAAGAAATTGTAAAAAAATATTTTTTCAGTCAAATCTAAAGTGTAAAAACATGATTTATCACCATAAACTCTGTCATGTTGCAGATAAGACAGAGTCAGAGGTACCTTAAGCTTTTTCCCCTCGCTTTGGTTGCTAAGGTCTTTCATGCAACAGTGTAGGGATTCCTTCAGTCTAAGACCAAGATGAGAGAAACCTTAAGAAGACTTAAGGGTGTTTGTGCAACCAGTTTTATTTTGAGGAAACCCTAACTAGGACTTTGAGGAAAATCTTGACTTGACTGATTCTTAAATGTGGAATCAAGGAATTCTGTTTCAGTTATCTTTGTGGATATCCTTCCATGTGATGCAACAGAATTTACTGTCTGTAGCCGGTGATGTATTGTAGCTCCAGTATCGCTGCATCAGTGTATATAGTTTTGTTTACATCATGTACCTTTCTTAATTTCTCCCGGCGATCCATTTCTCCATCCAAGTGTGCCAGCCAGCTGGAATTAGAGTTTGAATCTGATGTGTTTGAATGAGGCCAGCCAAGTGAGGCAAGGAAATTATGACAGTGTGGTTAAACATGTCGGGTCATGAATCCCAAAGCTTCTGTACCTGTGCTCCCATATTATCTTTATATTGTAGTGCATTTTTGAGATGGAGCAATGGACATGGACAGCCTGGGGCGATTTATTGTCACATGGAGCGCTAATGTGCACTTTAGTTTCATTTTAACGCTCTGAAAGTAGAGCATAGTCGTCGGAAGGTATGCAACGTTCTTTTTAACAAATTTTCTCCAAATTAACATGTAGCGTAAAGTGTAGTATGTAATTCAGTTTGTGTTATATGTTGTGAATGGTCTTGAGGAATTTTATCATGGGTCGTTGAAACATCATGGAGAGGTTTTGAAATGTTGTCTGTGAAAATGTGTGGGAACCCTGTGGACCGGCTCTTTTGTTGTTTTTAATAGACTGAAAATTAGTTTAATTAGATTAGTAATTCAAAATTCATCTAATGCTATTTTTTAAATCATACATTCCTCAACTGATGGATAGATCTAAGTGCACAGGAGGAATACTTTCTCCTGTGTCCTGAAGCCAACTGAGGGCAGCAGGTATGAGGTATGTGAATGGTACACAATGCCAAACACAATAAATCAAATGGGTGTAACTTAATTAAATCTTGTGTAACCTCCACCAACCACACACACATCTGTGTTTACAGCTTTTCTAGTTTATGTAATTCAGGTCATCAGCAGTGGGGATAGTGATGGTTTTGGGAGACGCTGGACTCAGTTGTCCACCAATCTGTCCCCTCTGTCCTCACCCAAGAGCACCAGGAGCACGACAGCTGCGGTGTCTCTGATTATGTCCAGAAACACGGGATCATATCTGTGCTGCCTGGTGCTGTGTTCACATTTAGACGGCTTCATTGTAACTCTGCGCATCTCACACACAAACAGCTGCTCTGTGCGCTGTTACCAAACTGACTGTGTGTCATTCAGAGCAGAGTTTCTTTTTAATATTTTATTCATAGATTTTCATTTTTTAAACAAGCAGCACAACAAAGGAGCCGCCCTCCCCCACCATCAGAGAGGAACAATAAGAAAAGAAAAACAACAACAACAATGCTCTTATAGGCTCTTATATGATCTGCACAGCATTCAGCACCGACTACAGTACTAAAGTCTACACAGTGAGGTATACATATACACATATAGTACACATAAACACATGCTAAATGCACAGACCAACATGGACAAGCATATATACATGCATGCAAAGGCTTTAGGTCATCATCAATTAATAAAACATAAATGGCTGCTGTTTTGTCAAAGATTGCAGAGCTCTTAACCCTTTGAAACCTCAGCAAATTGGCTTGGTTTCTTTTAAAAAAACAAACAAGGAAATTACCCAAAAAGAGTGCTTAAAAATTTACGCAAATATAATTTTAAAATGTCAAAATAATAATTATTATTATTATAAATATAGTTTTTCCCTAGCTTTTTTCTTTTCTCCCTAGCTTTTAAAAATAATTTTCTAAATTTATTTGATTATTGATTAATTTATTTATTTATTTGCAATTTGTGGGACATTTTTTTACCAAGTTGCTATTTCCCTTTTTTTTTTCTTGATGTTTTTCGGAATAAATCGCTCTGATTTGCTCAGGGATCAAAGGTTTAAATATGTGGGAAAGGTGTCTAAAAGCAGCACAAAAAAAGTGATATTGCGCCAGGATTTAAAGGATTAAAAGAAGACACATACCAAGATTTCCAAAGGGTTAAGATATTCCTTTTGTTGCAGGTGCGATAGAGCTAAGAGATGTTGGGTTCCGCCCAAGATGGCAGTACGTGTGTCTGGTGTAATATCAGAGTTATATACTTATAGCCTATTTATCTTGGGGCAAGACTAAAAGAGGTGGCCTAAGATGGCCTCTTGGGACAAATTGGAGAGACACAGGGGTAAAAGGTAGTTTAGCACAGGATCAGTGCAGCCTGTGATGCACCTTAAATTGAACAAGTTGTTTATGGAGCATCTGTTAACGTCTTGAAAGTTTCTCGGGTTTTATCACCAACCGTGATGCCAGGGTCTTTCTCCCAGGCCTCCTTCAAATACTGTGTGTTGCTGTTAAAAGCTCAATAAACTGAGAGACAAGTCTTTCCGCATCAGGGCTCTGATTCAGAAGCATATACAGTTCTTTGAAACTGATTGAACATGTGATATACTTGTGATCTAATCTCTAATCTGGAGGTAATGGAAGAAATGTAAACTTGGGAGTGTGTACTTTCCTTTCAACTGATTGAAGGTGGCAGAGCAGTGTTTTTAAAGCAGATAACAGGAAGTGATGGACTGTGGTGCTGTCATGGTTCATACGTGTGTGTGATTTATATCTTTAACCAGTGTGTATGTTTTCTTTTAGGTTCTAAGGCACATGATGATGGATGGTGTGTATGTTGACGTTGAAGCCACTGATAACTCTGGTAAGTATTGTAACCTTCTAAATCCTTAGGGCTCCTAAAAAATGATGATGATACTTATATAGCTCTGTTTATTTAAATATTATATATTTATATTTTTTAAGATCTATTGATGGCTGTTTTTCCTCTATTAGACCAGACAGTATGTAGTCAAAATAAAAACCCTCGGCAACAGACTGAATAGCCACACTAATAGTCCGCCCTCTGTCTCCAATAAGTTCAGATTGTTCAGTTGATTTGTCTTTCTCTGCAGTCACCATCTTCCAGTGAGGTTAAGGACTGTCTAAATGTGTGTGTCCTCAGGAATGAGTGTCCTCCAGTGTGCCTCTGTGGCTCTGAAAGCCATAGTGCGTGAGCTGGAAAGCAGCAAATCCCCCAATCGCACCAGACTCCACACGCTCCGCCAAGAGCAGCTGATGGAGACCCTGGAGTGTCTGCTGCAGATGGGCAGCTACCTTCATACCATGGTACGACACTGTGTTACAGCTAACATGTTGGTCTGTTTTTACTTTTTACACACAAAATAAGAATGTAAGATCATTTATTACTACACTGATAGTGTTATCCAAGAAATATCATCTTACAACATAAGAGCTGTGCTTGAAATATATTGAATAACATGTGAACAAGTTACTAAGTTCCTGCAGAGCCTGTAACCACTAACCAGCCACTACCTTGCTGTGCGCTCAGACCAGCAGCCGAGCAGCTCTGTGTCGCGGCTGCACGCCCACAGCTCATTAACAGTTGTAGCCAGGAGACATTTGAAGTGATGAAACCGTGCCGAAGGACACTAAGCGCATTTGTTCAATGTTTGTAGTTGAGCTTTTTGGCGGGGCAGCCCACTGTGAAGAGCGTGAACTAATAATGAGTCAACGTCAACTCTAAACTTGGTAAACAAAGTGTTCCTAAAATCTATTTACAAACCTAAAAGCCTTGTTCCTCCCTGTTCCCTCGTCAGGTGTGCTGCCAGAAAGTACTGTCAGGTATGCTGGTATGCCTTTTGAAGTGTCATACAGAGGAATTTACATAATGAAGATGAGTAGACATAAAGGCTGGAGCCTTTCTACTCAACCTTTTTTTTCCCAACATTAATCTCACAGCTTCCCTTCAGGGACTGAAACGTCTCTCCTCCAGAGGAACACTGGGTTCAAGAGTGGAATGTGGGGCAAGACGATGTCGCTAAAAATGTCTCACGCTAAAAAAAAAAATATATATCAGTAACTGTTGAAGAGAGTTAATTGTAGTTTGAACCAGTGATTCCTAACTGAGACCGTCTTGAAGAGGTGGTCTCTGCAACTGCAGTCACATGACACATTGTTTGGGTTAAACATGAGCATGTTACAGTCCTGGAGGATTATTAATGTGCACCTCCTCCTGTACTGCCTTAATATGCACATTCAGCACATCCAATGCATCAAAACATTGTTTTCTAGTTGGAGCCGCGCCTCGTTTTCAAACTAAAATGAACAATGACAGCAATATAGTCCACGATGAGCAGCGCTAAAATCAACCTGCGTAGTAGTCCCTCCATTGTGACATTAGAAAGTGTCACATTTATCTTGCAAGTGTTCTCTTCTTCAACGTTTGCTTTACTTCCTGGATTTTTCCCACATGGAAATTCTGACCAATCAAGAGCAGCTTTCTCACACAAGGCATTTGATCTGGTCCTCTTGTAAATGCTGCCGTGAGAACACGAACCAACTCTAGACAATTATACACTTTGGAACAACATGAGTCCCTGATTCAGACCAAAGGAGACACTCTAGGTCTGACAGCAGCCTTAGATTAACTCGTTTCACAAAGACTCGAGACTTCCTGTTCCAATAACATTTACTCCAATATTAGCTTTTTTCTAGAGTACTACTGCGTATATTTATGGATCTAGAGATTCATTGCACTTTCCATACAGAACTTTGATGACTAACTCTCTTTATTTCCTCTCTTCACAGGGGAGCCAGAGTATCCAACCTAGGATGGGATGACCTCATGGCACTTCGGCCCGGCAGGGCTTTTTGGAGACCCGACAGTAATGTTCTGAGTTGGTTCAGGCTTGAACTCTTGAATTTGAATGGAGAGTTAATTTTCTCTTGAGTTCAGGCCTGTCATGTAAAGCATCTGGGGTTTTGTGTGTGGTAAAAACACCTGACTTGCAATCAGGTGTTTATTGTAACCCACACAGAGACGTCAGGTGCCCATCAGCTGGTTTCTGTGAAACTTCCCTTGTTTGTTACATTAGAGTAACAAGTCGTCCTCAGTTAGTGTGTCTGTGGAGATCAAGATGTAAAATCCTATAAGAATATTTTTGTAAAGATGATAGTGTTAACTATTAGAGCCATAGGATTTTTACACATCAGATCTTTTCACTTGTACTTGAGGACATTTTAATACGTATTGTTTGGTGGTGGGAGTAAAGCCAGTTTCATCTGACTGCCTTGGCATGAGTGAGCACATGTATAACAGTCATGTGCAGGGAGTTTTGGTTCTGTTTATGTGTTATGTATTAGCATATTATCAAGTTTCTGAACTTGTCTAAATATGCAAACTTTACTCTGTCAGATGTGTTGTAATGTGGCCTGTCTTTTACCTGCTGTTTAAAGGAACAATGGGTTGCTTCCTTACTGGAAGTTAGAGGAGAATCTAATCTAATGTAATTTAATCTCTGTGCGGTCTGTAGAGAAGCGTCCAAAATGTGTTCAGCCTGGCTAGGTTAATAATAATAATAATAATAATAATAATAATAATAATAATAATAATAAATAATAATAATAATAATAATAAACTTTATTTAGAAAGCACATTCCATGCAAGAAATGCAAGCGCTTTATAATAAGGGTATAATGAGCACTGAGTGCTTCACATGAAATCAGACAGAATGACCATAAAACAGGCCAACCACACAATTTAATATATAGAGTGGTTACACAGAAGGCATCGTAACTCAATATTAGCAAAACCATACATTTCAAAATCACACAATCATTTAATCATAAAATCAAAAACATTTTAAAAGAATTGCAGCAGCATGAAGTGTAAAAAGAAAAAGTTTCGGACCTGTATTTTGAAAGGCATAGCTAGTTAAAGTCTAAAGTGAACAGAGACACTTTTAGCTTTCTTTTAAAAATGATTAGCGTTCTAGCTTCCCTGATATCTATAGGTTGTGTGTCCATAGCTTTGGGCGTAATTGACAAAGGCTGCATCCCTGATCTTCTCCCAGCTCTTGTTAGGAACCTCCAACAACCAGCAGCAGATCATCGCATACAACATTTAAACATTTCGGAGGGAACATCTTGTCATTTTGATTGGCTCTGCAACAAAATCCTGCATTCAGTCCTTGTGCTAAGCTAAACTAAATTAGACTAAACATGTTTTGGACCATGTCCCAACAGATCGCACATAAAAGTATAAATAAATAAATAAATGTATTATTACTTTTTTCCCAACACGTTCTCATCCGGAGTCGTCACATATGGCTGCTTTGTCAGTGGCTTTTCACGTCTACATATCCAGGACGTCAACAAAAGTACATACTTAGGTTTAGAAAAAAACAACATGGTTTCACTCTACATTTGTATGAGCAGCAAACACTGGGCTCCCGCGCAAAAGTCCAGACTTTGTTGGACCCATCCACCATTACTCTCACCCGCCTTATTGGGATATTCCAGCTCCTTTTATGAAGTGGTAACCAGCAGTGTTTCACCTCACGCCATCCAGCGGTATCATACTACCGTGACAGGGGCTATTCATCCATACTGCAGAAGATTAAGTGCGGCTGCATTACAAACCGATGCTGCCTGGCGGCTTATCATAGCGCCGCAAAGATGGCTTTTGGCATCAGGTGCCTGACGCCGAAATCACTGGCAAAGCGGCGATAATCGACGACTTCAGAATGAAAACGAGCTGAAGGGTCAGGACACGGCTGTAGTCCATGTAAATGTTTTAGAACATGAGTAGATGAATATTGTTGCTTTGAGACATTCGTCAAGCGTCACTGGGAGCTGTGCCTCAGATCGGTTAAAGCCGTGTGGCCTTTGCAGTCACTAATTTACGTGTTATTTTAAGTGAGCATCGCAGGTATTCTTTTCTGTGTTAAACTCTGCTCAGGTAAAGATGCAAATTTAAGGTAATGTGATGACCTGTTCTGTATTGATCTGTAATGTGGTGGTGGGCAACATTAAAAAGGATAACGTGACATTAATGTAGCCGCAAGCTGCAGCATGAGGGATTTCTACTCAGGCAAAAGGTGCATTTTTTACTATTGAAAAAGGTGTGAGTATTTTGATGTGAGAGGTGGTCACTAAGTGGTTGACCACAGCTTATATGAAATGTGTAAACCTTAGTCATGTACAGCACTTTTTAGGTTTATATGTATACTGATAATGAACAGGGTAGTTTGGTTTTTTATGCTGATCAAAGTGAAAGTAGCTGAGAATTTATTTGCCCTTGAATAAGAGATATATTTTTGTTCATGTAGAGTATATTACATATTCATTTATATACCTATAATGTGGGGATTATATTGTAAGGAATCGTATCTCTTCTGAAAGTGCAGTCGATCACTTAGGTGTCACTGATTATAGACCTTTTTAGTGAAAAGTAAACTGATATAAAACATTTTTACATTTATTTGAATGTATACAGATGTGTAGGGGATTCTGGTTCCTGTATGTATTGGAGTACCACATTTTCTCAAATAAAGGCTGTACAGTAGTCCAGTGAAGACCAGTTCTTTCAGCATGGCCGCAGGCGTGCACACCACAGACAAATAAAGACCAGCCCAATGCAGGCTTGAGGAAAACTAGAATTACTGCCTTGCAGTTGTATGCCTCCACGCAATGGTCACGTTGCACCTAGTTTACATCCGTGTCCGTGAAAACGTGGATGCTTAACACACAACTTCCCCCCCGGCAGCACAGAAGATCTGTACAATCAACACGATTTCAAGGTGTTTGGTATTTTCTATTTTCCAAGCTGAAAATGTGAGAAAATGTGGTTTATTGTAGAAATCTCAGTAAGCAGTCATTGTGTAATACACTTGTAAAGACGTCAGTAATTTGACCATCAGATTTTATTTGTATTACTCTTTAAATTGAGCAATGTTTGATGAATCATTGAGACTGTTGGAGCTCAGGTAGAGCTTATCCCCAGACAGAAATGACATCATAGTTTCAACCAGTTTTCTTCTTCCTCTTAAGAATTTCACACAGAAACACATCACAAATAATACATAAAGAATAAGTTGAGTGATAACACAGTAGTTGTGTAGCAGTTTATTATGTTAACGTGTAGAACGACTCATTTTTTAAGCAGTGATTCACATTAGTGATGCATATGAGTTGTTATCACAGTTCATGCTTTTTGTATCAACCTGTTTGTCTTAAAGAGTTGAATAAACTTCTGGGTTCAGTAAACTTTGTCTCAGAAATTATTCATTGCTGCACTTGAACGTGCCACTCTCCAAATTTAGTACATTGTAGTTTAATATATGAAGAAGACATCTGGACATTGTAGATTGGCATCCTGATGAACATGGCGACAAAATCTAGATGCATCCAATTGTAAAAATAAACATTACAATGTGTCTCTAATGGTCAAAAGCTATAAAATAGACACCAAGCTTGCATTTGTAGCTCATCTGGTTCAAAAGTTACCGCAAAAACTGTTTTGAAGTGGTGGCCATTTTGGATTTTGCCGCCAGTCTGCAATGTCCTGATGTCTTCTGGATATATAAAGCTATATATGTACCAAATTTGGCACTTTTATCACAAAATGAACATCAGTCATGCCGCCCCACCCAGGCAGCTTTATTTGTTCAACACATTTCATACACCAGGACAATTGAAAGTGTTTTACAGAGTAAAAAAATAAAAATAAAACACAAAGGATACAGATTGACATAAAATAGTTAAAGGAAAATTCAATTCAATTAAATAGAACTTTATTTATCCCCAAAGGAAATTCTTGTGCCAATAAATGCTTTAAATTGACCTATGGCTGACACAAGGTATCCTGAGAGGCTGGGCGACCAGGTGTTTTTTTTACACTTTAAACCACATCTCAAGCGAGAAAAGTGTCTCCTTTGGATAAAGTTGTGTGGTAACGTTAGACCACAACATCAACTCAACGTGAATAAGATTAACAATGATGTCTACATCTGTTCTAAGGTAAGTCAACATTGTGTTTGAGGCAACATATTGTCACTTTGCTGGAAAGAAATCTAAAGTTATCTTTAACATCTCTAGCTAACCTTAGCTAAAGCTAACTCTTGGTAAAGATGGTAAAAAGGCCGTTATCCTTTTCTCATATTCTGAGCCAAAAACCTTAACTTCAGTGGCACTTTAACTTGTTGTCTTTGATGGTGACGGCAACCAGATGCGCTTCACAAGCGTAACACTGTGACCTGTAAATTCTGGCTTGTAATTTAAGCTTTTCATTGACCTTCTCAACAATAAAATGATGAATATATCCCTCCAATGTGTAGTTTAGGCCCTTTTGGTTACTTCTCAATGACATCTGATCGTTATGTCCCCAAAAATCATCAGTTGCCTCCTGTGAAATGCCGTGTACTGTGACACCTGCCATAGCGCTGCTCACTGAATGTTGATAGTTTGTCCAGGTGAGTGGACGGGGCGGGGCTTAGCCATAGGTCAATTACAGCAACACTAACTACATTAACCACAATTTTGACAATTCACAACCAGTAGCAACCAGTAACTTCCTCGAGTCAGGGTCACTCACTGGGCCCAGTTTTAGAGCAACAGAGAATAAAATATCACGCAAACTATACAAATCAAGGAGCAGAGGCAAAAACCAGTGTCTAATAGAGTAACAGAAGGAGTATGAGGAGAACAAAAGTTACTAAAAATGAACTAACATCATCATCATCATCATCATCTGGCAGGTTATTCCAGGTTTGTGCTGCATGATAACAAGACACTGCTTCACTGTGTTTTGATCTGACTTGGGACGGTCAGTCGACTGACCCCAGAGGTTCATATGTCACCAGCATGTCAGGGATATATTTGTACTCTGAGTAACAGAGTGATTTATATGCAAGCAGCAGTATTTTGAAATCAGTTCTCACAGTGACAGGTTGCCAGTGTGAGGATTTTAGCACTGGAGTAATGTGGTCATATCTCTTAGTTGTTGTCAGGACCTGAGCTGCAGCATTCTGAATAAGCTGAAGATGCTAAGCAGCTTGTTTTGAAGGTCTATGAGCAGATCGCTGCTGACGTTAGGAATGTTTTTAATGGTAGTAGGCAGATGATGTTACAGATCTGATGTGGCTGTGGAAATTAAATCTGAGTCCAGGATAACACCAAGGTTTTTAGCTGAGAGACAGACTCAAGACGAGAGCTGACTCTGTGTCTTTCTGTCAGTGGCCCAAAGACAATGATGTCGGTCTTATCTCTGTTGAGTTGATACATCTCATCATTGACTGCTCAATACAGTGACACAGACATTGTATGTGTCTATAATCACCTGGTGACAGTGATATGTATATTTGCATGTCATCTGCATAATTATGGTTGGGTACTTTATTATTTCTGTATGATTTGCCCGGAAGCAAGACAGGATCCCAAAATGTCACAGCCATCTGCTCTGACCAATCGAGACAAAGCACGAGGAAGCATAGTTTATGATTTCAGATAGGTAAACACATCACACGCACATGGAAAACACCCGCGAGAAAGTTTCCTCATGCTCACATCACAAGACACTCTTTCTCGTCAAAGGTATTAAGCACATTTCAGGTTTCCCTCTGTTTCAGTTTTATGCTGAAATGATCTATCTGGAATAATGTTTATGTTTAACTTGGCCATAGAGATTAGCACAGAACTGTTGTAACCTGTTTTTCAGTTTTGACCTGGCAGGATTCGTAGTTAATAACGTGACTATTGACAGTAAAGATTCATCTTGTAGAAAGTAAAAACACTGAACAGTTAAAGCTGATAGCAGCGAGCCAAACCACATTATTCATGGTGATTAATACTACTGTGGTAAATTAAGAAAACATCATGCTACAAATTAATTGAGGGTGAGCGCCTTGATATCAGAGTTTAAAGCAGTGGAGCGGCGCTCCTCCAGCTGCCGGGCTGCTTCGTGTGTCTCTGCAGTATCTCCTGGATCTGTTGGGGCTTGCTGAGCGAGCGTGGGTAGATGACTAGTTGCGGCAGCTGTGAGCTGTTTGTGTGTCAGGGCCAAAATGGAAACAGCCCTTACCTGGGAAAGAGTACACCGACACCCACATTCTCAACATAATACGACTGATGGTTTGCCAAATGTGACCACTAAAATGACGCACTCACCACTCTGCACACAGCTCCGAGAGCCAGCTGACCCTCAGGTTACTACAACAAACAAACTGAGAGACGAGGAGGGTAAAGAGACAAAACAAAAAGGCAAAAAAGTTGCTCAGTAAGGGAATGAAGTTTACCACAGAAACAAACAATTGCAAACAGACTTAATTCAGAAATTGAAATGAGGTAGAAGGAGTTTGCATGTGTTCATGTTTGCTCACAGAGCACAGAGAGACAACAGGCAGGGAGGAAAGAATGTCTCTGGTTTTCACCTGAGGGGGAAAATAGTTTTTGGCTCATCAGACTGGTTCCATATTTCATTTTATGAGAGCTGTAACTGCTCGGAGCTGTTGTTATGGAAGGAGAGCTCACATGATGATGAACACTACATGGAAGATTCAGCTGTTAAAAGAATTGAAAATGACTATTACAAAACTTTTGTTAAATATAAATGTATAGTTTATAGTTGTAGGGTTTTTTTTGCTCAATTAAAAACGGCAAGAAAAATGAACAATGAATTACAGTGCAGGGAGCAACACATTCTCACTCTGACCTTGTCACATATGGACATTTGGTCATGGACTCTCTACGTCCACATACCACGTCCAAGGGCGTCCATGTCATTGGTCCGACATCTCATTAGTCCGATGTCCCGTTGTTCCGATATGTGATTCTACTAGGCTATACTCATAGAGGATCAGCAAACGCAACAAAAGTAGGCTACTGGTCGAGATACAAATGTCACAGAGAGAAGAGAGTGAAACACCATAACCTCCTGTTATTAACTCTGGGGTCAGGGTTGTGTGGGGAGAACACAACGGCTGAACGGCTCCCGGCAGGCGTATTTCTGCCTTGAAGCAGGCTCACGGCTTATGTGTTTGCCACTTTCTTTTTCATTTTAACCCACACCATGATCTTTTCCTGACCCTAACCAAGTGGTTTTTGTGCCTAAACCTAACCAGACCTTAACCACAGGGCATCATGATGATTTTGTAACAACGGGACTTTGGAACGATGGGTTTAATATGGTCGGATCAATGGGATGTTGAAGATAGTCAAGGACTGAAACGTTTGCTGCTGTTTTTAAATCACTTTTCAATATTATGGTTTGCACTTTGAGCACTTGGAGCACACTCCCATGTTTTGAATAAACTGATATTTCTTGACATTGATCTCAGCCTGTGAAACCTTTTCGTGGCTCACCAGCTCAGCTGAATTGTGCGTGTATCTCCTCTGCTGTCCTCTCTTGGTTGTTTATTGTACCGACGCACCCAAGATAAACTTTTTTGTTGCCATAAGTAGGCGCAGATTCACAGCAGACATTAGATTTAATTAAAAAATAAACCACACACCTGCACCACAACCCAATCAAACAAAACTGATGACGTTCAAGCAGCTGAGGAAAATACCTGCTGTGAAATTAGTGATGTGGGTGTGTCCACAGGTGCATCATACTCTCAGGTTTTAATCCACAGATAGCTGTACTGCTCTCTGTCCTGTAGACATGTGCAGAGGGCCCTCAACATGACCAGTCTCCATGGTGCTGATCGTGTCCCAGCTGTCTGTCCACACTCTCCGTAAGGATGGCTAAGGATGCCTACCATATTTTCTCATTCATCTCAAGCAGTGTCTTGTGTCTGTGTTTATTCTCTTGTGTTGGTTTAAAATAAAAATGCAGATCAGAACATATTCCATGTCTGAAACTGCTGCGGTCAACAGTGTTATGTTGTTATTCGCACAAGTTTGAATGCTAAAATATTTTGTTGTGACTCGCTTTATATGCGCGAATAACTCACATCATACACATGTAAAATTGCTGAATCAATGAATGAACTTCCATCAGTGCACCCTCGGCATCATACACTGGACCTGGAGGATCTCAGTGCTGATTGGCTATCTTGGTGTGAATCGGTCACAGAAGTTCAGACGACAGTAGACAATCAGCCTCGTGGGTGGAGAATTTAATTTATACGTCCATGATATGGTCTTCCTTCATATTTAAATGATTACACTTTAGCAAGGTTTACTTTCTTTTAACGATGATTATCATGCTCTGGTTTGTTGGCCAATACAAGATGACACCAGTTAGCTGCTAGCTAAGCAAAGCTAACTTTTTTATCGATTGTTTGGTCTGTGACGTAATAGGTCAGCTGGAGAAAGGTCCAATACTGAAGCTGGAAGGGTTTATTTCACTACCTGTTGTAGAGGAGTCGAACATACTTTGATCAGTAAGTCGATTCCCCTCCGGTGCTTGTATGCTGGGACGAGAACAGTAGTCCAATTAAAAGGCCTAGTCAAGCTGTAACCGTAGCTCTGCTTAGCTGTGCATGTAAACGTACCGAGTGTCTGAAGCCACTCCCACAGAGCCAGCTGTGATCGAGAGCACGTGTCCATATGGCGATTATACATAATTAAGTGATTAATATGTGGCTGCAAATACTTACGTCAGTCAGAATATGGTCTAATAACAATCTCCAACTCAGCCAGATTTACTCTGCTGCAACACACTGACACAAACTTGCGTACATGAGCCGAGATCTGACGTGAGATGTGATCGTAGCCTCTGCTCACGCCTATATTGATAAATGCCGAGCTTTGCATGGAAACAACGTTACGCCCACTTTTGTGTCTAAGAATCTAACTGGAAGTTTGCCTGAGTATGTGCCCCTCCTTTAATGTAAACAACCGCATGTCATTGTCACAGTAATAAATCACTGAGTCCTTAGATGACTCCAGCCTTGACACTTTTAGACATGTGACTCCTGCAGTTCTTGTACGATGAAGGTTAAACTCCTGCTAGAAATCACAGAGTTACACCACTTCTTCTGCATCTCCATCCAATCTGACCTCCTAAACCTCCCCCAACCTCCCAACTCCAACAGCTCCCGCAGCATCTTTAACCCCAGCCCCCACCCTCAAACTATACCTCCCCCACTGGCTGCTCATAACAAATTTAAGAGCTTCTTGCTGGTATGCACACAGCCTTCAACAGAGCTGCAGGCCACTCTGCATCTCTGAGCTCCAGCTCATTCTCTGCTCTCCACCATTACTAGAGTCTCACTGTGGTTGCACCACCCCCCCTCCACCCTTTCTCCCCTTCTTGCATCACATCCCCTCTCCCACATCGTTCTCCCCGACCGACTCTAATATGATCCTGTGTTGCCTTCATCTTACCTCTGATTTCTGTGGCCAGCATGTCTCTATACGACCGCTCACAGAGATATCATGCACATTCACAGCTGCTGTTTGTTACTGGTGATGGAATTTGTCACATCCTCATTATAAACTGGAACATCCCGTGTTACTGGTCATTAACTGGTCCTGTGCCCCAGTTCTGTGTTGAATACTAATTCTATGCAGATTATTTGCCGCGTCCACGCTGGAAAGTCGACGATTTCCATATGCAGATCTCCTTGTTTTTGAGTAACTGTTGACGGCCCACAATGCAACGCACAAAGGAAATGGAGCTCACAGCAGGAAAAATAAAAACTTGTGGCTGGTAATCGGCAAAAACACGACCTTGAGTTGAGATTGTTGTATTAAGCGTTGTTTACAAGGTCAGGAATGAACTGTCAGGCCTTATTTACCTTCTTCTTCTCTGAGTTTAATTAGCCGCAGTGTTCCAAGGTTATCGTACGGTTTGCATCCATCTGTGCATGTATTGCATCATTTCCTGTTGGTCCAAAACAGTAAATATTTTTTCTATACTAAGTGCAGAAACAGTATACTACGACAATGGGACTATGGCTTATATTAGAGGTCGAGCTCTTCATCATGTTGCTGGTCACGCCTCATGATATTCATCATGGTCATTTGTTTGTGATCTATGCTACAACCGCTCAAAATGCAGATTTCATTATGATTCTTCACCTCAATAAAACCATCTGCTAAAAACACTTTAAGCCCAGCTCAGACCAAAGATTCACGATGAGGTTAGCATTTAGCAAGATCTTTGGCCTTTTGAGTATCTGAGTATCACGTCCCACCTGAAACCTCTCTGTCTGCTGTTGCACGGTTTCAAGACGCACAACACGCCTTACTTGGCTGATTCATTTCATACCTGTAATGGTTCTTAGCAAATAATAACATCACCAGTTCCTTGGAAGATACGGGGACGTGCACACACACAAGTTTAATGGATTAGGTTTATATGATAAAACAATACACACACACACGCATTCTGACTGGTATATTGTGTAACAGTGATGAGCTCAGTTTCTGTTTCTCAATCATTTTGCCAACTCACACACCAGCCAATCTCCATATGTACTGTGTCTGTTTTCGAGTGTGGTACACTAAATAAATTAAAAAGGTCTCCTCTTCTTTTCTAAGAAACTGCTTTTAAAAAATCAGATACCTCATCTTGTAAAATGCTGTTAGTGTTTTTAGGTTATTGTGTTGAAAAAGTGTTCTTCTTGGGAGAAATGTTTTCAGCCTTCAGTGGTGAATGAAGCACCTGAAAGTAGACACATCTTACCAGAGAACTACTTTAATAGAAGTTAAAGTCACCGAGTAGTTTATTACTCGAGTAATAGTCTTAAAGTATCTCATATTTACTGTATCTAAAGTATCTAAAGTCATTTTATCATATTAAATGCAATTAAATATTGGGAGTAAAAGTACAAGTAAAGGCAGCCGGTCAGAATTTGGAAATTTATGCAGTTTATTTCTTTGTAACCTGTAAACCACCTTAAAAATGGAGCCTACACTTGGAGAAAAACAAGGTGTGTTTCACACCCTAAAGGATTTAAGAGCAAAATCCGGTTTTTCCTTCCCTCTCGTTCCTTCATTTGTCCATTCCTTTCATATTTTGTATTGGTAACAGAGATCCTCAGGGGAAATGTCGTGGAGTAGAAGTGAACTTTGACAGACATATAAAAACTCACAAAAAATACTTGAGTACTTTAGCAAAGTATTTTGTCTTTATTTTATTACATTAGACCACTTTCTAATAGTAGTTCAAAATGAGAGAGTAGTGAACGGTTGTTAGAGATATTTATCACGTTTGGATACTTTTAATGCAGTCATAATTTAAAGAGGCAACAGACAGCATCTTTTCCTAAATATATCATCATGAAAATAATGTGGGTTGCACAGGGTAGTGGCCACAGTAAAATCAGACTATCAGTGTTTACATAGGTTACTTAGTGGCTTTGCAATCTTTGTAATAAGATTCTGCCACCGGTGCCGAAGAGGCTTCAAAACCAGTGTCCAGCTAGCTTTCTTTCTAATGGATCAGTAAGTAACACGGCGAAATGTTAGCTAGACCAGAGAGGACTGTGCTGTACTGGCTGCTAGTTCCAGGGAGCAGGTAGCGAGTGTTGGTCGACTGACATCCTGGTTGCTATTCTACGACAGGCCTCGGACAGTGATACCCGCTTCCCTTCCTTCTGTTCACTTCTCACGGAGGCAGCTATTGACAGACATCGCCCAGCTTAGTGAACACTGAACTTGTTTCCCATTCAATTTGAGCTCCAACCGGCTGCATGGTTTCCATCAGGGTAGCATTTATTCTAGAATGGGGAATGTTTACGTGTGGATATTGGTATAATTCCACTGTGTCTACTGTTGTTTGTACTGATACTGTGCATATTGGTATCATTTACTGTGAGCTGTTTGTATTGGTACTGTGCATTTTGCTATAATTATTTGCATTACTATTTGTTTTTTCTTCAGATAAATCTGATAATTGTTGCTCGGTCTTTTCATACATATACATAGAAGTATACCGGCTTTACAGCCTACATTTTATTTAATTTAGAGAGTCTAATAGAGTCATATATTATTGATTATCTCTGATCCCCACGGTCAATTTGGTCGTTGCAACAGTGCGACGCAACACCACTGATGCTAGGTGTGGCACCAAGCTAAAAAAAAACACAAATCCTGTTGCCTCTTTAACTGCTCTATCAGCATGGTGAAAGAAAAGTTGAGAGGAGTTGAGAATAGAAGAATAATAATAAAAGAAAAACCCACAGTGATCTTACTGCTCACACAAACGAGTCATGAGGTTACCATTAAACAGAAGGCGAGACAAGTGAAGTGTCATGGTCCTGGATTTTTACTCATATTCTGTTGTCTTGTGGACTTTGTTTTCTGTATTCTTAATTCATGTTTAATCTGTTTCCTGTTTTATTTTTCAGATTCTCTCCTCAGGTCTCATGTTTTCTGTCACACCTGTCTACCATCAGTCTCATTAGTCTTCCCTTCACACCTGTTCTGTGTTAGTCCTGTTCCCCGCCACACTCTTGCTGTCAGCCAATCTGCATTTCCCTCCTTTTGCCCGTGTCCTCCTCCTCCAGCTGTGTCTCGCTCTTGTGATTAGATTTCTGTGCATATATACCTGTGTGTTTCCCTTTGTTTCTTTTAGTTTGTCTGTGTTCATGAAGTTGTTCTGTGCTCCGGTTCCTGCCTGAAGTCATCCATGTCTTTATCGTAGTATTGCAGTTGACTTTGAGTTAATTTTGGGTCTTCTGTCTTTAGTTTTCTTATCAGCTCAATTAACGCTCACCTTTTGTTTCAACGCCATCTGCCTGCTGCTCTGCGTTTGTGTCCTTTTCTGAACTCATACATGACAGACGTCACCTCAGATGTCAAAACAAAGTCAAACACCGCCTCTTTCCCAACAGAGCAACTGTCTGTGGACACCGCATGTAAAACCATTCTCTTTTTGGGGGGTTGTTTCTCTTTTGCGTCTCCACCACACCTGTTGTCACTTTGATTTGCACCAAAGCAGCTGAAACTGATTCACAATCACTTGTGCTTCCTGAATGGACACATTGATATCCCTGAAGTTTCACTGACTTTGTGTTACACTGTGAACATTAAGTGTTCCCTTAATGTTTTTGGTGGGATGAAACTAAGTGCATTTACTCAAGTACTGGGCTTATGTTCACTTCTGAAGCCCTTGTGCTCACTAACTCAGATGTCCACTATATTTCAGGGGGAACTATTGTACCTTTTAACCCCGCTGCATTTATTGGACAGCGCTGGTTACATGTTGCTTTACTGAATAAGATCTTACACACTAAATATACATAACATTTTATTGTTTTATCCATATAGATAAATAAATTCCATGTATTCTTATCTGAAGGGTCATTTGTTCCTCAATAGAGAGTGAACTGTACTATGTGTGCACAACATCTGGACTGGAATATAGTGTACTCACAACAGACCTGCAGTTCCAGTCTGTTTCTGAGCTTAGAGAGACACCTGGTGGTGACAGAGACAGAGACAGAAACAGAGACAGAGACATAACCCTCCGTACAGCACATCTCACTGGAGTATTCTTCATGCACTCACAGCTAATGGATTCACTGCTCTGTAGACACCGTGTTCACGACTCTGTGTGGAGCCATTCATGTGATGTTTACTCACATTTGTTCATCGATTATATATTTATTTGACATATTTCAACTGTTTTTAAAATATATTCCTGACATTGCCATTATATATATATATATATATAATATATATATATGTATATATATATATATATATATATATATATATATGTGTGTGTGTATGTGTGTGTATGTGTGTGTGTGTGTGTGTGTGTGTGTGTGTGTGTGTATTATAAAACCATGTTAATCATCGTCTCTCATATATATCGTTAAGTTGACTCAGTGTGGATGTTAGTGTGACTGTAAGTAAAAAAATATCACTTTATTTCATATATTTTCACTCGATGTGTTGTGGAATTTAAAATGTTGGTTAAATACACCAGAATTGCTCTGCATTCATATTCAATATGTGTATTTAATGGCTATTTTTTACTGTAATTTAGCCCATTTGGGAACATTTGAGTTTCATATTATATTTAGTTACATTATGTTACATTATATTTTTAATTTTGATTGATTTAATTTCTTATTTGTGTCATGCGCACTTACATGAGCCCAACCCTTGTGGATTTACAAGGCACCACACAATGATGTTGTCGTAACAATCCTAAGTACATGTTCTTTAACTGCTCAGTCCAGAAACAAATACTCTACCTCCTATTTTAGAAAAGGCAAATAAATTCAGCCACAAAACATGTTCCCTTTCTGAAACTAAATTTCAATTTTCATGATCATCCAACCAAAAGAAATCAACAGATAGAGGTCATCCCTTATGTCTGTACTATATACTATATTTATTCAATATATAATGCACATAACTGTACATATTTCTCATGTTTATTCATATTCTTGTTTTTTTTCTATTGATGTGTATATTGTAGGAACATTATCACATAATACATATTTTTATTTTTATATTTTTACCCTTACAGACTCAGCACAGTGAACATAGTTTTATTCTTAATATCTGAAGTGCTGGTGTTAAACATTGTCGCATAATGCATATTTTTATTTCTATTTCTATTTTATTACTTTATATTTACATACTCCTCCTTCATACTCTCAGTCTTACCTCTTATAACTCTCTTCTCTTTACGTCAGAGCGACTGTAACGAATCCCGGGGATCAATAATAATAAATATATTTCTGATATTCATGGTGTTGTGTCATTTAAATATTAAAAGATTAAAGGACTGGATGGATTTTTGTGTCATCTCATCTAAAAATGTGTAATAAATTAATATGTTATAATGAAGAACTTTATTGAACACACTGCAAAATCAGATTATAAATTTTATATCAGCATTACAATACTTTTTTTTTTTTTTTTTTTTTTTTTTTACATAGCATCTGTATCAAACAACAAACAGAAAGCAGACTGAATCAATAGATTTAAAGGCATTCTCTGTCAACCCAGTACTTTTTTATTCTGATAGTTCACTTGCATCTCTCTCCTCCTCCTGCAAGTATTGTGTGATATTGCCTCATGCACTTGAAAGGCCTACGACTGCTAGGAGAGATACCAAGAGATTTCTCACACACACACACATACACACACGCTCAAACACAGGCACACGCACCCTCCGCGAGCTGGGAGATGAGATAGGCAACTTATGTTGTCTGTTGACTGCTGGAGCTTGATATGGCTCCGCTCAGCCCCGGGGCTCGATCACAGTGCAGGAACAAAGTAGTGAAATATTGGAAAACACAACATGAGAAGTGCCGATTAGTGTTTCTCAGCTAAACATATTTTCCTTTATTGTGTGGCTGTTTGGAGCAGCTCCACTCAATCCTGGCTCCTGAAGCTAAAAGGAGAAACAGGTTTTGTTGCAGAGTGGTCAGGTGTCAATCAAAGCCCGCCGTGTGTGCCTCGTGCTGCCGTCCTGTGGTGAATCCTGGGAAATAACCTGGACTCTGACTGCATTGCAGCCAAAAAAGAGGGCTGGAACCAGCAGTTACGGGGCAGGGCACAGACTGGGTGGGAGGGGCGGAGTGGGTTTATTCTGCATCTGTCTCTATCTCTTAATCCCACCCTCTTCTTATTCTCTGTGAGCTGATCTGGGTGCAGTTCATGGAATTTGGACAGCTGTTGCAAGGCGTTTGAATGGCTGCAGGATGAGTGCATAATGAGCAGCATGCAGTGAAAAACAGTCCAAAGGCAGAGATCAATGATACTACATAACTGGTTTATTTGGCTGTAATTTACCTGATGTATAATTTCCTGACATTGACATCGATTATTAAAAGGACCTGAATTTCAGATACATCAAATTGATCAATTGAAAACAAAATTCCCATGAAGTCGTACCGTTACCCAACAACGATTTATTGTTGCGTCAACAGGTGATTGTTTGTTCGCAAAATACAGCCGAGAGAGAAGAGAAGAGAAGATAAAGGAAAAAAGACAGTGAATGTTTCTGCGTTCCTCAGAGCGGAAAACCAAAAACCTGAGCATGAATCACACTGGCGGTGGCGGCGGCGGCGGCGGAGGGGGGAGAAAGTCGCCAGCTGATGAGAGGAATAAAGTCAACTCAGTTAAATTGACGCGGTGGAGATCTTGAAGCCATGCAGTTAACAGAATATTGCCTTCAAATAACACTCGCACATGCTTTTTCCAAAATCAAACATGCATTGGGTATTTCAGGTGGGGTAAAGAAGTGTAAATACTCGACAGTTTTAGCAATACAAATTCTCTAAATGTTTCTGATAATGAATATTTGTAGAGCATGTTACACACTTTGTCCAGCAATCCCTTTATTCAGTTGATTGTTTAAAGCAAATGATAAATGAACATTATTAAGTAAAAATAAAATATAAAATAAAATATATATTTAGCATGGATCTGCCTCGATGCTGCCTGTGTGTGTGTGTGTGTGTGTGTCACAAAAACCACAAGCAAATTCCATCACTACTACTAATTCAAAGAGCATTTTGTAAACGATCAATCATTGCAAGCGCAAACTCGGTCATCACAAGGCTGTGAGTGCAGTTCGGATCACAGTGGTCACGGACAAGTTCAGCATCTCCTCTAGGAGCCACCTCACTAAGGCTTGTTATAGTTTAGTCACCCATTTGGAAACTTCTTTCTTTTTTTTTTTCTTTAGGAAAGGTGTGTTTGTGTTCGACCATCCTCTGGAAACAATTATATGTTGTTTTTGTTTTTCTCTTTTTTAGAAAAGAACTACCAAAATCATGCAACTACCATTTCATTGCTGTGAGACAAAAACCAGTTGGTGCTCTTGACTTGATTTTTCTCTTGGTGCTGGTCGGGGAGGTTCGGAGGTGAGGTCAGCGTGGGCGTTTTAGGCACTGCCATCCTGTTTGAGCCGCTGACTGCGAGCCTTGTAGACCTCAATCAGTAAATCTTTGACGTACTGGATCTCGCGCTCCACCGACTCCGCCTTGTCACGAAGCTCCCGGTTCTGCCCCTCGAGGCCATGCAGCTCCTCCTCCAGAGAGTCCAGCTCCGCCCTCTTACGCAGCCTGTACCTGCAACAGAGGGGGAAGCGTTTGGTTGGTCTCACGGGTTGTTTTTTTTTTTTTTTTTGCTGCCTTGCATCTTTATTAATGAGTCAAGTGAGCGTGACCTTTGAGCTACATCGGGAGGATTACTCACGCAGCACAGACATCCCTCCCCCAAGGTAACATGATGTGCTGTTTATTTCACTTCATGACTGATCAATTCTCCCCGACTTCCCACTTTCACCCACAAACATTTCAGAGACTTTTTACAGCATTCAACACAGACGTGAAGGAGTGAAACTCACACACAGGCAAACCAGACTTATAGAAAGGGTTAGGTGGGGCTGAATTTGGCAGGCAGTGAGGGACTTTCCATTTCCCTCCTACACTCTGCAGGACATTTTTAAAGCAGTGGGGTGGCTGGTTTACGTAACACTCCTGCCATGTTCAAGTTTTAAAGCGAAACAACAAAATAATCAAGTATTATGAACTGACTGACGAGCTTAAAACACAAAAATATAATCTTTAACGACCACTGCAGCAACTTTAGTGAAGTCATAACAGACTCCAGGAGACATTTTTACATGTTTATGAAGCAGCTTTTTAAAAAGACAGTAAGACAAAGGCAGGAGACGAGAATTAATTTGACTAATTGTTTACCTGTGTGCAGCAGTTTTGTTCTGGTCTCTCTTCTTCTGCTTCCTCTCTCCACTGCTGCCTTCCAGAGAAGGGGCGCCCATCACCAGAGCTGGTTTGAGGGAGCAGGGCTCATCCTTTAGCCTCTGGGTGGGGCGGTGGATTGGGGCGCCCATCAGCGTCCCCTCGCCGTCCCCTCTGGACAGACATTCGTAGCTTTGGTCTGCAAGGCATTCTGGATAGAGGTAGTGGCCATGTTGGGGCTCTACAGCCTGTGCTTGTGACGGCTGATCTAGGTCACCTATAAAGCTATGGTAAGGCTCTGTGCTGGCCATGGACTGGTGGAAGTAGCCGTCACCGGCCACCATTGTCTCTTGGGGGATACTCCCAGAAAGTCCTCCATCTTTACTGCAGTGCAAGACCTCGAGCCCCGTGCTGTCGTAACTTACATTGACCTTCACGTTGTGCATCAACTGTCCCTCTCGCTTGTGGTGGCTGTCGTACGAGCCACCCAGACAAAAACCTCGGGCAATCTCTTCGCTGCAAAACATTCCTTCTGAAAAACAATAACTCTCCTCTTCCTTCAACGATAAAGCACATTCTCTCACCTTCTTGACGCTCCCGAGGCTGTTCTTGCTCACTGTCTTCAGTGTGGAGTAGTGGTTCACAGACAACTCTGTGCTTCCTGAGTAACTTCCCCTCGAGCCCCACGTATCAAGTCCAACTTCCTCCCCGACTTTCACCGCCTCACTGAGGATTCTTCGCCCGTTGTTGTGGTGGTAGCGGTGATGGTAGTTGTACGGAGCGGGTCGCGCGATTTTGGTTCTGCCGATGGGACCGCCACAAAAGCTGGCCAGGTCCAGTTCCCCTGTTGCCAAGGTAACAACCACAGGGCTGGTTTCTGATTGGCTGGTCCCATACGAGCCATAGGGTAACTGATAATAAGACTGGGAGCCCATGGCTTGAGCACCCTTGTCACATTTTGAGGATTTCTCCAACTTGTTTGTTGTGGATGTGGACTCGGAGCGGAAGTAGTCCTCCAGCTGAGCCAGCTCCTCCTGCAGTAGAGAGGTCATGACCTCCAGATCCGAGGGCACCTTGACATCTTGTTCTAACGGCGAGGGTGGAAGGGATGAGCTGGGAGAAGACTCGGTCGTCGACACAAATGAAGACAAATCAACTTTTTCCGTCATCCAATCTGAGTGACCATCACCTATGAAAAATTAAAAAAATAATGATTATAAAAATCATAGAATCAGCAAAGCAATCCAATATTTTCATTCAGCTGTTGGTGCAGAATAACTGAAATACAAAAACTACAATTCAGGAAAAAAATCTTAAAATCACGCAAGGTAGAGAGGATAAATGTCAAAAAAAAAAAAAAGAGGAAAAACTGAAGCTTAAAATGAAGCAATACATCCGAGAAATCCAAGTGAACAACTAACCGATCATCTGAAAATGATTGAACAGCATCGTCTGCATTCGATAAATATCCACTTAGCTGTACTCACTGTACGACATTAGCCCCGTGCTGCACTGCGGCTCCGACCTCGGGATGTGGAAAAATAAAAAAGCGTCTTGGCAAAACTCACCAATTAAGTGCTGCCTCTCCGCTGGCTCCGCCCCCGACCTGGGCCGTGATTGGCTGTGGCTAGCCTGTCGGAGAGGGGGAGCGCCGAGCTCGCCTGTGGAAATGGGAGGAATTTTCCTGCGAAGGATCGATGCCGCCATTGTGTCGTCTGCGTCGATTAAATTGTTCAAAAGCACAAACCGTGCACTGGGTGGATGAAAGAATTGTGGAAACACCTGAAGACCTGCGGAGAGGAATTAGGAAAATTAACTAATTTAGCTAATTTTCTTAGCTTTTAAACTCCTCTAAAGCATTTAATAATTCCCCAAAATCTTTAAAAAAAATAATTTAAATAAAAATGCAGAATAAAAAATATAATTAGAATTAATATTTAAAAAATAAAAGTATAAAATTATTTTTAAATCCACATTTTCTACTCTGAAGCATCTAATAATTCCTAAAATTAAAAAATAAATAAAAATACAGATAAAAACAACACAATTAGAATATGTAAAAAATAAAAACACAAAATAAAATTTTAAAAGTTAATGAGCTCAAATTAACTCTTTCACTCTCTATCCACCTGTGACCTCATGCTGTGAGCCATTATTGATTTGTGTCAAAACTGTGTAATAATTAAGCAATAATATGAACTTGACAAACAATAAATCATGGGAAAAATAATAGGAGAAAAAAATAGAAAATATAACAACATGAACTAAATGAGATATTTAAAGACTTTACACAAACAGACATTTTTAAAGTTGTTTTCTTGAACGTAACTTAAAGTTGCGGATTAGAAACTGCATCAAGAAACATAAATTAAATAAATTCACCTTTTTAAAAGTAACTTTTAATGTGGTTACTTTAAAATAGTAATTGTGTTTAAAATGACTTGCACTAAAAGTTAAATTCAGAATACAATATGATATTAGTTTAAACAAAGTCCAAACAGGTTTGTTGGTTAAATAAAGACATTATAGTCTGAACTTTCCCCCAAAGCTCTCAGCCAGTTTACTCACCCCATAGTTTCTGAATAGTCTTGTGGTGCGTTGCGGGAGCAAAGCACGCGGAGCTGGACGGTGAGGACGGAGACAGCCACTGTTTAAAAAGCCATATTTTCCCTTTTCACACCCAGGGACTCTTCATCAAGCGCTATTTCGACGAACAGACTTGCAGACAGAAAGTTTTTAAATCCGCTACTTCTGCAACTCCTAATGCCCGGACCTGATCACAGCAGACGAGATTAGTGCGCAGTTTACAGAGTTCACCCGGCCGTTACGTCATGAACCTGGGGACTTTCCCATTATCCAGAGACCTGAGCTCTGTGTGTGTGTGTGTGTGTGTGTGTGTGTGTGTGTGTGTGTGTGTGTGTGTGTGTGTGTGTGTGTGTGTGTGAGCCGCACACACTCCTCCAGCCTCCCTCCTCCTATTTCACCTACTATAAACACTTTGACTACATGTAATCTGATTTTTCTGAGCCAGTTTTTACTTTATTCTAATTAAACACAGGAATAATGATAGAAAAACTAAAAAAAAAAAAAAACAGTGTAAACAGCAGTTGCGCTTTGTTTGGCTGCTGAAGAAGCCACTGAAATCATTTTATCTTTAAAAACAAAAATATAAATGAGTGCAAGAAGTCTTTGGCGGATAAAACGTGCCCCTGCCTCACAGCTGAGTCGAAACAACACGACATAAAGTTGAATAAACTACAAAAGCGCATCTGTAAACAGGCAGTGAGGCGCAATGGAGGCAGTGCAGCAGACGGCACAGCCACGCACTAGTTTCCGCAGCGCCGCAGCGGAAGGACACCGTGTTGCAGTTCGGAGGTGTAACTTTAGTTGCAGCCCTGTTGCATCAGATCCGCAGGGGATTCGCTGAGCGCTGTAACAATGTGGCCACACCATTGGTTTATCTGGGGGAACTTTTTTATTTCTATTGGCCTGCCATCGCTCTCCCACTGATTGCTAATCATTACACATTAACACCAGACTGGGACCAGTTCACTGTGGATTATAACCAGTGGTGATGTGTGGCGAGGAGCGAACCGTGACCTCAGAAACGCACCAACACACACTTTAATTCAATTATGATGTGAGCTGTGTTTAGTTTCTGTGTGCTCCCTTAATTTAACATCACTTCCTTTAGTGTGGTGGATTTACTTTAAAAAATGTTCCCAGTGTGAATTAAAACTTGATTATTTTCAAGTTAAACCCACTTAAAGTTGCTTTATGTGACTTTTTATTTCAATTCAATAGAATTTTATTTATCCTGAAGGAAATTCTTGTGCCAGAAGACGCTTCAAATTACAGTAACCACAATATAAACAATTCACAGCCAGTGCCCAGCGTCAGGGTCACTCACTGGGCCCAGTTAGAACAACAGAGTGTTAAATATCTGTCAAAATGTGTTTTCAAGGAGCAAAAGCAAAACCAGTGCCTAATAGTTACAGTAGGAGTAAGATAAAAGCAAGAGCTAATAAAGAAAAACAGACTGCGCCTGATAATGATCATATATTGAATATGATTTGTCAGTGAGAAGTAGTTAGTTTTTATAGAGGTAATAAATTTCACCACTTTATCTGCTGCACTTTTTATTTATTTACTTGTTTATTTGACATTATGGGGGCTCAGTTTAAAGTGTGCAGTCTTGACAGGGCGATTATTGTCTTGTGTATTTTCATGTAGTTTTCACCCAGTGTCATTTTAGAGGCCTTGTTGTTTTTAGTGTGAAGGTTTTCTATTTGCTTTTCACACTGTTCATGCACAGATATTCCCACAGGTTTAATTACTGATGCAACCAAGATTTGGAAATGCATTTTTTTTTGTGAATTAAGCATTTATTCATAAGAACGTACCGATCTGATGTAAACAGTTTGGGGTGCGTTCATGACTGCCACTATACTGTGTTTTCACTTTGACTTTATCATTTCTCTGTGTAAAGATTGTCACATAAATTGATGTGTGTTGTTCATGTCTTCCCTCTGCACATGGGTAACATGACTGATTACACAGCCTCTCTTATTAAAGAGGGCTTCTCTCTGTCACAAAAGTGTTTGCCTGACGAAGGTCTCGCACCATTAAAATGATTTTTCTTAGGAAGTTAGACAGTGTGCGGGAGTTCTTCTACAAGTTGTGTTCTCCTTCGCACCCGTTTGGAAATAGATGAGTGAAGTATTCTTTTATTTGACTGCAACAAAACACTGCTTTATATGTAAAATTCAAAGTAGATGCAGACAGGTTTTTAGACACGGTTAGTTTGCAACCTCTGTCCCTGGTTAGGCTTTTAGAATTAAAACAGGAAGTTCAGGACTACTGAGCTTGGAATTAGACAATATATCATATACAATAAAATACAGGCACAGGCTGAGTGACAGTTGAAACCAAAATATGGAGACACAAAAACATTTGTGAAGCTTCTAATTGGTTTTTAAGGAACCCCTGGTTTTAACAAGACTGAGGAGAACTGCATCCTCCTACTCTGCACCTCGGACATGGAACAATCTTCAAAAAGATTTAGAATTAGAAACACTTCTGTCCATTGATGAGGGCATCATAAAGAGCGTGGTGACAGACACACGTGCTTGTTTTTCCTTCAGAGGCCACTATGTTTGAATAGTTCCTGTTTTATTGTGGATTCTTGTATTATATGCTGCATTTGTTGCATTTTAAATGTGTTCTGATTGGCTGCTACCTCGGCCAGGGCTCTATTGTAAAAGAGATTTTCAATCTTAATGGGACTTCCTGGTTAAATAAAGGTTAAATAAAAATATAAATAAAAATATGAATATTCCAGACATAAATGCATGAGTGATCACACACGGCATCATGTAAGTTAGTTCCTGTTCAAGTGTTAAAAATCTAAAGTGCTGTCACTGTGTAGGTCGCTGAGCTGAGAAGAAACTTAGGTTTTTTCAATAGATTTATGAGATATAATTTAGATAGATATTGCATTTAAAAAGACAGATGTTTAAATTTAAGATATACTTCGTCGTCATGGATACATTCCACCTCTATATCCAAACTGTTTAGGAGCATATTTCTACCAAACATATATTTTTCCAGAGCATTCATGTCTTTAATGGAGCGTAGAGATGTGGAAATGTGCAAACACAGCCATAAATACACACGTATTTGAATCTGTAAATAACATCAGAAGTAAACATGTAGAGAGGTTACACAGACAGGGGCGTAGCACCAAATTCTGGGGACTGTGCATCAGCAGTCTGGGCCCCCTTCCCTTTCCTCTCTTGATCCATGTCTCTTTCTCGCACCCTTTTAAAATGTTCCTACAAAGTCTGTTTAGTTTCTCTTCCTCTCCTCTCTTTCTTTCCTTTCTTTATTGGAATCCTGATTTTGTGGTGGACTAAACCATTCTGTGTATTACAGGGGTGAGAGGAGCCTCAGGAGCGTCCGCTATTTTTTATACAAACTTCAGTCTTTGAACAGATTTTATTCAGCCGCTTTAATTTAGTATTCAGTTAAAAAAAACTGCAAACTAAACCAAACTTTTCATCAGTACGTAGTTCAATAAAATGATTAATTTCTTACCTTCTGTGATATTTTTGTCAGATATGCAGTGATGATTTCTGGGTAATATGTATGTTGATGTTGTTCAATATCAAGTCTCTATTTGTGTCAAGACAATACATGAATGATAGCATGCACCGGGGCCATTGTAACTTCCGTATGGCACTGTTTATCAGAGTTTATTGAGCTTTATTCACATACAGGCCACAAACACAGTGTATAAAACATTTCCTCAACAACTCGCTCATGCTGTGCAGTAAAACAGTTTATTAACTGACAGCCACTCACAATATATGCAACTGATTCTGAAAGTTGATCAGAGTCAGGAAGCATCAAACGATGCCACCAGCTACATTATCTGATACTGGATTAGCAACTTGCACTAAATACTCTCATCCTTTCACAGATTGATTACCGCCAGATAAAAAAGGATTTAACAAACTGCAGCTGCTGTAGAACAAACCTTGCTCTCCAGTGTCCGCGTGGCGCTAACATCAGCAGCTCACACCTCCATCATAACAGGCTCAAAGCTGAAGACAGGATGATTGCTGCGCTTCTGCTTTCAACATGGAAAGTTTTACAATCCAAACCTCCATCATATCACTGCAGTCACTCAAAACACAATTTAGAATCATACACTGTAAAATATTTAATAAGAATAATAATACATTTTATTTACGACACTCAAGGTCATCTTACAGGCAAAGATAAAGAAAATAACAGATTTAAAAACAAAAGTATGTAACATAAAATAATAAATGATAAAATATTAATTATAACATAACAACAAATAAATATTCAGCAAAACAAGTTTATGAATAAAATTCAGTGTTAATAGTGGATATGTGTGGGCTGGACGGACAGGAGTCAAACTGAAAAGGCTTTTTGAAAGAGATGAGTGTTGAGGCGGGATGTGAAAGTGGAGAGAGAGTTGATGGTACGAATGTTACGGGAGTTCCAGAGGCGTGAAGCAGAGCAGCTGAAGGCTCGAGACCCCATGGCGGTCAGGCTGGATGGCGGGGCAGGGAGGTGGATGGAAGAGGAAGACCTTTACAGTAAATTACTGGCCACTAATTGCATCACTTTCACAGTAAATTGCTGTATCATTTTTACAGTAAATTATTGTGAAACGACAGCTGTGTACTGTGATCTCACAGTAGTTACATCTGCATATTACCGTGATTTAGCAGTGAAATTACTATATGCACCTGTAACTTGACAGTTTATGTGTATTTGATTACTGTGATTTAGCCATATGCTCCCGTAGAATTACTGTATTTCACTGTATTCTCACAGTTGAACTACTGTAAAACTGTTATATTTACCTGCAAGAACTTCCCAATAAAACTCTGAATTTGGTTAAATATCACAGTAAAGGCCTGTGAGGTGATAGTATTGTAATGTACTGTGAAATATTACAGCTACAGGTCAGATTTTACTGTCTGAGGCAAACACTAATTTTCCCAAACTCACAGTGGCATATGGAGCAATGACATTATGGAATTATTTATCATTGTTACTGATTATGTAAACACAATAAACAATGTTTAAAAAGCAAATAAGGAAACAGCTTGGAGCATCATGTTTGTACAGAGCTGTGCGTTTGGGGATTTGTAGTTTTTGCTGCAAACTGTACTGGGGAAGTTATTAAAGATTTTTATTCATATCACATGTCATATTAATTAATGTTATTTTCTAATATGTGTCACGTGTTTGCTGTTTGTGTTGACAGTCATGTCTAATTTATGTTTTCAGATGTCTTACTTGAGGTTGATTATGATTTTTAATACCGTGAAACTCCAATTAAATCCCAGTCTCAATTACTGGCCCAGTGTGGTTTCACATTTTGACAAATAAAGGTCTGTCTCAATTAGAGGCCTGGTCTGGTTGCAAAGCAGTTCTTTTGATGTATAAATGCAGGTTGTTGGCGACCTCAAGTTATGTGTCCACTCCTCGATTACACTGTAAATTATTCATATTCCTGTGGTGCGCTGTCTTTTGGAGCTACATCAAATGAATCATTCATAATTGACATAATAAAGTCATATTCACTCTGGTTTAATTTAACAATTTCACTGTATTTCCTGATCTTTGCTGAGCAACACTTTTGTGTGAATGAAATCAAAGTGCTGTCCCAAATACAGGCCTGTTAACATCTGTAAGCAAATAGTAGCCCGGGCTACTAATTGAAGTTTAACAGTACGTGTTTTTAAATGGGTTGATTTGTGTGGACTGTAACGTTTAATGCATGTTTTCAAAGGTGGACCCTGGGACAGCTAATGGGGATCCTAACAGATTTACAAATAAACAGCAGAGCAGAGAGCGTCCTCACCTACAGCCTCACGTCTGCACGTGGAGCCTGAGACACTGAGTGGTCTGTGAAGTTCAGGCAGAGCTCAGTTGACACTCACATGCACAAGAAGTTGAAAGATGTTTATATATGTATGTCAACATCATCTTATCCTTAAAAAAAATTAACTGTAATGTTTGTATTCTGTATTCAAGTTCTTGAGTGTTGCAGTGCTTTGCCTTATTTTTCTTCCTCTCAGTGTTCATTGTTTGTTAAATGTATGCACCACAAAGCACAGCAAAGTCCTTGTAAATGAAAACCTACTTGTCAATAAACCCTTTTCTGATTCTGATTTATGACTCCGCCCTGTCTATTCCACCTCCATCCACCTGACTGGATATATAAGTGAAATTAAGTAACATAATCAAATGAATAATGAGAGCAAATAAATAATAGGGGCTGATTTGATTTTAACACTTGATTTGTACCCCTCCATTTGGCATTTATACGCACTAAATACACATTTAATAAATGGTTTATGGCACACGATAATGTAGTTGTAAGCAGATGTGTATTTATCAGTGCATCTCTTTTCATGGACACCCATAAGCGGAGGCTGCTGTATAAACAGAGAGTAAATGATGATATAGTAAAACACACTTTTAATGATATTAAATATGTCTTAATAGGAGACGTTCAGATCTCCTGTCCGTTCCAATGGATGTAACTCTTTTAGGATGTCTATCTGTGATTACTGTCATCGATGGGATGTCTGTCAGCCAATCACAGTGTTCCACATCATCTAAAGTGGACTGCAGTAGAGCCACGCCCCCTTTTTAAAACAAGCATGGCCGACCATGAAGCAAGGAGGAAGCGTAAGGCAGTCTTTTAATCATATTCTTAGAGCACATAATTTGTGTTTAAACTGTGTTTAAAGTAAACACGAGATGTCAAAATATTATATGAAATATTTAGCTTTTATTTAGGATATTTTCAAAAATATCCATATGCATCTGAATGTCACAGGAAAATGTGGGAATACAGTTCTGATTTGATTTTCTAATGATGCAATCAGTTTATTTTATTGATTATGTACACAGAATAATCACCTGAGGAAATTTTCATTACACTGTTTTTTCAGAGATTCATCTGTAATACTTCAGAAATTACAAATATTTTGAGTCATGATGACCAAAAAAAAAAAAGCAAAATATATATACAGTGTGTTTTAAGGCATCATTTTATTCACTGATATGATTTAACCACTCGAAATATATAAATAATCTAATTTTCTTTGTTGAAAAAAGGCCTGTTAAGACCATTTAATGTCATTTTACTATTATGTGATTTCTGCCTTGAGATTCTTTGTCCACTGGAGTTGAGAGAACAAAACAAACACAATGAGTGCATTTAGAGTAGAAATCCATCATCACAATATTTGTGTGTGTTTGGCACATCAGTGGGTTCTGACTGGGTTAATATACATTAACATCTATAACTCCTGCTGCTGGATGAACAGAGAGTAAAACACTTAAATTAAATAAGTCTTTACAGGAGCTGTTTTAATGATGACAAATACTACACCACAATAACAACTTAAAATGCCCTTATATATGTTTATCACTACATTACAGTGTTTTATAATCCATTAATTAAATGTGTATTCACTGCGTGTTGAAGTGTTTCCCATAATAGAATTATAATCACTCCAAGTATGAAAAGCTGGAATCGTGTGTGTGTTACAGCTGCATGTAATTCTGTCACACACAGAGTACGCTTCAGCGAACACACACACACACAAACACACACACACTCTGATTATAATAAATCTCTCGTCTGTCACAACATCATTACCATTTAACCATTTAACCATTTCACAGGCGGCTCAGAGCAGGATCTTCATTTAATCATGAGCTTTAATGAAGCGCAGGAAAACAAGAAACAACTGCAACGACTGCACAAATAAAAAAATGTACAGACGTGTGAGTTAATCACACACGAGACGCAGATGTTTTTACAAAATTATAATATAGGCAAGTGTGACTTTGAGCTGCTGGAGGACAAACTTTGATCTTCAATTGATTGATGACAGATGATGGTGAAGTTTGCAGACAGTGGCTGTAAAACGGCTGCTCTCCTGTGACAGCAATCTCAACAACATGAAGTGCGTGTGATGTGTGTGTGTGTGTGTGTGTGTGTGTGTGTGTGTGTGTGTGTGTGTGTGTGTGTGTGTGTGTCTTCTAAAATGAGTCTGATAATAAGTTAAGCACAGCCTCATGTTTGAGATCCATCTGTAGAGTGATAATGAATGTGTGTTTTCTACCTCACCAGATGACGGTCTGTAATCACATGTATTTAATGTCTCTGTCCTCAGGCTGTCACTCTGCTCCTGCTCCTTGTGTCTGACCTCTGCAGGCTGTGTGTGTGTGTGTGTGTGTGTGTGTGTGTGGCATGACGGGCGCTGTGACAGCTACTGTAGGATGTGTGGAGGTCGGACAGGCTGGCCCTCATTAGTAAAACCAGTACGACTCTGCATGGCTCCCTGGCTGGAGCTCCTCTGCCTATCCTCTGCCTCCCCGGCAAACCAAAAGCTGATTGAAGCAGCCAGGTCTTCTTGTTGCTATAGTAATAGGCAACACTGGCTCACCCCTCTCTCGAAAACATGTTTTTGGCACCCCTGTAGCCGTGGGTTTTTGCGGCCTCCCCCTCGGAGCTCCTACACCCCCATTGTTTACAGTGCTCGTCTTGCTATTTTTGCAGACGGTGCAGTTTTTTATTATGCATGATGCACCTCTTTAGTCGCGCATGAATTTGTAATCATCCGAGGTCGCGGGGATCAGGAAAAGTTGTTCCTGATGTGTGCAATGCCCCTGCAAGAATTTTATATTTCATCTGTTTTATAACCTCTAACAAATCACTTATTGAAATTAGTTGTGAGCGTATCAACAACACGTTTTATTCATGCGTTACAGTGTTTTTCTGTCAAAGTTTTCAGCAGAAAACTTTGACATTTAAGAGTCCTTGTTGGACAGAAAAACAGGAAGCACTCATTTCAAATTAAAAAATCAATCATATTTTAAAGGTTAACACAATTAAGTGTTTTTTTGTTGACAATAAAGAAGAAGAAAGAAAGAAAGAAAGAAAGAAAGAAAGAAAGAAAGAAAGAAAGAAAAAATAAAGAAGAAATATTAAAAATCTCAGCACAAACATAACAGTCGGTTTAATTTTAACCTCCCACACTGTACGCTGTATGTACATATATATATTTACAGTAGTGTCCACAGATTTCAGTGCTGTGTGCAATAGTGAATCGACACTGAATTCCTTAACTTGCAGCCCTTTTCTGTATTGCGGCAAAACGATTGCCTGCTTTTTGTGCAGTATTGCCCTCCATCTGTCCGTTTGTACTGTACAACCATACAGGAGCCCTCTCCAGCAGTGCATCGTGGGATGGGAAGAGCCTCCTTCAAAGACGAAGGCGGCCATGCACTCCTCTACTATGGCACATTGGTATCAGTTACACCATAATTTCATCACCAGCAGCTCCCTGTGAATCCTGCTTACATTAACTTTTTACAGGGATTGGCAACGCAGACGCAGAGATGCATGGCAGTGCCAGCACTTGAACCCATTTAGATTTAGCCCTGCTCTTCAATAGTTGGTCTCAACATATTGTTATTTGTTGATGAAGTGTGTTGTATTTGTATGAACAAATGGTGCGAATTGTGAAGAATCCCCGCAGTTACAGTGGGATTACATTGAGAGAAAAGGCGAGGGGGATTAAAAAAACAAGAGGATGGGGAGACTTCAAAGTGGCAAAGTATGCAGGGCTGTGTTTGAATGATGGCTGGCGTATTGTTTTGATAAGTGTTCCCTGAGGAGAACATGTGAGGGAGCGTGTCACTTTCTCCTCTCATCTCCGAGAAAGGGAGCCGGGCACCGAGGGAACGTCAAAACCAGCCGTAATTACAGCGTTCATGCAACAATACTGCAGAGCGGCTGCTTCACACTCACACAGCAGCCCCAACACACACACACACACAGATCACACATGCAAATGAATTAATTTGCTTTAAACATGAACCTAAA
Organism: Epinephelus cyanopodus; assembly: GCA_026686955.1. Taxonomy (NCBI): domain Eukaryota; kingdom Metazoa; phylum Chordata; class Actinopteri; order Perciformes; family Serranidae; genus Epinephelus; species Epinephelus cyanopodus. The sequence continues at coordinate 39,005,030 of CM048918.1, forward strand.
TGAACATGTTAGACCCTGAGATGGTGATGATAATGCTGGTGCACAGGGAGCGAGGAAGAATATCAAATGTAGACAATTTAATCCAATCCCCATGATACACACTTCTGCTTTCATCGTGCTCGTTGTGGTTTTATCAGCGAGTGTGAGAGCTTGTTCTCAGACAAAACACGACGTCAAATACACTGTAAATTTCTACATTTGTTTACAGTGAGTGTGAAACTTTAATTAACGTCACGTCCTCTGTGCTTACAAATGCAAATTCCAGCAGCAGCATGAATAAAGATGATTTAATTAACCCATTACTTTGGCCATGAACATCTTTTAGATGATGATAACCTTAGGTCTCATTAGGAAATCTGTTCTGTTACACACCAACACACTCACAGGAAACACCACACACAAAGATAATTTTATTACATATTAAAATACCTGATCAAAATGTGACATGTCTTTAAAAAGCAACCTCGTCTTCTCTTTTTTGTGCGACTGCGGTGAAACATTTTATTCCGACAGCTTCACACTCAGATTCAGAGCTTCTCTTTATTCAGTGCAAGCGTTTTCACAACAAATTTAAACGTTCGCACAAACTGGAGGAGCGGGCCCTGACCACAACATCAATATCATTCAGTCTCTACTGTTAATTCATCATCAGTCTGTGGCAGCGGTCCCCAATCTGAGGGTCAGGGCCCCCTGCACATGGTCGTGATGTGAATAATGAGAGAGGAAATAAGAGAAATAAATGTGGCTGCAGAAAACACCTCAAACACACGTTTAAATACTGTTTATTTTTTGGACTTCTTCGTCAGAATCTTTGCTTTTTCTTGTTAAATACCGTCTGGTTTTATATTTTAAGGCCTCAGAAAATGCTCAAATAAAACAGTCAAATAAGGGAGAGGATCAGTTTTTGATTCAGCTGCTCACAAACGTGACGAGGGGTTGCAAGAATCACAAGAAAGTCAATTTTAATCATATTCATAGCCCCAAAAATCAAAATTTGGATCAATAAAAGCAAGAAAAAAATACCCTAAATGGGAAAGAAAAATAGGAGAATAAGAGCAATGATCTCTCTTAGAGGATGACAAGCACGCAACAAACCCACTGATCCATTCGATCGATCCTGTATCTTCACCAAAATCAGATACAGCGCAGTGTTTCTCACCTCTGCCTGACATGACTGACTGTTTCATTACACATTTATTTAAGAAATGACGCTGTAATCGATCAGTGGCATGTCGCTGCTAACTACAGCCCTGAACAAAACACATTTTAAGGCAACATGTGAATTAAACTCCCTGTAAGTAAGCAGTTTATTGAGCTGAAATTGTTTTTAAAAAGCAATACATGTAATAAATATCAGTCGTGGAGGGAGTCTTGTGGCTCAGCGGTTTGATTCTATCAGAGCACCTTTGTTTCATGTCGAACCCTTTTCTCTGTCTCACTGCATTTCCTGTCTGTGTCACTGTCAAAATAAAGGCAAAATTCCCCAAACACAGACTTTAAAACATAAAAAAAATCAGTGCTGACCTTCAGAGAACAGTGAAAAGCTACAGAGACCAACCTGAATTTATATCGGAACATAAACACACACACACACACACACACACACGTTATATTAGGATAGACAAATTTCTGTGGACAGGTAAGGAGACAGGCCGTCCACCAGTGTCAGTGGACTGAAGGAAAACAGGTGTGACGGTTAAGCAGCATTACTCCTGCGCTGCTTCTTCCCTGCAGGAATTCTGATTCCATCATTATGAATTTATTAAAGCTCAGATTTTAAAGCGCTCTTCAGTTCTCCAGCAGGATCACACACAGAGAATCGAGCGGAGCAGATGAGTTTACACCCAGAGAAACCCACATTACTAGATTACTGTTGTCTTTCTCAGGGTGTTCCACCGCAGCCTCTCGTAATGATGCTGCGGTTGGGGGGAGCGAGCGCACCAAGCCGTCCCAGCGATTTCAAGTCATTGTGGTCTCATTACAGCAGGCTGTTGGTAATCCTCTGCCTTTGATCTGGGAGCTGAAGGGAGCTGTGTTTTACTGTAGTTTAAACAATGTTCTGCCTGCTCCCTCAGCACCTCCACCAGGAGCCCTGTGGTAGCTGAGGAGCCGCTGCCCGTCGGAGCCGAGCCAGGCAGACGGAGAGTCGGGGGCTGGTTTGTTTTTTAAAGCTCGATGCAGGTGAGACAGAGACACACATGGTGTGTGTGAGTGAAGCTGAGGTGAACCAGGAGAGTCGTCCAGCGGGGTCACTTCAAGTCAGTTTAGAGCACTTTATTTATGTCTCTTCAGGGATGATTCACGATGATTCAGAATATTATCTATACACATAAGCTCATGAAGAAGGTGAGAGATGGAACAACAGCTTCATCTTTATACATCCCTTACAAAGAGTGCATTTGCTTCTTTATGTATCCGATTTAAAATGACCCTTTAACATTCACCAGAGTTTGTTTGGCTCACACAGTGAATATGATGATGATGTCGCTTTAAATAACATCTGTACTTAAAAGACTGAGAGAAGATGTTCAGGGCGGTTGAGACAGGCACCTTTATTTCTTCTTTCAAACTGAATTAAGTGCTCAACCCTTTAAACTCTGCAATAGAAACAGTCCACCAGTGCATACATTGGTATTTTGGCTTGTTGTGATGTCATTTCTTGCAGTATCCTCAAATACTAAATATCCCTAAAATCTGTGCAACCTGAGCTAAAAGTTTATGTAAGTCATTATACCAGAGTATTTGATTAAAGTATTTAAACCGAGGCATTAAAAAATAATTAAAATCACATTTTCCATCAGTTTTTGCAAAATTAAAAAAAAACACATTGATCCAAAAGATTTATAGAAACAAAAAGAAAATATTTCTCAACACTCTATAAGTTATTTGAGCTATGTACATTATTTAGTATTTGAGGTTGGCTCATTTTTATAAGCAGCGTAAAAGGGTTTTTGATAGTGTAATCCAGGGGTAAGCACCCTGGATCCGACACTGCTTGTTGCAGTTGGGTTTCTAACTACGGTGACTGACCTGAAGACGCAAATGTCCCTATTTGAAGCTGATGTTTGTTGATGTATAAACGGCTTGCTCTGAGGTTAAGACAAAAAAACACAACAATTTCCAGGCAACAACGGTTAGTGAGATATCCTACAGAAAACGCATGCACAACAGCTCGTATGATATCCTACAAATTTGCACCCCACAAATGACATTACGTACAAAATGTGCAGTCATGAAATTAACACTACATTATGTAAATCAAAGTTGTGAAGGCAAAGAAACAAGGTGGGTATGCGGGTACACGGATCCAAACACACCACTTAAAGGGAGAGTCCCTGGCAAAAAGTCCAGATTTTTTTTTCTCCAACCTGCCTCCATATAAGCGCTCAGGACTTCTTCCATGTTTACTGCCGTCAGCGCACTGGTCACGTGATCGCAGCTTTTCAGGTGATTATATACTACAGAAGATATACCTGTTTCTGCCAATGCATCCCCCAAATCCTGCACACTGGACCAATAAACAGAGGAGATAGAACATGTTGGTTAGTGAGCTTCAAATGTGCTGGTAGGAGGATCTTTTTCCATCTTGGACAGAGCCAGGCTAGCTGTTCTCCCTGTCTCCAGTCTTTATGCTAAGCTAAGCTATGTGACTGCAAACTGTAGCTTCATATTAAACAGCCAGATGTGAGAGTGGCATCGAAACAGGTTCCAGCTGCGGCTTAAAAATGGCGCAATGAGACCGAACCAAAACAGTGAAGGTGTGGGTGAACAGGAAGATGCCAAAATGCTCTGTGGAGCGGAGGAGCTGCAGAGTCAGGTGATAATTCTCTGTGGAATCATCAAGACATACCTTTCACCTGCACGCAGTCATGTGATCCACCGGGATTTCATGGACAGGAAGTGAGATCCGCTCTTTGTTCCTGAACCTTAGTTATGTGGCTTGGTTCAAAATCTGCTCCGCGCTGCACTGACAGTCATGTTTCTATACATCATTGCTCCACTGGGCTTTCACCACGGATGCTTATGTCATCATCTCTGACAAACCGACCAATCAGGAACAAGCACTTGCAACAATAAACACCAGTTGCAGCATGAACTGTTTTTCCTGTTGTAATAAATCTGCACTGAAAGACAATATTTTGCTCTTGCTCACACATCAACCTCTGACTGAAAGGGTTATGTTTACACTCCTTTCTTGCAGGCTTTCAAATGGCATTCTGGGAAATGTAGTGTATAAACATTATGTCCTCTTAAAAATCAGCTTGTGTTGTAAGAATATATCAACTGGTTTTAAATTTTCTGTTCTTATTTGTTCTTATTTCAAGATCATTTCTAAGAATGACACAAGTTGATTTCTATTTTTGCAGGATGGAGATTGTTTCTAACTTGTTTTCAGTATGAGGTTATCAAGCCAAACAAGCAGCACAGCTCTGTGTGGTACTGTCAGTCAGTCTGTCTGTCTGTTGGTCAGTCCATCACTCCACACTGAAATGTTTCAGCTGTCGGATGGACGTCCATGAAATTTTAACTAGACATGCACAAAGGTGGAAATCACAGGGGGGGCAGGGGTGTTTGGATCCGCCGCTTTCTGGGATGCTAAAGGATGAAGGTATTAATTGACCCACAACAGCCTATCTGCAAATCTGGTGACATTTCCATCAGCCTCACCTGTAATGTGTTAAGTGTTAATTAGCAAATGTTAACATGAACAAAAATGGTGAGCATGGTAAATATTAGCTACAAAACATCAGCATGTAAGGACCATCAATGTGAGCGTGTTAGCATGCTAGTATTAGTATTTACATCAAAGCCTAAAGCACTGTCAATAGACACCGCGGTGCAAGGCCTCCGTGGATGGTGCCCGCAACACATTCTCTCTCTGACCTCGTCACATGTCCACATTTGGTCATGGACTTTCGACGTCCACATACAACATGCAGGTACCTGTTGTTGACGTTCTGGGATGCTGTGTCAGCTTCAGCCTGTTACATGCTTTGTCTTCTTTCAAAATATCTGTTTCACAGGAAATGTACAGTTTGCATACAGTCTCTTTCAAAATAAACTTTGTCAGTACAACACAACGACCTGACATTTTGTTTTCTTCAACAACAAACGCACATGGTTGGGGACACAAATATCTCTCTTCCAGATGAAAGTCAGTGCTTGTTGGACCCAACGACTATCCATCCCTCCTGCTCCACTTGGGTTTTTAGGGCCTTTACTTTCGTTCTTGTCTCTCCGTGTTTTCTCCTGTTGTTGCCGGGCGCTATTATCACCAACCGGCCAACATTAAAGGACAGCTTTTTTTGTGAGTGTCTGACGCTGCAAGTCCCTGCTTAAGCGTCGGAATTCAATGACTTTGGAGCGAGACCGGGTTGGTGTGCAAGATACAAGCATGCGCAGAGTCATTTTGCTCAACACTTGGTTGCAATATGGTCCAAAATGCCAGGTGTTGTACCAACAAAATATTCTGTGGATGAGCAGGAAGTCAACAAGCATTGTATGTGTGTACTGTAATTATAACTACCTTCAAGTTGAAATTATTTTATACTGCTTTGTTTCCCTCTTTTTTTTAGCTTTACGTGTTCTTCTACACCCTGCTGCAAAAAGCCTCTTCTTTCCCCTCGTCGGCTATTTCCTTGAGGGCCATGAAGGCCATGTGACTGCCCCCTGTGGTCTCTCAGTGAAGAGTCGTAGAGAGTTGCAGTGGGTGCCTAGTGACAAAAATTCAAAGGTGTACTACTAAACGTCACATCCGCTTTCGAAGCCTTAGCCTTCGACACAAAAGCAGTGATAATGTCATTTTCTGGCGAGCACAAAATGGCAGCCTCACTTAAAATATGAAGATCAAAATTATTCTGCAGTGAGTAAAGTGGTCGCAGATGATACAATTTTAGATTAAATCAATACAGGAGTGTTTTGGATGTCGCGATATGGAGATCTCTAACAATGTAAGAGTATCTGAGGGGGAGTTTTCCTTTAAATCTTAAGTCACACAAAGCACACTAAAGCTAAAAGGCAGTGTCCGTGTCTCTGGAGCACCCATGGGACTCTTGAAACAAACCAAGGCGGTGCTTAATAAACCTCTAGAAACTACACAGCCAAAAGAACTGAGGGAACAGAAGGCAGCCAGCTCTCTGCTATATCCACCACCTGAAGCTCAACATATCCCTGCTCAAGCTCTGTACACACTCTCACACACACACACAAACACACACAGCCCATGGATTCTGTTATACCAATATGGGAATCATACAGTCTGATATGGCCTCGCTGACAAAAATTCACTGGGATTGTGCTCATCGCTGGCTCATGTACCCGCCGCTGTGCGCTTGTGTTTGTCCCTGATCTTCAACATTTTGGTAGAAGTGTGGATTCCAATAAAGGCTTGTTAAACAACAGATTTCATTCTCTGACTCAAGAGGGCCCTGCATGGCCCAGAGGCGTAAGCTGCTCCTTTGAACATCTAAATCCCCATGCAGCGTCTGACTTCCCTTTGTTATTCGCTGGTGGATGTTCCTTCACTGTTTTTCCGTTTGTACTATCGCTCTGGAAAGGCTCCAGCGGACTGTGTAGAGGGAGCTTTTAGCTGTAAAAGATCATCTCATTGAGATCATCAAGCCCCAGTTAATTGAACTTTTATATGATATCTTTGTCAGGGCACAGGGTGAACATATTGTTTTAATAAAGAATTCATCAGCCAGAGATGGGGAGCCAGATTTAATGAGCCCCTCCCTGGATCGGAGATGGGAGACATGAAACAAACAGTCTGCTCTCAGCCCGAATGTCTGCTGCCCTCTCCTGCCTGCTGCTGTGAACATACACACACAACACACTCACACGGAGCCAGTGCAGTGACATTGTTCAAGTACCAAGACTGGATACATTATTTACATTTATTCAAACTCAGGCAGGGCGGCATGAGCCCTGACTGTCACATATAAGGCTGAATAACCACCCAGTCTCTCTGTTTGACAGTTGGCTCTGGTTGTTTCATCAATTTCAGATTTATTAGGGAATTTGCACGACTACAATTCAATACATGTCCTTCATTATGGTCTAGTGTTGTGGCACTGTGTTAACATCTAGTTCAACAACACAGACACAGGTCGCTTCTCTAAAACAGGTGTTTATTTGGGGATTTCTGTCTCTCTGAAGCATCCCTTTCTTGTCATGCTGTTTCTAAGAATAAACATAACAGAGAATGCATCAATACAGTGGACAAAGAGAAAACAAAATGGCGGTCAGCGCGATCATGAAAAACAAAGTGGAATAAAATTCCTTGTTGGCTGCTTGTCACAAAAAGAGTTTCCCAAAGCTCTTAAAGTCCTTTAAACATCTCTCCGACTGTCTTTCCAACCACCAACTTCGGTCTCATCGATTCATCCACCATAGATGTCCCTCTCCCCAGCAACACTTAGATGGATGCTTGGATGGACGATTTTTTTGTATAGCCCCTATCACGCTGCCAGATTTTTGGTGAATGTTGGGCCATTTTGCCAGCAAGCTGTGAGTGTTTAATACACATAGAGCCGGATTGGCGAGTTGATCCGAGGTGCCCAATTTTCCGTCTCGTAGGGTAGACATATTGGAGGAACCCTTTTAGTTTAAACAGAGCGAGGCGGCCTTCTGCAGCAGGAGGGGCTGTTGATGACTTGTGGGAGGAGCTGTTGATGACGCTGCACGTGCGAGCCACTGGTGGTGGATAAACAGGAAACAGCTGATAGCAGGAATTAGCGAGCAGCTAGTAGCAAGAGGGAAACACAAACCTGACAAGGAATTGTGCGCCCTCCTTGTCCTCGCAAACGAAGAGGCCATTAACCGTCAGATGACGGGGACGATGAAGAACAGACCAACTTATGGGAGAATCGCTGAAGGACTGACCAGCCGCGGCTTCCCTCCCACGTCACTGTTTACGTCACATGCTGAGCTACATGTTTGTTACTTGCTCATGCCCCCCATTGCCCTGAAAAAGGCGCATTCTGTATAAACAAAAGTAGGTAGGCGGCATTTTGCTGCACTCCCCAATTTTGTGTCAATGCTGAAAAAAGACTGATTGGGCTTTCCTGCAAATTTGCACATTTCCTATTTAAAAAGGGCTTATGTCATATTCAGTGTCACAGACAGGCCTGAGAATCAGGTTAGTCAACAGTAGAAAGCAGCATGGAGGCCATGGCTACTTCTTTTTATTTATCTCTTACTTATTTAGTCTGTCTTTCAAACTCGGTGCAGACTCATAAAATTCGCTGCTTGAGAGCAACTTGGGCAGGACGGATGGTAGTTTGTGGAGATGCGTCAAAGCATCTCGCTGATTTAAGGGGCTATAATTAGCATGTTCACATGTATTGTGGTTCCATCAATGCCGATCACAGTCAATAAATACCCATGACTACTGCACAGTCATTTGACCCAGGTGTGAACGCCGATTGTAACCTTTCCCATTACATTAAAAAGACAGATGTAAGAGTTAACAAGTTTTTTGTGCAGTAGAGAAGGGGCTAACTGACATAGAAAACCTGGGGTCGGGTCCCATTTCAGCACAGGAGTAGTGGTCAACCTGGGCGTATAAACGGGAACAGGATACATTCAGACGAATCAATCTGTTCATCTTCAGTTTTGAATCAAAGTCAGTCAGAGAGTCAGCTTTATTTTCCAGCGATGACTTTCATGGTTTCCAGTAGCTCCCAGTATACTTACAGTATTTACAGTACAGCCTGCTTAAATGTACTTTGACAATACACTGATGTAGCATTCAGACTGCATTAGTTTAAAACGTTAATATGACTCAAGTTTTTTTTTAAATAAAGCTACCAATAGCTGGTATCTCTGACAATTCACAAACTGTCATTGATGAGACACTGAGTATCTAAGCAAGTCTCACTGATCAAACAGTTTCATGTTGGCAGCTCCTGGAGGCAGGGTGGAGCAGGTTTCTTTCAGGTTTTATTGTTGACTACAGTCCTCCCAACACACTGGAATAACTGGTGCTGATGCAACTCGGGCGATGCCTGTTTGGCCACATATTAAAAGTAAAATTACTCATCTCTTCCTTCAGGGCTGTCAAAAGGCATCCTGGGAAATCCAATGTATGGTGCAGCAGTAATCTCATTCTTATGACTTATTTCATGCCTTCTGTTTTGTCTAAGAGCAGTAAGAATATTTTATCTTGTTTATAATGTAAAGAGATATTTTTTAAGATCAAGTGCCATTTTTCTTTATGCTGTTTTATCTTACCTGCTATTGTTTTAAGGCACACACACTTATTTTTAGAGAACTCTTTAAACTAGTTGAACTATAAGCAGGTAAACATTATTTATATTATCAATAATATGACTTTTAAGGTCTTCATTATGAACAGAAATGACTGATTGTTTTGCTGTAAGTGAAGTGCTTATCATTAAAGAAAATATGCACAACTGTTAACCTGAATGATACCTGTGTTTCATAAGTGGGATTAGTCTGAAGGATCTGTGGTAAAAGGTGGACTAACTAAAGAAACTAAAGTGGAAAAATACACAATTACAAAAAAAAGCTGCATTTGAAGGTAAAAGTACACACGTAGGAGTAAAATTTACTCAGGTTAGCAGAGTCAACAAGAAGAATAGACTTTAGTCTCACTGAGTGGATTTGGATCTCCAGGTTTCTGTGCATTTGAATCACTCAAATCAAGACGGACAGAAAGAACTTTACATTTTAATTATTTACTCAAAACACAAAATACAAAATACAACAGTGTTTTCTTCTAGAAAGCCAGAAAAAAAAGATTTAAATGAATTAATGACAAGAATATAAAACCATACTTTAACTCAAGATGAGTCCATAAACTGGGTCATTCACTATACATTCTTAAAACACCATGTACTGGGAAAGAAAGAAACATCTGCACTGAGTATGAGCTGGAAGTCCTAAGGTACAATGGAAGACACCTCCTAAGGTGGTGGAGAATGACCGAGCTAAGATCCTGTGACTGACATCGATATCGTCTTGATGGACAAACGACAGCAGAAGGCAGCGGTGACAGATGTAGCAACATCAGCAACATCAGGAAGGAGGAACACGAGAAGCTTGAAAGATACCAAGTGCTGAAAGAGGAGCTAGAAAAGATGTGGGGTGTAAAGGCTACAGTGGATTCCAGGTACAACATCTGAGGTCTCTGTCAAGAAGTAGTGCTAAGATACTGCACAGAATCCTCAAACTCCCAGGCCTCTGGTAGAGGACCCGAGCTTGAGGAAGACGAACCGCCACCCCCATGAGGGTGCTATCTGTAATCAGGTGTCAGCCTGACCTTTATCAGCCTAACGAACCAGGTCTTCGCATCACAGTGCAAAGAGTTGTCTGTCTTGTTCCTCCTGCTGAGGTACAGAGTTATTTTGCTTGACTCAAAGCAACTGACATGACGGGACAGATAACCATACTTTCGCATGCACATGATGGCTGCCCCAAGTCACCTGTGTCTATTTGCGGCTGTTTGCAGAAATAAACGCAACATGTCCGCACGATCCAGTACACACATAAATGGTCGGGGCAGTGTTGGTGGAATGAAAGACGGAAACTCACAACTGTTCATGATCCCGTTCATGATGCTACCAGTTGTCTACACAGATCTGCGCCCTGACTCTTAACTCTCACTCCTGGCTGTGTCTGCAGCCTAGGATCAACGTGTATTAAGAAAAGAAAGAAACAATAGATGTTAAAACAGACTCATTTGAACAATTACCAATGGAAGTATAAAAGCTATTGCGAGTGGTATTTGGACTGCACTGAAGCCACTATAGAAGCCATACGATTAGCCCATAAACTGCTGTTAATGGCCGACTTGATTACTCTGAATTGCTGCTTCAGAGGCCTAAAACACTCTTTGTCTTCGTTGTGCTCCATTATGTCCCGAAATGTCTCCCCAGTGGACATATAAAGTGATAATGTTGACTCTTGAGTACTACCTTGGTCACAGACCTCAGATTTGCGCAGAATTTCATAGACTTTAATTGTCCTGAGGTAATGTTCCTGACCTGTGTCTTTGCTGAGACAAAAGCTCTTAGATAAACCTCTGAGCGCAGCACTGTGGGTGAATCTGATAAAGAATAGTGCTGCACACAGTAAGTAACCAAAGAGTGAAATACTGTACATAGTTATCACCTCTGTTCCATTCAGTCGTATCTTTGATTGATTTTTGTAGCAGCGGAGATCAAAGGCAGGAGGAGACAAAAGATAAAAGAAGATAAAAGAAGAGCTGGAGGAGAGACATCCCAGAAACTGTCACAGTGTCACCTCCAGTAGAGTAGCAGACCTGACCTGAATGAAAAACTCAACGCAATACACTTTCAGCACTTAACCTGTGTATTGTTCTGCAGGTCTCTGATTGTGTTTACCAAGAGGAAACTTGTGGGACTGAAAAATAAAGCCAACGCTGAAATGCAAAAAACTGCAGTTCCTCTAATGGCCGCTTGAGGCTGGCTTCAAAAGGGAAAAAGAAAACTAGAATAAGTGCCTCACGGTTGCAATCGCCGTTTACACATTCTCACTCTGACCTCGTCACATATCGACGTTTGGTTGTGGACTTTCCACGTCCAGATACGACGTCAAAGGTACCCTGAGTGTGCTGGTTGCTGACGTTCTGGGACGGCATGCATTGTCTTCTTTCAAAATACACTTCCGTTTTTACAGGAAATGTACAGTTTGCATACAGTCTCTTTCAAAATAAATGCACGACATCAGTACAACACTGCAAACTGATGTTTTTTCCTTTAACAACTAACACATGTGGTTGGGTTTAGGAAAAAAGAACAGGGTTTGGCTTGACTGTCTTGAACACCACTTTGTTAAATGTTGCTGTTGTCTCTGGCATCATATGAGTAGAGGAAAAGTCCACTAGCAACTAGGCTAATTTATACAATGTAAAATGCCATAGGTTTGTGCTAATAATGTTAGCATGTTGTATTTGTGGGGAGTATGTTTCCAGATAAAGACAAGTGTTTGTGAATGCAGTGAGTTAGTTCAAATAAACACAAGAGAGTTGTGCTTTTTTTTATATGATTCACCCGTTTACATTTTATTAAGGTCCAAAGTTACACAGATTTGCTGCTTGAGTGACAAACTGTCTCTGAAGTGTCAGATCCACCCCTCTCTCCTCCACAGCTTCACCCTCTTGCCCAAATACGGTCACTTTTAGCCCCAAGAATCCAAGAAGGTGACGACCAAAATCCCAAACTCGATGCTTCAAAACCGGAATCCACAAACCAGTGGGTGACATCACGGTGGCTGCGTCCATTATTTTTATAGTCTGTGGTATTTGCAAACTGGAAAAGTCAGGCCACGCCATGTCTGTCAACAGAGGGGAGTGTGTTTGGTCAGAGAGAAGATTTTTTAATACCCTGTGAGAAATTCCCCTCATGTTTACCCCGTGCTGTGTCTCAGAGGATGGCAGGACCTTGACACATGGTGTCTTGTGCCAGATTACTCAGCTGTGTGTTTAAATGACTCACCTCCCTCCCTGTTGCCAAAAAACACAGGTAGTTCTACTTCACCCATCTGCCTACAGGATCCTAATGTTGGTACAGAGGGAGGGAGGCCAATGATAATGATGATGATGACGATGATGCTACTGCAGAGCAGTTTCAGGTGTTTTTATACTGACACCAATGTAATGGCACCACATTAAAGGAGCAATACAACAATTTTACACGACAAGTTCAGAACACAGTTGCATGATGTTTCTGTGGCTTTGGAGGACCTGTGTCGAGAGAGAAGAACCTTGATGATGTCATAAGAGTATTTTTGGTTTGGTCTTAAAAAAACGACACTTTTTTTTTTAATGCAAATGCTGAAATAAAAAACGGGAGGCGTGAGGTTTTAGAGATGCAGGCAGACAGAGACCAATGAAGAGAAGCTCTCTAATGGAGCTGACACATGGCTTGACAGATATTAAAGATGCCTCATTTAGTTTTCATGTCAACAAACAAAAGTCATGTTTGGATTCATTGTTACCCACCAAAACCCACTGTGAGTACCACTGAGGTCTGCAAAACATGCTGAGTGCATTTCCCTCCTCATGAGACACTTTCAAAAAAAAAAAAAAAAAGTTTTTAATTTATTTTATTTTTCTGACAAAAAGTGTGAAATAGTGGTGGATTTACAGGTACAACCTTGGTATGAAGTGGGTAAACACCATACATAACAAACAATAAGTAAATAAATAAGAAGAGAAGGGTAAAATAGTGATTAAATAATATTAATAATATTATTTTGCAAAAGCATTTGGGGAAAATTTGTCACATTTATGTGTGATTGCATTTGTGTTCAAAAGGAAAAACCAATGAGGAATGAATAAATAAATAAAATGATAAAATAACAATATTAATAATAATGATTATAGTAAAATAATAATAACAATGGTACGCATAGTCATAATATGATAAAAGCAATACATATTTTGGGAAAAAGATTAAATAAATAAAAACAGCTGAGTGGTGGTAGTATAAGGGACTGAAAAAAATAAAATAAGATAAAATGTATCAGCTATTGTAGTGCAGAGGGTCCTGGCAGGTATGTTGATGCTGGGGGCACTGATGTCACCTGTCATGTCCAAGAAATGTTAAGTTAATTTAATCAGTTTGTCTTGTGTCTATGTTGTCTTGTGATTTTCTGTTTTATTTTGAAAGTTAACTCTCCTCTCGTTTCAGGCAACTTGCTCCTTCCCCTGTTTGTTTTCCTGCTGGTCTGATTGTCTGCCTGTTTCCACCTGTGCCCTCACCCTGTGTGTAAATATTGTCTGCGTCTCCCTTTATCCTGTGCCAGTTCGCCTCATCCTTCGTGTCAGAGAACCAGCGTCATATCCACGCCATTTGCCATTAGCCATTTGCCATTAGCCATTTGCCATTAGCCATTGTCAGCTCTTGTTATTTTGATACTTTGTTCATGTTTGTTTTCTGTTTGTTTTTTCATAGTGATAGTACAGCCTCAGTAAACTTGTTTTTTAGTCTAGCGTTCATTTTGTGTTTTCTTTTAAATAAACTTTGATTTTGTACGTTGCTTCTCGAGTCATGCATTTGGGTTCAAGTCCTTTGTTTGGTCGTGACATCACCAGCGGTAGAGGGAGGTTGTTTCTGGCTCTATGTATTGTGTTAAACAGGTTATCTATATTTTAAATCCTGAATTGCTTCACGACAATGTTTGCTGGCTATCCTTCTTCTTCCTCACTGTTTTTATTAGCACATTGCTACTAGTGGTGGTGCATCACCATCACCAGCTCAGACATAGTCATGGAATGGAACTAAGTATATTTTACTAAGTACTGTACTTAAGTCTGCGACTGCAAGGGTCAGCATGCCTGGGTCCCTGCCTCTGCCTGCCACCAGGCTCACAGTGCACCTGACCCAAATTCCTACCCCTGCAGATGGTGGACCCACAGGGTCTTCCAGCTAACCCTGACTGTACCCCCTAACCGGTCTGGCTCCAGGGCCTGTGTCCATACCAGGCAACGTACTCGAGGTCCAAATTTGCCATGTCTTCAAGATCTTCTCGAATCCATCTACATCCCAACCCTGACCTACGGTCTTGAGCTTTGGGTAGTGACCGAGAGAATGAGTTTGCACATACTGAAACGAGTTTCCTCCGTACGGTGGCTGGGCTCATCTTTAGAGACAGGGAGAGGAGCTCAGAGCTGGTGATTTAAACCGGTAAAAACACCAAATAATGCAGTGTCATGCTGCAAACCCATGTACCCATATGTGGTCTCTTTTTTTCTCTAATAACATAAAGGCTAGACGTTCAGGAGGTTTTCAGCAGAAACCAAGTGATCCACAGAGGTCTCTTCCTCCCCAAAACAAACAGACCAGGTGATTTAAATAACAAGAAACACTCAATAAAGAAGTTTCATGTCACAAATCAGTGGAACTCCAGCGCTGCTTATTGCAGTTGGGCTTCTAACTACTGTGGCTGACGCATAAACACAAATGGCCCTCTGTGGAGTGTCTGGTTTGTTCGTTCTGGGCTACTGTAGAAACATGGCAGTGCAACATGGCAACCTCCATAAACGGAGACCCGCTCCTTATGTGCAAATACATGGCTCATTTTAAGGTGAGGAGAACACAACACTTCATATCTCAAAGTGATTATACACTAAAGAAAACATACTTATTATGATATTATATTATATTTCTGCCAGTATATCTCTCTAAATCCTGCAAACTGGACCTTTAAGCTTCAGATTTCTCTCCTGTATCCTGCTGTTTAGCTGACTTAATACTGAAATGCAGAGCTGTGTGCAGCGTGCATGCAGAAGGAGTTGACTGTGAGATGTATGACTGTAAAAGTCAATATTATACATTTGCATAGTAGAAGAAATTGCCTGGGGCCTCCGTGGAGCCACTCAGGACCCCACAGACGGTGAGATTATCTCCCTCAGCATGTCTTATCTCTGTTGCCTTCAATACCCTGCAGCCAGGCCTCTAGTTGCTCAAGAGTTGAAAGTGCCTGGCCACCATGCTGCTGTATGAGACCAGCTCCTGTATTCACCCCCTCACCCACCCTGCTTCACCCCCTCACCCACTGCGGTGTGCACTTTTCTGAAATTCCTCAGAAACTGGAGGAGTAGAGCTGGCAGCAGGGAGGACTGTGTGATTCAACTTTTGGGAAGTGAAACTCTGTTGGGAATAGGGAGGAGGCTGCAAAGGTCCAACGGAGTTGGGGGGGTGTGACTGAAAGGGAGGGGTGGCGGTGGTTTGAGGGTATAAACAGCAAACCACCTCCTCCGATTGAGCAACTTGCCCTGCACATCCCTGTCCGCCTCTCTCTGACTCCGGCCCGCAGTGGGGGGAACAGGCTGGGAGTAACGTCCTCCTCCGGTGCAGTCCGCTCCGCTCAACTTGTCCCGCTGCTTGCAAAGCAAAGCACCGACTGTGCCGTGCAGACATGGCACCTGTTCTCCAAATGTTTGCTGTCATCATCGCCTCAGCGCTCCTGCAAACTGCGACATCGGCCCACCTCAATGACACGTAAGTTAAGGACAAATGCGCTTTCTGAACGAACTGTCGCATCTCGGCTTGTCTGCAAAAGTTTGCTGTGTGCGTCACGCGAGGAGACGCCAAGTGCACGCGCCGGTGTTTCCAGGAGAAGCAGCTGCACGTGATGAAGTTTGCGAAAAGTTGAATTTGATGTCGTGTTGTTGGATGTTTGCAATCAGGGAGCAAATTCCAGTATCGTCCTGGTGCAGCAGGGTCCAGTGGTTGGCCTCAGGGTAGGCTGCTGTTATGCAATCTGTAGAGGAGCAGTACCCACCATTGTGTGTGTGTGTGTGTGTGTGTGGGTGTGAAAATACCACCCAAATACCAAAGCTCCTATTTAATGAATCTACTAAATCATCTAAAGTGGAGACTCATTATCAGTTTAAAGGGAACATGTGATGCTGTTTAAGACTCTGAGGCCAAACATGTCTTTCTCTTGTCTTTGCATATTGATCATGTCCTGACCTTTGTTTTGCAGCCCTGTGTGTGTGTGTGTGTGTGTGTGTGTGTGTGTGTGTGTGTGTGTGTGTGTGTGTGTTATCTGCACTGTGGTCATCTTAACTCAAATGCCTCTCATAGTTTAGTATCAGAGTCCAATGATTTTTCTTCATCATGCAACTTCCGCTCCGGATAAAACGGCATCAATATTCTCAGCAGCACCACCCAAAACTCAATTAAATGTGTCCTTTATTTCTCATTGGCAGCAGCAGCGGCAGCAGCAGCAGGCCCCTGTACACCAACCAGCCTCAAACACAACATATTCAGCACGGTGGTTGTTTTGGGTGTCCTTCCCTGCTGTTTACATGAACAGCATGTTAAAGTAGCACCACATTTCTAATATTGATTTGCATAGTGGTGGAAGAAGTACTCAGATCTATTGCTTAAGTAGGGGCGTAGGTTTGATGTCAATGTTTGGTTGGGGCCACATGAAGCTGAGGCTTCGGGGTCCTGTAGTCTGCTGAATTTTTTTGTGCACCAAATTGTGTAACTTTTCTGCATCAGTTTATGGTGGAAATATCTTTTAGGTCCTGTGCAGCTTTTATGTTTTTATTGAGGGGAACAAATCCTAAATATTGAGGGGGGCGTGCTCCATGTATCTCTCCGTAATCATATGCACTGAAGTAGAAGGACCACAATATAAAAGTTGAGAAAAAAGAGTAAAAGTACAGATTGTAACCAAATTGTAAGTTTAAAAAGTAGAAGTTCTGCGACTGATATTATTATAGTTTTTGTAAATGTAGTGAAGTAAAAAGCACGTGTCCTTTTAAAATGGAGTGAAATAAAAGTATAAAGTAGCAGAAGATAGAAAAACCCATGTAAGTACAAATACCTCAAAACTGGAGTAAATATAATTAGTTACTTTCCACCAAATTATAACCTGCAAAAACAGATTTCTCTTTGTTAACACAACACTGACATCACAGTTGTAGCAGTTCCAGTTTCAAGGTATACCGTGATATCTAAGTTGACGATTACATTTGCTTACCTACGATATTAACAAAAAAAAAAAAAAATGCAACTGGACAATAAAATCTCAACTTTACTTTAGTTATTTTATTTAGGTTATTTCAAAAGGGAGACTTTTTTCACAAACTTCCATTTAAAAATGGCTTTAAGTTTATAGTTTTAAAAAAAAGGGTTGTTTAACCAGAAATAACTCTTCCATATTAATTCATTCAAGGGTCATTCTGACTGAAAATAATTCTGTGATACCATAAAATCGCGATGTTTTCTGAGACGGCTATCATCTCGTGAAAATCTCATACCATTGCAACCCTAGTGTATATTTGGCTGTTTACATAGGTAACATATATAGACAGGAAGCAACGTTAGTATTTATACGGAGTTGTGTTTTTGCCCCCTTGATGAATGTAAGTCCATTTTTCACTCTTCTTTTTGCTCTGTTTTGGTCTCCTCCAGCACTTATATCCGTCTCTATAGCTGCTAATTGCTCAGCTGTGTCCTTCAGCTAGTTGCTAACTGTGTCTGTCTGCCACTTGCTGAGCAGGTAGTGTACGGCAGGTTTTACCAAGCGGTCCCTTTGATTTTTCTGCTGAAAAATGAAGCCAGTGCTTGAGTACTGAAAACTGCAGTTCATTGAATGGCCACTTGAGGCTCCAAAACAGAGTGAATCCTCATAGACCTCTATGACCAACTTTACAGCAGAAATAAACATGTTAACAGCCTGGTCCAAAAACAATTTTGATCTTTATAGCTAATTTCAACATTCATGACAGCTGCACAGGGGGTAACATTTTTCTATAACTCATCCATTTACTTTTGAAGGCCCGAAGCTCCATAGAGCCGAGGCCGAAAAAAAAAAAATTTCAAACTAGAGACTTCAACAAACCAGTGGGTGGCGTCACGGTAGCTACGTCCATTATTTACAGTCTGTGGTTTTTAATAATAAGAGTGACACCTTTCACCTTTTTGTAAACCGTTGTTCTTGTAAAAATATTGATTATAGTTGCTTCAATGTCAAAATTCTCTAACTGATCTCCCAATGTTCACCTCCACCTCATGGATTAACGTACTTTAATACTTTATGTAACAATCTTGGTCCAAGAACGTTTATTAGCCCAAACCATTTAAAGGAGTTGGATTGGCTCCATGTTTAAGGTAGAATGCAACAGTTAGAAACTTATTATGGTCTGTTACATTTTACAAGGTCTATGTCCAAATATTTTACAGGGTGTTTTCAGCATGTTTGGGATTCTACTGGCCTGAATACAAGGGCTAGGATATCTGATCTGAAAAAACCTGAAAATTACTCATGAAATTAAAATTGCATTTCATTTATTTGTAGCAGCCCACCACGATTAAAACCTCTGCCGTTTGGCTGTTGATTGCTTCCCACTCACTCTGAGAACAGACGGAGCAGCAGAACGAAGGAGCACAGAAAGTGTAACCGTTCATTGCGCTGGGTCTAAATGTTTGTGTTCGCTCACAGACAGCTGCTCCTGTCATCCGTCAATCTTATCTGATCAGCTCTGATCGGATCAACTGATCACCTATTAACCCCACAACTCAAAACTCCACAAACCGCTCCCAAGGAAAAAAGAAAGACCTGCAAAAACTCAATATGTAGAGGGGAACACAGACTGATACACAGCGACACACAGGCAGAAACAAGAAAAGGAAAGTTACACCATCGTCAGCTACTGCCACACATATTTGTTTGTATTACGTAGGGCTGAGCAATATATCAATATTATATCTATCATGATGTGAGACTTGATATCATCTTAGATTTTGGATGTTGTAATTTCAATAATTATCTTTTCTGGTTTTAAAGGCTGAATTACAGTAAAATCATGTCATTTTCTGAGCTTACCAGAATGTTCTAGCTGTTCTATTATTTGCCTGGACACACTTAGTCATTATATCTACATTACTGATGATTTTTTTAACACAAATCTCAATGTGTAAATATTTTGTGAAAGCACCAATAGTCAGTCCTACAATATCGCAATGTTGATATCAATATATTTGGTCAAAAATACAGTGATATTAGATTTTTCTCTGTATCGCCCAGCCATAATGTGTGAAAATGGGAGTAGTTAGTTGCATAATGTCATTCCCTTTTTGTGTTTGGCTCCTAGCCTAGACTACAGGAGTCTTATTTGTAAACACTGCGTACGCACAAAACAAGGTCTGAAAGAGGGGTACGCCATTTCCCACAAAAGTTGTGATCTATAAAAACAGACTTAGACCGATGCTTACGAACATTTTGGAGACAGGAAATTGGTGACGCAGATGGTGAGGTGGAAGCTTGAGTTTAAAAATTGTTGAATATTTTTTAGCTAAGCCAAGCATGTTTGGCTTTTATCCACATGTACATTTTTAGCATGTATCATGTGCACTGTTTTATAAATGAGACCCCAGGACCGCAGCGGAAATAATGAATTTAACTGTAAGACAGGAAGCAACATTAGTATTTATTTGGAGTTGTGTTTCTGGCCCCTTGATGAATGTAAGCCCATTTTTCACTCTTCTTTTTGCTCTGTTTTGGTCTCCTCCAGCACTTATATCCGTCTTTATAGCTGCTAATTGCTCAGCTGTGTCCTTCAGCTAGTTGCTAACTGCGTCTGTCTGCCACTTGGTGCTGAGCATGTAGTGTACTGTGGGTATTTACCAAGTGAAACCTCCAGATTTTTCAGCCGAACAATGAAGTCAGTGTGGAAATGCCAAAAACCGCAGTTAATCAAATGTCCACTTGGGTCTGGCTCTAAAACATTCAAAACACATTTGTGTTCTATGTGTTAATTCATTGAATAAAATCAAAATCAAACAGGTGATGCCAATAATAGCTCATTGATGTGCTGCATGCTCAGCCTCAGTGAGTACTAGAGAAGTTTCAGGGTTCAAATAATTGACAAAAAACATTATTGCGATCACAAAATCCATACGAATGACTATTGTAATGCTGGAGTAGAAACAAGTATTTCTTCTTGTCAGAAATTATCCATTGGGCTGCCTTTTGTTGTTGTTGTTTCTCCTCCTCTGTGCCGCTGCATCACATCCGCAGCTGATTGCACCAAAGAGTAGCATGAAAGTCACTCTGCAGCAAAATCTGGGGACCAAAATATCCCCAGAAATCCACTGCACAGCAGTTAGACTTGCAAAAAACTCTGTTTAACTCTTTGAATCTCCAACTTTTAAGGGGCAGCCCCCGTTGTTTTGTTTGGACCTGTAGCACATCATGTCCTTTTTAATCTCCAGTAATGTCCTTTCTCTACCTGCAGTATTTTTGCAGTGACTGTGAGCTCCCAGGTGAGAGGAGGGAAACAGGAGACCCTGTGTGCCCACATCCACGGCCCCACCGAGCCTGTCTCTCTGACCATCGCCCTCGAAATGGACTCTGGCAGAACGGCCATCCTGGAGGAGGCTGTCGAAAGGGACTTTTACCGCTGCTTAAACTTCCAGGTCTGACTCAACATGTGTACACACAGTTTGGCAATTTGCAGAGTGGCGTGTCATATTTCACTTTAGATAATTTGCTCTTTGGGATTTGCTTGTGCACCGTCAGTGGCAGAGCACATCTTAACTTTTAATGTTTTTAGTGGTTAAATGCATCCGTGAGGTTTACAGGCGCAGTGTACTTTCCTCTCCTCATCCTCTAACCCCCCATTAAACTAATGGCACAAATACCACAGTCATTATGTACCTAATTATCCAGCTGGCGCCATGACTGAGGCTGTCAACGCCAATGGTTCTCTGTAAATTAGTGCTCTGGTTTCCGTCACACCGCTGCCCGCTGTTACGCAACTTACGGGGCTTGCTCCATATTGATGCGAAACGACCTGCCGACCCCAATCAGCTCTGTGACAATAGCACTTAGTTTCACTTCATTCCCCAGTGTTTGGCCCTGCGGCAGGCTGAGTCTGGCATTTGTCTATCTGCAACTAAACAAAGGCTGCTTTCTGCCAAAGGCTAGCTATGTACCTGCATTCCTCTGGACTACACCCCCCTGCTCCCGACCCCCTACCCTCAGTCTCACAACACACACACACACAAGGAGGAGAAAAAACACCCCTCACAAATTTTGGAAGTGGTTCAAGTCCCTGTTATATAATAGCAGCTACATTAGCAAGTGAAAACATATGCTACACAAGGATGACGACATTTCATAATTAACCCCGTGTAGTGGAAGAGGTCTGTTGCTCAATTTGTACCATTATAGTTGACAGATGTTGCACTGCAGAGACAAAATGTACAATCTAGAGAAGTGCTTCTCAGCTGGGCACAAGTTGTGCTTCTGCACAAAACTAAATTTAAAAGCACCCTCCCCTTTCTTTCTTTCTCTCCTCCTGAAGATTCAAATATCCCCTGGTCCTCTCTGACACGTGTGTTTTTCTGGTGTTTCAGGTCCCTACAGTGCGCAGCAAAACTGTGGCATCCATTAACGTCACCATTCAGGGTGAGAGCGCCTCGATGAGCAAGAAGTCCAAAATCCTCATCGAGCCTCCTGGTTTCATCCACATCATCCAGACCGATAAACCCATCTACAAACCTGGACAGACTGGTTAGTGTTGAATGCTGCGGTGTTATTACGCTGATCGTGTCCAACAGGAGGAAGTTCTAAAGCGTCTGAGCCTCCTGCTGTGAGGTAGAGTTGCTGCTGCTCTGCTGCAGTCGCACTGTTCATACAGCCCACATCATCTCCTCTGCACTGCTTACAGATTCAGCTGCACTTGCACATTTTGGACTACATTAGAATATCTGCATAATGCTGAGCCATTACTTGACAACTTTAGGAATTATGTCTGTATTCAGCACACAGAAGAACGGTGGTTCCTCAAGAGTTCTTGGTAGAGGAAGTGTGCAATAAAATATATGTAAGAACACATCCGTCAAATCACAATTCAAAGCCCACGGTACTTTTAAATACATTGATAGTCTTCTTAACTTTGATGTAATTTTTGGAACAATCAAAGTGTTAGTGTCAGATTAGTATAACTGAAAATGGCAAAAACATAAAAGGCAGAATTTGAATATACATTGTTCTCCTGCAGCTCTTCGCACTCTTTACTAAGCCCCTCCCACCAGACGACGATGGGCACGTGCTTCATACAGTGGCCCAGTGTTTTCCTAGACAGACCTTTGGTTAGCAGCTGTAGCGGCTCAAATTTGGCCAGTGCCAGTGGGTCTAGGTTGTGTAACGGCAGCAACAGAAAGTTTGCTGATCTAACGGGGAGTTGGGGCTGTCTGGTCCCCCATAGCAAGGGGTTCGCACTGGCTGGATTAGGGTTAATAGATAAATATGACGCTTTTGGCTCCAGTTAATAAGTCAAGTCAAGTCAGGATTTATTTCTAGAGCCAATTAAAATGACGGCAGTCGACCAAAGTGCTGCACCTGGGTACAGAGTTAAAACAACATCAGTAATAAAAATAGAATAGATGTAGAAAACAATGATAAGAAAACAGAGCAAACAGTGCAAACATTAAAATAGCAATTTAAAAAACTTGAGATCATCGTGCTCGGGCTGAATCATACGCCAGGTGGAAGAGAAAGGTTTTTAGGGAGGATTTAAGTCTCTAGGGACTGGGAAGATCGAATGTGAAGGGGGAGGCTGATTCTAGCAACATTTTCACTCCATCTCTGAAACACTTGCACACAAGCCTGGCAGACTAGAGCCTGACACATTGGTCATTACTGGTTGATATCGGCTGATTGTCGAGATGTTGGTATTGGCGTTGTGAACTACAGATATGTGGAAACGTAATATTTTCATTGTAATTTAGATAAAACAGTCTGTAATTTCTTAAATTGTCCAGCAGGGGGCTCTGACCATAAAGGCCAAAACACACTTGCGGCAAACGTTGCATGTCAAAAACCGCGCCCCTATTGTTTTCAACGTTCAACCCCACACAGGCGGCAGCCCCATGGCACTTTACGCCACTGCCCTATTTCCAGCCTCACTGTTCCTGGAATTAAATGCATCCCCCCTCCCAATTCGCTCTCTGCTTGTACATACTGGCCCCTGTAGCAGCTCGACTCCTCTCCTCACCACTGATGCAAAGAGAACTCTTTGGCTGTGTCTCGTGTGTGATACAGACTGGATGAGGACAGATTCATTGTTGAAGTTGAGAAATATCCTGAGCTAATCAGGCAACAACTCTGTCATTATAAAGACCATTGCCAAAAAGATATTTGTCTGTTGTCGTCTTTTGCCGAGCTGCTGAGTGTCATGTCCAGGGTGTGCGGGTGGTGGCACGTGATGAGCACCACATGACAGGTTACTTAATGCCTTTTTCCTCATGTTTTTGACAGAAATCGTTTGCTCAGGGTTCAAAGGTTAAAATACTTGAGGAAGGTTACTAAAAGCAGCACATGAAAAGTGATGTCGCTCCAGGTTTCAAAGGGTCAAGGGTCAAGCTCCAAAAACACTGAATCCTGCATTTCTCAGAATGCAAGGCATGTGCCATTAGACCATCACTCTTGAGGGGCTCTGTCCAGTCTGAGAAAAGTGATGTCATCGGGGTTATTTTGGCTTCTGCTCGGGGATTTTTCATAGATATTCTGTTGAATATCTCGGGGTTTTACCAGGCAAGGGGGGTCTAACAAAAACATGCTGTTGAGTAGCATTATGGGAAGTGCAGTATCAAGTGTTTTTAGAGATTGGACCACCACTTCTTCAGGGAAAATGATGTCTTGGCCTATGCTGCTTCAATTTTGACCGTCCATCCATTTTCATCTGCTTATCGGGGCCTGGTCGCGGGGGCAGCACGCCAAACAAACTCTCCAGCAACGCTTTCCAGCTCCTCCTGGAGGACATCAAGGCCAGATGAGATCTATAATTCCTCCAGTGTGTTCTGGGTCTGCCCCCAATTTTGACCGTACTTTATTAAATCAGTCCCTGATTTTCATGGAATAACAATGCTTAAGTGCTGCAGTGCCCCTTCAACAATAATATGTTGATACATTTTATTGAAAAGGTGCCTTTTAAACCACCCAAGGTCACCTTAGCTGAATTTGGTCTGTAAGAATAGTGCCGTCTTTTTGTTTTGTCTTCTAACAGATGTTCCTCTTCATCCCACCTGCTGTACGGTGGGATTTTATTCAGTTTGTTTTCTGTATTTTCTGTCTGGTGTTATGTATTTGTGTTTCTGAGTTATTTTTAGAGAATAAATTGACACTAATTCCTTTTTTTTTTCTCTTTTCTTTAAAGTCAAGTTCCGAATCGTCTCCATGGACGCCAATTTCATCCCCGTCAGTCGAGTGGTGAGTTTTATTTATCCATTTTTGCCCTTCAGAACAATGTGATATTGCATGATGAGTGTAGTAATTCCAGCCAGCGAACTTTGTAATCTGGTGTGATTTCTACCAGGCAGCCGGTGAATCTGAAGAGCGAGGTCTATTTTGGTTCAGAGAGTGGGAGGTGAAAGAAGGGCTGTTTGTTGATTTTGAAGACAGCGTGGGCGTGAAGCGCTGTGTGGAGTAGTGTGATAAACATGCTGTCAGAGTTCATTTGGCACACACTGCATTTGACCCAAACATCTGAATCAATACGGGCTCAAGGCCTTTTCCGTTTGTGTGGAGAAGCTAAAAACACAACTGCGTGCAGCGAACGTGAAATTAATTCAGATGTATCATGTGATGATGTAGGCTGGTGGAAAGTAGTGTGTCCCCTCAGCTCTGGAGATGGATTCAGATGGTCACATTGGAAACAATAAAGCTGGAATTTATAGGATCCTCATTTATTTACCCACACTGTGTCATAGTATCCAACACTGTGTTGCTTCCAGTGCTTGATTAAAGATGTGTGGGTTAAATATTGAAAGTATTTTCATGACCACACCATAATATCAAACATAAAAATACTGTTGTACATCATTTTGTACACATTTCCTTATAAAGTTTGGGATCTTGACTCTAATTTAAAAAAAATGTCCGTGGGTTTGAACAGTTTGAGTTTCTGGGTCAAATGTGAATCAAAAATACCTTTTCCCTCAGATTTTAGTCGTTGTAGATGACACTTTTCTTTGTTTGCTCAGCCATGGTGAATATTGCCAACCTCCCCGTTCTTGTTTGTCAAGTTGTTGCTGTGGAAAAACAGACAAGATAAAGATTTTTTTTCTGTAAACTAATTTTACAAGAGTGTTCTAATTGCAAATATTGTGCAAATTCTATGTTCAGCTTATTAACTTCACTTTTTTCCCTTCTTTTTCAGTACAAAGTGGTGGAGCTGCAGGTAAGCTTTCTTAAAATTCATTGTAATGAGACCCTGTACTGTCCTAGCTAATGGTCAAGTGTGGTTTTATGTGATGAGAGTGTGCCACGTCATCTTGTTCACGACAATACCGGCATAATTTTTAAAATAATAAAAATTTATATCATGATATTCGCGATATTTCGACTTGTTGGCATATTGATGTCATACTGTTACCCACGGCAACAACAAGCATGGCTGAAAGCAAAATTATAACCAGCTCAACTCTCTTGCCGTGCGCACACAGGAGACAGTGTCATGGAACAGTTTTTGTTCACGTTTGCTTCCCCTGTTTCGTAAGATAAATTATTGAAAGTTGTTTTTGAAGTGCGTGACAGAAGTGTGTTTTGAGAACAACCTGTTCAACGCATCAATATCTTCGGATGCCATTAAAGTAATAATGACTATAATAATAATAATGTCAAAATATTATTTACAGACTGATTTGACAGACGATCACTGCTGCCACGATCACTGGAAAGTCTGGTCGAGAGGCTTCCACAGAGGAGCGCCCAGTTTGCACCAGCTTTCTAAAGACGTTATTTACTTCACTCAAATTGGCAGTGCAGTTAGTGGAGCATTTCACCCTCTGCGCGTGCTTTGTGAATTAAGACGGTATCTGTTTGCTCCATTTTTACCGGTTTAGCGGCCGCAAAAGCCACGCAATTCTTTTGTGAATTTGGCCCTCAGTCATTTAGGATTTTGGTTAAAAGCTTTACAAGACGATGGTTTTTATTCAAACAAAAACTTGCGCCATCTGATAATTTGACACAATTTACGACAGGAAAAAAATCTGCACTTAGCAGAATGGAGTAGGATTTATGTTGCTTTATTACAGAGGGTAAAAAACAAAAACAATTTTGTGTGCATACATACTATGTGACACTCTGTCAAGCCGCAGTTTGTTTGTTCCTTCCCTCTTAAACTTCAGTTGCTTATGCTGGTCACCTGCAGCAGATAGCCATGAGTGATGATCTCAACCGTTAATGAATGTCTTTATATAGGATCCCAATTCAAACCGCATCGCCCAGTGGTTGGATAGGACACTTGTTAGCGGCATCCTTGATCTTTCCCACCCCATGATTCCTGAGGCGGCACAAGGAACCTACATGATCACCGCAATGACAAACAAAGGAGAGCAAATTTCCCACAGCTTTGACATCAAGGAATACGGTGTGTTTCAGTTACAGACAAAATAGAAAATAGAAGAATGTGTTTACCAAAATAATTTATTTGATCTATGTCAATTTGTGTGGTGAGTGTTTTGATTGTGTTTCCTTTGCTTTAGTTTTGCCAAAGTACGAGGTAAAGGTTCATCTACCCAGTGTGATCACCATCCTGGACAAAGAGGCAACGATTAAGATTTGTGGAAAGTAAGTGTCCCACTTTAACAGGACAGACAGAAGTTAGCAAGGGCAGTGAAGTTTAGGATAGTAGCCATTTATGAAGGTCAATCTATCCTCATTTTTTGTATATTAACCATAATGACACTGCAGTTATTTTGCATATATTTAAATTTTCTTAGAGACTTGAAGCTTAAAGGGTTATATTCTTGAGTGTTTCCCGTTACGTTAAATGGACTAATGTACGGAGTAACGTACAAAGTAACAAATGGACTAACGTACGAAGTAACAGACTAATGTACGAAGTAAAGTACCAAGTAACAAATGGACTAATGTACGAAACGTACAAAGTAATAGACTAATGTACGAAGTAAAGTACAAAGTAACAAATGGACTAATGTACGAAGTAACGTACAAAGTAACAAATGAACTAATGTACGAAGTAACGTACAAAGTAACAAATGGGCTAACGTACAAAGTAACGGACTAATATACAAAGTAACGCACAAAGTAACAAATGGAGTTTTTTTCAGTTTGACTTTACGGATTAGCCAGTTAGCATCATTCACATCTGACATGATGGATATTGTGCTGTTTTCTCAGGTGATACTATACCTGCTGTCTGGGGGATGATATCAACCTGAAATGCTAAAATCTAAAATCAGGATCGTTTTCATCCTTGTGCCTTTTCCTGCAGATACACATATGGTAAACCTGTTGTTGGTTCAGTGAAGGCAACGATGTGTCGAAATGCCGTCAGGTTTTACTGGTATTCAAGTGCCCAAGAAAGTGACCTCTGCAAGACGTACGACCTGACAGTGAGTATCCCAGATAAATAAAAACGTGACTTGCGGTAACTGCAGTTTACTTCACTGTGTCTACTTTCTTTTGTTTGATATTGACTCTTACTATCTCGTAGACAGATAAAGGTGGTTGTGCAACACAAATTGTGAACATGACAGAGTTTTCCCTCGACAAGAACATGTACGATGACAGCTTTGAGGTGGATGCGGAAATGGAGGAGTACGGCACAGGTATGTGGACTCAGTACACAGGCTGGATACTGTCACTGAGTCATGATTAGTTCCTGATGAGCTCTGATCCGTATGTTTACGACCATCTAGGGGTAATTCTCAAAGGCAATGGGCGGACTAGCTTCAGCAGTCACATCAGAACTGTCACCTTTGAGGACGTACCTGCAGCGTACAAGCCTGGCATCCCACTGGAGGGAAAGGTAATCAGTCTCATTATTGACCACTGAGAGCTATAGAGTGGCAAGACTCTGCAGGGATGGCAGTGAGTCAGGCCAGTCGGAGGAAGAGCTATCAGAGCTGTAGTGAAATCTGACTGCTTTGTCCCTGCAACTTGGGACAACTTGTCTGAAAGGCTGAAAATAACTGTGTTGCTTTCTAACGTGTTTACAGGTTAAAATGGTTGGTGCAGACAACAAAGCTGTTGCCAATGAGGAGGTGTATCTGTTTGTTGGCGATTCTCAAAACGTAACGCTCTCGACAGACATGAGAGGCATGGCTTCATTTTCTTTGGACACTGGCGACTGGAAGGGCACCTTAACTCTGAGGGTTGGTTACTGTTTCTCAGAGACATTTTTTATTCTTGCACAATTAATTCAGTTCAAGGGCTTCATATTAATAACCAGCTTGGTATTAATCAATGATACAATCCATATGTAATTAACGAATCTTTGCACCATATCGATGATGTTTCAGGTGAAGAACACAGACCTAAATTATCATGAAAGGAATCTGTTTTTGAGAATTGGTTGATGTTGGAAAGCTGAGTCAAAATGTGACCTTTGACCTGTGGTTGTTGTGTCAACAGGCGAGGTCTAGAAAGACGGAGGACACTGAGCCATATGTGGCCAATCTGCGCAGACCAGAGTACAGGTCGGCGTACCACCACGTCTCAGCATTTTACTCTAAGAGCAATAGTTTTCTGAAGCTCATGCAGGTGAGCGGGAAGATCTCCTGCGACAAAGATGCCACTGTACGTGCTCAGTACATCATCCAGGGGGAGGAGCTAAAGAAGGGACAGGAAGTCCTCGACTTCTTTTACCTGGTAAGACCCATGTGATGGGTTATGAGCTACTGTCAGTGTGACATCCATCATATTTCGAAGTCACATCTCGCCTACATTTGTTAACTTTAAGTTGAACAGTAATTAAACCAGGCTCCAAAAGGTTTTTTGCAGAAACAAAGTGGGGCTAATTGCACACACAGGCAAACATACATTAAATGTATCTGCTGTGTGTTATGTTTGATTGTAGGTGATGTCCAGAGGTGGAATTGTGCAGCACGGTCGTGTCCCAGCGGCTGTTAAAGCAGGAACAGGTACAGACTATTACTTAAACTAAGGCAGCCATCTTAGAGGATAAATCTGGTGATGATCTGTATTTCCCTTATTGTCAGATACTTTCATACGATCATTTGTCACATGTCCTTGTCTCTGTTTTTGCTGCCTCAGTCAACAAAGGAGAGTTGTCCATACCACTCAGTCAGGTTACAAACCTGGCACCATTTGCCCAGGTGGTGGTTTACACTGTGATGCCCAGCGGAGAGGCTGTGGCCGATAGCCAGGACTTCCCCATTCAGCTCTGCCTCAATAATAAGGTACCGCCTGAATGACCCTTTTTTATTCACAATAAACTACACATTTCCGATTATTTTGAGTCTGTTCTTGTGACCTGACGTCCTCCTCTCAGCTCCCAAACTAATGACTCTCCACCTCGGTGTCTTCTGTGCAGGTGTCTCTGAAGTTCTCCTCGCTGCAGGAGCTTCCCGCAGAGAAGACCACGCTCAATCTCCAGGCTCACCCAGGCTCCATGTGCTCCGTCAGAGCCATCGACCAGAGTGTCCTCCTGCTGCAGCAAGAGCAGGAACTCACTGTCGACTATGTACGACACAATCTTGAGCACTGGTTGACCCCATATGTACCTTTACCAACACCTGAACATGCTGTTTCTATTGTAAAAACTGTACTTGAGTAATTTAGGCAGTGTGGAGTGTGGACTAGTAGTCAGACCTGAGTCTTGCCTTTGCAGAGTGCAAAAGCCCCTTAATCAGCATTTGGACTATTTCAAGTCATGATAATCAAATATTATGACAGCCTCATGTTATTAATACCTCCATGGCGAATGAAGAATCCAAAAAACTGAGAAATGTCAGTCACTCAACTTGTGCCGTATAGTTAAATGTCTTTTATTTAGTTGTATGCTTGGTACTTCCCAAACAGACGGCTCCTAACAACAGGGAACTAAACCGAAAGTGAAACTTATTTGTGCTCTCTTCAAAGCCAGGCTCCACTGGCAGTGATTTTACTTCACTGAGCAGGGGAGCTGCTGCGTTAGGGTAGTGTCAATCACTTTGTGTTATTATATTGACTTTGGTGAATCCGAGCTAACCCTGAACAGCACCGTAGTCACATGCTAAAACAAGCTAACTGATTGGTGCAGCTGTAAACCAGTTGCTCCCCTGTTCATCCATCCATCCATTTTCATCCGCTTATCTGGGCAGCAGGCCAAGCAAAGCGCCCCAGACGTCCCTCTCCCCAGCAACGCTTTCCAGCTCCGGACCCCAAAGTGTTCCCAGGAAAGATGAGATATGTAATCCCTCCAGCGTGTTCTGGGTCTGCCCCGGGGCCTCCTGCCAGTGGGATGTGCCTGGAGGCGCCCAGGAGGATCCTGATCAGATGTTGAACCACCTCAACTGACCTCTTTCGACACGAAGGAGCAGCAGCTCTACTCTGTCCGAGCTCCTCACCATATCTCTAAGGCTGAGCCCAGGCATCCCACGGAGGAAACGCATTTCAGCTGCTTGTATCCGTCACCTCATTCTTTCTGTCACTACCCAGAGCTCATGACCATAGGTGAGGGTTGGGACGTAGATGGACCAGTAAATCGAAAGCTTTGCCTTCCAGCTCAGCTCCCTCTCCACTAGGACTGCATCACTGCAGAAGCCGCACCAAACCGCGATCCATCTCACGCTCCATTCTACCCTCGCTCATGAACAAGACCCCGAGATACTTGAACTCCCTCACTTGAGGCAGCAGCAGCACTGTTTGTGTCAGTGCAGTGTGGCTTTGAGCTCAGAGAGGGCTGTTTGTTTGGGAAACACTAAGCGTACGACTGGATAAATTAGACTTGATTATACTGCACGAATTGTGTGTCTGCTGTATTCAATTAAACATAAGAAGTTTGTGCTCTAGAAAAGGATCAGCACTCAGTGAATAACCTCCTAAGCCCTATGATAAGCTATTATGGCAAGGCTTAACTATACAAACCAGTGAGCAGTGACAACTAACATGTCTTTGGGGTCATCGGGTGGGAACCTCCTTTCCCTAGTGTTTCGTCTAGTTGGTCCCACGACACCTCCAGGAGGCTAGACAGTGATCTCTGGTGTGCCAGAGACTCACTGCTCCCCGCACCAACCCACTAACCTCCTTTACCCTACTTACACATGGCTTTCTCAGCCCAAACAGCACTGCCACCTTCAACCAGACCCACGCTCTGTACATGCGAGCTCCAGGTAGAAGTGCTGTGCTGATACTACCTTTCCTACCACATTCACCGTACTCTATTTCACACACTACATAGCATAACTCCAATATAAGCAAAAGTTAAAGGAGATAGATAAA
The DNA here is from genome assembly GCA_026686955.1 of Epinephelus cyanopodus. Taxonomy (NCBI): domain Eukaryota; kingdom Metazoa; phylum Chordata; class Actinopteri; order Perciformes; family Serranidae; genus Epinephelus; species Epinephelus cyanopodus. The sequence goes on from CM048918.1 coordinate 39,036,737, forward strand.
CTCATAGAGCATGAGATGGATGTCAGGCCACCTAGGTGGAAGGAAGTTCAGGTGTACAAAGGCTTCTTCTGCTCCAGGGCCTAATGGAGTCCCCTACCGGGTTTATAAAAGTGCGTCTGAAGGCAGGAATACCAGGTTTTTCAGGGTGTTTAGAGCACACTAGCATGATCTGGCACCAGATTCAGGCAGCGAAGATTAAAAAAAGGGACCTGCATGTAATATTTTTAGATCTTGCAAATGCGTTTGGTTCAGTACCGCACAGCCTCATTTGGAGTGTGTTTGACTACTTCAAAGTGCCACAGGTAGTTGTTAAATTAGTGGAGGCATACTTTCAGGATATTAGGTTGTATCTAAGTACGGCAGGCTTCACAACAGGTTGGCAGAGGCTAGAAATAGGCTCATTACTATGGCGATGGAAGTAATCATCAGGGCTTCTGAGTGGGTGGTAGGTGGGGAGAGACGGCACAGTGTGTTTTGAAAACTCATTCGTTGCAGACCACCTACAGTACACTTTGAAGGAAAAGCTGTGGCCATTTAAAATCAGTCCGCGGCCCCTGGGCTGGACTTTGGACATGCTTGCTTTAAGTGGACTGGTGGACTGTCCTGTATCTGCTGCCTGTCCTGATGACTCACTCAGGCTCGTGTTCATGTGTGTGTTTTGTGCAGGTGTACAGCCAACTGCCTGTCCAGAGGTTGGTGGGATACAACTTTGATGTTGAGGACTTTGAGCCATATCCCTGCTTCCCTGTGCCGATGCCAGAGCCAGAGCCAGAGCCAGAGCCAGAGCCAGAGCCTGAGCCAGAGCTCGAGCCTGAACAAGAACTAGAAGATGTGGATGCAGCTGGTCGATCGAAGCGCTCGGTCTTCTTTGGGCCGCCCAGTGGGAAGAATGATGTCTACAGCATCTTTAAAGTAGAAATTTGATCATTTTTCTTGACTGTCACAGACTACGCCAGTGGTTTTCAAGCTTTGGATGCCCAAGGGCACCAAAGGGCGAAATCCCAAGGCACACCTGTGTTTATATCATAAGAATGAAAATTTTGTTGTCATTTAGAACCTGAGACCTGTAGTTGTCCTCTGTTTTATCCTGTGTGTTCATCGGGGGTGACCAAATCATGTACAGTATATCACTTCACAATCTTGTATTTGGTTTTCATCATCTCTCTCTCTACTTCTAGGAAATTGGAATCAAAATTGTGACCAACTCCGATGTGAAAAAACCTCACAACTGCCTTGAAAGGAACTATGAGTTATTTTTCTATGATGCTGGTATGTTTTAGTGATTGCCACAGGTGGTTTCCATTTCATATGACCCCAGAATGTAACTGTAACATACTGTTTAGAAACTGACAAACGTGGAATGATTACACTTCTTGGAGACGTAATGGTTGCAAGTGTTGCGATGGAAAAGGAGCTTGATGTTGGAGAGGCAGAGGCTGGAAAGACCAAGGAAACTATCAGAACATACTTTCCTGAGACCTGGATCTGGGAGCTGGTTTCTGTTGGGTAAGTTTAGTTGTATCATCGGACTTTTTATATCCGTGTGTGTTTCTAGATCTCGTGGACTCTCCGGTTCCCATGGCCTTCAACATGATGCCGCAGAGTTCAGGACATGGTGTGCTGAGAAAAGAGGAGGAAAAGAAAGAGACCGTCAGGACGTTCTTCCCCGAGACGTGGATCTGGGACCTAGTTCCTGTGGGGTAATGATAACATATCATATTAAAAAGGGGTGAAATATTGTACTTTTTTTGTTGTTGTTGATGTATTTTCAGGCAATTGTACATTTTGAACGGATGTTTGAAAATATATTTTGGCTTATTATTAGCGGTAGTGATGCGAGAGATTCAGGTTATCTTAGAAGAAATTTTTCAAAATATCACGTTGAAGTGGCAAAGCAGCACCCTGAGTGAGATATTGACACATAGAAACATTACTGCAGTAGTTAACCCTCCATCTTCTCTCCCCCACTGTCACCCTTTCACACTCACACACAAACACACGCTGCTGTGCTCAGTCTGCATCTCAGTCTGTGTCCTCAGTCCTGACAACTGTGTGACTGCTGGATATAGTTTGTGGCCCGTTTTGGTTCAGGTGGTTGATTAACCCATACTTTGCTGGTTGCACGGCACAGATTATTTAGGTGAAGCTGAAATGATTCCTGTAGTTAATAAATGCTGCTTGAGCCTTAGATTTATGCAAGACTGGGGACGAACTGATAGTTCTTATTTAACAATTTTTAAAGATATTTTTTGGGCAATTTTGCCTTTTAATTGATCGGACAGCTCAGGGTGAAGGGGGAGAGAGGGAGTGACATGCAGCAAAGGGCCACAGGCTGGAGTCAAACCCGGGCCGCTGTGGCAACAGCCTTGTACACGGGGCGCCTTCTGTATCCACTAAGCCACTGACGCCCCTTATTTAACATTTTGTTATTGATTTTTTTGCTGCATGTTTTTTTAATGTATCATTTTATTTTTTTCATATGATTTTTTTTTTTTTTTTTTAAAGATTATTTTTTTCGGGGTTTTGCCTGTAATTGACAGGAGAGGGTGAAATGGGGGGGTGAGAGAGAGTTGGGGGGGTTGACATGCAGCAAATGGTTGTGAGCCGGAGTGGAACCTGCGACCGCTGCAGTGAGGCATCGCCTCTGTATATGGGGAGCCGGCACTACGCTACCAGCGCCCCTTTCATATGATCTTTTTTCACATAACTTTTTTTTTTTTTTTTTTTTTTTAATTTTCTTTTTCTTTTTGTTTTTATTTATTATTTATTTTATTTAAATATGAATGTGTATAAATGTTTGTGTGTATGTATGTATATAAATGTTTAGATATATATGCATGTGTGTGTATATATGTGTAAAAATATATATAACGATTATTTTCATTGTTGACTAATCTTTCGGTTATTTCTTCAATTAGTCGACTAATCATTTCTAATCTAATGTCTTGTACTCATGCCACTCACGTTTTAGTTCACTGTCATGGGAGAGTGTGTAAAGCTGCCAATATTTGAGCGTAATAAGCTGCAATAAGAGTATTTTGGGGTACTTTTATAGTACTTTTCTATAAAAATGACTCAAACCAATTACTTGACTACTGAAATAGTCACTGATTATTTTAATAGTCGATTAGTCATCGATTAGTCGACTGATCATTGCAGCCCTAAAATATATATATATCTCCCCTCATCTTTTCTTCTAGCACCACTTGGAGGTTGACATTTTAAGCTTTTACGCAAAAAATACTTGCATTTTTTGTTAATAGCAAACACATGCAAAACTAATGAGACTCCCATCAACCTGAGCTGTACTTTGTGTTTACTGCTAATTGGCAAACATCAAAGGTGAAGTGTGTAAGATTTAGGGGGATTTGGTGGCGTCTAGTGGTGAATTACACATTGCAACCAGCTAAAACTTCTCCTGGTTAGAATTCCTACAGTGTTGATTGTTCAGAAGGTTTTTTACCAGGAGCTGAATTATCCACAGAGGTTTCTTCCTCTCCAAAACAAACAGACCAGGTGATTTAAACCACCAGAAACACTGAATAAAGCGGTGTCATGTTACAAAGCAGTGGGACCATGGTCACTGCTCATTGTAGTTGGGCTTCTTGCTGTGGTGGCCGACGTGAAACACAAATGGCCCTGTGTGGTGCCAGTGTTTGCTTCGTCCCTTCTGGGCTACCGTAGAAACATGATGATGCAACATGGTGGTCTCCATAAATGAAGACCTGCTCCTTATGTACATATAAATGACTCATTCTAAGGTAACAAAAGCACAGTGATTATTATTTTCAGGTGTTTTTACAATAAAGCAAACATACTTATTATATTATATTCCATTTCTGCCAGTGTATCCCCTAAATCCTGCAAACTGGACCTTTAGATTTGTACAAACAGCTCCCAGAGGACTTTTGTAATCATCTGTAGTTCTGACTGAATGTCTCGACAGTTACTGTATGTCAGCATGATTTGTGATGACTGTGATGATCCAGCATGTGACTACATTAACCTGTGATTGTCGTTATGGTGAACATTAAACCTGCTTAGCATTAGAGCAAAATGGTGTTATCATAGTGAGCATGTTAGCATGCTAATGTTAGCATTTACCACGGAGCTGCTAGTGTGGCTGTAGACTGTAGAGGTTGTTCGAAGCTGTGTTCCCAGGAGGCGCAAGAGTAAAGTTCCTTTTTTACCACTGAGGACAGTTTTGATCCCTGTTAGCAGTTTATCTAACTGCAGAATCAGCCACATCCACCAGTATATGTTAAAGAGTGATCGGCCCATTACAGTGACATGTCCTGAGCACTCAGTGTCCCCAGAGGACGGAGCTTTCCTCTTGAGCCCTCCCTTCCTAAAGTCACAAAATATCTGATGTACTAATGCATGACATTCATATTTTCATACTTCACTCATTCATCTTTAAGGGAAACTCGATGCTACTTGAACGTTCTCATTTGCCTCTCCCTCGTGTGTTCGTACAGAGACAGTGGGTCAGTGAACGTGGAGAAGACGGTCCCTGACACCATCACTAAGTGGGCAGCTGGAGCCTTCTGCGTCTCCTCTGCAGGCTTCGGCGTGTCACCCAACATTGGACTGACTGCCTTCCAGCCATTCTTCGTCAGTCTCACGCTGCCCTACTCCGTCATCCGAGGGGAGGTGTTCACACTCAAAGCCACTGTCTTCAACTATCTCTCCAAATGCATCATGGTAAATATTTCAGCTCTTACATGTGGAATTTATAGACATGCATTTAAAGACATGCAGGTTAATTGGTGACTCTAAATTGTCCCTAGGTGTGAATGTGAGTGTGAATGGTTGTCTGTCTCTATGTGTCAGCCCTGTGATAGGCTGCAGCCCCTGTGACCCCCAGCAGGATAAGCGGTTATGGAAAATGGATGGATGTTTCATGTATTTGATGTATTTTAGAGACTGAGTGTGTTTGACTCTGTGTCTGTCTGCAGGTGAGAGTCACACTGGCTGATTCAGACCAGTTCACCTTCAGAAACTGTGAAGGCTGCCAGTACAGCGTGTGTTTGTGCGGGGAGGAGAGCAGGACCTTCTCATGGATTGTGACTCCAACCGCTCTAGGTATTACTACAGACAAAATGCCAACTCAAATCAGAAACAAATTATTCTTGTTTTACATTTTATTGCACATCATGTAAGGCAGTCAGTGTCATTCACATTTACATGTGACACACATTTATTGTATGTTCCTTTGGTGGTCTGTTGAAGGATCTCAGGTTTTTGACAGGACAAGTGAACTTAAATAACCCATTGGTAGCTTTGTCACCTTCTACCTGCCAGTCCTCAGTGTCTATGTGCAGTTTCACATAGATTGACCACGTCAGTGAGTAGAAAAACGTGGGACAGACAGAATGACTGACTGACAGAATGACACACTGACAGTTTCCGTGATTATGTACAACATACCATACCATGACTTAGTCACACCAAATATTAGAAAACACCAACATTGGTCCACAGGGGGAGCCACAGCCATCGGTCGCATTTTAGCCATTTTGAAGCATTTCTCTGTTGTTATAGCGCCACCCAGTTGCCAATTAGAGTTAAATTCCTCCAGTCACCTTGAGGCGTCCTGTTCTACATATCTACCAAGTTTAGTAAAAATCCATGTGGCGGTTAGGCCTAGATAAGAAATGAGCTCTCTAGCGCCCCCATTTTGTTTGATGGGGTCAATAATGGAGGGGTCCCCTCAGATTATGTGTGGTCATATGCCTACAAAGTTGCGTGGTGATGGGTGAAACCCTTGAGATGTTATACACCTTTATGTGATGAGCCACGCCCTCCGCAATATTCATTGCCTTATAGAAGCTCAGTTTTAGGAAGTTTTCCAACTTTTGCCAAGAGGGAACTTTAGATATTGGTCCCTAGATTATGTTCACCCAGTTTCATGCAGATCGCTCAAACTTCCTAGGAAGAGATCCATTTGAAGTGTTTTTCAAAAAATTCAAAATGGCAGAAGGAGAGGAGAGGCATCTCTGTGCAAAGTTTCATGTCTCTACCACATACGGGGCATGAGATATGCCCATTCAAAATTTGACATTTCAGTCGGTTGCTATAGCGATCTCCTTTGGCCAATTGATGTAATATTGCTTCATTGGCATCCTCCCATGACCCTCTACCACTGTGCCAAATTTCACATGGATTGACCAAGTCAGTGAGGAGAAAAACGTGGAACACACACAGACAGACATAGTTTTCGTCATTATATAGTAAGATGACTTTATTTATATAACACCTTTACAAAGTACATTACAGTAAAACAAAAAATAAGAAATAACAAGATAAAATCCAGAACAAAATACAAAACATAGGATAAATTTTAATTACATAACAGTTTCAACAGGAACTTTTAATGGATACCAGTGTTTTGTGTCTTTCAGCCCATTTATGACAAATCAAGACTTGTGTTACTGGAGACTAGGGCTGCCCCCCCGACTGAGAATGTTCCTACTCGACCATTGGTCATCGTTACGGTCCATTAGTCGACTAGTCTCCTGCATGTTTCTGACATGAATGTTATGATTAAATGATATGTTTTGGTGGTTTGAGTTGAAGGTGTGAGAAAGAATAGTATCAGTAACATTGTTAACACTGTGCTACATTACAGAGAAATACAAACCGTACTAATGAACCTTCATTAATATAGGCCTATATTTTATCTCCAAGTGCATGTCACACACTGAGCGAGCCGCCTGTTAATGACGCTGTGGGCTAATGGGCATGTAGCTACTTAGCTGTAGCTACCAAGATGAAGATGAGTTAAATTAAAGTTCCACATGGTCCAGTCATATAGATTTGATTTATTTTGACTAGGCACAGCTCCTAATAGAGTTTCATACATGGGTGCTTGGTGGAGTGCAGGAGAGATCGCGTTGCTGTGCATTAAAGCTTGGTGAGCAAGAACACCTGCGTGACAGCTGAAGTAAAACAAAGGATCGGATCAGGCTCGATACAGCTCAGTATATCCAATCCTGATCAGTTGAAAACAATGCCGTGATCGGCCCTGATACGGATCTTTGAAATCAGGGTAGGTGAAGGTTTCTAGATATTTTTTTAATGGTTTTAAAAAAAGACACAGAAAAAAGGCATTCATACTGAAGATAATATTTAACTTTCCTGAGAAACTTTAACTTTATCTAACAAATATCAAAAGTAATCCCTGTGATGGACTGATTTTCATACTGTATGGAAGTGAATGGACGTAAGTGGCTGCTTTAAAGGCATGAAATTAAACTCGTGATTGTGAGTCCAACTTCTAAACCCGATGGCGTGCATTGGATGTAGTAATGTAAAGACACTGGCATGGTCCTTTTAATGTAGAAGAGTTCACAGGGTCTAATTTTGATGGTAAATCCATGCACATACACCTATGAGATTCAGTTTAGAAATACTTATTCATATTCTTCAAAACTGGATTGAAGCTCATCTCAAACAGCGTCAGCTCTGCTCTCTCTGCCTCCTCATTACTACAAAGAACATTTCCAAGTGACTGTTATTAGTGTCGCTAATAATCTAAAGCAGTCTTCACATCTTTATAATTAAATACTGATGTTGTTTGTTCCGTCCAATGCCAAACTCGCGCTCTCAGTGACACAGATGAGGCAGAACAAGCTAATTAATCTGTATTAAGGGCACTGACAGCTGTTGCGTCTGCACCGCTGGAAGCAAAGACAGGGGGCTGTTGTTGTAACGCTGCCTGGCCTGAAAGCAGAGGATTTCTATCAGCCTCCATCAGCACGGATGGAGACGAGGCTCTGATGAATGTCAAATTGCGCTCCTCTAACTCCCCCTTAGAGGAATGCTGACAATCACTTGTACTAACAAGTCAGGTAGTATCTCTGACGAAACACTCAGAAACCTCTCCCTCGGGGGGTGATCTGTACTTGTCCTCTGTGTGAAGGATTGTGGGCTGTGAAGGAAGAAAGGGAGGGGGTGGGAGATAGAGCGGTATAATAAGGCAACAAATAGGGATTAATGAGGGCGAAAGAGATAGGAAACAGGGGGGAGGAAGGAAAACACAGGGAGGAGGGATGGAGGAGCAGGGAGGATAATGAGTTGGACTGAAAAGCAGACAGGAAGCTGTTTTGCCTCCGTACACAAAATGTGACAGTGTGACAGCGAGTGCGAGCGCTAATCAATACGGCCCTGCTCTCGGATTAAGACTGTGTATGTGTGCACTCAGGTCAGGTGAATCTGAAGGTCAGCGCAGAGGCCCTGAAGACTGACATACTGTGTGGCAACGAGGTGGCCACCGTCCCCGACATGGGCCAAATCGACACCGTGGTCCGCACCCTGCTGGTGGAGGTCAGTGACTGTCACACACAACACGACGCAGCCGAGTACAAAGGTGACATGTTGAAGACAAACAAATGTGACAGGCCGTGGGTGGTAGCGTCACATGTCAAGGTTCAATCAGTCACATATTTGTGCCTAATAAGGACATACTTTATATACTTGTTGTTTTATGACTCCGTGACTGAGGCATAATGTTTTCAGGTCGTCCGTCTGTTCCATTTTCATAATATCTCAAGAACAGCATGAGGGAATTTCTCAAAATTTGGCACAAATGTTCACTTGAACGTTGCGATAAAGTGATTAGATTCTGGCGGTCGTACATCAAAGGTAAAGGTCCATGTGTACGCCCTGACTGTGCATTTGTTGGGGACTATTTTCAGCTGCATCTGGTGCCCTAGTGAATATTCGGAGCTGCAGGACAATGTATGTGGGATTGAGTCAAAATAAACCGCTGTTCATGGTGATGAAAGGACACAGAGTGCAACAGTTTGGCTCATCGATGTGTGTGTGGAGCTCAGCGGAAGATGCATCAGGCCTTGATACACACACAAGACTTGTTAGTTGGACTTATGTTGTCTTGTAATGAAATATTTCTCCTTGCTTCTCTCCACAAGGCTGAAGGAACGCCACAGATGGTCAGTCACAACGCCCTCCTCTGTCCCGCAGGTGAGTGCTCACAGACAACATGTGTATCAGCGTCTGGTTCCTGAAAGTCTCTGTCATGGAGACGTGTCAGAAGTTCTCGCTGTCGTTTAGTGTGAGGTTGTTGTCGTTTTCCACCATGTCAGAACAAAAGGTCAACGACAGCTGTGATTTGGTTGCTACATTAGGAACACTGACTTTGTTTGTTAGCGTTAAAATAAAATCACGCACAAGTACCTGTATCATTTATGAGCTGTCTTTCCTTCTCTGTGTGTCGTCAGACGGACCTGTGGAGAAGAAAATCTCTCTGCTGATGCCTGAGATGTTTGTGGCTGGATCGGCCAGGGCCACTGTCTCTGTGCTGGGTCAGTGACGCTATATGAAGACACTTGCTGAGATGTTTCCCCGTTAGCTGACTTCAGCGTGTTTTTTAACCTTTTCATTGCTTCTGCAGGTGATCTGATGGGCCGGGCCATGAAGAACCTGGACAAGCTCCTGGCCATGCCGTACGGCTGCGGGGAGCAGAACATGGTGCTGTTTGCGCCCAACATCTTCATCCTCAACTACCTGAAAAGCACCGGTCAGCTGACCGAGGAAATTCAGGACAGAGCAACACGCTTCCTGGAGAGCGGTGAGTCGTTATGTTCCAGCTGTGACACACAGAGTATGGGGAAGAAATGTCTTGTTAATGTAATGCCATGTTGATAATGTTGGCATATTGTTTTTACTAAGGCAGTATCAGTTAGATTTTTCTTTTTCTGGCCGTTACTCATTGTCTTATCTCAGGAGCAGAAGGGGAGAACATTGGTGACACTAATCTTGGCTGTCCACCTTGTAACTGTGCTGATTGTGTAGATCTTCTGAGCTGTTGGGGGGAAGATGTGTGTGAAGCATTTGTGTTCTCACAGACATGGATATGAACTGTAGGAGACATTTGACTGGTGCGCGGAGGCAAACAACCGCAGGCAATAATTCTAGCTAGGGCTGGGCAATACGACGACTACGTACGATATCTTACTATATAATGAGGAAAACTCTGTGTGTGTCTGTTCCACGTTTTTCTCCTCACTGACTTGGTCAATCCATGTGAAATTTGGCACAGTGGTAGAGGGTCATGGGAGGATGCCAATGAAGCAATATTACATCAATTGGCCAAAGGGGGGCGCTATAGCAACCCATTGAAATGTCAAACTTTGAATGGGCATCTCTCATGACCCGTATGTCATAGAGACATGAAACTTTGCACAGAGATGTCTCTCCTCATGAGGAACACATTTGCCACAAGAACCCAGAACTTCCACTTATATAGATTTTCCGCCATTTTGAAAATTTTGAAAAACACTTCAAATGGATCTCTTCCTAGAAAGTTTGAGCGATCTGCATGAAACTGGGTGAACATAATCTAGGGACCAATATCTAAAGTTCTCTCTTGGCAAAAGTTGGAAAACTTATTAAAACTGAGCTTCTATAAGGCAATGAATATTGCGGAGGGCGTGGCTCATCACATAAAGGTGTATAACATCTCAAGGGTTTCACCCATCACCACGCAACTTTGTAGGCATATGACCACACATAATCTGAGGGGACCCCTCCATTATTGACCCCATCAAACAAAATGGGGGCGCTAGAGAGCTCATTTCTTATCTAGGCCTAACCGCCATATAGATTTTTACTAAACTTGGTAGATATGTAGAACAGGACGCCTCAAGGTGACTGGAGAAATTTAACTCTAATTGGCAACTGGGTGGCGCTATAACAACAGAAAACCCCCACCGCCGCAACAAGGGCTAGCCGCACCTTTCCCATGTGAACTACCAATGCGCCCCCACATATAAACACTTTAAGTATCTGCCTTTCAACGTGCTGCCTCAACTACTAATGTGTTTCAGCCTACTAACTATCCCACTTGGCAATGGTGCTACTGCACTTTCAATAAAGCAATTGTACTATCAAATTCACAAAAGCTCTGTCTGAATACATTGCTCTTCTTCATGGGTTGAGTTGCTGCAATTTCCTATGACCTGTATCCCAAACACACACCATGTGAAACTGTACGTGGGCAACTGTGCACTCAATCTCAGATATGAATTTTTATCCGTATCGCCCAGCCCTAATTCAAGTTAATTTCAGACACAGAGATGCAGCCTGTGTTGAGCAGTGAGAACGCTGTCTCTTGTAACAGAGGTGGAGTTTAACTGATTACTCCAGTTTGTGTAATAGCCCCAAGTGTTTGTTACTTATCTCTTGTAATAATGCCATTGTATGGTCAGTGATGTCAGCAGTCTTGTCAGGTTTAAACCAGTTTAGAGTTAAAAGAAATGTTCAGACAGGGTCGTTACCTGGCCCATTAAATACATGCAGTAGCACATCCCTGTTAATCACTGTGTCACATGAAAGCCGTATTTTCACTCTTTTTTACCTCACTATTATTAAAGATAAAATGATCATCCCAGTAATAACCCTCCAAAGTTTTAAAATCTTGTCTCATAGCGTTATAAATTGCTGCGCAGTGTTCTGACATCTGCCTTCAGTCTCTTGGATCTATTATTTAAACCAGCCTTCGGGGATTGTATTTCATCGTCTCATCGGTGTGTGAAAGAACAGACCCTCACCGACGGAGCCCCCATTGTCTGTCTGTCTGTCTGTCTGTCTGTCTGTCTGGAGTGTAAGTTTGTAAATGTGAAAGTTGTGCTCATGTGTGTCTGTGTGCTGCAGGATATCAGAGGGAACTCACCTACAAACATGACGACGGCTCCTACAGTGCCTTCGGGAAGAACGATGAGTCTGGAAACACCTGGTCAGTAAACTCAGTGATGTGATGAGTCGATGATGCTCAGGATGCAGATAGTGATGCTGTGTAATGGCCATGACAGTTTCTGTGAACATGTGTAGAGACACTGGTCGCCAGTTTGATTCAATTTAAAGAGGGAAAAACAAAGCTAGTCAGTTGCAAATGAAACCAATTTAATATTGCAGCTAATATAAGAACATATATAATTATTTTTAGAAATGATAGAGCATATTTCATACATTAACAGACTTTTTAAAATTAGAAGAGGCATTTTTAAAAATAATCTTATGTTATTTTAGAATTATAATAGTTATTCTATCATATTTTACACATGAAATTATTATCAATACTTTTAAGTTTTAGTTAAAACTCAGGAGGAACCAGAAATTCCACCCACCGTCTGCTCACTTTACCGACACACCTGTCACTTGAAAAGTCCCAAAATAATATGAATAATAAATTATGTTCGTGATTATATAACCGGTGATATAATGAAGTTGCATCAGTGGTTATAGAACATTTTCAAACATTTATCTCAAGCTTTGCTGTTCATCTGAATATTTTCAGCTCAAATCTCACACTTCATTTGATGAGAGTATAAAAATGACACGCAGACACAGTGGGAGGTACACACACACACACACACACACACACACACACACACACACACACACACACACACACACACACACACAGTGAGTCCTTTCTGGTGTTTGGCACCAGCCAGCGTCCTAATAATTTACTTTATGGGGAACCTGCCAGAAAATATTAATATTTGCATTTAATGGGCTTACAGCACAGTGCCTCGGGGGATTTAACAAACCCTCTGCTGTTTGAAAGGGTGCTGGGCAGTTTGGCAGTTGGTGAGCGTGTGTGTGGGTGTGTGTTTGTTGTCGGGAGAAACTAGGGCTCTCAAGTGTTTAATTACGTTAAAATTCCAGCAGGACATTGGACGCAATTGTTCATATCACTAAAAATATAAAGACTTTGCTGCAAAGTGAGAGAAAATATTAAGATTTGTTTTCAAAGTTACATGTCATGTGACATTTTTAGCCTCTTTTACCTCCATTGTTTTGGTTTTCAGGCTTAGAAACTCCCCATTAACTCCATTTAAACATGTAGCAGACAGCTGTTTTAGGAAAATGCTTTGATAAATCCACTGTAGGGGAGAGTGGGGTAAGATGAGCCGGTGGTAAGGCTGCCCACGACTAAGAATTTTCCTAGTCAACCAACAGTCGTCATTACAGTCCATTACTCGACTAGTCTCCTGCATGTTTCTGATAAGACTGTAATTATTAAATGATATATTTTGGTGGTTTGAGTTGAAGGTGTGAGAAAGAATAGTATCAGTAACATTGTTAACACTGTGCTACATTACAGAGAAATACAAAACCGTACTAATGAACCTTCATTAATATAGGCCTATATTTTATCTGCAAGTGCACGTCACACACTGAGCGAGCCGCCTGTTAATGACGCTGTGGGCTAATGGGCATGTAGCTACTTCCATGTTTCAGATGATATGTCATATTTGTAGTCGACCGATGAAGATGAGTTTACATATCACCTTGGGTTCGTCCTTCACCTTCTCAAAATGATCCCACACTTTGGATTTCCTGCCCGACATGTTATTAACTAGCCTGTGGAATAACCGCAGGTACCAGCCCTGGAAATTAAACTGACTCCTGCCTGACTGCTGAGCGTGGCCACTTCCTGTGTCTGTCCTTTCAAAGTAAAGTCACACATGGTCCAGTTATATAGGTTGGGATTTATTTTGACAAGGCGCAGCTCCTAATAGAGTTTCACATCCTGCTGAGTAATTTTCTTTCTGGTCAACTAAGGTTTGGTCGACTTTCAGGGGGCAGCCCTAATTTTTAGCATGTCAGGTATAATGACTGTTATATCAAAGCAAATTCATCCAGGTCTATAAATGTGTGTTATACATCTTGGTGATTTGCCATTGTATAAAACCATGTGAGTCATTTAGCTACAGATTAGCCAAGGGCTGCTAAACCAGGCATTACTGTTCTTTGGGCAACTTCAATTGTCAAACAAAGATGTATGTTGTTGCGTTTCCATCCGTAATTTTCAGCCTTCATGTTTTGCACAAAGCAATTTGTTTTTTGTTAACCCCCACAAAGTTTTTGTTCCTGAACAGAGTTATCTGTGGTATCATTGTTTTCCAAATTGCGCTTATAATGTAAACTTGGTTCTTCACAGTTCTTTCTTACAACTTGACCAAATGCTGACAAAGTATACTGGGGAATTAGGTGTCAAGTTGTCGGGCGTTAATGTTAGTTGATTCAGGACATAAAAGAAAATGAATAGATTTGTGGATTTTTAAATGACACACTTTGTATTCTGTGGGCTTGGGAGAAGGTATTTTCAAGTCAAAAGCTGCTAGTTGGTGAATATTTTTCTCAGGGGTTGGTGGAGACCAAAAACAGAGCTTAAAGGAAAGTCAGGTGGTCAGAAACACAACTTGAGATGATGGCTAATGTAAGTGGCCAAAAAAATAATCATTGCATATTTTTGTGCATCTTAAAATATCAGTGGAGTTTAGCAGAGTTGGTCCGTACCATCCATTCCGATTATAGTGCAACGCAACATGTGTAGTGTAATGTAACATGTCTGTAACTGACTTCCTCCAGAAGATTTACATCTGAATTATGGTCCAAATATAAGCGATGTGGATATTTTACTTTCGCTGCCTGTCTTTCAGCTCCAGCTGTCTTCATTCTGCTGCGCTCGTGTGCAGCTCGGAGGAATATGATTGTTGTTATGATAGTTGTGGATGCAGCCAGGCGCTCTGTGTTCATCTGAGACAGGAGGCTGTTATGTAATTGTCCTGAAGCGAGGTTCATCTTGGGGTTACCAACACAGGCACACGTGGTTGGATCTGTTTGCTAAAAAGTGTGTGTGTGTGTGTGTGTGTGTGTGTGTGTGTGTGTGTGTGTTTGGTGTCTTTCAGGTTGACCTCTTTTGTGATGAAGTCCTTTGGCGGGGCGAGACCGTACATATATATGCACGCCAAGCACATTAAAGAAGCCAGGAGGTGGCTGTCCAAACACCAGCGGCCCGACGGCTGCATCAGATCTGTGGGGAAACTCCTCCACAACGGCATGAAGGTGAGAATATTTAACATAGACATTTTAGACAGGAGTATGTGATTTCATCATCGTCTGCTTTCGGTCGTTCAGAGCTCTGCTTGGGTGAATTTTTCCTATAAGACAAAACCACAGAATTAGCTCAATGTGAGGAGTCATTTGCAGAGTTTCAGAGAGCTGTGAGTGTGTGCAGAGAGCTGAGACTGCCCCCAGGCCTGCAGGCGAGCTGCACACACACACGCACAGCAGAGGAAATATCCCAAACAAATTATTGTTCGCCAGGCCCTATTAAAGTGAAACATTTACCAGAGCCGACTAACACCAAAAAGCCGTGACAGCTGTGTGTCTGAGGCAGGTACTCATGGTTTTATAGTAGTTGTTGTGGATAAAGCTTTTCCAGGCACTAATGCCAGCTGAGTACTGTGGACTAACATGTGTCATTGGTAAAACTCTGACAATTAATACGCCAAGGTCAGTCTGAAGGAATGTTTTGAAATATAAATTGACAGGTGATGACTATTTCTGCTTGTGTTGTGAAAACATATTTGATTTCATAAAAATCTTGAAGTGATCATCTGAAATACCAGGGTATGGCTGCCACATAAGGGCTCAGGTATGAGTTTTATCTGCTCAGCTCAGGCTTAGCTTTTACCTCTCTGACACTTGAGGTAAGTAGAGAGTAGTCGATAAGTGTTATCCTTGTGTTTATTTTCTCAGGCGAGGAAAGAGATAAAGTGAAGTGTGCACAGTTTTGTTCAGTTAAATTTAATCAAGTTAATGGCCGGTGGGTGTGCCCGTGTAATAAAGCAACAATGCTTCTAATCAGCAGTAACTGAATCAATTTTGTCACTAAATGAAAAACACATGCACGATCAGTGCTCAGCGGCAAAGTTTGAGTTTCACACATTGTTCCAGGATTACAGGGACTCCAACACAGCGTCGATGACTGCTGTTATAGTCCGAACCAATAACTGTACATAAAGAAGGACGACGCATCTCCACTTCCTCCCACTGTACGAAAATGAAGCCAAAATATTGTAGGTACGGGTGGTGCCATCTTGGCATCGAGAGTCTGTTTTATAGAATAAAAATGATTTAGTGATGACATTTTATATCCAAAAGGTCAAAGGTCAACTTCACTGTGACATCATAATGTTCTGCAAAAAAAATTTCTGGCCATTATTTAATGTAATAACTCAGTAACAAAAGTCCGGTGTAAAGCATCCAAACTGTAACTGCAACTTGATTGGTTCAAGCATCATCCTGAGGGGAGGGGGCAGAGTTTATGACCATCACTGCAGCCAGTCAACAACAGGGGGCAGACAAGATGTTTTGGCTACACTTATGGGGGAGCTGTCATGTCGTCCATCTTTATTCTACAGTCTTTGGTCCAAACAGGCATCTTTGTTGTATATCATTTACAATCTCTTTCCCGTCATTTCCTTTCATCTTGCTAATTGAGCATAATTGCAGATAGAGCAGCTGATTGATGGAAGGGAGTCAGCTGATAGATCACATGATCCCTTTCTATGCAACCAATTGGATAATCTCATTCAGGGCAACCTGCCTCCACCTCAGCTCCTCCTTTTCATGCTGTGTCTGACGTATCAATGTCATTTCTGTTTGTCAGTGATGCTGCTCTGTTCTGTTCCCGGGGGTCTTTGCTGCTGCTCTCCATGTAGGCGCATGGAAGGGCAGGGAGGTTTGCTCGCTCTGCCTTAAGGCTTTTTATGTAAGCACATGGAAGGACAGAGAGGTTTGCTCTCTCTGCCTTAAGGCTTTCCATGTAGGTGCATGGAAGAGGTTTTCTACATAGGCCTAGGAAGGCGGAGGGGCCCCAGAACAGAGCTGCATCACCAAATATAATATTACAAATGGAATTAAAGTTTTCTTTGACTAAAGTGTTCCTGACTGAACTGTTGTCTCAAAGGCATTGTTAAGGCATGTTAAACATTATACTCTGCCTTAAGTACTCTGTGTTCTCATGATGGGGAGGACAGTAGTAGGAGTAATAATAAAATAGTAATAAAAAGGTATGACACATTGACTTAAGGAGGTTTATTGTGTGATCACTCCAAGGAAAGCATGAAGTGTGACAGAGTGCTACTGATTGTTCCAACAGGGAGGAGTGAGCGACGATGTGTCCCTGACGGCCTACATCACTGCAGCCCTGCTGGAGCTGGACACCAACGCCACGGTGAGTCCGACACCGCCATCGTCCTGCTGCAGCTGTGAGATGTCAGCCTGTGTTCCTCATCGTCTCTTCAGCTTTAAAGTCTTTCCTGAGGGCTACATTTGTCTGAAGCACTGCTAAAATAGAAGTCTCGCAGGGACCATAATGCAGCTCTTACTTTGATAAGCCTGAAGAGAAATTAGTTTAGTAATAGTATCTCTGTGGTTTCCTTTGGTGTCCCAGGACCCCATGGTTCAGAACTGCCTCAACTGTCTCAAAAAAGCAATGGCGGGCCAGATGGACAACTTGTACACCACCGCCCTGCTGTCCTACACCTTCACCCTGGCCGGAGACGAGGAGATCAGGAGCAAACTCATCGCTTACCTGAACGCAAAGTCCTCCACAGAGGGTAAGGGACTGAAACCACCAGCAACATCTGCATCTCTGCCTTTACAGCTGTTTCCCCCCAAATAATATTACTGCAGCTATCAAGCAGCATGAACACAAACATGAAACTAGGAAGCACAAAACATTGTGAGAAGCATATACATGTCTCACTGCAACATTTGCTAAATCGGCAGTTTTAACATTATGCAGTAGTTGAAATACTGAAATTTTCAATTTAAGTGAGCGTTGAATGAAGTCGAGTGTCAATTTAAGACAAAATATCCCTTAAAGTTTAAACACTAAACAGAGGTTTGAGGTGTCAGTCAAAATGAAGGTGATACTATACTATACTACTGTACTATGACTTCTTTAAAACATATTTTCATGACATGTTATACTATGAAGTATTTGTGAGATTTTCATGACATAAAACTGACTTTGTCATGAAATGCTATATGACTTTCTTTTCATGACCTTTGACGATACTATACTATGACTTTTTTTCATGATTTTGAAAATACACTTTACTATGATGTTTTCATATGATTTTGGACGATATACTATACTTTGAACTTTGTTCATAATTATTGTTGACATAATATACTATGACTTTTTTATGTTTTTGACGACATTCTATACTATGACTTTTTTCATGGTTTTGGACGACATACTATACTATGACTTTTTTCATGATTTTGGACGACATGCTATACTATGACTTTTTTTTCATCATTTTGGACGACATGCTATACTATGACTTTTTTTCAGCATTTTGGACGACATGCTATACTATGACTTTTTTTCAGCATTTTGGACGACATGCTATACTATGACTTTTTTTTCATGTTTTTGATGACATACTATACTATGACTTTTTTTTCATGTTTTTGACGACATACTACACTATGACTTTTTTTTCATGTTTTTGACGACATTCTATACTATGACTTTTTTCATGGTTTCGGACGACATGCTATACTATGACTTTTTTTCATGTTTTTGACGACATACTATAATATGACTTTTTTCATGATTTTGAACGACATGCTATAGTATGACTTTTTTCATGATTTTTGACGACATGCTATACTATGACTTTTTTCATGATTTTGGACGACATACTATACTATGACTTTTTTTTCATGTTTTTGACGACATACTGTACTATGACTTTTTTCATGATTTTGGACGACATGCTATACTATGACTTTTTTTTCATGTTTTTGATGACATACTATACTATGACTTTTTTTTCATGTTTTTGACGACATACTACACTATGACTTTTTTTTCATGTTTTTGACGACATTCTATACTATGACTTTTTTCATGGTTTCGGACGACATGCTATACTATGACTTTTTTTTCATGTTTTTGACGACATACTATAATATGACTTTTTTCATGATTTTGAACGACATGCTATAGTATGACTTTTTTCATGATTTTTGACGACATGCTATACTATGACTTTTTTCATGATTTTGGACGACATACTATACTATGACATTTTGGACGACATGCTGTACTATGACTTTTTTTTCATGTTTTTGACGACATACTATACTATGACTTTTTTCATGATTTTGGACGACATGCTATACTATGACTTTTTTTTCATGTTTTTGACGACATACTGTACTATGACTTTTTTCATGATTTTGGACGACATGCTATACTATGACTTTTTTCATGATTTTGGACGACATACTATACTATGACTTTTTTTTTAATGATTTTTGAAAATACACTTTACTATGATGTTTTCATATGATTTTGGACGATATACTATACTTTGAACTTTGTTCATAATTATTGTTGACATACTATACTATGACTTTATTTCATGATTTTGAACGACATGCTATACTATGACTTTTTTCATGATTTTTGACGACATGCTATACTATGACTTTTTTCATGATTTTGGACGACATACTATACTATGACATTTTGGACGACATGCTGTACTATGACTTTTTTTTCATGATTTTGGACGACATACTATACTATGACTTTTTTCATGATTTTGAACGACATGCTATACTATGACTTTTTTCATGATTTTGAACGACATGCTATACTATGACTTTTTTCATGATTTTGGACGACATACTATACTATGACTTTTTTTTTAATGATTTTTGAAAATACACTTTACTATGATGTTTTCATATGATTTTGGACGATATACTATACTTTGAACTTTGTTCATAATTATTGTTGACATGCTATACTATGACTTTATTTCATGATTTTGACGACATAATATACTATGACTTTTTTCATGATTTTGAACGACATGCTATAGTATGACTTTTTTCATGATTTTTGACGACATGCTATACTATGACTTTTTTCATGATTTTGGATGACATACTATACTATGACATTTTGGACGACATGCTGTACTATGACATTATTTCATACTTTTGGACGACATGCTATACTATGACTTTTTTTTATGTTTTTGACGACATACTATACTATGACTTTTTCATGATTTTGACGACATACTATACTATGACTTTTTTCATGATTTTGAACGACATACTATACTATGACTTTTTTTCATGTTTTTGACGACATACTATACTGTGACTTTTTTTCATCATTTTGGACGACATGCTATACTATGACTTTTTTTCATCATTTTGGACGACATGCTATACTATGACTTTTTTTTCATCATTTTGGACGACATATTATACTATGACTTTTATTTCATCATTTTGGACGACATGCTATACTATGACTTTTTTTGTGATTGTGGACGACATAGTATACTATGACTTTTTTTCATGATTTTTGACGACATGCTATACTATGACTTTTTTTCATGATTCTGGACGACATACTATACTATGACTTTTTTTGTGATTGTGGACGACATACTATACTCTGACTTTTTTTCATGATTTTGGACGACATGCTATACTATGACTTTTTTTCATGATTTTTGACGACATGCTATACTATGACTTTTTTTCATGATTCTGGACGACATACTATACTATGACTTTTTTTGTGATTGTGGACGACATACTATACTCTGACTTTTTTTGTGATTGTGGACGACATTCTATACTATGACTTTTTTTCATGATTTTTGACGACATGCTATACTATGACTTTTTTTCATGATTCTGGACGACATACTATACTATGACTTTTTTTGTGATTGTGGACGACGTACTATACTCTGACTTTTTTTCATGATTTTTGACGACATGCTATACTATGACTTTTTTTTTCATGATTTTGGACGACATGCTATACTATGACTTTTTTTCATCATTGTGGACGACATACTATACTCTGACTTTTTTTCATGATTTTTGACGACATGCTATACTATGACTTTTTTTCATGATTTTGGACGACATACTTTTTTTCATCATTTTGGTCGACATACTATACTGTGACATTTTTTCATAGTTTTTGACGACATACTATACTATGACTTTTATTTCATGATTTTTGACGACATACTATACTAAGACTTTTTTTCATGATTCTGGACGACATACTATACTATGACTTTTTTTGTGATTGTGGACGACATACTATACTATGACTTTTTTTCATGATTTTTGACGACATACTGTACTGTGACATTTTTTCATAGTTTTTGACGACATACTGTACTATGACTTTTTTTCATGATTTTGGACGACATGCTATACTATGACTTTTTTTCATGATTTTGACGACATGCTATACTATGACTTTTTTTCATGATTTTGGACGACATACTATACTATGACTTTTTTCATGATTTTGAACGACATGCTATACTATGACTTTTTTCATGATTTTGGACGACATACTATACTATGACTTTTTTTTTAATGATTTTTGAAAATACACTTTACTATGATGTTTTCATATGATTTTGGACGATATACTATACTTTGAACTTTGTTCATAATTATTGTTGACATACTATACTATGACTTTATTTCATGATTTTGATGACATAATATACTATGACTTTTTTCATGATTTTGAACGACATGCTATACTATGACTTTTTTCATGATTTTTGACGACATGCTATACTATGACTTTTTTCATGATTTTGGACGACATACTATACTATGACTTTTTGGACGACATGCTGTACTATGACTTTTTTTTCATGATTTTGGACGACATACTATACTATGACTTTTTTCATGATTTTGAACGACATGCTATACTATGACTTTTTTCATGATTTTGGACGACATACTATACTATGACTTTTTTTTTAATGATTTTTGAAAATACACTTTAGTATGATGTTTTCATATGATTTTGGACGATATACTATACTTTGAACTTTGTTCATAATTATTGTTGACATACTATACTATGACTTTATTTCATGATTTTGAACGACATGCTATAGTATGACTTTTTTCATGATTTTTGACGACATGCTATACTATGACTTTTTTCATGATTTTGGATGACATACTATACTATGACATTTTGGACGACATGCTGTACTATGACGTTATTTCATACTTTTGGACGACATGCTATACTATGACTTTTTTTTCATGTTTTTGACGACATACTATACTATGACTTTTTTCATGATTTTGGACGACATGCTATACTATGACTTTTTTTTCATGATTTTGGACGACATACTATATTATGACTTTTTTCATGATTTTGAACGACATACTATACTATGACGTTTTTTTAATGATTTTTGAAAATACACTTTACTATGATGTTTTCATATGATTTTGGACGATACACTATACTTTGAACTTTGTTCATAATTATTGTTGACATACTATACTATGACTTTATTTCATGATTTTGACGACATAATATACTATGACTTTTTTCATGATTTTGGACGACATGCTATACTATGACTTTTTTTTATGTTTTTGACGACATACTATACTATGACTTTTTTTTATGTTTTTGACGACATACTATACTATGACTTTTTCATGATTTTGACGACATGCTATACTATGACTTTTTTCATGATTTTGAACGACATACTATACTATGACTTTTTTTCATGTTTTTGACGACATACTATACTATGACTTTTTTTCATGATTTTGGACGACATGCTATACTATGACTTTTTTTTCATCATTTTGGACGACATATTATACTATGACTTTTATTTCATCATTTTGGACGACATACTATACTATGACTTTTTTTGTGATTGTGGACGACATGCTATACTCTGACTTTTTTTCATGATTTTTGACGACATGCTATACTATGACTTTTTTTTTCATGATTTTGGACGACATGCTATACTATGACTTTTTTTCATCATTGTGGACGACATACTATACTCTGACTTTTTTTCATGATTTTTGACGACATGCTATACTATGACTTTTTTTCATGATTTTTGACGACATACTTTTTTTCATCATTTTGGTCGACATACTATACTGTGACATTTTTTCATAGTTTTTGACGACATACTATACTATGACTTTTATTTCATGATTTTTGACAACATACTATACTAAGACTTTTTTTCATGATTCTGGACGACATACTATACTATGACTTTTTTTGTGATTGTGGACGACATACTATACTATGACTTTTTTTCATGATTTTTGACGACATACTGTACTGTGACATTTTTTCATAGTTTTTGACGACATACTGTACTATGACTTTTTTTCATGATTTTGGACGACATGCTATACTATGACTTTTTTTCATGATTTTGACGACATGCTATACTGTGACTTTTTTTTATGATTTTTGACGATATGCTGTACTATGACTTTTTTTCATGATTTTTGACGACATACTATACTATGACTTTTTTTCATGATTTTGGACGACATACTATACTATGACTTTTTTTCGTGGTTTTGGACGACATGCTATACTTTGACTTTTTTTCATGATTTTGACGACATACTATACTATGACTTTTTTTCAGGATTTTGGACAACATACTGTACTATGACTTTTTTTCATGATTTTGGACGACATACTATACTATGACTTTTTTCGTGGTTTTGGACGACATGCTATATTATGACTTTTTTTCATGATTTTTGACGACATGCTATACTATGACTTTTTTTCATGATTTTGGACGACATACTGTACTGTGACATTTTTTCATAGTTTTTGACGACATACTATACTATGACTTTTTTTCATCATTTTGGACGACATGCTATACTATGACATTATTTCATAGTTTTTGACGACATGCTATACTATGACTTTTTTTATTTTTGACGATATGCTATACTATGACTTTTTTTTCATGATTTTTGACGACATACTGTACTATGACTTTTTTTCATGATTTTTGACGACATGCTATACTATGACGTTTTTTTCATGATTTTGGACGACATACTATACTGTGACATTTTTTCATAGTTTTTGACGACATACTATACTATGACTTTTTTTCATGATTTTGGACGACATGCTATACTATGACATTATTTCATAGTTTTTGACGACATGCTATACTATGATTTTTTTTATTTTTGACGATATGCTATACTATGACTTTTTTTTCATGATTTTTGACGACATACTGTACTATGACTTTTTTTCATGATTTTTGACGACATATACTATGACTTATTTCATATTTTGGACGACATACTATACTATGATTTTATTTCATGATTTTGGACGACATGCTATACTATGACTTATTTTCATAGTTTGACGACATACTATACTATGACTTTTTTTTCAGATTTTGACGATGCTATACTATGACTTTTTTTCATGATTTTGACGATATGCTATACTATGACTTTTTTTTATTTTTTTGACGACTATACTATGACTTTTTTTCATGATTTTGACGACATGCTATACTATGACATTATTCATAGTTTTTGACGACATACTATACTATGACTTTTATTTCATGATTTTGACGACATGCTATACTATGACTTTTTTTCATGATTTTGGACGATATGCTATACTATGACTTTTTTTCATTATTTTGACGACATGCTACTATGACTTTTATTTCATGATTTTGGACGACATGCTATACTATGACTTTTTTTCATGATTTCGGACGACATACTATACTATGACTTTTATTTCATCATTTTTGGACGACATGCTATACTATGACTTTTTTTTCATAGTTTTTGACGACATAATATACTATGACTTTTTTTCATCATTTTGGACGACATGCTTTACTATGACTTTTATTTCATCATTTTTGACGACATGCTATACTATGACTTTTTTTTCATAGTTTTTGACGACATGCTATACTATGACTTTTTTTTATTATTTTTGACGATATGCTATACTATGACTTTTTTTCATGATTTTTGACGATATGCTATACTATGACTTTTTTTCATGATTTTTGACGACATGCTATACTATGACTTTTTTTATTATTTTTGACGACATGCTATACTACTTTTTTTTCATGATTTTGACGACATGCTATACTATGACTTTTTTTTATGATTTTTGACGATATGATATACTATGACTTTTTTTCATGATTTTGGACGACATACTATACTATGACATTATTTCATAGTTTTTGACGACATACTATATTATGACTTTTATTTCATGATTTTGGACGACATACTATACTATGACTTTTTTTCGTGGTTTTGGACGACATGCTATACTATGACTTTTTTTCATGGTTTTGGACGACATGCTATACTATGACTTTTTTTCATGATTTTGACGACATACTATACTATGACTTTTTTTCATGATTTTGAACGACATACTATACTATGACTTTTTTTCGTGGTTTTGGACGACATACTATACTATGACTTTTTTTCGTGGTTTTGGACGACATGCTATACTATGACTTTTTTTCATGATTTTGGACGACATACTGTACTAAGACTTTTTTTCATGATTTTGGACGACATACTATACTATGACTTTTTTCATGATTTTGGACGACATGCTATACTATGACTTTTTTTATGATTTTGACGACATGCTATACTATGACTTTTTTTCATAGTTTTTGACGACATACTATACTATGACTTTTTTTATTTTTGACGACATGCTATACTATGACTTTTTTTTCATGATTTTTGACGACATACTGTACTATGACTTTTTTTCATGATTTTTGACGACATGCTATACTATGACTTTTTTTATGATTTTTGACGATATGCTATACTATGACGTTTTTTTCATGATTTTGGACGACATACTATACTATGACTTTTTTTCATCATTTTGGACAACATACTATACTATGACATTATTTCATAGTTTTTGACGACATACTATACTATGACTTTTTTTATTATTTTTGACGATATGCTATACTATGACTTTTTTTTATTATTTTTGACGATATGCTATACTATGACTTTTATTTCATGATTTTGGACGACATGCTATACTATGACTTTTTTTTATTATTTTTGACGATATGCTATACTATGACTTTTATTTCATGATTTTGGACGACATGCTATACTATGACTTTTTTTCATGATTTTGACGACATGCTATACTATGACTTTTATTTCATGATTTTGGACGACATGCTATACTATGACTTTTTTTCATGATTTTGGACGACATGCTATACTATGACTTTTTTTCATCATTTTGGACGACATACTATACTATGACTTTTTTTCATGATTTTGGACGACATGCTATACTATGACATTATTTCATAGTTTTTGACGACATGCTATACTATGATTTTTTTTATTTTTGACGATATGCTATACTATGACTTTTTTTTCATGATTTTTGACGACATACTGTACTATGACTTTTTTTCATGATTTTTGACGACATGCTATACTATGACATTATTTCATAGTTTTTGACGACATACTATATTATGACTTTTTTTCATGATTTTGGACGACATGCTATACTATGACATTATTTCATAGTTTTTGACGACATACTATACTATGACTTTTATTTCATGATTTTGGACGACATGCTATACTATGACTTTTTTTTCATGATTTTGGACGATATGCTATACTATGACTTTTTTTTATTATTTTTGACGATATGCTATACTATGACTTTTTTTCATGATTTTTGACGACATGCTATACTATGACATTATTTCATAGTTTTTGACGACATACTATACTATGACTTTTATTTCATGATTTTGGACGACATGCTATACTATGACTTTTTTTCATGATTTTGGACGATATGCTATACTATGACTTTTTTTTATTATTTTTGACGACATGCTATACTATGACTTTTATTTCATGATTTTGGACGACATGCTATACTATGACTTTTTTTCATGATTTCGGACGACATACTATACTATGACTTTTATTTCATCATTTTGGACGACATACTATACTATGACTTTTTTTTCATAGTTTTTGACGACATACTATACTATGACTTTTTTTCATCATTTTGGACGACATGCTTTACTATGACTTTTATTTCATCATTTTGACGACATGCTATACTATGACTTTTTTTTCATAGTTTTTGACGACATGCTATACTATGACTTTTTTTTATTATTTTTGACGATATGCTATACTATGACTTTTTTTCATGATTTTTGACGATATGCTATACTATGACTTTTTTTCATGATTTTGACGACATGCTATACTATGACTTTTTTTATTATTTTTGACGACATGCTATACTATGACTTTTTTTCATGATTTTTGACGACATGCTATACTATGACTTTTTTTTATGATTTTTGACGATATGATATACTATGACGTTTTTTTCATGATTTTGGACGACATACTATACTATGACATTATTTCATAGTTTTTGACGACATACTATATTATGACTTTTATTTCATGATTTTGGACGACATACTATACTATGACTTTTTTTCGTGGTTTTGGACGACATGCTATACTTTGACTTTTTTTCGTGGTTTTGGACGACATGCTATACTTTGACTTTTTTTCATGATTTTGACGACATACTATACTATGACTTTTTTTCATGATTTTGAACGACATACTATACTATGACTTTTTTTCGTGGTTTTGGACGACATACTATACTATGACTTTTTTTCGTGGTTTTGGACGACATGCTATACTATGACTTTTTTTCATGATTTTGGACGACATACTGTACTATGACTTTTTTTCATGATTTTGGACGACATACTATACTATGACTTTTTTTCATGATTTTGGACGACATGCTATACTATGACTTTTTTTCATGATTTTGGACGACATACTATACTGTGACATTTTTTCATAGTTTTTGACGACATACTATACTATGACTTTTTTTATTTTTGACGACATGCTATACTATGACTTTTTTTTCATGATTTTTGACGACATACTGTACTATGACTTTTTTTCATGATTTTTGACGACATGCTATACTATGACTTTTTTTATGATTTTTGACGATATGCTATACTATGACTTTTTTTCATGATTTTGGACGACATACTATACTATGACTTTTTTTCATCATTTTGGACAACATACTATACTATGACATTATTTCATAGTTTTTGACGACATACTATACTATGACTTTTTTTTATTATTTTTGACGATATGCTATACTATGACTTTTTTTTATTATTTTTGACGATATGCTATACTATGACTTTTATTTCATGATTTTGGACGACATGCTATACTATGACTTTTTTTTATTATTTTTGACGATATGCTATACTATGACTTTTATTTCATGATTTTGGACGACATGCTATACTATGACTTTTTTTCATGATTTTGACGACATATACTATGACTTTTTTTTCATGATTTTGGACGACATGCTATACTATGACTTTTTTTCATGATTTTGGACGACATGCTATACTATGACTTTTATTTCATCATTTTGGACGACATGCTATACTATGACTTTTTTTCATGATTTTTGACGACATGCTATACTATGACTTTTTTTCATGATTTTGGACGACATGCTATACTATGACTTTTTTTATTATTTTTGACGACATGCTATACTATGACTTTTTTTCATGATTTTTGACGACATGCTATACTATGACTTTTTTTCATGATTTTTGACGACATGCTATACTATGACGTTTTTTTCATGATTTTGGGACGACATGCTATACTATGACTTTATTTATATTTTTGACGACATACTATATTATGACTTTATTTCTGATTTTGGACGATACTATACTATGACTTTTTTCGTGGTTTTGGACGACATGCTATACTTGACTTTTTTTCATGATTTTGGACGACATGCTATACTTTGACTTTTTTATTATGATTTGACGATACTATACTATGACTTTTTTTCATGATTTTGAACGACATACTATACTATGACTTTTTTTCGTGGTTTTGGACGACATACTATACTATGACTTTTTTTCATGATTTTGGACGACATACTGTACTAAGACTTTTTTTCATGATTTTGGACGACATACTATACTATGACTTTTTTCATGATTTTGGACGACATGCTATACTATGACTTTTTTCATGATTTTTGACGATATGCTATACTATGACTTTTTTTCATGATTTTGGACGACATGCTATACTATGACTTTTTTTCATCATTTTGGACAACATACTATACTATGACATTATTTCATAGTTTTTGACGACATACTATACTATGACTTTTTTTATTATTTTTGACGATATGCTATACTATGACTTTTTTTTATTATTTTTGACGATATGCTATACTATGACTTTTTTTCATGATTTTGGACGACATGCTATACTATGACTTTTTTTCATAGTTTTTGGACGACATGCTATACTATGACTTTTTTTTCATAATTTTTGACGACATGCTATACTATGACTTTTTTTCATCATTTTGGACGACATACTATACTATGACATTATTTCATAGTTTTTGACGACATGCTATACTATGACTTTTTTTATTATTTTTGACGACATACTATACTATGACTTTTTTTCATTATTTTTGAAGACATACTGTACTATGACTTTTTTTCATGATTTTTGACGACATGCTATACTATGACTTTTTTTATGATTTTTGACGATATGATATACTATGACGTTTTTTTCATGATTTTGGACGACATACTATACTATGACTTTTTTTCATCATTTTGGACGACATACTATACTATGACATTATTTCATAGTTTTTGACGACATACTATATTATGACTTTTATTTCATGATTTTGGACGACATGCTATACTATGACCTTTTTTCATGATTTTTGACGACATACTATACTATGACTTTTTTTGTGATTGTGGACGACATACTATACTATGACTTTTTTTGTGATTGTGGACGACATACTATACTATGACTTTTTTTCATGGTTTTGGACGACATACTATACTATGACTTTTATTTCATGATTTTGGACGACATACTATGACTTTTTTCGTGATTTTGAACGACATGCTATACTATGACTTTTTTCATGATTTTGGACGACATGCTATAGTATGACTTTTATTTCATGATTTTTGACGACATACTATACTATGACTTTTTTTGTGATTGTGGACGACATACTATACTATGACTTTTTTTCATGGTTTTGGACGACATACTATACTATGACTTTTTTCATGATTTTGGACAACATACTATGACTTTTTTTGTGATTGTGGACGACATGCTATACTATGACTTTTTTCATGATTTCGGACGACATGCTATACTATGACTTTTATTTCATGATTTTTGACGACATGCTATACTATGACTTTTATTTCATCATTTTGGACGACATGCTATACTATGACTTTTTTTCATGATTTTGGACGACATGCTATACTATGACTTTTTTTCATGATTTTTGACGATATACTATACTATGACAGTTTTTTATGACTCATAACGACATGCTATACTTTGATTTTTTTTCATTTTAGTAAGTCATTTTCTGATGACTTACTATACTATGATGATTTTCAGTGACGTTTTCATGACATACAAACATTATGTTTTTTAATGACATTTTCATGACAGTATACATGACAATTTTCAATGACATTTTCACGACATACTATACATGACGTTTCTTAATGACATTTTCTGGACATACTATACTATGAAGTGTTTTTTTATGAACTTTTCATGATTTACTACACTATGACCTTTTTAACAACATGTTTATGCTTCCATGCTGGCGCTAGCTGTAGCCAGAGGCATGTCGTTATCTCTTCATCCTTCTGTATGTTCGTCTGTCGATCTGGCCATCCGTCCTTCCATCCCGTCCTCTTGATTGCAATGTCTCATCAGCACCTTGAGAAAATTATTTCAACTTTGGCACAAACAAATACTTGCACTTAAAGATGCCCTCATTAGAATATGTTGGTAAAGGGTCAAGGTGACTCTGACCTTGCATCTGGCTCATTCTTGTCCACACTCTATCCCCAAAACACTCCAAATCATACTAAGGGAATTTCTTCAAATTTGACACAAAGTACATTTTGACTGAAGAATAAACTGATCAGAATTTGGTGGTCAAATGTCAAGATCAGTGTGACCTCATAAAAAAAGAAAATCCTTTGGCCATTACACAATAATTCTTACACTACTTACGACAAAATTTCACATGAATATGGAATCAGATATGATAACAATAATGATGATAGTAATAAGGTCAAAGGTCAGCTTCACTGTGACATCATAATATTCTGCACAAGACACTTTTCTGGCCATGTTTTAACATCATATTTCAGACAGAAGGAGACATTTGGTCAGATAATCTTGAAACTTGACACATTAATGAAATCTCTGTGATACACTTTACGGTTTCTAAAATCTGTAGAGTTTAGACCTACAGTACGAACTCATGGATTTAACTGAGGAGCACCAAGTTAGTAATTGCTAATGTCCTAATGGATGACTCTGTTGTTGTGACTGGCAGGAGGCACCCGTCACTGGGAGAGAGCAGGGGCTTCTGGGAAAGGTCTGGACTCATTGGAGGTGGAGATGACCTCCTACGTGCTGCTGGCTCTGCTCTCCGGTCCGGCCATACCAGAGTTTGGTCTGGATTACTCCTCCGGCATCGTCCGCTGGCTCGCCCAGCAGCAAAACCCTTATGGGGGCTTCTCTTCCACACAGGTGGGACACATCTCACACACAGCAGGTTTAACTGAAACCTTTAACCTCCTTATTGTTTCTTAATGACTCGTTCAACCTCTCTGCTCCTCAGGACACCGTGGTGGCCCTCCAGGCTCTGGCTAAGTACGGCGCTGCCACCTACAGTGCGGAGGGCAGCACTACAGTGACGGTGATATCGTTAGGAGGTCTGAACAAAGACTTTACAGTGGATCAGCGCAACAGGCTGCTGTACCAGGAGGAGAGGCTGAACGAGGTCCCCGGAGAGTACACGATCAAAGCCCAGGGACAGAGCTGCGTGCTGGCACAGGTATGAGCCGAGCGAGGACGAGGCCAACACCAAAACATGTGAAGCAGCAACATGGGACTGAACTCAGTGGCGAAAGACAATAGGAGGAGAACTTTGAGGCAAAGAAACATGACTGGATTACTATGAATTAAAATATGAAAATGAAATGAGCAAATAAAATCTGTAACACACCAGGTAAAAACACACATAATTATAAATAGTGACAACATGTTTCAGGTCATTTAAAGTCCAGCCGATTCATCAGAAGGCTGATATTAATAAACAACAGAAAAAAATCAGAGCAGTAAAATACAACAATATACAGGCAGTATTTTGCATTTATTCATCTCTAAATATACATTTTTACAGCTTTAATTCAAAGAAATGGTCAGTGATGTCAATGATAAAAGCTTATTTTTCCATTGTAAACTGATGTTTGTGATGATCTGTCTCTCCACAGATCTCCATGCATTACAACGTCCCCCCTCCACCTGACTTCTCTGCCTTCAACATCTCCACCAACACCATGGCCAAATGTAACACTAGCAGGCCTCAGCTCATCCTCTTTGTGCATGTCAGGTAGGTGTGTGTGTGTGTGTGTGTGTGTGTGTGTGTGATGACGATGTATATTCTTCTCTTTATTGCATCAGCAAACAGCATCATAATATAACACAAAGTAGTTTAGCTGTTGGGCTTAAATAATGGCTTTGACCTTTGAGATGACCTTAACACAAACCAGCCAGCAAACTTACCTTTGTTGGTGTTGTTGTTGCACGAACTGCAACTCATTAGTACAAACTTTTAACATCTTAAATTTATAGAAGTATAAAAGTCTGCACCTTTAAATTGCAAAGACAAAAACTGATCGCATCACTGTTACCAGGTGTGTAACTTTCTGCGTGTGTTTGTATGTGTGTGTGTGAAGGTACCAGGGCAGGAGAGAGGAAACAAACATGGTCATCATCAACATCAAGCTGCTGTCTGGATACATTCTGGATAAGAGCTCCCTGAAGCTGGTCAGTTCCTCAAACACCTGCATCCCATTAAACCTCTGCTTAACTGGACATAATGCGAATGCTAGATAGTTTCAGTTTTTCCCAGTGAAGATCTCCTAACCTGCTCCAGATCACCAGCGTACGGGCTAAACAACGTGTCGCTTGTGATAAACCATTTGTTCTGGCTTTTGCAAAGCTTTGTGCTCCTCCAGCTTATCTCCAGTGCAACAACGTGCAGTGTCTCTGGAGAATTTTGTGCTCCATCCACCAGAGTTTGCTCGCTCAGTCAGGGAGTCCACAGATATAACCAATTTAAATTTGAGACATTTTAAGACCTTTTTAATACCACCTTATATGAAATTTAAGACCAAAGCTGTCAGTTTAAAATTAATAGTAAGGAAAAAATGACAACTGGGTGATTGGGTTTAAGTTTAATGTGTTAAAGATCCATCAAATCTGAATTTAAGACAACTGACCTATGGCTAAGCCCCGCCCCGTCCAACTCACTCGGACAAACTATCAACATTCAGTGAGCAGCGCTATGGCAGGTGTCACAGTACACGATATTTCACAGGAGGCAATTGATGATTTTTGGGGACATAACGATCAGATGTCATTGAGAAGTAACCAAAAGGGCCTAAACTACGCATTGGAGGGATTTATTCATCATTTTATTGTTGAGAAGCTTGATGAAAAGCTTAAATTACAAGCCAAAAACAACAAGACAACAAGTTAAAGTGCCACTGAAGTTAAGGTTTCTGGCTCAGAATATGAGAAAAGGATAACGGCCTTTTTACCATCTTTACCAAGAGTGTCTCTCCGTTAGTTTGGTGCTACAGTATTTACACTGAATCATTCAGCATAACGTTTGCCAACCTTTGAGAGCGGGGCTCAGCCATCGGTGAATTGAAGACATTTTAAGGAGCTGCAGACACCCTGTCACTCACTGTTTGTTAGGCAGAGGTCTCACACACATATCACTTGTGCTAATGTTACCAGACTGCTGCAGCTATGTGTTCTCTGACACTTGTACTGATTGTAATCTGTATTCTGTGCTTTGGTAGCTGAAGAGCGACCGTTCAGTGAAGCGTGTGGACGTGGAGGAAGGATACATCAACATCTACTTAGATGGGGTAGGAAGCACTGACAGAAAGAAGAAATGTTTCAAAAAGGCATTAACTCATATCTGCCATTATCTGCTGTGTGCTGACTTTATGATGAGTAAACTGTGAGGTTGGAAAGAGTTTAATCAGCAATCTGTGTGTTTGTGTTGCAGTTGAAGAAGGATGAGACAAAGATACACAGTGTGACACTAGAGGAGGACGTTCCTGTCAGGAACCTGAAACCAGCTGTGGTCAAAATCTACGATTACTACCAGACAAGTGATGAGGCGGTCACTGAGTACACGTCCCCCTGTGCAGAGAGTAAGTAACATCTCTAACAATGTGTTCATACCTAATGCAAACAGGTGAGATTAGATATAAATTGAATGCAAATATGCACAAAGATGTGAATTAGCGCTGGGTGACATGAATTATGCGATGTGAATGACACGTAGATGCCAAATTCTGGCTATTCAAGTATTCACATTAGTAAAAAACTTTTAACTAGAGAAATTCACGCTTTGTCACGAAAGCCTGTTTGTGTTGAGACCCAGTTACCAAGAATCAGCAATGGTGGACGAACTTATTGTCTCTGTCTGTGCAGATCCAGAGCTCTACTACTCACGTCTGCTTTCCACTTACATGTGTACAGAGACAAGTCAACCTGAGGTCCATTCATTCCTATGGGATTCTCTTTCATATCTGATGTGCCTGCGAAACTCCTCCCTCCATAATATGCTAACTGTTAGCTAAGCTAGTGCACTGTCATACGGTCTCCCCGAAATCCACAGCAAAAGTTCAAGTTTTTGAATGTGTTTGAGGCAAATTCCAGACCAAAATATTACAGACGAGAGCAATTTCCATGTTGATCATGTTTCCATCATCGGCTGTACCTCGCTCCACACCAGGTTAGCTGTTAGCTGCCTTTCCCCAGTCAGTTAGCCAGCACGACCGTGGAGCGAATATTTGCCAGTTGCTAAATACTCCACAGAAAACCCTTAGCGTCCACACAAGTAACATGATGCGAAAATTTGCTTTGTGTTTGATGTGAACATGCCATAAGCGAAGTTTTCTGTCATGCTACATTTGATACAGAAGGAAGCGTGCATCTACTCATGGACGAGAGGTTTGTGCTTATGACAGCGTGAGATGTTACCATTAACAGTGTCCTACTTGGCTGAGCTGTACCGTTAGCCAGCTCATTAGTGCTGGGTGAACTAGCAGGAATGCACGCTTCCTTCTGCAGGGCGATTCGGTTTAGTAGAAAGGAAATAGTTCCTACATGAAACTGCTCACAACAAGGTCTGTGGATTATCTTGAGTAACCAGGTCATGATTTCTGCAAAGAGACACTGCTGTCGAGCTTTTGAAATTTATTTTTTTGGGGCTTTGAGCACCACAAGCCGAGTGCCATCTAGTTCCATTATATTCGAGATAAGGCAAATATCTCCATAGCTGATACCTCCAACACTCTGCAACTCACACCAGAAATTTCTAGATTGATAAATAACACAAGGAGTAAGAAAAAAAATATGTAGCTTTAATTTTTGGGTCGGACTGTCCCTTTAAACCTAGTCAGACAGTGAGAGTGGAAATCTGTGAACAGTGAATGTGTGCTGGCAGCCTACAGGTGAATAACTGAACATGTTTCCCTTCCAGGTGACGTCCTCAACCAGCTGTAAAATCCACCTGTAGATCCTTCAGACGGGACTTCTCTCAGTTGGAACAATCACTGTGTCAGAAGAAACTTCTAGATGTTTATTTTTTTCTTAGACTGTTTCTGTATAATTTTTTTTACTCCTTTTAAACTTTTAGCTGTGTTTCAATGTGAGTCCAATTTTCTTTTTTAGCTTTTTGATTGTCTTTGCTCTACTTGGTGTTTTATGGTAGGTTTGTCCTCATCCTCCGAATTATGTCCGTTAATAATGAACCGATAATTAGTCAGTGTGAGAATCTGTTCAGAATCAACACAGTAGTTACTGCTGTCGCTCCTCAACACTGGATCCTTCACATTATAACCCACTGAGTTCAAGAAAAGCAAACGATGTTCTGTAACAGTTCTGTTTTTAATAGATTCGACAAAATCCATATTATTCATACGTGAAAGTAACGCATGAGACATACAGGGTACCAATAACACAGTATGGTCCGAGTACTGCTTGTGTGTGTGTGAGTGTGTGTGAAACAGAATCTACGTTCTAGAAAAACAAAAGTACAGTCTCATGAGTGCTTGGTGAGTTATTGTGTGTGTTGGTGTGTGTGTGTGGTGTGTGTGTGTGTGTGTGTGTGTGTTTGTGTGTGTACAGATGTGTGTTCTGCTGTACCAGTAAAAAAGAAAAAGGTAGATTGATACATCACTACCATACAATTTGAAATGTAACTGACTGACAATAAAATTTCTAAAATGACAAAAATAAGTAAAAATTGTACTTCTTTTCATACAATACTGTTTCATTTCAATAGTAAGATTATTTTTTCATTCAGGCATCCTCTTTACAGTATATTTAGTTTCCTTTCTTTTCAACATAGATAACAACAGTAATGTATATACCACCTACTATCAACAGACATGATTTAACAGCCTTGCCAGTGTTGAATAGTTTGGTTTGCACGCGTTAGCGGTGCAGGGAGAGTAAAGGCAAGGGGGGCAGAATATATTAAGGTCTTTTCACTAGTCGTCTTTTTTTTTTTTTTTTTTTTTCTCATCTCGAAGTAAACGTGTCACTATCTCAGGCACCACAACCATAAATTATCATTACTGTACCTACACATGAAACTAAACAACAGTTCCACATGCTCTGAAAATCACAGCGTAGTTTGTCCTCTGCTTCTACAAAACGGACGACAGCATCTGTTAACTACACACCGGCCGGTTCGACAGACTCACAATGTGATGATCCAACACTTGACGACAAAGACACCAGGCGAGCCCGGTCGGTTACAGTCTGTTAAAGCTGAAGATACAAAATTTCCTTATCCACCCTCGTGCACGCAGGCCTCAGCTCACAGTGGGGATACAGAGCATTATCTGTAACTGCTTATTCAATTCAAGGTCGCAGGGGAACTGGAGCAAATGTCCCAATTGACATTTGGCGACCATTCATGCTCACATTCACAGCTATGGGCAATTTCGAGTCATCAAATGACTAAACTGCATGTCTTTAGACTGGGAAACCCGCAGAGAACGTCACCTCTACACAAACGGGCCAGAGCCAGCCAGCAGGGTAAAACCCAGAACCCTCTCTTGCTGTGGACCACTCTACCGAAATATGGTATTAAAGTTTAAGTTGAGTAAACAAGTTTTAATTAAAAGACAAATGTCTTCAATCAAAAAAGATTTACAGATTTTATAGCCAAATCTCTAGAGGATCTGTAGTCTCATATCTCCACTTTTTAAAGATCTCAGAACCCCTAAATGTGAAAATGCTTTGTCAATAATCAGACTCTGACGCCAATCTTCTGCAAATAAATAGTCGGTAAACTACATCATGATGAATTAACCCCTCACTTCTGAATGTACAAAATATTTGAGATGTTTTAAGGAGTTCAAACTCCTTTCACACACAAAATTTCAGCTGCTTCTAAAATTTAAATCTTTCCTGCAACTTTTTCGATTGGTTCAGATTTTAAAGGAAATTTCTGGTAGTACTCCAAGTTGGGGGACTTGCAAGGGGTGTATTGAAAAACGAAAGCAGCAGAGGTCTAGAAACATTTGGTGCTTCTCAAAGTCAAGGAAAGATCCTTAAACAGCTGAATTTCAAGGAGGATACGTCATCAAATCCCGCCGAAGGACTTGCAATGTCAAAGATCATTTGAATTCTACCAAAGACCAGGTCCTTCCTTCAGAGAACTTTCAAGGATGCATATGTACGTCCTCAGCAGGCATGTACCAAAATTCTTTGTGCATGATTTGCCAGGTCTCAATGATGCACACCTGGGCGCTCGCTAGCCCGTTCCAATATTTGTTCAACAAAAGCCAGGAACGAGTCTTGCCGAGCCTGTGAAGGACCTGACTTGGACGTGCCTGTCCTACCAAGGAAGCATCGTTGACTTTGAGAAGCATCATGTGACTTTTACTCCATTCCCAGCTGGTCAGTGTTGCATTAGATGTAATTTGGTTGGATTAATATTGATATGTCGGGTAACCAAAATTTAACGTCACAACATCTAATGCCAACATCAACTTGACATAGAATACTAATGACAGATGATATTTTGTTGGTTTAAAGTTGTGTTGTTAAGTGCCAAATGTCATCTTGATGTAGAATAACGAGTCGTAAGGTAAGGAGAACAAAACCCAACAAAACATCATGTTGACACTCTGACCCACTGAAAGTGTTCGGGGCGGCACAGAGTCCAGACTGATACAGAGAGCGAAACATAACGTTGAGCTCACATCACCTGTTAGGTCTTACCAGGCTTGGTGCCAGCTGGGATGGGTCAAGCTTTAAAAACCACTATAAAGCATATACTTATTTTGTGCATTCAGAGTTTAAATAATGCCAGTGACCTAGCTGATCCCCACTGTACTCAGGGCCTTCGGTATCTCTGCCTGTAATGACGCTACAGGCAGACGTCCCCATATTGGAGTGTTACACCTCATGCGAGCCTGTCCGTTTACTGCATTACAGCTTAGAAACTATTTAAGATGCATTCATACGATCGTAGCCTTCCAGCAAGGCTGTGCTGGACTCACAGACACGGCATCAATGACAACACAAAGTCAAGGCACAGTTCAGAATTGCATTAGTCCGTATTGTTGATCCCGTGTGGTCCTGTGTTGGTGTGGTCTCTGTAGCGCCCTCCACTGGTTGCTGCTTTAGGCTGGCAGTGATGATGGCTGCTTCCCAGCTGTGTAGTCGCATCATCAAGTTAGCTAAAGGCTACTTGGCAAATAGACGAGCTTCCTCTGTTTGTACGTGTGCATACATGGACACCTTGAGTTGGCATACAGACACAGTGAGATATGTTCAACATATTCACAAGTACACTGAGAACGCCACAGCTATGGTTAGACCAATAGACGGGGGTTATTGGGACTGAACGTCTGAGCCGATCCCACCAAGACCAAAACCAACCATCCCAACTAAAGGGGAAAATTCAGCTCCAAAGCAGCCAAAGAAGTGATTTATGAAGTGCCTTTTCCTTTGAAGAATTCGGGAGATTTGGGGGTAAACAGTTATTTACTTCCTGTCTGTATACTAAATACGAAGCTAGGGCCAGGAGTCAGTTGGCTTGGGGCTCATTTAGACTTCCTTTACATCCGAAAATAGATTTGTCGTGGAAAAAAGTCTTTTCGGGCCAAATGGCATCATGGGACAGACCTCAATTCTGAAAATGCATGGTTTGGCCACTTTGAAAATTTGCTTCGAAGTCTATTATACAAGCTAAATATTGAAATAAAAGACAGTTAGCTTAGCTTAGCTTAGCTTTGCTTAGCATAAAGCTGGAAACGGAGAGGCAGCTAGCCTGACTCTGTCAGGCAAAACATCTGCTTACCAACACTCAAGCTCTCCAATGAAAACATTATATCTGATTTGTTTTAACGACCAAAAAAACGAAATGTAAAGACAAGTTGTTGGTTTGCTGGAACTTGTTCTTGGTTGGGCCGCCATTCTTGACCACTGCTTTCAGTCTTAATGCTAAGCGAAGCAAACAGGCTCTAGCTTCATTCTTTGAGTTCAAGGCTGCTTTCTTGGCAAGTGTTAGATGAGAAGATTGTGAGCCACATTGTGACCTAGCGAGCAACTGCCACTGGCCATCAATTTCCTTAAAGGAACAGTTTGATATTCTTCAATTCTTTGAAAGCTTTGGAGATGCAAATAAGCTGATGTCCCAAGATGTCAAACTGAAGTGCCAGCCCATAAAGAATTATATTATTCTGGGTTTGGTGGGGCTTTTTTTAAAGATTGAAATATACCAACTATCGCACGGCTTCAATACTGATACCAGTACCGGCTTCTGAAACCCCATATTGGTTGAACCATAGTGAGAACTGCAGCGTGAACTCCTGAGCTGTAGTGGGTCGAAGTCTTAACAAAATACCTACAATAACTTTGGTAAGCCTATGTGAAGTAATGTGACGAGGACGTAGCTGTGGACACTTTAATCTGCTGCAGATGCTGCACGTGATTTAGTGTTAGCGTTGAGTCTACGAGCAGCACTGAGGTGACGTGACTTGTAGAGGATGCAATGTTTTACTGTGTTTCACTGTTACAGACGAGTGTTCTGGACTCTTCGATCTCGTCCAGTCCCTGTTGACTGATTTCTAATCTTTCTCATAGATTCATACATTTTGAATAAGATTCTTTCAAATATATTTATAAATCGATTAACCCTCAGATTGAAGATTCTTTTATACTCTCTGTCTAAACTGAGCATAGTCATGATGGAACACTCAAACAAAACATTGGCATTATGTCATTTGGCAATTTTCTCTATAAGTAAAAAAACGAGAGAAAGAAAGGAAACAAATAATATAAAAGGTTCAACAAACAGTAACTACAAGATCTCCATTTGGCAATATAGAAAGGCTTTTTAAAAGTCTTTGACAGGTATACATTTTGGTTTATATACAGATGTGTGTGTAAGTGTTTATGTCCTCCGAAGGGCTCCCTTTTTCAATCCAAACTGAATCACGTAGAAAATGCAGAGGTGAAAACATCTACATAGTAAAATCAAAAGTGAGATTAAAAATGAAAAGTAACAAAACAAGGCGTTGTGTCCGCTGTGGACTGGAAACAGGAAGGGCCTGTAGAGTCTGTGATGGGAGAGTCCCTGCCGAAACTATATGCTCGTCACCTGCGCTCCCTGTGCTGCTGGGTGTCTCTCAGTTCATGAACTGTGTGTATCCCTCTGCTCCTGTGACGATCACATCCATCCAGATCCTCATGGCCTCTGCTGCGGGGGCCACCATGTAGTAGAGCCGGTCGTGGGTCTTTACGCAGAAGGTCAGGGCGGGGTTTGGGCTCTGAAAGAACAAAGAGAAAACTAGAGTTGAAATTTGACCTTCAACCACCAAATTCTAGTAAGATTATACTTTGTACCAAATTTAAGGAAATTCCCTCAAAGTCCTCTTGAGATGTTTTCTCTATGAAAATGAGATGGAAGCAAGGTCACAGTGACCTTGACCATGGACCACTACAATCTAATCATTTTATTGTTAAGTTTGTGCTAAATTTCTCCAGTGTGTTCTTAAGATACAGCATTCATGAGAAAGAGACAGATGAGGTCACAGTGACCTTGATCTTTGACCTTTAACCATCAAATTCTAACAAGTTCATTCTTGAGTCCAAGTGGACGCATGTACCAAATGTGAGGAAATTCTCTCAATATCTTCTTGAAGATACTGCATTCGTGAAAATGAGACGGATGCAAGGTCACAGTGACCTTGACCTTGGACCACCACTATCTAATCACTTTGTTGTTAAGTCCAAGCAGACCTTTGTGCTAAATTTAAGAAATTTCACTAACGTTTTTTTCTTTAAGAAGTTGTGTTTGTGAGAATGAGACGGATGAGGTCACAGTGACCTCAACCTTGACCTTTGACCACCAAAATCTAATCAGTTCATCTTTGGGCCCAAGTGAGCATTGAGCCAAATTTGAAAAAATCCTCTCCATGTGGTCTTAAGATACTGTGTTCACGAGAATGAGACAGATGAGGTCACAGTGACCAAAATTTAATCAGTACATGCAGAGTCCAAGTGGACATTTGTGCTAAATTTAAGAAATTTCCCCCGACATTTTGGAGAAGGGAAATCAGTGATGCAGATGGTGAGGTGAAAGCCTGATTGTTAAAATAATGTTATATAATGGCTTTTTGGCTTATATATTTTTAGTATGGATCCTAAGTACTGTTTTATAAATGAGACCCCTGGTATTTATAACAAGAACTGCTTAGCTCTGTGACTGAAATATAAAGGTAATGTATGTGATGCACAAACTGGGGTTAGTTTGACCACAGGAAATACAAAGAGGAGCACTGAATACCTGAAATTAAGGTGTTGAATTCAGCACAAAATACTGTCTGAAGCACGAATCCAAAAATACAGGCACTGTCAATAAACTAGTTTATCAATAATACAGCAGTCTCCTCCTGATCTGCACAGATTTCATGAAAACATGGAAATGACATCAGTCCGTAAAAAAAAAACAACATGAAAAATATGACTCTTGCGGGTGTTTTCCTCATGAAATCGTTGTTTTTGGAAGAGCAACCCTGCAGACTACTGTACAATTTATTTCACCCACTCATCTGCATCACTTTTCCTTTTCTAAACCGTCATCTTTCTGTCTGCTAAGTGCATCAGACTTTAAAGTTTTTGCTCTGTAATGTGACATTGGATGTGACAAGTAAAATCAAAGTTCCAGAGTTGATCAGAGCCCCACAGTAAGTCAGAGTGCGGAGCATTGCGACAGGCCATCAAACACAAACACACACACTGAAGATGAGGAGGCAGCAGCAGCTCGGCTTTATGTTGGAGATAAAAAAAAATGACAAGACGTGTGAGGCTCAAGACAAGCGGCACGCAGCCCCGGATCATAAAGAACAGAAATATGGCCAAAAATTACACCTACGGCTCCACGGGACATTAACCCTTCCTCAGCAGAGAGGGGTCTTTGAAAATTATTAAAAAGGAGAGAAGAGCTTGAACCAGTCACACAATTACAGCCTAGCAGTTGTTTGCCTCCGCACAGCAATCATGTTGCACTTAATGTTTACATCCATGTCTATGAAAACATGAATGCTTCTCACACATCTTCCCCCCGGCAGCACAGAAGATCTATACAATCAGCACAGTTTCAAGGTGGACACCCAGGATTAGAGTCACCAATTCAGTATCTGACCAAACGCCCTCCCTTCTGTACCTGAGATATGACCTTGAGTAATGGCCAGAAAAGGATTTTTGTAGAACATTATGATGTAACAGTGAAGTTGACCTTTGACCTTTTGGATATAAAATGTCAGCACTTCATCAGTAACAGATGTTTGTGTCACATTTTGTTCTAAGTAGTATATGAATTCCTGAGTTGTGGCCGAAAAGGTTTGTGAACTTTGACCATCAGTTCTAATCAGTTCATTCGATGTGGATGTTCGTGCCAAATTTGAGAAAACGACCTCAAGGCGTTCTTGAGATATCACGTTCACGAGAAGGAGACGGATTCAGGGTTACAGGAACTGTCACTTCATCATGTTATCATATTAGACATTTGTGTAAATTTTGTCATAGTCAGCACATTAATTCCTAAATTATAGCTAAAAGCATGTTTTGTGAGGTCATAGTGACCTCGACCTTGAAAGTCAATGTTAATGGCACGGAGGCATAACTAGAGCTGGGTCCATTGATCAAATGTCTACCATTCTGTTCCTGAGTTATGGCCAAAAAAGAGCTTTATGCAGAATATTATGATGTCACAGTGAAGTTAACCTTTGACCTTTTGGATGTTACATGTCATCACTTCATTATTTTATCCTGTTAGACATTTGTGTTAAATTTTGTCATATTTAGCGCATGAATTCCTAAATATGGCCAAAAACATGTTTAGTGAGGTCACAGTGACCTTTGACTTTTGACCTTTGACCACCAAATTTAAATCAGTTCGGCCTTGACTCAAAGTGGAAGTTTGTGCCAAATTTGAAGAAATTCTCTCAGAGTTCTTGAGATATCACATTTACAAGAATGAGACAGGTACAAAGTCTGATTTTTGATCTTGATTTTTGACCTTTGACCACCAAAATGAAATCGGCTCTTCCTTGAGTCAAGGGAAAGTTTGTGCCAAATTTAAGGAAAACTCCCTCAAGGCATTCGTGAGATATCACGTTCACGAGAATGGGACGAACAGATGGAGAGATGGACAAACCAAAATCATAATGCCACCGGCCATGACTATCACCAGTGTGGGGGCAGAGTAAAAGAACCATGGGCACTTCCTCTCCTTCACAGACACATCTACATAAGCAGCTTCTTGTTTTTTAACCACTTGACTGGTTTATACTGGGAACACTGGGATGGACGGGGGGATCAAGCAGGATTAGCAATTCAAATTACAAACTCACACAAGAATCAAACTGGTGCACTGTCTTAACCATGCATCACCAAGCACTGAGCTTGTTACCCCTCCTCACAATACACAGTCTATGGTTTGGACACACAGGGTTCAGTGGGGTTAGATGGGAGAACTGGGAGAACTGGGAGCGTGATACATACACTGGTCAAATTCAAGTTGAAAAATCCCTTCTGTAACAGCAGCCGGCCAAAGCAACAGCACAAACAGGGAGAAAAGAAGCAAAGCAGAGAGTGTGCAGAGACATGTTTTAAATGAAAGAGAATGCAGGATGAAGATAAACAAACTGAGAAACAGATGAGAGAAAACGAGTGTTTTCAAAGTCCGTTGACGACGTACCTTTGTGGCACTGCGGAGGTGATCAT
The DNA here is from genome assembly GCA_026686955.1 of Epinephelus cyanopodus. Taxonomy (NCBI): domain Eukaryota; kingdom Metazoa; phylum Chordata; class Actinopteri; order Perciformes; family Serranidae; genus Epinephelus; species Epinephelus cyanopodus. The sequence continues at coordinate 39,081,044 of CM048918.1, forward strand.
AATAGACCTCTTCTATTGCCTGGAAGTAGATCACACCCTTCAGCTTGGTCTCATGTTTGTCTGTGGGAGGGAAAAATAACGTGGGTTTGGTCAGAGACTAAAATATATTGACAAAGACAGACGTATCGCTTCCATGTCACCTAGAATAACGACAGGGGGAACACGCGATACGGTCATTAAAAAAAAGGAGCAGAAATCAAACTTTGATCATGACCAATTTATGGTTTGCGATGATGGATGGAAAAAGACAACCACAGCACTTTTTCTCTGTTTTTAAAACCAATGGTGCTCTCATTGTATTTTCAGACTTGACTGCATTCTTACGCTACTCTGGTACATCATTGCAGTTTGTTTCATCAGCCACTGCAGAACTGCAGTGAGGAACCGGTGGGGAACTCAACACCCCTCTCTACCTCCAGGCACAAACACTCCACAAGCCAACTTAAGAGTAGTAGGTAGAAACGCAGCGCTTCATTTCGAGGAATAACACTTTCCTTTTAATACGCAGCTATTATCTGCTAATGACCTCTTTAGCATTCAAATAGCCCTGCATTTGCATCTCATTTGACTGCATCTAAATTACCAAAACTCCGGTTTTGGCTGAGGTTGATTAACGTGGATTAGCGGCGCTCATGACTTATGCTCGTCACCTCTCCTTTCCCCATTGTTCAAGGTCAAGAGACAAGGGCAAGCGGTGCATCTCAATCAGTCTCCTCAGAGAGCGCAGCGCTGTGCGCATTTTAACTACTGCCAAAGTAATCTCAGTACACCTCCTCACCCTGGCTCACTTTCAACAAGGTACGCTTTAAGCAGCTTTAAGCAGAACCTTCTGAGGACTTCAAAGGCCTGACAGCGAGCAAGTGTCCCAGGGCTCGCAGCACAAGATCAAATTACACGACCGTGCAGGCTACATACTACATGTACTGCTGCTGCTCAAGGTCTGGAGGACGCACGCTCTGTCTGTCACTCATCCACGCCGGCAAATTTCTGCCACTTTACATGTTAAATGTCGAAGCTTAACGCTGCTGCTTTACCACTTTTCAGCTGTGACCTCTGATATATATTTTCATACAGTTGATGGAAAAAACCCGGGCTTCCCCACACGCAGTCTTCCTTCACACACACGAGGGTTGCAAAGTCATGGCACAAATTAAAGCATCAGTGTTAAAAATCAAATATATATACTGTGATAATATATTAATAATAATAATAATAATAATAATAAAACACAGAGAGGAGACATTTTGTACATTAGGGTTAAGTACATTTTCTCACAGTGTTGCTTTGCCTATGAAACATATAAAGATGTCGAGGCCCAAACAGATTAAATAATGCTTCACTTTGCTCGCTTCATTTCTAATGTCGCAGCCATGCACTGTTCTGCTGATGGCTAGAATGTAAGAGGAGACTTCACATTCTTTATACTTCAGAATCAGATCCTTATTTGATCGGTTAAGTTTCCCATGTTCAAACAAATTCTGAACGGACCTACTGATCCATCGGCAATTAATCATCCCTAAAGGCCCTGACACACCAAGCTGATGTTTGGCCATCGGTGAGGTGTGTCCCACACAGTTGCTTACGCGGCACTTTACTGTTCTCCACACTCCTTCAACCTTTCCTGGTTACATTTCCTTGTTATGGGTCACATGTCTCTTCACTAACCATTGAGAAGCTGGAAGGACTTAGACTGAGGTAAATGTGTGTGAGAATTACTGAGACAGATCCAGTAAATTATTTAACTGTTTTTAACAATGCTGCTGCAAATTTTTAACATGTAAATAATAATTGCGAACGTAAAAGTGTTTATAGCTAACTGTAAATATATTTTTAGCAAATTACTAAAGCACATGAATTAACTTGTAAACCTTATAAGCTCATTAGTAGAAACGTTCCTTTGTGTTATTGTTCATTGCCGCACAATAAATATACTCTGTTCTTTCAACCTTGGATTGTGTTGTTAATGTGCTAACTGGCTAACTAGCGTTAAGACGGTCTTGCCGTTTTCCTTTTTGAATGACAATCTCCGACCGCCACCATCTGCTGGTGTGGAGAGTTATTTCCCGTCATGCAGGTGCAGAACGTACGTGCTGGTTGCCTGTCAGCTGCAGTCTTTGCGGTGTGTTCACATGCAACTTTTTGGTCGAGACACAGCAACGTCAGGGTGCCCAACATAGAGCCATCGTTGCAGCTAGTCGGTTCTGTATGTCTGGGCCTTAACTCCAACACCATAAACACTACTTTCTAGAGCAGTGCTTGTCAAACTTTTTTCAATAATGAACCTCCTTGAACTCACATTCACGTTTTTTTAATTTAACTTATCATAATATAATTTGTTTAGGAATTATACCAATAACATTAAAAGGAAACAAATCCCGTACCCATATTTGAGAAACACTGTTGTTATGTTGGATTGCATTCTTTTGGTAAGTGCTTTTATTTTGTCAACACACCTTTATTACGTATATGGCAGCCAGCCCTCCATCTCCACACTCCACAAAAGAGGAACAAAGTAAAGGAGCCATTTCTATTTGTGTGTGTTTTCAAATTCACAGCCAATAAAAAGCAGTATTTACCGTGTTAGTCTGAATATAGGAGCATTTTTTTTCTTGTGATCACGCTTGAAAAGGTGTCTTATCGATTTAAGAACTACACATTAATGTAATCACAACATCAGATATTCTTTATGAGTGAAGACAGGACTGGTGTGACATCAGCTCCTTCAGAGAGTGTTGCATTATGGGTTGTTTGTAGCCTTAATGTTGCTAAGCTAAGTTAATAGTGTCCCTGTTGGAGTTAATCATCACCGAGTGTTCAGACAGCCTGGTTTAACCTGCAGCAGTGTCTGAGGGCTGGTGATGTGATTTGCTGCCGCAGAGGAAATCAACTCCTGACCAGTGAAAATGTCGTCTTTACTGTAAAAAACCAAACCGGAGAGCGAATCATCTGTCAAACAGTCCAATTACCAGCGTCACAGAGTGTCATGCTGAAGAGCTCAAACAGAGAAATTCATTCTGAGCGCTTCAGCAGCCTGACAGGAGAGGCTGTGACTGATGGATACGCTACACACACTTGTGAATCTGGCTGTGCTTTAATATAAGTGTGTATAAGTTTGACTTTAGGAGAGAAAAGGCTGCAAGACATGGAGACTGTGTTCTCTGTGGAATAATCTCAGAGAAACTTTCCCAACAAGACCAGTCTGGCAGTGAAATGATTAGTCAGATGATTAAAATGTTAAAACGTTTAATAAAATCATTATAATTCTCATTTTATTTTGATATATTTATCATCCAACATGCATGTCCTCCTTTTACCAAGAGCTGAACTCAAAAAAATGACTCTACTCAAACTACTCTGGGACGCGCAACAGTAACGAAACTGCAGCACCAAACATTCATAATCTTGTGTCTCAACGCCTCTTACCGACATAGTAGGAGAAGGTCCTCTTGAGGCGGTCGAAGACAAACCAGCGTTTCTTCCAGGACTTGATCTTGCCTCCCATCTTCACCAGGTAGCCCTTACACATCTTCTCTGTGAGGATGACATGATAGCATGTCTCCACGTTGTGGCCCGACGACTCGACGTGGGAACGCAGGTCGAACTCCTCCTTCCGAATGGGCAGGTAGCGAGTCATGGGACGGGCCTGGGCGGAGCAAAGCATCAGACAAAAACAGGAAGATAAACATCGAGCAGGAGGACGTATCATTACAGTGTTTATTCTAAAATGATGGAATATTCTGATATTCTGCACACGTGTAAAGATGTCTTATTTTTCACATCTTTTTCTGGTCCATGAAGAGAGTTAGCGTCCTGTGACGGGTAAATGCTCTTATACGTGTTTCAATTCTGAAGCAAAACTGGAAATAAGTTTACTTTGGTATGAAAATGGTCAAATTGAATGATATTGAATACTGGCACAAAATATAACCAAGCAGAAGCTTTGCTGTCAGAGTCGGGTCAGCAGACTCATTTTCCACTTTTCCACCATGCAGACTCAATTATGTGTCATTTTACTGACCTGAGAGAAGTTCTTGGCCCTCATCTTGACCTCCTTCTCCACGAGCTGCTGCCGGTGGAAAGTTTCGTCTTGCAGTCTCTTCTCCGCCTCCTCCCTCCTCCTCCTCTCCTCCTCCAGCATCTGACGACGAGCCAGGCTCTCTCGTTCCTGGAGGAGAGAGCTTTCATTTAATATTTTTTTTGATCTGTGGAAGGGCTTTGCAGAGCATGCATGCTTCTTTTTTTCAGCAGGATTTCGGCTTCACATTCATACATTCATGTTCATTTGTCTCTGCTGAGAGCTGCTGGCCACCGTGCAGCTCCACCACACTGATCGATTCTTTAAACAAACCGCTTTTGGCTATGTGGAGAAGTAATAATCCACTGTGTAGACAGCAAACACACACATTCATATACAGTGCATTCACACAGACATGCAGAGGCCCTAAAGAAAACACAAAGTGCAGACGGAAACCAGGAGGGGAAAATACAAATAAAACACACTGTGCTCAAAGTATCTTTGTCTTTCATAAAATCCTGACAGCAACACCCTGCACGCTGCACACTGGCACAACAATGTTTTGGTCCTCAGACCCTGAGCAGGTAACATATTCTGAAGGATGCACACTTGTTCCCTTATTTACATCCACACTTTCCTCACTTGTATCTCATCCTTGCATCTGAGTCGCTCCCACTGAAGACATGAGGAAGAGGTGTAAACAAAACATGTGAGGAGAAGGGGTTTGAGAAAACATGTTCTTGGAGAAATGCAATGTGTTTTACTTGAGTTGGTTTTGTTATTTGACTGTTGGTGTGAATCTCCAGTGATGCGATGTGGTATCAGAGCAGACGGATCAGCATCGACAACAGATTTCCAATAAAGAGGTCTGTCAGTTCAGTTAAAGTACAACTCAACTTCATGTTACGACTCTTACACAAAGATGCAGCCCAGAGCTCTGCACGTAGCAAAACTGAAGCATAAAATAAATTAAATAATTTAAATTAAAATTAAATTACATTTTGTAAGACTAAAAATTACAACAATAAAATGTAAAAATAAAAAAATAAAAATCAATAACTATAGATCAATTAAATTAAATAAATCCTATGGATAAAAATATAAAAACTTAAAAACTAAAGGCTTTCCACACCACACCAAGACCTTGTTTTTTTGTTTGTTTTGTTGTTTTTTGAGGTGTTTTTTGGTCCATAATTATCATACATTTAATTATAAATATGGCCTCAGATTGTGTCAATCATGTTCACATACTGACTTCAAAACTTTTGTCTATCATTAAAGTTTTCAGAACAGGACACGTGTCTTTCTATTTTGTCCCTAATTGTGATGGCAAGAAAAGTGTTTTTGCAGAGCATTATGTCGTCACAGTGAAGCTGACCTTTGACTTTTTAGATATAAAATGTCACCACTCAATCATTAAATCCTATTGGATGTTTGTGTGAAATTTTGTCGTCGTAAGTAGTAAATGAATTCCTGAGTTATGGCCAAAAACATGAGGTTTTATGAGGTGATCTTTGACCCTTGACCCCGGCAGTTTGTGCCAAAGAAATTCCCTCAAGGTGTTCTTGAGATATCATATGTATTTTGGGCCTGTCTGTATTTCACAGCAGAGTGGAAAAAAAAAAAAAATTCCCCTCAAAAATTAATGAAGTATATCTTCTTTTATTAAAAAACACACATGAAAAATACAGACTTTGTGTGGAAAGGCCTTTAGGCTGTAACATTACTCCATTAAAAAAATTGTTGAGGTCTCATCTTGTGTGTCCTTGCTCATGTCTCCCTAGAGATCTTCGCCAGTAAATAAGGGCATTAGCATGAACCCACATCTTTGACATAACTTCACACAAACCTTAATGTTTTAACAGATCCATAATCAGATCTGTCTGAAAGGAGTTATTATGGGAAACAAGTCTGTTACCTCCTCACTTTTGTGGCTCATTAATCCAGGCCAATCAGATTCATAACACTGGCCATCCAGTTTTAAACAACTGACCTAATACATAGAACTTAAAAGGAGCTTCGTTCATATTGTGAAATTTTCTAAAGGACTTCAACAGTGATGCTCAGTGATAAGAAGTACAGCTTCAAGTCGAGCAGAGAACTGATTTGATCATCTTTGCAGTCGAAGCTTCTTCATCAGAACACAAAGACATGAAAATGTTTGAAACACAGAGGCCAATAAAAATGAATGAGAGCCCTGAGTTTCAAATTCATGATCAATTCAAAGCTATTGACAGACGCACCACAGGACCTCTCATCAGTCACTACTGTAGCTATGGATTCCGAATAATAAGCTTCTCGTACTGTAAAGCTGTCTCCTTTTGAAGTCTTACCCGCGATTCAATAAGTCTGGCTTTCTCCAGCTGCGCCTCCTTCAGCATTTTCTCCATCTCCTCAATCTTCAGCGCGTCCACTCCTCCCACACTGAAATGCAAAGACACAGTGTTACCACACAACATACAGCCCGACACGTTCAGATCCAGTTCAAACGACTCGTACATTAACAGCCACGTAGCAGCACATCAACTCAGTTAACCTTTTACTTCAAAGCAGGGTTCAAACAATATCTGCAGGGCAATTAAGCAGACAGTATTTGTGAATTCATTTCCCTGCAGATCCGAGGGCAGCCTTGTGTTTCAGTGTTTACTCCAGACGTGTAAAAGTGAGGAAAAAAAAACAGTCAAAACACACTTGAAATCCCGGAGAACAACAACAACACTGATAATGACGATTAAACCTTTTAATGAATCACTTTACTGAAGGAAATCAGTGCAGTAGCAGCAGCAGCAGCAGCAGCAGCAGATAAACGCTTCTGGCAGGTAAATGATTTGAAAAATGTATCTGTGAGGATCAGCAGGTGGAAATGTGATGAAATAAAGATGTCTTCTGTCTGTCTCTGTGTTCACCAACCCAACAATGTCTTGTGTATTTTCTTAAATGCCTAATCCTCTCTTTGACCACATCTGCTACTGATTTCATTCAGGTGAAGTCCTAGTTTTAGTTCAGTCACTTAAGTCAAAAGAAAACTTAGCTTGCATTTGCAGTATTATATTTGGCCGTATGACTCTGTACTGGGGCCTCTCTACCTTTCTTAGACCTATACAGAAAGCCTTAGGAGGAGACAGCACACCTCTCTGCCCTTCCACACACATACAGAGAAGCCTATGGCAGACACAGCAAACCTCCCTGCCCTTCCATGCGCCTACATGGAAAGCCTAAGGCAGGGAGAGCAGCACTACTTTTCGTGTCCAATGTGATGCAATTGCGTCATGGTTTCAACTCCTGCAATCTAAGTCCGTTCAATTTCTGTGGTTTAATATCACAAGAGCTGATGGGACTCCAGGCTGCCTCCGTTTATTCATTAGGAACATATTATAGCTAAAAAACTAAAACTTTGTAAAGTTAATTCACATTGATTTTTATTTCATTAGTTACTTCACCAGGCAACATCGTTTCAGTCTCAGTTTTTCCTCAAAGAATATCTATTTTATTCACTTTCAGTTTACGATAGTATTTTTCCATTTTAGTTTTCTATGATAACCCTGTTGGGAAGTGGAACAACAACTCATTAAAAAAATCAAAACAAAAAGCTCAGAGTTTCTGATACGCTGCTGTCAGACTGTCATTTCCTCCCTCAGGTCTCCACGCCGCGAAGTTCATTACAGAACAAGTCCCATTAAAGTCAGCTCAGAGACACGACTAATTGTTTTTATAATTTGACTCCTGAGAGCAATAAAAGGTGTCTGAACAATAGGTGCAGCTGAGAGCATGCTGTGGTGAACACTGTTGGAGTGCAGCACACAGCTGGGCCACATTAACAGATGGTACAAATTAGCCGACCTGCGGACAGAGACTTTACCTGGTGGGAGCAGCAGAGCTGTCTGAGTGTCTTCTGACTGCGCTTGTCTGTGTTTGTTAGAATCGTAATTTGAAAGCACTGCCTGATGTTCTTGGCACAAATGCATTTATATTTATAATACCATTAGTGCATTCTTTTTGCTCTTTTGTGACTATGACCTTAAGATGGGGCAGATAGCAGGTGCAAGCTCAATTAAATTATGCAAATTAATAACAGCAAAAAATAAAGAATAAATCTCTCAGTAAAGAAATTAAACAAGCGGAGGACAGTGAGCCTAATTTGGTCAACGTACACACTGACATAAGAGATTAAAGGTGATGTGAATATGTGAAGAATTCCCTTTGTCTCCTCTGAACACGGCTGTCTGCCGGATGCACGGGGCGCACTGAATACAGAGAGCTATGATGAGGAAGCATCGGATGGTTCATGTTAGCCCCAAATCTTTGACCCAGAGACTGTTATTATATATTATTTTTATTTGATACTAGAGGAGATGATTCACCAACAAAGACACTGCCGTTTGATACCTGTCAGGCTGATGGAGGAACGTTTTCAGGTAAACTTTTGAAATATATTTTCGGGTATTTTTAGCCTTTAATGGACAGGACGGACATGCATGAAGGGGGGAGAGAGAAAGGGAGTGACATGCAGCAAAGGGCCACAGGCTGGAGTCGAACCCGGGCAACAGCCGTGTACATGGGGCGCCTGCTCTACCACTTCAGGTAAACTTTCTAAATTAAGATTGTTTAAGCTGTGTGCTTTTAGCTGCTGGTAACAACTGTTAGTTAACTTAATATATAATTGTCAACAGTGCACAGTGCATCCTGGGATAGGATAAGGATTCATATTTTGCTTCCTCCAAATTCTGGGAAAGAAGGCCGCATTTAAAGGAGCCTTTGAAATGCCTTGGTCGCGCCGATGTGGCACAGTCGGTCGTCAAATGCAGCCGTCGAATCAATACTAACTCTGATCTGTAGTGGGAGTGAGTGGGATTCAAGTTACCCATCTCAAATTTCCTTTGTTTTCTATTCCACCTTACTTGGTCAACGCACACACTGATGTAAAAGATTAAAGATAATATATTAAGATGATTATACATCAGAGCACAAAATTTGACTGTGTGTGTGTTCATGTTACCTGGACATGTTATCTGGTGAGCAGGCCGAGTTGTTCCCCGTGGACACGCTGGTGTCCATGCTGTCCGAGCTCTCCAGGCTCAGGGTGTCGTAGGGCTGCTCCCCGGCTGACGGGGGCTGGTGGTGCAGGATGGAGTGATGGACCAGAGGGCCGGGGCCTGCGGAGCTGTGGCTCAGCGCGGGGCTGTAGGACATGATCGGGGAGTAGGAGGGCGACGAGGAGGACGAAGTCATGAGGTGGGGCTGCGAGCCGTGAAGCGCCTCCCACTGACACTGAGCCTCCACCGCCGCTCTCTGTTTGAGCTCGGCCAGACGTCGACGCTGCTCTTCGATCACCTGCTGACCTGCAGGGAGGAGGGTGGGTGATCAGTGGAGGGTCTGATTTTCAAACCAAGGTGGAACTTTCAACCTGCAAACTACTCCATCAACAAGTCAGCAGAGGTCCCTTTGTTTCCTACAGAGCAGGAGATCACCACGCTTAATTCAACATGCTGGCTGTAGAGGAGGTCACCCCAAGCATCCAACTGAAGAACCACTAAGTGCACAACCATCACCAGCACCAGCCCACAGACTACAGACCATAAACCATGCACCACACATACAAGTATGTGCTCTCTGTAACACAAGCTGGAGGATAATTGCAAAAAATACCCCGCAAATTCCCGTCACCACAAACTTCAGTATCTATCCAACTTCTCACTTCTCCAACCCATGCTGCTGTGCACCTGATAATGGGCGCACACACATCTGAAAAGAAGTGCCCAGGTCGATAACTGAAGGAGGAGCTCAGTGAATGCTGAACATGCAAGATTTATTCTCCACCAGCAGGAACATTCATAGAAGATTGATGGGAGAAGAAAGACTGCTCGATGTTACAGACAAAAGAAAAGATGAAAAGGAATGTTCGGGGGAGAGGAGTTAATGACACACCAGAGATGAAGAGACTGAGAGGGGAGGATGAGGAGAGCAGGGTTAGGTGAAAACAGGGTCTGAAATTAACAGCTGCCAAGTGTCAAGTTCTGGTAAACGTTACCTTTGATGGATGAATCAATAAAAGTAAGCTGCCAGACCGGCTTAAGTTTTGGATAAGACTTGAATCTTTTAGGTGCACACAGACTTTGGTGCTCGTCTATGTTGAAGCAGGATCCTGATCGGCTGCCTGCGATTCTCTCTGCTCTGCTTCTTTTTCGTCTGGATGCTTAATTAGCCACATGGCAGATTAAAGGAACACTTCACTCCCCAAATGACCATTTGTGTATCTGTTACTCACCTTGTGTTACACTGAAATTGGGAAGAAAACTTTTTTTTTTTATCTTGCATGCCTTCACAGTGAACAAAGAATCTAGAAATGTGGAAAAGGCTTTATAAATAGAAGTCATAGGGGTCCACGTTTAACAACAGAAAAACTACATCAAAACATCTGTTTACAAACTCTCACGCAACACATGTGGTGTAATCCAAGTCTCATTTATCCAGTTGTATGATCAGTGCTTTCCAGAGAGCCCTTTTTTGAACGGGAACTGAATGGAAAGTGAAATTTATTTGTGCTCTCTTCAAAACCAGACTCCATTTACAAAAGCAGTAATTTTACATTGCTAAACACAGGAGCTGCTGGTCTACCGCTGCTTTGATCTGTAGTTTGTTTGTTTTGTTGTGTGACTTTGGTGTTTTAAAGGGTTAGTTCAGATTCACCAAAGTCACACATAAACACAAACAAACTACCAGACTGAAGCAGCGGTAGACCAGCAGCTCCTGTGTTCAGCAAGGTAAAATAACTGTTTTTTGTCAATGGAGTCTGGCTTTGAAGAGAGCATATATAAGATTCACTTTCCGTTCAGTTCGTTGTCTGTTTGGGAAATACTAAGTCTACAACCGCCAGTTCACACCAAGTCAACTAGATCAGACGGTGTATCATCTCTAGTCAACAACTCTCTGAACTTCTCAACTGATTTGCAGCTTTTCAGACTTATTTTGTGGCTGAATATAATTTGTAGCTTCTTAAAATCTGAACGTGCTTTAATGCTGCGTTCGTTTTGTACTCAGAGGTCGGAAGTCAGAAGTGGGAATGACGTCACCTCCGAGTTGACAATAGTTTTTGCATTCTAGTTGACAACGGTGGACAAGTCGGAAAAACACATGGACGCCCGCGAAGAAAGCCTTTGTTGCCCTCGCACGTTCGGAGTATAGACAGCTTCAAAACCATCATGCACTCCAACTGATGAAAGCCACAGATATGGCTGACCTAATGGCAAACAAATAAGATACAATTGCTATAAACAGCACTTTAGCAGTGTTTACTCACTATGTATGTGACCAGCAGCCATCTTGAATTCGGAAGTCGGGGTTGACACGATTGCTTTGAGGTACCGAGTTGGAAATCTGATCTCAGGGTGCGTTTGAGTTTAAACTTCCGAATGGGAATTGGGAATTTCCGACCTCAGAGTACAAAACGAATGCACCATAAAACCAGACACCTGCGATGTGACCAGCTGAGTTACAGGTGACATCATCAGCTGGCTTGCGTTGAGCTCAGACGGCCAGTTCCCACCGCTGCAACTTTTCTCTGCAGCATTCTGAAATGTTTGAGTCTTGTCGTGAATCTTTGGTCTGAACTGGATACACATATTAAAATGGTCATTTGGAGAGAAGTATTCCTTTAAACGTAACTTTTCTGAATGGTAAATCACCGTTTTGGTGAACCCTGTGTGTGGGTTTAACTGCATCTAAGTGATTCACACATTAGCATTTGAAAGATTCTCTGAAGTTCTGTGTTGGCCCTTGGCAGCAGAGACAAACAGTTACTCTCAGACACTGAGTGCGACGTATGGAGAGACAGAGGATGAACCAACAGGATGAGTCCCGCTGCACAAACTGAAGAAAGCGTAAGAAATCATCAACTCCTGGACGCAGCGATCCATCTACCTGCTGAGCTTCCCTCTATGGTGATCTGTCTGGAGGTCTGGGGCTCTGTGGTGCAGCAGAGCAGGACAGAGACAGAGACAGACAGGGAGACATGAAGAACTGCAGACGCTCATGAATGTGACTGTATCCGGTTTCCGACCCAGCACCCTGAGCTAAAACACCAGACTGCTCTCCTCTGAATGAACCACTGAGTCAAACAACACGACTCTGTGAAGCTCACTGATGCCAGACGTGTAGAGGAGAGCAGGGTAACACTTTACAATAACCAACACTAACAAGTTAATGAGAATCAGAGTGTGCAGCACTGAAGGCAAGCACACTAATTACTGCTGAATATATATTCATCAGTTTGTCTACTGCAGAGTTTACTCATCATTAGAAGATGCTAGAACACTGTTTTAAAGTCTAATGACTTCTCACACACAAGTGTAACCAGCAGACAACCCCCCAACTCCCCTCCCATCTGATGCATAACTTGTTTTGTGATTCAATGTTTCAGTGCCATATAAAATATTTTGTGTTCCTCAGTTTGGATTTGAGTGGGTGTGCTTGCTCAAAAGAAACTCTGTGCCTCTGTGTCTCTTTTATTAATCGGTCTCAGAGCGTACGATGAGCAGGCCCATACAGAATCTGTGCCCGCAGAACCAGTTAAAACAGAAACGCTCCATCAGGATGTAGAACTGTCACTGATGTCTCTGTTATTACTCCAGATAGGACAGCGTCTGGGTGCAGACCCCGGGGGATGGAGAGGAATGGAGGTTAAAGGGGGACACACACTGGTCATTTTGCTAACAAGGGGGACACATGCTCTCTTGTGCCCCGTCCAACAGCCTGCTGAGTATAATATTAATGTGTGTTCCTCGGTCTTGTGAACATCTGCTGCTGCTGTAAACGGCTCTTTTTTTATTTTCTCTTCTCTTTTTGGGAAATGCACTTGAGGCGACATTAAATGCATGAACTTTATTTATTGATATTAAATGAAACAGTTGCACGTCTGTGACTAAATACATGAAACGGATTGAGTCGTGTCCTGTCCTCTCATGACACCACAGTGATTATTTAAGGTATGAATACCCACCGCATTATGTACTAGGGACTCATTTACTGTCAACAAATCACTTACCATTATTGAGTAAACACGTAATCCTGTGATTGAAACATTAATTGATAATTAATGAGCACTGTTGCGTGATTATGTTGTGTGTGAGTGGAGCTCGGAGGCCTCAGTTACCTTTCTGCTGCAGAGCCAGCTGTCTCTTGGTCTCGATGTTCTGCAGGGTTGCAGCCAGGTTCCTGGGCAGACTGCCAGTGCTGTTGGCCACCAGCAGGGGGCTCTGCGGGGTCACAGGGAGCAGACACAACATGTCTTACAAGTCAAAGATTAACACACAAATAAGACAAACGTGGGCTCTGAATAGTGATCTGGGTTTCAAGCGGAAGAGGATGAAGATTTAAGACTACATTAGAGGTTGATGGCTGTATCACTACATCAGCTGGAAATGAACGACCCGTTTACCTTTGGGCTCGAGTTGCGTCCCAGTGTTGCTGCTCCGTGCTGCAGAGAGGATCCAGAGGCTGATTTAGGCTGATCACTGTCCAGCTTGGAGCGAAACACCTGACGGAGGAAGAGATAAAGATTAGAGAGCGCTGATAAACACATGTGACGGCAGATGGTGGGGGTTAACAACAATGTTAGAGGAGCAATGAGATCCACCACGGATGACTCACGAGCACCTGCTGGAGAACAGTGTTAAAGGCACAATTAGCATCACGCTGTGAGTGCTAATGAACACTGACAGGGTTAAAATAAAACACTGGGATTCATTTATTTTAAGGTGCAATCAGGGAAAGATTTAAGTATCAAAGAGTGACAAAAATATATCAAAGAGTCTGAAGACAATTCATGAGTTTAGCGCACACACACACACACACACACACACCTGAAACAACCGCCTTGTCTCTTTCATTGAACAGCTCTTTGATCAGACCATCTTACGTTAATGCTGCGTTCATGTACAGTGGGAGTGTCTGTGTGAAATGACTTGAAAGGGTTCGCACATTTTCCAACTATATTTAAGTGGTGACTGAAGTTTTCTGTGGCCTTCCTCTGCTACAGGCGATTACTCTCAGCTTTATTCCAAACTTAACACACAAACTGACTCCATGTTTTACACCAAAGCAAACACTGACGCTCCAGTCACAACAAAAAGTCCCAGCATGCAGCTGTGTCCTGGTGTTTGGTTTCGGTTTATTCAGTCACTGATCATCTCAAAGCAGAGGTGAACGGTAGTTTCTTGTAGTTTTTTTAGTGGCTTCATCAGGAACACTCTCATATCATGTAATTTCAGCATTATTTAACATCAGGGGTCATATTCACAAACATTTGGACGACACTCTCATAAGTTCTGCAACTTATATTAGAATTATATTAAGCTTTATTTTTCTCCATGGTTACAAAAAGTTTCAACAGTTTCTGTTTACGCTGCAGAGAGAGAAGTTTGTCCCAAAGCTTGCCGCTGTGTTTACATTACACACCTTAATGGAGGGAGCTTCATTCAGCTGTGAAGGTGACAACAAATGGAGTTACACCCCATGACGGGGTGGGAGTGGGGAGGGTCTGGTTTAGAAAAGGCCCGTTGTTTGTGTGATCACTCTGCTGATGGAAGGTTGAGACAGACTTAAGTCATCTCTGCTGCACTGTTGTGTTTTTCCAGTTTACTAAATATCTTAGTGTCATGATCATTTTGTTTCTGGAGTTACAGTGTTAGGTGAGAAATGCATGTATTTCCATTGAGATCGACCACAAACATCTCTGCACAATCTAATCTGTGGTGTTTCATAGACTCATTCAGTGTTTGGAGAATATTTTTCTGACCTCTTTGTATTTCAGCCATTTTCTCCTCTGCTTAAAACTACTAAAAGTCCTCCTCTCTCCTCCTAAAAGTTTCTCACCTTAGGACCTCTCTTAAGATCTAAGATGGACCTTGCCTAGGAAATCCTAAGAAAACGTCATAATTATAAGATTTGTCTTGGCATTTTGTCACCAGCAGCAACTCTTTGTAGAGGAAGCTCTGTGAATACGGCCCCTGATATTTGCAGGCTTTTTTGCTGTTGGTTAGACACACACAGCTGAAGCAGCGTGAAGGTTGCAGGGAGAATAAAAGCACACAAACAGCAGACAAATGAGTGGGGAAAAATGAGGAGAAAGAAGAAAGGCCCTCTACCTGCAGCACAGGCCTGCGGCCCGACAGAGACTTGGCCGGCAGAGGGGGAGCACAGAGCTGGCTGGAGCCAGCCATCAGCTCCTGGTACCACTGCTCTAAATCTAGCTTGGGCAGGTGAGACCTGCTACCTTCAGACGGGTACTGGAGAGCACACGGCAGAGCGGCAAGGAGACACAGAAGAAGAAGAACACAAAGACGAGAAGAGAAGACAAGAGGAGATTAGAAAGCATTCAAAGACAGTAGGAGGAGGTAGAAACATTTGCTTTAAACACCCTCAGAGGCTGTAATTAAGGTTTTTTACACTTTGAAAATGATCCTTAAATATGTTCAACACATTATTGTTGTCAGCTGCGTTATGCTTCATCGCCTCCAGCTGCTACATCGCTGCTTTACATGTCTCTGTTCTAACTCTATGTTGCTCCTGCAATGACCCAGTTTCTAACAAGAACATTTAAGTTTTCATCTCATTTTATGTTTTACTTCACTTCAGTATCCTCGGAGCTTAATGCATCCTACAGCTCATAGTATCTGAAAGAATAACTAGAGTTCTTTAACCACAGTTATTAGCGCTCCCTGTTTGTTCTGTATCTGTTGTCCTGACCATAAAAAACATTTTGAGCAGCTGATGGCGACACGCTGCTCACTGACAGGACCATCACGCAGCTTAAATAGATCAGCTTGGTTTTCATTAGCATGATATCAAATGTTATGGTTTATATGAGTGGAATCAATGGTGTGACTGTGAGCTACGTTTGGTGATTCTCTGGAAACAGTGAGTTTGTGACTTGAAGGAGGAGGGCTATAATTCCAGGCCGAAGCAAAGTGAAGAAACAAGGGGAACACCACCTTTTAGTTGAGCTGGTGAAAGCCAGTGAACTACTGCAGCATTAAAAGCAGGAAGGATGGAAGGAGGGAGGGAAGGAAGGTAGGCAGCACACACCTCCACAGAGAGAGAAAGGGAGGAGCCGTGTGGAGAGGAGAGGCAGGAGAAGGCGGGGTCTACTGCTCCAGGCTGCAGGGGCTGGCGAAGCGGGGAAGTCGGGGACGACTCCACCTTGGGCATCCCGTACATCTGATTTAACTGTCCCACTGTCACATACTCCTTCGCAAAGGCAACACACACACAGAGGAGGACGGAGGAGGGAGAGGAGACAGGAGTGAAGACAAACACGTCAGTACGACAGGCAGCAGGAGGGAAATATTATATTCACTTAGTGACCGTCTGCATCATGAAGGTGTGAGGGGAGGAGGGTCGTCACAACATACAGTCAGCATTAGGTTTAGACTGATATAAAAATGCTGCCACGAACATTTTATTGCGCTGAACAGGCAGAAATATTTGCTCATATATTTATTGCTATCCTGTGTTTTTGTCACACGAGAACAGAGCTGAGTATCACTGGGAACCAATCAGAAACATTTCCTCATTTAAATCATAACTTTGGTCATTTTAGATGATGATTATATTCGGGTGAAACTCTTTTAGGGCTGATCTGTTTTTTGAAAAATGAAACAGTAATGATGCACTCCTCAAACTTAAATTTTTAACTGTTAAGGCGAACTGTGTGAAGCTTTAATGACACACTTCAATTTAAGGCTTTTTAAGACCTTTTCAAAATAATTTCTAGAGTTAGGTTAATGTACATTTTGCCCACAGGTAACAGCAGGAAATATAAAAGCGTGATGATTCATGAGTTAAATTTTGCAGATACAGAGCGCATCTTCTTTTCTAAGCTTTCTAAGCAGATTCATAGACATTTTTTCACAATGTAGCTCAGAGATAATGACATCTTAAGAAAATCTAAGTCACACTGAATGTTAAAATATGTGCATTATGTCTTTATGGTCAGATTTGACAAGTACAAGTGACGCAAATTGTGGCAATCAGGCGCTAGGAGTTTTTAAACTCCAGAGAAAATCTTCCTTGTGTCTTTAAAGCGCCTGCATCTGTAGAGTACAGAGAATACTTAATACTGATTTTTGGTTTGCGGTCCTGTGCAGAGGTAGGTTTAATGTAGGAATTAGATTATTAGAGTGAATTGAGTTTATCTACATTTTGCCAACAGGTAGGTCTAAGTATAAAGTAAAAGACAGCGTTAGGTTCAGTGGCAGGTTGAAAGATTTGTGACATCAGCAATGTGGACTTTCAGGCAGTGGAGCTTAACTAATTTTTAAGAGGAATAAATTAAACTAGATTAGATGTTTGTAGCAATTAAGACCTCACAAATTCAAATTTAAGACTAATTCATGATTTTTAGATTCAGATTCAGATTTAAGGCTTCGTATATTTATAAAATTGAATTTACGACATTTGTAGACATATAAAGAACCTGCACACACCCTGATCTGTTGCATGTTCTTCCCATCTTTCTCTCTCCTTTCATTTCCTGTCATGTCTCTACTTTCAGCTTTCAAAAACAGGCATAAAAAAGTCCCCCGAAATACCTTTATCAAACACTGTGTTTGGTACCAGTACCCAAACCCACTGTACTGACACTTACATAAAAAACAACAACATAAAATCCCACCCGGCCCAGTTTTGTTTTGCAGAAGCAAAGAGTAAAGTTATGAGGAGAACACTGAATATTTTGGCATGCAATTTTACAATTTAACTTTTAGTTGCCTTGTTGCAAACCTGCATTGATCAGTCCAGCCCTAATTAAACCCTCTGCACTGCTGACATGATGCAGTTACAGATCCTGAGTGTCTACTGTAAGTGAGCGCTGCCTTCCGGCTGCAGACGGGGTGAGTACAAGTCAAGATGCTAATAATACCAACAGCTCATGTAGCAGAGAGCAAAGCCAACACTTTGATTAACAGCAAACCAGCAGAGGGAGCAGCACGATATGGAAATGGAAGGATGGATAGAGATGGACAGACAGACAGAGAGGAGAGCAGAGAGACAGAAACTCATCAGGACAGAGACAGACAGGAAGTGATGGTACCTCGCAGGCGCCAGCTAATGCAGCATCGACGGCAAACGAGCGGCCGTGAGAGGCGGACTTGCTGTTTTCATGGAGGCCGCCGCTGCCGTACATCTTATAGACATCCGACAGCTTCATGTACTCCTGAGCAGCAGCCAGCAGAGGTCAGACAGGATGAGAAGCCATGAGGACAAAGCTGCACCGCACTCATGTACAGTATGTGAACACACACAGAAACACAGAGCCCACAGAGACAGAGACGTGTTGTGGGAAAAAAAGCAGGCCCATATTTAACCCAACCTAAGTGCTGGTGCTACGGCTGAGAGGTGCACGGAGACAGCAGACAAACAGGAACACACCAAGCAACAGAAAAAGCATCTTTAGCGTCACAGCTGGCTGACACACACAGCATGTCACACACGGGTACTTTTGTTGGCTGTTACAACAACCAGTGATGTAGTGGTACATAACAAGATCTATATCTCCGCTACATCCCTGAGCTCGGAGCAGACAAACTCAACACAAACTGAAGCTGCTGTGCCGACTGCTACCGGAACACAGCTGCTGTAAACTGTGTCCGATGGGAAGGAGCAGCCCAGCCAGGCACAGCACAGCACAGTGAGCCACAGGTGCAATTAGAGCTGAAGTGCGACCAGGACACTGACAGTAAAATGGGTGAGCGCTGGGGTGAGTCACACAGACAGCAGAGGGGGAAGCAGCGGGCTTCATGCAGGAGTCGTTAGTCTGGTTACCTCTGTAGGGCTGCTGGGGTACAACTGACAGAGAGGGGAGGGATGTAAGTAGGAAGGAGAGGCTCGACAGAGGGAATGCTGGGAGGAGTGGATATCCTCCAACAACAGGTCGGCCTCGCTGATGTGGAGCACTTCCTGTTTTAACAGTTCAGGAAGAAGTGCTTTTAATGTCTTCAGAGAACGTCAGGACACAGATACAAGTTCTCCACGTGAAGCAGAGCTACAGGGAGTGTGTGAGACAGGTGTTCTGTCAATCGCCCTCCGTCTGTCAGAGCTGTTCACACCTGGAGTAACATGTGTCTGTGGTGATCTGATCACAGCAGGACAGCTCGGTCTGCTCACACCTTGAGTTACAAAGTGTGTGTCTCGAGTGACCACTTGAGAAATCCTGTAAGAAGATCAACTCTGCAGGGATTGGCTCTAATGACGCATGTAGGAAGCACTGGGTGCGTTCACACCTGTACTTAAAGCTGTCCATTTGTGATCGGACCAACCAGGACTCACGTTAACGCCAGGTGTAAACAGGGTCTTAAAGCATCAGTTAGTTAGTTTGCGCTACACACACATCATCAACAACTCCTCATTATTAACACATCCAACATCAAGCTTTAGTCTGATTACAGCAGTCATGCTGAACAGTTAAATCCTAAAATCTAACACCAAGTCTGCAAATCACTTCGAGTCAAAGAGGTGAATGTGGTGAGGAGTCAGCTGTGAGTCATCAAAGCTCCCTTTTGTTTTCAGGCCGGCAGCGCTGAGTGTGTGTGTGTGTTCAGTCGTTCTCTCACCTCTCTCATCGCAGTGGAGGACTTGGGGAAGCTCTTTCCTCCCGTCAGGCTGTGGTATCTCTTCTCCAGGGCCGACAGCCTCTCCTTCTCCTGGGACATACAGACATGCAGTGTGTTAGCTGTGTGGGGAGCTCTTCAAATCGGGGCTTTGGGTGAAACATTATTCAATGCACTCACAGTGGCCCCCTTTACACCTGACAGTTGACAGTTCAAGGTGGGAATATCACGCCATTATGCTGCCTCGCTGTTCTGTAAATCAGGTACGATCATGGAATAGAGGGAGAGTTGTCTCGCCTCTGAGCCAGGAATGGAGGTGATAACAGTGCCAAAATGACATTTTGATGACATGTAATGCGTGAAACCCACTGCAGGAGATTTAAAAAGTAGCTGTTAGCAGTTAGCAGCTAACTCAAAGAAGAAGAACAGCAGCTAAAAATGTCCACAAATTGGGAAAAGAATTAGGTCCTTGAGCTCATTACCCTCCGAGCAGCCACCATTTTAAAGGGACAGTTACGCCTTGTTTGCACGTACTTATGTGACTGGTGTCCGCAGATCCGTACATACACGGATGATGCCTCCAGTGTCCAATGCAAGGAAGTGCATTTCTTCACAAATGGATAGAAACCTGACAGATCTGGTAGTTTGGAATATACGCATGGAATATTATCGAGGAAATATTTAATCATAAAGACATATGAGCGGCTGAACAAGTCATAAAGACAATGACTGTACATAATCTATAACCATATTTTAGCAGATTGACATTACTCAGATTCACACCGTGTTAAAACGAGATAAAAAAGTTATTTGTAATCAGTCAAACTCGCTTGTCAATCGACACAAGGAACTGAATTGAAGGAAAAAGCATGAAATCTACCTCAAAAGTTCAATTTTTTTTTTGAAAGTACTAAAGGTTATTTTTCGAACTGAAATAGTGGAGGAGGCATATCAGACATCTCAGAGATTCCCATATGAATGAACTTCCTGTAGACTCTTCTCCGTACAGATACGCAAGTAGAAACACGAGGTTACTGTCATGTTATGTGCTTGTTTATAAAGCTGTCACGCCTCTCTTGATTCTGCAATGCTGGGATCTTGTCTATAATCTCACATTAGAGCGGCATGATGTAAAAATGCAAAGGTGGCATAAAGAAAGGACTTTGTAGTGTCTCTACAGCACCATCAGTGTGAGTATGAAATGGTTACCAAGTACCTTTTGGAGCATCTGCAGTGTGAGGGTTCTGTCTTTGGCCAGCCGCTCGCACTCCTGGGACGCCTGCAGGCCGAGCTGGTTGGCCTGGCTCTCCAGAGCGGATACCTTCTCCTAAAGATGGCAGAGAGAATGAAGGCTTTAGTGTAGGCTGTGCAGTGACAACAGCAGAGAACGCATCCTATAACTTTATTCATGCCAGAGTGGAAGGATCCAGCAGTGCAGTGGTGGTATTTTCTTGGTTTTACATCACAGAATTGAATTCATGCAGGGAGCAGATGTTTGAGGCTCCTTCTCTGCCTGCTGTTGCTTACACACTGCATCATTGACCTTCTGAGTACACTGTGAACATAATAACCCACAAGCTTTGCTCTTACAGGTAAAAGTCTGGTCAAACTAAACAGATACTGAATCTCTGCAGAGATATTTGCCACCGGCTGCTCCAGCTCTCACACATAAGCCCACACTGCACACACCATCATCATATCCTCGCACTGAGCGATTATGTTTCCTCACCTTCCTCTTGGCCACGCTGTTGTGGTACTCGGCTCTCTCCTGGAGCAGCTGCTGGCTGATGGTTTCTCTTTCCTCCTCCAGGCTGCTCTCTCTCTCCAGCTGCTGAAACTCCAAGTCCTCAAACTTTTTGGTTCCTGTCTCCAGCGCCTCTCCGTCCTGATGGAGGCGCACACACAACGTCAGCGGTTACATCATAAACAGAGAAACAGCACTGAACACACTGAATGCTGATTTTAAAGCCATCCACTACTCTCAGACTAGCATAGCTGCCGACAGCGAAGCCATAACACCTCGACTTTTATATCTGAGACAGATAAAAACATTTCCCAGCAGGGCTAAAGCTCATTTTGGGGACAAGTAAAAGCACATTGTGCTCAGTCAAGCAGACAGTCATGAAGAACATGCTTCTACTGCAGCACAGCAACTGGTGTGTGTGTGTGTGTGTGTGTGGTCATTAGATGTACTGTGATACACAAGAGGCAAAGGATGCTCATTTACATAAAATACATATATTTATTTTTTTACACAGGAATATTTACATAAAAAAATTGATATTTTTTTAACTTAACATAATTTGATTTTTCCCTCCATCACTTTCTCTCTACAGAATTCTTTCACTTAAACTTCTTGAGAGGAAGCTCCTGCAGCACAATACCCGCAGTGAGGTTAACTCTTGAGAAGATGTTTGAAAGATGCTTTTTTCATTTAATCAATGTGTGTTGGTGAGTCTGTGCTCGTTGGGAAAACACTGTAGCACAATGCACATTTTTTTTTTTTTTTTTTATGAAGCAAAACATAAATTATGATAAAAAGTAATTTCTGCTGCTGTTCAATTTTTCACAATTTAGGAACTTTGTAGAACATTTTTGGAGCGATTAAGTGTACGTATAAGTGCCACATGTCGGGAGACTTGAGGAGGGATTATTTATTTTTTATTTTAATGTACATATTTATTTCTATTTCATTTATTTTATTACTTTACACTGACATACTTCTAGTTCATACTCTTATTCTTACTTCTTATGATTCTCTATTCTTCACATCGAAGCAACTGTAACAAATCACAATTTTCCTATTAGGAATCAATAAAGTATTTCCAATCATTTTTATTATTACTATTACTATTATTATTATTATTGAGGTGGCCATTGGCAACAATTTAAAAAAAAATGGCAACCAATAGGGGCAACAAAGAGCAAAACGTGCACTGGAAAAAGAATCTCATGAACCTGAACGGGTAGATAAGATCTAGGGTTGCTCGAGATTGGATTGTTTGCCTATATCCGATAACTGATACCGATATCGCTATATTCACTTTTTTCCCCTCCTAACTTTAGTGATCAACAAGTCTCTTCTGTAGTGGAATTAACATCATATTATACAGACATGAAATACTTTTAAATGTATGCACTGTTCAGTCATTGTGCAAAATAACAAAAAGCATGTTGGCCAATTCTGACATTTCATTTTTAGCCCAATATCCACCTATGCTGATGATGCCCCGATATTATCGTGCATCCGTAACGGGAGCAGATAAACACAAACTACAAATAATTTCCATTGGTTACTGTACTAAAGCTTTTAAACATTATTTTATGTCATATTTTCATTATTAAGCTGCCATATAACTGCACAGTAATTACTCATCATCTAAAAATGGCAAAAAATATCTTCAGTTTTGGCAACTAAATGCCTGGTTGCCAGCCCAGTAACCACAGAGTTGAGCCCTGCATTGTTTGGACTACAAAAACTTTCCTACAAATCCTACATGGAGGAAAGTATGATTCATGGAAATATAAGATACTGATGGCTTAAATGTAAATATATATATATATATATATAAATCTGTAAGGTTTTTCTCGGGTATCAGGCCATCCTCCATGTTGTTGCTTCTTTAACTTCTGTCAGCAGCATGGAGACGAGTGCTTGAGCCTGTGGGCTCTAAAGAATCTTTGGAGCAATTGTGAAGGAGCCGACAGGCTGCAAAGTTAATTCGCTGAGATGAAAATGACTCATTTTATACAAGTGGTCAAAACAGGAACAAAGAACTCAGAATGTTAAAAATCTACTGTGGGCGTTTAAACAAGTCTGAAACCTTGGGAGCAACTTTTGTTCTGAGTTTAGACTTTATTCTACTTAGCACTTAATGTTGAAGTGTACTTGTGCAGCTGACGTCGCTGCCAAAACACTGATTCTCAAGGTTTGTTCTCTCACTGAGCCAAACAAACTAAATTAAATAAAGACTCCAGCTCTACATACAGCTTCACTGAATCTGATCTGCACACAGAGCATCACCGTCAACACATAAATGCAGCCTACAGTAACTACTCTAACTTGTTTTTGTTTTTTTCAAACAACAAGATTCATTTCCAGAGGAGAAGTCACAGGATGAGAGCAGGGGGAGACAGAGCATGGATCTAGTCAGGGCCTATGTTAATTGATTAGTCAGCAGTTACACAAATTATGCGAGCCATGACAAATCAGAGAAAAGATGCAGATCAGATTCACACATGCAGTGCAGCGCCGCCGTGTCACATGACGCACAGTTTACCAAAATGCATCACCAGCAGCTGCAGTGACCGGGAGCTGTGTGTGTGTGTGTGTGTGTGTGTGTGTGTGTGTGCTCCTGAGGGATTCAGTAGCATGTAGGTGTTGTGTGGAGGAGGCAGAATTCCTGCAGCTTGTGGCAACAGCACGTCTGTGAGGGAGGTTGTCATAAACACTGAGTGTGTGTGTGTCTAAAACCATACAGTATGTAGTGGGCCCCTGCTGAAGGGTTAAAGGTGCCTGTAGCACTATGTGCGATGGCATGTGCTGAGGCCTGGCACCCTCACTGCCCTACTAACACTGAGAGCAGTAAGTACAGTAGCAGTGAGAGTGAGAAGACTGTGATGGACAGAAGTGTTGTAATGCTTTTATCTGTGCCTTTTAATGTGGATTATCTGACCCCCCCCCCAAAAAAATATCACTGCAGTTACAATCAATCAGACCTAGAGTTGTCTCCTTTGGTCTGAATCAGGGACTAATCTCGTTCCAAAGTTGTATAATGGCCTCAGCTCTCGGCTAAAACTCTGTGTACGCCTGGTGTGAAGAACGTGTGAGGTGTGTACATTCCTTCTTTATAGGTACCAGTTAATGTGTGGGGGAAAAAAAGGGTACACATCGTTCAAATATCTGGCCCCAGATGTTATAAATCCAAAATTAAAAAATGGGTGCTTAATACCAAATACTGCTTCTGTGCGTCAGGCTGGTGCTCAGGGGGCTGGGCTGGTGCTACTCACTAAGAGGCTGCGGGTGGGATGGTGACTGTGGGGTGGTGTGTGTGCATGTGTGTGTAGGTGGTGGATCAGGTCATGTTTTGTAGATTCGAATGGCAGGCTGCTGCAGACTGAAGTCTATAGGAGGAGTGGGATGTTGGGGGGGCGGGGTCTATGTGCTTCTGTTGTTCTGACGACCCACCCTTTTGAGCTGTTCTTGCAACTGTTCCCGCAGCGACTCGGGACAGTTATGAAGCTGGTTCTCCAACTCAGCGTAGCCCTCCTGGAGGCTCTGCAGGGCCCGCCGCTCGGCCTCAACATTAGCCCTCTCCTAGAAAGACACAACACACACCCACACACAGGATGGATGGACGAGGGGAGAGAAAGAGACAGAGAGAGAAACACACTGCTCAAAAATCCACGCCATGCAAATAAAAAGCTGTAAGGTGTTAGCAACAGACATGTCGGGCAGATCTCTAGGGCTCGGCAGGGCACAGGAAGTAGCTCATTGATTGTTGGGATGTTTCAAATGGCGGTCTGGGATTCACTGATGGAACATGGTCTTAGAATAACCAGAGAAGATCATTCCACCCCTCTAATACTCCTCATACAATTAATTTAATTTTAAGTAACAGACACATTTTAGAGCTTTCTAGGGACTTGCTAAAATCATTCTGTCACTGACAACTACTGGCTGTAAATATCCTTCAAAAGACTTCAATAAGCTGTTGGAAAATTGGCCTATAATTTACTTGACATTTATCGGTCCCAGAACATTTATACTTGAAATCCTGAGCAGTGTTTGTCAGCAGTGACACTGTCTCAGCTGATTTCCAGTTAAAGCACAGACACGTCGTGTCTCTTTGGTGCTGCTCCAGTTTCAAACTCAGAAACACTTTCTTCAGTTTGATGTGTGAAGCTGAAAAGGTTGACAGGTCTTTGAGGACCACTAGCACTGACAGGCAGGGTTCTGTCCTGTCGAGGAGGCGCTCAAGCCGAAAACTTTGGGTTACAAAGGTAACCTCGGTTCTCTGATAACATGAGTGTGGTATCAAATTGGGGTTTCGTATCTTAGCGCCCGGGCGGTCGAGTGGTTAGCTCAATCTGTGGACTGTTAAGCTAACAGTCCCGTTGGCAGTCTTGTGGGGAGATTTAGAGTCGAGGTTTTTGTGAGCTGGTGACGCTGCATTACCACCTTTTACAGGGAGAGGATGTTCCTCCTCTTGATGCAGTTGTCACGACTGCAAGCCTGTAGCGCTGGCGTCATGGTATTGGGCTTCCGAGAAATACGCAGAGGGACGTACCCTATAGTGAGATACCGAACAAATGTTTGTAAGAGAACACACTACTGCTACAATGTCACATGACGCTGGTCAAGCGTCACCCCTAACACCAACAGCATCCACTGAAGACTACAGACAGTTATTACTACATTTATGATAAGATCTATACTGTACAAGTGTGGACGCCCATTGATTGAACTTGATTTCTCAACTGATTCTCAACAGTGATGCTTTGTAATTTTATTTTAGGTAGTAGATCCACAGGTTCAGGGAGAATTTATCCTATAATTTTCTACTAACACCTCAGGTTCCCCGACATTTCTGTGCCAAATGCTGATCCACTTTCGGGAAAAGTATTTCCACAAAAGATAACTTGTATTCTTGGACTTTCAAGACAGGTTTATCGTGTAAGAGGGGCGATAACACTGAGACATCAAGCCGAAGTGGCCATTCCTGATTCACTGACTCAGTGACTTATCCTCCAGTAAATCATTATCAGTGTCACCTTTACATTTCGTTGGGACCCCTGTCGGACCCTCGCAGGAACATTTGGGAAATACAGACAAAAACATTGGATTTCGGAAGTTTCACAAGAGCTGATTTAAAAACAAATTTAAAACCAACAGTCAAGCTGCTAAATGAGCTTTCTCTTAACGTCCTTTCTTTCATACTACAGTTCAGATGTGGTGGGTGCAGGTAAGGTAGAGAACATGCTAGTAGTTTCCCCCATCCACTATCAGACCCTCCTATCTGAAGTCTGTTGTAGAACCCGTGCACTACAGAACCAAAGACTACAGAGCCCAAACAGCCACTGGAGGGCAGGTTTCCTGGCCCACAGGGTCTGTCATGCAGACAGTGAAGAAACAGGAGATCGCAGTGGATCAGAGATACAGCAACTGTGAGTGCTGAAGAAGCAGAGGAAGGATTAGGGGTTAATGGATGTCAGTTAGTCAGCGAAGTCCAGATAAGAAGAATACAGATGGGAGTTGACCTGAGAGCAAATTACTACTGTAGAAACATGCAAAAGAGAATACCCAAGGAGATCAATCCAGACCTTTGCTCAGCCCTTTACACAGCTGTCTGTACCAAACATTTGAATATATCAAACAGACAGTGATGCCGTCTGATGTAAGGACACCAACAGTGACGAACCAGTAGGGAATGTAAGATACCAGAGAAGGTTGTTTAGGAGACCGTCGAAGCACAGGCAGTGAGTGTATGTGTGTTTCCTCTCCTTTCTAAGAACCTCGGCAAATATTTGAATCCTGCGTACAGGAATGGATTCAAATACAGCATTTAAAACATCCACTGCTCTCTGTACCTTGTCTTTCTCCCTCTGGATGGCGCTCTCCAGCTCGTCCAGCTTATGCTGCAGCTGAGTGATGATGTCCGTTTCGGCCTCTATTTGGTCGAGCTCCGCCTGCCTCTCGCCCTGCAGCAAGGCACGCTCCATCTCTGCCTGGAAGAGTGGAGAAAATAAAGTTACACAGTGTCACCAGTGAGCTACGAGGATAATATCATCCTTTAGACCAGTGGTTCCCAACTGGTCCAGCCACAGGGTCCAGATATGTCCTTAGTCATTAGTTCAAGGACCACACAGTTTAAAATATTCAGCGTCATACTTGTGTTTGGCCATGTCGTCGAGCTAGTTTGCTGTCTCTGTTAAGTAGCTGTCTGTTATTCACTCATGTTGCAGCAGGAAACGGCACTACAAGTGCTGAATATTCACTGTGCTTAAAAATAAAGTGTGTTGTTTTTTACAAAGTTGACACATTCGCAAGGCCACTGCAGTCTGTTCAAAATGGACCCGCGACCCACTTTGGATCACGACCCAACATGTGGGATCCACGGCTTTAGACTCCACAGTAACAGAACAACGTCGTAATGTTGTCATGACAATCAACAGCACTCTGCTGATTAGAGCCATAGAGATGTCTTCACCTTGTCTCCAAAGGAGAACACTTTTTGGTTTCTGGTTAAAAATCTTTTATATCTTTCATACCCCTTTCCCACCAACATTGAACAGGTTCCGTTCTGGTTCCCCTATCTAATTTTGTGACAGGGTCAGAGCACTTAGCCTAAAGATAAATTGATTCAGAAGCTGAAAAGTTAGTTCCCAGCTGGAACCAAATAACAGGCTTTCCTTAACCTGAAGTGCGAACCGTGACGTCAGTGAGTGTGTGATATTCAACAGGTTGGACAGACAGGACGGAGAAGACAAGTGAGAAATCGTCGAACAAAAAGAACCTGCAGTGGTCTCATTGATAGTTCATGCTTGGTTTTTGGATGAAAACAACATTGTAAAAGTTTGCAGCTAATGAATGCTTCGCTATCTTTGCTGCTGCTGTTTACTTCTGTTGTGCAACACCCTCATTGAGGACACATCCTTGACTACAATGGTTCCTAAACCAGATGCAAAATGCCCAGCATCTGACACCTGTTTGAAAAACAGAAGGCAGACCATGTGGTACTGTATGACATGAAATGGTGGTACAACACACGTGTTAAATTAAATGAACTCCCATACTTTTGACAATCCTTGAAGAACCCTTCAAAAAAGGTTCTTTGGATGAAAAGGATTCTTAATGAAACCCTTAGTTTTACAAAGAACCCTTACAAAAAAGGTTTCTCCAGAAGCGAATGGTTCTGGGTAAAACCTCAGCCCTTTAGGAAGAACTCTTTTGGAGCCCTTTTTTCTAAGAGCCTGTGCTGCTGCTGTGAAACTTCTCCTCTACGTAGACTTTTCAGATTAATATAAATGTAGGTGTTTTACTTGAGTCTGGCTGTAGACTGGAGTCTGGCTGTAGACTGGAGTCAGGTAATAATCCCTTAGCATCCACTTTCTGTGTTCTACCTCTTGTTTGGACTCCTGGAGTTGTTGCTCCAGCTCCGTCAGTCTGCTCTTGAGCTCATCGATCCGAGAGAGGACGCGAACCCGCTCGTCTTCCAGGTAACCCAGCTCCAGACGACCTGCGCTGCCTGAGTCCTCATGCTGCGTGGAGAGAGAACACAGGAGGCTTTCAAGAGATGAAGTGAAGCCAGGGGAAGACGGGAGAGATGCACGTACACACCTTTCATTACATGTCAGATACCGTATCAGGCTCTTGGACGGCGTTGACCTGACTTGTACTCAGTGTACTGTGACGTCTGTTTACACACCAGCATTCATGAATGAACGCTATGATCACTATTATTACTTTATACTGCTGCATGATTCACAGGGGAATGTTTAGTGTCTCTGGTCTACACTCAGTTTCAGTGGATTTTTAAGAGTCCTAAATGCAAAACTGTCTGTTGGTACACAGATGATCAGCTCTAGGCATAATATCATACAGTTTATAGACAACCTAACTCCAAAAGTGCCGGCATTAGGAAACTCTTTCTTGTCATAACAAACAGACAGAGATAAACACAAAGACACAGACAACAGCCCGTATTACACTACCTGTTCGAGGCTGGAATATAGCACCATCACGCCACCTGGCCGTGCTGTATATAAAGCGCGATCGCAAAAAATGGAGATTTAAAAGTAGGTTAAACTGTTAGCAGTTAGCAGCCAACTCAAAAAAGAAGACGAACAGGACAATAAATGAAACAACGAGATTAGAGAGTTCATGACCATCTGAGCAGAGGAACCAGATCAGCCGCCATATAACAGAGACGGTAAGTGATTGTTATTGCCACGTTAATACCATTGTCACTGTTTATAAAGCGCTACTGACATGTATGTTTTATGTCACACTAGAGGCCAGTGTTCTGGTGTTACATGTAACGCCCATCACGCCTTGTTTAATACCACGATGCCAGCATGCTGTCTATAATCTCACACTCGAGCAGAATGATGCCACAGTCAAAAAAATGCAAAGGCAGCATAAAGAAGAGACTTTATAGCAGCTCTACAGCGTGATATCTGTGTAAAAAGGCGCTATAGAAAGGAGGCAATTGATAAATGAGGTTCATGCAGCAGCAACTGTAAAACAGATGTCAGGCAGCCTCTCACAAACAGCCCAAAAACATTAAATGAGAGTTTAGAAGAGAGAGAGAGAGGTTATAGTGCAGGTGCAGTAAAGCAGCTCAATGCTTTAGCCAATGTTTTTAGACTATGCACAGACATTATTGCACAGTTACACACTTTTTTTCCTGGTCAAGCAGGGTCACTGAAGCCACACAAGTTCAACATTACAGAACATGTATGACGATCACAAGTTTCCATCTATGTGAAACAAGATTCTAGATAATAACAGCAACTCTGTGCAGCTCGACAAAGCAAGAACAGCTCTGTCACTCTGTAACACCGAGGGTTCCCAAAAGCGATCAAGAACAGTCTTTATCACATCGTATTGATCACCGCAGCCTCACTTCTCTGTGCTATAATTACGATGTGGAGCTCCATGTGACAATGTGACCAACCTTCTTTAAGAGAGCTTAACCGGAACTGAGGAAGGATTCACCGGGTTAAAGACTGACAGGAGCAGCCAGTCCTGAGAGAGTTAAAAGCAGAGCGGGAGGTTTTAAGAGATTCACAATTTCTCATGAAACTGTGTGAACTGTTTAAATGTGTCCCGTTTCCAACGCACCCATTGGTGTGCAGACTAAACTGTGCAGAATAATTCATTAAAACAAGATGTTTGATGTGCACATAAGCACAGCAGGGGGGTCTGTGGTTATTTCTGATGCTGGTTCTACGAAATGTAAGCAGCAGATCTGCTGGGCGTTATTACAGTTTGACACTGTGCGACATCAAGATGGAACAGATACCTGCTGACTTCAGATGGCTCAGTGTAAAGGAAAGACCTTGGTGAACCGCACTGAGGTGCACCAGAGAACGTGTGTTAATGTTAACATGTGAGCAGACACTCAGATGTATTGACTAATGAGAGATGACGAGCGGACACATTCTGGTAACTTTAAACGGAGCCCTCGGACCTCCTGATGGTCCCTGAACCTCACTTTAAGAGACACTGATGCAGCAAAGCCAAGCACATTATTGCACATGCTGGTCCCACAGCGGCATGCAGAGAGCGTCTCGTAGGGAGAGAAGCGTTCCCTCTGACCTGTCTGTCTCCATTGTGCAGTGCTGATGCTGTGCTGAGAGCAGGAGACGTCCTCACCTCCTGATGAGTGCTCTCTGTACTACTACACTCCTCCTTCAGGTTCTCATCGTCGCTCTCTCTCTGTCTCTGCAGCAGGCGGAGAGCGGCTGAGGACGCTGTCCCTCCGAGGACATTCTCCATGGACGGTCTCCGCCCCGTGCCATCTGCTAGCGCTCCTGGGAAACCTGTTCTCCCTGAGGCCAGGGGGTCCAGGCCGGTGCTCTCGCCTTTGTTGTATTCAGCACAGAGGTTCAGGATGGTCTCTAGTCGCTGTCTCTCCTGTGGACACAAACAAAGAGGGACATCAGATCGGGGTTTCCTCACCTCTTAGCAACGACATTGTGTTTTGTGAAGACTTAATTTGTTGTGTACTGGCTGTGTGCTGGTTTTACTTTATTTTTCAGGCAATTAATTAACATTTTTCAGACATTTTATCAACTTTTTTCCAGACATTGATAATTTTGGACATTTCATTGACATTTTTATGGACAATTTAACAATATTTTTTGGACATTTTATTAACAATTTCCAGACATTTTTTTAATTATCTGTTGGACATTTATTAATGTTTTTCAGACAATTTTTTTAACATATTTCTCTACATTTTAATCATATTTTTTGGATATTTTTTCAACACTTTTTTGGATATTTGATCAACAATGTCAACAAATTATCAACAATTTTAATACCTTTTTTGGACAATTCAATAATATTCATTGAACACTTTATCAACATTTTTTAATTGTTTTTTTTTTTTTTTCATTTTAAGTTTAAAAAATTGACATTTCATTAACTTATTTTGGATAATTTAATAATATATTTTGGACATTTAATATTTTTTGGACTTTTTAAGAATATTTTTTGGACATTTCACAACATCTTTTTTGATTAAAAAAAAATACAGTTTGAGAAGTAATAACCTGTGTAACATCTTGTATGTGATGCTATTGTACTGTACATCATAATCTGCGATTCAGTAGGTGCTGTCATCGAACAGTCTGCATACATCAAACTTGATGTCGTACACTAGTTTATTAGATCCATGTCGAACAGTGTAGCTGCACTAAACTTACAAGATTGCTTAAATCTCACAGTCCGTAGGAAGCTTCAGTAACAGTTGTTAGTCAGGTTCAGTCTCAGTGAGAGCAGACATGGAGTTTGACATGACTCCTCTCACCCCTGAAACAACACAGCAGCCCACGCCGTCCTCTCCCCCGGGTGCTGCATGGGAGTCAGACTCTGTGACTGGTTGTCCAGCTGTCACTATGAGAGGTCAGCCCACCTATGGGGGCCCTGGCAGACCAGGCCAACAGGGTGGCCTCTGAACTCTAAATGTCAGCTGCTGTCTGCCGCTGTACCCCTCTGCTGCAGACACAGCGTCTCTGAGCTCTGCTGAGCCGCACAGACAACAGCTACGCAGCACTGTGAGCTTACATAGAAACGACGTCTACATTCAAAACTCATACACGTCATCCCGATGGTCCAAGACAGTCCAAAAACAGTGAACAAGAGCAATTCTCTCCCAAATCCAAAAACTAGATGCTAATAAAAAAAGCTAAAACTGAAACTGATTGAACGAAACCAATTCACGGAAACAGTGGGATTACGTCCATCTAATGATGTCATGCAGGCCAAAAATAATTTTTCCCATCAGCTTACATGCCACCTGCTAATCATTTTTTAACACACTCACACAGACAGCGGGAGCACTTTGGGGTTCAGTATTTTGATCAAGGATACTTTGACATACGGACTAGAGGAGCCGAGAATCGAACCGCTGATCTTCCCATCAGTGGACAACCCACCTACCTTCTGAGCCACAGTTGCCCGTCAATTATCACAGACTGAATGTTGAGACAACTGGCAATT
Source organism: Epinephelus cyanopodus (assembly GCA_026686955.1). Classification (NCBI taxonomy): domain Eukaryota; kingdom Metazoa; phylum Chordata; class Actinopteri; order Perciformes; family Serranidae; genus Epinephelus; species Epinephelus cyanopodus. Next base: position 39,113,892 of record CM048918.1, read on the forward strand.
CAAACCAAAAATATCAGTCAGCTTTGAAAAACTCACCCCAACTAATCATCACAAACTCTCCCCACAGAAACTAAAGAAGCCTCTAGGATGAGAGCTGAAACGTCTCCAAGAAACTCAAGCAAGTCCAGTTGCCTACGATACAGCACTTAAGATTACCATGACCTGGATGACTGAGAATCTTCACCAACAATCTCCCCCGTCATAAATACATTTTTTGCTTGTTGTAAAGGGACAAGGTCCTGGAGCCAAAGATGCACTGAGCTACTTTATGCTCCGGTTCCGGCCTGATCCGTTTCCTGTCGTGTAGGAACACTTGGCAGCCAAATGGTTCTCACCCACTAAGAAATGCCCTGGTGTATCCTCTCCCCCAAACCTGCGTCGAGCACAGCTTTCCCACTGTGGGAGCATCTGCATGATTAGGAGCTACAGCCCCACCATTAGCTTTAACCTGTAATCTGGGACCAGTTAGCTTTTAACTGAGTGGGTGGGAGTGAAAGACCCCTCTGGGCCGTGGAGCAGTGCTGAATATGTTCAAGAGAAAAGAGTCAAACTTCAAACATTTACTGGCAACTCTACAGCTACTCATGAGTCCTCCCACTCAACATCTGCTTCAACATACACACAGATTAGACCACTGTGCATTCTGACGCCCGTCTCGTTTTTGTCAAGACACCTGATTGAATGCCGGCGCTATCATTGTCTCATTTGATCACCAGACAGCCTTGAGGCTACTGAACTTGTATGGATGAGCAGCAGCATCACAGACACATTTCATACCATTAAATGCGTTTGGCCTCGACATAAATCAACTTGACGCAGCATCAAATTTGACGCCTGACATATACAAACTGGGCTCAAATTATGCTCTTGATCGACTGCATGCAGACAGATTTGTGTGAATCCCATATTTTCTGCGTTTTCTCATGTGGGACTTTTAAATGCCAGAGGAATTTTTATGTTCAGAGGCTGTGGCTGCCACAGGCACTAACAATCCTGAGTTTATAAGTCTCCAGGTCTCTCTGCAGAGAGCACGTCCCTCGGGGCTCTGAGAGCTGGCTGGGAAGGAACAAGGTGGTACATCGGTGTGTTAATCCAAACCTTTTAACCAGATGCCAAACCTCCATGTCCCAGAAAACAGGGAGGTTTTGGCTTGAACAACACAGCCTAATTCCACAACAGTCCAAAGCAAATACAGGCCTCTCTGGTTTGCCTTAGTGAGTGAGTAAGAAATCTTCCCCCTAGTATACAGCAGACAGCTTATAAAACAAGGTTTCCTGACCATTAACCTAAAACCTGTTGTCAAAAGAATGAAAATCTGGGTTTACTCACTCTCATGATGGACACTGTGAGAAGTAACAGCTCAAACCTTAAAATGAAGCTCACATTCAAGCCAAGACAGGCTGGCAAGAAGACAGATGAACAAATACTGGCCTTTAAAAGGCAGGACCCCCCCCCCCCCCCTCCATGACACCACCATAACAACAAACCCCCATCCGCTGGGAGGATAAGAGGGTGATAATGACAGAGCTCCACGGCAACGTTCAATCATCTGCTGTTTAGAGAAGCTTCTTAAAGCCAAACTAAAGTCTTTTTGTTGATTCATGGTTAGAATACGGAAGGTGTGCAGAAGGATGCTGCCTTTACTTACAGTATGTCAAACCAACAGATGTAGAAAGTGTAAGTAATTTGTGAACTTCATTAAGGCATCTGCAGGTGTCACCAGGCAAAAGCATATCGCCTGCAGTTATTCCACAGGCTAGTTAATAACACGTCGGGCAGGAAATCCAAAGTGTGGGATCATTTTGAGAAGGTGAAGGACGAACCCAAGGTGATATGTAAACTCATCTTCATTGGTCGACTACAAACATGACGTATCATCTGAAACATGGAAGTACCTACATGCCCATTAGCCCACAGCGTCATTAACAGGCGGCTCGCTCAGTGTGTGACGTGCACTTGCAGATAAAATATAGGCCTATATTAATGAAGGTTCATTAGTACGGTTTTGTATTTCTCTGTAATGTAGGACAACTACTGGTCGACTGACTGGACTAGGAAAAGTCTTAGTCAGGGGCAGCCTGAGTTTATATCAAGGCTGAGCAGATATCAAGTGAGCTAACAAGCTAAACTGACCTAAACACAAACGCTATCGAAGGAAAATGGTTTTCATACAGTCACTAGAGGTCGTGTTGCATCACTGGACGATGTAGAGTCTGCATTATCAACTTGTCGATAGTTCCATCCTGCGTGTTACAGCTCTAGCTCTCCTCTTTCACACTTGGCCCAATTAAGGCCCAGACTTAACAGCCTTTGTTACACCTACGTTAGATCAGATGTGCAAGAGAGCTGAAAGAAAACCTGACTGTTGCACTCTGTATTTATGTGTTTAACCCCTCGATACATGTGGGTTTGCCCACTGAATTTTCATGTACAACTGTTTAGAGAGTGTCCTCTTCCACCTTATTATCATCCAATACAATGATTTAGTCTGCAGGAAGATCTCTATCTGTTAGCAGCTGAGACAGCCTCAGTGAGCTGAGAGAAAAGCCAAGTCACAAGTCTGAAACCACCAACAATGTGATACACACATAAAGCTTAGTTTAGACATGTTTGCCAAACACCTCCTGACAGGCAGTGTAGATACACACTGTAATATTTGATAACCACCTGTGAACACAGACATAAACCTTCCTCTCTGTACAGACTTTACACCCACCAACTCTGTGCCTTCCTGTATACACAGAACAAATGTTTCTTGTTATTACTGAACTCATGAATTATCTGTCAGCACTACTACTCTGAAGCAAAGCGATCAGACCTCACAGTAGGCAGGTCATTGTAGCTGCAACAAGACCAGCTCATGCAAATCCTGTACACGTGAGTGTTTATGAAAAGCCTCAGTGTGGGGTGAAAGTCCTCCAGACTCTGTGTCTATCAGAGGGGAGGGGGTGATACTTCCAGACAACCGCAGGTTTGTGAAGGAATGCCTGGATCCCAGAGTTCTCCAGGCTGCAGCCATCATCCTCCCCCAGACACCAGTTCACACATTCCTCAGCCCCCCATGTCTCACCTAGTGGGTGTCTCTCATGACCGCTGGGTTTGATACAGACAGCTGAAGCTGATGATGATGACGTGTCCTTCAAGATGTTGTTACTCCATGGCAAAAAAAACCCAACCCACAACTATAAAACTATGACTTGAGTGACTTTGTGACAACTAAAGAGACAAGTCATACAGGTCACAGCTTTTCCAAGAGGACATTAATGTCGGTCAGGAATCGGTCTGGCCACTGAACTAAAAAACAACCGATCCATTAACAAACAAACAGCCGACCATAAGCCATGCTACCAGAAATGGAACCCAACCCAACCAAAACCTGAAAAACTAGCCATTGCAGAAACGCTGCATATGAAACAAAACGTTACCATTCAAAATCTTAGTTTAATGCTTTGTTTTTTGTTTGTATCTACTTCCCCCACCCCTAGTAAACAACCTGACTCAGCAATGTCGGGGTGGGCGATGTAGCCCTAAAATAATATCAGCATATTTAAGGGTATCTTTGAGATAACAATATTCTTGACAATATGACAAATTAGTAATACAAATATACTCCTGTGTGCGCACGGCGAGAGAGGAGAAGGAGAGACGCTGTGCTGCTGCCAGAGGAGCCGCTGAATGAGCGGTAAGTCACTAAAAGAGTCTGAGAAGTCCGGGGCTGTTCATAAAATACTGAGGACGCCGCAGTTTATTCCACACTACTGAAGCTGCTCCTCCTTAAAGGGATAGTGCACCCAAAAATGAAAATTCAGCCATTATCTACTCACTACTCAAGTGATGTGAGGACTCTAAAACTTCACCTGAGCCTCCCTCTGCATATGGGTGAGTAGACAATGACTGAATTTTCACGTTTGGGTGCACTATCCCTTTAAAATAATTATGAAGTATTACTGCTTTCTTGTTTTTTTGTTGTTGTTTAAATGGAGGCAACAATGTTGTTTTGCAGCAATTGGGAAAAATCCCATTCATTTATTCTCATGTAGACAGTTTTCTAATGTGACAAGCTACATCTCACTCTGTCAGTTTTCCCTCATTTACTCAGTATTGTCTCCTGACTTTACTCTTTACTTTTCTTATTTTCATCCTCCCAGCAGTCAGCATCTCTTCCTCATGTCTCCCTCCCTCCCCTGAGAGTCGCTGTCTCCTGTTTTCTCTCATGCCCTTTAATGTTTCCCCCTCCTCTTCCCCTCCTCCTCCCCGAGCGCCCCGGGGCCATTCCCCGTCTGTGTACCTTTGATCAGAGCAGTTACTTTATAAGTGTACAGCCATATTCTTCTTTGCCGCGTTCACCTACGTCACAGGCGTAAACACAAATCTCACGCGCATAGTATTTTGAGAGTAAACCGGGGAAAGTTCAACAAAGCCTTATTCTCTACATATATCTGCAGGGGCTGCGTAACAGTCTGCAAAACAAACCCCATTCATGATGGGACTCCGATCCTTGAGGGGTTCGTGGTGTTCAGGTCCCAAAGGAGGAACAAACAGATGATCCTAACAAGAGATACTTCTCTTTATTTTCTGCTGCTGCTCCTTTTTTTCCTCCCCCTGTGGAACACAGAGGCATCAAAGCCAGGCAGGGGGAATAGGACAAGCAGGCAGCCAACCTCTCTGAATAATAAGCTGGTGGTCCTCCATGTTGATGTCACTGGCACTGATCTCAAGATGAAACTAAGGAGTAGTTGCTCCCGGTGGGGGCGGCTGGCATTTAAACCGCTGAAGCTTCCCCCCCTCAGCTGGGATCCAAGACCTGGAGGAATCTTTCAAAGTGACGACCAAGTCCCAATTATCATGTCAAACACTTCCAGCGCAGAGATGAGAACATCAAAGCCTAGATTAAAGGCTAGATGGGAGTCGTTTTTTCACATTCTCTAAACACTGCTGCCGATAATAAGCAGGCTTATGGCTTGATTATTGTTATAGGAGGGAGATAAAACCCGGGCTGTAAGATCTGCAGTCAGTTGCATCAGCTTTGTTAAGTTAAACAATTTGCTGTGCATGAGAAATTATGAGATTAAATATCAATACCGCCCACCCCAGAACTAGAAGTCAATAGCAGCTGGTTTGTACAGTAGTGAACCTCAGTGCTGTAGATACATACGAGACTGTTTAGCCAGAGGAGATTTAGAGAGCACACCAGCCAAAGTAAACAGCAGCACAAAGCAAACAGTTGCCCAGCTGTCACACTGCTCACGCTCACAGCCGCCTGCAGCTCAACAGCCAGGTTACAATCCAAGGAGCTGCATGTAAATTATAATGTATGTTTGCTGTTAGACAACCTGACTGCACATATTTATGTAGATGCATTATGCTAAATGTTGTAGCACTGACACACTTACTCATTCAGTCAAAGGAACACTTCACCCCCCAATCAACCATTTGTATATCAATAACTCGCCTTGTGTTATCCTGAATTTGAGAAGAAACATTTTTCCTTACTTTTAATATTCCTTTAATCAACTGGTAAATCTGATAATAACACGAAATGAACAATAGTTTTTCTAATCTCAGAAGATGAATGAAGGAACAAGACATCTATAGTCACGCTTATGGCTCTGTGAGGCTGCGGTGATTTGAGCAAAGCGCTAACATCAGCACTGCTAATATGTTTGTTTAACAGGTAATGATGACCACGGTCACCATCTATAGCCCCTTTTACACTGCCAGATTTTACACTGCCAGATTTTTGGCGAATATTGGGCCCTTTTGCCGGCAAGCTGCGAGCGTTTAGACACACAGAGCCAGGTTGGCGAGTTGATCCGAGGTGCTCAATTTTCCGCCTCGTAGGGTAGACATATTGGTGGAACCTTTTTAGTTTAAACAGACGGAGGCGGCCTTCTGCAACGGGAGGGGCTGTTGAAGACTTGTGGGAGGAGCTGTTGATGACGGCGCACGTGTGACCCACTGGCGGTGGATAAACAGGAAACAGCTGATAGCAGGAATTAGCGAGCAACTAGTAGCTGCGTCACTGTTTACGTCACATGCTGAGCTACACGTTTTGTTATTTGTTCACGCCCCCCATTGCCCCGAAAAAGGCGCATTCTGTATAAACAAAAGTAGGTAGGCAGCATTTTGCCGCACTCCCCGATTTTGTTTTCATACTGCCAATGCTGAAAAAAGACTGATTGGGCTTTCCTGCTAATTTGCACAATTCCTGTTTAAAAAGGGCTCTAGTTTAGCATGTTAGCATGCTAACATTTTACGACAAGAACAAAACAACGTACAGCTGAGGATGATGGGAACTAGAGAGTCACCAAAGTTAACATGAAGGGGATCCTGACATAAGTTTCTCCTTTCTATTTAACCTCATCCTCTCTTTCCCCAAACATACATGCTCCTGTCTATGTCCTCTAGAACAGTGGTATTCAACTTGTGGGATAGGGTGACAGGTGACCCGCTGACCACTGCCTAATTCACAATAAAATGACTTAATACACAGTGTGATTTTTTTTTTTTGTACTGTGAACTTAAATATGGTGCCAGGGTGCATAAGGACACATCAAAATGGAGCTTGTTTATCCAAAAACAAATGCCATCAAAGGACAGTCTGGATTCTCCGACAGAGATCCTGGCTAAGCCCCGAGTGTCCTCAACACCCCTGCGTACACTTGACTTGTGTGGGGCTGCTGCAACTGGATTTGCATCTTGACAAAGATGAGTGAGGACAGTAAAAGTCAAAAGGTTGAAAACAGGCAATTAATAAGTAAGTAAGTAAGTAAATTTTATTCCTATAGCACTTTTCACAGATAAAATCACAAAGTGCTTTACAGCAGGAATAAAAAGCAATAAAATACAGGCAGCGACAACACAGAGAACACACAATGGCACAGAAGACAAATAGTCACATTTTTTATTTTTAATTAAAGTGACATTACCACATCTCTTTATGTTAATGTCAAGTTGTCATAATAAGGACATCCCAAACAAATTTAATGTCAACTTGTCATGACAAAGACAACTTCTGGTAATGTCACTTTGATTAATGTCAAGTTGTCATAATCAAGACAACCCAAACCATCAACTTGTCATTACAAAAAAATGAATGACAGCAATCATAAACATTTATGACATGTCCATTATGTTTATGACAAGTTCATGACAGTGTTATGTCACAGTTATGTAGATAACTTCAAGTAAAGTGTTGCTGAACAATCTCTGGTATCCATCATCAGTAGAACGACATATAACTACTCCTTACCCCCCCCCCAAAAAAAAAATTAAGACTGTTTAATTTGTGCATTGACACATAGTTGACCTCTGAAGCATAAGTGCCCTTCACACGTTTTATGTTGGGAGGCTTCTACCTGTCTGGAAGATAAGAGGTCGGCCTTGTTGATGCTCCAGAGTAACACACACTTTGTTTGACTCTGATGTATGGAGTTAGATCAGTCTCAATATTCACAAATGCACACAGAAGGATTCACAAATACATGTTAAGATTTATATATAAATGACTCTCTCCACACAAATATTTTTCAATGCACACACATATATTTAGCATTTTATATAAATGTAAAAAAAAATCCACAAATAACCAAAAACGTTTCACAAATGTATTTCTGATGCACACACAAATATTTATTGTTTTAAATATATGCAATAAAAATCCACAAATATATGTATTTAAAAAGTATTTGCAATTTTCATCAAAACATATGTGGATGTTGATACATTCATTTACAAATGCTTTTATTTTGTGAACCTCCAGCATTTGTGTGTGAATCTTTTTTGAGACTCTGCTGACGTCACCCGATCCACAAATGCATTTTTTCTACCAAGGGGATATAGGTAGCCAATCAGATGTCTCCTTCCTCTTCAGCCAATCACATGAGCGTCCCGCCACCACCCACACGTGGGGTATGTTTTAACGTCGTAGCGTCAGAAGGTGGCAGTAATGCACCACTACGTTGTTTGCGACCGCCACATTAATACGGAAGAGAAGAAGAAGAAGGTCAAGCGCGTATGTCTATGGTCAAGAGCATAGACATGGTCAAGAGGTCTAGTTTGCAGCATGGCGGCCGACGATCGTGCACCTGTAAGGAGTAGCATCCAGCTGCAGCCCCGGAGCACAAGCCCCTGACGTGACGGAAGTGATGCTGGATATTATTGTCGCGGTCTTTGTGTGGAACTGAGCTGCAGGACACAGCATCTCAACGCAGCAGGTTTCAGGTAAACTAACTGGAATAAATTGGCAGAAAAATAGCTATGTTGTTTATTCTGTGACCGTTAGAAGAGGATCCTGGTGAGTGGCGAGGGCAGGGCTCGAGACTTGGGATCCCCTCACCTATGGTCCCGCCCGGGCCTGACGACCGCGGCCCTCCGGCCTGACCTCCGCGGCCTGGACGGGTGCTCAAGTGTGGGTGAGAGGAGCGGAGAGGAGCGCGGAGGTCATGCCGGCTGGCCGACACCGTGTAGTCCGGCCGTTACAACGCTAAATTAAGCAGAGTGACGGACCCGAAGCCTTCAATCTGGCTATAAGACAGCTGAAATGCGAAACAAAAAAATACAGTGGTGAAGTTGGGATTTGTTTCTTGAAGTTAAGTGCTCATTGTCTTTTCTGTCTTTGCAGGCTGCCAGGAGAAGCGGACTGGCCATCAGATATTGTTTGTGGAAATTTGAAAATAAAGTTTTTCAAATTGACTTTTGTCTCTTCATTGTGTTCACTTACACACGAAATAGGGTAACAGTCAGCTATTTTTGAATGTTAGCATTGATTTCTCACATTGAATGGTGAAATATTTGTAGTTTGAAAGGTCCGACCTAAATGAAAACAGGTCGTAGCCTAGTTAAGGAAGCATATGAATATTAATATAGAAGAGCGCCCACTGAGCGCAGCTTCTTTTATTCATGGTTGAACGTGGCGATGTGGTCAAAAACAAACAAAAAACAAAGTTGACTTGTATGATTAAATAAAGGTAAAATAAATGGACAATTCATCAATTCATAGACGCTATGTTATGCAATTTTACTTAAAAAAGTTGTTAGGAAAAAAAAGCCAGAGGCTTGTGCTTCTGCTCCGGGGCTGCAGCTGGATACTGTTGCCTGTAAGTGTATCCACTTGTTATAAATCATGACTCTTTGTTGAATTATTTGTGATTGGTTTTGCTAAAGTGTGTGGAAGCCCAGTTAGTTAGCAAATTATCTGAAACTTGCTTAGTTGGTATAATTGCACCGTGTAACTGACGCTAACGTACACCGTGCAACGCACACCGCCGCCGGCGCGGTGCGTTGTCCGTCAAGTGCTGCCCCCCAACACACATCGGCAGCGGCACCTTCGACACTATTTCCCAGCCTGCTCGGGACGGACATAAAAGGCTTTTCTCGCAGTGCGGCCGCGCTGGAAATAGAGCAGTACTGAAGCACTCTACGCTCTTGACCTTCTTCTTCTTCTCTTCCGTATTAATGTGGCGGTCGCAAACAACGTAGTGGTGCATTACTGCCACCTTCTGACGCTACGACGTTAAAACATACCCCACGTGTGGGTGGTGGCGGGACGCTCATGTGATTGGCTGAAGAGGAAGGAGACATCTGATTGGCTACCTATATCCCCTTGGTAGAAAAAATGCATTTGTGGATCGGGTGACGTCAGCAGAGTCTCAAAAAGATTCACACACAAATGCTGGAGGTTCACAAAATAAAAGCATTTGTAAATGAATGTATCAACATCCACATATGTTTTGATGAAAATTGCAAATACTTTTTAAATACATATATTTGTGGATTTTTATTGCATATATTTAAAACAATAAATATTTGTGTGTGCATCAGAAATACATTTGTGAAACTTTTTGGTTATTTGTGGATTTTTTTTACATTTATATAAAATGCTAAATATATGTGTATGCATTGAAAATATTTGTGTGGAGAGAGTCATTTATATATAAATCTTAACATGTATTTGTGAATCCTTCTGTGTGCATTTGTGAATATTGAGACTGATCTAACTCCATACTGATGATATGAGGATTTGAATGACACCTAGCAGACACTGTATGAGGCTCAAATATTGTTCTGTACTTTAAGTTTCTGTTACGTCTCTGTCCGTGCACACGTGCAATGCCAAAGGATTCTCTGATATCAGATTTGTGTTGTAATCAAACGTATATATTCAAGGACGAGCAACTGAGGCTCAGTGAGTTGATTATTCATCACAACAAAGATTTACAAGAGTCCAAGTTTTTCCCTCATCACTGATTCACTTGGTTATGTCACTTTTAAATGCACCTACACAGCAAGTTTCCACCTGCCTCTCAGGCTTACTACAGACGTGAACTCTCCACACCAGAGGTTATGTCATTTCACCCTCCACAATGTGAATACACGCAACACATTTCTCAAGCTCAGCTACAGTTTCCCATGCAGAGGCAGTGTGAGGGCCTGAAAGCTCCCCTTGTTAAAGTCTGAGCCAGCAGAGTAAACACAGCATCACATGGAGCCAACAGGCCTTTCCAAACAGTCCCTTTATTATCAGAATCAAAACCAAAGAGCCATCACAGGAACATCCTCAGTCTATTTAAATCCAGCCTGAGAGCAACAACTGGCAGAGCTTTGTTAATATTAGCAGCGGCATCAGTTACCTTCATGAGTGCTGCCACGCTGTTGAGAAACACCGGCTTCTCTTTGGCCAGAGCGAGCAGATACACCACGGCCTGCTCCCTACCCTGACTCCGTCCCAGCGCTGGTACCGTCCTGCTGCCGCTCAGCACATGAAACCGGTCCATGACACACACTCACACACACACGCTCAGGATATGTGCTCTACTGCTCTGTATGACAGGACTGGAAGATGTGGCTGCTCCCTGCGCTTCCACTCAGCTCCTCCTGTACTGTAAAAATGATTTCACAACTGGCTGTGCTACTTTGGGACAGATGGAGAGCAGTCTAACCCCCACTTCAGACCCCCACCCACCCACCCAGGTCTTGTGAGAGGAGGTGAGGAATCTCACTGAACAGGGGCGGAGTTAGGGATCATAATATTTAGAGACTTCCTCGAGTGGGAGGCGGCTTGCTGCTTGGTTCTAAGAAAAGCAAAAGGAGCTACCTTTATATACCCAGCCCAACTCGACACTGTATTATGCACCGTCTGCTCTTCACTTTAAATAGGCTGATAAATTTAATCGAGGCAAACGGTACAATGACTCTGGTTACAGCTGTTAAAAGTGGAAAACTTAATATAAACCGGTTTGAAAGGCTTTGAAGTGCATTAAAGCTTGAAGTTAAACTAAGTTTGCTGCATATTTGCACATAATCTGACTTCCTGTAATTATTTCTCTTTTGACTGTTTAATAATGCAGCATGTAAGGGCAGCTCTTTGAAGTGGGTTGTGATGCATTCACCATTAAGCAGGAGCATATAAACTGACCTAGAGGCAGTTAGGTTTAATTGAATGGTATCAGGGGTTTCCAGAAGTCAGTGTAACACTGAGGTGTTGCATAAGAGGAGGAGAGGCCACTGGAAAAGGTGTTGCTCACCCTGATAACATTTAAGTGGGTTGTTTGAAATTCACTTGGACAGGAATAATAATAAGGGATTCATTCAGTTCAGAGGGGTTCACCATTAATGCTGTTTTTTCCACTTACTTCCACATTACTCTATTTATCAGACATTATCAGATGACAACAAAGACTGAAGTTAATTCAGTCAGGACCAATTGCAGTATTATATTTGGTGGTATGGCTCTGTTCTGGGGCCTCTCTGCCTTTCCTCTGGCCTACGCAGAAAGCCCAAGGTGAAGAGAGCAAACCTCTCTGCCCTTCCACGTGCAAACAAGGAAAGCCTGAGGCAGAGAGAGCACATCTCCCTGCCCTTCCATGTGCCTACATGGAAAGCCTGAGGCTGGGAGAGCAGCAGCAAAGACCCCACCAGAACAGAACAGAGCAGCATCAATGACAAACAGAAATGACACTGATAAGTCAGACACAACATGAAAGGAGGAGCTGGGGTGGAGGCAGCTTGCAAAGCAGCTTGCAGAGGAAGCAGCAACAGTAGACGAAGAAAAGAAAGGAATCAGCTGACTCCCCTGCCTGAACTAAGAATTTGTCAAGTTTAATTTTTATTTATAGGGGCTCTATACAAAATTCAAAGCAGCAGCAACAGTGCTGACAGAGTCATCGGTGTTAACCAGGGGAAACCACAGGAAGGATGGTATGCTTTCACAATATACAATAATGGATGTAGCTGCTGTAATGTCACCCACAGCACTGCTATTTTTCAAGCCTTGAATTCACTATTTCGGCTGTCGCCATCTTGGGGTTTTTTTTAGTTAGAAGTGACCATATTTAGTCAAGAGGCTGCAGCTGTGCAGGAGTGAGGGGTGGATCTGATTCACAGAGTGCAGTGATGCCTCACAGACAGCTGTCACTCAAGCAGACAGCCATTAGATATGCGCAACAGGTGAGTTATTAAGAAAAACATTTTTTATTTAAACATGTTTATTTCTGCTGGGCAACAGACACGGGAGAAGCTGTGGTTCCAATGGTAGATACGTTGTCCACTTATCGGAAGTTTGATCACCATCTCGTCCAGTCCACATGTCAAAGTACCCTTGAGCAAGATACTGAACCCCATGTTGCTCCCAAAGGCTGTTCCACTGGTGCGTGAGTGTGTTAACAGCAGGTGGCACCTTGTATGGTAGCATCGACCACCAGTGTGTAAGTGTGTGTGTGAATGGGTGAATGTGATTCGTAGTGTAAAAAGCACTTTGAGTGGTCAGAAGACTCGATAGGCGCCATACAAGAGCAGGTCCATTTACCATTTACGGGGATGGACTCTGTTTTGGAGCCATCACAAAGTGGCCGTTCAAATAAATGTAGTTTGGCTTTATTTTCAGCTGCAGAGGTTGTTGCTTGGCACCGCGACCATCACAATATCTACAGTAGCCATCATTTGATCACAGTGCAAAGTGGCGGCGATGACCTAGCCAGTGGGATAAACAACATGACAACAGTCCTTTCAGTGCAATTAATTAGCACATCCACAAGTGACGTCTGGAGCTGATGCCGTTCTTCAGATCTCAGACTAACCAGTGGGTTACACCAGCTTACCACAAGAGAACCACAGAGGGAGCGTAACTTCTCTGCTCAGGACACCATCACTACACTAGATCTTTACATAGAAAGGTGGTTTGGCGCTATATTAATGCTCTGACAGTCACACGCAGAACCTTTAGGTAAATGAATCCGTAATAAAACAGTGTGTCACAGATGTGAAAGAGGAGAGACGGCTCACTCCTGAGCTCCTCCCCTCGTCAGCTCTGGAAAAAATAATGTGCTTAATTATTTTTTACAAGCGAGTTACTGGATTTACTAGATCGGCGTGGCATTTTACTCACCCCGGGCGACCAGGCAATTCTTATTAAACACTTAAACAGCCTACATTACATGTGGATACACTGAGATCTGATGGAGGGATCTGCAGAAAGGAGCTGCTCAGATGGATGTGTAAGAAGGAAAGCTTCCATCTTCGTACGATGAAACTGAAAGACTGCAAGTTTCTGCATTTGTGTGTTGTGACTTCTGACCACATGTAATTTATTTAAGAATTCTCTTTGTACTCTTGTGACAGATATTGTTATATTTTTATTAAGACTTGTTTTTGTCCCCTATGGAAATATGGTAAGAAAAAAATACATAAATATAAATAAGACATGGACACATCCAGACAGAACATATAGTTTAACCCTGAAATCATGAAATGACACAAATAAATGTTATTTGAAGCTGCTTCTCTTCAAGATAAGAGTTTATGACATGTTTTTGTTTCTGAGATTTTTGGCTGACCTACTCTTTACTAACATTAAACAGTGAGACTACCCCCTCTAGTGGAGAGGTAACAACACAGCACACTGCACTGCTGCAGTTGGAACAGATACATTTACAACATGAGCAGAACAAGTCGATCCACGCTCCTGCCTCCTCTGCTGCACACTGTCTGATGATCCATCAAACATTGTGGAGGGAATAAAGGCAACGCTGCATCAGTGACATGATGTGTCCTAATCTGGGACTTGTTTTCAGTGGAGAAAATCCAAACGTGGCATATTTGTTGGTGCCGTCTCAAGACTGGATTACTGCAGCTTTCCTTTGGACGGGTGGGGAAGCAGATTTATCGTTGTCCCAGATTAAGAGTCTGCTCGACTGTCTTATCGGTTACAGCTCTTTAGTTTCAACACAAAAAAAAAAAAGACAGTGAAAACCATAGCAGTCTGTTTCGTGATCATTTGAACTTGCAAATAAGCAGGTTGATCCTGTAGTCTAAACATTTACTGCTGTGTACTTTTTAAAATTACAGTAAACTGCGTGCAACTCTGCACAAACTCCCCTCCAGCATGAGCACAGTTACACCCGCTGGTCAGTGGGTTTGCGCAGAACTCTGTCTCCGTGTAGGTGCAGGATATATTTGGCAGCCTAGGTGGGCAGGTCTGGTGTCCCGCAGGAGCTGGATATATTTGGCCGTGCTCTGTAAGATGCTGCCATACATATGTGGCGCTCTGTTCAGCAGTGCGAGGGTATATTTGGTCTGCCGGCCCTCGTGGACAGGAGGAAAGATGCCAACCATGCAGGAGAGACATTTCTCCGCGTCACGCACAGCCGACATGTGTGACATCCCGCTGGGGTGGAAAATGACAGAGCGGAGCAGACACAAAGACGGGCAGGGGAGGAGAGCAGAGCAGAGCAGCAGACGGGTTCAGGTTGTTGGTGGCGGCCTGCTGTATGATGATAAAGGCCAGAGTTGAACTTTCTTTTAAATTGCCACTAAATCAAATATCTGCCTGAGGGGGAATATTCAGAGCTGAATCCCTGATATTTCAAGGGCAATTCCACACATAAAAAAGTGACTTTAGTCCAAAGAGACTTGAGTGTCTCATGTGGTCCTTTATAACAGAGGCATTTAGTAATCTGTGACCTTTACCAACCTCCAGCAGCAGCCAGGAGGGACTGAGAGAACAGACCTGCTCCTCCACAGGACTCCACAGAAGCCTGCCAGCGCTCAGCCATCACCATGCAATCAAGTCAAGCCTGCTAATTAGAGCTGAAATCAAACAGGTGTTCTTAACAAAGAGATGCCACTGCGTAAATTAATCTCAGAAAGCAAGTGAGAAAAATATCAAATGACAAACTCATATTCTAACATCTTTGTCAACTGCTCATCTGAGTTCAGAGAGAAGCTCGCTTTATGTCTCCTCACAGTCACAGCAGACACCGGTCTGATCCATACGTCACAGAACGTGATGAAGGAACCTTCAGTATGAGCTGCTCGTAAAAAAACGATGGCATAATCTTTACTAACGTCACAGGAAAGATGAGGTCATCTTCAGTGGACAGACGAAAGGCGTGTGTGTCGGGCACGGCCGAAGCATGCTGCGACCCGGCTCATATGCCAAGTGTGTTTGCCAAGACAGCGTGTCAGTCAGACGGCCATGTGGAGAGAGCAGTGCCAGGCCGGACAGCTTGGATCACAGGACACAGGAAACAGTCGTCCCTGCTGACTGGTCATTAGAGAGGGCTCACCTCCAGGATCCAAGGGAAGACGCAATTGTGCTGAATTAAAGCCTGTTTAAGGAGTTTCAGGGCTCCCGCACATTTTCATGAACCCATAATAAAATTTTCATTTCAGAAAAGCATGCACGTCACTGTCCGCTTCACTTGCCGGCCTCGTTAGGGCACTTTTCCACACACACACACACACAAACACACACACACACACAGGAGAGTCTCGCTTCCCATAACAAACAGCGCCACACTATGTCACATATATATCAAATAAAGGCAAAAAGCCCCAAAAATATCTTTAAAAAATAAATAAAATTTAAGCTGAAAGCAGTGATGAAAGGGCCCTTGCACCTCTACGCAACTCGGGGGTGCTGGCGGGATGCCATCTGAGCTTGGAGTGTTACATATGCCTACCAGCTTTCAAACATGTTGGCGAAACCAGGTTCGGGGGCTGCTTTGTTGAAAATTTGCAGGGGGCGCTACTGGGCCATGTTGTGAGACCTGTTAAAGGAAATAACCACTTCAGAATGAAAATACAGACAATACTTACTCTTATTTTTCCATACGCTTGAAGTGCATGGAACCCACGTCCAAAATCATTTTGAAAATGTAATAAAACTCCGCTAATGCATTTAAAAACATGAGAACGGCTCATATGTCATAATCCAAGTGCCCTGAAGCCACGGCATGCAAAATTGACTTAAAAAGACATAATTTACTCCACTTTTATAGCATCATTTCTCACCGTGGTCAGTTAGCCTGCAACTCGCAAGACTCGAGAACAAGATTGTCTCTGAACATTCTCGAGTCTCGCTTGAGTTGCCATGTAAACACAGCACGCCTGCAGGCTGACTGACCACGGTGAGAAATGATGCTATAAAAGTGGATTAAATTACGTCTTTTCAAGTCAATTTTGCATGCCGCGGCCTCTGGGCACTTTGACTAGAACGGACGAGTTTTATTACATTTTCAAAATGATTTTGGACGTGGGTTCCATGCACTTCAAGTGTATGGAAAAATCCGGCTAGCTGTTATCCTCCGATACCTTGAACGTGTTTTGTGGATTAGAAAACTACACTGGACTTCTTGTTGGCATGAGGGTCAGTAAGTACTGTCTGTATTTTCATTCTGAAGAGGCCATTTCCTTTAACCTGACCCATATCAGATGTAAATTTTCACCAGGTTACACGTGTGCGCCAATTTTGGTGTTTTTTCAGGCACAAAAATGCAATTCTTTCTTAATAACAACAATAATAGTAATAATATAATTCCTTGGGTTTCAAAAGGGTCCCTAATAACTCTGAGACAATAAAGGTCTGTGGGAAGAGACAGTGATTTTTCTTTGGTTCTACTCTTTCCCGTACACATGCCACGTTTTCTGCAGCCTCAGATCCATTGTTTTCAATGTAGACACACAGATGGCGCGCTCAGAAGTGAGACTGACACTGTCACGACGCACAAACGTTCTCAAACGACAGCTGCACCCTGAGATAAACATGGATCGTGTACAGTAGCAGCTTTGTGGACGCAGCAGTGTTTCAAAACTTATCTTCATTGTCCATCAGGGGTGGAAATTTGTCCTCAGCTGCCCGGACACAAAAGACAACGTTGTAAAAAGCAACGTAAAAAAGTAAAAAGTAGTTAGTGAGACAGACATATAAAGTCATTACAAAAGACCTAAACACAGTAAATCAGCTCACTGTCCGTCATATATATGTGTAGTTGCCAGAGGGACTCTATAGCGCCTCCTGGAGCTCAAGAGCTCAAACTCAAAGGGTGGGAGCTATCTGCCAAGATCCTCCTCGCTCCTCCTCATCCTCTCAGTAAAGAGTTGGGTCAAGAGCTTTTGTGGCCTGCCAACTATTTAACTTGCCATTGTTACAGTCCTAGAGAGTTTATTCTTGGACATACAGTCAAGATGACCGTACCAGGCAGGGAGGGGGAAGTTAAAACACTCTCAACCATAGTTTGGTACACTGGTTCTAAAATCTGCTGACTAACACTGAGACAACAAAGTTTCCTAAGAAGATAAAGTCGCTGTGAGCAGCTAAGGATTTCTGGTAGGTGGCTCACTTGGCACATAGTAGGCTCAAGAGTAGCGCCTGACCTCTCATTCATCAGGGGGTTAAATAACGCAGCATGTGTTCCCGCCATTAAGCATATAATAAAGTCAAATAGTAGCTAAATATATGACAGTAAATCACAATAAATGAGTTAAATTCAACATACATATATTCATTTCTGTTAAAAAAAAAGAAAATATAATACAAGCACAGTTGCAGTGTTGACCAGAATCAGTGAGTTTGGGATGTTTTCACTGCCTGGATGAGATTATTATTTCATTATCATCTCAGTAACCAACAGACAAATTACAACTAACACAATCAAAACCTACTGAAAAAATATCAACAAATAAACACAGTCTTTGGAAAATCTTCCCAACTGTGGGCATTCACAGGAGGATCAGTTAGCGGACTCTGGCGTGCTGGTTGCCACAGAAACAGGAGTGCTCACTGCCTCAAATGTTCTCAAACTTCACGTCCTCAGCTTTCTATCGAGTGTTTAAAATCCCATAACTGATCGGAGCTTCTTGTCTCAGACCTGAAGTCGTCCTGAGTCGTAGAGGACATTATACAGCTGTTTTGACAGGCTGAGCGGAGCTGACCACGACGAGACAACTGACCTTTATGTGTAATTGGTGCAGTGCCCTTTTCAGAGCTCACTTTAATCAACCAGTGATATCTGATGTTTGTGAGGAGGCCCTGTGCTGGTCTATCTGTCTGACATCTCTGCAAACACCAAATGTGCACTTAACATGCCCAGTGCGCACATTATCAACCTCATCTTCATCTTCAACAGCGTGACAGCTCAGAGCTCAGAGGTCTGTCTGCAGAGCTCGCTGCACCACAGCAGCACACAGTAACATCAGCACCGCTGTGGCCTCGAGGTGTGATGGAGTCAAAGTTAATTAAATCCCCACTGTGCTGAACTCAAAACGTAAATCAAAAGTGCATCGCAGAAAATGAGTCAACCAGTCGATTAAGTATTCAAACAGGAGCGCAGCTAACTCACGAGCACTTAGCACTCGTATTATGATGACGCCACAGCAGCCAAGGACGAGGAAGGGCTGGTGAGTAAAAGGAAACTGCAGAGCAGAAATGTTAAACTGGGTCTGAGATCATGTAGAGACAGTGTCACCATTACATAGAGTTACATCCACCAGAGAGCACTGAGATGATTCTGACGCAGTAAAATGTCACATTAAGTACAAATCAAAACAATTAAAAAACAAGAATAATAATCTAAGGGACCAATATGAAGATTGTTTCTTTACTTTATGTGTTTCGTTTCTTTTTATTTCCATCAGCTAACATCCTGGCAGATTTTGGAAACTCCCCAATGTAAGTATCTGCCTCAAAAATCCAGTTTCAGACTATTGTCTCACTGATATTTTTTTTTTTTAAACTTTCAACCTCATCTTCATCACATCCGACAGCTAAAAACATCCCTTTTTTTAGATTATTATTTAGTGGTCCAAAAAGTGCGTCGCAGGTCCATTCTGAAGTGATGCCGAACATGTCAAGTTTGTAAAAAGACACACTTTGTTTTGAAGTGCAGTGAATTTCTGGCACAAGCTTTTAATTTAGGTGCTGTTTCTGTTGTAGAGTGGGTAAATAACGGCAACTACTTGACAGAGACGGTAAACTAGCTCGACGAGTATGGCGCTGAATATATTAAACTGTGTGGACCTTGAACTAATGAGTAAGACGCAATCTGGACCCCGTGGGTGGACCAGTTGGGAACTGTTGATTTAGGGCTTTTGTCTTTACAATAGGACAGCTGGAGAGTGGCAGGAAGGGGGGGGGCTGTTACAATGCCACTAAAGTTAAAGCTCGGACATTTAACGACCACAGGGAGCTGCAATCACCAGACGCACATGTGGTTATTCATAGAACAGTTAACAGTCTGCTTGAGCCCCCTGCAGTAAACGGGAGGTGAGCTTAGCGTCAACCTACTGCCAACATCAGGTGAAAGTGAAACTAGAAGACGCTGCCAGGTCTGGAGTGAAAGTCTGTGAATATATAACTTAAAACTAACTTCCCTGGGGCACCTGGTGGCTTAGTGGGTAGAACAACAAAGTTTTATGAGCTTTCCAAAACTTTCAATGACTTTTACCAGGCCTGGAAAATGAGACTGTGAAACTCCATGACCGTGGGAATCCTGGACTTAGTCAAGGAAATTCAGAAAATGACGATATTATTATAAGATATCCAAAATCGAAGATGATATCTAGTCTCACATGATGCTGTTGATACACCGCCCAGCCCCATTTTCCATAACCGCCTCTCCTGTTGGGGGGGTGGAGTCTATCCCAGCTGACACTGGGTGAGAGGCAGGGTACGCCCTGGACAGGTCACCAGACTGTCACAGGGCTGACACATAGAGACAGACAACCATTCACACTCACATTCACACCTACGGACAATTTAGAGTCACCAGTTAACCTGCATGTCTTTGGACTGTGGGAGGAAGCTGGAGCACCTGGAGGAAACCCACGCTGACGCAGGGAGAACATGCAAAATCCACACAAAAGGGCTGCAAACTCTCCCCAGTGCCGACCACTGCACCACCGCGCCGCCCCCTACTAAGAAATAACTATTGTAACTGGACAGGGTTTGACGTTTATGAGGTTTCAAACTGGAGTAAAGCTGCCATATCCACGTATTTCCTAATATCCAATATCACGAAACCAGATGTCGTTAGTTATGTTCAGTATTTCCCAAAGATTTCCACTAATTGGTTTGAAAAAGCCTCAATACTTCACCATAAATATTTCACAACGAGCCCTTCATACCAGATGGGGTATTAATCAATTATACAATGTAATTAAACAGCATTTAAACAACACCAACAGGCCAAAACCCATTCCAAGTCCGATACCAGCCCGATCTGCATCAGTATATCAGTGTGTGTGAGTAGCTGCAGTCTGCCAGCAGCCTCCCGCTGCCTCTGAGCTGTGTACTCCTGTTGATTTCACAATAACGCTCTTTTTCCTGAATAAACCTCTCCGACACTCGCTGTTCACATAACTTTGTTTTCTGGTAATCAGTTGTGTGAATGAGTAGCAGGCTGTGTGTGAAATGATTTAAATGCAGACGCTCTGGGGCACGAAAAATCTGTCATGACAGTGAGTCAACTGTGACTAATTACAGGCCCTGCAGCTCCACGCCCTGCCTCCTCAAAGAGCTGAGAGTTTCTGCCTTCGAAAAATACAATAACATCACAGGCTGCTGAGGAATCCTGGCTCTGTGTCCCCGGCGGTCCTCCCTCGTCCCTGGATGCCTCTATTTACTGGACATTACGTGCGTTCTTGACCTTATGTGCCATGAGCTGTATGCACAATCTAATGTCAATATTTTTCTTTGTGTGTCTGTAAGTTGTTCTGATCCAAAGGTGGTTGTGGCTAATAACCCTTCAACGAGATCAAAAGATTTCAGGTTTGACTGATTGGGCTATGAGGAGGCTACCAGAGGTGCAAATAGCCTGTATTATATATCATGTAGAGTGTCACTGTTGGAAGGGTGAAGAGCTTGTCAGTGACTTTTTCCTGAACCCATCCTGGTGACATTCCTTTAGGTTAGTTTGCAGTGTAACCCAACACACCTATTCACAAGTCGAGGTGTAAGTTGCTGCCTTTAAATTGACAGTTAAAGATTTACCAGAGCAATATTATAAACACTCACCAGGCACTTTATTAGGTTCACCTGTTTAACTGCTCGTTAGCGCAAATACCAGCAAAGGTGTACCTAATAAAGTGGCCTGTGAGTGTATATGAAGTTGAAGTTGCATGTTGGAGGATTGGATTCTTACTAATTTCACTGTTACAAATGTGAGTGTGAGGTTTCTTTCTTTTACCTCTGAAACCAAAGCTGAAGTGCTGATGTTACACTCTGTCTGTCACTCCTTGATTTGCTCACTCAGTTCCAAGAGAAGAAGTCCAAATGCAAATATTTTACCTGTTATGCAGCAGCAGCAGGTTGTATCTTCAAAAGGTATTCTCAGGATCACAGATGTCGACTATCTGCCCGAATGATAGCATGTGTTCTCAGGGTGAAGCCAATGTTTAAATCCAAAATTTCTGGGCAAAGTATTTATCATTCTGGGCAGACAGCAGACATCTGTTGGATAACAAAAATACCTACGAAGAAATGAACCTTTGATTGTTGCCCAGTAGTTTGCTTGGGGAACACTTTGTGACAGAATCACAGAGAAACGTACAGGTAGGGCTGCAACTAAATATTTTCACCCTGCCCGCTACTTTCTTAATTAACCAATAATAATTTTGGCAATAAAATCCCAGAAAATATCTAAATATGCCCTGTGTGATTTCTTCAAATGGTATTTTTTCATTTGGCCTTAAGTCCAAAAATCTCAAGCTATTCAGTTTCTCATGTATGACAAAGTAAAGCATCAAATTCTCACATTTAAAAAGCAAATATTTGGCTTTTTAGCTTAAAAAATGACAGAAATGATTATTTGATTATCAAAATAGAATAATTGTTACCCGAGGGTATCCAAACCCTAACCCCAGGATATCTCTGCAATGCCTTACCATAACCTTACCTAAATCTGACCATAACAACCAATGTCAACTCAGGACCAGTTTCACTTTGCCTCTCTATATCTGTATATCCTCCTGACACTGACTAGCATCTTATAAATAACAAAACATGCTAATGTCTGAGGAAACAAACAGCTGTTGTGTTCATTTTGATCTACAGACCGGCCTCTCTTGATGACATCAGTAACTTGAGTGGCTCTCTGTCTGGTCTTGTAGCACTCAGCGCTGCCCTCCTCACTGTTAAGGGTTAAACGCAGTCTCATTGTGTGAATGAGGCGCTACCGACACACTGTTTTACTGCCATGGCTCTATAGGAGGCACCAGAACAGGACCTGGTTCACAGAGACAGAGGGCACGTCGTCTCAGTCTATCCAGCCGAGCTGCCTTCACTCAGACTCACACTTTAAAAAACACCCATTTTGTAATTACAAGCGGAGCAGACAAACATCTCCTCACGCAGGCACAAACACATATAAAGGCCTTTTAAAGGACTTTGTCTCAGTGGTTTCATTCAGACTGGCAGACAAGTTCAAGATGTCCAACGCCGCTCGCTCCCTCCCTCCCTCCCTCTGTTCAGTTTAGGAAACAACAAACAGTGTGGTTGCTATGGGCTCATCTGGGCGCCCCGAGACCGCATGTCAGCAGCAGTTTAGACAGCCGACAGCCAAGTTACAGACAGTTCACTGAGACGGTTTGCGGGCCTGGTTGCTCCTTCTTTACCAAACAGACATGGAGTCACACAGTCGTCGCAGTCCGCTCCTCCAGGAGGTCATACAGATTAAAGTTAGACCGAGCCGCTGGAGGAATATTCACAACATTTCATCAATCCTGGTCATAATCATAACAATGAAATTCTTTTACATAGGTTACAACATGCTGGAGGTCAGTTTCTGACTAACTGATCAGAATTCTGTGTTAAACTTATTTCAACAGATTAATTTTAACAAGAAAACTCAGGCCTTTCGGGCAACATAGGAGGTGTAATTGTGGGTTAACTTTCCAAGTAGCACTGAAACCATTTGTTGATTAAAAGAAAATAATCAGAGAGCAAGGCAGTCGAATAATAGTTTACAGTAAGTCATATATAAGGACAAAAACAAGCAACTAAAAGGTTTTGCCTTGGTCTCTAGAAGGGATGTTTGCAACACCTCATTTCCCTGATGTTTAAACAAAAGTTTAAACTTGCCCTGTTTGGTTCGGTTCAATCAAACTCAAGTTCGTTTGCCCCCTAAGTGCAGTTCGTTTAACCAGGTGTGAACACAGCAATCACACTCAAACACACCAAAACAACCCGACCAAGACCTTCTTGAAGAGGTCGTCTCAGTCTGGTTACAAACGAACTCTGCTGCGGTTCATTTGTGGTGAGAACGTGTTCCGACCTTGATTCATAGATGAAAAAAATAATCACAGGTCACAGCTCTATTCGAAAGATTGATCTGAAAACGACCTTAAGTGAAACGGTGATATGAGTGTTGCAATATCTGCCTAAACCTTAAAAACCCTGACAGGATTAAGATGAGCCGTCAGGTATAAAACAGCTCTACAGTAATACTGTAGTCATGAAATGTGCACAAACCCTGTGACGTATCAAGTAAATCTGCTTTAACCTTTCAGTCAGAATGGTGAACCTGGTACATGAGTGAAATCTTTTAAAATGTAAACTAAATAAGAGTAGTTTCCTGCTGACGTGTGTTCCTGACTCACCAGTCTCTCCATTTCCTGCTCTCGAAGCCTCTCCTCTCTCTGTCGTCGGTGGTACTCCAGCAGCTCGTCCTCGTTGTCACTGATCTCTGTGATGCTGTTCTTCCTCTCCCTCATTCCAGGGTGGGGTCTCCCTGCGGACATCTTCCTGTGGGTCCTGGGGCTGGCCACGGGGGACGAGCCAGGCAGGGAGCCCAGACTGTAAGCAGGTGACAGGGAATTCCCAAAGCTCGCCTTACGTGCTCCCGCACCACCACCGCCCTCCATCATCATAGAGGTAGGCGACGGACTGCGGTCTCGGATCCCCCTGCTGCACGTCGGCTCCTCGGACATAGATCCGGTCTTGCGTCGAAGCCTGGGACTCTCTGGGATAAGCTTGCTCAGACCTGAAGGACTATCTGGAGTCCTCAAGGAAGGGATAGTCCCTGGGAGCGCCCCTGGGAGTACCGGGACCCCTCTCCGAGCCATGGAGGGGCTGAGAGGGGGCAGCTCTCTCATACTGCTGACACCTCCACCGCCACCGTTGAGCTCCATGTTTCTCCTGGCCATGCGAGGGCTCTCAGGGGGCTGCAGCGAACGTGAATGCTGCTGGAGCGGCGAGCCTTGGATGATGTGGACGATGGGGTCCAGGGGAGGCTGGAAGGCTCTGCTGGGTTGAGAAAGCTGCCTGGAGGGGCTGGAGTTTAGGGGGCAATCAACTAGACTGGTCTGTTCTCTGAAAGGGCTGGCAGGCCTTTCCTGCAGCACTGTGGCTGCCTTGGTCCTGGGACTGGAGGGAGACGGGGATGGACAGGAAGGGAATTTGGGAGTGAGTCTGGGGCTACTTGGCACAATGTTTCTACTACTGAGAGATTCACAAGAGGACAAAGGAGTCTGTCGGGGGCTCTCAGACCCATCTTGGCCTAGTCCTCTGCGGCTTGGCTTAGGGCTTGGAGGGGCCTCTGTTAAGACCTTCCTCTGCAGCCTGGGGCTTTCCTGAACCTTCTGGCCCGCCCCACCAGTGCTGAAGTTAGGCAGTATGGTCCGTGGCTGGGGTACAGGTGGAGGCTGGGTGGTGAAGTTGTAGCTAGAGGAGCGTACAGGCACTGGCGGCAGAGAAGAACTCTGGTCCTGGGGTCCTCCACTAGGAGACGGGCTTGTAAAGCTCCCACTGCTGGCCGCTGATGGAGAGGAGAGGGGAGAGAAGGGTGGGGATGTATTCTCATAGCTGGACCCCACGGACATGGCCCCTGGGCTGGTAGGAGGGGACAGCAGATACCGGCCCCCTCCATTGACCATGGGCGACAAGGGGGAGTGGGGAATGCCTCCAGGAGGCTTTTTGCCCTCCGAGGAAGAAGGCTGAGGGTCGTCCATGACTAGGGAGTCCATGATGTCCTGGAGGTCCTTCTCAATCGAGCTGACAATTGCACTGTGCTCAGACTGGACTTTATCTCCAGGAGCTGGGGGAGACTGGGCGGGACTGGCCTGGTGATTCCCATTGACCAAACTCTCCGTGTCTGAGGGAAAGAAGAAAGAACAACTGTCATCGGGCTTGGTCCTACACGACACAATGGGTACAAACTGGAATACAGTCATGTTTAGCCTCTCACACAACAGGGTTAGGATTCAGAATCTCTGGGGGTTTTCACACCTGTCTGGTTCGGTTCAATCAAACTCAAACTCCAGTTCATTTGCCCCCTCAGTGCGGTTCGTTTGAGCAGGTGTGAACACAGCAATCACACCAAAACAACCGGACTGAGACCTTCTTGAAGAGGTGGTCTCAGTCCGGTTATAAACAAACTCTGGTGCGGTTCATTGTGGTGAGAACGTGTTCCGACCTCGATCTGAACCAACCGCAGTCACATGACACATTGTTTGGGTTAAACATGAGCATGTTACAGTCCTGGAGGATTATCGATGTGCACCTCCTCCTGCAGTATATACCGGCATGTGGTCTACAAGTCAGTCTACATGTTGCCAACACGTATGAAATAAAATGACAGTATTACAGTTTTTTAAAGATTGTTAAGATCAGAAATGTGGAGTTTTACATAGACAGGCTTCATGTCTGTTTTACAGAATAAATTAGTTCCACCTGCGTAGTTCCTTGATTCTTGCTGTGTGGTGAGCTACATTAAGTTTACTGAACAACAGGCTGGGTAATTCCTTGTCTTTCTTGTCAGAAAAAAGCATTCTCACAGTTCTACCTTAAATACTCTGACTCTAAGAGTGTAATACAGTATTATCTATGGATTACCTAATACTATCTGTGATAAGGTGTCATACAAGTCTGCTGAATGGCCTTATCTTACCAGACTTTCCCTGAGCGATAGAGGTAGTCAAGAAGGTGATAAAAGAGGGCAACGAAATTCTGCCCATTGTCTGAACTTATTTGTCCTCACAGGGTGAACGCAATAGCCTCGATGACTTCTTCATGACTTTCCAGAACTAGTTTGAGGTGATTTCATGACACAAAATGTTCTTTCCCTCCTGGTTTGGTCAGGTTTCAGTGCAGAAAATATCAATTCAGTTTTATTTATAAAGCCCAATATCACAATCACAATTTGCCTCAGAGAGCTTTGGAGTACATGACATCCCTCTGTCCTTAGACCCTCACAGCGGATGAGGAAAAACTCCCCAAATAAACCCTTTAATGAGGGAAAAAATGGTAGAAACCTAAGAGAGAGCAACTGAGGAGGGATCCCTCTTCCAGGACGGACAGATGTGCAATAGATTTCCATCCAGTCAGGCTGAACAACACCTGATGGAAGACGATTCAGTAGCTACACTCCATAAGTACCTGACCTCTCCAGATTTCCTTAAACGTCATGATATTAAAGAACCTGCATGTCAAACTGCAGCCCCGTCCACACTAGATATGTCAAAATCATCATCACTGTTTCCCTCTGTGAGCAGGAGCCATGCAAACAGGTAAACATGAGGAAAGAGGATGGATTAGTGGTGAGGGAAGAGGGAAGGACACAGCCAAGGAGATGAGCAGACAGACAGGCCTGTGCGTTGGATAGGGATCAGGAGAAAATGTGCCTACATAACCCAATTATTGCGTGGCCCGAAACCAACATAGGACATGGACCGGGTAATCTAATCTTAACCGCCTCTCTCTAATGTCAGTATAGTAGATTATTACAACAGAAACGCACAGCCACGTGGGAGCTTCAGCAGCGTGGCCTCGAGGCAGGGATCAGAGCACAGATCAGGTTTTATTAATGCTAAATGAAATCTGTTTAAATGGACTTGTTGTGTGGTTAAATGGCAACGTGAGGATAATTGTAGCGTGGAGTCATTAGTGCAAACACTGAAGTCACGGAGGACAACAGGAGGATAGAGCCGTCATGTCAATACTGATGTAATAACATTACAAATCATACAAGATGACAGAGGGTAACGACACACAGAGCAGTGTGACACAGGAGTCAGATCTGTCTCTCTGTAGAGATGATGTCACGGGGAAATGTCCCAATAGCAAAACTGCTCTGAAATATAGAAGCTCCACAAATAATGCATTAGCTGGGCTTGTTCAACAGAGATGGGAGCAGCTTCCTGCCTGCTCCCCTATAATGACTCTGCCATACAATGAAGCTCTGCCTTCATGACAGCCTGACCACAATTAAATCTGATTATATTTACATGCAGATTTCTGCAGCACCGGGCTGTGCGGCTGTCACAACAACAGCTATTACCGTTGTGCAACGCGTGAATGTCAAAGTCACATCGTGTCTCACTGGCAACAAACCGGCTTGATTTTTATGTACAGCGTGAAAAACGAGGGGGGTGGTGACAAAAATAAAAGCAACCGTTTGCTGAGGGAAAGCCCGTGCAATGATGTCATGGGATAAAGACTGTCGCCTCGAGTGCACCATGCCAAACTTCATTTAAAAATCCGATTATTTATTAATGTTAGCCTAACTGCCGGTGAATCTGCGTGTTTCACACACCACCACTACGACATCTCCTGACATGTGATGACCTCTACAATTCGGCATCACTTCCATCGTCATTAAGCTTTAGTGGCTGAAACATACGCTTAAATCATCTGCCACTGCCTGAATATCCCTTCCTCAATATACACTGTGATCCAAGCAGAAGAAATGTGATTATTTTTCAAATGACTGCATATTTATGGACCACCTGTATGCCGAATACATAATGAGATCCCAGTGAATCGCATAAGGTGTTCAAGGATGTCCTACGCTGCGAGGATTTTCCCAGAAAAGCAAACGAAGCTAAAAGCGGCAGATTTTGTAATGGAGTCTGGCGTGTGACCGGTTCGTATGACTTCTCCTGCCCAAAGCTCAGGCATTAAGCAGTAGGGTTACTCACATGATGGGATAAAACTGCGACCCGGTCAGATTCAGTGCGGTTCACCTGCTACATGACACACACTGAGGCCCGCATCCTCCGGACACCGGTACACACCGGGTGTGACGGAGCCTGTCGTGCCTGGCTCCACACACACCGAGCGAGACACGGAGCTTCACCACCGAGGTGATGTTTCAGCCGGGCACCGCTGCTGCCTGCGGTACCACTTCCGTCAAGCTACTTAAACTGTGCCACCGCTTTACCGGTCACGACCTTCAAAATAAAAGCCACTTTAAATCCACGTGTGCAACAATTTGTGTCGTCATCATAAAATACATCCTAAAGTACATGTAACGTGCACTGACTCTCATACATGTGACCACACGCTTACCAACACATCCAGTTCTGGCTCTTGTTCTCCTCATGTGAGACATTTATTTTAATTTGAAGGTGAAATCGCCCCACTTCCGTCAACACGCCCGCCTTGACACAGCGCTTCCTCTCCAGGGTGAAGTGAACTGCTGCGAGATTTACAGCGCAGTTTCACAGAGTCACAGCAGCGGCTTTTATGGCTTTGTCATTGTTATTGTCTCTATAATGCAAATTATGTCAGTTTGAGATGAGACAGCATCAACAAATTACACATCTGGGCAACAATCTCAGGCCCTATGGTCATATTTTACTGACGTTAAATAAAAAAATAGTGGATAAATTGGATTATTGTGCCATCATTAAAATGCACAGGCCTACAGACTGTTATAATCCAGTGACAATTTTAGACCAGCTTTTTGTAATTAGGTCTTATTACCAGAGTGGCACAACCTCTGAGGTGAAAGAGAGTTTCTGATGGAAGTTAATCCCTTTTAATAAACTGTAATTTTCCATACAAGGGCCATTTCTAGGATTCAAGGGCCCAGATCTCTGTGGGGGGACCCTCATTGTCAGTTTTTATTTATCCATGCACTATTTAATGCTTCTTTAAAAAAAAATGCACTCTAGCACCTTATTTACCCTTAAAACTATCTTTACACACTGCTGATTTATGCCTTTTATTATTCTACTTCTTTTCTTATCCTGACTGTTCAATGTATTGAGCCTGTTTTTATTTTATGTTACTGTATTTTATTATTATCACTATCATTCTCAATTTCTATTTCCCTTTTTAATCGACTGTTTTTATTGTTTTAAATTGTGTCTTGTTGCTTTTAATGTCTCTGTAAAGCACTTTGAATTACCTTGTGTTGAATTGTGCTATACAAATAAACTTGCCTTGCCTTAAAGCTTATTTTCCAGATGATTTACGAATTGCGATGTTAAAGACTTTTAGTAGCTGTTAATGATAAGCATTGAGTAGATGTAACAGGGTCAGTTATACAGCAGTAATTCATGCAACAAAGTCAAACTGCCATTTGTAATGTTACATAAGTAATTACACAAAATATGTTTCAGTTGTTATTAACTGACATGCTCAGGCCTCCATAGCCAATATGTGGAACGTTTGATACTCAGTTTCTGTACCCCTACATTCACCTTTGGGGGTTCCCCACCTATAAAGGAGTGTCTCCCACCTTGCTTCTCCCCTTTTGCTGTTGTGCTCTGTGGTCGTATTTGACGGAGTTTTCAGGAATAATCGGAGATCAGAGTCCACCGGTTACATTAAAACAGAATCCTTTGCAACTGCTATCATTAATATTTGTACTTGAGTATTTCCATGTTATGCTGCTTCAGGCCTAGATCACACAGAAGGTGTTTGAGCAGCTGGAGGCTGAGGAACTGAAAAGCCTCTTGGACAAGAATCTAAAGCAAGTCCAGTTACCTGACAAGGTGTATATATGTTTATTAAAACAAAGAACTTTGAAAGGGTTAAGTAGAAATTGCACTTATTTATAGGCTGTGTGTTTAAGGTTTTCTGGCTTAACTTTTCCACACAAATCACTCAGCGCAGACCTCACTGATACACTGTGGTGAAATATTCAAGGAAAAGAGAGACTGTCCTCAGGGATGGAAATGTGGGCTCTATCTGGTTTGGAGATGGAAATGAAGGGGCAGGACAGAGGTGCTGACTGGCTTCACTGGCAAAACCTTCTCTGTTTGTTCTCCAAAAGTTGTCCAGTCCTATTTCATTGACGGACGTTTGTTTTTTACTGCAAAACATTTGAACATCAGAGGTTGAACGTGTGCTCGTGCCATGGTTCCACCATAATAACTGCACCATGAGCATTCAGCCATGCCTTCAGCCAGCACAGACTGTCAAGCAGCCAGTGAGCGACCCAGCAGCCAAATCACAGGGAGATAAAGGCCTTTTATAAAGAAAGGGAGGCTCCAACACAGAGGGACGGTGGGTGGGTGCAGGAAGGGACCGGAGGGGAAACCCGGGGAGCGAGGGAGGGAGGGAGGGTGCAGAGACGGTCGAATGGAACTGGAGGTTTATAAATAGTCTCTGAAAGAGATACTGTAACTCCAGCCGACGGCCGCTTTAAGTAAGCAGCTCAGAGGCACAATGTCGTCTGCTGGCCGGGCAGAGGGACACAGGAAGTGTCCAATCAGTGAGGAGGTAGATGAAAGACGGCTGCATAAAGACAGCTGGTCAGTGCACCGTCACTGACCTGGCAACACTCGCCAAAACTGAACAACAGTCAGGTGAGTGTGAGCCGCATCATAAAGATACAGTAGCACTGCGGCGTTTCAAAAACAGAAACACAGGACGAGGACATTTTATACTTAATTTGCACAATTTATAATAACAGGCTCACATGATAACATAATAACGGGACTTTGTGACAGCAGGTGTGTAACTTTATAGACGCCGTAAAGACACAGAATATATTTAAAGATTATCAAAAGCCACTGATGGTACCTTTTTCTTACACATCCCATCTGATTGGAATTAATTAGGCCGTTTGTCGCAATGCAATTAAGGTCCGAACATAACACATCTTTTTTTTTTTTAAATATAAAGTAATAATGATATAAAATAAACCTAAATAAAATAAAATAAAATAAAATAAGATTAAATTAAAATTAAAATTAAATTAAATTTTGCATTAAAAATAAAAATAAAAACAGAATGTGCATTATGCTTCAGTGTTTAACACTTAAATTCTTAGTCGGAGGCAGGCATTCTTAGTGGAGGGAAGCCAGTGAGGGATCCGATCTTTGTTAAGGTACTGTGGACCAGTCTGTCTCCACTCTCCTTTATATCCACACATCCTCCAGGGCCAGGACGAGTCACGGGTCATTTGATTTCAACTGAATAAATACAGGTAGGTAGAGTTTCTCATTCCCTAATAATTACTCCATCATTTATAGGTACGTTGCGGTTCTTGTGGAAAGTTATACTGTAATTATGGAGGTATAAAAGTTGTGTTGGAAGAAAGTGTTCTGAGTTGAGCTTTTACAGGGTACTGCTCAGTCCTCAAGGAATAGAGCCGGGCCAACGATTCAACCTTGTGTGTGGGGCCCAGTGAGCAGCTTTCATTGGAACATGTTCATGGATGGGGTCCAGTTTGCTTAAAGGAATACTTCACTTCATCCCCCCAAATAACCATTTGTATATCACTTACTCGTCCCCTGTGATGTTGAATCCCTTGCATTTCTCCACAGTGACTGAAGAATCCAAAAACAGAGAAAATTCCTGATGGATTGAAGTCGTAGGGGTCCAAGTCTCAGTTATCCAGTCATATGCTCAGTACTTCCCAAGCAGACAGCCCTTTCTGACAGGGAACTGAACTAAAAGTGAAACTTACATATGCTCTCTTCAAAGCCAGACCCCATTTACAAAAACAGTAATTTTAGCCTGCTGAACACAGGAGCTGCTGGTCGACCACTGCCATGATCTGCAACTTGTTTGTGTTATGGTGTGACTTTGGTGTTTTAAAGGGTGAGTTCAGATTCACCAAAATCACACAACGACACAAGCAAACAAACTAAACGAGGCAGAGGTAGACCAGCAGCTCCTGTGTTCCCTGAGGCTTAAATTAATGTTTTTGTCAATGGAGTCTGGTTTGAAGAGAGCACAGGTAAGTTTCACTTTCAGCTCAGCTCCCTGTTGGAACGGGCCGTCTGTTTGGGAAGTACTGAGCCTACAACTGGATAAAAGAGACTCAGATTATTCTGCAGGAGTCGTGTGAGTGTTTGAGAGCAAATGTTCTGATGTAGTTTTGCTGCTATTAGACATGGACCCCTATCACTTCAATTCATCGAGACCTTTCTCCATTTTTTGGATTCTTCGTTCAACTTCGTTCATTAAGTTTTCTTAATGAATTCAACGTAACATAGGTTGAATAACTGATATACAAACAGTCATTTGGGAAGTGAAGTATTCCTTTAATACATCTATGATGCTACCACAGTGACGAGCTTCTGTACAGCCACGTATTTTAAGGGGGCACTGAGTACGGCCTTAGAGCAGAGACCAGCAGGGCTCAACCTAAACTTACGTGTATTCTAAATTAGTTTCTTTTTTTAAATTACGGATAGAAAAGCTGGAAAATGTACATCCTTATAAAGCAGTAGGGCTCTTTGGTTTAGCTGGGTTTTCCCTCCATAATAGACCCAGTACTATAAGATAAGGAGAGTAATTTTAAAGCGCTTCCAACTCTTTAGATATGACAGATATGCCAAGATAATCATGGGAGTGGTATAAGCAACTCAGGAATGCATAATTGAGGAAAATGACACGTTTCTAAACAACGGAAGGCTTTCATTACTGGATCAGGAGGTCCACAGCAGCCAGCGTGACTGTGTCCTATACTTACATGTTCCCCCAGCGGCAGGCAGCGTCAACGGTTCAAGGAGGGAAATGACAAGATGCTATGACAGATCCCTTGTAGCAGAGCCGGCCAAGAAAAGGTACGCTTACAGTTGTGCGGCTGCCAGGAGGAGCACTCAACATGCACATACACACACATACACAAACATGCAAGCAGCTGAAAACTCTGCCTGGAGACGCGGAGGAATGAGATGCTCATAAAACATGCATGGTGTGAACTCCAGCACCAGGTCCCAGCTGGGCACCGTTCAGGCTGCAGGGTTCAACGGGTACTGCATTTTAAAGGCTGATACTGGCAACAAGGCTGTTGTAACAGAGCTGCAAACAGGTTTTCTGGGCAGGTTATGCCTTTTATTTGACATAGTTATGTTCAAATATGACCTTTGTAGGGCCTAAAAGTAATAACAAGTTTTTATTTTGCACGTAATAGCTCTTTTGTCAGCTTAGAAAAGTGGATTTACAGCTCTAGTAGTGGAAACGTATCCTCTTTAAAGCAGGAAGAAACAACGAATAAAACAAAATTTGCAAAGTAAATCAAATTGCACTGCAGGTTATTACTGTTCCTATTATTAAAGCCATGTATTGACCATTATTGCTATCTCCAAATGAATACGCTTGTGCTTGTGCACTTCCTCCGCCCTTGCCAGACTATAAAAAGGCAAGAATGCTGGCGGTTTACTGCTGTGCAAACATCCACCTGTAAAACACACTGCCCTGCTGCTCCACCTCAACACCCGCCTGATGGGCTCTGCAACAATCCAGCCCATTCATTCACACAGGCCGAGCTGAAACTGGAACTCCAGGAGGGAAATTGTCTTTTTAGGCTTCATTATTCATGTGACAAAAGGTCCGTGTGCTTGTTTTCACCCTGGGCTCATGTTTTTGGCAGAAGGAAACCCTGACGTGGTGTTAAAGGTGGAGCTGCTGAGTGAAAACAGGCCGAAAATACAGTTAAATACTGAGTGGGTGTAATATGAGGGTGCATGATGGTGCAGTACCTGGACATAGTCTGTAGTCCCCGGAGGAGACACCGCCTCCCTGGGGCACCATGCTCTTCATCCTGAAGGCTTCTTCAGGGTGGTTGAAGCGGAAGAAGGCCGACTGGCCAAAACACAGCATACAGCCTGGAAAACAGCACAGACGTCATTTGGGTTAATTTGGTTTCACAGAACTCACAGGAAGTTAGATGGAGGTCAACTTTAAGGCATTAAGTTTTGTGAGGTTCACTAAAAGTGTTTGAGTCAGTGTTTCTCAATGTATCTGGCCCACAATCACTCAAAGTACGCTAACATGTTCGCAAGGTATAATAATGATCGACTGAGCACAAGCTGATAATGTCCATGTCCATGACTTCACTGGTTACTTCCTGCTCCGAAATTCTGTATTAACAGGCATTAACAGTCAAGACATTTCCACTATAAACTGATGAAGATGAGGCAAAAGTTGAAGCAGAGAAATTAAGTGTTTGATGCTTAAAATTTCCTGGAGGAGGACCCAAAACTCCAGCTTTATATACTATGTCACCCCAAAGGGGCTGGAGCCTATCCCTGCTGACACTGTGCGAGAGGCAGGGTTCACCCTGGACAGGTCACCAGACACATAGAGACAGACAACCATTCACACCTAGGGACAATTTAGAGCCGCAAAGACCTGGAGAAAACCCCTGCTGACACGGAGCACCACGGGGAGGGAATCCCCTTCCTTGGGTTTGAACCAGGAACCCTCTGGCTGTGAGGCAACAATGCTAGCCACTGCACTACTGTGCCGCCTAGGCCTGTATAGTATGTGAGATTTTTTAGTGTGTCCAAAGTATAAAACAAATAGTACGTTGAATACATACTGTTTCTGGTGAAATATCCTACAATGCAAAGCAGTACAAGCAGTGTTTATAGAAGACAGCAACCAAGACAGCTCTGTGCCGTCAATAAGGCTTCAATTTACCAGCCCCCACAGCAGCCTCTCTAAAAAAACTGCGATACATGTTGCACTATTCATTGGTTTTATTTTTTGTAGTGAACCTGCAGGGGCAAGTGAAAATTGCATGATTATTTGTGATTCTGTCTCAGAGTTGGAGCCTAATTTTATGAGTATTTTGGATTTTTGTGGTGGTGGTGGTGATCGCCGCCAATCAGTTGCTGCAGCTGTTTGAAGCAGCACTAAAGAACCAGCTCCATGAGCTGCTCTCTGCCCGGTAAGCACAAGCTCACAGCCTCTGTAATATTCAGTTTGGGAGCTGCATCTACTTTCATGTGAGTATGCTGAATAACAAACTAAAGAATTGTATTTTCCAGAATTTCACACTACTTCTTTAAACTGACCACTGAAGCAGTCATCCAAAAACTGTGATTGTTTTTTTCCATGTTGGACAGAGAGGACTGATGTAAGAGCCATCAGAGAGGTAAGTGAGGTGAAGAACAGACATCAGAGTTGTTCTGACAGCGTCGGGGGACGAACACAGTGCAAAGTGCTCAAACAGGAGCCGGCGACACACAGAGGCTTTGCTGAGTCAGACAACACTGTGTTCACCATCATCATCACAGTCACACAAAAACAAAGCCTGCGGGCACAGGGTCCCTGGTCACAGTGTAAAAGTGATGAAGGATGAGATATACAGAAAACAGATCTTTAAGTTTCACAGAAGTTTGGGTTTTTCCCCAAAATGAAATATTCATAAGCTGCACATTTGTATTTGCATTTCAAAATCTAAAGGTTTTCATTTTCCCTTCTGGAAAGCAGGAAGCTGCATCAGAAGTGTAAATGACATTTTTAATTAGTAAAATACCCCCAACATCAAATAAGTCTGTCTTCTCTCGTTAAATGAAATCCCATCGGTTGACACAGTTGTACTATCTGATGTGCTTCTCCCTGACATCCTGCGTCTACAGGAAATACATCCAATTAAAGAGATAAGATGCTTAAAAAGGCTGTTTGGGGACGTTTTTTAAGCCCACAGTACAAGCTGATGAATCTATTATTCAAAGGATATTCCGTTTGTTAGATGTTTGTTTGTGGCAAATGTACCGGATTGTACAGCCCATGACTCATTTTAGTTTTCAGGTGATTCACCGCTGTCATCTTAGCACTGCTGACTACTGACATGCACGTTCACTTTGCCAAGCGGATTTTGAGAGGCCAAGTCAGAGGCCTCTGCCGGAAACTGGTGGATTGCCCCCTCCGGATTGGGAGTGAGTCACTGCCCCGAATGAGGGAGTTCAAGTATCTCGGGGTCTTGTTCACAAGTGAGGGGAGAATGGAGTGTGAGATGGATTGGCGGTTTGGCGCAGTGTCTGCAGTGATGCTAATGCCGTGCCAGACCGTCACGATGAAGACAGAGCTGAGCCAGAAGACAAAGCTTTCGACCAAAAACAGAGCTTAAGGAGAGTGACTATCGGACTTATATTCATCAGGCGGACACAAATACACGTCAGTATGAGTGCTAGTGTTGCCTAGTCATGTAAATAAGTTTGTCATGTCATGTAAATAAGCTAAATATAAGGTTGACATAATCATCTTCTATGTCAGTTCTGTGTTTCCACTGACCCAAAGTGTCCGGGAAAAAAAATCAAAATCAAAGTTGCCCGATCCTGCTTTAAAATGCATAGTGCTTCGCAGATGTACTTTAAAGCACTCACAGTTCTTACCATGATCAACTATATCAAAAGGTCAAACACTGTTCATGTGGTATCTGTGTGATACTGTCCACCTGTGCACAC
Organism: Epinephelus cyanopodus; assembly: GCA_026686955.1. NCBI lineage: Eukaryota > Metazoa > Chordata > Actinopteri > Perciformes > Serranidae > Epinephelus > Epinephelus cyanopodus. Next base: position 39,150,543 of record CM048918.1, read on the forward strand.
TGTACACACCTTGTCTTTGGTTAAAGGCGTCTCTAGTGTGCAGCAGCAGGCACAGAGCAGTACCACAGCCGTTAGTCATGAACAGACGGTGTTGATCCTCGCGCTGATCAGGCCTGTATTCACATGACAAACCCCAACAAACACACTCCGTCTCTATGGTACCATCGATCACAACCACTTACCATCCTGGTTTGAAATGTCAAAACACATAATGCACGTAACTAATTCATCCCCTTCATGTGCCACCAGCTCGACAACAGATAAGCAATCTCATGTTTATTGCTCTCTCAACATAGCAGCATTGTCCTGCCGTGATTACCAGGGAAAGGTTTTCCGGCCCGGGCGGAGATAACATCCCTGCCTGTCGTCAGTGGAGAACATGAGGCAAAAGGTAAAGACAGAAACTTCTCCATTACACAAGAGGCTGCGGTGATGCACAGCAACGCCAGATGTCCTTTTATTTTGGTCACACACACACACTGACAGCTCGGGAGGAAGGCACCTGATTACATCATGAGCTGTGGACAAGGACACAACCGAGCGATGATGATGGAAAACAGGTGTTTGCTCAGTTTTGACGTGGTTTCATATGCAGCTCACAGATTTGTCTAGTTTAACTATTTCTTCTATTAACCCTTTGAACTCTGCTACAGAAATGGTCTGCTAGTGCCTACATTGGTATTCTTTTTTCTCATCGTGATGTCATTTCTTGGAGTATCTTAAAAAGCTTCATATCCCTAAAATCTGTACAACCTGAGCTAGAAGATTATGTAAGTCAATAAACCATTACAACTGATAAAAGTATTAAAATTGTGTCGTTGAAAAGAATTAAGTTTTACTATAAGATTTTGCAAAATAAAAAATAAAAACAAATAAATCCAAAACATTTCTAAATGTAGAAACAAAATATTTTTTAACACTCCATACGTTATTTGAACTACGTATATTGTTTAGTTTCAGTCAGGACCACTTTAGTCAAAGAAAACTTTTTTCCATTTGCAGTATCATATTTGGCAGTATGGCTCTGTTCTGGGGCCCCTCTGCTTTTCCTTGGGCCTACGCAGAAACCCAAAGCTGGAGAGAGCACACCTCCCTGCCCTTCTATGCATAAATGGAGAAAGCCTATCAGCTGACTCCCTTCCATCAGTCAGCTGCTCCATCAGTTGATTAGCTGTTTGATCAGCTGATGTAGCAGGGATGTGAGCTCAGCTTGACATTGTGTCCTGCCTGAACTAATTTTATGACAATTTTTGAGATATGCTCATTTTTATGAGCAATGTGAAAAGGCGTTGTGATGGATTCATTGCTCACTCCCCTGGCACCATCCCGTATTTTTGCACCGCATAGTGTGATGACGTCATTATGATTGTGCAGTGTGGTGATGTTGAAGACAGAGGCCTTTCTGCTTTCTGCGGTGAAAAGAATGAATGCTCGAGCTATTATGGTTCTTATTGTAGATTGATGTGTATACAGGATTATGCAAATAATGATCCCTCGCAGCCATTATGGGGAAATTCCCAGGGAAATTCTGGCATAACGACGGCAAAATACCACATTAGCATTTGTAAGGTAACATAAGGTAATGAGGTGATAATGGGGAGGACAGAAGCTTTAGCTTTCTGCTGCTAAAAGAATTAATGTTATTATGGTTCTTATTTTAGATCTGTTTAAACAGGATTAAGCAAACAGCGATCACCCGTGGCCATCCGTGGGATTTCTGTTTTTAGAGGATTAATATGTACTTTTATTCCATTCACTCATTATCTTTACCCTGAGCACACAGGTATGTGTTCTGCACACAACTTCATCAGCTTGCGAGGAACTGCTGAGTGGTACAGCGGTGGTGTTAAATACCAGTTAAACTGATACTTTTTATTAGCACATTAAACGCCACATGCCTAAATGAGACGTCCAAATGCAGCTCTTTGCTTATTTGTGTTAGTATTTCCTTTTCACCATGAGTATCTGTACGCGGAGTGAAGAGGCCAGTGTGTAAAATTTCCATCAGCGTTCCCCTCAGTGGTTACGACACCATCCCCAACATAACTTTGGTTGGTATTTTCCACAGTTGGAATTGTTTCTGTCGATATTTGGAAGTCTCATCAGCAGGAAAATGAGTGAACCATCAGTCTGGTCATGAAAGCGAAAAACAAAAAAGATGCTGAATAGGATATTTGAAAGCAGTCATCAGGATGTTAATACTGCGGTCTGCAGAGCCACGTCAGCTCAGCCACCGTGTCTTCATGCTCTCCGCCTCAGCAGTCATCCGACTCCCTCACCTAGCTCCTGTTTCCTCTGGATTCTGGCAGCTCGGCTTGGCTCCCTCTACCTCCACCTCCCTCCACCTCCCTGACTCACGGCACACACTCCTACATCTGACTTGCACTAACATGATCTCCTTGGTGAAGATCAATTCAGCCACATCCAAGGAAAATGCTGCTTAAAAGAACGTAGCTCGAAGCGGCGTGTATCTGCCACAGTCATGATGAACTCATCTCTCAGTCTGAGATCTGGAGGGGTTTGATGACGGCTCTGTGGCACACGGCATCAGTTTTACTCAGCGCTTCTGTCAGACAATGAACATGTCTGTAGGGTGAGGGGAACAATGATGACGAGGGTTTATAACTGCACCTGAAAGAGCTGTGGTTATTATAATGTGATGCTGTTTGAGTGTTTATTTATTGCATTACTGAATAATATTCCACCAGATAGGTGGGAGATGGGTGGGATGTTTGTTCAGAGAAGAAAAATGGAAGGAAAAATATTGTTTCAATTGTAATTTTGCATGATTTGTAATGATCCTTTAAAGTAAAAATCTTTTAAAAAATGTTTAAATCCAAGTTGTGTGTGTTGTTTTAACAGGATAAAGTGGTGTTGTCTCTCAGGTGCCTTAATCCCCAAGTGCCATAACTCACTCTCTGATGTGCTATGTGTCAGAGCTCGATCAAATGAATGATTCATAATTGATATATTCGTGTGACAGGAAATTAAAGGCCTATCCCAAATACAGGCCTGTTGATATCTGTGATTTAAGCAAACAATAGTCCAGGCTATTAACTGGAGTTTTATCATATTTAACATACCTCCCCCATTTTCCACCCTCGGTCTTACAGAGCTGTCAGTAGGCTATAAATGTAACGTTACACTCTGTCTTGTTGCCTTAAACAAAATTCATGATTGTCAATTAAACTTGAAAAAACACACTACACTGTTCTGTAGTGTCTTAACACCTCGTTCTGATTTCATATTAACCGAGCAGCTAGTTAATTATTTGTTCGTTTTTTAAGTTGGTTCTGGTACCAAACACGTGTATCATACTGCAGCAGTGTTTCCTACAGGCTGAGAACGTATCTGTGTTGCATCCCACCCATCATGACAGCACCGTTCAGTGTGGTGTGACTGTGTGTGTGTGTGTGTGTGTGTGTGTGTGTGTGTGTGTGTGTGTGCGTGGACATGCAGAGGCTGCTGAAGCTGACTGATGAGGGGAGACATTTTCTTTTCCTCCTCACTGTTCTCTCAGCACAGACTGCTGCTGGCAGCTGACACTCACTCACTGAGTCCTCTGCTGCCCTCGAGGGAGCATGACCCTACACCTCGCCAGCCTGCGGGCCCTGGGCGTGTGTGTGTGTGTGTGAGAGAGAGAGTGTGTGTGTGTGTGTGGTCACTGACAGCAGAGAGGCCACCGGGGATCAGCGCATGATGAGTCAGCTGTAGAGAGCCAGAGAGCATACACATGCTGTACACACACCAACACTCATTCAGAAACAGTGGTGAATGTGTACCATTGCACACTCTGATACTGCAGGAAAACAATGGGATGTAGTAGAAGCTACAGCCACACCACAGTTAAATGTTCACCCACCTTTTTACATGTAAAATATATACATCTGTAGGTGGTAAAACTCTTTTTATAGATATATAGATACAGTAATATCACTGTCCAGTGAAATCTCTATGTATTTCAAATTTCAAGTATTACAACTATCACTGTCGATTATGTTTCTGCAAATCACAAATTTCACTTTCACTTTCGAAAGTGACGTAGCTGACGGCGGTCAGAATGAGAGTGTGTGTGGTGGTAGCTGATGACTGGTTTCCCTCTGTGTCATTCTGTGTCCCTCTTTAAATTCGTAGGTCTTTGCAGGTCTGTAAATGCAACGCAGGCGGAGCTCTCCATTAGTTCTTTTTCTCCTCAGCAGCAGCTGCTGACTCGTGGGCTGGGCAACTGCCCTGTCGATCCGTTAAAAGCTGATCAGGGGTCTCATTTATAAAAAAAAATTGTGCACAAAACGAGGCCTGAAAGAGACGCACGCCACTTCCCACGGAAAAGTTGGGATCCATTAAAACAGACATGATGGGAGAAACTTTGATGCATGCTTGCAAACATGTGGAGACAGGAAATTGGCGACACAGGTGGTGAGGTGGAAGCCTGACTGTAGAAATTTGACATTTGTTCATACGTACATTTTTACTATGGATCCTACACACTGTTTTATAAATGAGACCCCAGATCAGAGAGGAGCAGCTGCTGTGAGTGAATGCAAACTTTTGAGTTTCACTTTCAGTGCGCCGGATGTTCTGCTGCTCTGTCTCTGCCCCATGTAAGCTCTACACTCTGACAGTGTGGTGCTATAAATAACCAAATACATATATATACAGTATATAAATGTTCCAACAGCTCTACTAATGAACTGCCCAGCTCCAAAAATAGAAAATCTATTTGTGGCAGCCGATGTTTTAATCGTGAATGTGTGGGAAACCCTGGCGGTGGATCGCATGACACAGTGACATAAGGAAGTTACATTGGGCCCCAGTGCACACTATCATGCATGTATTGTCTTGACAACAATATCACAGAAAGGAAGAAATGAATTGTATAATTGAATAGTATATTTATAGATTGTATTGTGTTATAACTACTGATTATTTTACAAAAAAAAACATGATGCAGATGAGTTTCCCTTTTTGTGGACATTTATAACAAATGGCACCATTTTCAAATTAATAATATCTCTTTTCTATTCATCTTTGGACACAGGTATATTTCCAAGGTGGCGATCTGAATCACTCCACCCCAGGGGCCCCCGTGCAATTGCACTGCCTGCACTCTCTATATTTATGTCACTGGCATGACACCTTGGTGAGATCCCTTCCAAGCTGTGGACTATTCTTCAAGACCAACAAACAACAAGACCGTTTTGTTTTCAGTGGCTTTTTAGGCATCAAACCTGGGCGTTTGCAGCAATCCATCGCTGTTTTATTTTTACGAAAAATAAAAGTAATTTCCTGAGACACTGCTGGAATGAGCCACCAAAACCTGGTGTTTTAAGTCAAAATGTGATCTTTTCTGAATCATAACCAAGTGGTTTTTGCTCCTAAACCTAACCACACATTGACACAGAGGAGTTTCAACATAGCTGCTACATTATAACGTGTTATGCATCCCTGGCAAAACCTACAATGCCAGCATTTTCTCTGAGGATTGTGTTGCTTTTCTTCATTATCTAAAATCCTAAAATACATCTTGGCATTTAATTTAATTTTTCAATTTACTGATACTTAGCAGTAACTCACACATCATGACATTTTCCATTAAACAGGCAGTAAATAAAGTGGAAACTGACCTTTAAAAGAGGTTTTCAATAAGAAAACTAATTTATGGTTGAATTACAAAGCAAAGCCAACGTTATCAGCATCAATCATGTGCTGCTGCTGAACACATGATATTTTCCTAATCAATCCATCTGGTTTAGGCCCTCAGTGAAACGCGGCGTTGAAGTCCATTACTGGCAGTCTCTTGATGCCAATTAGCGCTCATCAATTCAGCCATTACAACAGCACACAGCTACTTATCATGATGGATCCTCCCGCAGCGAGGAGACACACTTCAGGGAGTGTCAGACAATAGATCCCGACAAAATACGTGTAGATTTATAGTCCTGTGAGACGCGGAGTATTTATCCAGGTCCCTGGAAGGGCTCAGGGTATGGAGATGCTCTGAACGGGCCCATGTATCATCCTCAGTGGGGAGGGCGAGGATCATAAATCATGGAGTTATTCATTACAGAGCACCCACACAGTGTTGACACAGAGAAACTGCAGTGCTTCATTCTGCAATCACAGGAATGAAAGGTGATTTAATGGACGCACTAGGTGTAAAGTCAATAATATGAGCGATGTATGAGGAGAGGTCCGCTGGGACACTTCCAGATTGGACGACGTTAAAGATCACCAGATAAACTGCTGTAGAAGGAGCAGACAGCACAGGAACTTGTCCATATCTCAACTGTTTATGGAAACGTCTGTTTCTGGTCTCGAACACCCGTCTCCACCCAACAATGGGAGTTTCCCACCTTATCTCCAGCTCTGAGCAGATCCGCTGCAGACGCGTCATTCTCATATTGAACAGACAGCTGGGCGGGGGCGGTTAATGAGACCAGAGAGATGCCGAACCCACCACGCAGAGAAATTAACCACACCTCAAAACACTAAATCCTTTATTTAGACTGGGGAGGCTTTAAGTGAAAGATGTTTGGATGAGATGGGATTTTACTGGCATGTCTCAGTGTTGCTCAACAACATAACAGGACTCAATATTTGTCGGTTAATCTCCCCTTCACTGTCCAGACATCTAGTTAGCACTGAGTAATGTTGATGACGTGCAGTACTGTACACACATTCTTTCCGTACAACCGTTAAAGCTCTCGTCTCCACATGTGGCCTGGGTAAACTCTGGTTTTAACTTTTGAGGCCTTCAAAGGTCACGGTCTCCCTGGTGATCAGTCATCATAGGAGCTGATCGGCTAAGGTGACGGGGAAGGTGAACCCGTGGGTGATGGAGGCTGAGCTCTCTGGGGATCAGCTTTCCCCACAGCAGGGAGGGTGGTCTGTCTGACGCTGGAAATTTAAAGACTATAAAGCTTGGTTTGAATGAGGGGCTGCAAACGAGCTACTCCGAGGCAGAGGTGGGACCAAGTCATTGTTTTGCAAGTCACAAGTCTTTGCAAGTCCTGAGTCGAGGCAAACAAGTCCCAAGTCGAATCCAAGTCCAATTTTACCTGCAGAGTCATACATTTTTTAAGTGTCAATGTTTTGTACATGTACCTTTTTTGCGTGTTTTTTTAGATCGTGTAAATGTCTTGGATGTGCTTTAAATGTCTTCTGTGTGTGTGTAATCCTGGTGTTGAGCCCTGTTGAAGACAAATTTCTGTTGCCTTTTGGTTCCAGACAATAAAGTTTTCTATTCTATTCTATTCTAAATAAATTTTCAAATATGATGCTGTGTTTTTTACAAGTACAAGTAGCATTTATTTGTTAGAGCAAGTGGGACTGATCTTAATCATAAAGAGTGGTGCTGACGTTGTACTTTCATATGTTCTCTCTTCTTGTGAGCTGAGGTAACCTGCCAATCAAAGTGCTTTCATTCACTGACGATTCGACATGCTGAATCAGCCGGAAAAAGCCAACAGGAGCCAACAAGGGGGGCAGACGGTCGCTGATGGCCCAACATTGACCAAAGGCCGACCGTCAACTTGGTGTGTCAGTTAAGGGCAGTAGTAGTGTGGACAAGTTTTATGTTTAAAACAAAAACGTATTAGTGTGAGTGTAGCCTCAATAGCATTGTTAATTCAACCCCTCCTCCCCCTAATTGCCATTTAAACACTACGCCTGCAGTTTGCAACACAAGGCTTCTGTTAAAATATCTTGCTCAAACCCAGTCCTAGATACCCTCCGTATCTTCTCAGACTTCCAGAGCCACAGAGGACATGATACAACTGTTTCCACCAGCTGTGTATGAGAAGTAAATTAAACTGAATGTGTAAAAATGGCAGAGTGTCCCTTTAAGTTAAGGAGGTAAATGCTCCTTAAATACAGTTTTACTAGAACTTTAAATAACCCTTCAGAGACGGCATGGCTCAACTTCTATTAGTGACAGACAGCTTCTGCAGGAGACACCGGTTTTCACTGTGTAATGAAACAGGCACGTAAATGACTTTGGTGCAGAGTTCCTGCATCGTGATGCGAAGGTTGTGACTGTAATTAGCTTACATACTCTCTGTGTGTCTTAAAGGAAGGTGCTCACACACAACATCACTGCAGGGCTGGACTGTAAAAGCAGCAGTCGAGCAGCTTAAAATAACAAACATCACTCCTATCTCCCAATCACCAACAGCTCATTAACCATTAACGTTACTGCCTGTGTTCATGTGCAGCAGTAAGATATCAGCTCCACATCTGGTGTATCCATGTTAGCTTCAGTTATTTAAATCACACCAGTATCTCTTCTTCATCGCTTCCTTCATAAGAACCCGCTGACCTGGGATAAGCATGTCAGGATTCTTCCAAGAACCAGCAGCACAAGATTCTCTGAGGCTGCGCTCAGCAAAACCAGCTGCGGTCGAAACTGAGATGTGTTTAATCAGCGGCTGAGCTTCAAACGCTTTCCAACAGGAAAATATGACAAAGTGCCACTTTCATAATTATGAAGAAGTCACACAGGAAAGGACAGGCGGTGTTGGTAAGAAGGATTGGCTTCACAGAGAGGCGGATGAGTGTGTGTGCACGTGTGATGTGAAACACCCCCCCCCCAGGTAATCAGTTAGATTGATTCGCTGACCACAGTCACAGAGGACAATTTCACCCCGAGCACTCTGGCAGGAGTGATTCGTCCAATCACTGCCTTCATCTCAGTGAGTGCACTCTGACCATTATTGCAAGAGCAGCATCTTTCAGCCTGGCTCTGAGCTCCAGAGTGGCTCCACTTTAACCAAGAAACATCTAAACATAAACCAGAAATACGCTTTAAACGAGCTACAGCGAAGGATCCGTGGGCTGCCGTTCATTACGTCATGTTACCGCCCCCTCTATCTGCAGAGAGCTGTCTACATGGCACACCTTCAGGAGTGGGGACACGTTAGGACCATCACTTCCTCCCCACAAGGACGCTATAACCCCACTCTCTGATAAAAGTGCAGGGACACTAAGTGGATTATAGACACATACTGTAATGCAAACAAGGATTGATACACACTGAGTCAAGGTTAAAATCTATATATAGTGTGTGTCCGTCAGCAAAACAAAAAACACAACAGACTTCGTCAGTATTTTACCCTTAAATGTGCACTATAAAAAAAACTATTTAAAATAAAAAATACCATTATGCGCTCCGGAAAACATTTGGCATTAGCTCAATGAATTACGTCAACGATAAATTGATTATCAATCTGCTTAATTAGTAGAGGATTAATTGGCTGTCAGTCAACCAATCAATTAACTAATGGTTTCAGCAGTAAACATGAACGCTAATCAATGCACCGTGATTTTCAGACATCAGACATTTTAAATCATAATTCTGTTAATGTTATATATCGGAAGAAAATCAAGTCGGCCGTGATCTCTTTTAAGTCCCTTCTTTCAACACACTTTTCTGATTTTACTTTACTTCATTTAAACTGTCTCTTATGTCCTCTGTTTTTATACAATAAAGTGTTTTAATCAGTTCTTTTAAAATCTGTTATTTTCATGATTTGTCTGTCTTTGTATTGAAAAGTTCTGAAAAGTAACTAGTCATGGAAACAGCTACAAAGCGAGTTTCTCGCACACAAATGAAACTCTGCAAGGACACAGTTCATTTCAGGTACAATGAAGCCTTACACACAAGAAGAGAAGCAGAATATCACATGTTCATATGGTAACATGTTCCCACACCAACCATGTGCTGTTGCCTGAACCCGACCACGTGCATGTGTTGTACTGATGTGGTGCTTTTATTTTGAAAGAGATGGTATGTAAACCCTGAATTCCCTGTGAAAACTGAAGCGTATTTTGAAAACAGACAATGCATGTAACAGGAAGAAGTCGACTTGACATCCCAGCACATTCCCAGGGTACCTTGCGCGTCATATCTCAACGTGAAAAGTCCATGACCAGATATGTGATGAGGTCGGAGAGAGTTTGCGTTGACACTTTCACTAAAACCACCTTAGTATTAGAGTCAAAGTTTCAGTACAGTTTCAAATTGTAAGGTTTTAGTGAACATTTGGTCATGGACTCTGCACGTCGAGATATGACGCACAGGGTACCTTGGCTGCAATGGTTGTTGACGTTCTGGGACGCCGTGTCAACTTCTTCCTGTTACATGCATTGTCTGTTTTCAAAATACGCTTCTGTTTTCACAGCAAATGTATAGTTTTCATACAGTCTCTTTCAAAATAAAAGCACTATGTCGGTACAACAACGCGAATAGAAGATTTTTTCCTTCAAAGACAAGCTCATGTAGTTACGTTTAGCCCACAGTGGCCTCCCCCGTTAAAAGTTGGTGTTTGTTGGACCCATACTCGCCCTACTCGGACTTATGTTTGAGTCCAGTAGCGTGTCCCCCTGACGCCGCTGGGCGCTGTTTAAGAAGAATAATGCCGACCAGCCATGTATCATGCCGATATGATATGAAAGGACAGATTTTTTGGCCAGTGTCTGACCCCTGAAGTCACTGACCAAGCGGCGGAATTCGACATGAGTTGTGTGAGAGTTTGTAAACTGATGTTACGATATTATCTGTTGCTAAATGTGGTCCCCAATCAATCAATAGATCAATATGTTTGGAGTTTTCCATGGAGGCACGAGAGAAACATTATCTTCACGAATTCAAGGTAACACGGCATGACTAACTGATATATAACAGATTCCAAAAATAAGCATTTACATAAAGAATTTTCTGGTCCTGTGTCACAGTGGACTGTATTAAAAGATAATAGAAAAATAATGGAAAGTGAAAAAAATGGCGCTTTAATCGGAGAGCTTTTATTTATTTAATATAAGAGCCGACAAGACTGATCATTGTAAACCTTTGTGCGTCTTCCTTCGGGACCACTCAGGCCAAACAGCGTTAATGCCAAATCGTGCCTCAAGGGTACTGTGGCATTCAGAGGAGAAGCGGTTAGCAGCCCCGGTCTGTTCAACCTATCTGACGTGTGTGTGTGGACCAAATATTCCATCATTTCTCTAATAACATCTCTGTGTTGTTTTTCCTTCACTCTGGTATGACCACATTAAATCTTTCCAGTGTGTCGGCTTAGCCTCAAGTACATTTCCCAGAAGATTAGATCAGAGGAACCCGAGGTGGTCAGAGCGAGAACGCTTCACATACTACCAGGGTGAGTTCATGCGGAGTCAGGAGGAGAGTTTGTTCAAGTGTTCTTACACTTATGGTGATACGACAAAGACGTGCTGTTATATAAATACATGCTCGTAACACTGGCTCTGTGGAGCGGCACATCGCGGCTGCTGTCACGTTATTCGCTCGGCCTCATGCTGCCTGTCAGAAGCTGTGAAAACATGTTTCGTCTAATGTTCACATGTTCACAGGACTCCTGTCGTCCATCAGAGGACACAGAACAGAAACTGACTGAATACTGGTTTTGTATGCAGCACTGCAAAGGCTTTTTTTTTTTCTTTGATGAGGTTTCCGTTGGTTATCATCAGTCACGCCAAATATCTACTTATGTTTGCTCCAAACTAACCAGAATCAGGAACCACATCAGCATTTCTGTGGAGTTTTTCAGGGGAAAAATCTACCAGATTCTGAGGCCTGTGGACGGCAGAGGTTTATGTTTTGAATCTGTTTCGTTGGAGCATGTAGTGCGCTAACTTGCTGTGTGTTATTTCAATCTCTTAAAGAGTGGAAATCTACCAGCAGAGATCATCTTAGCTCGCCTGGTTCCAGACCACATCTTGGTGTCGCGTTCGCTGAAGGCTCTTTTCTGTGTTTGGAAAACAACTGAGCCAATCAGAGCTTCTGCATCAGAGAAATAATAACTCCTAAACTGACAGTGATTTCTTTTATCGACATGACAAACTTTAACTTCCTGCTGCAGCCACTACTGCTAACTACCTCTATTCAACTGAACTAGACAAATATGTTTGTAACTATTGTTTGATCCCTCTTTCCGAACAGCAATCTGCAAAAATGAGCTCAAGCAAAAATTTTAAGTCTTTTTTAAGGCTTCATCTCCGGCACGCCCCCAGTTTGGAGAAGCAGGCTGGAGTCTCACACAGAAGCTAAGTAATGTACTGCTGTGGAGGGGTCAGCAACAAAAGGCATTTTAGCCACCTATAATAATCAATATCAGTTTAAGTGTGCACTATATAGAGAGTATTTTCACTGCTTCACTTTCCTGTCAGACAACTTGTTCTGACAGTAAAGCCATTAACAGCTTCAGCTCTCCATCTATGCTCTCGTCACAGCCAGACTCCACTGAGAAAAACAGTAATTTAAGCTCAATGAAAACAGGAGCTGCTGGTCTACTGCTGCTTTGATCAGTTAGTTAGTTTGTGTTATGTGACTTTGGTGACAACTTTAAATGCCAAAGTCACACAATAACACAAACAAAGTAACTTTTAGAGGCAGCAGTGGACCAGCAGCTCCTGTGTTCAGTGATGTTAAATCACTGTTTTTCTCAGTGGAGTCTGGCTTTGAAGAGATTGTGTAACGGCTTAATTTTCCCGCTGCAAACCACTGTCTGACATTAAGGTGAAGCAGTGAAAATACTCTCAAATATAGCGTACACTTAAACTGGCATTGATTTTTTAAGTTGCTGAAAACACTTTTTGTTGCTGACCCCTCTACAGCCGTAGATTGCTTTGCATCCATGTGAGACTCCAGCCTGCTTTTCCAAACTGGGGCGTGCTGACTGACATCTACTCTACGTAATACACTATCTATGGAAAAGTACTCCATAAAACCCCGCTCTGAAAATCCTCCACCTGAACTATTCTTTTAACAGGTAATCTAAAAGGTTCAGTTTGGTGTTATGAAGCTCTCCACTTGATACCATGATGAGAGTCGAGCACATACCAGCAGCAGCAGCTGAGGAAATCAGCCTTCCTGAGTCCTGACTGTGATTCAAATAGCAGAAAATCACTGTAATACCCTGAAGCTATATATTTATGAAGCTCTGCTACACATCCTGTCAGCCAAAATGCATTCTCCTCGCCAAGCCTCTGTAGTTACTGCAACTTTTTATTTACTCCCAGCTAACCAGGAGGAAAAACTTTGGTGTTTTTACTGCTGTGCGCAACAAACAAAGGCGTCCCCTCTAAACCACCAGAATGAGACGTCACTAAAGCGCAGAGGAGCTGCAGACAAAAGGAATGCCCAAAACTATGGCTGACGGTTGCTATGGAAAGCTGATGGTTTACAGCCTCAGCAAATGCCAGAGAGTCAAACCCACCAGTTAATCAATGACTGCCTTTCGCCGAGCCAGGGGCCATCAAACACAGACGCACATACCAGAGGGAGATACGGGGCTGAAAGGAGTGCACAGGGGAGGAGGATGAGAGGTCGAAGCCTGCATTCCCATCATGTGGGAATAAGTGTCTGAACAAATAAAAGGTTGGAAGAAATGAACTGGAAGAAGTGATCACATGTTCAAAGCAGTCTGACGCCAGCGAGGTGCCACGATGGAGGATATCTGCAGACAGTGGTTGCTCCTGGGCAGCTGTTACACACACATGCTTTTGAATTTATGTTGTGCAGCTAATTCAGCCAGACTGTGGGTCACAGAGAGAAATCCAGTGAGTAGACTGTGTCCCTTCATTGTAGTTTGTTGTGATCAGAACATTACATATGGAATAAAAAAAGTACATTTTGCATCTTGTTGGTGAAGTTTGGAAATAATCTCTCATTCCTGACACTGGAATATTTCTTTTTTTTTTTGAGAATTAACTTCCAAAATCTCCAGCAAACCCTGAGGTCGTAATTGACATTTACCACATCAGAGCTTGATTAAGATTAAGGTCCGAACAAAATGTGTTTTCACTGTTTTTAAGCTGCTATTTTGGCCCTTCGACACACCCTTACTTGTAGTCAAGCCTCCACAGCAGCTTCCTGCTTTTGCACAGCTGAATGGCTCACTTCACTTTAAAAGACTCCCGGACGGCTCATTTGACAAGTCAAAAGTAATGTGCACCTTTTGTTAAACAGAATTAAAATATCACTAAAATACTTCAGGTTTGAGCTTCGACCACCTACAGTATAAGCTGAGCACACAGGTGAAGCGAATCAGACTGATGTCAGCAGGCAACCATTGCCAAAGCAGCACCTGCATCACTGCAGACACCACGTCAAACCGCTGACAGATCTTTCAAAAAGAATGGTCAAGATCGAAGCAGTAGAGGCGGAGATATCGTGACTTTTAGTCCCTGGTGTGGGTCGAGCCTTCAAAAACCCTGAATCCTACACTACCCAGAATGCAGCTGGTGAGCATCTTTCAATAAGCTCCTCTCAGAGCCACAGGAGGCTTCATCCAGCTCATTTCACAGTCTGAGTCCTCCTGACAACTTTCTGCAAATATCTGCGGCGTGCCGGTTTAACACACTTAATCAGATCCCTCCTCTCTCAGCATCCACATCACACACACATCACACACACACCAGATGCAGCATCCAGCAGGCTGGCGGCTGCTGTCTGTCGTGGACGCTCATCACAGTAACGTGTCATTACCGCTTGTCCGAACAGATGTTCCCCCCCACCCTCACCCACCATCCTCCTTTTGTCAGAGCGACTAAAGCCGATCCCCTGCTGTTAAACATGCTCCCACAGGCAGATGGCTTCAGGCCTGATCATCAATACTTATTAAACCAAACTATGTGATCCAGTTTAGAGGCGGACTGATGCTCTAAGTGGCCTCATTTGATTTTTCTTCTCTTCTTTTTCTTTATGTGTGACACCGATCAGTTGCGTCAGGCTCACATTATTATTGTAAATGTCGGACACCATTATGGAGAGGATCCCTACAGAGATAGACCTTTGTGTTAAAGAGTAAGATCCTTTTTGTGTGGCTCGAAACAGCCCCGAGATTGCCATCGCCAAACCCACCAGACTCCATTTAAATAAACAGTCATTTTAGCGTGTATAAAACCAGCATTATTTTCACATCTAACTGGATAAATACGGGGTTATTTCAAACCAAACCAGAGCTGGTGATTGGTGGAACAGTGGAAAAACAAACTGAAGCGGGTTTTGTGAGTTTAATTTTGTTTTTGTGGACTTTTAATGAAGTGTGTTTGATGGTGATAAAATTACTGTTTATTTCAATGGAGTCTGGGGGGGTTTGGCGATGGAGATTTCAAGGCTGTTTCTGGGTGAACTAAAAGGATTCTTAGGGCGCGTTCACACCAGGATAGCCCGGGGGACTCAGTTGGATCGGGCGAGCCTTCATTTGGTTCGGTTCGCTTCACCAAACCGCCTGGACAACGTCATGCAGTTACAACAGCTGCTCGTTTGGGGGCAGTACTGCCCAAAACAACCACTGACCAGGACGAAAAAAAGCATGAGGAAGAAGAAAATGCTCTATGTCGCTTCCTCCCTTTATAGGCTGAGACCCCCAGTTTTCAAGCGGACCACGGTTTGCTTGTTTGGTCCCCACCAGAGTTTGAATGAGTGTTCACGCCACTCTAAACGAACCGAATTACCCGTGGAAGCGCACCAGGGTTCATTTAAAGCGGACTAAATAGCACCAGCGTGAACGCGTCCTTAAAGGCTAAGTTCGGTTTTTTGACACCTGGGCCTTATTTTTAGGAATAAATACGCTCGTAGACTCACCCAGATGATTTTGGTGGAGCTCGGAGCCGTTTTCGAGCAATTTAGATCCATCCGACGGCGTCTTCTCTCATGCCATAGAAGCGGACGGGGCCAAAACATCGAAGCCCCTAAATTAGACATTATCTGCTGCGAAACTCGCTCATTTCACCTACATTTTATAAATGAATGGCCAGTGTTATCACCATGTCCGCTCAACTTCCTTGTTATGGTCATCCGGGGCTTTACAACGATGGGTCACTTTTGGTGACGTCATAGACGTGCGCCGCAGGAGCGCAGTCCAGCCGGCGCTAGGCTAGGCTATACGGCTATACAGCTACTCTTGTGCAACATGACGGAATATTTATCCGATGTAGAAGTGTCTGATGACGACTCTGAGTATGATGGATGCCCGTATCGTTTTGAGCCAGAATACACCGACAAGGAGCTATTTGAAAGGAGGATGCAGAGGGAAAGAGCCGAACAGCTGGCCAGAGAACAAGCGACCACTGCACGTCCACGAATGGGGGCTAACTGGTGGTGTTGTTGTGAACACTGCACGCCACAGACAACAGAAGAGGAGAGCTTTTGCTGCTCAGAGTGGGACTTGAGACCAGAGGAAACACGTATTGATGCCCCCCAAAATACGTGTCTCACTACACTGGAAGATTTTTCTGCCATGACAAACCGGGCTGTGGTAGAGACTTTTTTTATGTCCCGAGAGTCAACTGGCTACGCAGCCGAAGCCAGCAGGACCGAACGGACAACTTTCGATAGAGTAAGTAGCCCATACAAATGCAAAAAGGGTATATTTTCTATGAGTGTTTGCTTTATAAATAAATAACGGTCGAAACTACTGACAATTAGTTTTGGAGAAAGCATATGACTACTTGTAAGTGTGCGCTAACAATGCAGACCCGTGATGATTGCAGCTCGAGTCACAATTTATTGCCTGCAGAGAATAACCATATCATATGCATTGCGAGTTAGTTTTTCAAAAACTAGCATGGACTAGAGTAAATTATATTGCGTTACAGTGCAGTATTCTTTTGCAGGAATGTATTTTTAGAAGGCTACTCCTGCTCAGACATAAGTCGTGAAGATAGCTATTCATTTTATACAAGGAGCTTTATACGCTGGCCGACGTGCACTGGTTATCGACCAATATTATTACATCTTCAAAAGAAATGCATTACCTCCGCTGCCTCTGTTTTGCCCTCTGAAACAATCGGGATGGCATTCCTCCTGAGGTACTGACGCTGAGCTTCCTGGCCTTTTATCTTTGTCGTCTTCGTAATGAAGTCTTGTGGAGCGAAGTGAGCGCTGCAGACCCGGTGACTGACCCTCCTCAGTTCTTCCATAGCAATATTCGGGTCCATTTTCAGGACAACAAGCCAGATCTTTAGTAACTCCGGGTTTTTCAAAGGAAGCCTGTTGAATGTGAACTTTGTCCACCTAGTCATTTTGTTTGGACAAAGTGGAAAAACGCAATGACGAACCATGTTTGTACCCGTGTAGCCCCTAGCCTAGCCTAGCGCCGGCTGGACTGCGCTCCTGCGGCGCACGTCTATGACGTCACCAAAAGTGACCCATCGTTGTAAAGCCCCAGATGACCATAACAAGGAAGTTGAGCGGACATGGTGATAACACTGGCCATTCATTTATAAAATGTAGGTGAAATGAGCGAGTTTCGCAGCAGATAATGTCTAATTTAGGGGCTTCGATGTTTTGGCCCCGTCCGCTTCTATGGCATGAGAGAAGACGCCGTCGGATGGATCTAAATTGCTCGAAAACGGCTCCGAGCTCCACCAAAATCATCTGGGTGAGTCTACGAGCGTATTTATTCCTAAAAATAAGGCCCAGGTGTCAAAAAACGAACTTAGCCTTTAAAGAAGGACATTTCCGTTATTTTGTCTGACACTTAGAAAAACAACCTCAGCCAGTCAGGGGCAGGCACGTACACTGACGATGCACAATTGCCCCACGTGGTTACATTGCAGCCTGTTTTGCTGCTGCCAGCTCCAGCGGTCTCACTCAACACTGGACCAATGTCAAAACTGTTGCTGTTATTCGTCACTTGGACACAAAAACATGATAAAATGGGGTCCAGGTTGAAAAATACTGAGGTTACCCTTTAATCTGTTTTTATTGCCGCAGTGTCCTCATTGAAAATTAGATAAGAAATAATACCCGGAGGTGAGGTTTCAAGACTGGTGAGAGACAAAGTTGAATCAGGGAATCCCCAATCTGAGTATATCAGCATGGCCCTGATAATAAGTACATTTTATACTATTTAACTGTAACAAATGCCCACATTTGGACACGATGTTAAAAAAACAGCCACATGTGTTGGTGTTTCCGGGCACAGATGTGAGCAAGGACACGTTGCAGCGCACCAATCAAAATGTGTTGAGAGAAACAGGGATAAGAAGAGTTGTGATGTCTTTTGTTAACACTGCTCCACAGGTTACATTCATGAGCACATATTAACAGTTTATAAAGTCAGATATGTAGAGCAGTGTGGAATTCAGTGAAACACAAACACAGCCTGGTGGACTCAAGGCTCTGGTACACTTGTATCTAACCAGCGTCTCATCTGGACACATCGCCTTGACCTCGGTGTAGTCAGAGGATGTTCGGTCACAGACTGTGTCAACAACAACACGCAGGAACACACGCACTGACCCCGCGTATGCACACCAGCTGCTGCCATCTCCTTCCTCTCCTCTCCCTGCGCCGACATGCCCCAGTCACCCCTCGCACGTCTGACCTGTGCTCCGGCCCGCTGGGAGCCCACATCACATCCACAGCAGCCTCATGACTGTCTGCAGAGGGGCTTCTCTCGGACTCCCCACATCCTTTCTTTACAACGGGGTCAACACAATGTGTCAGACATGACAGATGTTGAGGAGGTGTGGAGGAGGACAGAGAATGGCCACACTTGTAGAGTGATGTGATGTGGAACAATGTGCTCAGCGAGAAGGTCCTGGTTTTGTGCTGCTCACTGAGGCAGACTGGGAGCTTCGGTGCAAGAGAACTCATGGACCCGGAGGCCTCTGAATAAGCAGTATGCATGAAAGGAAAGCTCAATTCTATTCCAGTTAGCAGCCCTGGTTAGGTCACATTGGCAACCAGGAATAGCAGTGTAACAGTAGACAGACACAGTGAGACACAGACACAGTCATGCCAGGCTGCATGGGGGGTAACTGCAGACCTGGCAGACTTGTATATGTTTGTAGTCTATAAACAGAACTCACATGGAGGCAGGGGGGAAGTAAGCCTGGGGACTGAGTGGCTGGAGACAGCAACGTGAAAGCAGGTGTTCAAGTTGCATGTGTAATGTGACAGACCGAACTCCATTCAAAACTCTCGGCGTTTTACGGTTTCCTTGCATTTCGGCAGCATGTAAATGCATTAAAGTGTGATTCAAACACCTCGTTAGTGATAAAAGGCTATTTTTAAAAATTCGGCCTGAAAAGTAACACGGAACAACTCTTAATGTAAAGAAAATCTGAACTTTTAACACAGCTAGCCAGCGCCCACAACGGTGCATTTTAGCGTTCGAGCAAGTTGTGTGTAACAGGCATGACCACAATAAAAGTAGATTTTTTCAAATCGTGAGCGAGTGATGATTAAAATATATATGCCGAATTAAAAAGAGGCTCAAAGTAAGTCACGGAAAACTGTAAAATAAGTTCTACTAAGTGTAGTTTAACAACTAGAAAAGATACTGTTAGATTTGACAATTTTTTAAACGGAGTTTGGCGGAGGTGTGTTTTAACTGCACAAACTCTAAAAAAGACAGAGAAAGCAATGTAAATATATGTGTTCTCCACATTAGTGACGACTGCCCACAATATGCCAGCCTGTAGATCCACTTTACTCTGTCACTTGTCCGGCTACAACTAATTACAAGCCCTGCAAGTGCTGAAAGCAAACAGCACCACAACCACCGCCGACTCGAAACCACCAGAAAACCATATAACTCGCACACAGCAAAAGCAAAAGCAACTTACTTTAACTCCAATGAATGAAACTCCTGTGTCCCTCCGCTGCTTTCATCGCTTCTGCTCCTTTAAATCAAACCACGTGTTTTTCCTCCGTGTCTCAGAATAATTGTGGAACAACAGGAGCGTTTTTATGAGGTTTTGTCCCGACGCGCTTTTGTTATGATAATCCCCAAAAGCCCATAGACTCTAATATATGCTGCAGATATCTGAGGGTTCACAAAGGGAGCTGTCTGCTTGCCCACTTGTTAAAACACGGGCTCATCCACTGGTGCGTTGGTATATCCCAGCTCATTCAAACCAGTGCGGGAGTTTACAGTCATTGTAATGTGTGTCCATTGTCTCCGTCCCCGCGGCTCATGGAGTGAAGACGCTGTCTCACAGTCCCGGGGCTCCTGCAGGAGACAGCTGGCTCACAGTCATGTCTCTGCCCGGGCTGTCAGAGGGAAGGACTGAGGGAGAAACCAGAGGAGGAGGAGGAGGAGCAGGAGGAAGAAAAGAAGGTGGAGATCCTGAGTCACAGCTGTGCAATGAGAAAGAGACGGAGAGGAGGAGGAGGAGGAGGAGGAGGGGGCTCCCACTGGGTGACACACATCTTAATCTACACTAGAGGAACCTAACTGATCAACAGCGTTTATAGATTCATGCATCATGTTAATGTCAGACTGAGTTTATTGTGTTGTTTTACTTTAAACCTGCCGTGTCAATAAAGTTGATTTGAATTGGCAGAGAGCCAGAGGAAGGTGTGTCCCTCTTATATCACACTGATATCACTTTGATGAAGAACAAAGGTGAAGCCTCAGGTATGACCAGTATGTGAAGGTCATGAATACACACACACTCTTTTTTTGTTTGTTTTTTGAGCCTCCTCAAAGCTACACATATTTTTCCTTAAGCCTTCCTGAGCGGCTGGCAGAAAATGCACGACCCTCCCTCCAAGATTATTAGTTATTAATTTTTTAAGACATACTCTTTGGTGTTTGAAAGTAAAAAGCTGAAGACAAAATCGGTTTTTCACTAATTTTTCACAAATTCTAAGTTTTAAATGAGACATCAAATAAAGTGATTTGAATTTTTTCTTAAAAACTAGATTTATTTTATTTTATTTATTTTTTTGTGACAGGCGTTTGTGCACATGTCCAGAGACCGAAAATTGAACGACAATTTCTGTTTTTACAGTTTCTGACTGATAAATGGTGTAATTTAGGTGATTCTGCATCTTTTCTTGAGAAATTGGCGATAAAATAACTACTAAATACAACCGTTTAAATCTATACCACCCTCTCCTAAAATAAAAAAAAAAACATAAGTCACTCCCCTGCATTTTTACATGCCTCCTCCTTTATGCACCACCACACCTCTTTCCAACTGAACAATAAAACCAGTATCATCTAATTTTAGCTCCTTTACCGGCAAGATGCAATGACAAGCCGCCACACAAACCTTCCTCCTCCACCCAGGTAGCGCTTTAACATCGATTCAAATGAGTCTGCAGCCAATAAGTAAGAGATGTATAAAAAGACGACTGGCCTCCCTGCTGCTTTCTACTATTTACTAACCTGTTCTCTGGCCTGTCTGTGATGTCAAACATGATGCACACAAAAAATCCCTCACTGACAGAAAGGCAGGTTTACTGGCAATGGGAAAGGAGTCTTTAGCCTATTTTATGCCGGTGTCTTCCGGCCACATTATTTATTTACGTTACATATCATATTGCCAAAACAGGACTTCAGAATGAGAACAGGCTGATTTTTTTACAGGCTGAGTCATTCCCTGAATGACGAGTAAATGAACTTGATGTGCGAAAATGCTAGAGTGTACCTTTAAACATTTCAAAAATAATCAATGAGTTACATGTTTAATTAGCCTGCCTTATGAACCTAGTGTCAGATACTGAATGGTACCAATCGTGTCGTGGGTTATTACAACTCTACTCCCAGTTTGAAAACCAGCTCGTCTTTATGTCCTCAGTTAACGCTGAGATTTTGGTCCGAGCCTCCTCTCCTCCTCGTGCTCCTCCTGATAGGCTGAATCAAGTCGACCAACTTTTATCCCTTTAAATCATCAGCTCATCGTGCTTTGAACAAACTGGCTTAGTTCTTACATGCCCCTTTATTGTGTGGATTCCCCTCCCCCGCCTCTTCTGATTTATGTTGTAAATCCAGGCAGATTGCTGCTAAAAACTATCTGCGCTCATTTTTCCTTTTGTAACAATGCTGACTTGTTGCTGCTTGATTTCATACTAACTGTAACGCTGACAAGTCAAAGCCGTCGACCAGAACAACAAAAACACTGCAGGCATCAGATCACCTGTGACACACACCAGCGTGTAGTCATAGCTCACTATGATGCATCCTCTGGACTTTACCTCAGTCGTCTTGTACTGACATTATTACTCACATAATGTACACAACTCAGGGGAGTGGTCAGTTGTTGTGTAACCAATCGTGTCTGATCCACTTCCTGCTGTAAAATTAGATCTGCATCAGCCTTCATCATCATCAAAGGAAGCAATACCGCCTTGACGACTTCAGCGCTTCCCACTGTCATTAACTCTTCCAGGACGCTCCCTGTGAACTCGGGTTTACCCTCATTCTTCCACCTGAAACCCCCTCTGGGGCTAAAGTGGGATCTGTGTGTGGCAGAGGGGCAGTATAAATAGCCCTGTGTCCCTGCTCAGGTTACCCAGCCACAGCCCAGGTTGAAATACCAGAAGACAGAGGGACACACTGACAACACACATGTTCTCCTCCACATACGTCACAAAGTCACACAGGACGCTGCGGTGAACATTTAAAGGAGTCATATCAGTGTGTATTGTCTGTGCTGTAGGTGAGGCCCCATCAGAGAATGAGAGATAACACCACAGTGTGCTCAGAGGGAAGTTCACTTCCTGTGAGTAATGATGAGTAGTGTCGCTTTAACTCAGTCTGGTAACACGCCGCGCTCCCCCCGAGGCTCTGATGCAAACCTCGATGAATTTCCATGACTGAGCTGAATCAGTTACACGGCTACAGTTTTACTTCCTCTCTGATTTGTTTAAGCAGCACTCAGCAGGATTATGATGCAAACGTTGGACAGAGAGACAGAGAGCCCGCCCACCAGCCTGGCGAGACCACCCTGGTGACGAGAGCTCAACACTCTGTATCAGTCTGGACTTGATGCCTCCCTAAACACTTCCCAGAAATTAAAAATCCAATCAGGGCCAATCAGGGATCTGCAGCATTGTTGATAGTGTCGCTGACGACATAAAATGCAGGTCGCGGCTTGCAGAACAGTAATGGCGGCTCCCGAAGAAACAAGTACATGAATAAGTGAAGTTATTGCTGAAACAAGTCAATAACAACAGTTAAACAAGAACAACAGCATGCACTCGTGGAGTTTCTCAGAGGAAAAGATATTTTCGCTGTTCTTGCAACTGGATTTGGTAAAAGCTTGATTCATTAACTTGCTTCACTGCTGAAGAAGATGTTTCCCTGTGTTTTGTTACGCTGTTACGGACTTTGTCTATTAAGTTAAGGTGAGTAGTCCTGCTCACTGAAAGTGTCCAGACTCACAGACTTTGCGGGCATGTTCCTGTACTTTCTGCAGACTTCGGCGAGTCCCCTAAAGGTGCAGACTTCAGCAGACCTCGCTGACTGAACTGCCCAAAACTCACTGCAGTATGGTCACGCAGGGTCAGATGAGCAGACAGAATGTGACAGCTGTTACAATGATTGTAAGCGTTGCTGGAACGTTTTCACGGCAACAAATAAAACAGTCTCGAGGCCTGTCTATCAGCGGCTTGAGGTCTATGCCCTCGCAGACTTTACGTGATGACAGTGAACCCATCACAGTACATACAACTGAAGTCCAAGTGGGCTCAGTCAGTGTGTTCAAATGCAACTTTTTGGCCTAGACACAGGTAAATTTGTCTTGCATCCCTGGATGTCAACTACACACATAAATACATTTAAACAAACAATAAAATCATGCACATCCCAACAGACAAATAAGCTCCTTAACCTGTCCTGTTGAGCCTGTGCGACTCTAAATCTTCTGTGTGATGGCAAAAGCTTCTTCAAATCACGTGTGAGAGGGGTCGGACAAAATATTACCAGCCAGAGAAAACATTCTTTTAGGATACGCAGTTTGGAAACTTGACTCAGGCACTTGAACCACAGCCTTTGAGCAGATACGCAGACACAACTGCACTGACTCCATGCTGCACTGATCATTGATCAGAAAAACAGTAGCAGGATCAGTTCGTTTGCCCCAAATGACCTCAGCCTCTGAAGAAAGTAAATATGTTGTTGCACCTTACTACTAATGTGATCAAAATGTGCACTCCAGGACAAAGCAGCGTCCACATCAATGCCTGAATATGTCAGGTGTGTGCCTCTAAAGCGTCCAGGCTCTGTCCCTGCACATCTAACAACACCTAATGCAATGAGGGTAAGAACCAATGTAATCTGCTTTATTTTTCTTTACTGATACATTTGCAAAGTTCCCATGAAAATTCCATAATCAGCCAAATCTCTCCAGTTCTATTATCTTGTGTCTGTCGAGGCATCCCGGCCCTCGCCTCCCTCCTTTACCTTTAAAGCAATCCTTTACCATTTAAATGCCAATCCCAGGGGGTGATTTTCGTAAACTTCTCCACAGCGTCCAGTCGAAGAGCCACCCCGGCTGAGGCAGATTGAAAATCAATTCATCTCTCCCTCTGGTTTCTTCAATACGTGTGCATGCCTGAGCACAGCAAAGCTCGCTCTGTCAACTCATTAACACAGGAACCTCAGGCTGTTCTTAAATCGATGGCTATTTAAAAGCACAGACTGTGCATTTTATCGAACAGACCTGCTGGCTCGTACGCTGCGTTTTCATTGACCAGGTGCACAGCTGATGGATGGATCGCTTACAGTAACCGAGATCGTACACATCAGCAGGCAGGTAAAATTATAGCCCACACATGCTTTAACGTCCGGTCATTGGTTTCCTTTAATGGTTGTTCTACAGCGGAGAAAATCCACATCTTTAAATGAGCTTATTTCAATTGTCCCTCGTATCTGAAACAGTTTTTGACTCTGTGTTATTTCTCATATCCGCACAGACATATGCAATATCCCTTTGTCTCTGTCCCCAGAATTTTCAAAGAAGTTGGCTGAAGGTCATCTCGATACAAAGCTCCGTCTGACTGGAATCATCTTCCTCTTTCCTTCAGATCTGTTACGTCTTTCTGCTGCTTCAGCACTTCTTTATATTCTCAGAACAACTTGCTCATGTTTTAAAGTCGTCGTACTGAGAACTGCTACGTAACTACCCGAGGTCATGGTTTCCAGTTTTTCTTGTATAACTGTCAAGGGCAGGGGGTGATGTCTGTGTCTGTGTTTGCAGTTTATGTTTGTTGGGAGGGACCCCGTTGAAAATGAGGTGCTACGTGTGAAGGTGCTATCCTGGGACAGACGAGCTGCTTCCTACCTTGTGACAGGCGGGTGGGCTGTGTGACCTGCAGCCCATCTATCGCACAGAGGTTTCCACAGGGGTGCAGCGTGATGACCCCTGACCTGTTCTCTATGTAGCAGTGCTGGGCGCCCACTCCGGGGCCCTGGATGCTGATGTCCATGGGGCCATGACCCAGTGTGGTCCGGCCTGGAGGGAGGAAGAGTAAGAACAACACCTGATGAGGACAACAACTGATTATAAAAACATAAAGAGTTAGGATAAAACTAATTATTGGGCTTTCTCTCCATAATAATGAAGTAAAATGTTTTGTAAGCCTCTGTATTATAAGATTATTCTCTTTAAATATACCTGATAGTTTCGGACGTGCAATCTTTACTGCAACTTCACTACAAAGAGCACGGTGCCTAATTGTAATAGTTTTAATTAATGATGAATTATAGCATATTTTAGGACAATATTACCTGTAAATAAAAAATATATATCATAAGATTTTTTAATTTTTAAGTCAGAAGAAATGTTCAGAGAAACTTTTGTAAGAAAATTAACCTGGAACAATAAAAGTGAGGAGGATGCAGCAGGAACAATAGTAGTTGTAATTCCCTCCAGGGCTCAGTAAAATGTCATAGGTAAGTGTAACAAACAAACACACTTTCACACACACATACACTGACTCACACACACCATCCTTGCCTGGACATAACCTCTGGAATCCCCCTGCATACCAGCCTGCAGAGGCACAGACAGACAGGAAGGCCAGCAGACACAGGTACAGACACACACACACACACACACACACACACACACACACACTCAGACACACAGACAGACGGACAGACAGAGGGGCATCATGCAAACAGGCAGAGCAAAGGCCAAGAAGTCACCAGACAAACACATGATGAAGCCTGCCTGCAGGGTGGACAAAGAGACAAAGACGAAAGACAGATACAGAGGTGATAACAGGCTCAAGGTAACAGAGAGTGTTGCTGTGGCCCTTTGTAAAACACTGTGTGATTAAAACCATATAAAATAAGCTTAATGTCATGAAGCCTGTCTGGAAACAATAATGTGAACTTATAACTTTCCGTAACCATTTCTGTCTCACTGAATGATGTAAGTGAATTAATGCAGCGTCCTCAGAAGCCCTTTAAACAGTGTATTTTGTAATGCTGACATCAGCTGCTCTGATCCTCTACGTCACCCTCTGGAGCTAACTGGTGTGCTGGTGTCACAGCAGATGTCTCACCCTCGGGCAGCGGCAGCAGGGTGATGGCTGTACTCAGCCGTCCACTGCCCAGGCTGACCAGGTGGGGGCGCTCTGCTTGGAACTTCAGCCCCTTTCCAGTCTCGTATAGATCCAGCGGCGTGCTCTGAAAAGAAGGTCACAAATAAACTGTGAGTTAGATGCAATCCTGAGTTTGGATAAATGAGGCTGTGTTTCAACAACAGTTTGGAGTTAATGCTCTGTTCAGACTGACGGATTCTTCTGCCAGGAAAACAGAAACATTTGTGGAATATGTGGTGAACTCATAATCACAGAAGGGGATGTTCATAATGAGGGTGGTTATAAAAATCCTGCTTGGTGTGTTTTTATTTCCATTTAATGTTGTATTTGTTTCCTTTAAGAGCAGTTTTATGATAAAACATGCAGCAAATTGTATCACAGTTTTTAAATAAGCTGAGAAACAAGTATTTTGTTACAAAACTGTGTTACAGACTTTGTTACAGACTGTCCTGTTAAAACAGACACTGTGATGCTGCTGTTACTACTGTACCTGCCCGGACAGATTAAAGACGAGACCACTCTGTCCCCCCCTCCACAATCATACGTTATATACACAACGGTAAGGCTGCTGAACAGCACAGTATTAGGGGGCTAAGGGGCTACTTTGACAACGTGTTACGGGTGTGACCCATTGCGGGAGATTCTAAAAGTAGCTGTTAGCAGTTAGTGGCTAACTCAAAAAAGAAGAACATCGGCTGTAAATGACCAAAAATTGGGTAAACAATGAGAGCTCCGTACCCTGTGATCAGAGATTGAGATCAGCCGCCAATCAGAGAGATGGTAAATAATTATTGCTGCCATGTTCGCCATTTTTATTGTTTATAAAGCGCTGCTGATGCATATGTTTTAAATCACACTTGAGGCCGATGCTGTATTGTTATATGGCCTCTTTTGATTCTGTGATACTGACATGCTGTCTTTAATCACACACGGGAGCAGAATGATGCCGGCGATGTTGTAGTATGTTGAAGCAGCTCTATAGCGCCATCTCTGTGTAAAAAGGGTTACTGACTGACTTGGAACATATACAATATACAGTATATATATAAATATATATACTTGCAACATACTGTGTGTGTGTGTGTCATCTACATCTCTGAAAGTAAACAGGTCACATTGTCTGTCTCCCTGTGAACATCACGCCATGACTGGGACCTAATCAGGGATCATTTCCTGTCCATTAGCTGCATTAATCGGTTGTGCATGACACAAACAATGTGAATATGTCGTATCAGAGGAGCGATAGCACCCATAATATTTCTGTCCTGCACAAACGGCAGTTTTACTGCTTCACTAATGCACCGGACCTACAGAGAGAGGTTCATCCTCCACTCTGGGGACGAGGAGAGGAGCCTGAATGTCTTCACTATGGGAGGTCATTTCCATAGCTGGCTGCTCCGGCTGTTTACATATTCCTCCACACACTGAAGGAAGTGTGTGTGTGTGTGTGTGTGTGTGTGTGTGTGTGTGTGTTGTGTGTGTGTGTGGTGTGTGTGTGTGTGATCTCCCCCCTCTCCCCCTCGCAGCTCTGCCTAAAGCACCACCGTGAGCTCTCGGCACAGCAAGGGGGAAGGGATGTCGCCATAGCAACAGCACTCCGCAATTAAGAAACATGAAGCTCCTGGAGGGCGTTCAACGAGCTAACTTGTGATGAGCACTTTTCAGCACAGGGACGCCCGAACATAAAGACAATCCTGCTTTTTAGTCGTCTTCTTACTGTCAGATTACTGCGAGTGTGGAGCAGAGTTTTTGGCTGAGATGCAGCGAAATGTGTTATGTTGTGTTTTCGTCTTTGTCTCTGAAGCTTTACCTCCCAGGGTTTGACATAATGAAACAAATTACTCCTCCTGTTGAGTAACATCCATTATTCTGAAGAAAGGAAAGAAAAAAATGTTTTTGCATATCAAAGGGAGATATTCACCAGGACGGCCCTCAGGACAATGTTTCAGTTTTCCGCTGACGGAGTGGATTTATCACATATTAAGTACAGTATGGTCCCAAACATTTAAAGGTCCAGTTTGCAGGATGTAGGGGGATGTATCAGCAGACATATAATATCATATAAGTATGTTTTATTTAGTGTATAATCACTGCCATGTTTCTACAGCAGCCCAGAACAGACAAACATGGCTGGCATGAAACGGCCCTACAGTATGTGGAGCCAGTGTTTGTTTGTCCATGGCGATCTTCTTAAACGAAGACCTGCTCCCTATGTAGATATAAACAGCTCATTCTAAGGTGAGGGGAACACAACGCTTCTTATTTTCAGGCGATTATACACTAAAGAAAACATACTTATTATATGATGTCATATGTCTGCCAATACATCCTGCAAACTGGACCTTTAAAACTGAGTGATTTTACCATACTGACCTCGTTTCTACCACAGTTTGACAAAATAATAAAGTCCTGAATCGTCAAGTACGGCTTAATTTTGTATTTTATGTTAAGGAGCATGAATGTCTCTGCACATATATGTTGGTATAAAGATTTAACACCTTATATTTTTTATCGTCACAAGATTCACTGAGGCTTGGTGTCATCATTTAACATTCACTACTTACCAATTAAGTTTCACATCACAGCACATGATCACGTTTATTTTGAATGCAGACTTTGGTCACTTGTGCTGATGAAGCTCTGTGCCAGCTGAAGTGTTAAATGAACTGTGAGTGGGTGTGGAGCCGCTCGCTGGCATTGATTTGCATTTTAAAACCTGCATCTTTGTGTCCCACTTCTGGAGCCCTTACATTTGTTATTTACAACCTGTGCGCGATCATTGACCCGGCCTCTCGGCTGGTTAGCTAGCCGTGTGTGTCCTAATAGGATTATGTGATTGTGGTGGTGCCGTCGGTGGAGTGAGGTCAAGCCTAAGAGGATTGCTGAGATAGAGACTGGCAGGGAGGCACTGGGAGGCTTATTGGGAGTGATGGGAGGAGAGGGGAGGTGCCAGCGGGGCAACACTGCAGGAGTCACACTGCCTCATCTGCTGTGCGCTGCTGCTCCCATGTGGTGCACGCAGCAACAGCCTCTGTACATACAGAGTGTAATGCACAGCTCTGAAGGAAATACTTCTACATTTGTGACTTAAATATATTGTATTTGATTAAGTTTATGCAGCACAAATCCTTATTGACAGAAACTTGTTATTCTATGTATCTAAATCTGTTTTTGTCATTTTATCGTTCTAAATTCAGATTATGTCTGTGCATCACTTCTGTTTACTTTTCTTTTCTTATTCTTTTTTTATCTTATCTCTTATTAAAGATTCAGATTCGATAAACAGAATGTATCTGACAATTTGACACTGAATTCTTAGCCCCTTTTACGTCACCTGTTCAGGGCAGGAATATCACACCATTATTCCGCTTTGCCAGCAACAAGGTAAGTACCACCAGGTTCACACTGGACTCTGATTTATGGTGGTGCACTGCCCGCTAGCTTTCAGCTCTCATGTTAACGATTGGGCGGTTCACACTGGATGTGGCACCTAGTGCCCAGGCTGGCTCGCAATCTGCAGCAATAGTTCCGGTGTCTGTTTTTTTTTCTGCAAGCCAATCTGGCAAGAAAGCACACTGAAAAATTACTGTAAATGATATAAAGTGTATTTTAAATATGATATACATTATCTGGGTATGATAAGTGATAGAATATGTATCCCATGAACCCACAATGTGGCAGTTGTGTCTAAACTTAGAGCGGTAGAGACAAGCAGAGCTCCACACACCCACACTCACACAATCACACACACAGGCACACAAACAAGCAGGTGGAGACACAGCTCTCAGTGTGTTTTAAACAGAGCACAGAGCAGAAATGCATTTCTGTTATGAACAGCCAGGCGACTGCTGACGAGCAGCTAACCAACAAACTAACAAATCGCGGTGCTTTTGTGTCCAGTGTGAACCCGGCGTAGCTGTGTCAGTAAAGGGGACAGCCTGCAGGATGAAGATGTGAGTTGATAGATGTTATGTGTGTGACTCACTGCCAGGAGATTTAAAAAGCAGCCAGCAGCAGTTAGCAGCTAACTCAAAAAAGAAGAACCACAGATGCATATGTTATAAACAGTTACAGGCAACCTACTTTCATTTAAAATGAAATGGTAAAAAATGAACTCGAAGTCTCTGGCAGTAAACGGTCTCTTAATATCTCACAAATACTAGAGGCTGGAGCTACACCTCTTTCACTCCTCTGATGCCATCATGCTGTGTAAAATCACACACTTGAGCAGCATGATGCTGCTGTTGTTTATCTCTGTGTAAAAATGTGAAGGCATCATTTAGAGTGGACGTCATAGTGGCAATCTCAGTGTGAAAGGGCTCTTAGTTTGAAAAGGCAGGACACATAATTGCAGATAAGGGGGGGAGTAATAGAAGAAAAAGTATGAACCATCTTGCTCTAGAAAAATGCACAAATATTCATACATATTGTATTTACATGTCCTTGTTTTGCAAGGTATGTGATGACCAGTGAGTCCACCTGCTCTGAAAGAGGTCAACTTTAATTTGTGAACTTGCCGTTAAGTCTTTCCTTCCACTGTCCAGCTGCCACTGGTTGGTTCTGCAGCCAGCACAGAGAAAGATGTACTGCTTTGTCTACAGTCTCACATTAAAGAATAATTTTTCTGTTAAGCATTTGGACACATTAAAGTTTAATATCTCCAATTTGCTATATTCTTATATATGTTCCTGTTTGCCTCGCAGTAGCAACGTCCCAGTTTCCCTACAAGAATCATTAATATTTAATCTAAGCGTGTTTTTTCTCCCATCGTTTGTTCCTCTGACTCTGATCTACTTGTGTCACTTTTAGGGACATTATATAGATTGATATTAACTTTCTGGAGACTAACCTAGTCTTTAGTGTCCCGGAAAGTAGCCTCAGTAACGCACACACACTCACACACGCACACACACTGCGCTTCCCTTAATGCCTGATAGGATTGTCAGACCCAGCAGGTGGGAAACGCACACAACCAATCTGCGGCCCTGTCTAATTACTGACTCTGGCTGAAGAGATTCCTGCTTTACAACATACTGACATATGCTGTCAGGACGCGTCCCAGCTGCACCGCCTGACCTGACCTGCCGCCTCGTCACTCAGTGAGGCCTTCAGCTGTGTGTTCAGCATCCATGGAGAGTTTCAGTGCCAAAAATCTGCCAGAGGAGCCAATGTGGTGACATTTAGCATCAATGGATGCAGTTATCAGGAGAAGAGAGTGTTCAGTGTGTGTGTGTGTGTGTGTGTGTGTGTGTGTGTGAACGGGTTCACACTGGAAACATGGAACAAAACTGTAACACTGATAACAAATGACTGTGTTTTTCTGTGATGGTTACTGTCTCTGGCTCTTTCTGTCTTACTTAAGGCTGATTTATTCTTGTGCAGCAGCAGGGTTCTGTAAGGTGCTATAACAGTTGAAACAACACCCGAAATACATGACTTAATAGCAACAATATAAAGCACAAGTACACAAATCGGCTCTGTTATAACTCACAAGATTCACAGACAAACATTTGTCTTTGTCTGGACACATTTTCCCCACAAATACAACATGCTAACATTATTAGCACAAGCCTATGGCATTTTACATTGTATAACTTAGCCTAGGGGCTACCTGAGTTTCTCTTTACTCACATGAAGCCAGGATAAATCACACAAAAGACTTAAAATGCTATTTTTGTGGAGGCTTTATTGTCTTCACAATTTATTGTTTCTTATCTGTGAAATTAAAGTAAATAAAAGTTTCCACTGAGGGAAATGGTTTCAGCTTACAGAAATACACAGGAGGTCTGCGTCGCCATGACGTGTAGTTACATTTCTGGGGCGACGCACATCAGGTTACGGCACAGGCTATGGTGTAAGGTACGCGTCCACGCAAAGCCTATGCAAAAAGTACAGCATCAATTCGACCCAGAAGTATAAACACCCCTTTACTCCTTCCCTCCATCTCCTCCCCATTCCTCACATCCCTAACACACACACTCACCTGTAACACCTGGTGGGTTTGCCGTCCGCACTCAGGCATGTTCCTGTTCAGACGGTCCATGTCCACTGAGTTGTCCACAGCTCCCTGCGACACATGAAGGTCCTGAGGGAGGAAATGAGAACATCATTTATGAGAACATAATATAACCCAGACAGTGAGTGATAAACGTCGTCATGTGTGACTTTATCTCAAATTACAGCATCGAAATCTTGTGTGTCTTGCGTAGTCGTGGTCAAATCTGTAACCATATTTAGCGGGATTCCCCCTCCCCGCTCTGACTACACACTAATGTGTCAAGGTGTGATTCATGCTGTGAGCACACACACACACACACACAAACACACACACACACACACACACATAACAGATGGCTGATGGCATTTAGCAACACACTGTGAGGAAGTAACACACTTAAATCACACACACATTTAAATCTCTTGGTAGTTGACACATTCAGTGGAAATCAGCCGTGTTGGCTGCTCTCTTGTCTCTCAGTCTCTATGAAAACAAACACACACACACACACACACACACTCACACACACACACGCACACGCTGTACCCAGATCCCCACAAATTCCTCCCTTCTTACTCAGTCATTTTGAGGTATTTCCATCAAGTCAGCACCGAACAAATGGCTATAAATATTTCCCCTGTCTATATCGGTGCACTTGTTAAGTGGCCAGATTCTGTATAAGGGTGACTATATGTGAGAAAACACTTCTGAAGTCATTATATGAGATGTGAGAAGCTTGTGGTTGTAAGGAAGCACAGAAAACCACACGGAAAGGTTAGAAAACACATAATTACAGCAATCACAGAGGAGCAGAGTGTACCCGGAGTCATTTGCATGCCTAAAATGTTGTGCAGCAGGGATGGAAAATATGTTTCTGATGTACTCTGCCCTCAGGATAACAAAACACTGCTGCAATATCATCATATTTGCTCTCCTGACAGACCCGTGAAATGATATTCAGGGGAGGCAGCCTCGGGGAAGCCTCAAACAGTAAATCACAAAACAGCCAGAAAATAAAAACAAATGTTGAGAAAAACTCTATCTGGAAACACTCAGTGCAATATGAAACTCTCCTCTGAGCCAGAAGCTGCAAGAATTCTGCAAACTACAAACTGATTCCCCCCCTCAGGTTTTATACAGTGTCTCTCATGTGAAATTACAACCAGCTTTTTAACCTGTCTCTAAATATAATAATTACCTTCCTCCAGTTGTCCAGCATATGCACAGCCTCCATGGCAACGAGCTGCTCCTGGCTCCTGACTCAATCCTATCAGTGTGAACTTAACTGACCAGGACACCTCTAACACTGCACAGTGGACACAATTTCTTCAACGTGTCCTTTTCCCATGAAACACAAATTGCGTCTTTGTCTTGATCACGGTTCTTTGTCTAAAGCTACCGGCGCAGGATCCTCCACAAACTCCCATTCAGGAGGTGGACCTGTTGCTGCTTGCTCCACTAAACCAAGACCTACATTCCTGACTGGCAGCACCAAAGTCCCAGATAACACAGAGACGTGTGTGTGTGTGTGTGTGTGTGTGTGTGTGTGTGTGTGTGTGTGTGTGTGTGTGTGTGTGTGGTGTGTGTGTGTGTGTTTAAGCGCTGATGCAAAGAGAGGAGGAGAAGAAAAGAGGAAGGGGGGAAGAGAGACTGATGACTGGAATGATTGATAAAAATAAAGCTCAGAAACAAAGTGGTGAACATGCTGATGGAGGAAGGACGAGCTCTGTAAATACGCACAATACAAATGTTCCACAATGCCTGAACACCCTATTCAATTAACTCAACTTATTTTTTTGTTTTGCAGCTTGCACGCAAAACTTTTAGATGGGTACAATACGGTTGCATAAAATTTTTGAGTGCACCAGACACAAAATAAATGTCATGACCTTTTCTGACAGCAATGTCAATTTAAAACATTTTTTTGAGCATTTAATTCTGTCATATGATAATAACAACATTGCGTACACTTTTTAGATTGATTTTTTTTTTAAATTTCATTTAACTGTCAAAATATAATATGGCGTTCTTAGATTTCTCGATTGCAAGAATAAGGCAGATGAATTCTGAACCAGGAAGTGCACCTTATTTCACCTCAACAACTTAGATAATAGAAACTCTAACATATGACCTTTTTCGGTGGGCAGGGCTTCGCTGGAGGCAAAACTATTCTTCACAGACATTAGCTATCGCTAGCAAGCAAGTTCTGTAGGCTCTTTTTAGACAATGGAGGAAGATGATGGAAGTACCCATGCAACAAAAGTGCCCTCTTGTCGAGTGCCCTCGACAAAGTGCTTTCCAGGGAGAAGAAAATGTGACAAAGTGCTCTTTAGGGTGCCATTAAATGGAGAAACTATGATTAAGTGTCCCATGAGGTGCCTTTTAAATAGAGAAAGTGTGATGAAGTGCCCTCAGAGTGGCCTTAACAGTGAGAAAACGCAGTGCCATATAGGCTGCCCTACGTGCTAGAAAAATGTTCCACTTTCTGGTGGCCCGGCGTCGCTGGCAGCCTTTTTATGTTTTTTCGCCCCGCCCCTCAGTCAACCTGACTCCGCCATCGCATGTAGACCTCTAGGATTATGCTGAAACTTCAGCAAAGGCATTTACAATATCAAAGAGGCAACAGACAGCATCGTTTCCTAAATATATCATCATGAAAATAATGTGGGTTGCACAGGGTAGTGGCCACAGTAAAATCAGACTATTAGTGTTTACATAGGTTACTTGGTGGCTTTGCAATCTTTGCAATAAGCTTCTGCCACTGGTGCTGAAATTTCGCGGAAAAAAATCTGCTTTACGACAGGAAATGCGTCATGTATTGCCAAACTGGTCAATCAGCCAATCAGGGCCTGGAGCTGGTCCTTATGAGGAGTTGGGCATGAGATAGTTGAGTCACGAGCACAATGGCAGACGGACAAAGTTTGGAGACAAGTGAAAAACGGCCTAGCAAAAGAAAAGGAGCTCCTCTGTGTGAGGAGGGAAAGAAGAGCAAAAAGGAGAGTGATAAAAGAAGAGAAAAAACAAGAGTAAACCTCAGTCAGGCGTTCAAGAGATGGAGGGAGCTCCGTGACCAAAGAGGCTTCAGAACCAGTGTCCAGCTAGCTTTCTTTCTGATGGATCAGTAAGTAACACGGCGAAATGTTAGCTAGACCAGAGAGGACTGTACTGTACTGGCTGCTAGTTCATTCCTAGCTGGCCAGCATTGCAAACCGCCGCAACCAGGGAGCAGGTAGCGAGTGTTGGTCAGCTGACATCCTGGTTGCTATTCTACGGCAGCCGTCAGCCACATCGTTTCCATACGGTACCGTTTATTCTAGAATAGGGACTGTGCAGTGGAAAAGGGGCTCAATTAAGACAGCTAACCAGCCTGCTGATTCTCAAAGTTTTCAAAATACCACAGTGAGGAAATGATAAATTGGAGAACTCATTGCCATTTATTTTCTCTTTTTATAGTCCATTGTTTGCTGTTAAATTAAATTTCCTAAACAAGAGCTCGGCTCCCTTATTGCATGTGAATACTATGGTGTTTGTTCCCACCACATCAAAGCCCATTACTCTCCGACTGTGGGAGGACGTCAGCAGCTTTTCTTTCTCTCAGATCCAGAAATTCTCACTGGACACAAAGAAGTCTCAATCTCTCCATTTCTTTCTTTCTTTCTTTCCCTCCCTCTCTCCCCCTCATGCCAGGGCAGAAAGGCTGGCATTGTTTCCTGTAGAGCAGGCATGGATCTCTCCTCACACATGAGAGAATCTCTTTTTTTTTTTGAAGGGGTTATGAAAGCGACGGAGGGAGGGAGGGAGGGAGGGAGGCTCGCCATTTAGCTGGAATGCAAAAATGTAGAAGCAGGGAGGGAGGCGAGACAGCCTGCCAACTCGATGGTGAATAAAAATGTAGATGGGATGAATAATAGAGATGATAGACAGAGAGAAAAAAGGTGAAATGAAAAGCAGCTGCAGGCAGCTTGTTTTTCAAAGGGTTATCTTTTTCAGTGAACTGATCAACCTGAAGGGAGAGTGA
Organism: Epinephelus cyanopodus; assembly: GCA_026686955.1. Taxonomy (NCBI): domain Eukaryota; kingdom Metazoa; phylum Chordata; class Actinopteri; order Perciformes; family Serranidae; genus Epinephelus; species Epinephelus cyanopodus. The sequence continues at coordinate 39,186,867 of CM048918.1, forward strand.
AAACCTTAATTTTGGTCAGATGTCTTAATAATAATAAACTTTAATTATATAGCACCTTTCAAAACACAGTTACAAAGAGCTGTAAAATAAAACTAAGCACACTTAAACACATCATAAAATGTCATCTAGGAAAAGATAAAATAAGGAAGGTAAACATAGGCTAACATAAATAAGACAGCAATAAAACAGACAGCTCAGATATAGTCAGGATATGCTTTCTGAGAGAAGTGTGTTTTTAGGAGAGACTTAAACAAAGCCAGTGACTCAGACAGCCTTATATCCTCGGATAGGTCTGATGGCAAAAGCTCTGTCCCCTTTAGTCCTCAGTCTGGACTCTGGGACAAGCAGAAGACCTCAGCGAGAGGATCTTAAACTACACAAAGGTTCATAAGGGACTAACATGTCTGAAATGTAATCTGGAGCTATTAGGAGCCTTAAAAGTAATCAATAAGATTTTAAAGTCAATCCTAAAACAAACAGGGAGCCACTGTAAAGAGGCTAAAACTGGTGTGATGTGGTCGTGCTGCTTGGTTCTGGTTAAAAGCGTTGCGCTGAGTTCTGAAGTTGTTGCAAGGTTAAAGTTGGGAATAAAGGCTGTTGCAATAATCAAGACATGAAGAGATAAAAGCATGTACAACAGTTTCTGTGTTTCTAAAAGTTAAAATAGATTCGCAATGATTCTGTGGTGATAAAAACATGATCGGAGATGCTTGTTCAAAACATAAATTACTATCAAACATGACACCAAGATTTCTTGCAACAGGCGTTATGACAAGTGACCAATAGATGGCAGTATTTGTTTTGTCATATGCTGTAACCCAGTTACAAGCATTTCCGTTTTCTTAGAGTTGAGCTTTTTTTTTACCTTTTTTTTTTTTGATATCACAAAGACAGTCCTGAAGAGAACTCAGTCAGCTGGTTTAACAGGAAGGTACAGCTGATTGTCATATGCATAACAGTGGAAAGAGACACCATGTTGACGGATAGCGTCACCCTAAGGAAACATATATCGTGAGAACAAGATAGGACCAATGATTGAACCTTGAGGCACACCATGGAAGTAGGCCTTGTGGATAGCTAGCGCTGGGTGTCATCAGTGTAACAGTGGAATTGAATACCTAATTTTCTGAAGACATGGCCAGGCTAGATAATAAATACAAGGGGATCCAGGGCAGAGCCCTGAGGAACACCACTAAGCGTTGGATCTGAAATGTCTTAAGAATAAACCCCCCTGCATCCAGAACTCTGCCTCCCATCTGCTCATCCATTCCTGCTATCACATCATTCCTGTCCTCCAGAACCTCCACTGGCTCCCTGTCCCACAATGCATCCAGTTCAAAGTCCCTCTCCTGATTTAAATCACTCATCAAAACTCAAAACGACTTTTAATGTATGAAAGATGTCATGTGTATTTTAGTGTATTGTATTTTATGATGTATTTTTTTTAACTAATGTAAAGTGAAAAGCTATAAATAAAATGTATGATGATATTATCATTATTATTTTTGATTTGATTTGATTTAATTTAATTTAATTTAATTTAATTTTATTTTATTTTATTCATTTATTTATTCATTTTTGATGGTGATGCTAGACAAAAGCTGTGCCCCCCAAAAAACACAAAGATGAGTCCTCTGAGGAGCATGTATTTCCACAGAAAATCAAACCTACTGCAGCTCTGGAGCCAAAGAGATGATTAAGGAGAAAAGCCTTGACAGTAGCTTGAGTTGAAGGCTCGGGGGATTCACCGAAATCATTTATAAAGAACAGGAAAAGGGAGTTGCTAGTGTGTGAAGTGGGTCTACTGTCCAGCCTCTCATCCAGCAGCAGTCGCTCCTCTGGGACAAATAAAGCGGTCATTTAAACAGGCGAGGGGCCGTCTCACAGAATGTGGAGATAATCAGGAATGTAAAAACAGAAAAATGGATGGGTCATTTCATACTTATCTGAGGAGAGAATGCAGCCACAATTCCTTTTATGTCAGGCAAATATGCTGTGGTTCACTTGGTCACTGCACAGCTGCAGCACCACTCGTAGCTGTTTAACCTACTTTTAGCAAATATGAAGGCACAGTTGTGCTGTTATTTTTCAAGTGTGTCTTTGTCCAGTTCAAACATTTTAATGACTAGAATTAGTTGCATCGACAGTTACATCCCAACATGACCACTCCGACCTCGTCACATATCGACGTTTGCTCATGGACTTTCCACGTCCTCATACGACGTCCAAGGTGCCCTGGGTGCGTTGGTTGTTGGTGTTTTGGGACACCGTGTCAACTTCAGCCTGTTATATGAATTGTCTTCTTTCAAAATACACTTCTGTTTTCACAGGGAATTTACCAGTTACATACAGTCTCTTTCAAAATAAACACACTATGTCAGTACAACACTGCAACTTGACGTTTTTTGCACGTAGTTACATTTAGCCAACACGCACGTGGTTGGGTTGGACCCATGTGGTTGTTGGACCCATCCACCACCCCTCCGACCAACCTCAGTATGACTTTTGCCGCTTTAACTGTCATCCTTGTCCTCCTTGTGTCCCCCTGACACCGCTGGGTGTCGTTATGGACAAAAACATACTTTGTGAGGTCACAGTGACCTTGATCTTTGACTTCAACCATCAAATTCTAACCAGTTCATCAATGAGTCCAGGTAGACGTTTGTGCCAAATTTGAGGAAATTCCCAGAGGGCCTTCTTGAGATATTGCATTCACAAGAATGAGACAGACAAAGTCACAATGACCCTGACCTCTGACCTTAGACCACCATATTTTGATCAGTTCATTGTTAAGTTAAATTCAATTCCATTTTATTTATAAAGCCCAATATCACAAATCACGATTTGCCTCAGAGGGCTTTACAGCAGACGACGTCCCTCTGTCCTTGGACCCTCACAGCAGATGAGGAAAAACTCCCCCCCAAAAAAACCCTAAGTGAAGTTAAGTGGACGAGACAAACCCAAGTCACAATAATCTTGACCTTTGACCTTCGACCACCAAATTTTGATCGGTTCATTGTTCAGTTAAGTTGACATTTGTGCCAAATTTGACGAAATTCTTTTCAGGCTTTCCTGAGATATCCTGTGTACGAGAATGGGACGGACATACGAAAACACAACACCTCTGGCCCAAGCCCTAAAATATTAATTATATTTTTATATCCAGAGATATAAAAATATAATTAATATTTTATAAAGTCTAAATATAGTGTATTCTATAAAATTACATACTTTAATGTACTTACTTGCTACAAACGCATATGTCTGGTCACATTAAGGCTCAAAATACACCCAAGACTAAAGCCTTTCTTTCTGAATGATTTGATGTCGATGGAATATTTTTATGCCCAATATTGTATATGATATAACCAACACTCCGACCAGCCTGTTGAACATTTGCAGGTTTCATCATGTGCTCACATTATTTGGCCTGAGAATAGATGCGCTCTGTAGCCACAGGCAAGACGCCGTGTCTACGAGACACTCAGAGCAGAAAAATGCTGAAGTGCTGGAAACAGTGAGGAGGATTTAAATGAATGGAGGGGAAGGAGGCACCAGGGCTTTACAGGTGTGTCACACACTTCCTTGCAAACACACCTGGCTGCTTTATGGAAATCCACCAGACAAGAGCGTGTGTTCAAATAATTGTAAAGTATACAAGACCACCTGCAAAGACACCTGGAACATCAAATAACTGTCTCGTCTTCATCCTTTAAGAAGCTCTGTCCCAAAAACCAGGAACTGAGCTTGTGAAAGGAGTAAATTCAGCCTGTGGTCGATAAGCTGGGTGCAGCCTTTTTATAATCAGACAGCCTTCAGTGTTCTTCTTCCAGTGAAGAAATATTCGTCAGCTCTGATTTAAATGACGCTATTAGCATTTCTGCTAACTGTTTCAGGAGCTGCCATTTTTGTCAGTCGCCTCTCTGTGTGATTACACGCGCACCTAAACTAAGACTGTAGTTGTCAGTATCTCCTTGCAGGACTCTGATTGGTCCAAACAGGTTCGTGAGACACAAATACAGTCCTGTCTAGTTAATTACCCTTGATTTGCGAAACATCCTGAGATTTCACGTTCCGTGTTTCAAACAAGCAGCAAAATGAAGCCAATGCCGAAGTGTCAACAACTGCAGTTCCTCTAATGGCCACTTGAGGCTGGCTGCACAACACAGTCAGTTATTTTAAAATGCCCGACTTCACAGCAGAAATAAACATGTTTACAGTCCGGTACAAAAAACGGTTTTGATCTCTGTAGCTGGTTTCAACACTCATGACAACTGTAGTAGGGCTGGATTTAATTATAACTTACCCGTTTATATTTTGATAACGCCTGAAGTCACGCATGATTAAGGGCGGGGCTGCTTGATTGACAATCTTCTGTACAGCCCTGTTCAGATCAATGATTTGCAACGAGACAAAACTGTTTTAGAACATTGCAGAGAAAAGTTGCTGCAGTGTTGCTGTGACAGGTTTTTAGAACGTTGCGACGTATTTCAACTAGTCACATGTTTCAGCTCATCTTGCTGGAATCTTTGGTCTTAACTGGACTTAAGGTGTCAGATCCACCCCTCACTTTTTCGCAGCACCAGCCTCTCACCCAAATGTGGTCACTTCTGACTCCAAAAAAAGATGGCGATGGCCGAAATGCCAAACTCAAGGCTTTAAAACAGCAGTCAGCAAACCAATGGGTAGCTACATCCATTATTTATACAGTCTATATTTTTAAGGCATCATTCTAACCCATCTTGTCTTTCCCAAACTCTAACTAAGAGTTTTTTGTGCCTAAACCCGACCAGACCTCTACCACAGCACTGTGACACCATAAAACAGTGAGACAAGAATGTGTAAATTGAAAATGCGCATTAAAAAGAGGTTGATGGAAATGCACGCCTGCACGCACAACACCAGGAGCCTGACAGTGAGGCAGCTACATGGAAGCCATCGTTCATTCATTATTTACACCTGAGCTTTTACTGTGACACGTCACAGAGTCTTCTGTGTAAAGGGGCTTCTTACTGTAGGAAATCTGAGACACTTCGCAGTCACAGATAACATTCAGATCTGATTTAACACCCACAATTATGACACTGAAATGCATCCTAATTGTAAAGCAACTGATTCTGGTGTTATCTGTCATTTTCAAGCCAAACCATAAAACATATGATGTAACATTAGACACATAGGCATAAGATGATGATTGTGTTTGTCTGTATCTATTGCAGTGAAAAAACAGATGTTGATTAATGCAGTCATCCAGTGTCAGCTATCATTGTCACGAGCTGAGAGCTTTGAACATGGGCGCCAGAGGACAGATCACACCATCTAAAGACTCACATGCACATTGTCTGTTTGTAATTGTCAAGGAAGTGGCAGATCCAACCGAGACAAACACACGGAGACGAGTGACTCTACACGAATCAGCTGAGAGCAGACGAGGGAAGGAGGAGACGGAGAGGAGATAGAGGAGGGATATTAGGACAGACAGTAGGCAGCAGAGGAGCTGATACTTTGTGTCTTGGTTCTATCTTGTCCAGCCAGCTGCCACCACACAGCTCTGCTCTGGACCCCTGACGTCTGATAATGAAGCCTGTTGGATAATCCTCCGTCTGCAGGGACGTCTCTCTATACATCCGTCCACATTTCTCTCTGTCTGTCTATCTTACCTCATTAGTCTCTCTCCTTATAATTCTCTTATCATTTTTTAATGGCCTCTATTTTTCTCTGTGAGTTCTCGCTGACCTTGGGATGTCTTCTACACACACACACACACACACACACACACCAGAGAGATACACAACAGAAACAGTATGAAGGACAGGGTGTGTTGATACGGTAGGATTTTTGTTTGGTTTTGAGTGAAGTATGCAAAGAAACACTTTTCGTAAACGTGAAACCAGACACTCAGCAACGATATAGAATCAGTGTAGGGTTTCTCTTGTGGCCATCAGTGGCATCACAGCGACTCCTGTGCAGGAAACCAACCTCTTCTCATCCCAACAATCCCGCAGCTTTGTCAGTGCCGCCCGCATCTACATATGATGCGCTAGGTATCCTCCTGTGTTTGTTGTTGACGTTCCAGGACGCTGTGTCAGTTTAGCCAGTAATATGCATTGCCTTTTCTAAATACACGTCCATTTTCAAAGGAAATGTATTTCTGCTCGTTAGATGCTTAAAGTCTTTTTTAAAATAAACTTAAGTAGGTGAAACACCTCGTATTTATGTTTATTTTCTTGGGCAACCAAAGCATCTAATTAGGTTTAGACAAAAAACATCATGATTTCGCTCTAAATTCATACAGGACGATAACTTGGGTGTAATATGCAGACGTGAACGGCACTGACAAAGAGGCGATATCTGGAGTTGGGATAAGAATACGTTGGTTGGACCCATCCACGGCCCCTCACGCCCACCCCTTCCAGCTCCACATATCATGTTAAGCCACCGGAGCAAAAAGGTGGCTTTTAGCATCAGTGTCTGACGCAGAAATCACTGATAAAGCGACGATATTTGACGAGTTCAGAATGATAACAGGCTGACAGTTGCAGATTGCAGGGACGCTGTGTGCTGCAGTGTTACTTTGTTTTTCTCTGATGCGTGCAGCCAAAGCCAAATGACACATTCTGTTTTTAGAAACAAACCACAGAAATGCAGTAAATTGTGCCGTGGGAAGGAGGGCGGCTTCACCATAGGCTCCGTTTCAGACAAGACGACATCCTGAACATATGCTGTGCGTACATCTGCAAATCATGAGAGGCAAATTATCTACAAATGTTGCTGGTGATGGTGCAACTTGGCCCACAATCACTCCGCTCCAGCTGTAAAATCCTCCCAGCTGAGTGCTTCTTTCAGCTGAGTGTTGCAAACTAATGGGATGAGATGAGGTAACTGATTTGGATACAACATCATAACAACAATGACAAGACAGTTAAACATCTGGGAACCGCAACATAAATTCTACACACAGAGGCGGGCTCAGTGTTGAAAGTGAATTTACGGTGGTGAGGAGGAGGCAGGACAGCTCACACACAACATGTATGTATGTATGAACAAATCAAAACCACAGTCTGACAACACCCAGCAGACAGCCTTCAACTGCTCTTAAAGCCAACACGCTCAGACACTCACGGCACCTGAAGCCTCTCACTCACAGCCTGATATTTGTTCATTTACAAAAATATTTCTCAAACTGAAACAATGATGTTTGTGCCAGAGCAGGACAGAAATGGAAATGACATCAGAGTCATCACCGTTAAGAAAAAGAAGGACACAGGAAGAAGTCCTTTTATGGAAGTTTGGGCAGAACAATTCATGTTCTTTAACTTTTCTCCACATGTTTTTTACAACATAATAGCAGACTGCATCAACGCTCTTCGCTCCAGCGCTGGCATCCGAACCTAAACATAGAATTTACAAGCTTTATGGGCCGATCCTACATAACTTGTGTTAGTGGCGTCCTTATTGTGGCATCTCGGTTTTAAGAACAACTGCTGCAAAAACAACAACTTTCTCTTTTGTGAGCTTTGATGTTTTATCTTGTTGTACATCAGTCACAAAATATGGAGAAGACTGTAACGCTGCATTCACATGGAATCAGGCGGATGGTAAACCGGATGTCATGTTAGTGGACGAGAGAAGGATGGTAAAACTTGGCAAGGCCGGCAGAGAATACCGTCCACAGCAAAGGTAGATGGAAATGCCATCTAAAGTTAAGATATTTTAACTTCACCAGCCACGAATACTCAGCCGGATGTGATGTAGTTCCAAAACAGAAAAGAAAACATGGCTGAACTCGACAACGAAAAGCTAGTGCTTTTGGTGCAGCAGCACCCAGAATTAAATGACCAAACTTTAAAAGCCTCCCGTGATGCTTCCAAGAAGACATACATATGGGACGCAATTAGCGCAGAGAGCTGGGTGGAATACCAGGTACATAATATGAAATGTTATGAATTGCTTTATTAGCTTAGCGAGCTATCTGGAGTCTGTGGCAGACACGTACGGTTCCTCATCTCCCAGCAACAACAGTAACATGAATTTAAGAAGCTTTTTCTCATTCACAGTGTGGTAAAATCGCCATATCAACAATCACGTGTCATGAGTCACGTGTGTCTCGTTTTGCCATCGTCCTGTTTCATCCAGCAGACGTCTCCCATCTGCTGTCTTCCTGATTCCATGTGAATGCAGCATAAACTGTCCAACCGTCAGTGGAATCAAAGCTTTTATTTGCTTTAATTTCACAGATAAGAAACAATAAATTGTGAAGACAATAAAGCCTCCACAAAAATAGCATTTCAAGTCTGCCATAGACTTGTGCTGATAATGTTAGCATGTTGTATTTGTGGGGAAAATGTGTCCAGATAAAGACAAGTGTTTGTCTGTGAATGCTGCGAGTTATAGTGAAGCTGATTTGTTTACCTGTGTTTGAAACTGTCTCTATTAAGCCATGTTTAATGTGTGCTTTGAATCATAGAAACCTCCACCGCTGACTAGTGTTGTGGAGGTGTAACTGCAGACTGACACAGACACACCACCGCACAAGTAAATGCTCACAACGGCGTAGCCTCTGCATTGAGCTAACGCACAAGACCCTGAGATATTTGAACAGCCTTGCTTGCGGCAGCAACTCTGTCCGAACCCAGAGGGGTCAGTCCACTGTTTTCTAGCAGAGAATCATTCACATTATTTGCAATAATGTAGATTACAAAGCCATGCGGAAATATCTCCTACCAAACCTTTGTCTTAGAGCAATACATTTCTGCTCAGGCAGATGCCCAGACTCAAAGAACGACAGAAAAAGAGCATTGGAGGAACAGGAGGAAGTGTGTGACAGACAGAGGAAGAAGATGACATGCAGAGAAGCTTCACGCAGCAGTCTGAGTGTCACTATATGTAGACTTCCTGTACGGCAAGCCGAGCCAGAGACCATTTCCTGTTAGTGACATGAGCCAAGGTCGGGGTTAGCCGCTGCTGTGGGACAGGACTGACCTCAGCTATGAACACTACCGCTGTGTGTTATTATCACATCTGCTCAGACCTCTTGGTTTTAGTTTTATATCTGAGTTCTGGTTACAGCAAGCGATGGACCTGGTGCTGTCGAGAGAAGGGGGAAATCAGTTTGATACGAGTATGATGTTTTATTATTTTTTCTTTTCTTACAAACGTTTGTCTGGCCATATATGCATGTTTAAAAAAAGTGCAGCTGTTTTTCTTTCAATTTCTTTCACACTTGTTGTCTTTCTTTAGGCTTTGGGGCCAATTTAACATAGTGGCCAAACTGTGGATTTACAACTTCAGGGTCCATCATGTGATGCCACGGGGCCCAAAAATACTTTAGACCTACATTACAAAAGAGACGTCTGTAAATTAGTGGGGACATTTTTTTGAGCATCACAACCCTTGCAAAATGACTTTTATTTGACATTTTATCCCAACTCAAGTTAGTGGAGGGCAGAATAACTTCATGAGGATTTTCCCTGCCCCCAGGTGGCCCAATGTGAGACCGTTTCAGTGATTTGGTGAGTGGCTGTTCTCATAAACTGTTGGTACGTTTTCCTACAAGAAGTAATGCATCCAAATTTGTACAGATCCCATTTATTTTGAAAGGCTGCGATCATGTGACAAATCCTCTGACAGCTGTAAACAAGGAAGCAGTCCCAAACAGTCTTGGAAGGAAGCAGGTTGGGGTGATGGATGGGTCATGAAAAACGAAGACTTTCCCCCAGGACTTGCCTCAGGAGGTGTGTTCGGAAGCATGTGAGTCATTTTAAGGAACGTCCTCACTGTGTTTCTTCTCCTAAACCTAACCATCGTAACATCATGTTAATTATGGAGCTGTACGTTAAGTATCTAACATCATTTGTGGGGTGCAAAGGCCCCCTCGCTACTGCTTAAGCCCGGTTTAGGCCAAAGATTCACGACGTAACAAGTTGCAGCGGCCAGTCTGAGCTCGACTCAAGCCGACTGATGGTGTCACCTGCAACTCAGCTGGTCAAATCACAGACAGCTGGTTTTAGAACGTAAAACATGTCACCTGTTTCAACAGCCAATCAGCTCGTAGTGAAATCAAGTCAAAATGACCGCAGACGGCGTGTTCACTTGCTGCAGCAGGTGCTCCGTCCCCGCTGAGCCTTCTGTTTCTGTCTTCAATCGCCGCTGCTGCTCGCTGTATGTGTTTATGAGTCTTATGGGACGCAAACACCGCACTCTCGGGTAAAAAGTTGATGTTTGTTGGACCCATACACCACCCCTCCCACCTGCCCCAGTTGGACTTTTGCCGCCTTAACTTTCGTCCTTGTCCAGCCGCGTTCCCCCCTGATGCCACCGGGCACTGGCCACGTATCATGCAGACGTTAAAGGACGCCTTTTTATGGTTTCTGACGCCACAAGTCACTGCCTGAGTGCCAGATTTCTACGACTTCAGAGTGAGACCTGGCTCCTACAAACAGTCTCACCAGGACCACATTTTGCTATGATCACACACACACACACACACACACACACACACACACACACACACACAAACACACAATCTCCGTCTATTTAAAACTGCATGTATTTTTATTACCAGCAGCAACAATACATGCAGTTTTAAATAGACGGAGACCCCTTTCACCAGCCAGTGGTCCAATAATGCAACATTATAAGGTTACAGCATTTGTTTGGGTTTGCAACAGGGCACCATTTGCTGTTTCAGTGGTTTCATGAATGGACTCAGTTGTCTCCAGCAAACCTTAATCTGGCTAGAAAAGCTTACTGGCAGTGAGAAATTTGGTGCAGAAAAGGATTTCTTTTGGGATATGCTCTGTTTTTAAATGAGATTTGGTTTGGAAGCACAAACCGGCCCGTCAGCAGGGTCTTGTTCTAATCAATGACTTATTTGCAAAACACAAAAATGCTCCAAAGGAGATGCTTGAACAGACATGTTATGAGGCCACATTTGGGACTTTACACACAGGGACTGTCATTGGAACGTATCAGTTTGATTGATGAATCACGTTTGAGTGATTACCTCTGTGCAGCGTAGTGTTTTTCCACAGATAAGCCTGAGTCTAACCACCACACATTAAAATGCAAATCTATGCACAGTGAGATACCAGCGTGTCCCTCGTAGCCTGATAGCATGAGTAAACACAGATTCATTATTCTGGCATGAAACGCCGAGCATTGGAGACACGCCACCATCAGCCGGCAGCTAAACACACCAGCTGCCCCGTCTGTGTGTGTTGTACTGACACAGAGCGGCATGAACACACACACACTGTACACAGTGGAGTAGCAGGAGATAAGAGGTTACAGAAATGAGTCCCACGACTGAATGGGATGAAATCGGTGAGGAGAGTGAATGAATATATGTCTCACCTTCCTTAATGGCACAGCTGAGATACCCCCGAGCAATCCTCAGGTGACTTTCCACACACAGGTCACAACATAAATACAGAGTTGAAAAGAGCAAATGACACGACACGAAACTCAGCTGGCCTCATGTCGGAGTGTGTGTTTGTCATCAAAGCTGTGAAACCACGGCCAGCAGAGATGTGTGAAACTGCAGCGCAGCAGTTCAGAGGATCACACAGCCTGTCATTATCAGATTATTGTCTCCAGTGACAGTAGAAATTATACCTCAAAGCTTCCATGAAAGAATACTTGTTGTCAGTATCCAAACCACTGTTATCCAGCACAGCAAAGTGGTAACTTTGACTAAGACCCTGAGCCGGAGCCACAGGCGGGGATGACTCAGTGTTTCTCTGGCCGCCTCTTTAACTCAGGAGTGGGAGCAGTTGTAAAATATCATATTTCATTTTTTGAAAAGCACACCTCTGTTGGTTACAGTAAATTATTAAAAGTTTGATTCACTGCCACCTCCCTGCTCCCGCTGAAGATATATTGCATTAGCTCATTATTTCCAGTTGCTGTTAGTAAGCTGTGAAAAGTTTACTCCACTGAAGGTCCTGGTTTAGTGTCAAACACTAACCTCCTGTGGGCTTGTGAAGGTGGCAAACTGAAAAACAAGCTGCTGGCGTTTGTGAAGAAATGAGCTACAAACTTTTGAGAGACTATTTCAAACTCGAAACAAATATTTCCTGAGGCGTATTCCTTTAACTCAACTGTGTTCAAGCTTCTTAATCCACTGAAACAAATTTCAGCTCCAGATGCCGAAGTGCAGGACACGCCGCAAAAACTAGGCTGACTGATGCTCACCGACGGCCCAACTTTGGTCGACGGCCGACCATTGGCTTGGTGTGTCAGGGCCGTTAAATGTGGGCGGGGTTGTTGTCACTCACTGTTCCATCCAGCACTCACTGTATTTCCTCATCAGCGGTGACACAGATGGAAGTCTGCCCCCCGTTTATCATCAACAGAACGAGGCTGCACGCCGACAGATCCATTGTCTTTTGGCAATATTCTGAAAATTCGGTTAGAATTTGCACCACATTTGGATAAAAACCAGACTATTCAGCAGTAGCAGCTGTTTCCAGCTCTGGAGAAAAAAAAACACCACCCAGCACCAAACTACTGAAAATCAAAGTTAGCAGTGAGCTGGTGAACACAAAAGCGAGGAGTAGGTGGAGACCAAAGCAGCTCAAAGGAGGGTGGATATTGGACTCATGTTTGTTTGTTGGCGTGAGATAAATGACTCCGAATGAATGCTGATGTTGCTTCATGTCTGCTGGATGTGTAAACATGGATTAACATGTCAAAACCCAACTGAACAACTTGTGTTGGAGTCCTGCAGGTGTCCAAAAAAACTGACTGATGGAGCTTCAACATTTCAGCAAGCTGTAAACTAAAACAAAGGCTTTAAAGGATTCCTTTAGAAACATACAAGATCTGCCCACTCATGAGTGGATCAACCAGCACGACCTTCACAAGGTAATGAAGATATAAACACTTGAACACAGCAGTGAGAGCTAATGTCATGTTTTACTTCCATCTTGAGCAGGGGCACCAGTGGGAGTGGGTGACTGGGAATGTGGTATTCCAGTGGTATTCCATTGCTCAGTGGCTCCGTTGACTTTTGGCTGAGTGTTTCCTAAAGACGTGGAGCTGGACAGGCATTCTAGCCTTGCGGGGACAAAGAGGCTCTTTCAACAGCAGTAATCCTCTGGAGGAGGAGTGGGAACGCTGCTGGCCTGCTGCTGCATACTGGACTGCAGGACCCACACTGAGGTTCACACACACTGCATGACCACAACACACCAGGCCGTTAGGCACTAGACCGATACACAGGACCAATACTGAGCTTTATTAAACAGGGGATATATTTCAAGGCTGACATTTTGTATTGTGTTTAAATCACTGCACATTATGTCACACCTGTTAGCTGACAACATAGTGAAGCAGCAATTCTTGAACCGTCTGCATTGATAAAGACCATGACCATGTGATGAAGTCGAAACCTCTGGAAAAAGCTAGTAAGAGGACCTTGGGCTGAATGGTTTCATCAAACAAAACCAGCATGTATATTGTCCACCTGCATTTAAAAAACCTGCTGTATTCTGGTGGAAGAGGAAATATGTCTGCTGTTTGGTTGTGAACAGTGGTAAACGAGGCTGATGAGACAAGTGAGACTGAACCAAAACACTTAAGTTTGCAGGCCTTGAAACCAGAACAATGAGCTGGAAGACACAAAAATAGTAATTCGCCTTATTAAAGATTAAAGACCTTTCGCTGAGCCCACCACATTATCATATTTTTGGAGAAATGAAGCAGTGATTCCAGAGAGAAGCAGACAGAGGGGTCTACAGTCTGTGTTCGAAGGATATATCCAGGATGTCAAACTGACTCAAAACCAACAACTGGATTTCAGCGATTTCAGAATGAGACCAGCGGCCTGCACTATGAAGACAGTTCAACTTACCCAGGGTATCTCATCGTTATCTGGTTTCACTAACCTGTCACATTGTCCGTCTGGATAACCGGTACTACAAAGCTGGTTATTAACGAGTTCAGTCAACTCTGGGTTTTGCTATCCAGCCACGAGCACGTTCATGTGAAAGAGGCAGCGGTGTTACTCATGAACAACAACATCAGAACCATTAATGAAGTTGCCGTCTTCACGTGACGTGAGATCAAATGGTAATGAAAGTGTCTGCGACTGTCAGACAGTGTGGCATGAGATGTAGATGTTAATCTGTAATCTTACGAAAAATCTAGTATTGAGTATTATTCATCTACGGATTTTCGTCCATGGATACTTTTTTCTTCAGTGATCTGATTGGTCAGAGGTCGAGGTGTTGACAGGCTGTGATCTGGTGCAGGTTAGTTGCTCAGCATTAGTTGCCATGGTAAAAAGAGAACCAGCTTTGTACTGTAGTACTGAAATCCAGAGTTAACCCTGAAGTTATCTTGCCAACTCCAAATCCTGCTTCGTAGTACAGGCCTCAGTCTTCACACAGATTTATTCAGCCAACTTTGAATTTAGTTATGGCAGCGATTAATTAGAAATAAAAAGAAGTGCAAACAAAACCAGACTTTTTGAGGCGTCTTCATGTAGCTGACCAACAGATAAGTTTAACCCTCAGATGCCACCAACATGCGTAACTCTAAGAACAGGTTCACTAATCAGGCCACATCATCTGTTTGTCGCCAAAACAAACTGGCCGCATGTTTCTGTGCGACTGTCCCTCCACCCTGAAGGAGGAGCTTTAACTTCAACATACAGCAGCCATCTATACACCCACAGTGTCACTCACCCTCCTCTTCCTCTTCTCCTCAGCCTGATGCTCTCCTTCCTTACGGTCAGCTCAACAGTAAACCTTTAAAGTCCACCCAGAGTCCATTTTCTGATCCCGCCACAGTCCACTCAGCTCAGTCGTATGTAGAAATGAACATTGTTGGTGGTAAACTATGAAAGAAGGGAGTGACGGGGAGGAGGTGGAGATGGGGGAGGGAAGGGAAGTGAAGGCGAGAGGAGGGGAGGCTGGAGGCAGCGTGGGATATCCCTTTGAGTCATGGAAACTGATCCAAAGAGCAGCCAAACAGCCCTCTGTGTGTCTTTGTATTGTCCTGTCATTCAGCCTCATTACACTGTGAGGACATTCAACAGCTTCTGGAAACACTTACTGTACTTCCTCACGGAAAACATGCATAATGCCATTACTGAATACACACGTTCTCTGTGTTCACCGCTCAGTATGATGGAGGAGTTCACCTCATGCTCTTCTCTTGGGTCAGAATTTCCTCTTATACACAATGGTTTTGTGTTATGTATGAATTTTTACTGAAGTCCTGACAGGTAGGCAAGAAAACAGCTCTGTGAAAACAAGTGAAAGCTATCTGTATGTTTTTCAGGATCATTTTTCTGAGAGTTTTTTTTTTTTTTTCAGCCCTAAAACCGGTAGAAAAAAAATAATTTAACTTGTTTTCACACATGAAAAAAAAAAAATTTTCCTGGGGAAAAAATCAGTCTTCAGAGATAAAAAAAAAATAAGAACAGGAATAATGATAATGATAATTATAATAATAATAAATATAAAAAATAAATAATAAAAAAATATATTTTTTCGAAAATAACAAAAAAAACTTGATCCACAGCAAATGATGAACAAATGATCCTGGAAAAAAATCGCTTGTCTTCAGAAATTCAATAAATAATGAAATAAATAATGAAATAAATAGAAAAAAAAAACTCAGAACAATAATCCTGAAAAAAAACACCTGTCTTCACAGATTAAATAAATAAATAAATAAACTGAGAAAAGAAAAAAATATCCTGAAGAAAAAAATGGCATGTCTTTAAGCAATTAAAAAAGCAAACAACAACAACAACAACAACAACAACAAAAACTTAGAAAAATGATCCTGAGAAAAAAATCACTTGTTTTGGGGGATTAGAAAAAATAAATAAATAAATAAATAGATAAATACATAAACTAAAAATGGAATGACTAAAATGATCCTGGCAAAAAAAAAAATGAAAAAAGATCACTTGTTTTTGGATGAACTAAACAAATAAACAAATAAATAAAAATAAACTTAGAAAAAATATATCTTGGAAAGAAATAACCTGTTTTTACAAATGAAAATTTACAAAAATAAACCTGTTGTCACAGATCTCATGTGGCTTTCACTTTGCATGTCCAATTAAGGTTGCATTTGAATATATTTATTTATTTACAATCACATTTTCTATTTTTATTCTGTTTTCTTGAGTGTGTTTTACTGTATTTTGTAACGTCCCTGAATGGATCATTGAATTTTTCTTTTTATAGCTTCAGACACGACTGTTAACATCATAGTGAATCAGTGTGTGTGTGTGTGTGTGTCCAAATAGGCCAGGTGAACACGAGGAGCAGCAGCCAAAACACCATGAGCTCATCCTTAACCAGACTGCTTCCCCTCTGCCAAATCCTTTGTTACCATGGCAACTCCGCAGGGAAAACACTGTGTGTACTTGTCTTTGTGTACGTGTGTGTGTGTGTGTCGGCTGCTGCAGTGTGTTCTTTACAGTTGGTTAGACATTGTAAAACATCATATTAGGAGCCGACAGTGTCTCAGCGAGTCGTTATGTCGGAGCGTGAGAGGGGAAAAGCTCTTTGAGAGAAGGAGGTGAAGTGAAGTGAGGTGAGCAGTCTGAGAATGATTATGTCTTTGTTTTGGGATGAATCGCTGGCCTGAAGGCACGCGGCACATGAAAGACAAAGACAATGAAGGGAGGAAATGATGGGGGAGGAAAAAGAAAGGCAGAGAAATCTGCAGAGGTCATATCCCAGTCTGCAGATGACATGCATTCTGATGGCTGGCTGCCTGTGTGTGTGTGTGTGTGTGTGTGTGTGTGTGTGTGTGTGTGTGTGTGTGTGTGTGTGTGTGTGAGCTGTACATGCTGCAGCTGTTTGAGAGGCAGCAGACTGGAGATTGTACAGCTGTTGATGTGAATAACAAAATGTGTGTCATGACCTACAGTAACCTCTCCTGTTTATATATGGTGCTCATCCTCACTGCATCTTCCTCACAGTAACACCTTTGTAGTGTTTGAAGGGGCGGGGGGGGGGGGGGGGTAGTCAGTAAATTGGCAGTGGTTGTCGTAAAGTTAAAGCAGTAAAGCTACAGGCTGTAAAACCAAAACAGTGAGCTGAAAGACACTAAAACTCCCCGTAAAGCCGAGGAGAACTGAGTCTGGTGATAACTCCCACTATGAGCAATGCCTTGCTCATAAGTCCTTTGTTTCTTTGTTAATATTAAAGTATTGACTAGTGCAGCTTTAGCGTCTTTACAACTGAAACATCATCAATGATTCTTTGTTGCACAGGAAAACTGTGCGCGCACAACTGCAGGTATGGTAGTCAGTCTGTAAACTGAATATTAAAAGACGGTTGGGGTCGTGATTACAACCTTTACTTGCAGCTACTGAGATATTTAACCTGGCCTCACTCATACCAGCACACATAAGGTTGAACAAATGTCCAGTTCTTAATTTTTCACCCACAACAGAGCACCAACTTTCAGCACGTCAAACACGCTTCGGCGCCACAGCAGTCAAAAACCATTTGCTCTTCCGGGGTCAAAAACCTGACGGCAACAATGTCCTTCCCACCTTCCTGCCACCCAGTACACACACACACACACACACACACACACACACACACACACACACACACACACACAATTAATGTCTGGTAAGGTAAAGGGCACATTTGGCTCTTACATTGGGTTTGTTTTAGATTCGGTCTGATTGCCTCGTCTGACTTCTTGCTCGATGTGTTGCAGAGTTTCCAGATATCAGCAATCAACTTGGTGAGTGTCGCTTTTAGTGAAAGAAACTATGGCAGAATTTTAAAAGGTGTATCATGCAGTAAAGGCGGCTGTTGATCAGGAGGTAGCATGGTCATCAGTGGTTTGATCCCTGGTGTTTTTTGGCAAGATGCTGAACCCCAAATTGCTCCAAATCGCTCAGTACGTTTACATGCACAGCTAAGTGGAGCTACAGTTACAGCTCGACCAGGCCATTTAATTGGACGACTGTCTTTGTCGCAGTATACAAGCACAGGAAGGGAATCAATTTATTGACCGAAGTATGTCTGACTCTGCTACGATAGGTGGAGATATGCCTCCTTTCAGCTTGTTAGTATTGGACCTTTTTCCTGTTGACCTATTACATCACAGACCAAACAATCCACAAGTTAGCTACAGTTAGCTAGCTGCTAACTGGTACCATGGTGGACAACTTTACAGTCCTGCACATTTTGTGCATCCACAGAGTCACAGCTCTGGATGCAGATTTCTCCATGTTGTTACCAGCTTCTTCTTCTGTTAAACATTTAATGCTATTCGACGGAAACTGTGGAGCATGCTCAGAGCGCCTCGGCCAGTTTGGGGAGGAGATGAAGTGATGACATTTTAAATCCAAAAATTCAAAGGTCAGCTTCACACTTAACCAAACACTTTTCTGGAACAGAAGAGGAGACAAGTTCTGCACGTCCAACTGATAGGAGCTGGTACATGTTGGACGGATTACATATGTCGTCTGTAGAAACGCCTTGGGGTCTCCCAGGAGGAGCTGGTAAACGTGGCTTTGCTCAGCCTGCTGCCCCCGCGACCCAACGTGGTTGAAAATGGATGGATGGATGAATATTTTTGGTTCTTATCATTGTTTTAATCATTTGAAGGCCTACCATATGACTCATACAGAGCGCCTTCATCAGGCCAGTGAGTGTATTCTTGTAATTTCCAGCATGCATCATCACAGCAGATCATGCCCCGAGGTTTCCTCTTTATTATATTTCTTTTATCCGAGATATTAAATTGTTTCAAACTTTAATAACCGCACACCCATCAGGCTGATTATTGTTCACACTGCAGCTCAGTGCAGAGACGTTCTCTTCATCATTCCTCCAGTTTTTGCTGAACTCAGTCAATCAGTGTCACGCTGAATGAAAATGGACACGAGCCAATCAGTAGTTTACACCCACTCCAGTTTACACACGGAGGTCAATCACCACTCGAGCTGTTCCAGACTGATTAATAATCACCATCCAGACCCTGGTGTTGTCGCTGAGCGGCTCTGATGCAAATTGCCTGCGTGTAATGATGCTCAGACTCCTACTCCAAATTTATATCCAACAACTGCCAGCATCTGCTAATTTTCCCTCCATAAATGCTCTCATTTCCCATGGCTCTTACACTAAGCAGCCATGATGCACTGAAATTACAGGCTTGTTACAGTCCTCTGCTGGTGAACATCCTGCAAGGCTGCCTCTCTCCAGGAAAAAAAAACGAGACAGCCAGATCACATTCAAGGTCACCCATATCGCTAACAGCAGAAGTGGAACAACCAGAGCACCCAGCGGAGGCATTAAGACCCAACACAGGGAGCCAGGAGGAGAATGGGACTGGATGGATTCTGGGTGTGGGGCTGAGGGTGACGGGGTGGTGGTGGTGGTGGTGGTGGTGGTGGGGGGGCAGATAGAGTGCCTCTGTGCTGGCCTGATTATGCTCTCAACAGAATGAGTTCACATAACAAAGGATTTATTATCACTAGCTGGAGAGTTGCTGCAGTCTGGGAACTCTGCACAGCCGTTTTCTCTGCCAGGCGCCCGAAAAATGTGGCCCAGCTCTGCTTTGGTCGGGAGGTTCAAACAACAGCCATCCCTGTGTGGGTCGCTCTCGCGCTCGGCCTATAAAGCAGCCAGTGTTTGGGAGGGTGGGAAGGCTGAGAGAGTAATGTGGCAGTAAGAGCGCCGCCTCTCACAGGCTTAATGTTTTACCCTCCATCTCTAACGTCTTCACTCAGGTACAGCAACACTGTCCATCTGTGCTCAGGGGTTACTCCAGGTCAAAGTAACTGAATATTTAACAGGATTACGATTATGATTTGGATTCTTTAAAATGAGACTTGGTTTCAAGGTTCAGTGTGTAGGAATATAATAGAATATAATAAGATTGTTTTCTTCAGTGTATAGTCACCTGAAAATAAGTGTTTTTGAAAGGGAGTGAGCCCTCATCTAAAGACATCAGCATGTTGCACTGCCATGTTTCTACAGAAGCCCACAACGGACAATTCAAACACTACTACTAAGGCTGCCCCCTAAAAGTCGACCAAACATAAGTCGACTAGAAAGGTCATTAGTCATTTCATTGGTCGCTTAGTCGCAGAAAAAAAACCCTGAAACTCTATCAGGAGCTGCGCCTGGTCAAAATAAATCCAAACCGTTTCACCTGGCTGCAGTTGAAATTTATATTAATAAGGGATAATTAAATCTAATCACCAGAATAACAGTGAGCATTGCATGTCTCAAAGCACAGATTTATTCCATTTGACTTTTGACATCTACATATGGCACGCTAGGACTCCTGGGCGTGTCTGTAGCTGACGTTCTGGGACGCCATGTCAATTTGCACTTGATCCATTGTTAATATTAAACTAGAGACAGTCTTGTGATGAGATCACTCCAGCTGCAATACAGCAATCTGCAACTGACAGCAGAGAGTGGGGGGCTAATGGCTTTTCCCTGCTTCATACCCTCCTACGTCCTGTGTGACATCCATCTCCAAACGCTGCCTTCACAGTGATCTTATCTACACACCTGCACCTGCATCATGCACAGTTACACACTGATAAATATGTGTTTATGTTTGTCCAAATCATGGACTGCATAAATAATGTACGTAGCTACAGTGACGTCACTCTTTGGTTTGTGGACTGCAGTTTAAAAGCCTTGAGTTCGGCATTTCGGCAGTAGCCATCTTGGTTTTTGGAGCCAGATGTTTCTATATTTGGCTGTTTTTGGCACATTCTCATTGGCTTGACTTTTCAGCCTCGCAGGTTCCTGCTCAGTCCAAACAGACAAACAGACATGCCAAAGCACAAAACAGCTTCTCTAAAGGTTCAAACAACTGTACGGATCTGTCAGACACATTCTGCCACGATGACACACACACACACACTCACAAAGTGAAAAAAAATACCAGCCGTCCCAGAGCTGTTGCAGCTGGTAAATATTGATTAGAGCAGCTTTAAAATGAACTGACTCAGCTCTGCATGTGATCCAACACGCTGGCCGGCCAAATGTCTCAGGCTTTACAGTGAGCAGGCTCCACCTGACAAGCTCGGCCAGACTGGTTGTGTCTGCTGCTGATAGGCAAAGGACACACTAAACTTCCAGAGATGGAAACATCCACAAGATTCCATACAGGACAAAGACAATGTTAACTTTCTACTGACTGACCTGGGATGAAGGCAGTGGTAGCAAACAGCAGGGTTTTCATTAGGGTTGTCAGTAAGGTTTTTGCTGAGTGAATTCCAGAGGTGGAGGAAGTACTCAGACCCTTTACTTGAGGTAAAGTACCAACACCACGCTGTAAAAATACGTTGATGCGAGTTAAAGTCCTGCGCTCAAAACCTTACTGAAGTAAAAGTATGTAAGTATAATCAGCAACATGTACTGAGAATATAAAAAGTAAAAGAATTTTCAACAAGACATCGGGACATTTAGGTGACGTCTTTTCTGTCGTCAACACAAGGTAATACTAATGAAGAGATCATTTAGAAGACGTTATTCTGGCGACAAAACCAGGTATTTTTAACGAGATGTTGGGATGTTTAGTTTCTGTCATTGTGTTGACAAAATCAGGTATTTTCAATGAGACATTTCTTGGGGCCAAATCGAATCATTTTAAGGAGATGTTGGGACATTTAGCAGCTTTTATTTTGTCAAAAAAATTAGGTACTCTAAATGAGACTTTGAGACATTGAGCAGGCGGTTTTTTTGGTGACAAAATCAGGTATTTTAACGAGACATGGACATTTAACAGCTGTGTGTCTGTCACTAAAACCAGGTATGTTTAATGATTCGTTGGGACATTTAGCAGACATTTTTCTGTTGACAAAATCACGTATTTTTAACAAGACATTGGGATGTTTAGTTTCAGTTATTGTGTTGACAAAATCTGGTATTTTCAATGAGACGTTTCTTGGGGCCAAGCAGATCATTTTAACAAGATGTTGGGACATTTAGAAGATGTTTTTCTGGTGACAAAACCAGGTAGTTTTAACACAATGTCAGGACATTTAACCGCTTTTATTTAGTCAAAAAATGAGGTACTTTAAATGAGACTTTGAGACATTTAGCAGATGTTTTCCTGGGGACAAAATCAGGTATTTTTAACGAGACATCGGGATGTTTAGTTTCTGTTATTGTGTTGACAAAATCAGGCATTTTCAATGAGACGTTTTTTTGGGGCCAAATCGGATCATTTTAAGGAGATGCTGGGACATTTAGAAGATGTTTTTCTGGCAACAAAACCAGGAATTTTTAACGAGTTGTTGGGACATTTCGCAGCTTTTATTTTGTCAAAACATTAGGTACTTTAAATGAGACTTTGAGACATTTAACAGCTGTGTATCTGACAACATTTGGTATTTTTAACGGGACGTTGGGGTATTTGGCGGACATTCTGTTAATAAAACCAGGTATGTTTAATGATTCGTTGGGACATTTAGCAGATATTTTTCTGGCGACAAATTTTTTTTAACGAGATGTCGGACAATTAGCAGATGTTCTATTAACAAAACCAGACATTTTTAACAAGGCGCCGCAACATTTAACAGCTGTTTCTCACAACAAAAGCAGGTATTTGAACCAAAAAACAAACAAACACAAATCTTAATTCGAATGGGAACTAGTAACTAAAGCTGTGAAATAAATGTCTCTATCTTTAAGATGTGGTGGAGTAGAGGCAGACAGTGGCATAAAATGGAAACACTAAATTATATTATCAGAACCTCAAATTTGTACTTAAGTAAAGTTCATCACATTCCACTGCCGGTGCATTCTTGGATTATCATAGTAAAAACATACAACACACATGTGGGTACCAACCATGGAGCCAATCAAAACTACAAACCATGAAGCTCATGAAAACACTTTGGGATATACGTCATTGAGTCACTGATAGTCGTGCTCATGCTTATCATACTGTGTCAAACCACTGGAAAAGTCACAAACTGTCACTCAAACTTGGGGAAAAAACCCAAATACAATAATATCAGGAAATTCTATTATCCAAACTCTTCTTTTACGTCATGCGGCGCCACTGTAATGACATCAAAACTTAAAGATAACTTTCAAATCTGTGACAATGTTAAGATATTATCGGTCATAAATGGATCACAGAAACTCCTTTTGTTGCTTTTAACCAGATTATTTGGAGATTTTGTGACATTTGGTTCTTTCTGACATCATACGTGGCTTCAAAACTGCAAGTGCACAAGATAAATGTGATTACAGCAACATATCAGAGGTATAATTTGCAATTCAGGACATAAAAGCTCTTCACTGCTTTGAAACCTGACTGCACTCTAACCACAAAAAAGGAAAGAGAAGAAGATGTTACAGCAGCTTTGTGATCAAACCTGCCAACTGACAGACACCTGCACACACACACACACACATTCACAAACAGCATCTTTAACTCTGTGTGAAAACAGCCGTCGGCCTTTTATCTTAAAACTGTGAAGCTTCTACTTTACCTGCCGGAGTGGTGGGCGTGTGTGTTGGGTGGGGCGGTCCAGTAACACCACAGGACTGAACAAACACACTGCTGCTGCTCATAAAGTCAGAACGGGAGCGTGAACTGCTGCTGCTGCTGTCACCAAACTCCAAAACACAAAGACAGAGACAAAAGTCTGACTGTGATCCCAAAGAGGAAGCTCCTTTCTTTGTTGTGTCCTCTCTCTGCTGCCGTCAGGGTCTCTCACTCACTGCCTCTCCTCGACACACACACACACACACATACACACACACACTGTCTCTCGCTGTCATAACACACACTGGGCTAAAGCCATGTGGCTGCTGACACACACACTGTCTGGCTGCTGCTGGCCCCTCCCTCTCACTCTCTCTTGACTCACATGCTCACACTCTCTCTCTCTCACTCACACACACACACACACACACACACACCCTGTCTCTCTACGGGTTTTCCTGTCCGGTCAGCCTCGCCCCCAACAGGCGGACACAAGGCGCTCATTCTTTTGGATAAAGAAATGCAGTGTTGTTCATAAAACCTGCAGAAATGTTCACCGGACTCGAAGGTAAACAAGGTGGTGAAAGAGAGTGGAGCACAGTGAGGGGGCAGCCGGCCATTTATTCTCTCACACTGGATCTACTGTTACTCTGAGACACATGCTCACCTCTCAGCGCCGAGTGGACACTACACAGCTCTAATCTAATGAACGTGCTTCAGGTTATTCTCCTGAACGACTTAAAGACATGTTTGAATTTAGTGTTAAACTCTTCAACTGTCTGCACAAGACAAAGACAGCTAGGGACAAAATTATACCACAATGCATATAGTAATGCAAGCTAACAGCACAACAGAGCAACTTTTCATGCCACTATCTCTGCTGGAGAAACATGGATGGACCCAATTTGGGTGCCCAGAAACTCACTTGAAAACGAGGACAGGTGCCTACAAAATATCCACATTTGATGCCTAAAAAGCCGCTGGAAAAACAGCAAGAGGCTGCTACGAAACACCTCGATGTGATGCCTTAAAAGCAGCTGGAAACACGGGGATGATTCTCTAGATTCCTACACTCATGTCATGACTGGGATCTGCAAATGTATGTGGAGCTCTGTCTGCTTGAAGTGTTTTCTCTGCCCTGAGCCAAAGCCGTTTGAAAATAAGGACAGGTCACTACAAAACACCCGCATCTGGTGCCTAAAACAGTGACAGGTCACTACAAAATGCCCACATTTAGTTCCCTTAAACGCCACTTGAAAAACAGTGATCAGTCACCATTAAGACCCCGGATCTGGTGCCTAAAAAACTACTTGAATACTAAGACTGCTCACTACGAAACACCCACTTTTGGTGTCTAAAAAGCCATTGAAAAACAGTGACAGGTTGCTACAAAACACCCACATTTGATGCCGCTAAAAAAACAGCAACTGGCAGCAACTACAGAAAATGCATAGTTGGTGCCTTAAAAGCTGCTGGGAAAAACAGTGACAGATTGCTACAAAATGCCTACTTTTGGTCTCTAAAATGCCAATGGAAAAACAAAGACAGGTCGCTACAAAACATCCACATTTGGTGCCTAAAATGCCACTTGAAAAACAGAAACAGCTCACTACAAAACCCCAACATTTAGTTTTCTTAAAAGCCGCTTGAAAAACAGTGACAGGTTGCTATGAAACATCCACGTCTGGTGCCTAAAAAGCAGCTGGAAGCACAGCAATGACACTTGATAATCAGTTTGTCACATTGTCTTCCGGTCACAGGGCTCTTCTAATACAATTCCATCAGTAACAACATACAACCTTCAATGAGATCAATAAAAGGCTTGAATCAATAAAACATGTGCCAAACACGCACAGACAGATGGCTACTAGTAACACGGACATACTGAACTCTACTTCAAGGGAAGAACAGCATTCTTCCAAAAGATATTTCCTTCATTTGGGGTTTGGATGATGGTGGTGGAGATTACTGCTGAACACATCACTCTAAAATTGCCCAGTTGGATTAAGATTTGTTGACTGTGAAGGATATTGCATGTGATTTTTATCACTTCCATACTCATCAAATTAAATTAATGGACTCCTTGTGTCCTGTATGAAGCATCTGCCTCTGTCTTTGTCCACTTTATTATGCTTATTCTTTTAATTCGCCACATGTCTGTTGGTCGTCATTAGACTGAGCAGTGCTGACGAGAGAGGAACTGCAGGTTGAGTCCTGACTTGGCGAACTGACAGCATGCCACAGAAAATAAGTTCTGGTTTGTTCCAGCATGTTGTTGCCAGAGAACGTGTACAGGTTTTGATGCATGGAGGTCAGCGGAGACAGAGATGTGTTGCAGCTACCAGATGGTGGACGTTGTACTAACTGGCCCACTCTGCCCCGACAGTGACCACTGTGCCTGCTCTCTGCTGGAGAAAGTCTTCATAAATAGAAAACAAATGTCCAGACGGAGTCACAAACAAGACTGAGGTCACACAAATATGGACGTGTCCACCCACAACGTACCAGAACATACTCTGGCGTCTGAGCCATGTTTGTTGTGGTGCGGAGTTATGCATGCACAGAAATTAAATAATTCTGTAAGGCTGTAACATTTTTTACACGGCTTGAAATAGAGTCACAGTAAAGCTGTGTTTCTGTTTTTCTCTGCGACAGCACAGCTGTGGAGAGCTGAACCAGTGCAGACTGACACCAGCGCTGAATAGCTGGTGGTTCCTCTCTGACCAAACTGGTCATCAACCTAGCGTCTCCGCTGTGATATCACTGAGCCCACATTCCAGCTGAAACCACAGTGAGCATCTGTGTGAATCTATTGTTCAGCACATGCCTCCATTTCCTGGTCTGGAAAAGCTTCATATTGACTTATATGACAAACTGCACATGCCTGACATTCCTGTACGGCTGGGTGGGATTTATCAAGATTTATATGAGGTACGCTCATCATATGTCGGCCTAAATAACACAGCTGCACTGTGACAGAGAAAAACAACCCAACCAAACTGGCTGAGGCGTCTTCAACCGGTTTATCCAAATGAAACTCTGATGCTGGTTGCGGCAGCTGGTGGGAAACCTTCTCTGCAGACACTGAGAGTTGCACACAACACAACTGCTGTAATATATCAGTGTGGGATGATAGGAGTGTTAATCACCACTGAGCGGCTTTCAGAACTCCTCTTCTTGCTCATTCCCAATTCACCTCCCACCATGACCACCTACCCACATTTTTAACTGCTCAGCAATGTTACAACAACGCATGATGGTCTGTTCTCAAGCAGATCGCTTTGTATGTACTCCTTCGTAACTAGAACCATTGTGATGGCTGTAAGCAGCCAACTCACACTTCTCTGTTGGAAATAAGCATAATTTTGCATCTTACTGTTTGTGCTGCAAATATAGCACACGGTTATCAGAGCTGTTTTGCTAAAGTAAAGCTGCCTGCTAGAAATACAGCTGATGATTTGGAGCCAAAACATTAAGGACCCCTCTGACTTCTATAAAACAAATTTGACAGGGTGCTTTCACACCTGCCCTGTTTGGTTCGGTTCACTTAAACTCAACTTCGCTTGCCCCCTCAGTGCAGTTCGTTTGGGCAGGTGTGAACACAGCAATCACACTCAGGTGTGCACCAAAACAGCCAGACCTTCTTGAAGAGGTGGTCTCGGTCCAGAATCATATAAAAACTGACATCTACAATATCAGGGAAACTCAGAATCTGCTCAAAATACATCCAAACCATTTATTCTACACAAAACTCCTGCAGCTACTTTGGGTTATCTGTACAGTTTCTGTACATGTTCTGAACTTTATATATATCTACAAAATGTCACTGACCCAGTGACAGAAAAAAGGTTGTCCTCCACTGCTTTGACTCACTGCAGACTGGTGTGGCTGGTGAACAGTGAACACACATCACATCCCAGGATTTGGACTTATGGAGGCTCGAAATGAAAACTCGACACAATTCTCTGCCTGAGCTGAATATGTGAGAGACCGCCTTGAGGAGTTTTAAATGTGGAGTCAGCAGTTCTGGGGAAAGATAGTTAATATTGCACTGTGGAGCTCAGCATGCGCCACATTTACCATCCCTCTCACTTCCTGCTTTTCTCTTCTTAAGTGTCTTCATTCACTGTCAAGGCAGCCCCCTCGCTCTGACATAGCTCCATTTAATGCATGTACGTCCTGTTTGCTCGTGTGTGTATCTCTGGCCTGTGTGTACATGACATATGACGTGTGTGTATGATTAATAAACTATTTCTTTCTTTCTTCTTCATCTGCAGCCTCTCCACTGTCCTGTGCATGAAAAAACGCCCTCTGTTGCTGGTTTAATAGCGATGTGTCTCTGTCCAGGTCACTTTAGCCACGTTTCCACCAAACACTTCAAGTACAGCACCTTTGGAACCAACAGTAACCCTTCAGATGAAGATCCACTCATTACTAAAAGTGTGTGTCATATAAAAACTAAAGTGATGGTCAAAGTTGTCACAGTGAAATTTAAGGTGTGCTGATGGATTCTCGTCATCACCTCATGCATTGAGTAACATTACAAGTTAACGTTCCACCTTAAAAGTCGCAGTCGGCCCAGTGAATGAAGTTGATTTTTCTCAGACTCCAGCTGCTGTGAGAGGCAGCAAAACATCCTTTCATTTTAGTTACAGTTTACTAATAAAACTCTCCACAGTATGAACAGTGGTTACATGAGCCTCAAAACCAGACACAACTCAGCCCTGAGCAGAGTGACCGTCCTCTACTGACCAATCAGACTGCAGTGTTCACAGCTCCACCTTTTAGTACCAGATCTGTGTGCTAGGTGCCCCAACAGAGGGGGGACCAAACATGGGGACGGTACAGAACGCTTCCATTGGTACCATCCACAAAAAAGCGAGGCTTTAGTTTCCCTTTCACAGAGACACCTAATTTTTCAGCACACACAGCTAGAGGACCACCAATAGATACTCGCTGAATGTGACAGAAAGTGTATAGGATTAGAGTCGCTGACTGCACCTTTAAAGTGCAGTGAACGCACAAAGAGAAGCGACAAGTGCTTATAAGATCGTCTTCAACATGTCCTGTTCAGCATCTGTCTGGCTGCAGCGATGACACGGCACTGAGCCTCATATCCGTGTTGTTGCAGCAGTAAAAAGGCCCCAGACATGCAGTTGCAGTCACACGGCACGGACGAGCCTCCAGGTGAAAACAAATCACTGGGGGTCAAAGGCAAATCTGTCTTTTATGTGAACACACACACACCCTCACACTTAGCATAAACAGACGTCAGAGACAGTAAAAGCTCTCTCTGCTTTCATCTTTAATGAAAAGCATATTTGGTTCTGCTCCCCTCCTCCCCTGCACCACACCAGCACCCACGCACCCATTCAAATCCTAACGCCTTTATAGAAACATACAGCGCAGCGCTGCAGGGCTGAGCTGAGGGAAGCGCTCATTATGAACATCAAAGGCCTCGATGGGCGCTGACTTGATCCTTTGAGATGATTGGAGTATCTCACTCAGGGAACAAAAAGCTTGGACGTATCTGCGCGGGATGGAAATTCAATTACCAAGCGATTCAGGGCCGGCGGAGGGGGAGGAATGTAAAGATTTGAAGGAAATGGGTCATCTTTTTTTTTTTTTTTTTTGGCAGGATGTGTTTGCGGTTGATGGGTGGTGGATCAGACTCCCACATGTTGCCCCTGACGCCCGGGGCCGTACTGTAGGAAGCTGCAGCTCTGTTGTGGGCCTTCAATGTGCCACCAGAGAGATGCTGTATTGAACAACACTATCGCTGAGTGACTGAGTATTCCTACAATAACTTCCATGTCAATCTTCATGTCATGCTCCATCTTTCAACGCTGAGATGTTGTTCCCGTTTTTGACAATAGCCAGCAGTGGTTTATGCAGACAAAAGTCTGGGAGTGCTGCTGTTCTGAGGGATTACTGAGAGTTTAGCTTCAGGCATCGTTTCTTTATGGTGGTGTCTGAGAGAGGGAGGGAAGGGAAGCAGCAGAACACTAGTGCCATCTAGTGCTGCTCCTGCAACACTGACGGCAGCTGCACACATATTAACCATGATCGGAGTCAGCTGGATACATATTATACCTCTGCTTCTTCTGCTTCTTCTTCTTCTTCTTCTACTGGGTTTTTAATCTGACAAAACATAGGGGAGACCGGGGCTGGTTGTCACATGTTTTACTCTTGTGTGAATTGCTCATCACCAAAACATCTTTCAGTGGTCATTCCTACATTAAATGAATGCTGGCTTGAAATAGGTATCCCTCCATCCATACATCGATTTTCATCCGCTTATCCAGGGCCGTGTTTAGTCATGTAGACATGGTGAAGACGAGCTGCTGAAGTTCAAACGGAGCATCAGAATGATGAAGAAAGGTGATTTAAGTGACTTTGAATGGCGTGGTTGTTGGTATTTACTGGGGTTTTCAGCACAACCATCTCTAGGGTTTACAGAGGATGGTGCCAAAAAGAGAAAATATCCAGTGAGCCAAAATGCCTTGTTGATGCCAGAGGTCAGAGGAGAATGGCCAGACTGGTTCAAGATGATAGAAAGGCAACAGGAAGTCAAATAGTGAGTATTGTTGCTGACCGTGTCCATCCCTTTATGACCACAGTGTACCCATCTTATGCGCAGTAGTTCTCCACCTGATTGAGAGGCTTTCGTACCGAGTTTGGAGAACCACGCCCATGCACAAAATTGCATCTGTACTCCAGTTTGGAATCAAATTAAAGGTAATGTCCTTTGAACTGGTCACCTTTAATAAAGTGGACTGAGGCTAGGTGTTGAGGACGGGGTGGTGGACAGAATGTACCGGCACACTGTGAAGAGAGGAGTAAACAAAAAGCTGCTGAGGACAGTTTGATGGTCAGCTGGTCTGCTGCTGTCTGAACGCTCACACAGGAAATTCCACACATGGATATAGAATTCACCCAGTATCCTGCCTGTCTGTCTGTCTGTCTGTCTGTCTGTCTGTGCTTTTAATACAGATGAGTCAGAAAGTAGCAGCTCCATTTTGTTTTAAAATGATTCTCTATATCTATGTTTTTTCAATGTGTTGGACATTTCTTACCATGCTGCGAGGAATTGCAACAGTGTGCTCAGAGTTCAAAGGTTTAAATACTTGCGAAAGGCGTCTGAATGCAGCACAAGAAATGTGATGTCGCTCCAGGTTCCAACGGGTTAAACATCTGCAGCAGTAAAATGCAACACACACATTAATGCAGCAGTGATATTAATCCAAAAACGTCAGATTTACTTCAGAAGGAATTTCAGGACTTTTAGTGGTAGCAATACTTTGACTTATATCTAAATACATCTTCCACCACCAGGAATCTGCATCAGCTCACCACGTCTACTGATCTACTGACAGACCCTCCACTGTTGTTGACGTTCTTTCACTCTCACTTTCAGAGTTCCCGCCCCTCCTCCTCTTCCTCACTCTCTCTGACACAGCGCTCGGGAAAAGCGTCACCTCTCAGTGCTCGGTGAGAACAGCTGGCACTAACAGGTGAGAGTGTAAATGACATGAAATAACACGCTCAGTTGACGACCCCTCTGTTCTGTCTCATTTAACGTGAGATCTGAACCAAGCTGCAACTCAGAGGCTGAAAAATGAAGCCATCGCGGAAGAGCCACAAACTGCAGTTCCCCTAATGGCCACTTGAGGCTGACTCCAAAACAGAGTCAACCCCCACAGACCGTCATCGAAACGTGTCCAACTTTACAGCAGGAATAAACATGTTTACAGCCTGTTTGGTCACTAGCTAATTTTAACATTCATGACAGCTGTACGGGGGTGATTGTTTTTTTATAACTCATCCACTTACATTTTATTAAGGCGTCCCTACAGTCTGTGAGTCACATCCACCCTTTGCTCCTCCAAAGCACCAGCCTCTCGTCCAAATGTGGTCACTTCTGGCTCCAAAAAACCAAGATGGTGATGGCCAAAATGCCGAAATCGAGGCTTTAAGACGAGTCCTCAAACCAATGGGTGATGCCAGGACAGCTAGCTCCATTATCGACACAGTCTGTGATCTAAATTCGCAGTGCGCCACAGTAACTTACTGCCAGCTGTGACAGTAATGACTTGATCACTGCTATATTAAAACTAGAAGTAGCAATTTTTATACAAAAATCTTTTTGTCATATTTGCTGAAACTGTCACAACATGCACACAGTGGTGCATCAGACACATAATCTGTGAAAAAAAAATTACGTTCATAGTGCTCCTAGTGGTATAAACTAGAATCTACCGTGTGACCGAAAACAGCCAATCAAAGCCAAGGAGTCACTAAGTCACGTCCGAGCTGCTTTGTTCAATGTTTGTAAAAAATGTAATAAAAATATTCTTAGAAAAAAATATGAATCAGTTCTTTTACTGTGTTGACTTTTTCTCACCTCAAATGTTTTCAGAAGCTTTTAGTGCACTGTTTAGCTGTAAGATGAGAACTTTTGCTCCGGCCAGTGGGCACTGCTTTGCTCAAAAATGCACCATCATTACTGCTTTAACGTCTCTAAAGCACTTTAACTTTTACTGTGAAAGGCATGATGCTGGATTAAAACAACATAATAATCATTAGATGTGCAAACTGATGATTAAGACAGAAATATAGATGAATTAAATAATATCTTCCTGAGACCCTGTGTCTTCATATGAGGACGTCACATTTTGGGTTTACTGGACGTTATACTTCATTCTGCTCAACTTAGACCTGTTGTCCTCGTTCATGGACACTTTTTGTGCCATCTAGTGGTAGTAAGAGCACAATACACTATCCATGTAAAAACAAGATGGCAGCCATCTCTGCCAAGTCAGTCTGCAGCCGATCCCGACACTAAAGTGGACAAGGTCCAACACCTGATCAGATTTTATGATTGAAACTTGTTTATTTCTGATTAATAATGTTTGTAGTTTGATATGGCAACAAATTTGACTAATTTTAGCAACAGTAACAAGCTGAGACACTGTTAATGAGGAAGCACTCGTTTGAAGACACTGGGGATTTATTATTGTCGACAAATAATGTTTCGTTTTTTATATTTACCAGGTCCTACTGATCCCAAACAGCTAGGAGAAATTGAAAATGCAGATCAAATCACAGTTCAGGTCTCAGGAGGATAATAAGATCAATGTCAGATGACTGTAGTTGTCTGTCTCATGCATTAGCGACAACAGTAAATCTTTAAAGTCGAAGCTGTTGCTGAAGCGTCTCTGCTCCGCTCTCTGTTCTCTAATTAACACCTCAGTGTCAACACACACACACACACACACACACTGAGCAGCAGCATTTCCCTTTGAACTGCTGCTAAAGAGCCAACACAGCTTTGTTCACTGACTGTCTGATAGTGGGTTTCTTAAAAGCAACACAGTGCATGTGCATATATTTAAATGTCCACAGGTGGATTAAGAGTCATTCAGCAATTATTAAACTAGACACAGAGATGGTTAGATTGTTTTTTTTATCTTTGATGGCAGGCTGAGGTATTTGTCCTCTATGTTAACAGGGATTTGTGTGGTTATTTTTATTTTATTTAACCCATATTTAACCAGCTAAGTTCTGCTGAGATCAACAATCTCTTTTACAAGGCAGACCTGGCCCAGACAGCAGCACACCAGAAGTACAGCCACAATAAAACCCATAAAAGATCTACAGTAACATGTAGAAATATCAGAACACCTGCGCACAATGACAAGACCCGACCGACTCATTCATCCTTGTACTAATGAGTTTTTCCCAGATAAAGTAAAACTCATCACTTCCTGTGGGCCAGAGGATTTTAGCAGGAAGGAGCCGCCAGACACTCAGTGTTTAGATCAACCGGAAAAGATTTCATACAGCTGATATTTGCTTGTTGAGTCACTGCTGTGTTATCTCAAGATGAGTTTACTCTGTAGAAATGTCACATATTACTGGGAGAAAAAAAACTTTTAGGCACTTTTATATTCTTTATGGTAGAATAATAAGTTTAGACATGAGCAGATTAGAGCTTCCTTGAAGTTGAATTATTCTGAACAGGATCTCTAAATAAACCACACTGTCATATATCAGCTGTAATGATGGTGTGGACACAAGTGTCTGACAGCTTGGTCTCATTATGACAGACTAAACATGATGAGTTTGACTGTGACACACACAAAAGTGCATTTTCCTACCTTGAATCTCACTTTCTTCAGCATCATCCTTGAATCCAGGTATCAAATCTGAGACGTCACCAAACTTTTCCAGCTCCACTCTCCATTCACTTCAGTGTAACCAAACTCCAGCTGGTCAATCCTCTGACTCCAGATCCGGTCAAAACATCCAAACCCAGTGACCGTGTGCTCTGCGGTGTGAAGCGTCCGTCTGCCGACTGTGTGTTTAACATGCCAGAGACAACAGTGTCTGCTCCAGCGTGGCCCTGCTCTCCCCTCTCCCTCTCTCTCCTCTGAGACCCTTCACAAAGATAATCAGCCTGCTCATTCATTCGGAAAACAGACACACCCTCTTTTTATGACTGGAGGGCTGCTATTAACACCCCCCTCCTCCAACAACATCCCACAGTCCAAATATGGGTGCTGGTAAGCTCTCTTGAACTCGCCCCCTGTGACCCTTTACAGCCCTGCCTCCCCCCTTCACACTGTTCATCTCCCAGCAGTTACCCATCTGTTGGGCCGCAGCGTCTCAGCTCAACATCTGACTCGCCTCATCTCCATGGCTGTTGCTGTCTCACAGAATTCATCTGTATGAAGAGACTTAACCTCACTCTGTGCTGCGACATGAAATACAACAAGCCATGTATGTGTCAGGGATGATCACTGCAGTGTAGAGTGATGTGCAAAAGTTTGGGCACCTCTGATCAAAATTTAATTTACAGTGAGTAGTTAAGTAGAGGATGAACTGATCTCCAAAAGGCATGAAGTTAAAGGTTTCTTCAGTATTTTAAGCAAGATTAATCTTTTACAGTTAGAAAATAATATAAAAGGAAAAGGGCCTGAAGATGATGGAGCAAAAGGCACCATGTTTCCATCTGAGATGTAGAGGAGCAGAAGTATAGAGTAGCTTCAAATGGAAATACTCAAGTACAAGCACCTCTAAATTCTAAGTTTGACCTTTGACCCCGTGCTGCTGCAAACACAAACTTACTATAAACCCATCTTAGTTCACACCAGTCAAATGTTCAGTTACACACTTTTCTGCAGGCAAACACTGCAGACAATTCACAAAGTCGCTGTTTATTTTAAGACACGTTAGAATCCTCTTATAAATCCAACATACTATCCATGTGTCCTCATTAGGTTTTTATTATGATTATGGTAACAGTTGTAAACAGCTGCCCTATTTGCTGCATAGGTGCTCTACTCACATGACCCATCATGAGAAAACTATGCTCCTTGCAGTTCAAATGATGCAGACAGTTTCAAGATACAGCCACCACAGCAGATTAAATAAAAGCTTCTGTCAGGAAAAAAGTTATAGAGTAATTACAACTCACCTGCAAAGTGTTATCATGATCCACAGATCAATAATATTCTGACAAAAACTCTGCTCACACTCCCAAAAAGCTCCAGATGATCTAAATCCAGTGAAATATTTCGTCCAAACACATAATTACATCCACAGATATTTACAATCTGCTGTTGCATGATTTAAAATGCTCATATTTCTCTTCTTATTGTACACAACTAGTTGATTCTTCTGATTTAAAAATGGTGGCTGAACTCTGACCTTTTGATTGACACCTCACTTCAGCCAATTGGAGCTTCCATGCCTTCCCCTATGTACAATAGCCAATGAGAGCCTGCCTTGTTTACAGAGCCAATCAATAGGCAGCAACTGGCCCGATGGCTTATGGGTGTTGTAGTCAATGACACTCCTGACCTCAAGTGCACTTTGAACAGATTACAGACCCCATAGTCTGTCATGTACAGAAATGATAAACAACAGGCTCCTCCGTTATCATAAAGGGAAAAATATACGTTATTTTTCATTGTACTACTTTACTCTCTCTTTTCTGAAAGTGCCTGGACAAAACCTTAGAAAAACATGGAAAACATTTATTTTCTGTGGTATTGTTTGAATTTGGACTATGTGAGGCTTCATGCTGTGGTCCCATGGTGTTGTCCAGCTAATGCCTCCAAGGTCTGGTCATCTGTCGTATCTTTTTTTAACAAAATATTCAGGCGAGGATAAAAAATAAAAATAAAAGACAATCTTTAATTTCAGTGTGTTTAAACGTGTCATAACTCAGTGACCGGAGCACCTACAGTGATTACAGTTCATTACAGCTTTCAGTTTGCTTTGAGTTTACCCTGGGTGGGCAGTTTAGGTGAATTTACAGAGTAAATGGCGCAGATGCAGCCAACACACGGCACTAAAGGGCAGAGACACAAGTTTCACACAACACTAAATGAGGCAACAGGAGAGGAGGTGGAAATATTGTACCTTTAAACAGAGGCAGCATTGTAGACAGTGGTGGTCTGTGCAGCATGGGGTGGAGAATTCTTTCAACATATTACCGTTTCATTGCATTCTGCCATTATTTAAATTTCTTCGTTGTCCCCTATGGTAATACCTCGATGGAACTATGCTACGTTGCCTCCATGATCTCCAGTGGCACTACTTCATTTCATACCCACAAGCTGTCAGCGTATCTTGAGCATAATGAGGCCTCAATCTTAAAGAGTGTAGGATTTAGTGCCATCTAGTGGTGAGATTACAGATTGCAACCAACTGAATCTTCTCCTGTGTGTTTAGAAGAACGACGGTGGCCAACGTAAAACTTAAATGTAGATATAAGCGGCTCATTCTAGGATGAAAATGGTTGGAAGATGGAAAATTACTGCTTGTAGAATGATTTCAGGTGGTTAACCACTAATGGAAACATAGGTATGAATGAATGACACACTGGACTTTAATTTGTGAAATGCTGGATAATGTAAACCATTATTTGCTATCGCAGTGTCAGGTTGAGCTGCTAACAAGTCTTTGACATGTGACTGGTAACACGGGGTCACAAGGACTGAGGGTTACAACATAAAAAGGTTGGGATTCACTGTGAATTACTAAAGGCGCCTGTGCTTTGGTGGTACAATAGAGCTCAGACATGAGTCATGCATGTAGAAATACAACCTGCTGCTCACTGCTCCATGTTTAGTCTGGCTGCTGTGACCCGCACAGTTAATGCTAATGAATGAGGCCTCACATGACCCGACAGGATGAGTCAGTCTGAGAGTTTGAGGAAAGATAAGTGTGGTTAGTCATCACGTAAGATAAAGCGATTTGAAATACCTCAGATTTACACTGAGTTCATGCAGGACGGACATGTTACGTATGGTTAAAAAGAAAAAGGTGGATGCTCAAGATTAGTGTCTCTGATCAAATGTCTCCCCCTCTGTTCCTGAAATATGACAGTGAGTAATGGCCAGTAATTTTTTTTGGAGAATATTATGTCACAGTGAAGTCGACATTTGACCTTTTGGATATAAAAAGTCATCAATTTCTAATTCCATCCTGTTAGACATTTACGTTATGATTGGTCATAATAAGAATGTGGATTTGAGTCTTTGGTCCAAGTTTTAAGTCCAAGCCTATGTTTGTGCCAAATTTCAGGAAATTCCCCTCAAAGAGTTCTTGAGATATCGCACTCAGAGACGGATGACATTAGAGTGACTTTGATTTTAACCTTTAAGTCTCAAAATTCAATCGAGTCACTGTTGAGTCCAATTGGAGATTTGTGCCAAATTTGAGGAAATTCCCCCCAAGGTGTTCTGGAAATATTGTGTTCACGAGAACGAGACAGATAAAAACAACAAAATGACCTTTAACCTATGACCCCCGAATTCAAATCAGGTCATCTTTGAGTCAAATTGGACATTTGTGCCAAATTTGAAGTCCCTTATGGCGTGTTTTAAATATCACGTTCCTACGTGAGAGACAAACACAAAATGCAATCAGTTCATCTTTGAGTCCAAGTGGACGTTTGTGCCACATTTGAAAAAAAATCCCTCAAGGCGTTCTTGAGATATATCGTTCACATGAATGAGACAGACAAGGTCACCATGACCCCCAAATTCAAATCAGGTCAAGTGGATGTTTGTGCCAAATTTGTGCATGTATTTGCATGTCTCACTGTCATGGGCTATGTCTGCCTCTGTTTTATGTAATATTCTACTTTTAATGAATTTAACTGTAATCAATCCAATAATAAATGCCACTGAAATATAAAACTAAATCTTCCTGACGAGCAACAGGACACGTCACTCTTCAAATTTCTTCACTGCTAATGAAGCCGAGCTAGTCACCGACACAAAGACCCAAGTCAGACCGACATTTTCAATAATACATTTTATTCCATTAAAGATTCTTTTTTTCTAATTGTACACTGGAATGTTAAGATTCCCCTTCAGTAATTTAGTTAAAAATGCTCAATCTAGTCATTTTCAACCCCACATCCACACAACCATTGCTAAGTTGAAATTTGGGGAGTACAAATGAAAAAAAAAAAAAAAAAAAACAATAACATGAAAGACAAATGTTATATCTTGAATAATGTTGATGCACTATGAGAATGTAAGTAAAGGATGACTCGGTGGATGAACGGGGGACAGCAGAGTTTACTGCCAGGGCTCTGGTGGGCTCTCTGCTTACCTTGGATGTGAGGGGGAGTGGGTCGTATATCAGGCTGGCGGTCTCTGATCCCTGCTCTGCGTATGTGTGTGTGTGGATTTACACTATCATGCCAACACACATCCACCATGTCAGATCTCTAACGCCTTGTGGGACGTTGGATTAAGGGCTTGGATGTTGTTTCTGGGCCGTGTTCAAAGTACTTCTGATATCTGAGGGCTGATCGTTGGACGTCAATGGACCAGAGTGAAACATGGCGTCCCTTTCGGACAAAGTGAGGAGTGGCTGCAATGGTGTTACAAAATATGATAAGAAGAAAATTCAACAGATGCAACAGTCAAACGTATTTACTGGTGGGTGAGATGCCCTGCAGCTGAGAGCTCCTTACAAAGTCCTGCTCGTCACGGTTGAATTTCAATTATCCAGATTAGTGGTAAACAATGACAAATTATACAGCAAACAGTAAAAAATACCAGTTAAAAATAAAAAGGACAGTTTTGCTGATGATGACTGCAGACAGTACAGACAGTATACTGAGCACAGAGCCATATGCTGCTTTTCAGCGAAGTGTTACCTCTCTACAAAAACTCCGAAAAGAAAAACTCAATCGTCTGAAGTGAGATATCAAGAGAGCAAATCACAATAGTTTTACGATTAAAGAGTGACAGGCTTATAATGACTGAGACAGCTACGACTCTGCAGTTATTATTATGGATAAGGAAATCTGAAAAGAAAGAAAGCAAGAACCCCATTCAAGATCGGCTTTATCGCTGTAATGTGACTGAAGAAGAAGAAAGGGTGGAGGATGCGTGATGCTCGGAGGGATGCTAAACTACCAGCGCTCATTCTAGTGGAGACTGATACAGCGGCCTCCTCAGTGGTCCCTGTTCTCCCCTCTCTACCTCCTGGCAGGGTTTTACTGATAGATCGACGAGGAGACGACCGCCGGCCTCTCCCGCACCCCCGCAGTCATCCTCTACTTAGTCCCAAGTCCTCTTTGCAGTTCTGCTTGGCGAACACAACAGCGTCAGTGTAGTTTTCTTTAATGTGTTTGTTTGGGTTTTTCCTGTTCAATTAACTCTATATATAGATGATCCTCTCTCATACAAACATAAATACACCACCGCTGCTCTGCTCCACCACAGGAAGAGGCTTTGCCAGAGGGCTGACGTAGTCCTGTCGATGTACACAGTCTCTGAAATAGTATACAGGGTGGGCAGGCAAGAAATCTTCAATCTTTCTCTGTAGCATAGATTTGGACTTTTTTTGTTGGTGATTTTTTTTGATTTTGTCGTTTTCTTTGAATATTTTTTACAGGATTTCATATTTGTCAACAACAAAGGAGGTTTCTGAGGAGAATCTAACAGAGCTGTCGCCGTCTACGTGAGTCACTTTGGTAACCTGGAAGAAAAAGAGAAAGACAGGAAATTAACAGCATGTTTCAGAACATTACTGAGCAGAGTCTGGAGGGACCTTCACCTGCACATCTACGCTTCATACAGTTCTACCTATCCTCGACATTTCTTCAGCCCAAGTTTAGAAATCACAATCTTGACTAGTCAATGTCAACAATTATCCAGTAATCAATTAACCGCTGAGAATATTTTTGACCAGTTACGCATGATGGTCCATAGGTTTTGCTACGAGCACTTGACACCAGCTGGGTCTGGTGGGAGCTAACGTTAGCTAACGACGCTGCTAATTCAGCCATTACTGCTTGTAACGCCATCCTGACCCAACAGCCATGCTGTTGAAATGTAAGCCCTTTCTACTCTGCCTGTTCAAGGCAGGAATATCGTGCTCTATTTAAGATACAATCACATAATGGGGGACACAGTGGTCTCGCCTTTGAGCCACCACGGTAGGTAGTAACAGGGCCAAAATGGTATCTGTATAAAAACAGGCAGCAGGACAGGTGTGACATTTGGAAGACATGTTATGCAGGAAATCGACTGTGGGAGATTTAAAAAGTAATGTGTTAAAAGTTGGAAGCTAATTCAAAGAAGAACAGCGGCCGTAAATGTGAAAACAACAAGGTCCAGGAGATCTGGGATATAAGCAGCGCAACCTAGGGGGAGACAAGAGGGTGAACGTTGCCACTAACGTAGACAATTTCTGGAT
This sequence comes from Epinephelus cyanopodus, assembly GCA_026686955.1. Classification (NCBI taxonomy): domain Eukaryota; kingdom Metazoa; phylum Chordata; class Actinopteri; order Perciformes; family Serranidae; genus Epinephelus; species Epinephelus cyanopodus. The sequence goes on from CM048918.1 coordinate 39,227,061, forward strand.
GATCTTAAACTCAGCTTGGCATGTCTGTATGGCAGTTTCTTTGTTCTTATTGGTCTCATAAAGCACCTAATACCTGGTACCTACTAAACTGGCCACAGGGCGTATGTGATCTGGACTCAGTGGCTCCGGACTCCGATCACACACAGAGACCATAACGGGAAACGCTTGTTTTCTGTGACCCACCTGGATGTCGCAGTAGTTGCGCTTGGACACAAAGGACACAGCGATGGGGAAAAAGTCGTTGGGCTGTCCGGCGATGCTGAACTCCAGGCTGCCGGTCTTGTTGTTGGCATCGATGACGGGTAGGCACCACTCCAGAATGTTTCGCCTGCTGTCGTGTTTGTACTCTCCATCCAGATCACCAATCACAGGAGCTCCCACACCAGACCTGCACAGGAACAAGTCATGGTATGGTACGTTTTTTAATACAGCAAAAAAGTAGAAATACCAGAGAAATTTCCTTGAGTTTTCAAATTTTAAATGCTTGGAAACTAACTAACTAACTAACTTTTTTCTTTTTGTATTGAGCAGGAATTCTGAAATGGTCTGAAATGGGCACGTTAAATCAATACCAGTGATTTTTGTCTAAACACATTAAACCTTAGAAAACAACTGTTGAAAATGTGAAAAGACAGAAATGTGTAGTACTGAACTAGAGTTAAACCGTTCAACTGTTTTTCACCATTTCTGTGTTCTTCTATATGTATACTACATTACTACCAACATTAGAGTGCAGAGTATCAGTGATGTTTTTTTGCGTCCACTTTGTGTCAGTGGTGACTTTGCTACGTCCCACGACCTCTCTGAGCTCCTTCAGTTTAATAAACACATGAATAAACACAAGCTAAATAGCCATCACCAACGTACCCTTCAGTCTTTCTGGCTGAATCCGCTACCCTTTATTTATCCAGCGAAGTGTCTTTTGTCATTAAGTGGACCTAATTTCAGCCGCACCCTGTTTATGTGATGAAGCTACACACTGACGGCGGACAACTTCCTTTACGAGGTTCAGACTGACATGAGGGTTTGTTAATAATGTTGAAGAGTGGCTTCAAATTCAAACTAATTTATGTTGATCTCGGGTCTGAGGACGGTCACTTTTTATCCATAAATAATGCAGTTAATATAAAGTTACTTAGTGGATATACTTACGGTACAGGGATGCTGATGACCACGTCGTTGAGCTCGAGGCTCTCCTCCTGCAGCTCGTATTCGATGTTGACATCACAGCCAGTACCGCTCTCTGAAGGCCAGCAGTTTACTGTGCAAGGAACACGACACTCATATTATCAGTCACATTCGAGTCAGATAAGTGACAGTGAATAACAATATACACAAGGTTCTCATTATTACATGAACTGCAGCACATATCAAACTGGCTTCGCTCCAGGTGAGGTGCATGTACTGGTGCTTACTGGTTAGAGGTATGAGGGACTCGTCTGTGGTCTGTAGTCTCCACTTCAGTACACCAACATCATTGTTGAGAGGGAAGGACTTCTCTGGGTTCTTCAGGCCAATCACAGACTCAGCTGTGAACATCTTCTTGTCAACATTAGGATGTGTCTGAGCAGAGACAGAAATACAATTGTCAATACAGCTGTCATAAGTCACCGGGTGATGGATGTTACATTACAGTTCAGGTCATTTAAAATACTGAAAATGAAAGGGCAAGAGTTTTAAAGAGATGTTTTTTTAGTGACGGGTGTTTTAGTTGCATTCTACCACTTCTGTTCGTCTCTGTTGTCTGTGTGAAAAGCATGAAAGGTGACATCTCACGTTGTAGTATCTTCATCATCTAATTAAAACATTATTTACATATTTACCAGCCTCTCCAGGGTGTTACGATGCTGCGACCTTAATAATTAACACAAATTCAGCCAATCCCTGGGAATCCCTTCAGACTTAGGAATTTAAAACGGGTAAAAAAAATGTTGTTTATTGCAGAGCAGCGTATTGATTCTCTTAGCGCCTCCTTGCCCCACTCTTTCTTTCGCTATTTATTAGGAGACTACAGCTGCAAGACCAGGGACAGAGTCACACGCACAGTGACAGGGAAACTGTTAGCATCAAACGGCTAGCATTACCCAACGGTTGTTAACTGGCTTGACAACAGAGACAAGTGTCAGCGTCAGTGTTGGATGTTAGCCGCTGCTGCACTAGCTCCTGCTAACCAGGCAGGAGGAGAGGGTCACGGAGACGGTCCCTCAGCACGATTGGTAGCAACAGCTAATCATCAGCGATCATGATGCCCAGCACCCCCACCATTACAAATAGATTCTGATTCTGTGGGAAACACTGAATGTTTCAAATAATAGGTTCTGTTTCCGAGACAGTATCGCAACTATTTTGCAGTTTTTACTTGCCCATGCAATTTCATTGCAAAAAATGCCGAAACACAGTGCACATTTTTAGAAAAGCTTCAGAGAAATCAGTCGTTACAGGCCCCAAAACCCTGAGAAATCTCAAAAGGACTAATTTACAGAAGCTAAACTGTCGTATGGCAGAACACTGTCTCTAAGTTTCTAATATGCGGTCGAATCTACCTGCAGCTGCAATCCTTTGTTGTCATTATTGTTGATGACGAGGCGGATGCGTCCATTCTTATCGTCTGTGACTCGGAGCGTCACCATGCCCAGCACCTCCATGTTCTGTAGGCCGCCGTCACGACCGCAAGTCAGCGAGATCTTCTCCTCCACACGCAGATGTACACTGGAGAGGAAACACATCCAGTCATGCTGCGAGTCCCCACAGAGGACAGACGACTAAAAGCAGCTAATGTTGCACTCATGTCCATATCATTTTAGTGTGGTACAGGAAGTGTTTTCAATTATTAAAATTCAATTTACTGAATTCAAAAGAAAAAGTAGAGAATAGCTGACAAGATCAAAACATTACGAAGCAAAAGATATGTAGGACGTTAGTGTACAAAATTTTGTTTGAGTTCAATCAGCACTGAGGTCCTTATGAACACTAACAACTCCCAGATAAACAATAATCAATAATAATAAAGTGATGTAGACTGTGATGTGTGTGTACCTCTCCACATTGACTGGTGGTGGTAGAACTTTGGATACATCTGAGCCCCTCTTTCCTGTGGTGGGCATGATGGTTTCACCCTCCGACTTGAGCTTGTCAACAAAGTTGTCCACCTCTTTCCCTTTAGCTCCCAGTTTCAGAGCCTTACTGGGTCCACTTGGTCTGAAAAGAAAAACAAATCACCTGCTTTGAACTGTGGTCTTTAACTAATAAACACTTCCAATCACAACAACCTCAATGAACGGCCGCAAAAGTCCCCGTGCACCATCCTAAAACTCAAAGTGACAACAAAACTAGATGTTCAGATCCGAAAGGATTTCACACATGTATTTCTTGTACCTGACTGGAGCTGGTGTGATCTTGGGCTTCTCAGGCTCGACGATGGTGTCTGTGATGATGGACCCTGAGGAGACGCTGGTCATGCCGGCGCTGCCAAAGCCGCCGAAAGCTGGCACCTTCTTCCCAGAGCGCTCAGCGTCCCTCCTAGCCTGCTGCAGCTCCTTGGCCTTCCTCCTCATCTCTGCCTTGGCCTCTCTTTCCTGAGTCTGTGTACAACATTTAAAATTTGTTTTGAATTAAATGACAAACACTGAGATAAACACAGTAATTCATTTTCAAACTGCAGCGTTGAGAAATAAAATAGCAGACTTAGATTTCTCCATGGGGATCAGAAGAATGCACGTGATCTCACCTCTCTGACAGCACGGAAAACCTTCTCCTCGTGGGAGTCCATCTCTGTGAAGGTGCGAATCTGAGCCAGGTTGACATTCTCTCTGTAGCCGAGCGCCACGATCTCATCGAAGGCAAAGATCAGGTCAAAACAGTGCTCTGATATTTCACTCTCCTCGAGCACACGACAGTATTCTGGGATCTGGAACAGCAGGGAAGAAAAACGAATATCAGACATCTGAACCACAGCAGGCAGTCGAACATTTAGCACATGCGGTGAGTAAGAGATGTGAACCCTTAGAGAAGTGACAGAAAAACTATTTCTACAAGACAGTCTGGGCTAAAAGCTCAACGACTAACAACTCCACTGATCGGATCACAAATAAAAACACTAGTAAACGATTTTTTTTAAAGCATTCTCATTATTTTTGGGACATTCATGCACCTTTCACCTGTTTTAATTCTGCATAGTATTGATAACAGCACTTGATGTTCAAACCTCTAGTCATAACTAGTCATCACTTATATCACATAACTCTAGGTTACTCACTGTAATCTATATTTTAATTACAATCTTATGTCTCTTTTGGATTGTAATTTAAATCTTCCATATTGAGGAAAAGGACATGAATCAACCAAGTGCCCTGACCCCATTTCCACACAAAAGTCAAACACATGCTGCATGCTACATTTTCTTCCTGTTTATATGTGATACACAAACGGGAAATAATTTACAAGGGGTATTAGATTACTTGGACAGCACTCACATATACCAGAAAATAAAGAGGACACATGAGAACGACATTGTTTTCTTTTGAATGATGGAATTACGGTCAGCCAACAGATTTACTTGAACTGATTTATTTTAAGCGAGCTAAATACTCCCGGCTATACAGGAAGTGAAACTGTTTTATCTGATGCTATGCAGAGATTAGGGATGTTCCTGATGACCAATTTCCCCGATGTGTAAACAGAACTTTAAACTCAGACTATTCTACTGGTCTAAAAGCAAGAAAACACTCAGGGAACAAATCAATCTATAAAGTTAAACACTGTCTCAAAACAAACTGTAAAAGCCATTTGAGATCGTTGATCACATTTTTCAATAATCAAATCAGGTTTTAAATGCTGCTGTGGCACTTTGCACCCTGCCCTATGAACACTGCACTTTAGTGATGCACGATATTGGATATTTTTTTCCGATATGTAACAACTCATTTGACCGATAACCACTAACAATAGAACAAACAAAAAATCAATTTTTCCCCCCAACTAATTTTAATGAGCATTAAGTCTCTGCTTCCTCTGTTGTGGAATTAACATCACATTATACAATACTTTTCAATGTGTGTTATATTCATTCAATGTGTAAAATAAGAAAAAGCCTGTTGGCTGATTCTAATAGTCCATGCTTATTGGTACGATACCGATGACGAGCCGATATTATTGCGCACCCCTTATTGCACATTATCCCACAAATCATGACAGCAGCTCACAAAATAAAAGTTAACTACTAACCTTAATTGAAAGCAACATTCTTTAGGAAAATAAATCTTTAGGAAATGTGTCTGGTTATTACAACATTATTTTTACTGATGACGCAATCACATAGCAAACAGCCTATCTTACGTTTATAAAGATAATAATACAAATTTAGGGACAGATTTTTAGGATAAATCATGTTTAACTTGTCTAAGCATCGCAGTTACAAAGTTTATAGCCTATGTAGTCTTGTGCAGAGGTAAGTGTCATGTAGGATTATGGTTAGTAGAGTGAGTTAAGTAAATCTACATTTTGCCAACAGGTAGGTGCAAGTATGAAGTAAAATGACAGTATTATAGTTTTTTAAAGAATTGTAACATTAGAAATTTGGACTTTTACGTAGACAGGCTTCACTCATTTTCATTAAAAGAAATTAAAAGCTGTATAAAATGTTTGCAGCAGTTACGACCTCACCAATTCAAATTTAGGATTATCTAATGACTTTTAAGGCCTTATTGTTATACAATTGAATTCAAGAAATTTTTAGGACGATTCAAGGACCTGCAGACACCCTGAATTAGTATTTCTCTCGCCGACTTGTAAGGGTAGCAACACTGAATCGACTAATCACGCAGTCTGTCTCTCTCTCTCTGTCTATGAATCATTTTGTCATAAGGATTACTCTAAGATCAATATGTTGATCTGTTCTGTACGACATCTATTGGAAGAGGGATCCCTCCTCAGCTGCTCTTCCTGAGGTTTATACCACCCGTTAAATGCTTTTTACTGGGGGAGTTTTTCCTCATCCGAGGGATGTTATAAGCTGTAAAGCCCTCTGAGGCAAATTGGGATTTGTGATAGTGGGCTTTATAAATTAATTGATTTGAATCCCTACTAGAGATATAACAATTAGCTTTTCTCATCCAATTCTCTGTTAACTTCCCAAATAATATTTCCCTAATTCGATACAAAATCACTTTCATTTGTGAAATGCAATAACGAGACCCAGCACTGAACATGGCTCTGCCTCAAACTTGTCGTTTGCTTTTCTTCAGTTTAATGTGATCTGTGGTTGTCAGCCACTGCATGACAGCTACATTTCAAATTAGGATCAGGAAATAATAAAATGCTCATAAATGGCTGTACCTATAAATTTCTACTAGATTATCAAAGAAGCAGATTGTAATCCATTCTGTTTTTAGCTTCAAATACTGTTGGATATCCACGATCCCAATCCTTCATTCACAGGCTGTTACACACAGAGATGCAGGAGACTGCGACTGTCAGTGCATGTTAAAAAACTCAAGACTCAAAAGGAGATGACAAGAACCTGGTGACAGGTGCTGAAAGGTTTCAGTAAAAAAGTCTACATCTATTACATGCAGTTATTTGGATTCATTTAGAGGTAACTCATATGGAAATACAGCTACAGAAGAGAAGTCATTTAAGATATTGCCAGTCCCTTATACTGCAGTGTGTAAAATGTTGACACAAACAAATGATGGATGTAATTTAATTTTTACAGACAGAAACAGAAAGTCAGCTTTATGCTTCCTTACCACTCGGGAGAAGAGTCTGAGTGTCTCCAAGTCCTCAAGGATGTTGCTGTTCTTGGTGGTGATGAGGACCATGTACAGTTTCTCCAGCGGCTGGTACACATAGCGAACACTGTCTGTTTCCACAAAGGTGTGCTGCTTGCCCGTGTTCATGAGTTTAGGGAATGCAGCCAGAAGACCCTCGATACGCGTCCGGGTCATTTCCACAAACTGCCGCGATACGATGGCCTTGCCGGCCTTGGTGCACACCGCCGCTGCCAACAGCACCTGCAGGTGAGGGGAAAACCTGACTGTTACAATGCCTGCAGAGCTTTATTATTAAAATAACACAGTGTACATACATAATTTGTTTGAGCACGACAATGTTACTGCTGGGCAAATGTGAGTTATAGTACTGGAGGAACTTAATGTACAAATTAGTCTTCACTTCAACGTGCAGTAACCAGAATTGGCACTAATGTTTGCATCTAGTGAGAGCAAATACTGCAGAGTTAAACATCACTGTACTTAGTGTTAGATTCAGCATTCACATAACACACTTCTTAAGGCAACCTACTGTGTTGAGTGTTGGTGGAAGAAGACTGTACGATTAGCTGGACACTTGCTATGTAACCTGACATTTTAATAAAGTAATTGCTGCTGCAGAGATGCCATGCATGCCGAATTTATCAGTGGAGTGAAGTGATAGATTTGAAGACATTAAGTCGTCTTTGCGATGTGTGTATATCTGCCGAAAAGCTAAACTAACTTTGCATTACCAAAATTTTGAATGGAGTTTGGTGATACACTAGAGACAGCGGCTGTGTGGACAGGTACGATACGTTTCCAGTAAATTAACTTAATTAAAATGTAAGTTTATGTTAATATAAGTAGGCATAATGTGAGTGCACGCTTAGTTTCAGTCTGGGGAATGAATGAAGGAAGTGTATTGATTCCACGTTGACAATGGCTGAAGTTAGAAATGAAAGACATCGATTGCGATGGACCTGAACTTGCATGATATGGAGGTTAGCGTTGACAGTACTGAGTATGTGTAGTAGCAGCTGCCCAGTCATGGTGATAACATAAATGTATACATGGCTACAGGTTATTACAGGACAGTATTCAGTGTTACCTGGTTGGAGACAATATGACAGCAGGTAACGTTAGCTCGGATCCGGCTAATGACAGGAGCTAGCGCTAGCTTGTCAGGCTAGTTAACGTCAGCAATGTCTGCACACTCAGAGCCGCCTACTCACCTGATATTTAACTCTAAATAATAAAACGACAAGTCATTTACTTTCTTTTCGCAACTCAACATAAGGTCCGCGCTGTCAGCCCAGTGGAAAGCAACGTTTGACTTTCCCATTATTTCGCTCTTGGAGGACCAAGCTAGCTGGTCGCTAGCTTTAGCCATGTTAGCCAGTGTTATGATAATTGCTAGGCCCGATCAAAGCAAAGGAAATAACTTGATTGTTCGACTGTCACTCACCATTTTGGTCTCTCTCTATGGTACGACGATCTTCCGTCTCTGGTGTTTCTTGGTTTGGTGATCTCTAGTCACTGTGGAATAGCAAGGTGCGAGTGTACAGCTGTCCTCAAGTTGTGTGATTGTTAGCTAGCTAGCGTCAATATGGCAGCAGTACAGAGCCACGTCTCCACCGGAAGTAGCGATAGAACTGCCCACTGTGGAAACCAGTGACGTGGGCCCCAAAATGTTGGCTCTGTTGCATAAATGTGTTACTCGCAGCACTTCCACAGGCGTGTACTGCTCCTGTGTACGTTATCAAGTGATGTTGAACAGGGCTGCGGAAGTTACTGCACTGAAATCTTTGTTATCATTAGAATTTATCACCAGTATGTGCAATATGACAGACTGTGCTGTGCAATAAAACTAAACACATTTAAAACACATGGGAATAAAAGGAATAACATGTCATGAAATGTCACCTGGTAAATGATGAAATGAGGAAGGACAAAACTAAAATCAAGATGGTTGCAAAAGCTGCGTCCCCTTTGGCCCTCAGCCTGGACTCTGGGACGAGCACAAGACCTCTGCCCGAGGATCTCAAACTACGCAGAGGTTCCTAAGGGACCAACAGGTCCATGAAGAGCCTTAAAAGTAATCAATAAGATTTTAAAGTCAATCCTTAAACAAACAGGGAAAACATTAATACTGTAGGCAGTCCATACAGACAGATAGAGCTTTTGCTTGCCATGCATTTTTTATTTCTCCTAGTTATTTGGGATTAGTAGGATCTGATGAGTATAAAAAACTAAGAAAAGAAAGTAGTTTTTAACTCTTCATGTGGGGATATTGGGTTTATTTTAATTCAATTCTAAAGCTTCAATGCCTGAACATCGTTGTGCAAGAACAAAATTACATGTTCCGTGTTTTGTAACTCTACAGGTCAGAAGTCATTGTTCAAGTCTAAAACTGCTCATAGCTGTTCATTTCAATGCCTGAACGCTAAACTGTGACTTGTTCATTCTGTAATACTGTATGCGTTTCCCTGGCTCCACACTCCAAGCTACAAATGTCCTTTGTGTCTGTAGGAACAGTTTGCAACACCTAATTGGCCTGTGTGAAATGCTGCAACAATCAAATCCCAATGTCCTCAAACAAATATTTCCAAATTTACAGTGTCTTAGTTTGTTACTGTTGCTAAAATGGGTGAAATTTGTCTGCAATATCAAACTCAAAGTCACCAGAGTCACACAGTAACACAAACTAACTGAGCAAAGCAGCAGCAGACCAACAGCTTCTGTGTTAAACATGCTAAAATTACTGTTTTTCTCAATGGAGTCTGGCTTTGACGAGAGATAGATGGGGAACTGAAACTATTAACAGCTTTCCTGTCAAAACAGGCCATCTGACATTAAGTAAAAACTCAATATAACACACACTTAAGGTGGAACTGATTTCTTTTAGGTGGCTTAAATATGTTTTGTTGCTGATCCCTTCACTTCAGTACATTACTTAGCTTCTCTGTCAGACTCCTGTCTGCTCCTCCAAACTGAGGGTGTGCTACCTGACATCTACTGTATGTAATATACAGACCTCAAACATAAAAAACAACTATCCCTTTAATATTCAGTTATTTTTTGACACCTGTAATTATGAAGTTTATGTACCAGTAAAGCACAGTATCACCTACCATGATTTGGGCCATAAGCTGCTAGAGCTTCAAGCCATGTCTTGAAGAGGATCCATGTGTTGACATCTAGTCATAAGACCGTTATTACAGTTTTCAGTTTGTGCTTCTCTGTTGCAAATTCCCAAAATAATGTATTAACTTAAACTATGCAAAGCTGGGGACAGTTTACTTTGTTTAAAGACAGCATAAAACATCTTTAAAGGGGACTGCCTTGAGCAAGGTGCCCCCTCACTCTGACAGAGGTCCTGTTTGTGCGTGTGTGTGTGTTTCGGGACAGTGTGTATATGACAACAGAGTGAAAGTAATTGAGTAAAGTATACCATCTTCTTCTCTTCTCTGAGGAGCTCGGACGTCTGGAAGGAGCTCGGAGTAGAGCCGCTGCTCCTTCGTGTTGAAAGGGGTCAGTTGAGGTGGTTCAGCACCTGGTTAGGATCCTCCTGGGCGCCTCCTGTTGGAGGTGTCGGGCTGGAGGGATTATATATCTCATCTGGCCTGGGGACGCCCTGGAGTTCCCAGGAGGAGCTGGACAGTGTTGCTGGGGAGAGAGACGTCTGGGGTGCTTTGCTTGGCCTGCTGCCCCTGCAACCTGGTCCCGGATAAGCGGATGAAAATGGATGGATGGATCTTCTTTCATCCAAAGCTCCTCTAAACTACAGAACTCAGCGTTGCAGTGACTCCGTTTGGTCAGCAGATGTCATTATTTGAGGTGTGTGTGATGAGCATGGAGCCACACTGTCAGCTCTGTTTATTCAGTGTGAATGGAAGGTTTTAACACATTTCACCCTAATGTATCCGAGTAAACGAAGCGTATAGGGACAGTGCTGTATCCCAAGACACTTGCCTCCACTCCCTCCCTAAAGACTGTCTGAATTGTCCTGTCCACCCCTTTGGCAACACTTTCCCATGGAGGTTGTGGATAAGGTGTGGTACCTGACAGACAAGTCCAAAGCTTAAGTTTATTATGTTTATTAAGGCCACATCATCACGTCATGACTTATACAGAACACGTCTAATGTCCACGTGTGTTTAGCTCTGATTGTGGCAGTTTTCAGCTGCATGTACAATGAAGCTTTTATCACAGCTAGAGAAAAATAGAAAACCCCGCATACCACACACCAAACCCATATTCTCCTTATTTCTTCACCGGGCTCAAACTTTACTCAAGAGGAAACTGATAGACGGAACAAGGAAATGACCTCTAACCGGCCCAATGACATCACAGGTTCCGCGTTCATTCATAGGGGAGTAACGTTAGTGTGAGAGCAGCGCGCTGACTACTTTCAAGGATTTCGTGTTTTTAATGGTCTCTGGGTGAAGCTGAGAGGCCTGCTGGGTGGTGCTACATCACCGGAGTGAAGCGGATCACAGACATGTCGGAGGAAGCAGCCTCTCCGGTAGGTTTTAACCGAAGTGTCCGGGTGGTTTGCAGCATGCATGGAGCACCTTCACTGCTCGCTGTGGGTCAGCAGCGCCATTTCCGCATGCGGCGTAATTTGGAGCGCGGGGATTGGTTAATCCTCCTGTCCGTCACAGAGCTCGGGTTCCTATTGGTCGGTTAGAAAGAAACGAGCGGTTTGTTGATCTTTGACAGATACGAGCAGGAAAAAGCAAATGACTGAAATTAGACAGATTTGAGCACCATGTGCGTGTTCAGCTGCTCGCTTATTAAACTGCGCTTATATACAGAGCATAAACCTTTTGTTAACTTTACGAAGCAGGAAGCGTTTCCCTAAATATCCATTCAAAACTCTGTGTCCCTTTTTATCTGATTAACCTTGCAGCCCAAACTGTTAACACTTTACGCCTCCAAACACACCATGGATGGCAACTCTTTAACAAGGGACAGTTTTACTAGTATTCGGTTAAGAAAACTAGCAGAATTGTTTAATATTTTACTTGCTTTTATAACCTAATTGCAGTTTTATGAAACGGGCGACATTGCCTGCTCCCGCCCACCAGCGTTACATGTGACTGTGATGGTCTGAAACCATTTCAACCATTAAAACCAAACAGGCACATAATAGAATAAATTAAGCATAATAAACTTTAAAATAACCATAAATGAATCATTATTAAACATAATGTAAGCAAAAATTAAAATATATAATAAGGCTGAATAAGAAGTTTTGAATATTTATTTATTACTGATTAATCTATAGAGGTATTTTGCACATTAGAAGTGTATTAATTTAAGGGACTTGGTGTTAAGTTGGATTTCATTATAGTAGCCAATAAAGCTAGGTGAGGTTTTATTCATTCAAATCATTAGGTCCAGTTTTTATGTGTTACTGACACACCTAAAAGACTCTTATGATCTAAAACAGGCATTATTGTGGTTTTCCTACTTCACCATTCTCTAAATCGTCACCAGAATAACTGTGTATGAGAGCATGACATAAATAAATGTTCTGTCATCACTGCAGAAAACACACATTGTTCTCAAAACCAAATTCTAGTCTTAAATTCATTGGAAAGGTAAAAGTAACACATTATTTTGTCGTGGATTTCTTTTGTTTTGGGTGTTGTTCTCAATTTGGATACTGTTGATTGGTCAAATAGGTTCAAAATATCATTTGTTGAGATGGAGCAAATTTTGTCAAGAAAATGATACCCACTCATAAAAAGCGTGTGTACATGGGATGGGGACTGAGAATGCATTTGTGTGTTTTTGGTTGAGATGAGAGGTGCGTTGGTCCGGCCTTGATGAGTCAATTCAATTCTGTGAGGTTGCAATCAATTCTGGATTTATAACAAAATGCATGATAAGAAAGTCTATTTCCATTTGTATCTAATATGTGAATCCAGAGATAGTCTGAAACATGCGACACAAAAAACAGCACGAATGTTAAAATTATTTTCACGGTATGATAACAGTCTCAGAAAAGTTGAATGATATAACAGCATTTATATTATCAGTCAGAATGAAGGGTTATTGTTGGTCGAACAAACCTTTTTACGACTATAACTGAAACGTGAAACCATTTTGTTGATGGAAGTGTGTGTGTAAAAAGACCCTTCAGAATATAACTAAAGTAAACAGAGTCGATGCATTTATTGTCAACATTGTAGATAAGCAAATGTACACAGTTTGATAACTGTCACCTTTTATATCATGGTATACCTTTAAACTGGTATATCGCTGCAGCCCTCATTACATTAAGCTGTTTGTTCTACTTCATACATGCCAAATGGAAGAATGGCAACGACTTTAGTAAAAGTATAAATACCACACTGTAAACATACCTCATTACAAGCAGGAGTCCTGCATTGAAAATGTTACTTCAGTAAAAGAATACAGGCCTACATTATACTCATTATATTTACCGTATATACAGTACTTGAGTAATTATACTTAGCTACATTTCACCACTGTTGATGACTGTAAAGTCAAGCAACATTTTCTTATAAATTAGTTTAACACTGTTTTCACACAGGCATAAAAAAAGAGAGAGATTGCAAGATATTCCTGTTTTGACACTGTAACGTTGTCTATGAGACTCCATAGTGTCCAAGGTGGCTTTATTACATAAGTACAGAAGTATATTGATGCCACGGCAGAAAAAAATCAGGTAATAACATGAAAGGTTTCTTAATGACATGTTTTCATCTTATAACAAGAAACTTTTTTTGTGGGAAAAAGAAAAAAAAGTGATACTGGTGTATTTTTTACTGGTGTATTTTTTACTGGTGTATTTTTTACAAGTATTTATTGTATTACAAGTTCTAGAGTTGCAGCGGTGTGAGAGTTTTACTGTACGATAACTGTCTCAGAATATATGGCAGTGTCATGGTATCAAGATATTACAGAATTTATATTATCATCAGTCAGAATCACCCTTAAAGGAAAGAAAACAAGGGTTATCTTTTACTGAACAAATGTTTCATAACTATAATCAAAACTAAGAAGAAGTCCCCCTTAGAAAATAACATAAATAAAGAGGAGATTCAACATCTAGTTGTATTTTTTTTAAAAATATTGTAGATAAGCAAATGTACATGTATGATAACTGGCAACTTTTACATCACTGTATACCTTGCAGCTAGTGTACTGCTGCAGCCCTGGACAGTTCTGCGTTTCCATATTTAAGTAATCACATACATTCATAAAGAAATATATAAATAAAACAAGTAAATTGTGAAATGATTTGATAAAACTTTTAAATTACAGCTTATTAAATGTACTATTACTCTACAAGAATTAAATATACTATTATACATTTAGAAATTGTCTTAATGTTCACTGTAAACATGTTTAATATCAGTTCATATGTTATTAAAGCAAAGTGTTTTTTTCCAGTGATACATTTTTAAAAATGTTATATTTCCATCAAAGAAACAGAAGTGACAAATCTGCTTTAAAAGTTCATTTTACATCCACTTGTGGCTGATGGTGCAGACGCAGAGATCAAAGTTTGTAGCGGCAGAGCGCTCCATGTATCAAACACCCTGTGACCACACCTCACACACCAGCCCCCCGCACAGCCGCCCCTCCCTGCCTTTATAACGGACTCAGTGAATCGGCACACTTATCTTTTGGCACCAGAGATATCATGGGGTGGAGGTCCTGAAGGAGGAGGGGTGAGTGTCCGGTAAAAAAAGACCACTGTTCAGTATCTTGAGGCTATATGACCTCAGTCCGGCTCCTCACCAAGACACAGCAGACGTCCCAGCCACACAGCGGACACAATAGCCTCCACAGTGCACACGCTCGCTGCGGACATACGGGATCATGGAGCAAGGACCTTACAAGTACATCAGGGTGAGGCGGGCAGAGAAAATGGTTCAGTGCCTTTATGAGCTGGTTATAGAGGTGGTTGTTGATGTGTCGGGCTGGTTGAGGCGTGAGAATGTTGAATGGTGACGGCAGAAAGTGAGTTTGAACTCTTTTGGCTGATTTCTCTTTTGTCCCCGCAGGACGGGAATGGAAAGGTCACTCGGGTCATTCGGATCGGAACCCGCAAGAGCCAGGTACAGCACTGCTTTTGTTAAAACACGAGCTTAATGCCATCATTGCTGCTTTAAATATTTGCCTTTGATTTCGGTTTTAGCTCTAACTGAAATGTGAATGTAGCCCCTACAGAGCCACAGTGTGTCAGTTAAACATGAATTATCTGATGCAGCATTCCTCCGTGCTGCTTCAGATACAGCAGAGCTACATATCTGGAGCTCCTCTCGCAGAGATAACACAGCTCTGCCTCAACAGTGTAATCTTGAGATAACTCGTGCACCTCCAGTGTGTCATACTGATTTGATGGTCTGCTCTGTGGATGGGTGTTTGAATTTTCTACGACCATCAGTACAATCCAGCTAAAGTGTCTTCTTCTGTCGCAGCTGGCTCGCATCCAGACCGACAGCGTGGCGGACAAGTTGAAAGAACTGTACCCCGAAATCCAGGTGGAGATAGGTGAGGATCTTCGTCACAGCGTTTTCTAGCATCTTCATGGACGCCTGTTTCATAACTGGCAACATGCAAATTAGGGATAACAATATTCATTTTTAAGATTTGTTATTTAAGCAAAAATTGCTGCACAGATAAAACAATGACTGTGTCACAAAAATGAAATGAAAACATTCACACATAGGACTGTTCAGATGAGATGGAAATGTAACATGAGAGAAGTGCTCTGTGTGCGCCCTCGAGTTTAATCATTTGCTTGCTTTTCTTATTTCCATTTCTCTTCTTGTGCACTGACTTTCTAAAGCACCAGCATGCTTCACCATCAGTTCAACTGTCTGAAAACAGACAGAAAATGTCTTGCATACAGACATTAAACCACAAGCTGGCAGGAAGTAGAGTTAGACCACTGAAAGTAGGAATCCTTTTTGTAAACAGTGTTAAAAAGCTATAAAGACGACAGGCGGATTTGGCCACATAGAAAACGTAAAAGATATAATATAGAACTTTTTGGCATTAAAATGTCTAAAAACAACTCGCCTAATGTTACATATTTAGAGTTGTGTATTTACATCATCCCAAACATTTCCAGCAATACTCAAACCCAGTTTTGGTTGCTGTTGCCTGTCAGTGCTGTCTTATCAATTATTCTGTCATAAATTAGACATTTTATCCAGTTTTTAGCCACATTTTTACAACACACTTTTTTAGGTTTGGTCTTTTTTTACAAAATGTTTTTGCTGGATGAAAGATTTTACTCAAAGGACTTCTGGATCTTGAGTTAGCAAACATTAGCGGCCACTCGGCTCTCGCCCCTGCTGTGATTTTTAATGTGAAACTGCTTTATTCAGGGTTTTATATCAGTTTAAATTACGTGGTCTGTTTGTTTAAAGAGGAAGAGACTGGGAGAAACTGACTGTGATGATGGCATTGCTCCATCTTTTGTCACTTTTTTTGATTTAGAGACCCCTCATTACAGAAACTTACATATTGTACAAGGGATGCACGATGATATCAGCATGTCATCAGCCAATATCAGCTTTAAAATGAATCAGCTAACATGCTTTTTGTTATATTGAACAATAAATGAATATTACGTGTCTCCATCTGCTGGTGGGCCGTCACTGTAAGAGTATGCATGTATAATATGATGTTAATTCCACTATAGAAAAGACAATGCTCACTAAAAGTAGGTGTGGAAAAGGTAGATATATCAATATTGTTATCAGTTATCGGCCATTAAGTTGTTATATATCAGCATGTCGGATATCAGCAAAGAAATCTAATATTGCACATCCCTATATTTTAATGTCGCATTGGTGTTGTTGCTAGTTGACACAGGTTGTTCATATTATTAAATCTCTGTATCTCCTCCCTTTCAGTTGGCATGACAACGACAGGAGACAAAATCCTCGACACAGCTTTATCAAAGGTGAGGCTTGTCACGATCACCACAAACAGAGGTCACATTATTAACAGACATGTTCGCATATTCCAACATCTGCAAACACAAAAGCAGTCAGTATTTAAAATACACTGCTGACTCGTAGATACATTAATGAGTACAGTATGAATCTGCGACTTCTGAACGTCTTAATTCAAGTGTAACAGATAAATGTGATGTAACATTTGTTTTTTGTGTGTTGAATGCAGATCGGAGAGAAGAGTTTGTTCACCAAAGAGTTGGAGAACGCTCTGGAGAGGAATGAGTGAGTGTTACCGCTGTCATCTGTGGCTGACACCACGCTGGCTTCACACCATTGTTTCACCAACTGTTAGGGTCTCACTGACAGGGACTCACTTGTAAAGTGAACATTGTAGCTGTTAGTTACAGATACTTGGTCTCATTCATGAAATGTGAGTAAATCTGAGAGTAGATTTGCACATTTAAAGCCTTGGTCCTAAAAACCTACACCGGATTCATGAATGCAGTAGAAAACTTGGATTTGATTGTGTGCATGTGTGTATGTTCATGAAAGCCTATCAATCAATTTACACACAAATTTATTCCACTCATGTTTCATGCGTGAGACCCACTGGGTGCCAATACTTGCGGCTTAAACACATTTTCATGCCACAAAAATCTTCTAAGGGCAAAAAAACTTTTAAACAAATGTAGTTATGAGCCCACATCCACAACATACTCTCTGAAAATCTATAACAGCACCCACTGTGTGCTCCACATAAAATCCATGCAGAGGAAAGTCCTTTGATTTCCTCCACAGCCTCTGATGTAGCAGGTGACTCTGATCTGTAGCTGCCTCGAGGATGTAAAACACACGCAGTACTGAATGGCTGTATTATACCATGAGACATAAATGGAGCATGGATATATGACTGTTCCTCTGTGTCCTGCAGGGTCGATCTGGTTGTTCACTCACTCAAAGACCTTCCCACCACGCTGCCCTCAGGATTCACCATTGGCGCCGTGCTCAAGTGAGTGCACTCACACTACACTGTTAAATATTGATTATCTTTGACTTTATGAGAAACTGTATAAATGTTGAATTAAATCTGGATCACTGAGTATCAAACAAAAAGTGACACAGACCTAAATAAATATGAATCTGAAACTGAACATCACATTAATGAATCTCTTTGCTTCCTGCTGCTTCAGGAGAGAAAGCCCCCATGATGCAGTGGTGTTACATCCCAAACATGTCGGGAAAACTCTTGATACTCTGCTAGAAAACAGGTACAGCCCAGGAGAACATTAAACTAGTCATGTTTGTTTTTCACTCGTATTAAAAGTATGTTAACTCTCCTTCATACTGTGTGTTTGTGTAGTGTGATCGGCACCAGTTCACTGCGCCGCGCCGCTCAGCTGAAGAAGAGATTTCCCCACCTTCAATTCAAAGATATCGTATCCTTTCAGGAGACTTCCTGTTGTGAGTCAGAACGTGATGAAAGCTGGAGATACGATGGAAGGTATTTAGATTTTACTGCACCAGGTTTACTGAAAGGTTTTAAGGCCCTGACACACCAAGCCGACAGTCAGCCATTAATCATCAGTAGGGCATCTGTTTCCCTAGTTGGTGTGGCGTGTCCCACACCGTCGCCCCTTGTCAGCCCCCATTAGCTTTTTTAAAATCAGATCAGCACATTGAATCGGCAACAGCGGAGCCCATACTGATTGCAAGTTCAGCTCAGCGCATGAGAAGAGAAAGGAAGGAAGTGAGGAAAGCAAACAAACAGCAAAGTCTAGAGGGAGTGAGACCAAAATAAACTTGTTACATATGTCATGCTGCTATGCGAAACCAGGCTCGAGAAACCTCATCAGCCTCATCAGGTAGCAAGCTCGAAACTTTGTGTCTCTCCCTACGTGTTGCATTAGACGTGAGGAATGTACCTGTACTTCCCTGGGTGAGTGTGACCTCTCCTAACTGGGGGTGTGTGTGGTTGACTCACCATCAGGCCGCCGCTCTTGTTCAGACTGGACAACTCCACAGGACACTCTTCGAGTGCCGTTCCGTCGGACCAGTCAGCCATCTTGCTAGCTCTTCTTCGTGGTTGTGCAGAGTGAATGTGTATTTGCATTGATAAGTTGCGGTAGCGTGTCAAACGCTTTCTCAGTCTCTTTTGTCTTCAGAATGTCTTGCCTCCAGCATCTCCCTCCAGGTGTGGCTAATAGTGCTAATGAGTCATTTCCACATACCCCCAGGTGTGATGTCAGTGCTGACCCTGCCTCCCACCACCTGCCTAAACCACACCCACATCTACAAGACATTCACTAAACTACCAATAAAGCATCATAACACATAAGATTGTTTTTCTTTAGCCACTGAGCTGTTTAGCAGAAATGTTTTCTCATGGTTTGTGTTATTGTTCACTGACTCTGTTCTTTCAACACTGGATGTGTTGTTAAATTGCTAATTGGCTAACTAGTGTCAAGACAATCTTCTGGTTTCCCTTTTTGAATGACGATTAAAGATAATCGATGTCTGCTGATGTAGAGAGTTATTTCCTCTCACACAGGTGCTGTTTGGTCACTGGTTGAAGTTGTTGCGGTGTGTTCATGTGCAACTTTTTAGCTGAAGTCGCTTTGGTGTGTCTGGACCTAAGAGTAGCATTTCTCACAAGTGACAAGCCAAAATGGATATTAGTCTGTGAGGTGTTTTCCTGAGCTGGCGTCTGCAGCGTGGGAACCTGAACACACGTCTGAAGAAGCTGGATGAGAAGGACGACTATGCTGCCATCATCCTGGCTGCTGCCGGCCTCAGGAGAATGGGCTGGGACAACCGGATCAGCCAGGTACAGTTCATGATCATCTGAAGTCCTTTCTGTGAGGTCCCTCCGGGTGACATTCATCATCTTACTGTCCATCTGTCTGATTGTTTCCACTGGTAGATCCTGGAGCCTGAAGACTGTATGTACGCTGTCGGACAGGTGAGAACAGCAGGATGGAAAACATGATGAGTATACAGATAGAGAGTGAAATAACAGCTTAAAAATACCACACTACATCCGTATGTGTTCTTGTTGTCAGGGGGCTCTGGCGGTGGAGGTTCGGGCCAGAGATACCGACATCCTGGAGATGGTGTCTGTCCTCCACCACCCAGACACTGTGCTGCGCTGCATAGCTGAGAGAGCCTTCCTCAAACGCCTGGTACATCACACACACACACACACACACACACACTTTCTTTTACGTATTCTCACATTGTATAAATATGGAAATCTTCATGTGTTCAATTAAACTTCCATTTGTAGGAGGGTGGGTGCAGTGTTCCAGTGGCTGTACACACAGAAGTGAAGGACTCCGAGGTAAGGATGGTGGGTAGTGACAGATGACACACATACAGCTAAACATTTGCTAAACCCCGCCCCTCTCTAGTTACTGTTGCTGTAGCTGTCGAGCTTTATGTTCCCGCACAGTGACAGTTTATCACCCACAATTTTTAGTCTTTTGTTTCTCAACACGTCTTTGATTGCAGACTTAAATCACCCAATTGGACAATGGGGAAATAAAGCTGACGACAAAAGAGATGATGTGAGGCGCCTCCGCTCTAAATCAAAGGGTTTTTTTAACTCAAGGAGTTCAGAGCATTTTGGCAAAAAACGCCAGGCGTGTAGAGTGCAGAAACACAAGGCACATCGCAACACAAAAAACATGAGCAAAAAGCTTCAGTCTTATTAAGAACAATTTCAAAAAGCTCTGCGTGATCGAGGCCTAATACAATTGTTGTTGTTCAGAAAGTCCTGCCAACGTGTATATGTCACATAAAAGGCGGGCGCTGACGTCATGCCTGTCACGCCTCTTTTGCATCCATAAAATGGCAATGCAGTGAAAGTGACACACTGGAGAGGCATGATGCCACCATGAGCACCATCACTGTGTAAAAAGGACGAATGTGACTTGATGGTTTAAGTGACCAGTCTGTTTCTTTACAGAACATAATCATAAAGTTTGGAGGAAAAAAAAAGTAGAGATTAGCTTTTATATTCAAGTATTAAAGTTGAGGGTCACACTATTTGTTCTTGCAGCTTTACCTGACGGGGGCAGTCTACAGCCTGGATGGATCAGACAGTCTGAAGGACACCATGCAGACTAGCGTTTCTGTTGCTGCTACCGACAAGGTAACCACTCAGCGTGCACAGTTTTCATCCCATTGATGACATTTTATTTGTGTCAGTCCTCATACCATCATACTGATAACTTGTGTTTGTGATGTCAGAGCGTAGAGGAAGTGGACGAACAGGTCCAGCGAGTGGGAGTCACAGCCAACAAGATCTCGGGTGGAGCCCTAGACGGGGCTGAGCGGCTGGGGGTCGACCTGGCCAACCTACTGCTGAGCAAAGGAGCCAAGGAGATCTTGACGGTGGCGAGGCAACTTAATGACGCCAGTTAATCCCGCCCAGCTGAGGGTCAAGGCTCCGGAGGTGATCGGGTCCTCGAGTGCAGTCAGTCACAGCCTTGTGTCAAGTAAAAACTTGAATTCCTTTTTTATGTTACACATTTGATGTTTTGAGAGTGAAAGAATGGCGACTCTGTTGCACCAGGTGAGCTCAGCCAAGGGCAAATAAATTATTGAGGGTTTTCAACACTACTTGGACCAAAGTTGTGCTCAGTGTTACAATGCTGCTGTCATTAAAAGCTTGTTCAGAGTCTGTAGCACTCTTGGTCTTGGTTCCAGCCTGCTCTTACATATAGTACCTCATGGAACCATCTCCTGAGCCATACGGGATTATCAGTGACAAACACACAATGGCCTTCAAACATTTACGTCAATTACATTACCATCACTGGCTTTTTTTGTTTTTTATAAGTATACTACATTCTCAAATACTTGACCCCATAACCAAGAATGGTTCATCAGCGTCCACTGTTACCCAAAAGCGACGTAACCCAGAGTTCTTCTCTAAGCTCTCAGATGCACTCTCACTTCAAGAAGCTGACTTCTGATGGCACCAAAGATGAGTTTTCAAACGTGTGTGCACATTTTGCTGTTCGGAGCAGGCTGCACTGCATTGAAGTGGGTTTCATTTAGGTTTGAGAGTTGAGAAATGTAAATATAAATGTAAATTCAATCCTTAATTCATCACCTCTATGGCCACAAGTCAGCAGACCTTAAACATAGATGTAATGAAGGATGCTTTTTTTTCCATGTTGGCCTCCCGATAAATACAGTAACCTTTTCTGCGTAGCTTCTAGAGATGTTCCGATACCATCACTGATTGCAATACCTGAACTTGATTATCGGCCAATACCAATTACCTACCTGATACCATTGCCTTTTTACCAGCATAACCTGCTGGTGAAGAAGAACTGATTTCTGGAAAACTGCTGTTATCTGCAGATGTGAAACTACTTTTTAGTTTAGTGGTACAACATGTGGTATCAGATCTGTGCGTGGAATAGCATGCTCACAGTATCACATGCCTCTGACACTGGTATCGGAACAACTCTAATAGCTTTGCTCCTTCATTCAGCTCATTGTCAGCTGAGGAGGTTCACTGCTTTTAAGAGTATACTAGCTACCTATTTTACAGAGAGAGAATATATTTAATACACATGATGAGAAGCTGGAGGGCGCATTTGGTTTTATCCCACTTGTGGCACAGCTATTGATGCTTAGTTTGTGCAGCTGCGTCCCACTACATGAACGCTGAAGCAATCCCTGCATCTGTTTTCAGTTTCCTGCTCTGATTTTAAAAGTGTGCTGGGCTGCTATTTAGCAACAGTTTGAGCTGTTCATGCTTTACTGATATTGTGTCTCAGATGCAATATCGACCCATAAGCATTAACTGTGAGCTGATCATTTCAGGGTTCCCACAGTCATGGATAACCTGAGTCAGGTATTAGTAAATATTAAAAGTTTTGGAAAACTCATGAAATTTTGATGTTTGTAATAAAAGTAATTGTTACATTAATCTAAACGTAATGGCGAATTTATTTTCTGTAAGCTAGCTGTTGACATAACGTAGCTTTAATATGCGTCAACTTAGGGCTGCAAGATGTATCGTTCTAGCATCAACACTGTGATGGGCAATTGTCACATCAAAACGCGCAACGTCAAGTACGGCAAATTACCTCAAACAACTTATCTGATGCTTGATACAAATATGAAACTTGCACAGTCCTCATTCTCCATGACTTATAGCGGTCCAAGCATTCTGCTTTTAGGCGTTGCGTGTATATGTGACGTAGTGTGGTGGTGTGTGTCATGGGAAGTGAGACTCTCCTGCATGTGTGTGTGTAGAAAAGTATCGTAACCAGGCCGGCAAGTTTAGCAGACTCAGTGAAGTGCATGCTTTTCCCCCAAATTTTATTATGGGTCCTTGAGGAGTCATGGAACAGTTTTGATGTTTTGTCCATGAAAATGTGTGGGAACCCTGTTATTTTTAAATATGGTGTAAATGCCACAATTGTGGATCGTAGTAGTATAGCCAACTGTATAACAGGTAAAGGGCACAGCAGTGAACTCAGTCATACCCCTTTTCCACCAAAGTAGCTCTGGTTCTTGAACCGGTTCTGTTCAGGACTGTTGGAACCTTGTTGCTCTCTCGCGAACCGCGCCATGTTTCCACCAGTGTCGATCAGAACCATTGTAATCAAGGATGCGTCATTAACGGAGGTCGCTTCACAATGCACAAGTAAAGTAAACAGTAATAGCAAGATCAGTCGCCTTGATTACCTGCGAACGTTTGTCCTGTAATTTGTTTTTATCTAAAAACAAGCACGGATCAACTGTTAAGACCACAGCATGTTTCTCTTCACTGATGATTTCTTAATTAACACATTACGAACCAATTAATTTTTTTGTAAAAATGCTCCAAACGGTTCGAGCTTAGGTGCGGCAACCAGAATAGAGCCTGTTCCATGTTGGTGGAAAAGGGGCACCATTGGCTTTCATGAACTGGGGTTAATCACTGTTTGTGTTAGAGATGTAAAGTAGCCAAATAAATCTTATTTAACTGAAAGTATCACAGGTTATTTCTTTGTTTCACAGCTGTATACTCTGACTCACAACTTGAATAATGGCCATTATGGACTCGTTCTTGTATGTTGTGGTGTAGATCTACAGAAGCACCACTGCATTCAACAAACAAAAAAACTTATTTCTTGATTTTAAGATAGTTTTCTTGTAATTGCAAGACAAAGATCATGTCATCATGAGACAGTATTCCTGTATTTACGACTCATGTAATCTTCTTATTTTGACTTGGCATCATAAATATAAATATCTCCTAATAATGACATCTTTATCTCATGTATGAGATGTGGATCTTGAACTTATTGTGTATTTCCTCTTTTTGAGATAATAATTAGTAGACCTTTCCTTGTAATTATAAGATAATTATTTCATAATTTTGAGAGATGCTCAGTCACAATTATGAGATACATGAGTCATAAGTATGAGAATATGCTTTGGTGAGTGCAGTGCATGTCAGTAGGCTACATCCACAGTATATATCAAATTAACCAAGACAAGAATGAAAAACATTTTTGCTGTAATGTTTTCATGCCAGATGCTGTACTCCACATATCAGAACTGAAATGTTTCCAGAAGCAATATATTTTCAAACGTGTCAACTTTGATGACTTGCCTAATGAAATAAACATGTATTCAATGCCATAGTTTGTCTTGTTAGTTTTATCAAAGTGCCATTTCAGTAAATGTATTATTTCTGCATATCTGCCTTACATCAAACATCGAACAACGCCTTTATTCTTTCTTTATTCAGTGTCAGTACACTGACTGTACAGATAGTTTGATGCCATATTGTATTTCTTTTATTTTATGGATCTTTATTTTATATTATCCTTAATTTAAACCTCCTGAGACACACTGTGAGGCATATTTGTTTTGGCTTTAATTTCTGTATGAATTAATGTAGAGTGTTCCTGTATTTAGATTCTTTATCACAGTACTCATTGTTGCATCAATCCTTTACAATGACATGTTTACATGGTATCTCTAAGTGTCTTTGTTTTGCCACTTGTTCAAACACCATGTCAAATAAAACTACTGATGTCAATAAACAAATGTCAATAAAGCTACATGTGTTATACCGGTCCGTTTTTATGACTGAGCCAGCATCAGCTGGAGGCATTATGTGTTTGGGTTGTCTGTCATTGAGGGATCATGAGAGAATTTCTTCAGATTTGGCACAAACGTTCACTTGGACTTAACGATGAACTGGTAAGACATTGGCGGTCAAAAGTTAAAGTCACTGTGCCGTTGTGTCCATCTCATTCTCATGAAAGCAATATCTAAAGAAGGCCTTGAGGGAGTCTCTTCAAATTTGGCACAAATGTCATTGTGACCTCACAAAACATGTTTTATTGCTGTAACTCAAGAATTCATACTCTAATTATGACAAAATTTCACACAAATATTTAGTGGGATACGATGATGAAGTGATGACATTTTATATTCAAAAGGTCAAAGGTCAAGTTCATTGTGACATAATGCCACAAGTGGCTCTTTAGCCCCTCTCCAGTGGCTATGACAAAAAAAATATTTGGAAATGAATAAAGGTTGTTCTTTTTTTCACATTTTAATTTCTATATCATTGTTGTCGGCCTTGGGAAATTCTTACATTCTCCAACTGTAAAAATGTGAAGCCTCTATATTAAATTAAAATATTTTAACATTTCAACAACTAAAATTGACTGCCTAGCACCGTTTCCTTGAAATTTTGCTGAACCTCAATAGCAGCGGCTAGTCTTGAGTCTTTCTACCTGGTTAGCTGTGGATGCCAAATCCAAGGAATAAAATAGAGAATTCAGTAGTTCGTGGAAAGATCTGTTTGCTTTCACTGCCAGCTCTTCAAAGTTAAAGTGCCGAATAATTATACATAGAGCCGTGCAGAGCCGCCACCTTGTGGTTATACATGATCGAATGCTCATTTAGACTATTAAAGTCGGCTAATTTAGACTCAATAGGCTGGTTTACATTCACTAAAAGCCTTAAACACGTTTTGCGGCAGTGCTGAGCTCCAGTCATTCATGTGTAGGATGTCTCCTCTGTTGAGAAAGCAGCTGGAGCTTCCTGTTACAGTGGTCACGGCCCACTCTGCCACATCACTTCCTCTAGCTCACATCACACTCTGGTTTTTGTCCTCAAATATTTGAACTGTACACTTGACTGGGAAAGTAAAAAGAGTCTTGCAGCTCCAGTCTTCTACCGGCCATAAAAAACTTCAGGCCAGGGTCAGTCAGTTTTAACAAGAGGAAGAGTCGAGACAATGGCAGCAGTTCCCCACCAGTGAGTGACATCAGCCTTTTAAATACAGTCTTGGGTCACAGCCAGAATTTAGCTTCCCCCTCTGAGGAGCTCCAGGGTCACCTAACATCCTGAACATCCTCTGCAACTCGATGGAGAAACAGGAGGAGCAATAGCATGTGGTGGTGTGGTCATCCAACAGGGACAAGTTCTTTACTCAACAACGAAGAGGGTGCCTTCACTGAATTAAAGCATCTAAAGTGACTGGTGAATGTTTTAAAATCAGAAGCTCCAGTGGGCTGCAATCTGCAACCTCACTGCTAGATGCTGCTAAAATACACGAGACTAGTGATACTCATCTTTTTGCCTGAGGGCCAAATCTGGCCTGTGATAGATGGCCTGCTGACCATTTTCTAATGAATAATGAAAACAAATTGATGCACACTACATATACAACTCACTGCTATATACACTCACCAGCCACTTTATATTAGGTACATTTTTTTCCTTCAGAACTGCCTTAATTCTTGGTGTCACAGATTCAACAAGGTGCTGGAAACATTCCTCAGAGATTTTGGTCCATATTGACATGATGACATCACACAGTTGCTGCACATCCATGATGAGAATCTCCCGTTCCAGCACATCCCAAAGCTGCTCTGTTGGACTGAGATCTGGTGACTGTGGAGGCCATTACAGTGTACAGTACAGTGAACTCACTGTCATGTTTGAGATGATGTGAGCTTTGTGACATGGTGCGTTATCCTGCTGGAAGTAGCCATCAGAAGATGGTACACTGTGGTCATAAAGGGATGGACACGCTCAGCAACAACACTCAGGTAGGCTGTGGTGTTTAAACCAGGCTCAGTTGGTACTAAGAAAACATATATTAAAGTTTTACAATTATGTAGTAAGAATATATATAGATTAATGCTGCCTTAATTAGCACCAGAGCAATGATAACATGGCCTCCGTGCTTATGATTCAGTTACTAACTTTCTGGTGTACAAGTACATGTACAATATAGAACAAAATGATGATACTCCCTGTGTGAGGATAATATTCACAATCACCATAAAGTAACCAGACTAGTGTTGTCACGATACCAATATTTTTGTTTCGGTACCCATACCAGTATGGATTTTGATACTTTTCCTAAGGAAAAGTCCTTTTGGCTACAAACCTTCAGAACAATAAATAGTAGGGGTGTAACAATACAAAAAAAAAAATTGTGGTTCAAAAGTATCTCGGTACGGACGTCACGGTTTAGTTGCTCAAATGTTTCACCAAGTTGGTGTTGTCTCGTGTTGTCTCCCTTTGTGAGGCAGACTTTCTCTTGTCTTTTTTCACGTGTGCCAGCTGCGAATGTTGGTACAGGTGTTGTCATACACACCACTTAAGCAATCTGTGCTCCAATAGGAACAAGAAAGGCGTTTGTGTGCATAAATGAGTAAAATAAATTAACTAAATTAATGAATTGAATCAATTTCAAAGTACCGGTATTTTCCAAATGCAGTATAGTACGTTACCGTTTGGAATACTCTAGTACCGCGGTACTATTTTAGTACCGGTATACCGTGCAACACTAAACCAGACACCCAATAAGTCTGTTATTTCAGTGTATTAACAAACTGTTCAGAATAAAACGTAGTGAACAACCAAACAGTTGGGCCCACAGATGTGTTACCGTTACAAAGGATGAACGATGGAGCTCTGAGGAGTGTATCCAGTAACTTACCTCGGCAAATCCATTGGCCGCTGCCTAACCAGCTCCTTCACATAAAAAAACAGTTTTAAATCCAAAGGTCAATGCTAAAAAACTATAGTGTCCAAGGATGAGTCTCACAGTGTTGTGTTGTCCTCTCTTGATCCACCGACAGACATAATCTCAACTGCTAAGCTAGCTACCGGCTAGCGAGCTACAGGCCACACTGGCTAAGAGCAGCCAGAGTAGCTAGCTCGATGCTAACGGGCTAAACCGTCCTCACAGTTCGGTCCAAACGGTTTTTTTTTTACTGCCATTCACCGTCACTGAGCAAAGCCCCGCACTCTGCATGTTCCCGTGTTCACAGTCTCCTCTGATCGGCTCAATATTTGGTCCTTTATCCTGCTAACTGTTAGCTACTCTCCTCCATGACGCGTCTCTCCTCTGTTGCCAGGAGTGACCTTCTTCTTCTTCTACGCCGCCAGGAGCTAATCACCACTTCAACTTGACCTTTGCTCAGTAAAACAAAAGGCTGTGAATTATTATTTTCCGTAGGCCTTTTCAAATTTAAAAAGAAACGTTATTTATAAATGCATAAAAAATAATCAAACAATTAAATAACAGTACTACACAATGCAAACACTAGTATATGGTCTTAGACCAGTGTATTCACACAGGTAGGCCCAGAGCTTCTTCATTTAAAAAAGGGTCAGGTAGGGCTGTAGTGGAACAAACTATAAGATCATATATTGTAGTAATGAGAAGGTGTCTTTTTTATTCAGTGAATGCAACGTGCTCCATTCACTGGCCCCTGGTGTCATTATAGCCTCGCGTCACCAGGCTCTTCACTTTAAGGGCCTGGTTTCTATTCACTCTGAGTTTTGTCTGGATTCTGGTTCCGGATTCAAAATTCACCAAATTCATCCAAGAGTAAGTAAAAGTGTTCACCAAAGTAAAACTAAAATTCTGGTGCACCATCATTTTGGGGTTATGAGGGGTGTAAGAAAATCGATTAATTTAGTGTCTTAGGGCTTTTCTTGTCAATTATATTCTTTAAATTAAAAAGTTCCACTGCATTTTTATTAGCTTGGTGCTTTCATTTTGACAGAAAGGCGCATCCATTGAATTCCGGATCCTGTCTCACTCGCCCTGGTTCCGGTTCCTACCAAAACAGCCACTAACGGCCCCAGACTACTCCCTGTAATCCCTGCACTAGCACTGTCATCACTTCATCATACCACCAAAATGTACCACTGAGCGCCACAGGAAGTCATTCCTGCCTGTGACCATCAAACTGTACAGCTCCTCTCTCTGAGTGGCCCATAGACTATTTCACCCACTGTCAACATGTGCAATAATTTAACTTAATGCAATGCAATAATGCACTAACCCTATTTTACCTTTACTGTATATATTCTGTTTGTTATCTATTTTGCCACTGTGTCTCTGTATATTTGATTTAGGTTACTATATATATTTTTGTAAATAATCTTGTTTGATTTACTTATATTTTTGCTCCGAATTGCCCTATACAATATATCTTTCTACTCTTGTAAGGAGCATCTGTTACGCCAACAGTTAATCTGATTCTGATTCTGATCATTATATCCTGTTAGACATTTGTGTAAAACTTTGTCAAAATTAGTGTAAGAATTCTTGAGTTACGGCCAAAAACATGTTTGGTGAGGTCACAGTGACCTTCAACCTTGTACCACCAACTTCTAATCAGTTCATTTCTGAAATTTGAGAGAACTCTCTCAAGGCCTTTGTGAGATATTGCATTGATAAGAATAAAATGGATGCAAGGTCACAGTGACCTTGACCTTTGACCCAAGTCCAAGTGAACATTAATGCCAGATTTGAGATTCCCTCAAGGTGTTCTTGAGATATCAGTTTCACAAGAACAAGACAGACAACATCAGAGTGACCTTGACCTTTGACCTATGACCCTCCAATTTGAATCAGGTTATTGTTAAGATCAATTGGATGTTTGTGCCAAATTAAAGGATTTAAGTGTTCTTGGGATATTACTTCACAAGAATGAGACGAGCACACATTCACGGTGGCTGTGACACTTTTACCACCAAAATCTTATCAATTCATCCTTGAGTCCAAATTTTCGTTTGTGCCAAATTTGAAAACATTCTCCCAAATATCATGCTCACAGGAAAAGAACAGATGAAGGAACGTATGAACAGATGAACAACCAGAAAATTTAATGCTTATGGCCACAGCTAACGTCGGCACAGAGGCTTAAAAAGGAGTATGTATGTGGGTGGATCACTGTCAGGGTCTATCTCTGCCTCTGTCTTTTGTCATATTCAACTTTTAATTAATTTAACTGAAATCAATCCAATGCTAAATGCCATTAAAACGCAAAACAAGCCACAGGACGCATCATTATTCTTGAGATATCATGTTCATGAGAGTGGGACAGACAACCCCAAAACGCCAGCGCAGGGGTATAAAAACATTCTTATTTTAACTGGAGGACAAAAACCTTCTGGTATGATCTAACATCGGAGACAGAAAAGCTTTCACTGGTCAGCTGTGTTTTACTCCTGTCATTCTGGATATGCTCACAAATCAAAACCAAAAGAAGGATGTAAAGTTTTATTGGATTTGAACTCCTTTACAGTGTCTGCAGCGTCGGTGCAACCCAGATGGATAGATAGTAACTGTGCACCTGCTGTTTGGTGATGTTATTGCTATGGAGAAAATAATATTTCATGTTCAATCAGAACAAATGAACACTGTCACAAATCATACAATGCGTGTTATTTGCTTTCCCCCGAGTATTCAAAATATGACATTATTGGAGCTGTTTAAAAATGACAACTGCTTTCCTCTTTTTTATAATTCAATGCTTTACAAACACAACAACATTCAAAACTAAAATAAAACATACAGGAAGCCGAGAGACGTCTTAAATTACAAATCAACAAATACAGATTTTAAAAGAAGTAACTTTAAGTTAATTGCTGTACACGTTTGGTGATATGTTCAGACAATAAATAAAGACTACAGGAACAACATGGCTTCTTCCTCTCTGGTTCTCTCACACCACTCTCCTCTTCTGGTCTTAATGCAACGTGTGCTGCGCCAATACGTCGTCTGATGAAAATGACATTTAGCTCCAAACAGAAAACCTTTCACATTTCTGCAGTAGCAGCATTTCTTCCCGACACCTGCAAAGCATTTGCAACATTTGCACAGCAGTACAGCGACTGGCATGGATTTAAAGATGTTACTGCTGATCAGAGAAACAGGAATATGTTGTGGTGGTTGTTTCTGTGCTCACAAGATGGATGGCACAGATGTAGGCGTTAAATCTATCTAATCTATGTCCCAGGAAAATAATGTGTTGATCATGATGTTTTAGAAGTGGTTCAGTTTTTTCCTGAATGAAGTTAGATATGAGGCAGATGATTCCCAGGGAAGATTTCCATTAGACCAGTGGAGAAATGTTAGTTCACTTTGCGTTCATTCTGCTATCTGCAGCTCCCTTTCTACTTAAAAGTGAAATGTCAAGTGCTCAGAATGCTCTTTAGATTTATAGTTTGAAAATATGAACAGACGTTTTTGAACAGACCGTCTTTGAAGTGTTTAGATCCAGTATTGTTCACAACCATGGTTACTACAAGTCCCAGGGAATAGCACCAAACTTTGAAGCCAATTTTCATAGTGGCCAAAAGTGGAATTACATCGTCATGTGACACCATGGGGCCCAAAAGACTTTTCCCATTGGCTTAGATTGTAAAAGATGCATGTAAATGCTTTTGAACGGACTCCACCAAAATTGTCGCAGGTCTAAAAAAATTAATACGACCTCACGACCGCACACTGAGTCAGAAACTGATCAATTTTCTGTGTTTTTCACATCTGTCAGAGCCTTTAGAGACGTTTGACCAGGAATCAGTGGAGAAAATGTGGCAGTTTCAACGATTTTTTACTAATTCAACAACTTTTCCAGGCCTGGAAGATAAGATTGTGACATTCCATCACATTTCCAGTTGGACTGTTAGACTGTGGGAGCCCTGCAAAAAGTTGGCCAACAAAATGGATTGTTAGGGGAAAAGCTTGCTGAGAACGAGTGAAACTTGATTTGAATGCTATACGGGAATTCTATTGAAGCACACTGAAGGGACTATACAACTTTAGAAAGCACCTAATGTCACAGTCAAGACACACAACTGTCAATTCTCCAAGCAACTAAATATCTCTAAAAGGCTCCAAATGTGAGCCAGAACTGACGGGAGTCATGAATGAGGCTTTGATGAAATCTGTCCCATAATAAGTTCAAAACGTGCAACTTTTAAAAATGTCTTAATGAGCTACATGAGTGATGTGCGTCAAACATCAGCCTGAGTAAACTCTCTGTTCAGCTTCTCCCTCTGCAGCTACGAGTGGGCAGTCAAGTCCATCAGGAGACATCACTTTAATTCCAACAGGCACTCACAACAACACAGTCACTCCATCACCATCAATGGAACAAGTTTCAAAGCTGCATATACGTATGTCTTAAATGCAGTCGACACCTGAGATACCGAGCATAAGTTCATGCATGCTGTTAATATTTTTGCTTGTAACATCTGAAAGACAGGTTTATAAATAAATAAAAATGCAACTGGAAGACCTTTTTTTTTTTTTTTTCAAAATATGATTATTTACAGCTACTCTGAACCCTTCGGACAACATTTAACAAACGCACACTAAAGATGTGCTGGACCAGAATCAAGAAGCTACTGTGTGATTGTCAATATTGCAGGTTGTGCTGTTATAGTTTTTACACGAAAAAGACACTGCTGCACTGGATGTGCTTCCAAAATAGAGACAACATGTGGGGCCACGTTACATGAGTAGCATCAGGAAGGTCCCTTATGAAGACTTGAAGCCTGCACTGATATGTTTCCTCTCAGCCACTGAAGAAGGGTGAAGCAGGGCAAATGTACGGTGGACAGCGGTACTGTTATGATAAAACACTCTCTTTACTTATTCTCAACAGTCTCATTCAATTTTGCGATATGCATTACACACCAGAAAACACAAATGCTGACACCACTTTGTCATTGGGTTCTTTAGATTACTGGGGCCATGTTCTTACCCAAATCAAAATGGTTTACACTCTTCTCTGTAAAAACAACTTGCTAACGCAGCATGTTATCTGTCTTACATGTTGAGTGCTAAGATTTAGCATTTGTATTAATTAAGTAGAAGATGAACTGATTTCCAAAAGGCATGAAGTTAAAGATGAAACATGCTTTTCAACATTTTAAGCAAGTGATTTTTTTTTCAGCTAAAGGTTTTGCTGAGGCCCTCACAGTCCCCCGACCTAAACATCATTAAACATCTGTGGATAGAGCTCAAAGAGCAGAGCAAGAAGACGGCCCAAGAGTCTCACAGAGCTAGAAGCCTTTTGCAGGAAGAATGAGTGAAAATCCTCCAAACAAGAAGTGAAAGACTCTGAGCTGGATACAGAAAGTGTTTAGAAGCTGTGATACTTGCCAAAGGGGGCGCTACTGAGTGCTGACCATGCAGGGTGCCCAAACTTTTGCTTAAAGCCCTTTTTCTTTTTTGTTATTTTGAAACTGTAAAAGATTGAAACTAAAAAGTAACCTTGCTTAAAATATTGAAGGATTGTGTCATCTTTAACGTCATGCCTTTTGGAGATCAATTCATCTTTTACTTAAGTCTTAACAGTAAACCAAATGTTGACCAGGGGTGCCCAAACTTTTGCACGCCACGTTAATGTTGAACGTGAGCTAGCTCAGTTTGGGCAAGTAAACCAATTGGAGTTTAGTTTGTATTCAGGAAACTTAAACTTTTTGTCTCGGTAAAAAACAGACAAATTTCAGTGAAAATGAACCAAACTGATGAGTTCAAATTAAAACCTGAGTCACCGTAGTTGAAAATACAGGTAGCTAAAACCTCCCAACTCCATCGCTTTTGCTTTTTATGGCATTCCTTCAGTGTCACACTACGTCTACTGTAACCCTGCGTTCTTCATGTGATACATTCATGTTGGTAGGAAATTATTTTTAACTGGTCACACACAGAGCACGCTGTTAAATGTGATAAAATGTGACTGGGATGATAACGTCCACACAGAAACCAGCTGGATCTCAGCGACAGCTCCCCCAACATAGTGCGGCTAACATCCACACTGCCCAAACTAACGTCTCCCTCATTCTTGCAAACAAACATATAAACAAACAAAACAATGCAACGACATTTTAGAGTGTACATTTGCTAAATCATTGTTGAAACCAGCCTCAGATGGGCGCCGTCAGTTCACCAACCACGCACCGGCTGGTACTTGGCGCCTCATCCTCAGACAGGAAGCTCCCTCAGACCGTCGCTGTGAAGCCGTCAGCTGTGTAAAGACGCTGAAGAGAGAAAGGTTCCAGTATTTTTAGGGCCACTGGTCTGAAACTTGTCGGTTCAGATCAGATGTCATTCTTGCAGAAGTGTCTCCCTCCAGTCAAAGGAGTGGTTTGGTCCATGTGTGAGGGGGAGGATGGGAGGGTCCACTAACTGCCACACCCCCGTGTCGCCCTGCTCCTCGCAGGAGCAGAAGCCCAGGTAGGGGATCTGAGGACCGAGCAGAGGAGTCAAATGTTAGACTGAGGAAAAACTGAAGGAAATGACACATGCTTTTTGGATGAGAGAGTAAATTCAGTGTTTCCCAGTGTTCCTGTCCGTCTTCCTCCCCCTGTTTAGTTTTGTCTGTGTGTTGGCGTAGGCTGGTCCCACTCACTGGTTCCCTGGTTCCAGGCTCTGCTCACAACACTCACCTGCCTGCTGTCAGCTCATCAACCACTCACTGCCAGATCGTTGTTTAACCAAGTGGTAATAACCTCACGGCCAACTAATATATTCTTAGTAACTTCTTCCTTGTGTGTTTTTTCATGTTCAGGATCATCCCTCTCCTGCACACCACACCAGCTTCCTCTCAGCCTCCTCCACTCCATCCTACAAACCCCAGATCACGACCACTCTAATTTCTTGTGACAATAAACCTCTTCATCATCTCCATCCTGTGCCCTGCACTTGGGTTTCCCTCCAGTTCATAACAGTATGAAGCTGCACTGCTTGTGTCAGTGTCATACAACATGTTGCACTCTACAGCCATCTTGTGGCATAAACAATAGCAGTTTCATCATATGAAAATTACAGTTGAGAGTTCAATATTGTCTAATTTTATAAGAGTAGATTTGCTTTTTTTTGTTTCCTATTTGGTGTGCATGTTAAATATTTCTGTATTTGGCCATTACAGTTCCATCGCGGTGGAAAAGCCTCTGAAATTTAAGCTCATGGTCCATTGGAAAATACAACAAGTAGTACTACTTGCTTACTACTACTATTCCTAAAATCACAGCACTTCTGATCCAACATGCACATGCACAGTGGTATAGTGGCAGTTGATGAGGTGGGTGTACTACTAGGTAGATGGACAGGTAACTGGGAAGTGTGCAGAGTCCTGTACGGGTCGATTTCTAAAAACCTGCACCCGCCTATACCCATAAAGCTCAGCACTAGAACAGACACATAATCCATCACACTTACGGAGATCCAAGGGGAGAGGAGGTAGCAGCACAACTCCACCTAATGGCTGACGGCGCCCCAGATTAAAACGTCCAAGAACACAGAATTGAAACCACAAAATATCTTCATACTGCTCGTCCGTAGTGATCCAAGTGTCCTGAAGCCCCGACACAAAAAGTTGTTTGGAAAAATGTCATTTGAAGTCTGTTTTAAGCCTCTACATAAAGGCAGCCTTTACATGAAGGCGGTGCCCATGTCTCACGGTCTCGCGCAGACACGTCAGCGCAGTGCACAGAGAGGCAGCTAAAGCTACAGGCTACAATGAGTTCAAATGACGTTTTTCCAAACAACTTTCTATGTTGGGGCTTCAGGACACTTGGATCACTACGGACGAGCAGTATGGAGATATTTTGTGGTTTCAATTATGTGTTTTTGGACGTTTTAATCTGGGGCTCCGTCAGCCTCCATTAGGTGGAGTTGTGTTGCTACCTCCTCTCCCCTTGGATCTCCACAAGTGTTGTGAGGACTCTAAAACTTCACCTGAGCCTCCCTCGGCATATGGGTGAGTAGATAATGGCTGAATTCTCATTTTTGGGTGCACTATCCCTTTAAATTTATTAAATAAAATTTCTGATTCAATGTTTCAATTAAAATCTACTGAGCAGCTCACAAGACGAGCAAAAAAAAACATTGCAGATTTTCATTTTGGATCACGGCTGAAAACACAAAAAATCAGCAGATTTCTTCTGAGCCAGAAAAAGAACTGAGATCTAAAGAGGAAGTTTGGTCTGGTAGGAATCCACAAACAGCACAAACTCGTTGTGAGTAGGCGAGAACATGCAGCTCCCTGGCTGCCTCCTTGTTCACCGAGCTGGAGTCAAAAAATGACACGCAAGTATCCAAATATGCTTTGGAGTGTTCTTTTCTTTGGTGCTGAAGATTTACTGAAAACATCTCTTTGATTTGTTTTTCCCTTTTCATTTATACGCATGATTCCTCACATCTCTGGAGTTTTATCAACCATGTGTTTGCACGATGGGCATGTGGAGAAGAACTGAGGAAACCAGATGGAAGTAATGAAGGACGGACAGGAAAGTGGGATGTATTATCGGAAAGAAAATCAGATGGACTAGATAAAAACAGACCTTTCGGACTACTTGGATGAAGTCCTTGGCGCTCTGTGAGCCGCGGCCCTGCAGCTGGCGTGTGCAGGCCTCTAAGGAAGAAGCGTGGGCTACAATCAGTACGTTGTTTCCTACGGAGAGTGGAAACCCAGGCAGGATGCAACATCAGTGGTGGACAAACACATGAGCACGTAAAACAACAGAGAAAAAAGTTCACCCACACAGACTTGAAAACGTCTTCCAGACGCTCCCGGAGCTCTGCTCTGAGTCTTACCAGTGTTTTTGCAGTCGGACAGGATATCTTTGGTCACTTGGTAGCTCCGGCTCATGTAGTTCTCATACGACTCAGACACAGTGAGCTTGCTGACAGGGATCAGAGGTCTGTACGGACACACACATGCTGAAGTCTGTTCAGGGTTCCCACACATTTTCATGGATAAAGTTTAAAAACTTTTCCAAGACTTTTCAGACGCCCATATTACATTTCCACTACCATTCACAACTTCCAACATGAACAGAACTGTACAGTACACTTAACTCCTAATGTTAAAAGGTGGGCCACGGACATGGAGCAGTCGAGCTATCAAAGTGGGGGACTGACTACCGACAGTTCAGTCGACCTGCTGGTTAATTTATTTGTGAAAAAAAAAATCTGTACCCTTGAATTATCATGTTCTACTCTTAGAGCAGTTAAAACCAAAGTGTAAGTCCCGTTTCCACCAAAACCTTCGATATGGCACCTTTAGAACCAAAAATAACCCTTCAGACAAGAAAAATTTGCCGACATATGGGGCATAAAAACACCACAGCAAGCGTTTAAAGACTAACGTTAAATATAGTTTATTCCAGAAGGTGTGTTTTGCCTTGTTTGTCTCACCTGTACGTTGTGTCCACACTGAAGTGAGCTGCAGCCAGGTCAGTGGGAGGAATCCATGCAGGCAGGGAGCTCCCAGAAACCCACTTGGTCCATTCAAAAAGCCCCGGCTCCACTCGCACCTTCAGCTTCCCGTCCTGCTGCAGACCTGTTCACACAAACACAGCTCGTGTTTAAAGACCACTGATCCTTGTGAGACCTCTGTTACATTCCTAGCACGCTACATTCAATCAATGAGCTGGAGGATGATATTACCTTTCAGGATGTTCTGTGCAGTCTGAACACATCGCAGAGACGGAGAGCAGTACACAAAGTCTATCACTGTGTTACTCTCCAACAGGGCCTCACCTGAAACAGCACGATAAACACACATACACAGTTCATAAACACATGAAACATGACCCCTGACACCGGGCGGAGAGCGTCACTCAGACCTGTATTGGTGACGTACCGACTAGTCGAGCCTGTGTGGATCCAAACACAGTGATAGGAGCATCCATGTCGTAGTCTCTCTGTCCTCCCCACAGCGGCAAACTGGGAGGCATGTTCAGATTGGAGCGTACATATCTACCTACAGGACAACAAAAACACACATTCTCCAGTGAAGGCTGCTTCTTATTAAAGTGAAGTAGAAGGAAGGTATTGTTTTGACTCATTCCTGTCGCCTACCTGTACCTTTGACTTCTCACCTTTACTGTCCGAGCAGAGGGAGAGCCAGTGTTTGCCAAAGACCACGTCCATCCTCTCACCGTGCCGACAGACAAAAAGTGTCCGCTTAGGCTGCCTGGAGTGACTGCCACTAATCCGCAGGACCTGCTGGAAATAAAAAGCATAAATTAATTGCTTTGTAAAAATGTGTGTACATAATAGCACATATGTTCAATCTAATAATTGAAAGATACATCATGGCATGAAGTTTAAAGGTCCAGTGTGCAGGATTTAGGGGGATGTAAACCTTAGGTTTGCTCACACTTAAGGGTGTCGCACAGAATCTCTTAAAAGGTTTCCTTAATCGAAGAAAGACATTAAGGCATTTACTCCACTGACAGAGATTTTACAACAGTAAAATTCTGTTTCCTTGGAGACTATTTGTTTGCTTGAACATGCGCTTGTGATAACCTGTATCCCTTGACAAAGTCGGCCTGATAGTTAAAAAAAAACAAAAACCAAATTGGTCGGAGAAAGAAAAAAAATCAAACTTCTAGAGGAATTCAATAAACGAAAGAACAAACTGAAAAGTACATTTGATCCAAAATACCAGCAAACATGAAGCAATGACTGTGGGAGGAAATTGCAAGGTTTGGACGGAAACAGACGGGTGAGGGCGTTTGAAACCTGGTGAGTGACGCAGCACACTGTTGACTTGTGTACATGAAATTCCTCGCCAATAAAAGATCCCGTTGCATAAAACGGGGCCAGAAGAGTGCAGCTTCAGAAAAGTTGAGCGATCCAACATCAGGAGTTAGGACAAATCATAGACTGACCTCTAGACAAATCTATAGTGCAAAATCAATTGCACGTCTTCAAGGGTGTCCATCAGGTCCTAGTCGTGGGACACTCTTGTCGGGATGCCTTCATTTTCAAAGGAGCTTTTTCGTTTAAAAATGGTCAAATGGTGAGCATGGGGTACATGCAACTCTGACACAAGGTATCCTGAGAGGCTGGGCGACCAGGTGTATTTTTACACTTTAAACCACATCTCAAGCGAGAAAAGTGTCTCCTTTGGATAAAGTTGTGTGGTAACGTTAGACCACAACATCAACTCAACGTGAATAAGATTAACAATGATGTCTACATCTGTTCTGAATATATCCCTCCAATGTGTAGTTTAGGCCCTTTTGGTTACTTCTCAATGACATCTGATCGTTACGTCCCCAAAAATCATCAATTGCCTCCTGTGAAATGCCGTGTACTGTGCCGGTCACTGAATGTTGGTAGTTTGTCTGAACAAGTGGAGCAGAGCGTGGCTTAGCCATAATTCTCCGCTAGACACCATCAATTCCCCCTAAACTTTACACACCTCATCTTTAAATACAACCATCAGCCCTAAAGAAAATCCACCTGCATTGGATGACAAATGAGACTAAGGGTGGGCGTGTCTCCGGGACTGCTGTTATCAGGGCGTCGGCTGTCCAGCAGTCCGTCAAACATCCCTCTCTCCTTGCTGCTCTTGTCGCTGGGCCCACAGCTGAAGAACGAATGGGAGCTGTGGTGGGCGAGCAGAACAGACATTATATAACCACGTCATTTCTTTCACTTGGCATTTACAAAAAGCTGAGCCATGGAGTCTTTTGGCAGCAGCTAAAATACTTTTTGATATGTTACTGAGGATTTTGTTTAATTGTACTGATGTCACTTTGGAAAACAAGCTTAGCTCTGAAGAAGAATTTTGAAAGAATTTTGATCTGGCTGTTGCATTATAAAAAGTTGTGGGGTCAGTATATTTATTAGGAAACACACTCCAAGACTGAATTTACATTGAATTTAATGGTAATTGAATGCAGTTGGATACACTAACATCTCTATGCTGCACTGGGGAAATATCAGGTTTTAAAGATATTACTGAAGATCTAATTGTACTTTTTTCTCTTTCAGTGTCAAACAGGTGTTTCTGTTTATTGTGCTTTGGTTAACTGAGACCAGCTGTTGAATGAGTGTGAGGTGCTCTGCTCACCCGTGGAAGACCCAGGTGTCCGACTCATCTGCCAGACTCACGTAGTTCTCCGGCAGCAGGCCAGACAGCCCAGAAGCCAGCGAGGTCCCGTACACCCAGCCCTCGCTGGTACTACTCTGATCCACCGGAGACATGAAGACAAAATCGCCAGGGACCAGCTCCAGCTCGTCCTCGTTCTGAGGCATGTAGGGATACATCACCCGCAGCGTCTGCAGAGGCACGTCGACATTTAGAACAAACAATCATGCTGTTGGTTAATAGATGTCTGTGAGCAGTGTCAGTGTGAGTATTAGCCACCTCATGGTTTGCAAATCGAATGTCCCTGGAGAACAGGACTGCCAGCCAATCACAACCCAGCTTGACTTCGATTCCCTTCGCCAGTTTCTCCAGTGATGGGAGGTGATTGGTGGGGAAGTTGTAAGCCAGAGTTACGTGGAGCTGCTTCTTATGAGGCTCCACATGGACCTCTGGAAAAATGAGACAAGACTCTGGTTTACATCCAGTACGTCACACACAAAATATAGAACCTTTGTTATCTGTAAAAAAAAGTTAAAAAATAATCTGTTGCAGCAGCAGCAGTGGGGTGAAACTGCACAAAGCATCAGAGAGGAGTAAAAATCAGATTTGGACAACACACTCTAATCTGTCTCTTTACCAGAAACAGAAATATGACAGAGCATTAGCACTAACACCACAGCTCTAATCTGATTTGGCACTTAGCTGCCTGATGTACTGTTTGGCAGTCGGTCTCATTTTCGCCTGTGTTTAAAAAAAGTCTCACTGACAGATTGAGTGAGTGTTTTAATAACCCAACACGACCGCCGCCCTGACCAATCACTTACCGCCGCTGCTGGAAGAGACAGCAGGTCGCCACACATTACATGGTGATTACATGATGATGCTCAACTCTACACCGTGATGAAGACGGTTAAGATGGGACAGACAGACAGGAAGACGTGCAGCTAAGATCCTAAACACGCTCTAAACCCAGGCCACTGTGGGTAAACCGTATATCGTGGTTCTTACCTGCCTTCCTGGTGGCCTCTGTGGCGAAGTCGGCCGCAAACTGCTTCAGGATGTCAGCCACCTGCTCCTCCACGAAAAGACCGATGAAGTTGGAGGATGTGTAGAGTTCAAGCGGCAGCGGGCTGGGGAATCGGCCCCGCCACTGCTGGACGCAGGTCTGAAGGGCCTCACATAGAGCTTCTACTTTGTGGTCTGCACACTGTGAGGAAGCAGAAAGGACGATGTCACTTTATCTATCGGCTGTTTGTGAAGTGTCCATTACAAATTTCTTCAGACATAACAGGACATTTATGCAAAGTACCACGATGCCTGGATGATATCTGGCGTCTGGTGCGTGAGAGGAAACAGCGGCTCTGCTGAGAAAGGCAGCGAGTTGGAAAGTTATGATATGAAGGAAGTAAAATGTTCTCTCAAAGGCTGCATCTGCGATGGATTTCAAAATTTATTTGGCCACTGACAACTTCTTCATGACCACGGTGAGCATGAGGAACGCTCGCCCACCTCTCTATCTGTAAATCTTCTCTCATTTTCATTATTAACTATTAAACAGAATATTCTGTTGCTGACTTTTGACTTTCCGACTGATTGGAAGATCTCCTTCATGGCGCCCTATTTAAACTGCTCTGTCCTGCCTACTGCTGCTGCTTCCTCTGCAAGCTGCTTTGCAACCTGCCTCCACCTCAGCTCCTCCTTTTCATGCTGTGTCTGACTTATCAATGTCATTTCTGTTTGTCTTTGCTGCTGCTCTCTCTGCCTTAGGCTTTCCATGGAGGCGCATGGAAGGGCAGGGAGGTATGCTCTCTCTACCTCAGACTTTCGCCATATGCGTGTGGAAGGGCAGGGAGTTTCGCTTTCTCGGCCTCAGGCTTCCCTCGTATGCGTGTGGAAGGGCAGACAGGTACGCTCTCTCTGCCTCAGGCTTTTGTGGGCTTTGTGTAGGCCCAAGGAAAGGCAGAGAGCCATACAGCTAATTAGCATACTGCAAATGGAAATAAAGATTTCTTTGGCTGAAGTGGTCCTGACTTAAGTACCCATTTGGTTGCAACTGCGTTATTTGAAAAAGCAATTAGTTACCTGTGTAGTTAGTCCCAAAGGTAGTGGAATTACAGTAACTTTTAAAGTCCAAACACTGCTGGTTTCATGCAATTTCACTGACTGACAGTCAAAGCAGTGATGCATAAACAAGCTGTCAAAGCAGGATTTAGAATATTGTCTATGTAAATGTTTTATGAGTAAGGAAATTCAATCAACAGATTTATCAGTGAATATAAAAATAAAACATCTTTTTTCATGAGACAACTGTTACTGATGAGAAAAAATAAATATTATAGACTGGTGTGACAACTTAAAATGAGCTCATTGACAGTTTCCTGGTTTATAGAAGTGATTTAATCTTGGCATTAAGGAGGGGAAACATGATGATAAATATCTGGGGAATGAGCTCAGAACCACTGATGACCTTTAACCGTCAGTGTTCATAAAACTGCTCAGTGTTAGTTGAAGTTTTGTTCAATTCTCTGACTCACCATGAAGAACTGGCAGAGGGTGATGTGCGGGAAAATGTTGTGGGCTTTGTTTTTGCCACAGGTGACCCGGCTCTGTTGCCAGAAGTGGGAGAGCTGGTTCTGTAGTGGTCCGCTGGGTCGCAGGTAGAGGACAAACTCCCTGGGCAGAGGGTCGTCCAGGAACGGGTCGTCCACATGGGAGAACAGCCTGAGTGGGAGGAAAAGTCTCAATCAAGGAAAAGTCTCAGCTCTAACTGTGCTGTGTCTTCACATAGTGCCTTTATTCTTCTATACTGCAGCTTTGAAGAAATCCTGCTGAGTCACTTGTGGCACATATATAACGTTAAAAGAAGCAGACAGCCTTAGTGGAAATAATTTCAGCTGTGTGACCAGTTCAGCGAGGCCGGCACAGTGAAGCCCTACAGCTCCTTTATAATTGGAACATTTTCTGTTCTGAACCGAGAGTCTGGGACAGAAAACTTTTCCGCCTCTCCTGCTGCTTCGCTGGTAACATCACTCTCGCCCCGCAGCCATGACAGCAGAGAATTTAAATGAATAAACTTTCATTCAACATTTCAAGTGATTCGAATGAAGATTTCTTCATGTGCGTGGTTAATGGTGAAAACAGGCTCTATCTTTTCACCAGGGCTGTTTCTCACATGCTGTGTAATTGGTGGATAGCATCGGCTTTCTTATCTGGAGATTTGTTGGTCACGAAGATTTAGTCAGTCTGTCCGGGGGAATTTCATGAGACTCTTTTAAGTATTTATTATTTAATTTGTGGCTGTGTTGAGATTTTCAAAAGAGACCACATCACAATGAAAACAAAAATAGACAGCTGCAGTAAAACCTTTAATTTAAATGGGTTTTTTTGTTATGGACCTTCACAAAATGAATTCGGTAAAGTGAAATGAAAGTGCATTCACTCCCTTTGCTATGACGGCGAGAAATTAGGGGTGCGTTCAACTTGCATACTTTTTCTTTTACCTTTAGTAAGTACTGCAGCTGCCCGAAGGAAGTACGTACTGTTGCATGCAGTATGCACACAACCGGGACATACTACTTTCTCATAACGTCACACCCTTGAACCTTTTACTAAAACAAAATGCTGTCAAGCTCGCCAGAGACAGAGGAGAGACTTGATGTTGTTGTTTTGCAACAAGTAATAACTGCATACAGTGTCGTTTCTGACACATTATATCCACGGTTACATTAAAATTACATTTCTATTTACATTTCTCCGTCATTGCTCAGTAGATGTGACGTATCGATCGCTGCAAAGAGGACTGTGGGTCAGAATAGCCTAAAAAGTATGCTGGCTTGCATACTGCAAAATTAGACCGTGTGGAGCAGAACATCCTGGTGTGTTTGACATGCTGTGTACTGGGACGTGCTAAATCTTTTCTAACATACTACTATATAGTATGGTAGATACCAGTTAGCTTTAAAAGTAACCTAATTATTTAAATAAGTCCACCTGTGTGCAGTATAAGTGTCACATGATCTCAGTATATCACCACCTGAGCTGAAAGGCTTCAGAGTCTGCATCTAAATGTCCACCCTCTGGACCTGCAAGTCGTGCGTACTGTGATGCTATGATGAGGGGTTTTTTTTAATACAGGAAAGGAATTTGTGTGTTACAGTTAAAACTGGCCTGACTCGGTTAAAAACAGGTTTGCAGCAGGTTCCTGTTACGCAACAAAACACATTACAATACAGAATAAAAACAGAAACAACAAAGACACATTTGAAGCTGAGCACCATTAGATCCATTATTACATAATGGGAAAGAATAGTGCAGCACAACAAAGTTGCCAAGAGATGGCCACCCACCAAAACTCACAGAGCAGGGAAGAACAGCGTTAATAAGGTAAGAGAGAGACTCCAGGTGTGTATATACTGCGATCATGTGACACTTTAATGCAAGTTTTGTATTTTCATTTCAGTTTTGACTATTAAATAATCAATTTATATTACAGGTTGTAGTGCAACAAAATAGGAAAACATCCAGGAGGGGCGAATACTTTTACAAGGCTCAGTTCAACCTCTCCAGCAGAGGGCAGTATACCACACATTTTCCCCTGACCTGTGACAGGTATACA
Source organism: Epinephelus cyanopodus (assembly GCA_026686955.1). Classification (NCBI taxonomy): domain Eukaryota; kingdom Metazoa; phylum Chordata; class Actinopteri; order Perciformes; family Serranidae; genus Epinephelus; species Epinephelus cyanopodus. Next base: position 39,271,561 of record CM048918.1, read on the forward strand.
TGTGAATGTACTGTAAACACATTTGTTGTTTTATCTCACCAGTCACATGCTGCCTGCACACTCCGACCTCCCGTTGACACCAGAGCTTTCAGCCTGTAGAGGGAAAGAAAATAAATCTAATTACATCCTCAACAACGCTGAGAACATTTACCCACACTTTACTCATCTGTATTCTGAACAGTATGGGACTAGTTAGTGCACTGCAGCAATGAGAAACCCAGAGAAGTAACACATTGATTCTGTTCTCTGTACTGTAGTTTGTGTCCTCAGGAGTTTTCTGGCAGCAGATGGTAAATAAAAGGAGAACTGCTCTGGCTGCACACCTGTGTGGAAACTCTGTAAAACAGTTACAGAAATAATATGGAAAAAGTTGTTGACAGAACTGAACTGCCGCTGGAGTCAGGAACAAACATCACTGGAGAAAGATAACTGGTGAATTATTCAGCGTTTTCCTGGTGTAACTGGCTGAGGTGAATATCTGTACTGAAATTCGGCTGCTGTCAACATCACAATGTCAAATGGAAATGATTTCTTTTCTTTTACTGGTTAGAGGTTAGAGAAGACTGTATTTGGCAGTGGTGGAGGTCACAAACTATTTTCTACCATCCCTAAAATTACCCTGAAAAGCTTTTGTTCCTGCCTCTTTATCTAAACCTTTACTGAAGGTAATAAGACTTTTATTTTGATACGTTTAGACTGACTTGTTTTCTGTGCAGTGATGTAAAGTTTAGTTGATTCTAAACACACATTAAACTCACATTAAACATGGCTTAATAGAGACAATGTCAAACACAAGTACACAAATCAGCTTCACTATAACTCGCAGCATTCACAGACAAACACTTGTCTTTATCTGGACACATTTTCCCCACAAATACAACATGCTAACATTATTAGCACAAGCCTATGGCATTTTACATTGTACAAATTAGCTTAGTGGCTAGCGGACTTTTCCTCTACTCATATGAAGCCAGGGACAACAGCAACATTTAACAAAGATAACAATACAAAATTCGGCTCCATTACAACTCACAAGGTTCACTGACAAAACAACTGTCTTATACTAAACACGTTTTCCACACAAATACAACATGCTAATGTTATTAGCACAAGCTTATGGCATTTTACATTGTATAAATTAGCCTAGCGACTAGCAGAGATTTTTTTTTGTTTTGAGTTCAAAACACCCTGTATGTGAATAACTATTGTTCAGTTTTTTTTGTATGCAAAATATGAAAGAAGTGTCTAAAAAATTCGTATACAGAGATTTAATATAATTGTTCTGTGCTGAAGTTGTCTGCTTGTCTTTATATTTGAAAATAAAAAAAAGATCTTGATCAAACAGAAAACATTTGCCATAGCAAAAAAAAAAAAAGCACAGGAGTAATTACTAACATTAACGATGGTGCTGCTTCATTTAAATGTCCCAATAACCAGTTTACATAATTTCAGGGATACATTTGAGTAACTGTATTTTATTTTCAACCACGCACAAATGCGCCATGATTTTTTTGCACGATGATGTCAGTGTGTTGGTCCGTGTATCTGCACTGACAAACATTTCTGCCCAGAGTGAAATGTCTCAATATCTACCTGGTGGATTGGTACATGTGTACAGTGATGTTAGCTCAGGTAGATGAATCATTTATTCACACAACTAGAGCCTGTCCTCGGGCCAACGGTACCTTTTCTTTTTAAACTAGTTTTGTTTTCCAATAAAACGAACCTGTTTCAGTTATCATGTGGTTTATTTTTTCCACTCTCACCTTTAAATCCAGAGTGAGTAATTGCACATTTATGTCATACCAAGCACGGATTAATGCTGACAAAGTCTGGGGGCAGAAAAATATGGAAGAAGAGTCAGTTCCTCAAGATGATAGACAGCATGTGTGGGCAGACATTAACATACGCTCCTTTCATAAGAAGGACTGACTCCCCTTAACCACGACGTAACACTGCCAGTTAGTTGTGACAGAGTGATTTGCCCATTAGAAGTGTGTCATGTCGTCAGTGACGAACCTCACAGCGCATATTAAGATTTACTTTCAGCTCTCTCAGGCTGAACAACTGAAGAGACCGATCAGTCAGTGACAAAGAGAGCCGTGTGAACGCTGAACTGAACGTCTTCAAATCAACATATCTAAGTCCTGATTTAACAAACCAAACAAGACTGCAGCTGATAATAAAGACAGCTGTCTCCATTGTCATTTCACCATTGTGCAGGTTTTAATTTGCTGGGACGTGTGATGAATTAACAGAGATTAAAGACGCAGACAGAACAGCGATTCATCCATTCATGCCTCCATCCTTACCTCAGCAACACCTGGAGGCTTTGGCTGATAAGCCGGAGAAAGAAAAGGCAGCTCAGATTTTTCATATTAGAGCCGCAGAATCTAATTAGCTGCCACTCAGAAGATAAGAGCTTGTACATGCTAATGTGGTTTTCATCTCTGGGGAGCGAACGGCTTCCTCAGCACGGCACGAGATGCTGTTCCTGTGGGACAGGACGGACCGTGGAGTCGCTACAGAGAGGTGTGTGTGTGTGTGTGTGTGATTTCATTAATGAACTGCTGGATATGATTATTACAGGTCTTTGAAGGTGGCTGCACATATGCTCCGACTGCAAACCAATGATTGGGTTATATTGCAATGTGCCAATAATGTGTACTTTGAATTTGTATTTTTATGCCTCCGTGTTGGTGATAGCCATGGCTGTAGGCATTATATTTTTGGGTTGCCTGTCCTTCCATCCAATTATTTTTGTGTGTGTGTGTGGCTTTTCTGCCTTTATTTGATAGGCCAGAGTCAGCATGAAGGAGGCAGAGAGAGGGGATGACATGCAGCGAACAGCTGTGGGCTGGAATCGAACCCACGGCTACCGCGGCAGGGACGTAGCCTTTGTACATGGGACGCCCCCCGTCCATCCAATTCTTGTAATCGCAATATCTTGAGAACACCTTGAGGGAATTTCTTCTAATTTGGCTCACACATCCACTTGGACTCAAGAATAAACTGATTAGAATTTGGTGGTTGAAGGTCAAAGGTCAAGGTCACTGTTACCTTGTCTGTCTCATTCTTTTTAACAGTATATCTCAAGAGCACCCTAAAGCAATTTCTTTAATTTTGGCACAAACGTCCACTTAGACTCAAAGATGAACTGAGTAGATTTTGGTGGTCAAAGGTCACTGTGACCTTGCATCTGTCTCATCCTTGTGAACGCAATATCTCAAGAATACCTCGACAAAATTTCTTCAGATTTGACACAATGTTCATTTGGGTTCAAGAATGAAGTGATTAAAATTTGGTGGGCAAAAGTCAAAGGTCACTGTGACCTTGCTTTTGTCTCATTCTAATGAATGTGATATCTCAAGATGGCCTTTAGGGTGTTTCCTCATATTTGGTACAAATGTCCACTTAAGAGTCAAGAATGAACTGGCTAGAATTTAGACGTCAAATGTCACTGTGACCTCACAAAACATTTTTTGGCCATAACTCAAGACTCTGTATGCTAATTACGACAAAATTTCACACATATTCTAACAGGATAAAATTATGAAGTGATGGCATTTTATAACCAAAAGGCCAAAGGTCAACTTCACTGTGACATCATAATGTTCTGCAAAAAAAAATTTCCTGGCCTTTACACAGCGTCATATCTCAGGAACAGAAGGGGGGACTTTTGGTCAGACACTGAATTGGTGACTCTGTGCTGATTGTGTAAATCTTCTGTGCTGTTGGGGGAAGATGTGTGTAAAGCATTCATGTTTTCACAGACATGGATGTAAACTGTAACTGCAACTTGACTGGTGCACGTAGGCATTCAGCCATGAGGCAGTAATTGTAGTTGCCTTTTTTTTTCTTTCTTTAACTATAATAAATCAAATGTGTCATGTGAAACAGGCTGCTCGCAGTCCACAGTAAATTATAACCCAGTTCTGAGTCTGTTGAGCCTCTGTTTTAGCCTCTCCTACTGCAGCTTATTATTTTGGTTCTACAACCCGAAAATTTACTATAATTGAGTCTCACTGCTCACAACAGTCCTGTTTCCAGCTGCAGGCAGCTGTTTCCAGCTAACAAGCTCTGATAAACCCACTGAGCCCGACCTCCTCAGCACCAAACAGCAGACAGACTCAGTTAGCTTCAAGATGGTGAAGAGAGGAACATCTAGCTGCTGCAGAGACAGAAATTTCCCTCAGAAGAAGACAAAATACTAAAAGGACAGTACTGAGTATAAATTATATACTGAGTGCCCCGGTGAAATGTCAGGAAGGTATGAAGGTTTGAAAAATAGATACTGCCCAAGCCTTGTGAAAACTACACTTAAATTTGTCAGGTGATCAGAAACACAACTCCAAATCAATGTTGCTCTGTGTCTGCTAAACGTGGGTCAGCAATTATTGCTAAATGTGATCAGTAGCAATTCAAGATGGCTACCCTTTTGATAAGTGTAATTCGTAAATACAAAAGACATTTCAGGTTGTTATTAATGTTGAGAAGCAACATAAAAGTACGCGGTCCAATGTTAATTTCGTTGACAAAAACTATGTCATCGACCTTTTGTCCATGATGAAAACGAGACGATGGCGAGCTAAAAATAGATCTTAATAATACAAACTAAGACAAAATCTATGTTCCATTTCCGTTGACGAGATGTGACGAAACTGTTGGAGTATGTGGTGGACTATCAGACACTGAAAGAGGGGGAGCGCTTGCGCTCTGCCGTCTACAACTAGACTAAAATTATGAAGGATAAAAATGACTAAAACTAATGAGCATTTTCATCTCTAAAACTAAATTTAAAATAGCTGTCAAAATTAACACTGATACTGTCCTAAAGAGACTTACAGATGTTGATACTGTATGTGTGATGATTAAGAGGCTTTCATAGTTGTGATACAGTTTCATCTAAGTTGATGTTGGTTAATATCTTGTGGATTGAGTTTATTCTTCTACGAACAACCTCTGAAACATGATAAAGGCCTTCCTGGGACACTAAAACTGAAACCCATTTCGAGTGAATCACGCAGCAGGCAGGAAAAAGTGGGTTTCTATAGATGTGACTCCAGTAACTTTGTTGACTATGACCCAACGTATTACATCAACAGAGGGCGACCGATCTGTTTTTTGGAAACCATAAGCGCTAGAAGGTCAGAGTAAAACTGGTCCTTGTACGCAAATCACTAATCATATCTACCCAGACAAAAAACAAACACCCAGACTTCTTTATGCAACCACACCACAGTGAGCTCAGTAAGCAGCAGCTCTGACCACAGTGGAGACAAGCAAATACATCAGTCAGCTCACTGGTGCGCTGGCGGCTGCTTGAGTTTTATGAAGCTGCCGTGTCCCACAGGTGTAGACCTACATACCATTGCATATGTGTGTGAGAGAATCAGAAAGAAGGAAGAGAGAGCGAGAGGCAGCCGCTGAAGGGAGCTGTTTAAGGAAGGGCCTTAAACCACTTCAACACACACCCACACACCAACAAACAGTAAATCAAGCCAGCGATGGGGAGCATAAAGGAAAAGCTCTGCCGCACACTAACACCTGGGTTACACTTGGCGTCAGTGCCGATACCTGACTGAAACACAGCAGGCTTTCACAACCATGAGAAACAACTGGAAAGGAGAAGTGGGTCCTTTTGTCATTGTGTGTCAGTGCGTGAGTCGAGCTGTGTGTCACTTACTGTAGATAGTCACTCAAATATAATTTTACTTAGTACAGGAAATATGTAATACTGACAACCATATGTATCTTCCGTGCTGCTTAAAGGTCACAGTGTCTGTATTATCCTTAAACTACATAAACGTTTTATTCCATTACGCTACAGACTGCTAGATAAGCAATGAATTTGACCTCTGAAATGCGCCATCGTAACCACAGTAGTCGTTGTTAGTCAGTCATAACTGCAAACAGAGGAGACAATTTTTCCTGGTTCCTTGTTTGTCGTGACAAACGTACAGCTCAACAAAGAGGGGACTGCACAGATGGAAACAGTTGCTGCATCAAAGAAATATGAATCTTAAATACATTACTGTACAAGTATGACTCATGCAAACAGTAAATGGTTTTCACAATCCAGCTGGCCACTCACTAAACCCGTCCACTGAACTTTGATTTGCCGATCATACTTTGCGACTTTACCACACGGCATTGGAGGTGGGACCCGTCATTCTTTTGAAAATTGCTCAGCAGTGCCAGGCTACCAGGACTTACTCCAGGCTTTGAGGACAATTTGTAGTAGTGATCTAACGTTGGAATTACAACTTCTGGATCCATCATGTGATGCCCTGCAGCCCAAAAAGACTTTCTCATTGATGTACATGACAAAACAGACATCTGTAAATCGTGGATACTTTTTTTGAGTGTCACAAAAAAACACTCATTTTACTATCAGGATTTGATCATTCAATCCAGTTACACTTGGAAAACTCTAGAAGTTATTTTATCCCCATTCAAGTTAGCAAAATGCTAAACAGGAAGTAGCTGGCTCGGCTGGCAGCGCTCTCTAGTGTGCCTGCTCTATGGGCTGCACGATGCAGATGAATCTTTCTACTCTATTTTTTTCCCATGAAGGTTTTCTGTTTGTAAAACTTTCCTGAGGCCGAGATAAGCGATTTAAAAATCTGCGACGTCGTCACGGTGTAAAGTCTATGAACCAGCAGGTGAAACATTACTACACATATTCAATGGGCCGCCTACCGCAGAAGTAAACCCGGAAGCTAGAAACTTTTTTGGGCCATATGCGCCAGGCGAGCAACTCCACTGTAATGAGTAGGCATGAAATCAGTCGTTTTAACAATCAGGATTTCATCCATTTGCTCCAATTACAATTGGAAAAAGTCTAGAAGAGTCAATTTAATTATTTTATCCTCATCCAATAGCTAAACCGGAAACAGCTGGCTCAACTTGCTGAGACTCCAGTGCGCCTGCTCTTTGGGCCGTACAATACAGAAACAGTGCCAATCATCTGGGTAATCTTACAATTTTCAATGCGCCGGGTGAGCAACTCCACTGGAATAAGTGGTCGCCATCTTGGCACCCAGTATCTAGGTATTAATACAAATCTGTGGTAAAAGCCAGAGTTTACACTTCGTGCACGATGTCATGTATCGAGTCATCAAGTGTGTATTTAAGACCCATAATGCTCCCATTTAAAATGAGTCAGTCGGACACTTAAAAAGTTTATCTCCAAGTCACGTAGATAACGAGCTTCTTAACTACAGCTGATCAGGTAGCAGCAGTTTCAAACATTTATGCTGACGAAGCTGTTCATGAGAAAAAGCCTATGTCGCACTTGGAGTCATGCTTTTTCCAAATTCTGGTTAAATTGAATGAGCACTTAGTTTCCAAGACGTAAAATAAACAGCAATGAGCAACTGCAACACAGACCAAACATTATTTCAACATCAGGCAGCCTAATCATTAGAGTATCTGTCATTGGTCACATGATGACACAAAGTGTGACCAGTCATCAGTAATTAACATCCAGGAGTCATAAATTTGGTTGAGTTTGTTGGCAGGGGTGGGAAGTAATGTATAACATGTAACTCACAAGTAAAAAAGTCTTTTTTTTAAGGAAGTGACACTTGTCAGTCTAAAAATGGCTTAATATGAAGCTGAGAGGCTTCGGCACATTACAGCATAAAGTGTGGCCTTGATCATTTCACAAGAGTTTCTAAGAAAAATGTGGACAAAGCCACATCAACTTCTGCAGCCATGACCCCACTATTAGTAAGACGGGAATAATAATAGCTTTGAAAGACAAATATGAGTGTCAAATGTGTGAGCAACACTTTGTGTGAACAGGACTTCTGGGACCGTGCTCAACGAACAGATGAGTCACAACTGGATATCTGTGGCTGGCACAGCCCCTGTTATGTCTGCTGAAAAGCAAACACTGCATTCCACGGTAGGACCCTCGTATGTGGTGGCAGCGGTGTCTCGGTTTGCAGATGCTTTGCCTGTATCAAGACTGCTCAGTCACCTCATGATTCTGTGAGAATTCTGCAGAATCACACCAGGCGCTGGGTTCACAGGCTGAAGCTGGAGCAGCACAGGGTCATGCAGTGTCACCATCATCCAAAACAAACCAGAACTAACACATGAGACTGGCTGCAGAGCGAGAAATGTACAGCTCTGGAACAGCAAAGTCCAAAATCCAAAGCTTGTACAAGCAACTCCTGCTCGAGAGCAAACAAATGTCACCGAGCTGAAGTGTATTTATATCGAGGAGCGAGCCAAAATTCCTCCACAATGCTGTGTGAGACTGAGCAAGTACTACTGTTCCTGTTCAGCTGCACTTACTGCTGCTAAATGTGGTGTGACCAGTTACTGAATCTAAACGAGACATTATCACACAGAGACGTGTGGTATTGCATAACTCGCCACTTTAAACAAATCGTCTGAGGATCAGTGCTGAAATATATATCACAGTTTGTGGTTCTTCACTCTGAGCGCCTTTTGGTGCTGATGTTTCCATCAAAGGTTTGAAATTCACTGCAGTAGCTGTGTTAAAATGCAGAAAAACTTTGCTGCCCTACAAAAACTGACTCCAACTGTGAAATACTGAAACTGAGGAAAATGGCTTCAGAGTATTTTGACTCTCCAGCTACTTATCAAATATGTACTCATGAAGTCATTTTTATGGCTGAAAAAGCATGTTCAAGGATCTGCCCCCCTGCACTCTGCCTCTGTATCACCTGAAACAGCTAAAGTGCAGAAACTAAAACTTTAGTTCATCTTTTTCAATGGGAGGGAAAATGTTTTAATTTCTCACATGATGCCTGTAAATGTCTGTTTTAAAAGTAGTAACAGAGAAAATGTTAAGCAACCCTCAGGTATTATTTTGTTGTCACTTCCAGGGCTGGGCAATACGACGACTATGTGCGATATATAGAAATATTTTCAAGCAAGATGTAAATTTAGTCACTGTTTATATCGATATAGGGTCAAGTTGCGTTACATGACGCATACCAGCGTTCATCTCTCCTCTGTCATACTCTCTGTACAGCTCCACCCCACTCATTCACTCACAAGTTCTCCGGCAACACTTTACACCATACCCTACGCTGTAGCCTGACGTGCACCTCTCCAGAAATGTAATCACGTGTCGCGGTGATGCAGACCTAAAGCTCTAATAAAGCTCTAATTTACTTTAATTTCACAGCTAAGAAACAATAAATTGCGAAGACAATAAAGCCTCCACAAAAATAGCATTTTAAGTCTTGTGTGTGATTTATCCTGGCTTCATATGAGCAGAGGAAATCTCTGCTAGTCGCTAGGCTAATTTACATAATGTAAAATGCCATAGGCTTGTGCTAATAACATTAGCATGTTGTATTTGTTTGGAAAACGTGTTTAGTTGTTTTGTCTGTGAACCTTGTGAGTTGTACTGGAGCTGAATTGTGTACTGTTACCTTTGTTAAATGTGGCTGTTGTCCCTGGCTTCATATGAGTAGAGGAAAAGTCTGCTAGCTGCTAGGCTAATTCATACAATTTAAAATGCCTTAATGCCTTAAAAAACAATACAGATGTTTCTTGAGCTGAAAGAAGATTTTCAAACGACTTTATTTTGGAGTTTATTTTTGCTCTCTCAGTTGTGATTTTACCGTGTCATTTCCTGCTTTTGAGAAATGTTCACGACGTGATTCTTTGTAACGGGATGACCTTTACTCCATGTGTCACAGGGTTACTTCTGGTCACCTGTGAATTCATTTCAGTTCCAACCTGCAGGTGTGTGTGGGGGAGATTCTCTTTATCATGCAAAACCAACAGGGGCAGTTGGTACCTAACTTTAAAGGGACTCTTTTTTTCTCCACGTTTGTACCTGTTTCTGAATCATGGCTTTAGAATAACCACAGCAGAAAAAAACAGACAAAACATGTCTTTGGATTCCCCATGACAACCCACATTTCCCTTTTCTGCTCTTGCCTGTCAGGGTTTCCATAGCTGTGGGTTGTTGTTTCATAAGGCGAGCCCTGAGCTGAGTCAAACATGTCGATTAGAGGCCAGCAGGGGACTCGAGGACGATCCCATGTAAACACGGCAGGGAGCTTTTTTTGGAACAAACTAATTTCAGTCTGAATCATGAAAGAAATCAAACCTGATCTGTTCAGAGGGCTGATGTTAGAGCGGCCTGGCCTGAGGTTTGCTGATCAAAGCAGGGAGTGATCAGTTAGGTCTGGTGGGAACGCAGAGCTGCCTCGCTAAACCCTTAAAGGCCAGCTACTCACCACTCCCTCGGTCCTCATGATGACAGTGCAACTCTGCACATGCTCTAAACCCTCCACACTCTGAGCAGAAGTCAGTGGCTTCAAGCAGATGCAGCCCGGCTGTAAAATGAAGCTCAACAGAACAGATTTCTTTATCTCATTTACCCTGGCTTTTACAGAAACTGGGTCTCAGAGAAGCACTGGAGGGACATTTCAAGAGCCGACACATTTCACTAATATGATTTACTGTAGAAAAGCCACCAGTTCAGCAGAGTATAAGTGTCTTCTGCTGCTTTGGACTGCTACATTTTTAGTTTGTTAGAAGACTGGTGGTCAAGTTTCCCAAAGATAACACTACTTGTACCGTAGAGCCACAAATTATGGCCCAGAAAATGACAGACTGACTGTGACAAACGTACATGACGTATCAGAGCAAAGAAAGTTTGTCCTGAAGCAAACTTTTACTGGTCAGTGTAGGAAACAGCAGTAGACTCGTCTTGGCAATAAGAAAATGTCTGTGAGCTAAGACTGAACTGCAAATAACTGCCTCCAAACTGCTCCAACACTTTTATTTTTTAGCCAGTATTTTCTAAGTGTTGAGGTCATGAGCCCCCTTTTTAAAAACTAAAATCACATTCTAATACTGCTATTCCTCTCTTCATTTAATTATTTATTGGCCTGAAAATCTGTCACCATGTGTAATATTTATTTGCAAAATGTTAATGCTAATCAGCAGAAAAATAATCAGCAATAATTGTGATGATCGATTAACCTCGTGTGCGTCTGGCGCCAAGCTAACAAACCAAAGGTGGATTTATACTTGTGTGTCAGCCTTACGCCGTAGCCACTGCCTCTGTGAGCATTTACACCTGCAGTTACACCTCCAAAACACACATTAAACACACATTAATCACATATTAAACAAGTAAAGTGCACAAATCAGCTTCACTATAACTCGCAGCATTCACAGACAAACACTTGTCTTTATCTGGACACATTTTCCCCACAAATACAACATGCTAACATTATTAGCACAAGTCTATGGCATTTTACATTGTATAAATTAGCCTAGTTTAAAAATAAGTTTGCAGTCATGACAGGGTGGAGCAGGCAGTGTGAAAAAGGAACATTTTTAATTTTGATGTAAAAGCAGTCAACAATTAATCCAATAAATAGTTCAGCCTTGAATATCACAAATGTATTGAAAGGCCGATATCGGCCCCGTGTATTTGTCACACTCTGGTGGTTGCCACTCCCTGCGTCCCCATGACAGAAGGACGGATCTACAGCTGTTTCACCGCCTCACAGTCCAGACAAAAACTCTTCGAGGCTCTCCACCTGTGAGTACACACAACAGAGTGGGTTGAGAGCTCGCTGAATAAAAGGTCTTTGTAGGAAAACGTCCCTCGACGATGATTTTTTTCCTCATCAGTAATAAAAACAGAGGAAAAACGTCAAACTAAATACAGGCTGCTGCTCTGGTTTTCCTCAGCCTCACACTGAGGCTGTTTCCACTCGAGCTGCTGTATCCACTCACAGGTCAAACTCATTTTAGAAACATTACATTACACACACACACACACACACACACACACACACACACACACACATTACAATCAGTTTCTGCCTGATAAAAAAAAATAAAAAATCTCCTGCTGTGGCTTCAAGCAACAGGTTGTGAAGATACAGCCCTAAACATGTTTTTGTCACCTAGTTAACACATACAGAGTTCTCCTGTCATCTTAAAGGCTTTTGTTGTGAGAAAACCACTTGCTCTTTCTCGCCCACGGAGATGCGAAAACAAGTTTTCCAACCATAGAGAGATCCTCTGTTAACTGCTCGACTCACAGAGACAGGAAGAGAAACAGACAAGGCAATGAGCAACACGCCCACGCAACACAACACTGCTATGACCTATACATCATGCACGACGTCTAACTTTAATACTCAGAACAATACAGCACAGCCCTAAACACAAAGGGTGATCCAAAAATAAACAGTATAAGTGAGCTGAATCTACATTTACTGCTCACGACTGAGTGAAGTGTTCAGTGTCTGTTACACAGGGAGAAGTGAATGAGTTTTACATTCTGACTCTTAGTTTTTGTGAGAGCAGCAGCAGACATACAGCACATATCCGGGATTAAATATAACTAATTATTTGAATAAATATTGTTGCAGAGCACAGTGCAATGCCATGTTAAAGGGACAGTTTTGATTTTTTGAAGTGGCACTGTATGAGGTACTTATCCATAGTCAGTCAATTTAAATTGAATTTCTCAAAGTGGGACTAACACACCCAGATAATGTGACTGGGAGTCAAACTCCTCCTGCATGTATACAGTCAGACCCAACTGGCTGAGGCGTTCTGAGCATGCTCCACAGTTTCCACCCAGAAGTCCAATAGCGTTAAATGTGTAAAAGAGGAAGAAGCCGGTAACAACATGGAGAAATCTGCATCCAGAGCTGTGACTTTTTGGACGAACGAGGAGACACAGTTCATGATGTGTTGGCTGAAAGAGTTAAATATTTTAAAATACATGGATGGGAGGAAAACACCTGTTCAAAAACAGCTGGACGATGCGCAAATGTTTGGTCTGTGACGTAACAGGTCAACCATAAAAAGGTCCAATTCTAAAAGTTGAAAGGGGGCATATCGGCACCAACCGTAGCAGAGTCTGACATACTTTGTCCAATAAATCAATTCTCCTCCTGTGCTTGTATACTAGGACAAGGACAGAGTCCAATTAAATGGCCTAGTCCAGCTGTACCTGTAGCTCCACTTAACTGTGCATGTGAACGTAGTGAGTGTATTACATACAGTAGATATCAGTCAGTATTTTTTTGTATAAATATTAATGCTATAAAATACAAATTAAACTTTAGGTAGCCGACTAGAATAATATAATCAATTGATTTTTCAGTCCATTACACACATTTTGTTGCTGCAGATGAACAGACTAAAAACGTCATGTTATTAGATTAAACAGATGTTGAAAAAGTTTTCCTTTGGGGACAAAATTGACATTGATTTACATTGTTTTCCTGACCTCCAAAATAGTAGTTTGACAACAACTGGAAATAAATCTAAATTATTTATTAGGTAAAATATTTGCTGGTATTTTACTGCTGTTGTGAAGCTTTTGACACTTAACTGTTTTTGCCTTTTCTCCTTTCACACAATATCTAAATTGTTAAAGTTGTACATTCAGTGTTTGAGGACTATGACCTCTGGTAACTTGATATTTTAATAGATTAAATGATTAATCCACCACTATAGGAAATATTTCCATTGATTATTCCATCAGACATCAGACATTCTGCATCTATTGTTTAGTGGAGCTTAGTTTCCATCATGATGACTCACAGTTCAGTGACAAGATAAACCCCCTTCTATCAACTCATGAAGACCCGGGGTTACCTTTACTTACACCCACACATTTAGTCATTTTTTCCCACCCACAAAACGTTCCAAATTCACCTGAAGAAATAAAATTTAACTGACATTTAGTGTCAATTTGTGAATCAGAAATGTGTCATAAAGGCCTTGTGAATACAACTGTCATTAATCCCTATTGCAAGGACACATTTTCTCAACAAATACAACAAGCTAACTTTATTAGCACAAGCCTATGGCAATTTACATTTTGTGAATTAGCTTAGCGGCTGGCATAAATTTCCTTTACTCATATGACCCCATGGACAACAGCAACATTTAACAAAGGTGACGTTACAAAATTTGTCTCCAGCACAGTTCACAAGGTTCACAGACAAAACAACCATCTTATACTAAACACATTTTACTTAAACAACGTGCCGATGATATAAGCATAAACCAGAGACATATTACATTGCATAAATTAGCCTAGCAACTAGCAGAGTTTGCCTCTACTCATATGAAACCAAGAAGAAAAGTAACATTTATCAAAAGTAATGATACAAAATTCGGTTCGCTGTCTTATACCAAAGACGTTTCCTGTACTTGTACAACATGCTAACGACATTAGCATTCTCCTATGACATTTTACATTGCATGAATTAGCCTAGTGGCTAGCAGGGTTTCCCTCCACTCATGTGAAACCAAAATAAAGCAACATTTAACCAAAGTAATGTTACAAAATTCAGCTTCATTACAGCTCACAAGGTTCACCGAAAACACATTTCCCTACTTATACAACATGCTAACAATACTAGCATAAACCTATGACATTTTGCATTGCATAAATTAGCCTAGAGGCTAGTGGACTTTTCTCTGCTCACATGAAGTCAGAATAAATCACACAAAAGGACTTAAAGCACAATCTTATTTTTGTCTTCACAAATTATTGTCTCTCATCTGTAGTGGAAAACTGAATAAAAGCTTTGTTTCCACTGAGGGAAATGGTGTCAGCTTACAGAAATCAACAGGAGGTCAATGTTATTGTGACGTGTAATTAAATTTCTAGGGAGGTGCACATCTACACGTCTACGCTTTGAGAAAAGCAGAAGCATAAATCCCACTTTAAAGGTGAACTGCATTTATTTTGCACATCAAAGTGAGCTCACGGGTGTCGTGGAGTAAAAAAAGGCTTTTGTGTCTGCAGACGGAGCTGTGTGAAGTTTGATAAATTCCCTTCAGTGGTGTCGCTCAGGTCAGCTTCGCTTGGGGCTGAAGACTACAAAAAGGAAACGAAAAACTCTGTGGGTGTGAAGTTAGATTGGTCAGATTAGAAAACCATAACGGAGCATTCAGATCACCATAATGTGCTGAAACCCTCCATATTAAGTTGTGACACTGCAGGCCTGACAAACACATCAGATGGTGTTGAGTAAAATGTTCTGATACCACGCTGGAAAAAAATAATTTGTGCATTATGCATATTTAGCGTGAGTAATATGATGATAAATGTCACCAACATGCTGACATGTACTAGTTTTGGCCGGGTGGGATTCTCAGACATGATACCATCTCATCGTTAACATTTTTTAATCCATATATTGTTAGTGGAGCATGACAAAACTCAACGTGTCTTTTTCAGAGAGGTCGGAGACTCTGTATCCTGCCACAGAGACGTGGGAGGGTGGGACGATGTGTCTAGCATTTGTCTAGCATTTGTCCTGAGTGACTGTACCACCAACAGACTTCACAGCAGAGCCGGCTGTGTGTAGCATTGTTCACATGGTCGTACTGCAGCGTGCAGCAGAACTGTCGGGCTGTGTGACTGTGTGATGCAGCACGGTGATGGGGTGAAATTAAATTCTGCTTGAGGCCCCACTAAGACTTGAGCCAGCAACACTTGTCCGTCTCCTGCTTCATATTGCAGCTGTCAGTGGGCGACAGTTCACTAAGAGCATATTAAAGTTCACATAAAACTGATATCTGATAGTGAAAGTGAAGCCTGAACATTTGAAACATACTGTGGCACAATTCTGTTGACATTTATTCTGCTTCACATGGAACAGCTTAGGTGTTTTGTTAAATTGAAATAAAATATAGTAAGCCGTTGTCAGGGCCAGTTGTCTTGACAGTGAGGGTGGTGGCTAATTCAGGATGCGCTGGTTCGTCCCTGCACCATCTGACACCTGCTGAAACCAAATTAGTTTCACCTGCTCCCACGAACAAATGCAACACGTGTGGAAACACCAAGACATGTATGACACACTCCAGCAAATGCACAGGACTGATATTGACCTTTTATTAAAAACGAAAAGTCAGTTCAGTTC
Organism: Epinephelus cyanopodus; assembly: GCA_026686955.1. Lineage (NCBI taxonomy): Eukaryota > Metazoa > Chordata > Actinopteri > Perciformes > Serranidae > Epinephelus > Epinephelus cyanopodus. The sequence goes on from CM048918.1 coordinate 39,287,478, forward strand.
AATTTGACGGAAATGATTTAATTACATTTTTATAGCTGTAGCCGGATTATGTTTTCTAGGTTGTCTGTCTGTCCCATTCTCCTGAACGCGATATAGCAATAATGCCTTGTGAGAATTTCTTCAAACTTGGCACAAACGTCCCCTTGGACTCATCAATGAACTGACTGGATGGATGTTTGTGTTTAAAGGTCAAGGTCACTGTGATGTTGTCTGTCTCATTCTCATAAATGCAATATCTCAATAATGCCTCGGATGAATTTCTTCAAACTTCGCACAAACATCCAAAAATAAACTGATTAGATGTTTGTCTCTGTCTTATTTTCCTGAATACGATATCTCAACACTGCCTCCTTGGCTTGGATGAGCTGACTAGATTTTTGTAGTCAAAGGTCAAGGGTAATGTGACCTTGCATCCATTGCATTCTCTATGATGAACTGATTAGATTTTTGCAGTTAAAACTCAAAGGTCAAGGTGACCTCAAGAATTTATGCTAAAAACTCAAAACTCAAGAATGTATGCACTAATTAAGATGTGTGTGAAGCATTCATGTTTTCAGACATGGATGGAAACTGTAGGAGAAACGTCACTGGTGCATGGCAGCATACGACCATGGGGCAGTTATACTAGTTATAGCAAAATGAATCACATCACACTATCTGCTCGAAGCCTTTAACCCGAACTCTAAACATTTGATCAGACTGAACACAGTATTTCACTGTGATAATTAAATTCTCTGCTGGTCTCATGCTGTTTATCAGCTGTCCAGCATTTACACAGACCACAAACGGGCCCACCCATGTAAGAGGAAACACACACGCGCGCACTCACACACACACACCGCCCACTCGCGGGAAGCCTCGTTCAGCTGAGCAGCTCTGTCACTGTGGGAAATCCCATGGCTCTGTGTCCTCTGACTGCATGCATCCTCACACTTCCTGTTTACAAACACACACACACACACACACACACACACACACACACACACACACACACACTTGCAGAGAGGCATGCATTCAGACGACCACACACTGTAGAGACCTGAACGTATAAACAGGCCTGTGTACACGTGAACAGAGGGAGATTTGTGGAGGTAAAACCAGTTCTAATCCTCTCTGTTTCGCTGGGTTTCTCTCTCGCTGGGTCACTCCAAAACTTTTCAGATCGGTGCGAAGCTGCATGTGTGCACGACAGATTTCACCCTCTCAGATGAGTTTGTTTAACAGTTTTAAAAGCTGAACTATGCGGCAACTCACAAGAAAAAAGGTTAGAGGAAGGTCTGAAAGAAATAAACTTCTTCTGCAGCACTATTTTAGTCTTTCCCTTTTCGTACCACTGATCTAGTTCATAATAAAAAGTAGTGTCACTTTTCATGTGTAAAACTCAGTGCCTCAGTTTGTCTGTAAGTGTCGCCGCTCTGAACAGCTGTTAACACTTTCTAAAGTGGTTTCACAACACGAACCAACGGCGTAGGTACTACTTTTTACAACTGCGGACCTGAGGAATTACTGTAGAAAAAAACTTTATTTATTTATTTATTATATATTCCAGATTAATTTTTAACTTTTGCTGTTGGCTTGTAGAAAGTAGGAAATCTAAAATACATTTAAATAAACACCTTATACGCTGGTTCCCCACTGCCTACATTAGTATTTTTGCTTATTGTGATGTAATTTATTGAAGTATCTTTAAATGCTTCATATCCCTAAAATCTATACGATCTAGGCTAAAAGTTTATGTAAGTCAATAAACCATAATAACTTATAAAAAATTATTGAAATTGTGCGATTATAAAATGTATACACAAAAATCAGACTTTTTCAATACGTTTTTACAAAATAAAAACGCAACACATATTGATTCAAAAGATTTTTATATTTAGAAAATATTTCTTAACGCTGCGTAATTTATTTGAACTCTGCACATTATTTAGTTTTTCAATTCTACTAATTTTTATGAGCATAATACAATTCATTTGTTGATTACAAGTGTACAACATGATGACACATATTACAGAATCTTTAATAAACGATAAATGTTCTATCTATGGTTTTTATTCGGGCCCGACACTGACCGCAGGCGGTTGCAAAGGCCCTCTTAAAAGTGAAGGAATTATCATTGTTTTTCTAGGAAAAGAACTGTACTTGTGAGGAACTTGGTTAATGGGTGTCAGAAAGTGGCTCAGTAGTGCCGCCATTACAATATCTACAAAGCAGCCCCCCAGGCTGGTTTCACCTACATGTACGAAACTTGGTAGGCACATGTAACATCCCAAGACGTACAAAAAAGTCTCTTGGAGCCATACCCTAAACTCAACAGGAAGTCAGCCATTTTGAATTTTATGTGCAATTTTTGTGCATTTTTGGCCATTTCCAAGGGTCATACTTTAATGAACTCCTCCTACAGATTTAATCCCACTGACTTTAAATTTTGCCTGTGCCATCTAAAGACCTTTAAAATCAAAAGCTAAAAGTCAAAGCTTGAGTTTTTGTTGAACCGTGTGACCGTGCCGAGGTGTCAAATGTCAATGTTTTGCCACCAAACAGGAAGTGGTTTGTAACTCCAGCATACATAGTACAATCTGCCCCAGGTATGGTATGATAAGGTTATGGCGTGATGATGGTGAAGACTTTTAGCTCTCTGCTGCAGTAAGAATAAACGTTCTATCTTTTCTGGTTCTTATTTTAAATCTATTTAAACAGCATCATGCAAACAACAATCTCCTGCAGCCGTCTGCGGGAGATCCATTTTTAAAGGGTTAATGAGTTTATCGGTGACTCTGTTGCATTTTTCATAACCTGGCAAAGGTTTTAATTATTTATTATTTATATAAAAGTTATTAAATTATTAATGGCTTATTAATGATCTATAATGTAATAGTAAAATATGTATACAGTTAACAAGGCCACTTATCACAACTAAACTGCTTCATGTTATTACAAAGTGACAACTGACCTTAAATCTATTGTTCAAATGATGTTGTTGTTTAGTTGAGTTTCAGAACATCAGCAGTGGAGCTATATGTGCTGTAACAAAACAGAAAGTATAACTTTAACCAAAATAACTTACTGTGACCTGAATCTATTGATAAAACCAAGCTTAACATTTAAAAGAAACAGGTGCAATAACAACTTTGTGCTGCTTACATACACACAAACACAAATTTGTAAGGTTATAAAAAAAAAAAAACTGGACCTTTCTGTAGTGACAAAACTCCCCCCGTGTGAATCAATTCATTTTCACTCTGAATCAGAAAATGGTTGGCGGGCCAGATTTGGTCCACAGACCATAAGCTGAGTATCACTGCTCTACTCTACAAACACAGAGGATAAAGTAAAATATGTTTACTACACTACAGCTCTGCTTTCAGCCCAACATGCTGCTTAAAATCTGAGCAGAGAGGAGACGGCTGACTGCAGTGTGTTCGACAGTGCGGTGAACGGGTGGTTTTTCAAGGTTGTTCCTGAGCTGCTTCAGTAGCTCTGGTTGAATTGGCAGAAGTTTGTGTTTGTTCTCAGAGACTTTGTTTCTATACTGAGCCAGCATTGTGATGTGTGCGGCGGACGGGGATACAAACTTCCGTCACAATAATAGAACTGATAATCTTTTTCCTGTGTTACTGTACATTGTTCCAGGGAGTCACACACACACACACACACACACACACACACACACACACACACACACACGCTCTACACTTCAGCTCACACTGGTTACTTAAGATTAGCACAAATCCACATACAGATATTTTTGGATTTAAGCTGCTGTTGACTTATATTTTGTGCAACAATTTTAAATATGAGGTTTTTCTGGAGGTTTTTCTTCTTGGCCTCTGGGACAGTGTCTCCTGGCAGCAGTCACACTGACACCATGAAGCACGATGAACAAATTAAATTATGGATGCATTTAAATTGCCCTGCATTTCTGCATGGTTGACTGAGTTTAGCGTATGATCATAAAATATATGCCAGAGCCAATGTCACAGTTTAACCTCTGATACAGACGTGGCCAGTTGGCTGCATTACTGATACTGTCAGAGTTATCATTCAAGATTTTCCACTGAATTTACGCCATAAAGAAAGTGATGGGACAAACTGAGACTGAATACAGATAACACTTGTGATTTTTGTGACTTTTTTTAATTCATTTTTTCTTTGTCTTAATATTTATTTTGGATAGACATGCAGAGCTTTATCAATAGGAAGCTGCTTTTAAAAAAAGCTGGCTAGTGTAATCTCATCATTTTGCAGCGTTTTGATTTTGAAGATGCACTGCACAAAAAGACACGCAACTCTCTGAAGAACAAAAACACAAACAGTCCCTCTCTCTGTGGTGGCTCAAGCCAGCAGCTAATTAACACAGTTAACACTTGCTCATCACTTGCTCTAGGGCTGCCCCCTAACAGTGCACCGAATGTTCGTCGACCAGAAAGGTCATTGGTCGGCAGGATTTCATTGGTCGCTTAATCACAGAAAAAAGAAAAAGAAATCTATTTGTCATAACAAATCAAAACCTATATGATTGGACCATGTGGGAATTTAATTTGAAAGGACAGACACAGGAAGTGGCCATGTCGGGCAGGAAATCCAAAGTGTGGGATCATTTTGAGAAGGTGAAGGACGAACCCAAGGTGATATGTAAACTCATCTTCATTGGTCGACTACAAACATGACGTATCATCTGAAACATGGAAGTAGCTACATGCCCATTAGCCCACAGCGTCATTAACAGGCGGCTCACTCTGGCTATGGGGTTGACAATCTCTGGAGCATTCGAGCAATTTTACATGCGGCAGTTGAACTATTTTGGCCTCATGCTCAACTAGGACTGCCCCCTGACTAAGAATGTTCCTAGTGAACCAATAGTCATCATGTAGGGCCATTAGTCAGCTCGTCTCCTGCATGTTTCTGATAAGACTGTAATTATTAAATGATATATTTTGGTGGTTTGAGTTGAAGGTGTGAGAAAGAATAGTATCAGTAACATTGTTAACACTGTGCTACATTACAGAGAAATACTAAACCGTACTAATGAACCTTCATTAATATAGGCCTATATTTTATCTGCAAATGCACGTCACACACTGAGCGAGCCGCCTGTTAATGACGCTGTGGGCTAATGGGCATGTAGCTACTTCCATGTTTCACATGATACGTCATGTTTGTAGTCGACCAATGAAGATGAGTTTACATATCACCTTGGGTTCGTCCTTCACCTTCTCAAAATGATCCCACACTTTGGATTTCCTGCCCGACATGTTGTTAACTAGCCTGTGGAATAACCGCAGGTACCAGCCCTGGAGATTAACCTGACTCCTGTCTGACTGCTGAGCGTGGACACTTCCTGTGTCTGTCCTTTCAAATTAAATTCCTACATGGTCCAGTCATATAGGTTTGGATTTATTTTGTTCCACATTTGTTTGTGTTTTTTGTTTTTTGTCTGTGACTAATGAAAAAATGAAATGAATGAAATCTGGTCAACTAACATTTGGTTGACTATTCAGGGGCAGCTCTGTGCTCCAAGCAACTTTTTCAGGAATGAACAGGGCCCCATCTCGAATGCTGTATCCAGGTCTTTAAAAACACCCATGGTTGCCCCTGGCAGACGCTGCAGAACATTAGCCCTTTCTTTTAGTTGTAACACAACCATTGAAATTTATCTATGAAGCTATCAATGGATTCTTGTTCTCTTTTTGACTCGTAAAGTTCAGTTGTAGCATTTTTGGCCACACTTGGCCAGGCTGCAGCGCCTCAAGGAACACTGCCACCACTGACACAAGGTTTATCTGTTTGTTAGAAATCCAAATAATAAGTGGTGCAATTTCTCTTCCATTTGTCCACAAAAAAAATCCACATCCTGAACAAGTGGACGAGCCTTAATGTGCAGCCTCGCGCTTGAATAATAATTGATTTCATAACATATTTATTTAATACGAGTACTCTCTGGCTCCGTGCAAAATTGGCAGTGAGACTCTGACTCTGCAGTGTCCTGACCCATTACACATTATTAGCCTGAGCTAAAACCCGACACATTCCTAACAAAAACATTACAAGCTTCACTGCGGTGGTATTTATTGCAGGATATTGCATTGTAACTCATTACATTGCACAAGTGTTTCACCCACAGTTTTTCTTGATGGAGAAAGCTTGAGCAGTGTTAAGTTTTGGCTCTGCAGCGAAATGACTGGTGCTTCTGGGCCATCTCTGCCTCCAGGAAATGTTTGTCGAGCTAAAACTCTAATCTGCTCAGTAATAAGAGGACGTTCAGCCTGTTTGTTATTCATGGTGAAAATGAACTCTGGGTTTAGAGCCTTTTGTTGGCGTCTTCAGGGAAACAATAAGCATCTTTCTCCACAACTCATTTCTGTGTTGTTTGTCCTCCCATCTCATTAATCCTAATTGGTCCTTGCTGGTGAGTGACTACAGACGCTCCAGCCGCCCAAATCCACAGAGAGTGCTCAGTGTTCAGACAACTTATTCACCACTCACTGATTCATGTCCAATTACGCACACATATAAACCAGTTTATACACACACACAGACACACACACTAATCTAACGCAGGAAAATCCCCTTCATATTCCACTGTTAACAGCTTGGCATTGACCTACCAGACACTGTGCTCACTGGCCCTCATCATTGGACCAACCACAGTCACATCTCTGTCGTCACTTTGAGGTCTAATGCTATAAAAAATCTGACAGTATGTGCCTCTATTTCTATCCAGCGATGTAATCTACATCATGATTGACATGGCCTCCATTAACGCTGCATTCATCTGTTTTAGGCCTCTTGAGGGCAGTAGAGAGCACACAGCCCTGATATTAAGCTGCCTTGCAACCAGGGGGAGGAAAAATTAGATGATATACTTTATTAATCCCAGAGGGGAAATAAAAAATGTTTTCCCTCTGTTATCATATTCACACAGGCCCAGAATACACACACATGCACAAACAGGACCTGCATTCAATGGAGAGATGTCAGAGTGAGGGGGCTGCTTTGGACAGGCGCCCCGAGCAGTTGGGGATCCAGAGCCTCACTCAAGGACACCTTGGCAGTGGCACCTCTCCAGCTACCAGTCCAGCTCCATACTTGGTCCGTACGGGGACTTAAACCGGCCCCCTGGTTGCCAAGTCAAGTCCCTATAGACTGAGCTGCTGCTGCCCCAAAGCAAAGCTTTCTGGGGCACAGCTAGGGTTGTTGTAGGGTTGGTCCATGGAGGCCAGCAATGTCATGTTCATCCAGAAATATACACACTGATGACCAAGACTTTATTTTGATCTGAAATATTCTCCATCGTTTCTTAAAACAACAAAAATAAGCCATAAGCCATTTCTATTGGCGGGCCTATTTACAATATTGGTACGGCGAACAAGCTCGCAACCATCTGTCTAACTTCCTATCCAGCAGACCTGATGAATGTAAGCCCAATATTCACTCTCTTTTTAGCTCTATTTTGGTCTCTACTAACTCCTGAGAAACTTATATTTGGCTTACAAGCTGCTAGATGTCCTTATTTCCTCGCCAGCTGATTGCCATCTTTGTTGTCTGCTTGTTGGTGTACCGTGGGTTAATCTGAGCTTTTCTTTGCTGCAAACTAGTAAAGATTGAATAGTGCTTTATATTTCAGAGCTATCAAATCAGAAACAGTAAGAAAGAAGGGCTGAGAAGCTGTATGGAGCTGTGGAGCTGGGTCTTATTCTTCCAACTGGGTTCATGATTCTGACCAAACGTCTCCCCTTCTCTTCCTGCAATATGATGTTGAGTAATGGCCAGCAAAGGGTTTTATGCAGAACATTATGATGTCATAGTAAAGTTGACCTTTGTCCTTTTGGATATAAAATGTCATCACTTCATCATTTTACCCTATTACGTAGATAAGAATTCTTGAATTATGGCCAAAAACATGTTTTGTGAGATCACAGTGACCTTGACATTTGAACTTGGACCACCAAATTCTAATCGGTTCATTCTTGAGTCCAAGTGGACATCTGTGCCAAATTTTAAGAAATTCTCTTCAAGGACCTGATATACCAAGCTGACGGTCCCTGTCATTACAGCCAGTACACATGTTTTTGTGAGGTCACAATGACCTTTGACCTTTTTTGAACACTAAAATCTAATCAGGTCATCATTAAGTCTAAGTGGACATTTTTGCCAAAATTGAAGAAATTCTTAAAGGTGTTCTTGAGATATCCCGTTTAAAATTACACAATCAAGGTCACAATGACCTTGACCTTTGACCTATGAGTACAAAACTTAGTTTATCGTGGAGTCTAAATGGACATTTGTGCCAAATTTGAAGAAATTCCCTTAACTTATTCTTGGGATATTGGGCTCATGAGAATGAGAGGGATGCGATGTCACAATGATATGACCTCTGACCTTTGAGTTGGATGGACGGACAGATGGACAACCTGAAAATGTAAATGTAATTGTTATGGCTGCTGCCAGCAAGGAGGCATAAAAATTCGGACACAGCTTTAAGTTCTCTGAATCTACTCTCTTATTTTACTGATAATCATTTCCCATATGTGAACAGCTGCATTGGTTCACAGCCTGGACAACAACAACCGAATGAACAGGTTGTGTTCGTGCGAGAGAACAACACCAGTTTAAAAACGCTGTTCAAGCATCAAGTGATCATGTACAGCACTCGAGAGAAGAGGGTGACTGGAAGTTCATCATATCATCTATAAGTAGCTTTAACTGATTATAACAGGCTCATGCTTCAAAGCAGCAAGGACTGAAGATCACTGTTCTCACTAATCACACACTGATCACACATGAATACTGTGTTTACATACATTGGAAGTAACAGAGAAAAAAACTCTGCCAGCTCAGTGTGAAAACAAACAAAACAATGTTTTTCGTTGCACAGGACAATCATCTGCTGAACTAAATTCTTCCCCCGTTCAATAATTCACACCTCACAGACCAAACCACCGTCATCGTTTTGACATGACATCTCACTGTACAAGAGTAAAGCATAAAGGAGAGCTGTTTATCAACTGGAGCGATAAACGTAATTGTCCTCTTGCCGAGCAACATATGGAACATGCACGAACTTTAATATGCTAAATGTGCTCAGTGAAAGACATTTAGGTCACTGCAGAATAAAACAAGGCTCAGAGATCTACCATCTACCATCACATCACAGACATGTAACACAAACACCATCCTATCTAAAGCTTTTGAAATGATTCAATTACAGCTCTATTCTCAATCATAACCAAATCTGAATGTGGAATTTGACAGTTTTTTTTTAAATCAATGTTAGCTGCAAATCATACAGATTAAAACTCCATTTCTCTGTGACTGCTTACTTTCAGAAAAATTATACTCAACGTTTGTCATATTTGTACTCTTTCTTAAATAAACAATAGGTTATAAATCTTGTTTTTTGCACAGTTTTTCTACAGTTGATTTGTTATTTATTTGTTGATTTAAATTCCTAACATACATGCTTTTTGGAAAGGAAGATCACAGAAAATCTGTACAATCAGCACAGTTTCAGAGTAATGGCCATTAAAATGTTTTATGCACACAATTATGATGTCACAGTGACACTGATCTTTGATCTTTTGGATATAAAGTGTCACCACTTCATCTTTTTATCCTGTTAGACATTTCTGTAAAATTTTGTCATAATTCACGCATGAATTCTTGACTTACAGCCAAGAACGTGTTTTGTGAGGTCACAGTGACCTTTGACCTTTGAGGTCCAAGTGGGTGTTTGTGTCAACTTTGAGGAAACTTGCTCAAGGCTTACTTAAGCTATTGTGTTCACGAGAATGAGAGAGATGCAAGGTCACAGTGACCTTTGAGTCTGAGTGAATGTTTGTGCCAAATTCCTCTAGCTGTTCTTGACGTCTGCATTCCATTCACAAGAACAGGCCAGACAAGGTAACAGAGACATTGGCCTTTGACCTATGACCACCGAAACCTAACCAGCTCATCATTAAGCCCAAGTGGACGATTGTGTTAAATTTGAAGAAATTCCCTCATCAAAAAGCCAATGGGATTTCCGATGATATTTCAGAAAATAAAACATTTATGATACTTTTACAATTTTTTCAGCAAGATTATCTTCACAAATAAACACCACTTTTTGGAGCATAATTGCAATTGTGAGAAGTAAAAAGCTGCCGTTAGACTATTAACGAACTACATCATGGTTGCAAGACTTCAACATCGCCACCACAACATGGCTGCAGAGCTGCATGATGTTTTGTAGTCTCATTCAGTAGTGCAATCCACTATTTATTTTACATGTGCAACAGCTTGATACACCCCTTTTTTACGCTATTTATTTCTGAATTCATAAATGATTATGTTGTGTGATTTTTACTTATTTTAGTAACTACTTGGCACCTGATCAGATGTAGCACTCCTTTATTTTGTTATATACTTTTTGTACAATGACAATGAACTTTCTAAAAAAAAAAGCTTAAAAAAAAGCTTAGTAAAAGCTTAAAAATTAGTATTTACTGATGCATTTTTATGCCAAAGAACAAAACATGAAAGTCTCTTAAGCTTGTGTCAACCACAGACATTGACTTTGAATCAAAAGGGCCGTGAGAGGTAAATACTTCCTCATATATGACTCATTTCTGAGGAACTCTATTAAAGGCTGGTTAGTTTGGACTGAAGTAAGACTTCCTGCTGGTCACACAGTGTCCTCCAGTTTGAATATTTTTTCACACCAACAAGAACATGAAAAATGACATTAATGATAAGCAACAACACGACGGTACTGAGCCAGGTTTACTGGTAATAAAACTATGTGCATATTTGTTTCATTAGATGAGTCTGTGTAACTGAGACGGTAACTTATTAGAGGAGGAGTCTGATCTATTTTTAAAGCTTTCTCGTCGCTTTTCTCCTCAGCTCAAAGTATTGATTCCTGAAGGACACGAGCAGAATTAAAATCATCAATACCCTGTGTGCATTATTGGATCACTAATTGGACAAGATCACTTCTTCTCTGGCAATGATGCACTTTCTCTCTGTATTAATGTCTAATGGTTTTACTGTCTCTCCATATAAAAGCCATCGACCTGAGTCAGAATGCACGCGCACCTCTTCATGGACGGCTGAGCAGCTTCTCCTGTCAAGACACGGCACTTGGCTTTACATGTAGCTATAGATTAGATATCATGTAACGTTTGAGCTGAGGTGCAGTCACGTAGGAGCTGTGCTTTATCTCGCAGCAGCTTGGTCTCAGAAAACAGTGTTTCTTTCACACTGATGCTCGCTCTGGTGCGTTTAGATATGACATGTGCTATCTGCTGGGTTCTACAGAGTATGGTGGGCGCACGAAGAATAAATACAGATTCACTAAATTGAGAAAAAGCATTGTGGTCTGAAATTTATAATTGAGGAGCACAACCAGCTTTTACTGTCTGGTGCCACGAAACGCTCCTTAACACCAGCAATATCCACATCCAATCAGGCCTGTAATTACATGTCTCATCAAATCTATTTTCCTCCCCAATCATTTCAATCCAGTCATCCAGCAGGATTACTGGAGCGCAGTGGGAGGGAGAACGGAGCAGGAAGCCGGTCCAAGATGGAGGAGCCTCCTGTCGTGTCTCAGTGAAGTGAATGTGAGGGCAGACGGCAGGAGCTGGAGGACGCTGGCTGCTGGAGCCGCTCCAGTCGCTGTATTGGCAAAGGTACTACAGGCACAGATGGCTCAGTCATCACCACACACACACACACACACACACACACACACACATACACACACATACACGTAAAAGCCCCTGACAGGAGATGACACATGAGCACACGCACATGCAAACAGCAGCAAACAAGTACTATGCACATTAGTACGCAGCCACCCACAGACTGGAATATGTGAATGAACACACACACACACACACACACACACACACACACACAGTCCACATCAAATTGGGCATGAGATTAAATGCCACATCAAATCTACTTTAGTTCCTGATCCTTTCAACCCGTAGTGCCCTCCTCGACAAAACCAAAATAAAAACAGCAACTGTGTTCACAGATTAGTTGTGTGTGTGTGTGTGTGTGTTACACAGAATGAGAGAGTCCCTCTTACAGTGACAGAAGAATCATGGGACAAGGGCACACTCCTCTAACTGGACTGAGCAGTGTGGTAGAAATCTGGTTTGCTCTCACAGGGCAGATGCGGCGTGTGCTCTCTGCCCACCAGGCAGCTGCATGTGTTATGAACTTCAGCTCACACAGAAAGACTTACAAAACTGAGAGAGAGAAAATAAATTTTTAAAATGTGCTGGAGAGCATGGAGAGCTGGTTCTGGGTCTGAATGATAATGGTTTGAGGGCTGATATTGATGTTTTTACAGAGAACAGGTCTGAGGCTGCAGAGAGCTGCTGTATGCTGCTGTGCTCAGCCTAAAAATGAATGAATGAACTTTACAATGCCATCCTCAGTGGCATTGCTAGACCTGGCTATCTGAGGCTTCAGTTTTATGAATAGCCCCGGAACTTTATAGACTGTACATATAATCTTTTTTTAAAATAAGCATCTGGTAATTAATCTGTTAACGTGTCATGACCATGATGATGACCATATTCTAAGAAAGAAATGTTCATGGACGCATTTGAGGGGAAATACTGTGTAGACCCTTTTAGGGCTGATGTCACAATGACGTCAGTTTGTTAGCTGGAAGCAAAACACGACTCTCCACCACAGCGCTGTAGGCTACAGTTGAGTTGATTGCAAAGACGCCCAAAACACACATTAAACACACATTAAACACACATTAAACATGGCTTAATAGAGACAATGTCAAACACAAGTGCACAAATCAGCTTCACTATAACTCGCAGCATTCACAGACAAACACTTGTCTTTATCTGGACACATTTTCCCCCACAAATACAACACAACTAGCCTATCGATAAGTAGAGGAACAACAGCAACATTTAACAAAGGTAACGTTACAAAATTTGCCTCCATTACAACTCACAAAGTTCACTGACAAAACAACTGTCTTATACTAAACACGTTTTCCAAACAAGTACAAAATGCTAATGTTATTAGCACAAGCCTATGGCATTTTACATTGTATAAATTAGCCTAGCGACATGTGGGGATTTCCTCTGCTCATATGAAACCAGGATAAATCACACACAAGATTTAAAATGCTATTTTTGTGGAGGCTTCACAATTTATTGTTTCTTAACTGTGAAATTAAATAAAGCTTTGCTTCCACTGAGGGAAATGGTTTCAGCTTACAGAAATAGACAGGAGGTGCTGTTGAATCAAGCATAAACTTTAAGTATAAATTCCATTTGAGAGATAGCAGGGTGTGTTGAGACAAAACATTGCCTGAGACACACACACACTCTGTGTACAGGAATCTGCCTGAATGTGGCTTTATTTGCCCAAATTTAGGTTAAAACTGATGAAAAATGATCATTCTTTTCTTGCAAAAAGTCACAAGCTACACGTACACAGGACGCTTGTTTGTTATATGGGAAATAAACTGACTAGACTCAGTCTGCTGCAACAGGTGAGACTAGTGTCAAAGGCAGAGACAAGCTCTAGTGCAATAGTCTCATCCAAGCGTATAAATAAATATTAAAATAATAGGCTCTAAAAAGACCAAAAAATCTGACATTAGCAGCTAAAAGAATTGTGACCAAATTTCAAATACAGTGTGTAACCGCTGGATTCATCGTCTTATTTAACTGTAGTTAAATAAGACGATGAATGACTAAAGAGAAGACACGGTGGCCTATATCAGACACGTCGTTAATGACTCATTGACACAGATGAGGTTTTAATTCATGCCTGGTGTGAGACATAGTGAGATTCTGTTATTACTGAGCATTGTCTTTAAAGAGATCTGAAACGTAAGAGGAGAGAATCTTAGAGATGGTGTTATTTATCATTAATCAGCTGGAGAGGAACTGAAGGACGCATCAATACGAGGCCTTAATCCTGGAGTAAAGCACTCTGTCAGAGTCCTGCATTGTGATTTGGGGAAATCCCAGCAGGTTTGACTCTGCACTGAAAAACTGATGGAAGAAATGTCGAAGAATCCCTATACATGACATCATGTAGAGACTTCTGGCAGCACTGCAATACTCAACAGCCGCGATGCTGCCTCCACACATCAGTCAAGCTTCTCTCGCAGTTCACATCCATGTATGTGAAAACATGAATGCTTAACACACAGAAGATCTATACAAGCAGCACAGTTTCAAGGTGGACACCCAAGATCAGTGTCAGTATCTGACCTCATGTCTCCTCTTCTGTTCCTGAGTAATGGCCAGAAAAGTCTTTAATGTAGAATATTATGATGTCACCCTTGACCCTGTGGATACAAAATGTCATCACTTTATTCTATCCTACTGGTTTTGTCATAATTAGCATAAATATTCTTGAATTATGGCCAAAAACATGTATTGTGACCTCATTCTGACCTTGACCTTTGAGCACTAAATTCTAATGAGTTTATTCTTCAGTCCAAGTGGACGTTTGTGCCAAATCTGAAAAAAAAATCCCCTCAAAGCGTTCTTGAGATATCGCGTTCACTGGAATGAGACATACAAGGTTACAGTGACCTTGACCTTTGACATATGACCACCAAAATCTAATTGGTTCAGTGTTAAGTATAAGTGGACGTTTGTGCCACATTTGAAGAAATTCCCTCCAGGTGTTGTTCAGATATCGTCCCATGAGAATGGTACTGACGAGAAAGAAACAAACTGTTTTACATTATTATTATGTGGATAATAAAAATCATAAGAGTGATTACGAACTATAAGATGTCTGATGAATTGCACCAAATTATTTAGTATTTTGCTGGTATTAAATGGATTGATTGTCACTAACTTCTTTTAGTCATGTGTGAAGTAAAAGTTTAAAGCTTATTTAACGTTTTTTTTTATTCATTTCAAAAACATCCACTTCCTGTCAGAGGTCATTTTAAGACATCACTTTGTGCTCTGTTAACACCTAAACTTTAAATTTCTTGGTTACTAACACTGCTCTTTGACAATACTGCTCCAGCAGTGTGAGACTGGAGGTGGAGTGTTGTGGTTTGGGGGCTTCGTAGAGGACAGCTGTCAATCCTCGCAGCCTCCAGGCCCACATGAAACCTGCTGCTGGCTCAGCAACTGTAGGCCGACAGCTGTCCTGGGAGCTGCTTACTGAGGTTAGACGGATACATGCAGCTGATATCGGCCGTTTATTACAAACCTGACAGCAGCCAGGAAGACAGCGTCACTGCAGCGTAGCACAACCACAGTGAGCAGAGTTAACATGTACGTTAGCAGTAACTCAACACTACACTGGAACCATTTCTTTATCAGAACACAGGAAACACTATAACAGAGTGTTAGATGAAAACACTTAATGAGGACATTTCCTTCCGTGTTAATTTTAACGTATGTATATTAATGATGAAATTCTGTGTATATTTTTGTGTATTAGTAAGACATGAAGCAACCCAAAGGTTTGCTCTAATGCAAGGGGGGGAAGTTGCATGTGCCTTTTTTCTTTGCTGGTTTACTGTGTTTCTTTTCTTGCACGTCTTCAGGTGCTACCTCCCCCCGCTCGTCAGCGTGCAGAGAGTGGGTGGACACACCTGATCTAATCATCCACTGAGGACATGGTGGTTAAATACCAGAAGGAGGGAATGTACAGGGCCGGTGGGCCAGCGTGGCAGTGTGGGTGCTGTGTGCTGGATTGCCAAAGAAAGTCGAATTGTAGTGCGCAGGAGACACCAATATTTCCTCCAGTCTGGAGGGTGGCGAGCCTTTTGTTTAGTTGTTGATTTTAATCATTTAATTGCTAATTGTCATTTTTTATCACTTCCTTTACTTCTACAGAAAGAAGTTTTTGTTAACATTTTAATGACTTTATGTACATTATTATGTCCTTGATTTTTTTGTCAAATAAATCCACAACTTTTCTTTATACACGCATCTCTGCTTGCCTTTTTCACTTTTCCCCGGTTTCATTTTTATTGTTACTTCCCTCATACGCATCCTCTGCGAAAGTGAAAGTGTCACAATATCGCTTTACTCAGGTGGAAAAGTTTGATTTTACGTACGTGACATGAGGATTTTCTACCTGGAAGTTACTGTAAATAAAAACTTTGGATTCGGTCTATTGTGAATTTTTCCTTTTTGAATTTTTTTTGAAAAATCTGTTTGAAAAAATCAATTACAAAAGATTAGAAAAGATTAAGATTAAGCAAAAAAACACTTCAAATAATTTTATATTAGGTATTTAAGGCATCAAATGGTACGATCTAAAGACACTACATACTGGAGAACAGCTTCAAACTAAGGATTTTTTGTTTTTGTATACTTTATTTTTATTATTTCCCCCCCAAAAAAAGACAAAACCAAGGACAACAGGCAGCGAAGGTGAAATGCTCACATCGAGTACAGCAGTAGCAAGTAACAAGTTACATTGTCGTATCAAGGACAATGATCCATGACTTTGATTCATGGAAAGCCAGGGTATTTGTAAGGAAGGAGAAATCTTTCACTCATTAATAAGCTATGGTCTTAACATTAGGCCATTTCCTGATTGTTGCTTTTTCACTCAAGCTAAAGATTTTAGCCACAGTAATCTTTTCAACCTTCAGATCATGTGCTCAAACCTTGATACTAACTTCCCTTTTATGCTGCTCATGTAGTATCTCTACATCTGTGCCTGAGGCAACATGCTGATATTGAAGCAGAGCCTCGATAGTCAAATTAAGAATGACTATGAAATCATCTAGGAACAAGAGCCAGGTGAATACGGTGGGTCACTACAAACCTCTACCACAGACACCAAGCGCAAATACTACACACTGTGTGAGACTATAGCGGAGTCTCCTAAATGAACTATAATTAGCAGGGGCTCTTCTTAGAGAACGTATTAGTTTGTGGGTAATGTGTATACTGCAAAGCTGCCTGCTCTACCTTGACTTTCATGCAGCCACGGTGAGATATTTGAGTGGAGACAATGGCCCCATAATCTGATAGCACTGTCTGTTTGCCTGCTTCCGGACAGAGCTTCAAATGAACCATGATATGATCACCGAGCTGCAGTGGAAGGGCAGGAGTGAACGACAGCAGCTATATCCAGACAGTGATGCACCTCTCCTATTTCAGGAAGGAAGGCTAATGACATTTATATGACCTTGTTAGAGGCTTCCCATTGAGGCTGATATATAATGATGACACATCAAATGTAATAATACGTATATCGTTTCGATTCTTCAATCATCTTCAAATAGTCCCAAAGAGCTGGGAAGGCAGATTGGAGGCGAACCTTCAGAATAAGCTCACATTCATCTGCATTTCAAAGATACTGGGCTAAAAAACAAGGGAATGACTCAATAATTCATGAGAGTTACCAACTCCACAGCACTTTAGAGTTCCCATAGCTGGGATATACTGTATGCAGCTCGCACAGATGTAGCTCACTTGAACCCACGTACTGTAGACATTTTCTTTTCCTACTTCAAATCAGCAGCTGAGCCATACAGAAAATACATTTCCTATGTAGACAGCTGTTGTGAAATGGGAGAGAAAACACTAAATCAGCACAGAGAGAGTGTAGAGCAAACACGGCACTGTAAATGCAAATATGTCATCCGTCACACTGTTTTCGGCCGTACATCTGGGGCCCAGGAGATTCAAGTTGAGCATTATAGCTCTCAGTGTAACAGTATACAATTTTATGACCAGTGTGGCAATTGTGAAAAACCACATTATCTACACAGGAAGTGAGTGGGCGTCCATCAGATGGAGCATAAGAACTCAAATCTTACTTCATGAACTGACAACAGCTGTTTGTCGAGCTAAAATAAGGCCAAATACACAGTATCACATTACAAGTCTGTCTCCAGACTTTGTTAAGGGAGTAATTCCTGCTCTGGAACATCAGTGCAAAACACTGCAGTGCGAATTCAGTCCAATTTTAGCTGCTTTAAAAGTGCTATAAGGCATGCTTTGTTAAGTGTTACGAAACATCTTTTGGAGATCATCTGCTCTGGTGGGGGTTTAAGAAGAGATGACACCGTTTCAAACGCAGAGAACTAACTTTAATTATTGAGCCAGAACTTTAGATCTCAGGATACTGATCCGATCGCACTAATAAGACAGCTGTGGGTAGAATGAAAGCATACTGGAGACGCTGTGGTGAAGCAAAGAAACGCTTTCACTTCTTTGTCTATGTCTTCTCAGCGCTCATAATTCTACCTACTGCTGATAGAGCCTACAAGACTGAGGAATAAAAAACTGGAGTTGGAGATCTCATAAGTGAACCATTAAAATTTCAAGTTCGTGAGGATGCACACTGAACATTTGTGAGTCGACTAAAAATGACCGTGTTTTAAAGAGAAATGTCTAAAACTGTGAAGCATTTACTCCTTCATTCCTTCATATTGACTCATTTCTTCCATCGAGAGCAACGCTACTTAACCATAGAGCTCTGACTGAATACATTGATCAATAAATAATTAAAATGGAGCATAAAAATATATAAAATCAACACATTTTAACAGCTTTAAAAAAAAAGCAAAAAGCTTTTAATTATTTTCTTTTACAGTGACTTTAATATACATTTATTTTTCTCACACTTTCTCATTTCATTTTTCAAGTCCTTTGTTTTCCTATTTTCTTATGTTAGCCATTGTAAATATTTAATCATTTGACAATTTACTACCTGTTTCCCTTGCAAAACATTTACTAAATTCCTTATCATCCTTTCTTTTCTACGCACGTGGCCTACGCCGTTGTCAGCATTAATACTTGTGCGGTGGTGTGTCTGTGTCACTTGCAGTTACACCTCCAAAACACTAGTCGACAGCGGGGTTTCTGTGAAGTGCTGTAAAGTCTGATTGACTTAAAACTCACCTAAAACACACATTTTCCCCACAAATACAACATGCTAAAATTATTAGCACAAGCCTATGGCATTTTACATTGTATAAATTAGCCCAGAGGCTAGTGAACTTTTCCTCTCCTCATATGAAGCCAGGGACAACAGCAACATTTAACAAAGGTAACGTTACAAAAATCCGGCTCCATTACAGCTCACAAGGTTCACTGACAAAACAACTGTCTTATACTAAACACGTTTTCCAAACAAATATGAAATGCTAACATTATTAACACAAGCCTATGGCATTTTACATTTTTACAAACCAGTTCTTAATTTGGTAGAAAACAGTGTGTTGATGTAGGATCCCATCACTCATAGTGAGAAGCTGATTTAGAAATAATGTTTTCGTGGCCTTCAACAGTGAGAGTTTTGATTAAATCAGAGGAATATGTTCCTTCAGCTAAAACACTTTAATACACAGACTGAGAACATGCCTGAGCAGGTTGTGATGTCTCATGGTCATACATCTCATCTTCCTGAGCAGAAATCTGACTCTAACTGAGCTCTCAGTGCCAACATGCAGAGATGCTTTAGCAGCCCTAGTCAGCCAGTTCTCGTAAAAACCAGCATGACTCTGCTTGTTTCATGTCTGATTGATCATTACATTAAGAGTTAGCTGACATGCACAAGGCTGTCATTTACAAAGTCGGAGAGATGCACCTTGTGACTTACTGGAAGCTTTAATTTACACAATCGATTTTGTTTTCAGAGTGATTTAACCTGGAGGCGTTGCACAGCAGACCTAAAGACATTTCCTGCTTCCAAGATGATGGAAATGTCAGTTAATAATGGCAAGATGGATTTTTTCATTGTCAGTACTTTGTAAAGTAGCTGACTGGAGACTGTGCTCCTTTGACATTATATTGTGGGTTTGATAAGTTTCTTATTACGTCTGTCTTTTTAACTACGAGACATTTCAACTGAAATAAAATCACAATAAGACAGATACATTCATTATTTACTCCTCTCTGGAACTGAGTTCTTGTCTGGGGAGAAAAAATCCTTCAATGGCATATTGGGCTCTTCACTATAACCAAAATGATAGTACACTCAGTGGCCACTTTATTAGGTACACCTTGCTAGCACTGGGCTGGACCCTTTTGCCTTCAGAACTGCTTTATTGGTGTCATAGATTCAACAAGGTGCTGGAAACATTCCTCAGAGATTTTGGTCCATATTGACTGGATAGCACAGTTGCTGCAGCCTACGCACGAGTCCTACGCCGTTGTGAGCATTCATACTTGTGCAGTGGTGTGTCTGTGTCAGTTGCTTCAGTTGCTTCTAAACACACATTAAACACACATTAAACATGGCTTAATAGAGACAATTTCAAACACAAGTGCACAAATCAGCTTGACTATAACTCGCAGCCTTCACAGACAAACACTTGTCTTTATCTGGACACATTTTCCCCACAAATACAACATGCTAATGTTATTAGCACAAGCCTATGGCATTTTACATTGTATAAATTAGCCCAGAGGCTAGTGGAGTTTTCCTCTACTCATATTTCAGCCAGGATAAATCACACACAAGACTTAAAATGCTATTTTTGTGGAGGCTTTATTGTCTTCACAATCTATTGTTTCTTATCTGTGAAATTAAAGTAAATAAAAGCTTTGTTTCCACTGAGGGAAATGGTTTCAGCTTACAGAAACAGACAGGAGGTCTGCGTCACTGTGACGTGCAGTTACATTTCTGAGGCGGTACATGTCAGGCTACATCAACGCATCAGTTTCCTCTAATGTCGTGTGAACATACTGACTCAAATTCACACTTAAGACAGCTGGCAGTTTTTGACGCTTAAAGCTGCACACAATACTAAAACGGTATTCACGTTCAACATCCCAAGCAACAAATTTGTAAGTAAAAACCACATTCAGTGTTTCTGCTATAACTGTTTTATAATCAAATCCTCCTGTACTGATATCACTAAACTCTGTTTCATACAGCTGGTGCGTATCCACACTGGTAGAAATGTGGGGATGCCCCCGAACCAAAACAATGTCCTGACTAGAACGCCAGATAAATTTAATCTTCCTATGCAGAAATAATCCTTTTACAGCAGAACCAGGACACCTGAAGTTGGTCAGGAAATTTAGTGGGTCAGCCACTGTCGACAGAAAGGAGAGGCAGCGAGACGGACAGACAGAGAAGGGGAGTTAATAAGTGGCCGTGTCAAGGCCAAGCAGGCTGATATAAAAGAGGTTGTGGCTTCCCTGAGGGAGTGTGTTCTAGGCCAACGCTGGCCTGCCTGGGGGCCTATCATCATCGTCTGCTGTGTCCGTTCAGCAAACCACAGCACACTTCCTCTGACATACACACACTCGCAAACACTAACACACACACACACAAGCACTCATGACGTGTGACATCTGTCTGGGTGAAAGGGGCAGAAAGACTCCCAAGGTTAAGTGTGTGTGCTGAGAAAAGGAGAAGCTCCGTGAGATTTCCTCCAGACTTCAAACAATGCGGACAAAAATAGGTCCAGATAGTTTCCCTAATTAATATGACACAATACTGATTCTACCACGGACGGTTCATGAAAGCTTTTCCATCTGCTGTCCTGACCGGCCCGTGTCACAGAGGTCGTTCCTTGGAAAATCCTCTGCTTCACAGGAAGTGATGTTTTTATGTTTAATGTTTGTTCAAAATGAGAAGTAGGGTTAGTCAGTGACACCCATCATACAAGGAAAATTATTTTACAGTCGTGGCCACAGCATTTGACACATAAATGATTGCTGAGAGCTGCAGTGCAGAACACACAGACAGAATACACGCTGTCAGGCCGATAAAATAACCTGCCAATATTAAACGTACTGATATTAGTGTATATGTGGAGCCACAAAACGAGAAAATGCTGCACAGAAGTGCCAAAATTATGCTCCATATTTATCCGCTCGTTTAATCTGCTTGCTTAATGTCTGATATCAACTAAGTGTAAGATCACGTCAGCTGTTTCCAGATCTCACGAGAGTATGTTGCTAAAACAGAGACGTGTCTCAAACAAAGCTAATTTTCTTCCGATTTGTGTGTCTGAAAAAATGTCATCTCAGTGTCAGAATGTTTAGAAGGGTTGGGGCTTATTAAAAAGGGGTGCAGTATTTACTTCAGTGACTGTGGGGCGAAGGAAACAGTCATAATGAACGGACTCAGGGCTGCTGCTTGTCTCCTAAAGGTGGCGGGTGCAGTGGCGACACCCACACAGATACAGGAAATGGATCTGAAGTGGGCCGTCTCTTAGATATATCTGGTTAGATATAAAAGTGTGATTAGAAATTTGGCCAAAAAGTAAGGACATGTCAAGTTCTAAATATATATTTAAAATTATGTTACAGAAAACAGATGTAGATATGATTTAATTCAATTTTTAGCAGTCTTTTTCAGGTAAGTTTGTTGGGGTTTGGGAGATTTTACTTTTCTGCTTATTTTCAGATAATTGTTTTGTTGGGTTTTTTCTTTTAACTTTTCTTTTGTGGGCTATTTTTACGTAATTTTTTGTTGTTTTTATTTACTTATCTTTTTGCACATTTTTAGGTAATATTCTTGCTTTTTTTATTTTTCATTTTTGTTTATTTTTCAGGTTAATATTTTTTTTTGCTTTTCTTTTGTGCTTATTTTCACTGAATTTTTTGGTGCTGCATTTTTACTTTTCTTGTTTGCTTATTTGCAGAATTTTTTTTTTTTATTTTATTTTTTTAACTTTTCTTTTGTGGGCTATTTTTACTTTTCTTTTTGGCATATTTTGGGTAATTTTCTTGTTTGTTTTTTTTTTTACTTTTCTTTTTTGTTAATTTTCACATACTTTTATTTTTTTGACGTATTTTCAGGTAATTTCCTTGACTGTTTTTTCGTTGTTTGTTTTTTGGGGGGCGGGGGCTTATTTTGGAGTCATTTCTTACTTACTAAAGTAACTTCTTAAAACTTTTTAATATCTTGCTAATTTCTGAGTCATTTCATAAATTTGTCATTGCCATCTTCCATTTTTTTGAAAAAAATAAATAAAGCTCACAGAACAATGGCCAAGAGTCAGGGAGAGGAAAAAGCTTATTAAGTTTGTATGATTGCTTAAAAACAAACAAACAAAAACATAATACAGACAGAGATCAGGAAAACTCATCTCTGATGAAATATTTACAGGAAATAAGCTGCTCATCATCCAAATTGTTCATTTTACACAAACTTCCTGCAGTTATTGCATTCAACATCAGAATCAGAAATCAGAAATACTTAATTGATCCCTAAGGAGAGATTGTGATTCGTTACAGTTGCTCAGTAAAGAATAGAGACTTATAAGTAAGAATAAGAGTATGAAATAGGAGTATATAAATATAAAGCGATAAAATAAAATAGAAATTAAAATGTGCATTAAAAATTTAAATAATAAAATATGCAATATGCTACAGTGTTTAACCACACTACTTAAGATATTATAAATATTTAAAAATAAATAAATATATATATGGTTGCTGTGCTGAGGCTGTGAGTGTTTAAGTTTTTAGTATAATATATACATCAATAGAATAAAACAAGAATAGAATAACTGTGTATTTTATCCATTGTTCTGTACTGTAAGTGTTACACACTGAATAAAATATGAAATATCCATCAAATATGTCATGAAAGGGTCACGAAAGGGTCGTCAGTTTACTCAATGATAGGACAGGGCTCCCTTAAGGGACTGTTCATTATCTATAATGAGGCACGGGTTGGTGCAAAACAGGAGAGGCATGTTAGATAATTTTTTAGGCACTTGGGACTGACTTGTTTTTTATTTTAGCTCAGGGGAAGGACAAACATCTTTAAATGCTTGTATTTTGTACTTATTTTAAATATCCTCTGAATCGAGCAGGTTTGAAGGCAAATTACTTTTAAAAAATCTCAAAACAATCACACCAGTTATCAAAACTTGCATGATAAAGATGTGATTTATAAGCAGGATGTGCATTTTGCTAGCTCCAATACCTTAATTTGGTGGTAATATATTTTTTTAAATGGTTAGGGCTAATTATAGTGGAGGGAGGGTCATGCATTTTCCCCCAGATGCTCAGGGAGGCCAAAAAAAAAGCCACACCCCAACCAGCCCCCTCGAACCAGCAGCAGCTGTACTTGGCTAGTGCCCTTTAGCAAATGTGATTTTAGCAATTTCACTGCTCTTCCTTTGCTTGCTTAACTATTTACATGTGAACATGTGACCAAAGAAATGCCAAATATCAACATGATAAATCCCTCCAACTGTATTCCAGTATTCATTAGTGACTGTGTGTGTTAATTGCTGTTTTCCTGGCTGGTGATGGAGTATACAGTCGTGTTGTGTTTACAGTGAGAGCCTGTAACCGACAGGACGGATGTGAACTCACTGATCTGGCCAAGTCAAAGACAGTCCCTCCATTCAGCAACAGCAGAGGACGCAGGGCGAACCGTATGACACCCTCCCCCTCCACAAACACACTCACAGTCATGACTTCATGACTCCTGACTCCAGTTTTCTCAATAGTTTACGTATGACAGCTCCTCAAGGAAACAGCTGGAACAGGAGTTTGGACCAAACTGAAACTGACTGAAACTGAAATACGAAGGAAATAAAACTGTTTTAAATGATCAGAGCTCCAATTTAAACAAAGTTAAGGGATTGTTCGTTTCTTATGAGGGGGTGGTGCAAAAAGGAAAGGCGGAGAAATTATTGTTGGATTTTCAATTTTCTGACAGTCCCAGGACACATCATGTGAGATGAACACTTCCGTTAGAGAGAAACATAACCAGATCCACAACACGTTCTCACCCCAAGTCGTCACATATCAGCACTTTGTCAGTGGACTTTCACGTCTACGTTTGCACACTAGGTATCCTCCTGTGTCTGCTGTTGATGTTCTGCGATGTTGCAACCAATGCTGAGATGCCACCAAAAGCACTTGGTTAGGTTTGCAAAAAAACATCATGGTTTGGCTCCGCATTCATACAGGTAACAGACACTGGGCTCCCGGGTGAAAGTCCAGGGTTTGTTGAACCCATCCATCCCCGAATAGGGACTGTCCTGCTCCTTGTATTACGTCGTTACCTTGTGTCAATTAGTCACTGGAGTGTTTAACGTCGTCTGGTGACGTATCTTACCACTGCAAACATTTCCATCCGGCTGCGTCACAAACTGACACCACCCAGTCGTGTATTATACCACCGTGAAAGGTGACTTTTGGTGTCTGAGTCTGGCGCCAAAATCACTAACAAATTGGCGGTATTTGACGACATCTGAATGAGAACAGGCTGGTATATTGTATTTACTTTTAGGGCTGCTCCTGACCAAGAATTTTACAGTCACCCAATAGTCATCATTACGGTCCATCAGTGGACTAGTCTCCTGCATGTTCATGATATGAATGTAATGATTAAATGATGTATTTTGGTGGTTTGAGTTGAAGCTACTTCCATGTTTCAGATGATACGTCATGTTTGTAGTCGACCAATGAAGATGAGTTTACATATCACCTTGGGTTCGTCCTTCACCTTCTCAAAATGATCCCACACTTTGGATTTCCTGCCTGACATGTTATTAACTAGCCTGTGGAATAACCGCAGGTACCAGCCCTGGAGATTAACCTGACTCCTGTCTGACTGCTGAGCGTGGACACTTCCTGTGTCTGCCCTTCCAAATTAAATTCCCACATGGTCCAGTCATATTGGCTTCAACCGAGTTTCACGTTTGTTTGTTTGCTGTTTTGTTATTTTCTGCGAAAAAGTGGCCAATGAAATCTTGCCTTTCTGGTCGGCTAACATTTGGTCGACTATTAGGGATCAGCCCTTTTTATTTTACTGCACATTTTCAAATTAAACATGCCCACCAGGAGCCCGGATTAGAAAGCATGTTTTTACATATTGCTGCTTTGTAAGTGGACTTTTATGTCTACGTATGGCATGCTAGGGATCCTCTTGTGTCTGCTGTTGTCGTTCTGGGACACTGCAACCAATGCAAGGATGTCAACAAAAGCACAGGGTTAGGTTTAAAAATGATCATGGTTTGGCTCTACATTCATACAGGCAGCGAACATTGGTGAAAGTCCAGGGTTTGTTAGACCCTCCCACCCTATTGGGACTTTTCAGCTCCTTGTATAGCGTCATTACCTGCAGTGTTTCAATCTCACACCGTCCAGTGGAAAATCACACCACTGCAGAAAGTTCCACCTGATTGCGTCACAAACTGACACCACCCAGTGCTGTATCATACCACCACGAAATGTGGCGTTTGGCACGGACAACTTAAAATGAAAAGGCTGGCACCGCTCTCTTAATGGACTTTTATGTCTATGCGTGACGTGTTAGGTAACTTCCTGTGTCTGCTGTTGATATTCCATGATGCTGCAACCGACGCCAGGGCGTCATCAAAAGCACAAGGTTAGGTTTAAACCACGTGATTTGGTTTAGAAAAAAAAAAAGAACATGGATCGTTTCTACATTCATATCTAATGGCTTTGGAATAAGAACAAGCTGAAATCTGAGCTTAACACAGTAATATTTCATCAGAAATTAAACCCAGACTATCACTTTTTTTTTTTTTACATTTCCAACAGTCTTTGGACACGTCAAGTGCAACGAATGCTTTTACCAGAGGAAAACAAAATGACCAAATCTGAGCTTAAAATAGTGATGTTTCATCACAATCATTTTACTCTACGTCTCATTTAAATCTGTTTGCTCGAAACTATCCAGCATGCACAGCAAGAGTGAAAAACTGAGCCTTTTTTGAACTCCAGGGTTTCATCTTCAACTTTTAACTTTCAAACATCACAAGGTAAGTTTCAAAAATCTAATATGGTGGAGGGAGGGTCCTGTATTTTCTGCCAGTCACTCAGAGACTTGAGGAAAAATATTTGTAGCTTCAGGGAGGCTAAAAAACAAAGTCACACCCAGCCACAGCACACCTCTGATAAATACAGAACAGTCCCTAAGGAGTGGAAAAGGAAAATATAGTGTCAATTTCAGAGGCGTTTTTGTTGCATTTAGTGCCAACGTTACACTTCTTTAATGTCCCAGTCCTGCTCCTCTCAGCTGTTCGCCTCTGAGCTGTGTTCCCGTCACTACAGAGCTGTTTTAATGTATTTAATCCTGATAAATGACACTTTATTCCGCTCCTCAGCAGCTTGTGTGCTCACAGGGAGGACCAGCTAGCTGCGCACAGCCAGACCCGGTGTGATGCTGCGTTTGACCTGTCCGCTACAATAACTCCACAACAAACCGTTACTCAGTGCTCACACACCGGCCATGTCCCCGTCTGCTCACACACACACACACACACACACAGTGCTCAGGTCAGGATACTCACGCCCTTGGTCTGGGGAAGCCCATGGATAACAGCACGTCCAGGTTGGAGCCACATTTCACCGAACCCGGCCGGTTCTGCCGGAGCCTCCGAGGGAGGATCTTACTGTAGAGGTCCTCTTTGGCAGCCATGGTCCGCCGGTCCACCCAGTCCGCTACAAGCCCGATACAGTCCAGCACCCGACAGACCTCCGGCTAGTCCATGAGCCTCGGCCGGGTCCGCATGAGTGGAGAGGTGAAGGCAACTGCTCGGAGCTGCTGCTGGAGCAGAGCTGCGCGTCCAGGCAGCGCCGCGCTACTCCGCCCACTGGAGGAAACAGCAAATTAGATCTGCTCACTGGGTTTATACACAGCAGAGGAGGCACAACACACACTGTGGTGGGTCAGAATGGGACTCACTGGGTTTATACACAGCAGAGGAGGCACAACACACACTGTGGTGGGTCAGAATGGGACTCACTGGGTTTATACACAGCAGAGGAGGCACAACACACACTGTAGTGGGTCAGAATGGGACTCACTGGGTTTATACACAGCAGAGGAGGCACAACACACACTGTGTGGGTCAGAATGGGACTCACTGGGAAAACATGCCATGGTTTCTTTTTAAAAATCACCAGAATTACACCATTAATCACGGCCAGATATTGTAAAAACAGAAATTATATTTCACAACGGTCTGTGGACACATCATGTGCGACTAATATTTCTGTCAGGAAAAATATATAACCAAATCTGAGCTTCAAATAGTGATGTTTTATTAATATTTTTTTGAACTCCAGGATTTTGTCTTTAACTTTCAAACATCAAAGTGTAAGTTTTGAAATCTCTGATAGCTTATTTATGGTGGAGAGGACTCTGGGAAAAGATTTTAGCCTCAGGGAGGCTCAAAATAAAAAAGAATTTAAAAAAACAACAGAAAAATAAGAAATAAAACCTCCCAGCCTCCCCATTACTCTGATACGTGAAGGACAAGTGTGTGACTTTAGTTTGCTCGTTTTTTTTACTCTCCCCAAAGCTACATATATTTTTCCTTGAGTCCTCCCTCCATCATAAATTAGTTATTAGATTTTTAAAACTTACCCTTTGATATCTGAAAGTTAAAAGCTGAAGACGAAATTCTGGAGTTACAGAAAACATCAGTTCTTCACTAGTGTCATGCGCTAGTTTCAAGCAAATGGTTAATTTTTGGCCAGACTTTAAATATGAGCGCAGCTTTTCTTTCTTAAAAAAAAAAAAGAAGTCCCTCCTTAGTGCTTAAAAATATTGACACACCTCCACCTTCATAAGTAACAAACAGTGACGGAGGCCTCAGAGAGCTTCCACCATTTTGTCAGTCTATCAACAGATTTGTTGAGCCAGTATTAATTTGGTTGTGGTGCTAATTAATTGAATTAAAATGAAATAAAAGATAAATAAAAAACAACAATAAATAATGAGAATAAATATAATAAAATAAATAAAATTAAAATAAAAAAAAATAAAAAACTGACTTACATGTTGTCTCAACTGGTTTGATATGGTGGGTTTGCCTTTAACTCTATCTGTGTGTGTGACGTGGGTTAAACAGTAGGGACAGGTCAAATGATGCATGGATTATTTACAAGCTACACAGAAAACATGACACAACACCAAGAACTATAAAATCTGCTTTAATTTGTGTACAAAAATTACATTCATTATACAAAGATAAAGTCTGATATATCATGATGTAGAAAAAATAATTACATTATTTTTTACATTGTTGTGATGATGAATGTGACACAGTCTTAAATCCTGAGCTTCATATAATCTACAGCAAAACTTTGACTAATTTTACAGGAACAAAGTGAAGCCTGATGTTTGACTCAACATGTTGTGATCAATCTGGTAAATTATTGCCTAAACTATCACCTGATTATTTTCAATTCATGGCTCACATATAATTTAATGTAACGGATCCTGATCATCTCTGTTCATTGTGATAATAATACGTCCTATGAGATGACACTGAGCCTCAGTGAGAGGGCCACACTGTGTCATGTCCAACCATCGGCCCTGAGTTGGCTCGGAGCAGCCTGACCGAGTCGTGGGGAGATGTGAGGTTAGAGTTGGCAGCTGACGGAGCTGGCAGATGGGTTGTATGGTGCTATGACACAGAAGACACAGCCTGCCTCCTGGAACGCTTGTCTCATCTCCACCTAGTGGGGCAAACACAGACTGCATCAGACAGACAGACAGCAGGGCATTTATATGATTCACAAGTACAGTAAAAAGCCATCTAAGTATGAGTGTGAGTACAACACAGCTGGGATCATTCAACAGACGACTCCCTCTCTTCTTCTCCATCGTTGAGAAAATAAAACTTTATAGCTGTTTTGTGTCTGATCATTTAGGTGAAAAGAGAACGTGTTTGTTTTGGGGCTGAAAAGATATGCTACGACCAGAGACAATGCAAACGATGCATTTCATGTTTTAGGGTAATAAAGCCAACGTTAGAGATCTCTGCACAGAAACACAAATCAAAGTGACAAAGTCGATCTTTCAGTTAGCAGAGAACTCCAGGATGATTTCTCTTGATTACATCAGAAACTCATAGTTTTAGTAACGTAGAATTTAGCTCTGACTAAACCTCACATTCTGAGCTGTCACATCATCGAGTACGTTTACTTTAAGACACTGTTAACTACAAACATCTGCAGCAGTTCAGTCGATTTGTGTGCACTTGTATGTTTTGAAATTTCATCCAAATTTAGTATATTTTGAAATCCAGCAGATCACTAATATCTAACGGACACTTGGGAATGTCAGCATGAATATAAAGCTCCACTCTCATGTCCTCGCACAGCTACAGAGAGGAAACAACATCCACATGGTGCAGTCTTACAAGTCTCCCTTCGTCCAGACACAGACCCACCACCGCCCCACCGCTGCCTGGTAACTTCACCGCAGAGCCGAACTGCAAGGAGCAGCAAAAACTTTATGAATGCATAATCAGAAAAGCCCTCCAGCAGGGGCACACAGAGGGAGATGGAGAACAGGGTGTATACTGTTCAGTAAAACAGGAAGTGGAAGTCTTACCTGTCTCGCCAGCTGAACCATCTTCAGATTCCCAGGACCCAGACAGTCGTCAGTGTAGACCGACCTGTGGGATACGTTGTTACTCAACAAATTGTAATTTTGTAAGTGTAATTTTCAACATAGAAAGGTCAACTTGGGCTCAAACTGAAGCTTATAAACTTGGGAGGTTTTATGTGTACAAGTGAAGCAGTGATACTAAACTCAAAGTGATGAAAAATAATCATTTTTAATGAGAATTTGTCAGTATTTATTTTGTTTCTTTGGGGATGTTGTGTGTGATGTTTTGAAATAAAATGGCAGCAAGCCCCAGAATCTTTTTTGCTACTTTCCCTTTTACAAAAATGTCCCAAAAGGGGCTTCGGGCCCCCTGAGACCAAAAGGCCTTCAGTTGGAGGTGCTTGTTATCAACTTATGATGGCCCAAGGTAAAGGCAAACAGGAAGTAGCTGAAAACATCACGAAAGTCGTCGAAATCCGGTGTTTGGGCAGTGACTTGCGGCAAAAACCAATGAAAAAAGGCGTCCTTTGACATCGGCATGATACGTAGCTGGTTGCTGTTATAGTTTAACGGTGCCCGGTGGCATCAGCGGGAAACACAACGGGACAAGGTTGAAAGTTAAGGCGACAAAAGTCAGAATGGGGCAGGTGGATGGGTCCAACAAACACAGAGTTTCCCCCGAAAGAGTGGTGTTCTGTCCCGTAAGATACCTAAAGCCAAACCCTGTTCTTTCTTCCTAACCCCAACCAAGGAAAAAAAACAGTGTTGTACCAATGTAGTGCTTTTATTTTGTATGTACTGTATGTAAACATTAAATTCCCTGCGAAAACAGAAGTGTATTTTGAAAACAGACAATGCATGTAACAGGCTGAAGTTGACACGGTGTCCCAGAACGCCAGCAACCAACACACCCAGTATACCTTGGACGCCATATGTGGACGTGAAAAGTCAACGACCAGACATCGATATGTGATGAGGTCGGAGTGAGAATGTGAAACTCAAACATATCAAATACACTGTTTACCTCCGCAGTTCAAAGTTCTGGTCCATCAGTTGTGCCAGACGCCTCCAGTCTCCGTCCCCCAGAGCCGTCCTGAGGGGAGAACATTTTCAGTCAAGATGCAGTGTTTCC
The DNA here is from genome assembly GCA_026686955.1 of Epinephelus cyanopodus. Classification (NCBI taxonomy): domain Eukaryota; kingdom Metazoa; phylum Chordata; class Actinopteri; order Perciformes; family Serranidae; genus Epinephelus; species Epinephelus cyanopodus. The sequence continues at coordinate 39,318,880 of CM048918.1, forward strand.
TCTTGTGCCCTGAACTTCTGAAATGTCAAAACAAAAACTAAAACCAGGCACATTTTGGCAGCAAAGTTGCAGCAAATTGGCGTGTGGTATTTCTTGGAACTCAAAGTGCATAAACACTTCACACATTTCACACAGACCAAAGCCAATTAAAGCTGTGCAAAGGCTAGATGTAATTAATCCCGTGGTTATTTATGTTGAGCTTTTACCCTGATTTACTTGACAAAACATCCACTGCTATTTACTGCATAAATTCTGTATCAACTCAAAACAACCTCGCTTGATCCGTGAGCTCAGCAAAAGTCTTCATGGCCTCGACGACCAGAGGTTCCCCTGTGGAAAGACGGAGCAGCATGAAAGTAGTTCAACCAATGAACCGATGTGTTTCTGTTTTTATAACTCCTCAGAGAAACGGAGAGATGGAAATATACACATGGGCTTGTATGTTATTCTAAAAAAATGACTGAAGAACCTTTTTCCCCAAAGACTTACACAGCCAAGAGAAAATAAAATATAAGACATTTACATCAGGAAATAAAATTTCACTACTTCTTATGGATGGCCAGCGCTTTGAAGCGTGGCTCCACAGAGTCAATGGAGCACTGTACTAAAAGAAAAAGCTTCTTTTCAGGTTATCAAAAGCAAAATGAACCAGAACTGACATCCCTGGCTGCAACAGTAGATCCATTGTTTAATCTAGCACTGAAATTTGACCTGGACGCTGATGTAATGATTGACGTGAGACGCACCACTGAGCCAGCGCTGTCTGATGTTGCTGTGGATGCGTCCAGAGTCGCTGGGGTCGCTCAGGTAGGCCAGCCAGAACGGTGGGAGCCCACTCATGTCCATAGAGATATAGTTCCCTGAGAAATGTAAAGACACGCAGATATTAAGAGAGAAATGTATTTATATGTATCACCTCTTCACCAACTTTAGACGGTGACTTCAGTACCGTAGCCCTGCTGGTCCATGAGCTCCTTGCTGAAATCCATGTAGACTAAACCTTCATAGACCTGCAGAGACAAAAGAACAAACAACTCACGCTACTGTAGGTGTTCAGTTAAAGGTGAGTGTCCTGCTGTGCAGCGGTGACATCGTCCAGCACATCTGTGCAGAGACGATTCTGTTACTGACTTGGACGACTCGGTCCTGCAGACCTGCCGTGATAAAGAGTTCATCAGTCTCCACGTTGAGGATGAAGTTGGCTCTGATCGGCTTTGGGAGATCCTGGAGAGTAAAAAGGGACACAGTGCATACGTTTGTGTCATTTTCACATGTATTTATTTACTCAGTTTTTAATTTGACTTTTTATTAACTAGTAGAGACGACTTTCGACTCTTTTTAAAATGCTCCGACCAACTAATTTTAATGTGTTCTTCAGGAATACAGGGTTCTCACACATTTAAGTTTTCCAGTCATGGAAAATGAGAACTGTGCAAGTTTTCCATTTGTATCAAGCATCAAATAAGCTGACTTAATTTACTTGCACATCCTTTGATGCGACTATTGTGCATCACAGTGTCGATGCTGAAACAATATATCATGCAGCCCTAAGCTGACGCATATCAGAGCTACGTTATGTCAACGGCTAACTTATAGCCTTTCCATGTACGTGGGATCCCTGGGAATAGCATGTTACGAACATGATTTTAAAATTTGTGAAATTCCTAATCCAGAAAAGGAGAGGCTGATATCAGGAGTGATGGAAACATCAAGACATAACTTCATGTGACGCAGTAATGAGACAGGACGAATCCTTACACTGTCGGTGATGTTGTAGAACTTCATGAGACACTTCAGGGTCGCTGAGACAATGGCACTGTGAGAAGAGAAAATTATAAATTATCACATTCAAAGTGTGCAAAACTACCTTTAAACTGGCTGATAAAGATATAAGAAAACACCAAACAGAACTTTTTACCTGCTTCCAGCGAGGCCCTGCATTAACAGAGACAAATCAGTTCATTATTACTTCATTATGCACAATGTGGTGTGAATTATTGTGTCGCTTCATTTTCTTAGAGACCATTATCTGAATGAATCCTCACCACTTGCCGAGGAATGTTGGTGTCGTACTTCAGCGTGAAGTTCTGCTTTGTCAAAGCGATACTGCAGATAAAGACAAACAACACGCAGCAGACAGTGAAGGAGCATCAGCAGTGACAGTGACTGTCCTGAGCAGTGAGTGTCCACCTGCAGCAACAATATTCCAGCCTGTGTTGGCTCGCAGAGTTGGAGGTAAAGGGGACGTGCTGATGCTTATATAATTTTTTCATTTACATGTCATTAAGGTTTTTATCCCCAACGTTATCTTGGCGACGTGTGATCTCAGTAACTGAACTCACCCTTGTTTGGAGCAGAACTGGTAGAACTTCTTACAGGTGGCCTGCAGCAGCCGCAGACCTCCCAGGTACCTGCAGAGGACGATGGACAGAGCATTCAGGAAAAAGCCTGAACACGACCAAGTGTGTCACGTACTTAAAGCTGTCGGGTACACACCCCTCCTTCCTGCTGATGCAGAACAGATCTTGCAAACTTCCAAACTCTGTGGGGTCGTTGAGCGGATGAGGGACTAACACCTGCAACGTCACAGAAATGCACATGAATTTTACAAGGTATAATCCTGATGCAGGTGTTTTAGCTTGTGTGTGTGTGTGTGTGTGTGTGTGTGTGTGTGTGTGTGTGTGTGTGTGTGTGTGTGTGTTACCAGAGTCTGGCTCTCCACAAGAGTGACCTCAGCCCAGAAGTTAGAGATGGACATCGCGATGGTTTTCCCGTTGAAGCCGTCTGAAGGATTCCCCATTAGTCCCACCCTGTGAGGCGTCATATATTTGGAGATCAGTTCTTACAGTGTCAGAGTGTGTCAAACATTCAGGTGCTCTTGTTGTGATTTAGGGAGGAGAAGAAGGAGGAGGAGGAGTAACCTGAGCTAAATTCAGGTGGAGTGTGAGGGCTTTGTGTTTCCTGACCTGGCGTATGATCTGCATGTGATTGGTTTGGCAGGTCTGTCTTGTTGCTTGGTGGAGTAGTGTGTGAGCCACTTGGTGTAATCTGACAGGCCCTGAGACGTCAGGAGGAGGCGCGTTATTAGAGTAAAGTTGTTAAAGCAGATAATATATGATACAGATACAGTTATCAGCAGTAGAGCAGCAGTGTTTGTCTCTGTTAACAAACACCTGCACATGAAGAACAACCTGTGATCTGTCTGACAGTGTTACAGGTGTGTCATGCTAATTGATAGAGTTCTCTTTCAAAGTTGTAAGAGTGAACATGATTATTTTATAATTAGAGTATAATGAATAACTAGGCCTTCATCGAGCTTCCTCCTTTATCATCCATGACTTTGCAGAGCTCTAAGCCTCATGTGAAAAAAATCCTGAAACACTGCTGACAAACTGAGGTAAGGATACGAACCACTTGTCCAATGAGCTGGAAGCCAGTCGGCAGCTTCATCCCAAACACATCACGCTGCTTCTCATTAATGAGCCACTCCTGCAGAGGAGGGAGACACAAAGGTACGAGTTATAACCAGCTGTGGAGGAAGCACTCAGAGCTTTCACTGAAGTAAAAGCAGTAACACCACACTGTGTAAGTACTCTGTTACAAGTTAAAGTCCCACTTTCAATATTTTACTCAAGTAAAAGTGAAATAGTATCAGCATCAAAATATAGTCAAAGGTCATGTGGAGGGTGCTGGTTTTCCAGGGATTGCTAGTTAGTTACTTTCCATCACTGGTTATAATTTTATAAATTCATGATGATGCACTGATGTTATGTGTAAAGTAGATATAATTTCAATCTAAGTGAGTCAAACTCTGATTTTAAAGCAAAGTTAAAGCCCAAACTGACAAAAACATACTGTGCAGTCATGTACAGAATAAAATAAAATCGCATGAGGGCAGTGATAGCTATCAGTCTTTCCACTGAACTCAATGGTTTGTCTAATATTCGTCTTAGAAGTCAGACAGCAGATCTAGTGTCAGTAGTTGATTTTGTTACTGAATTAACACTTACGAACCCAGAATCGTCCGAACGACCGGACGGAGCCTTGAGGCTGCAGGCTGAGGAAGTCAGACAGGTACGGCAGAGTGTCTTTTCTGATGCAGTAAAACACCACGCTGGCCAGCCGGGACGCCGTCACTCCTTCCTGCGGTTTCTCCAGGAAGCGAGTTATCCTGAAGCATAAAAAAAATCAAAGCTTGACACATACTGACATATAAAGTGTCAATAATGTCCAGAAACGCCACACACAAATGACGTACTCCTTAACTCTACTGTTACAGCATGCTGTGCTCTGTGGGAGTGAAGGTTAAGCTCACCTGTGGGTGTCGGGACAGACCTCCACGATGCCTCTGGAGCTGCTTTTCTCTCCTTCCTCCAGCTCATAGTAAATGATCAGCTCTCCAGGCTGCAGCACACAGAAGGACGAGCTGCTCATGACTTCACCTCCACAGAAACATTTGTACAGTCTTGATAAACGTCCTTCACACACAACAGGGCGTATGACAGGGGACTCAACTTGCTGTGCCCAGGAGCCACTTTTGTGAAATGACAGGAGGCCAGGGGCCCGTAAATAGACAAACATTAGCAAAGCGTTTGCTGTCAGGGCTCCACTGAGGGTCTGGAACAATCCGAGGAAATCCGAGTCGGTGATCTCTTTTAAGTCTCTTCTTAAAACACACTGTTGTCTGAGAGAGTTGTACCTTGATTTAAACTGTCTTTTCTTTCCTCAGTTTTTTCTTCATCAGTTCTTTTAAAAGTTGTTTTCATGTCTTGTCTGTCTTAGTTTTTGACATGCAATGCACTTAGTTTTATAAGGGCTTCATGAATAAAGATTATTATTTTTACGACTATAGGATTTGAAGACATTAGGGTCTCAGCCTGGACCCCAGATCCTCCCCTGGTGCTGGGGCTGACCCAAAATCATCAAGGCTTATGTGTATCTGTGTATGTGTATCTTTGCTGCTGTTCCTTCTCCTCTGCCCAGGTGTGCTGCGTTGCTTAAGGAGGTGCATACACCTGGGGTGGAGGAGGTGCTTCACAGCTCCTGTGGCAGCAGCAGAGGAGAGAATCACATGGATTTGAGCGTGTTTAATGTGTCTTGCATGGTTATTTTGGGTCAGTGGTGTAGTTTAGGGCCGTCCAAGCCTAACAAAATACATGTTTTTTCTATACCATTACTCCCAAAAAGCCCCCAAAATAGCCCATAAATTAAGAAAAGGTAATCCAACAAACTGTCGATTTACCGGTCCATCTACGTCCAAACCCTCACCTGTGGTCATGAGCTCTGGGTAGTGACTACTAACATGATGAAACTGTGTTGTGGTTAATCACCTCTGACCTGAAGAATCGGATCACTTGAGCGATGTCAAAGTTCTGGTCTGCACACAGCATGTCTCCTGCGATCTGCTCACACAAACAGACAACAGACAACATCATATGGCCGACACTGACTCAGATCTACCAGAACACACCCTGTGACATGCCGTGTGAATGGACGCACTCCAACACCAACAACAGACGGACTCATCGTACCACCATGATGTCGTCCTGCAGCTTGCGGCTGCGTATGGCCAGCTCCAGGTCAGCCACAGCCCCCAGACGGTCCTCCAACGTAGTGCTGCCGTCATTTATGACATTCTCCACGGGGAAGTCATTGGCCGTGGCCCAGCGCTCATAGTGTTTATACCTGGTCAGTGGAACAGAGCGAGAGGCGTTTAACAAGACTGCTGAGTCAACATCAGCCGGTTCATGCAGCAGCTAGAACTCACTTGTCTGCATTCGTGACCAGATACACCTCTGTGAACAGCTGCCGCCTGCAGAGAAGTCACACACGCAGAAGAAGAAGTTAAGCAGAAAAAAGTTCACAGATAACCAGAGATTAGCCCTGTTCATGTTGGCGCCACCGTTACGCACATGTTGACCGTTTCCCACCAGAAGTCGAGGATCTTCTTCCCTCCGATACCAGGAAGTAAAGCCTTCGGCACACCTGTCAGGTGGCTGTATAAACCTGTGTCATCATTCTGGAAGAGGTGGGAGTAAAACAGATGGATTCAGATACAGGTTACAAATCACCATGGTAACAAACTACATACAAATCTTTATTATTGATGTTCACATGAGGTCTATATGTAGAATATATACATGCTTAGATGCTGTACATCAATGCAAACTGAGGATATTACATAAACTCTCAGCTCAAACTGGGGATCATAGGTTTTCCTGGACACAAGACGTCACCTTCCAACGTGACAACATCACGCCAAACTTAATGACACACGGATGGTGGACATGCACAGCTAAGTGGAGCTACAGTTACAGCTCGACTAGGCCATATAACTGGACGACTGTCCTTGTCCCAGTATACGAGCACAGGAGGGGAATCAATTTATTGACCGAAGTGTGTCTGACTCCTCTACGATAGGTGGAGATATGCCCCCTTTCAACTTGTTAGTGTTGGACCTTTTTCAGGTTGGCCAATTACATCACAGACCAAACAACTGCCATAACATGTATTTTAAAATATTTAACTCTTTCAGCCAGCACATCATGAACTGTGTCTCCTTGTCCGTCCAAAAACACACGGCTCTGGATGTAGATTTCTCCATGTTGTTACCGGCTTCTTCTTCTGTTACACATTCAGTGCTATTTGACTCCTGGGTCTGATTGACTGTATACAATGCAGGAGGAATTCAACTCCCAGTCACATTATCTGGGAGTGTTAGTCCCACTTTGAGGAATTCTATCTAGTATGATTTCAGTCAGACTAATATGTTTACGAGGATTTTAAAAGTCTGGTTTTAGTCGGACTGACACAATAAATCAATTTTGTTTTAATGTTTTTTTCCCTGACTGAAGCGTTTTCACTCATGATGTGTCCCGGGACCATCAGAAATGTGAAAATTCAACAACAGTTTCTGTTTTTACAGTTTCTGGCCGTGATAAATGATGTAATTTGGGCAATTTTTGGTAAAATAAATACGAAATACAACCGTTTAATTTGTATGTCTCTCCCCTGAGTCAAAATAAAAAAAACCCAGTGCCTAAAAATTACTTGACATGCCTCAACCTTTTTGTACCTGCCACTTCCCCCTCATAAGTAATGAACAGTCCCTAAGCGCTGAGAGAGGTCTTGGAGAGCTTACACTATTTCTTTCATTGGTAAAACAAATACAAGATACAATCATTCAATATGTATGCCTCTGCCCTAAACAAACAAACAAACAAACAAAAATGGATACGTTTTGCACCACCCACTTCCCCCTCACTGATAACGAACAGTCCCTAAAAACGCGTGAGGCTGTTATGTCAACCATTAGATGAGATCAATAATCCTGCACACATATAAACCAAATGAAAATCAAGGATTAAAAAACTAAACTTCTAGGAGGTGGTGCTACAGTGTTGTTGCACCACATTGCTCGCTAGTGGGCGGTGAAGACTGTGAGGCGATGTTAAACATGTAATTTTATAAATAAATAACTGTAGGATTGTGAAGTCAAATGAGCCGAATGCACCAGAACATCCTCATGACTCAGTTAATGTCATAAAATGTGGTCTAACGTGTTTAAACTTCAGCCGACAGGTATCACAAAGGTGAATTAGCAGATTCTTTAATGCAGTTTGGTGTGTGAGCGATATGTACCAAATGCGAACTTTGCACTGTTTCAACTCATCTCTTCTGTGCTGCAGCATTAAAGCGACTCACCTTGATTTGTGTCTCTAAGACGGTGTCGTGACCCGCTACCAGCAGTATACAGATCATTGGTGAAACTTCACTGTGTCCTTGTGTTGATTTTAATCAGTGAGAACAGAAGGCAGCGCCTGAGAAATATACGGAATCTGCAGGAGCTTAATTTTCCCAGCGTCAATGAAGTAATCTACTTCCGCATCGGACCTTCAAAATAAAACACCCAGGACTACTTGAGTTCATCTTAATGCTCCAGACAAGCAGATGTGTAATAAAAACACTTGTACATCTTTTAACCAATTTACCAACTTTAATAAACACAACTGAAAGTGGCGTATGACATACAGTATATTATTTGATTTTTTTATTATAAAGACATACATAGCCTACCTACAATGCGATGCTTAACAACCCCTGTTTGTTTGTTTGTTTATTTATTTATTTAGTTAGTTAGTTACATTGTTGCAATGCAATTATTGTCCCCAGTGAGGTTTCATGAAACATACAAAAATACAAAGCAAAAGAGCCGAGCGATGAACTGGATGACAAACATGGTGCCGACCGGTCAGAGTGAGATGGAAAACAGGTCAAAGCATGAATGAGTACATCAACATAAGTGCGTTTGATACGGAGGAGCACAGAAGAGAAAGAAAGACATGAGTAGTTGGTCGTGTTTCAGAGCTTACTGTACTGGAGGTTAATGAACAATCATGTCTGAGGAGGAAGGCGTTCAACGAGGGCTTCGTTAAACCGACCGACGACCTCTGTAACTAAAGATGTTAATTTTTACATCATGTTATCATGATGGGGTTGTTTTCACCAGGCGAAGGATTTAAATTCTGTAAAAAGCTTCAAAGATAATATTCAAAGGAGTCATTAGGCAAAGAAGATGAATGACAATATTCGATTATGTCCCCTCTGTCATGCACGCTTGATCACAAATAAAGTATCTCAAAGCATTTCAAGTACTCTTTTGGCCCATACATGGTTGTCTTCAAATACCCAGAGGCTTCAGGCTCCTCACTGGGGGTCTGTGCTGGAAGATCCCACAATGCCGTGCTGTCGCAGCAGGTTCCTCAGGATCTGATTCTTGGACTTCCAGTCTTCCACCTGAGCAGCAACAACAGCAGATATTACAGAGGTAATGTAGTGATAATGTCTCATCGGCTGCTTCATGACTGTGATCAGGAACGCAATAACCATGACGAGCTTAGTCATGTTTATCTGTGGAAACAGGACGTTCAGGCCCCAACAAAAGGCGCATCACACTGTCTTAGTTTTTAATTGAATGCCACTGATAAAAAAAAAAAAAAATAACCCTAACCTTTCTGTATAATAAATCTACCATTTATTTTGGCTGGCTAAAACCACCTACTTGTTCTGACAGTTATCAGTGTGTAGTTGCTGCCATGTTGAGGCAGAGGGTCTGTCTGTAGCTCTGGTTGAGGGTGAGAGGCTGTCAGCAGATAAACAGAGATCTGTGTGGGTACATGAGACCCTAAAAAAGAGGCTGGATCATGAGGAGAACCACCAGTTGGTCCAGGAGCTTCTCCTCCATCATGGACGTTTCCAGGCATATTTTAGGACGACTCAGGGGCAGTTTGACAACCTGCTGTCTGTCATCAGGCCGTACAGCTCTGGGTATCCAGCAACAGCTACCACCAGTTTCTCCTCCATTGTTTACTAACTGTAAACTTGTTGTCGTGACCACCACAGAAGGCCCACCTCTCAGATCATCTGACTGGACAATGAGGAAAAAGTGGAGATGATGTGGGGCACTTTTCCACTCTGAGTTGAAGATTTTCTAACTCAAGGAGTTCAGAGCGCTTTGACAAAAACACTGCAACGCAAAAAAACATGAGCACAAAGCTTCATTCTCGTTAAAAACTATTACTAAAAGGCGCCTCCAGCTGCTAAAATGCTTTCTGTGTGGTCAGGGCCATAGACTGCTACACTGGGCTGATAATTGGTCTTTCATAACAGCGTAGCTGAATTCTTTATGATTAATATTCTGGCTTTAAATAAACAAATCTGAGTAAAGAGTTAAACAAATGTCCATTACTGCAGTGGTGTCTTGCTAGTAAACCAGTGCAATAACACTGTGAAGTCGGACTGGGTGATGAAACAATAATCATCTAAATATAGTTTTCCTCGATAGAGATATAATAAATGTTCGGTAAAGGTACAGGTACAGGTAGACAATGATGCTCCTTAAACACCAGCTGCCACCCAGCATTTAACAGAAAAAAAGACTTGGAAGATCTAAAATCAGTTATATTTGAATTAATCTCCATTAAATCCTCATGTTTGTATTCTGAGTGACGTCCTGACAACAGATGCCTCAGGGACCACTACAGTAAAATGTCTGCCACTGATATCTGGGCTGAATAATGTCGGCATGTTTCCTGGCCAAAGCTCCACTTTTAAATTTCACCTTTTTCCTATTTTTTTCCTATTTTTACACCATTTAATGCATCATTGATTTCATGTTTCTTGATTTAAATTATAAACTTGCAAGTCATCCCAGTTCAGCAGTGTTGCATGTGGATTGTGGAGGTCGGACACAAACTGGGTTATAACCAATTTCACACGAGTGCCTCAAGTAAAACAGAGTCCTACATTCACACAGCCAACCTATCAGTCATGGGGTGATTGCTGACCGTTATTAACCCACTAATCCTCATCTCCACTGTCAGTGTACATGTGATCCACCGCTGTAATGGCGGCAGAACGGATCAGCAGGCGGATCAGTTTACAGGAAGTGTTAAATGCTGTTTCACACTGACAGGGACAATATTCTGGAGAAGAGACAAACCTCCTGTCTGAGTAGCTGGTTGTCGATCCTGAGACGATCGAGAGTGCTGATGTCTTCCCCCAGCTTCAGGTTGCTCTGTCGGAGCTCCTTGATGTACTCGCAGGCTTTGGACAAGATTCCTCCTTTACTCTAAAACAAGAGAACACAAACATTCAGAAACGGCTTGTTTTGTTTTCTCAATCAATGAATTGTTTTCTCAATTCAATTTTATTCATAAAGCCCAATGCCCATGTTTACAAATGCAGAGACGACACAGATGTTTCATATACAAGACGTATACAACGAGGACAAAGTGTGTCTGTCTCCTTCCCTCCCTCGGCTTCTCTGTTGATGCTCTGTGCAGAAATAAGGTTAATAGCCTGAATAAATAAAAAGATTTAAATTATTTTCAAGCACTAGATTCATCTGAGGCCAAAAACGACTTTTTAACTCCCCCCACAAAGATTTTTAAATGTTTCAGACATCATAGAGTGAGACCTACTTCACTCACCTGTCCCGTCTTGGTGTAGTCGATGTTACAGTCTGGGATGGCCTTCGACAGCTGCACGATCCAGTTGTTGATCTTGTCCCTGCGCCGGCGCTCAACTGTTGGAACAACATTTAGATTTGACGCCATACATGCTCAGGTATTTTTAAGTAAAATACAGCCAACTTCTCACAGTGGATGAGAGTGCTCACCTTCATTGTGCTGGGCTCGCCTCTTATCATCTCTGGAACCCCGAGGAGCCTCTTGCTTTCTGGAGAACACAACAAAACAAAGATATTAAGTCGGCTCGACTTACCAGACGTAAAAGATTTCCTACATTAAGCTGTGCATTAAAGCAACAGAGCTGTAATTCTGTTAAAACATAATGTATTTACGCAATGTATGGCTGAGTGCGAGGTGCGATTGTCCTTTGATTGGAGCCCGTCAAAACTTCCTGGGGTGACATCATCACGTAAAGCTGCCCTGTAAAATAAAATCTTACTATCAGCTGCAGAGAAGAAATATGGCATCTTAAAAAGAACATCTTACAGAATTAACGCACATTGAAGCCTTTAAATTACGGGCAATTAAAAAATACACTCCTCTTAAAAATGGGGTTGTGGTTAACAGTTTAAAAAGTTCAAATTATATTTAATTGTAGTAATTATGATGTGAAAATGTCCCTGTGCTGTGTCAGGCACTAAATACCTGTGGGTGTGGTCTGGCCCAGCAGTGTGTCAGAGGCCTGCACTGTGGTCACCATGGTGCCAGTGGTGGCGTCTGCGATGGTGGCAGGGTAGTAGGTGTACTGCGTCTCTGCGCTGCCGTCTCCCTCCAACCCCTCAGGCTGGGAGAACACAGCCTGACGTCAAAGACATTAACTCGTTAACGTTAACTCTACTGTTACTACAAAGTATTTAAATTGTTTTTTAAAAATCTGTCAGGATTTTTTAAACCCACAAGCTGGTTCAAGAGTTATTAATGTGGATGTCCTGTAAACAACCATCATAAATATGACAACATTAGGTAAAAGCAGTGATAACAGAAAAATGTTGGCAACTTGGCATCTTTCTCACTAGGTTTAGCAACTTTTCAGACCCTCTTAGCGACTTTATTTCTAAAAAGCAACTATAGACAGTTTTATTCAGACCATCAGGGAAAGTGAGACATATGTTTAAATATATTATATTTCATTTCATTCCCATGCATGTTGCTCAGAGTGAGCACAGTCCACAGCTCCTCTGCTGAGCCACGGAGCGTCCTGACTGAGACTTCATTGAGAATTGTCTGCTATCACCTTTTGCAGCTGGAGCTAGCAACTTTCATTGGAACAGTAGTGTTGAACCATGCTGACCGGACCAGATCAGATTCTTCTCAAAAAGATCAGCAACAGATATTCAGCACTGTACGTCAGACGAACCTGAGCTATAAAATATGATGATCTTTACTGAAGTGTCGCAGCAGCAGAAATACAAGCGCAGAAGCACAGTATTAATTGTTTGTCTGGAACTGCATTGCTAGCCAACTGAGTTTGAGTCTACGTTAACTTCCTGTCAGCTGACAAGGAAAATATAAAAGACAGAAAGGTCATGGCGCCAGTGCCAGTGTTCGAGGAGCCAGACTTGAGTGTAAGTTGCCGTAAGAAACTTAAATGTTTAGACCTGCATCATCATTTAGAAACAGAGAACATCAGAGGTGGTGATAAGTTAATCAAGGACTTGTAATGCCTCCTGGCCAGAACTTCAATGTAGCTTCAGTCTGTGAATGTTGGATGACATCCACAGTGCTGAATATCAGTGATGACGGGGTGTCACTGAACCTGTTCAACCTGTCACAATGTCTACTTCTCTAGCAAGGAGGTTAGTTTATCCATGTTATTCTTTTACACACAAGAGAAGACGTACCTCCTGTGTTTAAGACAAAACATGTTTTGGGGTGAGTGTTACATTACAGAGCTTAGATTTGCCCAGAAGTCCTTTGCCATTAAGGAACTAAATGTGTATCTGAACATTTTAATAGCAGCAGTAGTGACTCCCAAGGTCAGCAGATTTGTCTTTTACATAGATCAGAAATTCACACTCATTCAGTTCAGTGTCGTTCTCACCTGTGTGACAGTCTGAGTGGTCGCGGGGAAACCAGTGACGAGGCTGACGGCTGCAGCTCCATCTGTCTGACCCTCCAACTGGCCATCTGACACCTGGATCACCCTGTAGGTCACCTGCAACACAACACATTACACTGACTGGTCAATATTTCATTACCACTGAGGTGACAACTGTTCACAGCTGGAGAGGAAACAGAGTCTGAATCTAAAATCTTCCTTTAGATCTCTATTAAGTAAAGTGGGTCATGAGCACTGAGACCAGAGGGTGATGTGACTGACACATTGTCTGGCACTGCTATCAAGAAATGTGGAGTTACAGAAAAGATATGCACCTGTTAAAATCAGTTTGTATGTATACAGTCTGTATTTACACCCACAAGACATCAAGGAGGAAAACAAAGCATTCACGACATACACTACACTTTCTGCATGTCAAATAAACATCCAGAGTTAAAGGTTATTTCAAAACCTGGATCCTATTTTCCCATTTTTGAAATTAGTTCAGCACTGAGAGAGAGAGCACTGGCCAGGCTGTAATGTAAACACTGAGGGCATGTTCACACCATCAATTTACGTACACTAAAAGTGCTTGTAAGTGTTTGACAAGGTTATTGACATGATGCCTACTGAAACAGACCTTTTCGCTCAAGAGTAAGATCCTTTTAGTTCAACCAGAATCAGCCCAAAAATCGCCATCGTCAAAATGGCGATGGCGATTTTAGAGCTATTCTGGTAAAACAGAAAGAATCTATCACTTAATCCAAAGAGTTTAAATTTGTTTAGCCGCTGGTAACAAAGTTGTGAACCACGAAGAACCTTGCTTGCATTATAACATCGAAACACACCATCAAGAGGTAGGCTAATGGCGTTTTTATACTGTCTCGAAATGTGTATGGAATTCTCTAAAACATGCTATTCTATTACATCTACATCGACATTACACCTAACTATGAACAGAAACCAACTGTATCTATGCAATTACAGCAAACTTGTTTTTACAAATATAGTTTTTCTAATATCTTTGTAGCACAAACCCTTGTCACTCATGACATCTACATATTTATTGTGTCAAATGCTGTTTTCTGCTCTCTGTTCCCCAGGCTGTGGCAAAAGTGAGATCTGATCAACAAGGACCTTGTGATGACAGTTTGGCCAAAACCAAGAGCTGCTTCTGGTCCTTGGATTTTGTTTGTTTTTTTACAGCTTGGGTGGCAACAGTCATCAGTCATGTGACACTTAAGGTTTTGACAAGATGCTGTGGATTCAGAAGTGGATTTCTACTTACACAAGGGGATAGTTCAGGGGGTTTTTGAAGTGGGGTTGTAGGCAGTATATCAGTATATCACACACAGCAGATGTCAGTGGGGACGACCACAGTTTGGAGAAGCAGGATAGAGGCTGAGATTGAAGCAAAGCAATCTACTGCTGTGGAGGGGTCAGCAAGAAAATGTATTTTAGCCACCTAAAAAAAAAAATCATTATTTTAAGTGTACAGTATATTGAGAGTATTGTCACTGATTCAGATTAAGTTATGCGTTATTAAGATAACGCAGTGAAAATACTCTCAGTATAACATACACTTAAACTCATACCGAATTTTTGTGGGACTTTTTACAGTTGGCTAAAAGACGTTTTGTTGCTGACCCTCCACAGCACTATTTTGTTTAGCTTCTATGTCTGATGTCTGTCTGACGGCTGTGTGTGTGTATAGTACAACATCGACAAAGATTTCCCCTGAATTACAGTGTCCCCCTGTATACTCACATGAGTGTGTTTGTGGTTATGTGTGATCCATCACACTGCTCAAGTGCATCTTAGTGGAAATAAAAGTCAAAAGCCCTTTTTAAACAGGAGTTGTGCAAATTTGCAGGAAAGCCCAATCAGTTTTTTTTCAGCATTGGCAGTATAAAAACAAAATCGGGGAGTGCAGCAAAATGCCGCCTACCTACTTTTGTTTATACAGAATGCGCTTTTTTTGGGGCAATGGGGGGCGTGAGCAAGTAACAAACGTGTAGCTCAGCGTGTGACGTAAACAGTGACGTGGGAGGGAAGCCGCGGTTAGTCAGGCGGTGATTCTCTCGTAAGTCGGCCCATCCTTCACCGTCCCTGTTATCAGACGGTTAATGGCCTCTTCGTTTGCGAGGACAAGGAGGGCGCGCAATTCCTTGTCTCCCCAGTTGCTCATCTTTACAGTGTCTGTCAGGTTTGTGTTTCCCTCTTGCTACTAGCTGCTTGCTAATTCCTGCTATCAGCTGTTTCCTGTTTATCCACCACCAGTGGCTCGCACGTGTGGCGTCATCAACAGCTCCTCCCATTGCAGAAGGCCGCCTCGGTCTGTTTAAACTGAATAGGTTCTGTCAATATGTCTACCCTACGAGGCAGAATATTGGGCGCCTCGGATCAACTCGCCTTTCTGCCTCTGTGTGTCTAAACGCTCGCAGCTGGCCGGCAAATCGGCCCAACATTTGTGGAAAATCTGGCAGTGTGAAAGGGGCTAAAGAACGTCTTTCCACAAATGACCAAATGTTTTTGTCCTACCTGCCCGCCTGCTCCTTCCGTCTTGAAGAGATATTTGATGGGCTGGTCTGTGAAGGTGGCAGCAGACTGGATGGTGGCGATAGCTGCTGGGTCCTCTGCTGTGGCTACGGACCCTGAGGGAGGACAAAGCCACATAAGATGTTAGTCAACTTTGTAGTTTTCAAAAATAGCTCATGGGAAGAACAAATTTAAGACGACTTAAAACCATATTATTAGTGCTTCAGGTGTCCTCAGATGACCATGTGTGACCTTATAATGTAAAAGAGTTTAAGGAAATGATATATGGTAACTACATACAAAGTTTGCTGCAATTCTATGTCTTTAAATTAATAATACACTTTTTTGACTAATTTGTCATATCGTCAAGAATATCGTGTAAATGCAAAAATACCCTGACATTACAATTTTATTTTAGGGCCATATCGCCCACCCCTATGCTTTGTAATATTCCCGGAGTGTCAACAAATACTGCCGCCTGGGTCGTGTCATACCGCTGCTGAAGGTGCCTCTGTGCAGCTGTGTCCGACGCTGTCAAATTACGCGATTGTGGAGTCATAAAATCGTGCCATGACTTGGCCAACACACATGACAGACTGCACGATAGTCCACTCCAATCATCCCTGTTCATCTTTTACAACATGTGCGATGTCATCGGGTTAATCATGTCTTATTTTTATTATTATCACTATTATTTCAGTCACTGTGTCTGTTCATGTGCCAGCTGTGATGTTGTTAAAGAAACGTATGACCAGGCTGATATTGTGTAGTATGTACCCGCCTGCACAACTAAGCGTCTGTATTTGATGGTATGGCAGTGACATGGGTTGGCTGAGCCCTGAATGTCCTCAAATTTTAGAAACACCTCTGCTGAAACATGACCTGAGTGCAGCTGCTGTGACTGGCCCCTGGCTGCCTGTCATTTTGCTAAAGTGGCCCCCAGGTGAGGCCAGGTGAGGCCAGGTGAGGCTCTAAATGGACATAAGATAACACTGAAAACCTGAACCACCACCAATTTAGATTCGTCAACTTTCAAAGGCAAGTGTGTGACACTGAGGAGTTTGAGCCATTAAAGCACATATAAACCGCATTTTGTAATTTTACACTTTTCCCAACACAGTTACTGTAACATGGTGACATTAGCATCATAGTAATAGTGTTTTATCTCACCTTCCTCGTTGACGGTGACACTTCCATCAGGTTCAGGGCTTTTCTGTTGGCTGCACACACACACACACACACACACACACACACACACACACACACAACAGAGGAGTCATGTTGTGGTTCAGTTAATCACATTATTAAACTAACTACCAGCCCGTCAGTGAACTGGAGGCTAACAATGTATTCGGTGCTGTTACTGGTTGACAATGGCGCATGTTCACACTCACCTTTTCATTTCTGCCGACAGTCTTGGACGAGGAGACCGCCTTCGCTCGCGCCCTCAGCCAGACTGAGAAACAAGTTCATAAGTTTGACACGAACCCGGAATAAACTTTACTCTGAACCAAACAACACTAGCTGCAGACGCGTATTTACACCACAACCACCCTGGAGAGTGAACCCGGACGGTTTCGGCTCCGGCTGTAGCTTAGCTGAGCGGCTGCTGTGCGCGAGCTGAGTCACACAGAACGTTACCATGGGTGATACCGGAAGCTGGCTGTCCCTGCCTTCAAAATTAAAGCTGAAAAGAAGTGAGCGATTAAAAAAAATCGCATGATATTCAGGAGACACAGGGTTGAAGGATGGTCTGAAATTACTGGGATCACTGCTTATTCTCTCAATTTAGGCCCCTACATTTATATAGTTTTCTTTTGTTTAAAACAATGTATTAATTTGTGGGTGTGAAAACATGTATGAACTGGAAAAATGATGTACATTCTTATTAATATACTATATGTATTAATTTACTAAAATATAAAAAAAGATAGCAGGATAGGTTGATTGGGATATTTATGTAATATTAATATTAAGGTAAAAACAATTGGTAATATGTATATGATACATTTACACAGGTTAATATTTGTAAGAAAGCTATTTTGTAATAAATATTATATAGTCACATGGGTTATTTTTGTGGGACAAATATAGAAAAGTCTATGGTAAAGTAATAAAGCATAAAATAAGCGATTACCAAATCAAAAATTACTGAGCGTTTCAGATTCAGATTCAGAATACTTTATTAATCCCCGGGGGGAAATTGCTTTTGTTCCAATGCTCCGTGCAAAGTAGAAATAGAAATACAGCATGAATGGAAACAAGAGATAAAGATGAAGATATAAATAAAATACTCAAATACACAATGAAATGAATAAATAAAATATTATAGTAGACATTAAAATAAAATAAAAATATTAAAGTAGACAATAAAATAAAAACAGATAATAAAATAGTAGACAATCTGAAATATATACAATATACAATTAAATAGTTGTAGCGTTATAAATAGCCAATGAATGTGTTCCTCGAAAAATTTAAAATAAGGTATAAAGATATGATATTACAACTTGGTTTCTCAACTTATATATATTTTATTTTTCTCTTTAAAACAATGTATTAATATGTGTTAAATGGTTATTCATTTATAGATATGTGGCTGTACATATACACATATATATTCATTGGGGAAATTATGTAAATTCATAGCTATTTATTACATATTTTAGATATTAATTTACTCAAATATAAAAATAAAGCAGGACAAGTTAATTACGACATATATGTAATATTAATTTATTTTTGAGAGGCAAAATAATTGGTGATACATATATATCATACATTTAGACGGATTTATATTTTGTAAGAGATATTTTGTGTTTAATATTATATATTTACATGGGTTATTTTGTGGGATAAAGTTTAAAACTGTATATTTAGAAACATCTAAGGTAAGCTCATTTTTGTATTTCTTTAGTTTAGTTTAGATTAACTTTATTTCATGTTATTTTATAACGTATTTTATTTTGCAGACACGCGCCGGAAGTCCTGTGTTTGACTATAGCTAGCGTGACGCGGATCTTACGTGTCTGCTACGTTACGCTCGGCCCCAGCGGTTTGTACAGATGTTTAACAAAGCGCCTTCCTCTTCGCTAACTTTGTGAGCGCAGTGTTCGCTACAGTAAATGCACACAGTCAGAATAAGACATTTAAAAAGCTAAAATATTCACACGGCGCTGAGCAACGTTGGAAACATTCCTGTGTGAACAAAGATCTACTTACGCTGCTGACGTCCCTCCCCCGATATTTGTCAACACACCAACGTCGGTGTCGGTTTTACGCATGCGCGGAAGATTCTTTCCAGCTGATTGCAGATCAGCTGATAACTGTTGGACAGCGATGTAAACACAGTGAGCAGCGCGAACAGCTGATCCGCGGTCAGTGACTGATACTGACACGGTGTCGATGGAGATGGGGCGTTGAGGGACTGTTGTGTTTCTGAGACTCTCGGTTACAGTCCAAGAATGTTTATTTTATTGTGTTTTATTAACTTTATCTCGAACTTTTAGCAAACAATGTGAACAGAATCAAATGAAGCATTGACGAAACAAAACTAAAACAGTATCGGACAGTTTTACGTTTGTTAATAATTACTTTGCATATGTTGTTAATGCAAAATATATATAAACCCAGCAGCTACATAAAGTAACAAAACATTATGGTGAACACGTCATTGCATCAATAATTATAATGCAACTCAACTGTATTTATACAGCAGCTTTCACACAGACATGCAGCCCGAAGCGCCTCACATGGCAAAACATGAATGACACAGACACAATTTGAACACAAACAACTAAACATAAGGTTTTGCAAAGCAAGACAATGAAACAATAAAATACTTTAAAAAAGCAAACAGCAAACTCACAAAAAAGATGATTAAAAGTCCACAGAATAAAAGAAAGTAAATAAATAAAAAAGAATATAAATAAACAGTGATAAAATACATATTATTGTCATATTGGACAGAGTAATTTTACTTTTGGTACTTTAAGTATATGTTGCTGCCTAACCTTTTGCACTTAAACTTAGGTTTTCATAGCATGACTGTTACCTGTAACAGAATATTTCAACATGGTGGTATTGGTACTTCTGCTTAAGAAAATGATCTCAGTACTTGTTCCACCACTGAAATCTGGCAAGAAGTTATTATACTCATGAGGAAAAATGCATCAATATCTTTGTTAGAGTAACCAAAGCACCCAAACACAACATTTCTATAGCAAATAGTCACATCCAGGAGCTTGTACTCAGCTATAGATTCAGTAATATCTTTCCACAGCTAGAACTGTGCATTTCATATTTTATATCTTCCAGCATTCCTTATTTAACACAGTTGTTGTTGTTTTTTTCTTTTCAGCACCTTCTACAAAAAATAATGAATCAATCAATTAATTAAATTCATTTTTATATTTAATTTAATTTTGTACTTTTTTTTATGTTGGTTTTTTATTTAAATTTATTTTTTGTTCAATTGATTTCACCATAAGGAAAATTCCACATCTGGACTCACGGACAACATGACACCACAGAAAGAGGCCTTAGAAATAAAAAGGCAATACAAATGAACAATGTGTTGAATAAATTCCTGATGATCAGATGAGACAGTATTCTGAGTTCATATTACTTCCCCATTATTTCTTATTTTTTTTCTTTTCTTTAAAAGTATCTCTGTGTATATACATGGACTGTAAAATCACTCACATGGTGATGTCTGTGTATATAATGTTATTGTATGTTTGTTTTTCAATAAAGAATTTAAAAAAAAAAAAAAAAACTTGACAAATGAACGCAGTGTCCAAACCAGCCGAGTGGGATCACTGTTGAGGCGACTAACAGCTGAGTGTGTGACATTATTATTGTCACAAATGTGTTAAAATAATCGCTAAAACATTTACAGGGAGACCTATAGTCAACATAAAACCTCAGAGGAAACACATTTCTGTAACAGCAACCACATAAACTTCAGACTTTGACAATCTGTCGGAGAAACTCCGCCTCACTGACATGAGGAAATAAGTGTTTACTGTTGTATTCAGTGTTATCTGTGGTGTTTATGAGAGTGTGTAACAGAATGAAAGACAGCAGGTCAGAGCAGAAGGAGAGAAAACACTGGACAGCGCCCGTGGTTCGATCCCGTGAGGGATGGAGAACAGCGAAACTTTCAGGTAAGTTTGATGAGCGAAGTAACCACTGAGCTACACCAGTGCGACTGTAACAGCAGGAAACAGACCTTATCAAGGCTGCTGCTGTCTGCTCTGCAGCTCCTAACGGACAAATCACGCTATTATGATACTTTAACAGTGTTTTAATTCTATTAATAGAATATTAATTATAATCCAGCTGCATTGGTGCAGTCTGGAAGAAAGAAAACACTGGACAGCGCCCGTGGTTCGATCCCGTGAGGGATGGAGAACAGCGTAACTTTCAGGTAAGTTTGTTGGTCGAAGTAACCACTGAGCTACACCAGTGCGACTATAGCAGCAGGAAACAGACCTTATCAAGATGACATGTCAACAGTTATGTTTTGGTTCCACCCAGGACAACAGGAACAAGACAGGAACTATTCCTCCAGCATGTTTTCAACGTTCTGCAGAAAAAAACCCTGCTTGGTGGATAAAAGGTATGGAGGATGAAAAATGACAAATAATGCATAAATTCATTTCCAAATAAATGCACAAATATTTAAAAAAAAAAACCCAAACATTTAAATGAATGAATAAAGTAAAGAATACATGAATAAAAACAGAAACTAAATGAGGGAATAGCACTGGAAGGAACAGACTCACGTACCTACGCTGTAGCCCAACAACATGCACCTCTCAAGAAATGTTACTACATGTTGCAGTGACGCAGACCTCCTGTCTGTTTCTGTGAGCTGAAACCATTTCCCTCAGTGGAAACAAAGCTTTGATTCACTTTAATTTCACAGAGAAGAAACAATAAATTGTGAAGACAATAAAGCCTCCACAAAAATAGCATTTTAAGTCTTGTGTGATTTATCCTGGCTTCATATGAGCAGAGCAAATCTCCGAATCTGAATCAGAATCTTAAATCTGCAAGAGTCTTTAATCCTCTTAAAGTAAACATGACGTTACATATTTGGCACAGTTTGGAGTCAGAGAGAGAAATAAAACACTGGACAGCAGCCGTGGCTCGATCCCAGGGAGGGATGGAGAACAGCGAAACTTTCAGGTAAGTTTGATGAGCGAAGTAACCACTGAGCTACACCAGTGCGACTGTAACAGCAGGAAACAGACCTTATCAAGACGACATGTCAACAGTTATGTTTTGGTTCCACCCAGGACAACAGGAACAAGACAGGAACTATTCTTCCAGCATGTTTTCAACGTTCTGCAGAAAAAAAATACTGCTTGGTGGATAAAAGGTGTGGAGGATGAAAAATGACAAATAATGCATTAATTCATTTCCAAATAAATGCACAAATATTAAAAAAAAAAAAAAAAGCAAATATTTGAATGAATGAATGTTTTATGTTCTACTTTTGTATAGTCAGTTTTAATGTTTTTGTTATATGGTTAGGTTACTTTATTAACAGGCTTTAAAGCTTGCTGTTTCTGCTATGTGCTTTGTTATGTGCTTTTGTCAGTGGTTATGTAGCTACTTGCTCTGAGCTTATGTGCTTTGAGAACCATGGACAGCAGCATTGTGTGTTAGTGCTGCTGTCACACCCTCACACAGTGGCTTCTCTGACAGACACTCTCTCTCTCTCTCTCTCTCTCTCTCTATCTCTCTCTATCTCTCTATCTCTCTCTCTCCGCTGTCCAAGCCCGACTCAGCCCGCCCCAATTAACTTCATTAGTCGGCCCAAACCTACCGGACCCGTCGGGCTTATTCGGGTCAATCAAAGCGAGAGGGTTGACATGTCTTCATGCTCCAGCTGACGCACTGGTGGAGCTCAGTGGTTTCTTTAAACATCAGTCCTCTGTGAAGGACTCGCTGCTCTCTCGTAGGGAAACAACTCTACAATGACACTTCAGGAGTGTTTTAATGCTCCGAAAAAAGACACACATTTATAATCCAGCTGCTGTGGTGCAGACTGGAAGAAAGAAAACACTGGACAGCGCCCGTGGTTCGATCCCGTGAGGGATGGAGAACAGCGAAACTTTCAGGTAAGTTTGATGATCGAAGTAACCACTGAGCTACACCAGTGCGACTGTAACAGCAGGAAACACACCTTATCAAGACAGCATGTCAACAGTCATGTTTTGGTTCCACCCAGGACAACAGGAACAAGACAGGAACTATTCCTCCAGCATGTTTTCAACGTTCTGCAGAAAAAAAATACTGCTTGGTGGATAAAAGGTGTGGAGGATGAAAAACGACAAATAATGCATTAATTCATTTCCAAATAAATGCACAAATATTTAAAAAAAAAAAAAAAAAAAGCAAATATTTAAATGAATGAATCAAGTAAAGAATACATGAATAAAAACAGAAACTAAATGAGGGAATAGCACTGGAAGGAACAGACTCAGACCTGAGCTGGATCAAAACTGAACAGGAGTTATCCAGTCCCCTCAAACCTTTGGATGTCCTCACACATGGTGTAAAGACTGTTATACGGAATTTATACTTCTGCGTTGAATCAACTCGTACCTACGCTGTAGCCCAACAACATGCACCTCTCAAGAAATGTAACTACATGTTGCAGTGACGCAGACCTCCTGTCTGTTTCTGTGAGCTGAAACCATTTCCCTCAGTGGAAACAAAGCTTTGATTCACTTTAATTTCACAGATAAGAAACAGTAAATTGTGAAGACAATAAAGCCTCCACAAAAATAGCATTTTAAGTCTTGTGTGATTTATCCTGGCTTCATATGAGCAGAGCAAATCTCCGAATCTGAATCAGAATCTCAAATCTGCAAGAGTCTTTAATCCTCTTAAAGTAAACATGACGTTACATATTTGGCACAGTTTGGAGTTAGAGAGAGAAATAAAACACTGTCTGTAACAGCAGGAAACAGACCTTATCAAGGCTGCTGCTTTCCATGAATCAGAGCAGCAAAGTAGCTCTGATGGATCATGAAAGGCTGATCTTAATGTCATTGTGCATTTATTCCCTCATTTATTAATTTATTCTGTTTTTGTTTCTGTAGTATTTTATTCATTTACTCATTTTAAATGTATTTAAATATCTCTGTATTTATTTCAGCATTCATGTGAACTGTCTTTTTATCGATTTATCAGTTCTCATCCTCCATATCCATTAATCCTCCATGCATTATTTTTTCTCTGCAAAACGTTAAATGTAGGCTGGTCTGTTCCTGTTAACCTGGGCAGAATCAAAGCGAGAGTGTTGACATGTCTTCATGCTCCAGCTGACGCACTGGTGGAGCTCAGTGGTTTCTTTAAACATCAGTCCTCTGTGAAGGACTCGCTGCTCTCTCGTAGGGAAACAACTCTACAATGACACTTCAGGAGTGTTTTAATGCTTCGAAAAAAGACACACATTTATAATCCAGCTGTTGTGGTGCAGTTTGGAAGAAAGAAAGGACTGGACAGCGCCCGTGGTTCGATCCCGTGAGGGATGGAGAACAGCGAAACTGAGGTAAGTTTGATGATCGAAGTAACCACTGAGCTACACCAGTGCGACTGTAACAGCAGGAAACTGGCTTTATAAAGACGACGTGTCAAATGTCTTGATTCTGCCCAGGTTAACAGGAATGAGATGGAAATGATTCTACCAACCTGTATTAATATTTTGCAGAGAAAAAATAATGCATGGAAGATCATGGATATGGAGGATGGAAAATAACAAATAAATGCTTAAATAAATAGAATAAAATAAAAATAAAAACAGAAACTCTTAAAAATGAGTGAATTTACAGCAGTGCATCTGTTACAGCAGGAAACAGACCTTATCAAGGCTGCTGCTGCTGTCTGCAAGCAAAACCTGAATCTGGACACGTCGTCTTGATAAGGTCTGTTTCCTGCTGTTACAGACACACTGGTGTAGCTCAGTGGTTACTTCGTTCCACGAATCTATCAGATGACGAGGTTCTCTCCCTCCATGGGCTCAAACCCCGGGCGCTGTCCAGTGTTTTCTCTCCCTCTGCTCTGACCTGCTGTCGTTCATTCTGTTACACACTCTCAGTCCATCGGTCTCAGCTCAAGATTTCAGGACTTCTTGTTGTTTTGTTGAACCAAACAGGCCTCAGAGCTCCACATCAGCTGCAGTACGATGACAGGGCAGGAATATCATCCAGTGGATATTATCACATGACCACCAGAGGGAGACAGTGACCAGGGGGAGAATCAAGCTGGTGTATTTCAGTCAAAGAGGTCTGTGACCTGGCTCGTCTGGACACCACACATTTAATAACAGAACTGCAGTGTGAATGGACAGGAAGTCAGGGGTCAAAGGTGACAGTGATCCCCACAAACTCTGTGTTTCTGCATCACAGACTGAACTCTGCAGCACTCACAGCCTCATGTTTATAAAACCAGTTCCCAGCAAAGCAGACGCACTGGTGCAGCTCAGTGGTTACTTCCATCATCAGTCCTGTCTGAAGGATTCGCTGCTCTCCATCCCTCCCTGGGATCGAGCCACGGCTGCTGTCCAGTGTTTTATTTCTCTCTCTGACTCCAAACTGTGCCAAATATGTAACGTCATGTTTACTTTAAGAGGATTAAAGACTCTTGCAGATTTGAGATTCTGATTCAGATTCGGAGATTTGCTCTGCTCATATGAAGCCAGGATAAATCACACAAGACTTAAAATGCTATTTTTGTGGAGGCTTTATTGTCTTCGCAATTTATTGTTTCTTATCTGTGAAATTAAAGTGAATCAAAGCTTTGTTTCCACTGAGGGAAATGGTTTCAGCTCACAGAAACAGACAGGAGGTCTGCGTCACTGCAACATGTAGTTACATTTCTTGAGAGGTGCATGTTGTTGGGCTACAGCGTAGGTACGTGAGTCTGTTCCTTCCAGTGCTATTCCCTCATTTAGTTTCTGTTTTTATTCATGTATTCTTTACTTTATTCATTCATTTTTTTTTATATTTGTGCATTTATTTGGAAATGAATTTATGCATTATTTGTCATTTTTCATCCTCCATAACTTTTATCCACCAAGCAGTATTTTTTTTCTGCAGAACGTTGAAAACATGCTGGAGGAATAGTTCCTGTCTTGTTCCTGTTGTCCTGGGTGGAACCAAAACATGACCTATAATTAACATAAAAACCTCAGAGGAAACACATTTCTATAACAGCGACCACATAAACTTCAGACTTTGACAATCTGTCGGAGAAACTCCGCCTCACTGACATGAGGAAATAAGTGTTTACTGTTGTATTCAGTGTATCTGTGGTGTTTATGAGAGTGTGTAACAGAATGAAAGACAGCAGGTCAGAGCAGAAGGAGAGAAAACACTGGACAGCGCCCGTGGTTCGATCCCGTGAGGGATGGAGAACAGCGAAACTTTCAGGTAAGTTTGATGAGCGAAGTAACCACTGAGCTACACCAGTGCGACTGTAACAGCAGGAAACAGACCTTATCAAGACAGCATGTCAACAGTCATGTTTTGGTTCCACCCAGGACAACAGGAACAAGACAGGAACTATTCCTCCAGCATGTTTTCAACGTTCTGCAGAAAAAAAATACTGCTTGGTGGATAAAAGGTGTGGAGGATGAAAAATGACAAATAATGCATTAATTCATTTCCAAATAAATGCACAAATATTTAAAAAAAAAAAGCAAATATTTGAATGAATGAATGTTTTATGTTCTACTTTTGTATAGTCAGTTTTAATGTTTTTGTTATATGGTTAGGTTACTTTATTAACAGGCTTTAAAGCTTGCTGTTTCTGCTATGTGCTTTGTTATGTGCTTTTGTCAGTGGTTATGTAGCTACTTGCTCTGAGCTTATGTGCTTTGAGAACCATGGACAGCAGCATTGTGTGTTAGTGCTGCTGTCACACCCTCACACAGTGGCTTCTCTGACAGACACACTCTCTCTCTCTCTCTCTCTCTCTCTCTCTCTCTCTCTCTCTCTCTCTCTCTCTCCGCTGTCCAAGCCCGACTCAGCCCGCCCCAATTAACTTCATTAGTCGGCCCAAACCTACCGGACCCGTCGGGCTTATTCGGGTCAATCAAAGCGAGAGGGTTGACATGTCTTCATGCTCCAGTTGACGCACTGGTGGAGCTCAGTGGTTTCTTTAAACATCAGTCCTCTGTGAAGGACTCGCTGCTCTCTCGTAGGGAAACAACTCTACAATGACACTTCAGGAGTGTTTTAATGCTCCGAAAAAAGACATATTTATAATCCAGCTGTTGTGGTGCAGACTGGAAGAAAGAAAGGACTGGACAGCGCCCGTGGTTCGATCCCGTGAGGGATGGAGAACAGCGAAACTTTCAGGTAAGTTTGATGAGCGAAGTAACCACTGAGCTACACCAGTGCGACTGTAACAGCAGGAAACAGACCTTATAAAGACGACGTGTCAAATGTCTTGATTCTGCCCAGGTTAACAGGAATGAGATGGAAATGATTCTACCAGCCTGTATTAATACTTTGCAGAGAAAAAAGACTGCATGGAAGATCATGGATATGGAGGATGGAAAATAACAAATAAATGCTTAAATAAATAGAATAAAATAAAAATAAAAACTCTTAAAAATGAGTGAATTTACACCAGTGCATCTGTTATAGCAGGAAACAGCCTCCAATGCTCTCTTCCACAAGTCTGCTGGCAACACCAACTGCAACCTCTTTATCTTGCTCACAGGATCTCTTGTCTCCCTGTACATAATGCCACCTTGCACCTTAAGCTTGTCCCAATGTTTCAGCAGAGCCAGTGATTTTGCTCCCATACCATGCCTCTCTCGTCGGGATGGACGTCTTTTTCGAACTACAAAGGGCAAAACACCGGAGATGGTGGGATCTCGAAGCTGATGGTCCTCGAGCTCGTGTAAGGTAAGTGAAGGCAAGGTGTCTTGACCAGCAGGTTGCAGCTGTTGGACATGACGAACAAGATGTGAGGCTCTTGTCTCTACTTGACTCTCACAATCATTATGACACAGGAAAGCAGCCTTGATTTCAGATGAGCTGCAGGAACCTGGTGTCACCAAGGTGGGCTCATGTTGCTGGATCACTTGAAGGTGCTGGGTGCCAGCTCTGAAAACATCTTGCACCTTGTCAGCCTCTGCACCCTCTGCTTCATGCACCAAACTGTCATAAGGCTCTTGGATGAGACGTCCACTTATGGAAGAGGTGAAAGGATCACGACTGAGAGCATCGGCTACAACATTTCCTGGACCTGGGATGTACTTCAAATCAAAGTTGTAAGATGACAACTTGGCCACCCATCTCTGTTCATAAGCAT
Organism: Epinephelus cyanopodus; assembly: GCA_026686955.1. NCBI lineage: Eukaryota > Metazoa > Chordata > Actinopteri > Perciformes > Serranidae > Epinephelus > Epinephelus cyanopodus. The sequence continues at coordinate 39,346,831 of CM048918.1, forward strand.
CAAGCTTGGGCTTGGTCAAGATGTGGGTGAGCGGGTTGTAATCGGTCCACACCGTGAAGTCATGTCCTTTCAACCAATGGCTGAATTTCTCTGTGATGCTCCACTTTAGAGCCATGAACTCAAGGCGATGGGCGGGCTATCTCTGTTGCGATTTGCTAAGGGTCTTGCTAGCAAAAGCTATGGGGCGTGCCTTATTTTCTCCAGCAGGCACCTGGGACAAAACTGTGCCCAACCCATCTAGAGATGCATCCACAGACAGAATGAAAGGTCTTGAAAAATCAGGGTGAGCCAGCACTGCACAATTGATGAGTTCCTCTTTGAGCTTATAAAAGGCCTCCTCACAAGCAGGGCTCCAGTCATCAGCTGTCAGCTTCCTGAACAGGCCAGCGCCCCCTCCAGCCTTGCCAGACCGCCCTCTCCTCTCCTCCGCCTGTCCATCCATCCATTCACCGGTTTACTATCGTGTGTGTGTGTGTGTGTGTGTGTGGCAGAGAGTGTCTATGTGTGTGTGTAGCAGAGAGTGTGTGTGAGCGGACTGGAGCATCATTCTCCTCCTTTCTTCCTTTCAGTGAACGCGCATCACTTGTGAGGAGAAACGGCGCCCGAGACCCAGAAGTTTCTTGTGTGTGTGTGTGTGTGTGTGTGTGTGTGTGTGTGTGTGTGTGTGTGTGTGCGCGTGTCGGCTCGTGTCGCGCAGCTCCGGTGATTTTCCTCCCGGTTTTTCACTCTTATCCTCCGTTTTTCCTCTGACTCCAGGAGCCAGCCGGGGTTGCACGGTGCTGCTAACACTGGGCGTAGCTGGAGAGGATCTTGCTAGCTCGCCGCTGCACCGACTGACCAGACCGTGCTGTCTCAGAAAGCCTGTAGACCTGTGGCCATCCCGTGAGATCTAAGTCAGCCCTGCCCTGCAGAGACGGGCCACTACCACTCAAGGGGAGATGAAGCCGGATGGGGTTGCCACGGCGGCGCTAGAGCCAATTGAAACATTGGAATCCAACCCAGTAAATGAGGCAGCACCAGCCGCGGGACAGGAGCCCAACGAGGCAGCCAGTCCAGCGGAGGAGGAGATGCCACAGCAACCTGCAGGAGAGACAGGCCAGGTGGAACCCCAGCCAGACCAGGCCAAGGAAACCCCAGCTGATAAGCCCAGCAACAAGACTTCAGGAGACTCCAAAGCCAAGGCTACCAACAAGACCACAACCAAGACGAAACCTGGCGCCACCAGCGCAACCAAGACCACATCTGGGTCACGGCCCAATGCATCCCAGAACCGCCTGTCGAATGGCGTGTCTAAGCCCCAGACCAATGGAGTGGCTAAGAAGACAGCACCTGCTGCGCCCAAAAAGACCACTTCTACCCCAGCTCCCTCCAAAAAACCAACAGCTCCGGCTGCAGCCCCAGCCTCCAAGAGCAAAGTGGGTGAGAAGAAAGCCACAGGGCCTGCCCCTGCCACCAATGGCGCAAAGTCGATGACCGGAACGACAGCAGCCAAAAAGACGCCAACCACAACAACTGCTAATGGTGTCAAAACCAGCACCACTGCAGCTACTGCTAAAAAGCCCCCAGCTTCCAAGACTGCGTCTGCAACTCCCACCAAGCCTAGCTCTACTGCCTCACCCAAGCCCCCTGTTTCCAAGACAACCAGGCCTTCAACTGGTGCGGCAGCATCACCTCGTCCTGCCACAGGCTCAACCCGGCCACCCACTACCAGCACAACCAAGAGCTCCCCAGCTACAGCCAAAACTGCCACCCCTAAAACCCCCTCCTCCACCACTGCCAAGCCTGCTGCCTCCAAACCAACCTCCACTACCCCCTCTGGTGACAAACCTCCAGCATCACAACACATCGCAGAGTACTGGCAGAAAGATCTCTACATGGGTTACATCAGGCAGTTTTTACTCCCAGAGCTTGGGCGAAAGCTTCTGGGACTGCGTTGCCCATCACGGATGCAACATAATCCTCAGGAATTGTATTCGCCGTCAAATTGGCGGAAAGGGAGTTTATAATATAAACCACCATATCCATCAGTAGCTCCGCCAGCCTAACTGTGATGATATTATCCGGTCTACCATCCCTCATCACGAGAAGCTGCGTTCCGGACAGCTGTTGAAAGAATCTGTCCACAAAAGGACAAAATTGGTCCACTCCAAACTGGGATGCCTCTGCCATTTTATCTAAAACGACGATGACGTCTACAACAGCACAACCTCACAACCTTCCCCAGCCCGAACCCTCTGCTGCCACAACATGACTTTCTGACATAACTGCACTAACATCAGGAACACTTAAAAAAAAAAAAAAAAAGGAACAAAGCTAAAGGGTAACTTGTACTTGTAACTTTGTCCTTTTTTCAATTTTGTGTATTGTTGTTGTGTAGTTTGAATTCTTCTTTTTGTTGTGTATGTGCAAATAGTTTTGCTGGTTGTGCAGTTTTCATTATGTGGCTCACTTTGTCTCTTGGGTTTCTTTCTGGTTGCTATATAAATAAATTTTACTCACTTACTCCAGCTCTGGTGTTTTAATTTTATGCTCTTGTCATAGTGACTTAATCTCACGTCATCCTGTTTGTTGTGCTCACCTCAACTTTGACCCTCTGCCTGACCCTCCCTGTGTCCAAGCTCATTCATTTAATTATTTAATTGTTCTGTGTCGTCACAGGGATTTTAATCCAAAGTAATAACCACTGTGTGAACACATGAATGTGAAACAACACGAGTTTCATCCATTTAACATCAACATCAGTTCCTCTGACGTCATTCTGGTGAAAGTAGCGTCATAAGTAACTTATTACTCTACACAGAGAGTAATACTGTAAAGTAACTTATTACATTTAAATGAAGGTAACTACTTTAGAGAGTAACTTGCTCATTACGACGTGATGCGTCATTGTGGCTCCAAACATGTCCAAGTTCAGGCTAAATATAGAAAGTGAAAGGAGACTGTTTCCTTTGACCCGAGTTAATGAGTCTCTAAACACATCACAGGTTCATGATGCTCTGCCATCAGATTAATGTGTGTTAAGACTTCCTAACTTTCTTCCTTCTTACAAACATGGACTCACACAGCCCGCTGATGTCCCTCTGCTCTCTGACAGCTGTTTGTTACACTATAGTCATTAAAAATATACAGAGACATAAATATTATTCAGTGTCCAGTTCACTTTAACTGTCTGGAGCCAGTGTTGAACAGGTACATTACTGATTCACGTCCTATGTTCAGTATATTTGCTTCCTAATTATCAAAACAACATGACACAAGCAGAGTTTTAAAATGTAATTTACAGTGAGATTGATCCATAATGCCAGCGACCTGAGCGACCGCCACCCACAGCAACACAAAAATGATCCCCATTTAAAAGACAACCTGTCAACATAATAAGCAATGCTTGGCCATATGTTTCATTATTTTTAGCAGTTTATCTTGCACTAAAATGGCTCTAGAAATACAAAGTGAGCTTGCTTTAAAAAGTAGGTTGGTTATTTGTATGTTAAGAGGCTAATACCGATTCTCTATTCTTGTAGATGTTTTAGGTATTTGAGCACAAGTAAGCCAAATGCATCAATTCAGGTGGTGAATGAAAGAACCATCATCAATATAATCTGATCTCATTGTAGCTTAAAACCCTATTTATGCTTTTTTATTTTAAATAAATGCCCCTCTTTTTTTCTTTTCTTTTCTTTTTTTTTTTTGCTCATGCACCTCGTGCACTGACATGGATGGGGGCCCACTGACATTGAGAGTGCACAGGGCCCAGAATTTGGTGCTACGCCCCTGTGTGTGTGTGTGTGTGTGTGTGCTGCTGTAGCTTTGACAGTGGAGGAAAAAACAAAAGTCTGACAACTTCAGTACAATGCATATAATTATTATTAACTTTGATCACAACAAAAAAACTTGTGATGCTCCTCTCCAGTGTGGATACGCTGGTGTTTCTTCAAACTGGATAGTTGACTGAAACTCTTTGCACAATAGCCACAGACATGAAGCTTCTCTCCAGTGTGGACATACTGGTGCGTCTTCAAACTGGACAATGTACTGAAACTCTTCCCACACTGGTCACAGAGATGTGGTTTGTTCCCAGTGTGGATAAAATGGTGTATCTTCAAACTTGATGAATGCCTGAAAGTCTCTCCACACTGCTCACAGCGGTATGGCTTCTCAGCAGTGTGGATGAGCTGATGTGTCTTCAAATCGCTTGATTGTCTGAAGCTCTTTCCGCACTGGTCACAGCGGTATGGCTTCGCTCCAGTGTGGATGAGCTGGTGCCTCTTCAGATGGTGTGACAAGCTAAAACTGTTTCCAGAGGTGTGGTTTCTTTCCACTACGAGGAGGCTGATTTTGAGCCAGCTGTTGTTCATTAACACTCGCCTCACCCTCACCTGGAGGTCCATGTAGGGTTTTGCAGGTCTGTGACAACAAAAAATGGACAGAGAAAGAGATACAGTCACAAGGGGATATTAAATGGTTAATCCAAATTTCTAATTAAATAGGACGAGGTGTCCTAACGCAAGAAGAATTTGGGCACGACAGCGGTGAAAGATGGAGTTGGGTTTGTCTAAAATTCAAACCTAAACCTAGTCTGAAGTTTAGTAATGAATAACTGAGGATTTGACTGAATAAAAACTAGAATTATCAGTCAAGTTGCAGTTAACATCCATGTCTGTCCAAACTCATATGTAACCACGGCAGCTGACTGTGCTTCACATGTGCATGTTGCACCAAAGAAGCTACATACTTCAACACAGTTTGAACCTGGCAGCACAAAAGATCTATACAGTCAGCAAAGTTACAAGATTAGTGTCACCAATTCAGCATCTGACCAAATGTCTCCCCTTCTGTTCCTGAGTCATGACGTTGAGTACTGGCCAGAAAAGTGTTTCTGCAGAACAATGACAGTCAGCACAGAGGTTGAAGAGGTACTGATCTTTCAGTAAAAGCAGTAATAACTGCATATGGTCATCGTGGACGTGCTGCAGTGTGACGGCTCCAGTGTGTGCGAGGGGCCGCACTTGACGCGCTGCACCGAGGCGGCTCCAGTGCATTGTCATCTTTAGAATTATTTATTCTTAAGTTACAGCTAAAAAGATGGGGGTTTTTAGGTCACAGTCTAATTAGTTTATTCGTGAGTCTAAGTGGACGTTTGTGCCAAATTTAAGGAAACTCCCTCAAAGCCTTCTTAAAATATAAGTTAAGTTATATTAGAGAGTTATAGTGTGCAGGTACAAATATCTGTCACAATGACCATAAAATTACACGTAAAAAACACAAATGAGAATCAATAAATGACCAAATAATATAATTTAGGCTGCATAATCGCGTGTTTCCATCTCACTGACGGCTATATACTGTCACTATAGTGTAGTATTCTATATTGACTTTGTGTTCACTTTTTTAATCACGTTTGCCAGATGTTCAGCAACCAGTTTACACATATGCTACGACTGAGGAGTGTCATATTCGGGAATTATTAAATTCTACACAGTGGCTTTAAAGATAAAGTAACTTACCTCTGCTGCTGAACTCAAACTGCTGCTTGTGTCACTGTCCTCTTCTGACAGATGTTCCTCCATCTGTAATAACAGCAGTTAACAATAAACCACATCACCTGAACACAAATGAACCAGTACTTTTATTTTGAAAAATGTTCTGACCTTGAAAACATTGATTTGACAAAGAAATCACTACCAAGTTTCCATAAGTCTGTCGCCTTGTATCTCACTGTACTTTTGGTTGTGCATCTTTTAAATAACTGCAGCTTAAACATGAACTAATGCTGGATTTTGAAAATATATATGTGTACAATACAACACTCTAACTGTAGCTAAGTTTACTTGTGCAGAGAAAGAAGAGCATCCACTTCACAATACCACCTTATAACAGTTTACAGGACCAACAAACTAATTAGCTGACTTCACTAAATACCAACATGAGATCATGGTGTAAAATGAATAAACAGTGATGGTTGGTCCCTGAGCTCTACATCTGTCAGTCAATCTCCAACAGCCAAAGAAAGTTGGATTTAAGTTGTTGTGTTTTTTATACTGTCCTCTCAACTACAGGCCATCATATACAAATCAAACAGCTGAAGAAAGCTTGTTTTTCCTTACCGTTAATGTGTGAATGAAGTTTAATGAACTCCTGCAGGTTAGTAGATGTCCTCAGAGGTCAGAGTCAGAGAAGTTTGACAGATGCTCTGGTGGTTTCCATGGTAACCACAGCCAAATCTAATTTAAATGCTTGCAATTCCAGTTGTGTTTTTAAAATAAACATGCCAAAATCACAGAGCGTTCCATACTGCACACTGAGTAATGCTTGAAGACGTCATAAACTACTGTAAAACTTCAATTAGTAGCCCGGGCTATTATTTGCATAAATCACTGAACTCTACAGGCCCTTAACTCCTTTCACACTAAACTGTTGCTCAGCAAAGATGGGGTAATATGATCAAATTCTATTATGTATCAGTCGTTCAACCTAGCTCTGACAGACAGGGCATCAGAGAGAGAGTTGTGAGGCTCGTTTTATGGTACTCGAGGATTACGGCACCCGGTGCTTCCTCCTCTGTCCCTCCTCTGACCGGCCAGAGCCTGAGAGGGGCGCACATGATGAGGTGGGTGTGGCTGCTGGTGGAAAACATCATCTCCCTGCTGACAGCGTTTAACGTAAGCGCAAGTCTGATGGGCTGCTCTGGCGGGGGTTCGAGCGGTGCGTCGAAGGTCAGACGGTACCTGGCAGGGTACAAGTCACAAGACTGCTGGAAACTGAAAAGTTTAATTTCAGGATTGTGCTGCACTGTTAAAAAAAACAACTGACATCAACCACCAAGTGACAAGAGTTTTATGCTCTCAGTAAAAGTTCCTGACACTTAAATATACTTGCACTTTACATTTTATTGGCTTTTTGTTTTACAAAAACAGAAATAAGAGAATGCATAGGCCGAGCCGCACTCAAAGTGGGCTCATTGATGACAACATAAAAAACAAAAATCAAACAACAAAAAAACAAAACAAAGGGCACACGCCACACACACACACACACACGATGCAAACATGTGGGTACAAAAGCATAACCATGAGATGTATGAAATAATGCATCATATGACAGACACTGATACAAGTGACAGAGATGCATTTAACCGAACAGTTAAAGGCTCGTTTCACCCAAATATATATATTTTTTGACGGTGAATTTGAGTGAACTGACCCTTTAACCAGATAAGTACCATCAGCTCACACTATCTGCACAGACTACCAGTCACTACTAGCAGCACCCATGCTCTCCCGTCTCACCACATCAAGTGTGTGCTGATGGTACCGTAATACATCTCCGCTAAGATTTGCAAGTCTTTCGGCCCTCTGGAGTCTATCAGCGCCTGTCACAAGGTGAGCCACACAACCTCTGTTAATGACCACCTTTTACATCATGGCTGTGTCAAGAATGTCACTCTATTTATGAGGTTGTGATGATGAGATTTTGTATTGACAGGTGAATTCTCTGGTGTGTTGCTGGGGGGCCTTTTCTCCTCACACCATACACAGACCCTCAGGAAGCACAGCAGGCCTATAATCATGCCCATGCCAGGACAAGGGCCAGGATGGAAATGACCTTTGGCCCTCCTGAAGGCACGCTTTCACTGTCTTCACCACTTAAGGGTCAGCCCTTTGAGGGCATGTGACATCACTGTGGCCTGTGCTGTCCTCCACAATGTGGCCTGCCTGAGGAAGGAGAGGGCCCCCAGAGTGCCATCACACATGGACTGGGACAATCCTGCCATCTTCCCTGATGACGACAGCGGTCGGCTGGTCGGAGAGAACAATATGTGTTAAGTTATTTGAGTTAACATGCATGCTTTAGATTTAAGTTAAATATGTCCTGCATTGGCAGAGCAATTTGTGTTTTGTATTCAGTTTAAATTGATTTGGCCTCTTATGTTGTTTGTGCTGTATACTGTGTGTATACAAGCTTGCAGGGAGGTTACTGCATCCATTCATTTGTCTGTTCATTTTTTGTGTATGGATTTATCCTGCATTTATTTCAGTGTGCAGACATGCGGGGTGTATCATACACAGACCTTTGAATGTGTATCTATTCTTGTGTTGTATAATATGCTTTGATTCTGTGCTTTCTGTCTTGTAGAGTCACTGTGTGACTTCAGTTTTGAAAGGACTTGATGGTTTACTTGCTTTGATTTATCCTTATTCAATAAAGGAACATCATGTTACTCTTTGATGCGTATTTATATTTATATGGGATGTGTATTTTATATAGCCTATGGAAAACTGTAAATTATCTAATGATTGCAAAAATAATCTAAAATCATCATTTATCTAAAATGATTGCAATAAACATTTGTGATCATTAAATAATGACAGTGGGTCTGGTTGAACGTGATACCAAACTGCAGTGGGCAGTGGAATAACTATTGGTTTCCGTTTGTGGTGACTGCTGACTGAGATGAGGGATGAGATTAAATAGATCCTGGAACTTAGCCTGGTCTGGAGCAGGCTAGCTCCACAGAATAAACTCCACGGTAACTTATGTCATAGCAGCATATCCCGCTTTCCACTATCCCACTTTTGTGCAACAGGGTCACGGATAAGTTGAGCCAGGATAACCAACACTGTGTCCGAAATCACTCCCCACTCACTAAATAGTGCACTAAATAGCGTGTTCGTTGGCCATTTTGTAGTGCTGTCCGAATGTTTAGTGTAAATTAATATACCCTATATAGTGGACTCATAATATCCCACAATGCAGCGCAAAAAGTAGGCTAGTGTACAACCCATGGTCACTAACCAAGCAATATGTACCGTGATGCATTGCGGAGGCGCCAATAACAGACGGCAGACATGGCGGACAATGAGGAGGAGCACCCGCTGCAGCAGGGAAATACATACAAATGTAAGGTTTTTTTTTGTTGTTTTTTTTTCATAAAGATTTATTGAAAAACACAGTAAAGTATACAAAAACAGTATACAAGCAGTGAACAAGAACAGTTGCCAGGGGATATGTCCATATGTCCTTACATTACACAAAAACATCTAGAGCAGAGCATATGTTTAAGGTCTTGACAGCTTTTTTGTTGTCAGAGCTATCAATAAGCTGTATGTATTGTTCCACATCTTTGAGAAAATGAATAAATTAGGTTTTTTGTTGCTGTATTTACATTTGTGAATCAAAAATTTAGTCAAAATTATTAACAAGTTTATAAGAAAAAAAAAAACCTTTTCCTCTTTCTTAGAGCACTTGTAAAAACAGAAAATAACATTTTGCCAAGATAAAGTTAAGTCTTTGGAAACATAGTCTCTAATGAATCTGCTGAAATCTTTCCAAAGTTTTTTTGTATGAGGGCAATGCCAAAATAGGTGTAACACGGTCTCTGGGTGGTCCTCACAGAAAGAACAGTCTGCATTTATGTCCCTTTTGAATTTTGCCATGTAGTGGTTTGCAGGATAGTATTTATGAATAATTCTGAAGGAAACTTCCTTCACCTTATTGGTGATGAATCATCCAAACCTTCTTCCAATCAATATCATTCACAAAACGATTCCAATATGAGATAACATGCGGAACAGAGACAACACCTTTCTGGAATAAAGCACGTATGTGTCTATTGTTATTACCAGAAAGGGTCGAAAAACAGATTTTTCCTACATGAGAATCAATTGGATTAGGTACGGAGACTGAGGGGAGAGGGTTAGGAAGATTTCTAAAAAGCATTAGAGTACCTGAGGGAATAGCGTCAAACACTATAGCAAATTCCTTAGGAGTAACAGGAAAATCATATTTAGATAAAAAAATTCTCTATAGGAAAGCAAAAGTCCCTCTTCATTAAACAGCTGACTTAACAAAAGAATTTTGTTCTGAACCCATCTTTCCATAAAAAGTGATTATTCTTGAAAAGAATGTCTCTGTTGTTCTTTATTAAGTACCTGTGAGGTGAGAAGTTATGTTTGTAAATGGGGGACCAGGACAGGAGAACTTGCCTATGAAAAGCTGACAATTTTACAGGGAGTTGTCTACATTATTACAACTGAAAATAAAGTTTAAACCACCAAAGCGAGAGAAGATGTACTGAGGAATGAAATTCCAGATTGAGGCGGGATTGTTAAGAAAGTGTCGAGCCCAGTTTTTTTTAAATGTGTTATTAAGAGTAGCAAAATCTAGGAAGTTAAGCCCCCCATGTTCATAGTCATTCAACAACTCCCTTCTTAATATAATGTGTACGATTTTTCCAGATAAAATCAAAGAGTAAACGGTCAATATTTTTGGTGGTTTTATTATCCACATGTATGGAGAGAGCTGCATAGGTGAGCCGTGAAATGCCTTCAGCTTTAGTAAGAAGGACTCTGCCTTTAAGGGACAGGTCCCTCTGCAACCACTGATTTAATTTAACTTTTGGGGTTTTTTTTTGAATGATTGGGTCAAAGTTCAGATTACATCTCACAAATGTAAGTAGTGTGGTAGTGTATTTTATTTTTGTATTAATTCATGTGGGAAAATACGCTCAGTATTAGGTTTTTTATCACACAAATGAATTTATTATTTATTTCGGAAACCCACCAGATGACATCACTCTGGCTCGTTTGAGTTGTGCGGCAGTAATGACGTACTTAACTTGGCGACGGAGTAGCTGGTGTCCCAAAGTGTTTCAATGAGCTCACTATATAGTCCTCTATATAGGGAATTCCCTATAGAGGGAGCAGGGAGCAGGGAGCAGTGAATGATTTGGGACACAGCACAAGATCCCGGCTTAATCCCTTATCCTAGTTTTGTGCAATAGGCCCCTGAACTGCCACTACGTCACCTCACTGTTTTGTTTCCGAGGGAAACCCCGCAAAAGAAACAGGGGCTCCTGCTGCGCTGACTTTGATCCACATGGATCAAGTGTCTGCTGCAGTAGAAGCTGATTGGACCTCCGATCGCATGACTGCGCGTCATCATCCGAGCTGATAAAAGCCCCGTGCTGCAGGGCGTTGGTCAGCGTTTTCACACCGACTTGGAGGCAAGTGGCCGCGTAAATCACGTTAGCTTGATGCTAGCTTATTGTAAGCTTGTTGCGTGATGACTTTGTGCTGCTAATGTTAACTGTAGCTAACTTTACTGATTCCTCAGACCCAGCTGCTCGATGTGGACAGATATTAGTGACCGTTGAAGGCAGTGCAGTGGATGGGAGCGGTGGATTGGAATCATTAATTGATGGTTTTGGCTGGGCTTGTGCTGATGTCTGTTAGCTGTTTGCTTCGTTTGATGTTAGCCTCGAGTGAATTAGCTTTTCAGATAATTGTAGCTACCTTTTGTTTGATTAACTCGACGACTGTCGTACAAGTGGTTGATTTAAAGAAATACTGTGTAATTGTAAAAGTAGTGCAGTGTATGTTGGATGGATGTTTAACATTCGTGGTGGATTTTGATGAAGTGGCATAATTTATGCTGATGCTAATGACTGTTAGCGGCGTGTTTTGACAGCATGCTGCCCTATGTGCTAGCTTAGGTGATGACTGCTACCTGTCGGTAACTTTACTGTGGTAAACTTGATTGCTAAGACGCAGATGCTTGATTAAAAGAAATAACTGTGAAATTTTAAAGGCAGTGCAGTGGATGTGAGATGGATTTTTAATATGGATTTTGATTTGTTTATGCTAATGCAGATTGATTTGTGTAATGTATTGATTTGCATTTAATATGGATGCTTTTGTGTTAGTTGAGCATATTGTTTAAATGAAAGGTCTGTGTGGCTGAAGCTTAGAGATTTGTAACGATGGCATGCCCAACCTGGTGCCCAACCTCATATTTTGTTTTTGTGCCAGGTGCAGGTCACAGCCCAGCCGTCCGTGGACATGGTGGAGGAGGTTGCTGCAGCGTGCCGATGAAGTCCGCCGTCCAGGAGGGAACCCGGATACCACAGAGGATCAGCACAGATAAGGATGTTTTTGTTCCTTTTTTTTTTTTTTTAGTGTTCCTGATGTTAGTGCAGTTATGTCAGACAATCATGTTGTGGCAGCAGAAGGTTCAGGCTGGGGAAGGTTGTGAGGTTGTGCTGTTGTAGACCGTCATCGTCGTTTTAGATAAAATGGCAGAGGCATCCCAGTTTGGAGTGGACCAATTTTGTCCTTTTGTGGACAGATTCTTTCAACAGCTGTCCGGAACGCAGCTGCTCGTGATGAGGGATGGTAAACCAGATAATACCATCACTCTTAGGCTGGCGGAGCTACTTATGGATATGGCGGTTTATATTATAAACTCCCTTTCCGCCAATTTGACGGCGAATGCGATACCTGAGGATTATGTTGCATCCGTGATGGGCAACGCAGTCCCAGAAGCTTTCGCCCAAGCTCTGGGAGTAGAAACTGCAGAGCCTGACATCAGCTCACAGAGCTTGATGGAGATCATGTCTCGGGAGGTTGGTAAAAGCGTCAACTCCTCCATCACGACAAGCGGAACTACAGAGAGTCAGTTTATGTCCTGCTGTAGGGTTAATGACATGGTTGAGCACGCTCGATCCATGATGCAGTTTTTCATCAGAAAAACATCATTTGCTTGCCCGTCTCTAAGATCTTCACCTGGAGATCTAGAGCTTGTGGACATAGTGGATGATGATTACGATGAGAGCTGCAGTTCATTACCTGGGCAGGTAGGAAGCTCTGAGACTAACTCAAAGCAATCGGCTGACAGCTCAAAAAGTAAAAAATCTCAGGTCCAGAAAACAGTGTCTAAGCAGCTGGGAGATATCTTAGACCTTTTACTAGATGATGCCTCTGACGCTGAGCGTGATGTCTTGCTGCGTGACGCCTGCCAGGAGGGAGAGTGACAGTGTTGTGAGTGACATCAGCGAGTCTGCTGAGGTGGACACCTGTTGTGTCCTCCTCCTTGTGTGGCATCTGATTGTTTTGTAAATAGTTATTGCTTGCGTTTTAATGTAAATAGTTATATGTAACGTTGTTATTGTTTATGTTTTTGAAGTTCACGATTTCTATTTTATTTCTATTTTAAGTTACAAAAATGGTTCGTTCGACATGTTTGTGGTTTCTACTACGCTCTGCACCAGCTCATACTGTTGGCTAAACAGTATGCCAAACAGTTGATTCATCGCGCTGCGAGAAATCTGAAGAAAATTTTCTCGCCAAACAGCAAAGTGAAAAGCAGAGAATCACTGCAATCCTTTGCTGAATCTGTCTCTGACCTGCTCCAACCAGAGGGTGGTGAGGAACAGCCAGCTGATGAAGAGAGGTGGTTAGAAAAACTGCACCGTATTGCAGAGGGTAGAGACCTGGTCTTTACAGAGGCACTGAGGAGCCTCCTTTCCGAATACACCATCGACACGATGCAGTCACAGTACCTGAGACAGGTGCTGAAACCGGTGCTCCACTTACCACCAACTCTGCAGAGCCTGACATCAGCTCACAGAGCTTGATGGAGATCATGTCTCAGGAGGTTTGTAAAAGCCTCAACTCCTCCATGACGACGAGCAGAAATACAGAGACTCCCTGCTGCAAACTTCATGACATGGTTGAGCATGCTCGATCAGCTCTAGATCTCCCGGTGAAGATTTTTGAAACAGACAAGCAAATGGTGATTTTCTGCAAATGAGAGACTGTATCACGGGACGTAGAAGATGATGATTTTCATGAGAGCTGCAGATCATTATCTGTGCAGGTGGGAAGCTCTGAGTCTGACTCAAAGCAGTCAACTGACAGCTCAGAAAGTAAAAAATCACAGGTCCAGAAAATAGTGTCCAAGGAGTTGGGAGGTATCCTGGACGTTTTACTGGACGATGCCTCCAATGCTGAGCGTGATGTCCTGCTGTGTGACACATACCGCGAGAGTGATAGTGTCGCAAGTGACATCAGTGAGTCTGCTGGTGCAGCAGTCAGGGCGGATAAACTCAAGATTAGTCTTCTGTTGGCTAAACAGTATGCCAAACAGTTGATTCATGGGGCTGCGAGAAAACTAGATGATGCCTCTGACGCTGAGCGTGATGTCTTGCTGCGTGACGCCTGCCAGGAGGGAGAGTGACAGTGTCGTGAGTGACATCAGCGAGTCTGCTGAGGAGTGTCACTCCTCCAGCTGCTGCTGCTGCTGCTGCTGCTGTTGTTGTTGTTGTTGTTGTTTCCACGAATTCTCCTCCCCCTTGTGTCCCTCCAATCTTATGTTTTCTCTCTCCCTGTCCCTTTCAAACTTTCTATAGCTCATTGACACTGATTAAATGAATTGAATAGTTGGTTGGTGGCGTTTCCTTTTTAACAGTAATCTTTCTTCTCTCTGAGGTGGTTGAAAATGCTGCTGTGATGGAGCGTCCCAACCTCTGCAGTCCCCAAGTGATATTGATGAGCAAGTGGAATTTTGGGACAAAAGTTCCACATGTTTGTTTGTTTTTTGTGTGTGTGCATGTTCTGCCCAAGATGTACTGTAGTCTATGTGAGGGGCATGATAAAAGTTCAGAAAGTAATCCCATGTCAATTGTTGTTCTACATGAACTATAAAGTCAAACAATGAGTTATGTAAATGAATGTCCTGACATGTTTTGTTGTTGCCATATTTGCAACCAGTGTATTAACTAAAATGCAACTGTGATATGTTGGCTATGGAAACAAAATGTCATCTCCAAAGTATCGGCTGACACCTCAGTAACAGGGTTGACACTTCAGTAACAGGGCCTACACCTCAGTAACAGGGTTGACACTTCAGTAACAGGGCTGACACTTCAGTAACAGGGCCGACACCTCAGTAACAGGGCCTACACCTCAGTAACAGGGTTGACACTTCAGTAACAGGGCCGACACCTCAGTAACAGGGCTGACACCTCAGTAACAGGGCCTACACCTCAGTAACAGGGTTGACACTTCAGTAACAGGGCCGACACCTCAGTAACAGGGCCGACACCTCAGTAACAGGGCCGACACCTCAGTAACAGGGCCGACACCTCAGTAACAGGGCCGACACCTCAGTAACAGGGCTGACACCTCAGTAACAGGGCCGACACCTCAGTAACAGGGCCGACACCTCAGTAACAGGGCTGACACCTCAGTAACAGGGCTGACAACAGTTACCGTACTGATAGTTTACGTTGCAGCTTTGGGTCTGATGAAGATAATGGGACATTCATAAACCTTTAATTCAACATGATTCATCAAAGAATATTTTGGAGACATATTTATGGCAGTTCTTACACCTTTTACCTTCCATAATGTCATAACATTGTGTTTATGCTGTTTGTTTTCACTCAAAGACACAGAAACATTGAATTCCAATTTGAGCTGATTGGACCTCCCGATCGCATGACTGCGCGTCATCATCCGAGCTGATAAAAGCCGCGTGCTGCAGGGCGTTGGTCAGCGTTTTCACACCGACTTGGAGGCAAGTGGCCGCGTAAATCACGTTAGCTTTATGCTAGCTTATTGTAAGCTTGTTGCCTGATGACTTTGTGCTGCTAATGTTAACTGTAGCTAACTTTACTGATTCCTCAGACCCAGCTGCTCGATGTGGACAGATATTAGTGAGTGTTGAAGGCAGTGCAGTGGATGGGAGCGGTGGATTGGAATCATTAATTGATGGTTTTGGCTGGGCTTGTGCTGATGTCTGTTAGCTGTTTGCTTCGTTTGATGTTAGCCTCGAGTGAATTAGCTTTTCAGATAATTGTAGCTACCTTTTGTTTGATTAACTCGACGACTGTCGTACAAGTGGTTGATTTAAAGAAATACTGTGTAATTGTAAAAGTAGTGCAGTGTATGTTGGATGGATGTTTAACATTCGTGGTGGATTTTGATGAAGTGGCATAATTTATGCTGATGCTAATGACTGTTAGCGGTGTGTTTTGACAGCATGCTGCCCTATGTGCTAGCTTAGCTGATGACTGCTACCTGTCGGTAACTTTACTGTGGTAAACTTGATTGCTAAGACGCAGATGCTTGATTAAAAGAAATAACTGTGAAATTTTAAAGGCAGTGCAGTGGATGTGAGATGGATTTTTAATATGGATTTTGATTTGTTTATGCTAATGCAGATTGATTTGTGTAATGTATTGATTTGCATTTAATAAGGATGCTTTTGTGTTAGTTGAGCATATTGTTTAAATGAAAGGTCTGTGTGGCTGAAGCTTAGAGATTTGTGATGATGGCATGCCCAACCTGGTGCCCAACCTCATATTTTGTTTTTGTGCCAGGTGCAGGTCACAGCCCAGCCGTCCGTGGACATGGTGGAGGAGGTTGCTGCAGCGTGCCGATGAAGTCCGCCGTCCAGGAGGGAACCCGGATACCACAGAGGATCAGCACAGATAAGGATGTTTTTGTTCCTTTTTTTTTTTATTTTAGTGTTCCTGATGTTAGTGCAGTTATGTCAGACAATCATGTTGTGGCAGCAGAGGGTTCAGGCTGGGGAAGGTTGTGAGGTTGTGCTGTTGTAGACCGTCATCGTCGTTTTAGATAAAATGGCAGAGGCATCCCAGTTTGGAGTGGACCAATTTTGTCCTTTTGTGGACAGATTCTTTCAACAGCTGTCCGGAACGCAGCTGCTCGTGATGAGGGATGGTAAACCAGATAATACCATCACTCTTAGGCTGGCGGAGCTACTTATGGATATGGCGGTTTATATTATAAACTCCCTTTCCGCCAATTTGACGGCGAATGCGATACCTGAGGATTATGTTGCATCCGTGATGGGCAACGCAGTCCCAGAAGCTTTCGCCCAAGCTCTGGGAGTAGAAACTGCAGAGCCTGACATCAGCTCACAGAGCTTGATGGAGATCATGTCTCAGGAGGTTTGTAAAAGCGTCAACTCCTCCATCACGACAAGCGGAACTACAGAGAGTCAGTTTATGTCCTGCTGTAGGGTTAATGACATGGTTGAGCACGCTCGATCCATGATGCAGTTTTTCATCAGAAAAACATCATTTGCTTGCCCGTCTCTAAGATCTTCACCTGGAGATCTAGAGCTTGTGGACATAGTGGATGATGATTACGATGAGAGCTGCAGTTCATTACCTGGGCAGGTAGGAAGCTCTGAGACTAAACTCAAAGCAATCGGCTGACAGCTCAAAAAGTAAAAAATCTCAGGTCCAGAAAACAGTGTCTAAGCAGCTGGGAGATATCCTAGACCTTTTACTAGATGATGCCTCTGACGCTGAGCGTGATGTCTTGCTGCGTGACGCCTGCCAGGAGGGAGAGTGACAGTGTTGTGAGTGACATCAGCGAGTCTGCTGAGGTGGACACCTGTTGTGTCCTCCTCCTTGTGTGGCATCTGATTGTTTTGTAAATAGTTATTGCTTGCGTTTTAATGTAAAAATAGTTATATGTAACGTTGTTATTGTTTATGTTTTTGAAGTTCACGATTTCTATTTTATTTCTATTTTAAGTTACAAAAATGGTTCGTTCGACATGTTTGTGGTTTCTACTACGCTCTGCACCCAGCTCATACTGTTGGCTAAACAGTATGCCAAACAGTTGATTCATCGCGCTGCGAGAAATCTGAAGAAAATTTTCTCGCCAAACAGCAAAGTGAAAAGCAGAGAATCACTGCAATTCTTTGCTGAATCTGTCTCTGACCTGCTCCAACCAGAGGGTGGTGAGGAACAGCCAGCTGATGAAGAGAGGTGGTTAGAAAAACTGCACCGTATTGCAGAGGGTAGAGACCTGGTCTTTACAGAGGCACTGAGGAGCCTCCTTTCCGAATACACCATCGACACGATGCAGTCACAGTACCTGAGACAGGTGCTGAACCGGTGCTCCACTTACCACCAACTCTGCAGAGCCTGACATCAGCTCACAGAGCTTGATGGAGATCATGTCTCAGGAGGTTTGTAAAAGCCTCAACTCCTCCATGACGACGAGCAGAAATACAGAGACTCCCTGCTGCAAACTTCATGACATGGTTGAGCATGCTCGATCGGCTCTAGATCTCCCGGTAAAGATTTTTGAAACAGACAAGCAAATGGTGATTTTCTGCAAATGAGAGACTGTATCACGGGACGTAGAAGATGATGATTTTCATGAGAGCTGCAGATCATTATCTGTGCAGGTGGGAAGCTCTGAGTCTGACTCAAAGCAGCCAACTGACAGCTCAGAAGGTAAAAAAACACAAGTCCAGAAAATAGTGTCCAAGGAGTTGGGAGGTATCCTGGACGTTTTACTGGACGATGCCTCCAATGCTGAGCGTGATGTCCTGCTGTGTGACACATACCGCGAGAGTGATAGTGTCGCAAGTGACATCAGTGAGTCTGCTGGTGCAGCAGTCAGGGCGGATAAACTCAAGATTAGTCTTCTGTTGGCTAAACAGTATGCCAAACAGTTGATTCATGGGGCTGCGAGAAAACTAGATGATGCCTCTGACGCTGAGCGTGATGTCTTGCTGCGTGACGCCTGCCAGGAGGGAGAGTGACAGTGTCGTGAGTGACATCAGCGAGTCTGCTGAGGAGTGTCACTCCTCCAGCGCTGCTGCTGCTGCTGCTGCTGTTGTTGTTGTTGTTGTTGTTTCCACGAATTCTCCTCCCCCTTGTGTCCCTCCAATCTTATGTTTTCTCTCTCCCTGTCCCTTTCAAACTTTCTATAGCTCATTGACACTGATTAAATGAATTGAATAGTTGGTTGGTGGCGTTTCCTTTTTAACAGTAATCTTTCTTCTCTGAGGTGGTTGAAAATGCTGCTGTGATGGAGCGTCCCAACCTCTGCAGTCCCCAAGTGATATTGATGAGCAAGTGGAATTTTGGGACAAAAGTTCCACATGTTTGTTTGTTTTTTTGTGTGTGTGTGCATGTTCTGCCCAAGATGTACTGTAGTCTATGTGAGGGGCATGATAAAAGTTCAAAAAGTAATCCCATGTCAATTGTTGTTTGAGAGCATGGACAGGAAAACAATGTAGGACTGTTAATGGATCCTTTTTTTTCTTCTACATGAACTATAAAGTCAAACAATGAGTTATGTAAATGAATGTCCTGACATGTTTTGTTGTTGCCATATTTGCAACCAGTGTATGAACTAAAATGTAACTGTGATATGTTGGCTATGGAAACAAAATGTCATCTCCAAAGTATCCACATTCAAATGAAATACACTGTAATGATCAATAAACTACATAATGTTACCTACAAAATGGTGTCTGTCATACTGCTAAGAATTGAAGTGTATTGTAAAAGACAAAGGTCTGTGGTGACTGTATTCCTGGTTTGTTGTCTAACACGTTATGATGTTTGTACATGAATATGTAGATACAACCGTTTTTAAGGATAAACATAAAACCAACATTAACATGGATAAAACATGAATTACAAAGGAGAGTAAATTATAAAAACATTTTTTTTAATTTATTTTTACAAAGACTAAAGTGGTGATTAAAGATAAAAGATATATTTTTTGAGAGGCTTATATGTTATTTACACGGGAGGTTGCTGCTGGGGTGTGTGTGTGTGTGGGTGTGTGTGTGTGTGTGTGATTGTGTTGTTTTGTTTCTGTTTGCACGAGTGACTCGACTGATAATTAAGTCACTTGTCATGCTGCGTACTACATGTGCTACAATCACTGAGCACTATGTGTGCAGTATATTACATTGCATTACAATGTGTATTTAATCAGTCATAATCACAAAGTTAGCAACAGTATTATCAGTAATAAAGGCTGTAGTAGTATGCGGGAGATGGAAAACACTGATATATAATGTTTAGATGCTGGCCGCAGAGGCCATTTTAGTGCGCCTAGGTGGCGCTAGAGAGGACATTTTGGCACTTTAGGGTTTAATTTTTTTGATTGTCTAAAATGTTTCGCCAGTCCTGACATGCGTGCCAATTTTGGTGAGTTTTTGAGCATGTCCAGGGCCTGGCGAGGACTCCTCTGTGAGGAGTCGTCTGCCTTCGGGCTCCGTCCCTAATAATACAGAGTGCCGAAGTCACGTGACGCTCATGGGACCTTAGATCGGAAAAAAAAATGAATGGCAGTGAATGAGGAGAGCAGTGTTATCTTTTGGTCCCGTTTGACTTGTGACATGAAATCCAAATATGTTGTTAATGAATTTAAAACATAAATTTTAAGGTCCAGAAAGTCATACTTTGTGGTAAAACTGTTGAGATGTGAGCTTTTGAAAAACTGCACAGGAGGCGGTCGCGTCTGTGAGTCGAGGGCTGTGTGTGTGCGTGTCTGTGTGAGCAGCCGTTGCCATGGCGATTAATGACTCGCCTGCACTTGAGAGACACACACAGCTCATGACAGAGCAGATCAGCAAAGGCTGTTTATAATGGGTTTGAACTACTGAAACAAATCCTTTTGAGTCCCAAACCGTTGGTCCAGTAATGAAAATAAAGTGATGGTGAGAGACAGCCACTCCTCGTGAACGCACGTGGCGATTTTTATATTTGTGGAGTTAAAAATGTGGTCACAGGCGCGAGTTACAAATGTGTTGCACCTCAGCTGTTTCCAGAAATTTCTCCTCTTAGTTTACATGGGAGTGAATGAGAAAAAAAATCAGCACTCCCTTCACTTTGGAGCCGCTCAGCAAAAATGTGTACGTGTGACAGATTCCATGTCAACACGTCTGTGACCAGGACAAATTTTCCTACGTTTTGTGGTATCAATTGTGTCTGTACAGTGAAAATTGTGGCCGTATGAGCCAGTTGAAGAGAAAATTTCTTGATGAGTTTACAGCTGCTCTTTGCTCTAGTGATGACATCACTCGCTCTAGCTCACGCAACACACGCCCAGTTATACAAGTAACAGGGTTGACACCTCACTAACAGGGCCGACACCTCAGTAACAGGGTTGACAACAGTTACCGTACTGATAGTTTACGTTGCAGCTTTGGGTCTGATGAAGATAATGGGACATTCATAAACCTTTAATTCAACACGATTCATCAAAGAATATTTTGGAGACATATTTATTGAGAGGTTTTAGCATTTCTTTAATGTTTACATTTGCACATTAACCAGTACATTTATTTATTTGACAGTTTTTCATGGTTATGTTGACCTCTTTTTCCCCCTATGTTCATTTGTTCATTTGTTCATTACTGAGGAAAGGTTACATTTACCGGGTAGTATAGGACAGGAAATACTCATGCTGGTGCACAGAGCCCATTTGCATTCATGCTGGAGGAAAAAGGGCTCATGCCAGTTTTTTCCAGGATTTACACAAATCCTTAAAAACAGCCTTGTCGAGTCCTTTAAAAGTTGCTGGGGAGATCTCAAAATCAGCTCCCTCAACCTCTGCCCATATCCTACTGGACAGGTTGTCAACGATGACATAGAGGTCTTAAGGTCTGATGTGGATCTTAAGCCTTTTTACAGACTCTGGTGACCAGCTTGTTAACAAGTAATGTGACAGAGAGTCTGTTCATCTCTGAATCCTGGTCTGGTGGTAAGTGGAGCACCGGTTCAGCACCTGTCTCAGGTACTGTGACTGCAGATGCTGGTGAGGTTGGCTCAGTGGCATTTAAAGCCATCATGACATTGTCACAATGGATGCCAGTGTGATACGTCAGCCACCACCTCAGCAGTACCACGAAACGCCACAATGTGCAGCCAGTAGCCCTCCTGATGATGGCATGTGGTTTTCTGAATGGTCCGAGCCGACCAAATGACTCTGGAGTCAGCGTGTCGATGGTGTATTCGGAAAGGAGGCTCCTCAGTGCCTGTGTAAAGACCAGGTCTCTACCCTCTGCGATACGGTGCAGTTTTTCTAACCGCCTCTCTTCATCAGCTGGCTGTTCCTCACCACCCTCTGGTTGGAGCAGGTCAGAGACAGATTCAGCAAAGGATTGCAGTGATTCTCTGCTTTTCACTTTGCTGTTTGGCGAGAAAATTTTCTTCAGATTTCTCGCACTATCACTCTCCTGGCAGGCGTCACGCAGCAAGACATTACGCTCAGCGTCAGAGGCATCATCCAGTAAAACGTCTAGAATACCTCTCAGCTCCTTAGACACTATTTTCTGGACCTGAGATTTTTTACTTTCTGAGCTGTCAGCCGATTGCTTTGAGTTAGTCTCAGAGCTTCCTACCTACAAGAAACTCTTCAAAATCACGTTCAAAGTCGTCCATTGCAGCTGCTGCAGTCCGGAGATATTACTAGGCTAAATAACCAGATGAGCTCTGTTTACAGGCTGCGCTGTCAGTCAGGGCAGGCTGGAGATTGTTGGAGCAGAGAGGGGAGGGGACTGTGAAGTATTTCCCATGTAGCTCCTCATTCTGATGCCATATGAGGAAATGTCTTTCAGCCACATAATAATAATAATAATAATACATTTTATTTTTCTATAATGCACATTACATTCCGGGGAATCCCAAAGTGCTATAAAAAACAAAATAAATAAAAACAACAGTGTGGAAATATAAACGATTATGTCATAGATTATGGTGGATATGTGGCCAAGATATAATTCATCATATGCAAGAAGGCAGTAACAAGGAACTAGTACAAGACTGAACCTGTTACAAGAAAACAATGGTTGGAGACTAGAGATTTATACTATGGGGGAAAAAATGTAAAAATGTACGAGTAAATATAAGAGCTAGATGATTTATGAGTCAGTGGAAAGTGGAGACATATGGAGACAGGGCGAGGATCTGTGCTGCCCCACAACAAAGCAATACATGTATTACCAGCAATCATAGAATCTTGTAAAAAAAAAAAAAAAAAAAAGCACACACACAGTTTCTTCCTTTTTATTTATTCATTTGTTTGTATTATTGAACATGGTAGAACATACAACATCTCATGAAGGATTGTCCTTATGTAAAAATACAGAGCAAAAATAATAGTCCACCTTGATGAAGGCGAGAAAAAACAACAAAAAAAATAAAATAGACTAGGCCTCCGTGTTTGTAAAAAGCAAATCCACACGTGTAGAACTGAGATCCACAAATGTTTTTTTCAGTTCACAAATTAAAACTGAGTTCACAAATGCCTATTTGAAAGTTGTAATTGTTAGGAAGATATTCACAAAAGCTTTTCATTTATTTGTAAATTAATTTAATGTATTCACAGATATTTTTTTATTTGTGTAATGTGTTTGTGTATTTGCAGATCCGTTTTATACTTACAAAATATTTTTGTGAGTTTACAAATCTTTTTTGTATTTGTGGAAGGTGTTTTTATATTTACAGTTTACACATTTACACACAGATTGTCGATCAACATTTTAAACTTTCAGTTCAGCAGTAAGTACTGCTGCCGGCACGTCCCCTCAGACGGCGGTGACCAGAGCTGACAACATGAGGCCGAGCTGGAGGGTGAGCAAGATGCTCCAGATGCTTCTACATAAATTTTGTGTTTCAGCGCTTTCATCATCAAACTCACTTCACTGTAATAGGACGTCATGCTTATTAAGTTCCAGGTTCAATACAAGATTATCTGTAACGTTACATGACGGAATTTAAAGGTCATGTCTAAATAGTTTTCTTTATGCAACACTTTTTCAGTCTTTTTATAAAAAAACTACTTTCTTTGCTTTGCTGGACTGACAGCTGTGTTTCTGACCAGCCACAATTATTTTCAGTGTTACCGCTTTCTCCACAAATCTCTGATATTACAACCCCAGTTCCAAAAAGACTGGGACACAATGTAAAACACAATCTCCATAACTGCATAATGGACGGTTCATAAATTTGGAGCGCTGTGTGAATGTACCGTTTGGTCGATGGCCGGCTTTGTGGTTGACAGCTGTGCCAGTCTTACAAAGGAGGTTTGGTCTTATCACATTAAACCATAGTTGTCTTTGTTTTTGTTGACGGGCAGTGGCGGCTGGTTTTGAGCCATGACTCCTTCTATTCTGGCTCCAATAACACAACAAGACAAACACATGTTAACACTCATGTTGAGCCTGCAGCCCTGTGAGGGAGAGGCAGCTGGGTGACTCCATGAAACTGGTGCCTTTTCAACTTTGAAAAGTTAAAATTCAAAATAACTTTAATCACCTCTTTTTTTTAATGAAGATACAGATAGAACATCCTAAAGTGACAAAAAAAAAGTATCGTGCCATCTCAGGCTATTTAATTTAATATTTTATGACTGTTTTTCTCATAAATGTTTTGGTAGCTTTGTCAACCCTCATAGCCACCTCCTCTCGTTCCCTCAGATCTTCCTCCTCCCTCCACCTCTCTGTGCCCTCTGCCCGTCTCAGCACCATGGGGAGCAGAGCGTTCAGTCGCTCTGCTCCCCAACTCTGGAATTCACTACCGCCCGACATCAGAAACATTGATTCTCTCCCCACCTTCAAATCCAAACTGAAAACTCATCTGTTCCGGTCTGCATTCTCTTTATAACTTCTCTCCTCCACGTTGCTTATTTTTTTTACATGATGGATTTAAATTATTGTGCTTGTACTTCCTTGTGTTATTTATTTGTGTTTTTATCCACTCTGTAAAGTGTCCTTGAGTGTTCTGAAAGGCGCTTCTAAATAAAATGTATTATTATTATTATTATTATTAACCCTGTTACAGACATATGTACGGTGGCCGAGACCCGCCATCGCTGCAAATAAAAACAACGCTACAAATTAAACAGAAACGCCGCGATGCAAATAAAAAAGCCACAACGGAAATGAATTACCAGGGACTATTATTGCCAATGCACATGTTTTTTATGTGAAAGAAGAAGAAGAAGAAGAGAGGAAAGTAACAAGAAGACGAAAAATAAAGAGAAAAACAAACGAAAAACTAAGTGTGTTATATACAGTTAGGCCATGTAGCCCCAGGTTTGATATGAAGCTGAACTGGAGGATGCTGGTCTTCCTCTATCTGTATACTATAGACGAATTCGGCGAGTGATTTGTGTAAGCCGCCATCTTGCGGCAGCGCCATTGCTGCAGTCGTCAGCAATGGCAGCAATCGTTTGAGCGATTAGCAGGAAAGATTAGAGTAATAGGGAGACAATAGACTATCATTAAACACTGTGTAATATAACGTTAGTATACGTTACGTGTGCTGACGTTAGCAAGCTAGCAGTGTGACATTTAATCATTATGGACAGGCTACGTGACTAAAAACAACAACAACAACACGTGTTTGTGTTTTGTTTTAGGTATTCAAGAATATTTTATTGATCATCTGGCCTCCGATGACCAGAAAAACGGCAATTACAGGTTTCTGATTGAGGGTCAAAATTCACAGGCGCGACTCATGACTCCAAAATTTTGTCATTTTTTAATGAACATTAAAAATGTATTTAGCAAGAATTTGCAAGTATATGTTTACAAAACCGTTTACAGTCAAACATTTTGATGCACTGTAGGCTCAATTTTTGATAAACCAAAAATCTGTGTGGATTGTTTGTGTAGGACAGTCTGAAGATGCTCTGTGGCAAGTTTGGTGTCAATTGAGCAAAAATTGTGGGAGGAGATAGGTTTAAGAAGTTTTACAGTTTTTGAAAAAAACAGAGTGATTGACTGTATAATTTGCAAAAGGTTTAAATGTACAAAGTTTTGTCAGTATTGGGGCTACAGTTTTGTGAAAGTTGCAAATCTGTAGCACATATGGTTGATTTGTTGAAAAAGTGAAAAAGAAACACTTTCTGTGTATTTTCTAGACAAAACCTTTAACCTGAGTGAAACTGAATCAACAGGTTAATCTTACTTGAATATTTACAGCTATGACAGATAATGACAAGAGAAATGAGATCAATTTTGGTTTTTGTTTAATTGATGTATCCCAGTTGTAAAACATAAAACCAATCAGCTTTTGCTGAATTGAAAAAAACCCAAAAACAAACGGGAGAACCGAGAAAGCCGGTTTTCGATCCCTCACCTGTGAGGTTGTGCTGTTGACTCCCAAGGTGGTACACTGAGAGCTCAAGTCCTGTCTCGCATGTGTCCAAAAGGTAACCTGGAGGTCACCTGGATGGGATGGGAGGCAGGACATGAGCTCTCTACTGGATTCATGTTGAAGGAAAAAAGCCTCGTGCAATTTTCTCCTCCAACATGAATCCTATTACACGTCACCTAAGAGGGGCTGACCCTCCTGCAGGCTGAAGTGAAGGGCTTAGAGATGACTTTGCCCACACTGGAAAAGAGCCTACAGATGGCGTTACCTTTTCTCTGTGGTGTCATAAGGTGACGTGTAAAGGTGCAGACTGTATGATCGATTTCTGGTTGTTCTTGATACATAGAAACCAGAACCAGCTCTGCACAGCCCCAGAATTCAACGAGGTCCTTGAAACTGCCTTGTCCAAGCTTTTCAAAGCTTCATGGGTGATATCAACATCAGCTCCCTGGACTTCGGCCCATATCTTCTTGGACAGGCGGTCGATGATGATATGGGGGTCAATCAATTTAATGTTGACCTTAGCTTTCTTGTAGACCCGTTTAACCAGCTTTTCAACAAGAATTAGGACAGAGAGTTTGTTTTTCTCTGTCTGCAAATCCTTGTCTGGTGTTACATGCAGCACAGGTTCAGCATCATCAACAGTGTCAACAACCTTCAGATCTGCAGATGTTGTTCTGAGACATGAACTCACGTTGCCCATGAATGATGACGCTGTTGTCTGTGATGTTGCATCCTCAGAGTCAACAACCCTCAGACCTGCGCAACCTCTTCTGAGACATGAACTCACGCTGCCCATGAAAGATGTTATCATGGCGCTCGCGTGTTTGACCATGTCCATCAGTCTGTGAGTCTGACACTGTTAAGTTCCACTCTGTTCCACTCCAAAGGACACACGGACAACTCCTGATTTCCAATTGATCAACTTTTATTTTCCAACTCAGAGCCTTGTTGGTTTCATTTCAGTTGATCTTCAGACAATCATCAGGTTGTAAACCTCCAAAGACACAGAAACAAAGATATTATCAACAACGTGAAACAGGTTTTCAAACAATGTATAACAAGTGCTTTTAAACTTCTGAATAACGTTTTTAGACTTTCAATTACTTGTTTAAACTTAATGTTTCTAAACATTTAAACTCAAACAGGTTTTAAAGAATTGTTTTTACACTTAAATCTGTAAACTTTTAAACCCCAAGTTTTTAAACTTTTAAATAATTTAAACAAACATGAGCTTGTAGATCGGCTCTCTCTCTAAGTCTTTTAAACTTAACATCTTAAATTCAAGCTCAACTTTTAGCAAAAGTTTAACAAACATAAATTTATCCTTTAACTTTGTATTGAACTTGTGTACCTTTAACTTTAAACCTTAAAGTTCATCTTTAAACGTCTTAACTTTAAACCATTTGTCATTAACATTTCAACTTAAGCTTTCAAGTTTTACGTGTACTACGTGCACAGTATGCATTCAATGCTCAATAATGAATTTAAAGTTAAACAAACAAATTAAGATAGTTATGTGAGCAAATTAAGAAACATTTCAGGTACAAATTTAGCACTTCAAGCTAAGCATTTCGACCGGTATCAAATGAACAAGCATATTCACCGACCATTGGTGTGTCTGGAGAAACTTGTTGAGTAGAGCTTGCGGTTGCTTGCTGTTCTTGCTGTTCTTCCTTGCAGCTTGTGAATCGATGTGAGTGAGCACCTCCCTTACCTTCCAGGTGCCTTCAATCATCAATCGGCGGCCATTTTGCTGGGGCATTCTGGGAATTGCAGTTCTCAATGGATTTCCACCATGTATAGTTAACATTTGAACTCCATTTAACTCAACAGACACTTAAACCGACTCTTCTTGTCCCGGCCCGTGCCGATGGAGGAGTTGATGCTCTCAGAGATCTCCTCAGACATCATCTGGGTAAGGCTCTGAGAGCTGACATCTGAATCCTGAACGTTGATGCCCAGAGCCTGAGCAAAAGCCTCAGGGACTACATTGCTCAGTGTGGACGCAACGCTCTCTTCAGTGACCGACTGATTTCCGGACATATTTGTCACGGTGTTAGTCAGGTACACTATCAGCTCCGTGAGCAGGGTTAGCAGCATGTTAACAAGCTGGTCACCAGAGTCTGTAAAAAGGCTAAGATCCACATCAGATCTGAAGACCTCTGTGTCATCGTTGACAACCTGTCCAGTAGGATATGGGCAGAGGTTGAGGGAGCTGATTTTGAGATCTCCCCAGCAACTTTTAAAGGACTCGACAAGGCTGTTTTTAAGGATTTGTGTAAATCCTGTGGCTGTGCTGAGCTGGTTCTTCTCAGAATGAACCGAGGACGCCTCCAGGAGAGTGACAGTGTCGTGAGTGACATCAGCGAGTCTGCTGAGGTGGACACCTGTTGTGTCCTCCTCCTTGTGTGGCATCTGATTGTTTTGTAAATAGTTATTGCTTGCGTTTTAATGTAAATAGTTACATGTAACGTTGTTATTGTTTATGTTTTTGAACTTTACGATTTCTATTTTAAGTTACAAAAACGGTTCGTTCGACATGTTTGTGGTTTCTACTACGCTCTGCACCAGCTCCAGAGCTCTTAGGACCACCTTGGTAGTCAGCAGCACAATCTCACAGTTGAGGGTTCGATTCCGGGTGTTCCGGTTCCGGTTGTTTTCTGTTTGTAACTTAGAAAAGATGCAACAGTTAAATTATGATGTTACATATGAATTGTATTTAATAAGTGAACTGTGTATATCATGGTTTTTGTTGTTATTATTTATTCATGTATTTATTTATCCCTCACAGCTGATCAATACACAATACACAATAGAAGCTTTCGCCTAATCTGGGAGTAAAAACTGCAGAGCCTGACATCAGCTCACAGAGCTTGATGGAGATCATGTCTCAGGAGGTTTGTAAAAGCCTCAACTCCTCCATGACGACGAGCGGAAATACAGAGACTCCCTGCTGCAAACTTCATGACATGGTTGAGCATGCTCGATCAGCTCTAGATCTCCGGTGAAGATTTTCGAAACAGACAAGCAAATGGTGATTTTCTGCAAATGAGAGACTGTATCACGGGACGTAGAAGATGATGATTTTCATGAGAGCTGCAGATCATTATCTGTGCAGGTGGGAAGCTCTGAGTCTGACTCAAAGCAGTCAACTGACAGCTCAGAAAGTAAAAAAACACAAGTCCAGAAAATAGTGTCCAAGGAGTTGGGAGGTATCCTGGACGTTTTACTGGACGATGCCTCCAATGCTGAGCGTGATGTCCTGCTGTGTGACACATACCGCGAGAGTGATAGTGTCGCAAGTGACATCAGTGAGTCTGCTGGTGCAGCAGTCAGGCGGATAAACTCAAGATTAGTCTTCTGTTGGCTAAACAGTATGCCAAACAGTTGATTCATGGGGCTGCGAGAAAACTAGATGATGCCTCTGACGCTGAGCGTGATGTCTTGCTGCGTGACGCCTGCCAGGAGGGAGAGTGACAGTGTCGTGAGTGACATCAGCGAGTCTGCTGAGGAGTGTCACTCCTCCAGCTGCTGCTGCTGCTGCTGCTGTTGTTGTTGCTGTTGTTGTTTCCACGAATTCTCCTCCCCCTTGTGTCCCTCCAATCTTATGTTTTCTCTCTCCCTGTCCCTTTCAAACTTTCTATAGCTCATTGACACTGATTAAATGAATTGAATAGTTGGTTGGTGGCGTTTCCTTTTTAACAGTAATCTTTCTTCTCTCTGAGGTGGTTGAATGCTGCTGTGATGGAGCGTCCCAACCTCTGCAGTCCCCAAGTGATATTGATGAGCAAGTGGAATTTTGGGACAAAAGTTCCACATGTTTGTTTGTTTGTTTTTTTTGTGTGTGCATGTTCTGCCCAAGATGTACTGTAGTCTATGTGAGGGGCATGATAAAAGTTCAAAAAGTAATCCCATGTCAATTGTTGTTTGAGAGCATGGACAGGAAAACAATGTAGGACTGTTAATGGATCTTTTTTTTTTCTACATGAACTATAAAGTCAAACAATGAGTTATGTAAATGAATGTCCTGACATGTTTTGTTGTTGCCATATTTGCAACCAGTGTATGAACTAAAATGTAACTGTGATATGTTGGCTATGGAAACAAAATGTCATCTCCAAAGTATCCACATTCAAATGAAATACACTGTAATGATAAATAAACTACATAATGTTACCTACAAAATGGTGTCTGTCATACTGCTAAGAATTGAAGTGTATTGTAAAAGACAAAGGTCTGTGGTGACTGTATTCCTGGTTTGTTGTCTAACACGTTATGATGTTTGTACATGAATATGTAGATACAACCGTTTTTAAGGATAAACATAAAACCAACATTAACATGGATAAAACATGAATTACAAAGGAGAGTAAATTATAAAAACATTTTTTTTAATTTATTTTTACAAAGACTAAAGTGGTGATTAAAGATAAAAGATATATTTTTTGAGAGGCTTATATGTTATTTACACGGGAGGTTGCTGCTGGGGTGTGTGTGTGTGGGTGTGTGTGTGTGTGTGTGTGATTGTGTTGTTTTGTTTCTGTTTGCACGAGTGACTCGACTGATAATTAAGTCACTTGTCATGCTGCGTACTACATGTGCTACAATCACTGAGCACTATGTGTGCAGTATATTACATTGCATTACAATGTGTATTTAATCAGTCATAATCACAAGTTAACAGTTAACAGTAAATAAGCTGTAGTAGTATGCGGGAGATGGAAACACATATATAATGTTTAGATGCTGGGCAGAGGCCATTTTAGTGCGCCTAGGGCGCTAGAGAGGACATTTTGGCACTTTAGGGTTTAATTTTTTTGATTGTCTAAAATGTTTCGCCAGTCCTGACATGCGTGCCAATTTTGGTGAGTTTTTGAGCATGTCCAGGGCCTGGCGAGGACTCCTCTGTGAGGAGTCGTCTGCCTTCGGCTCCGTCCCTAATAATACAGAGTGCCGAAGTCACGTGACGCTCATGGGACTTAGATCGGAAAAAAAAATGAATGGCAGTGAATGAGGAGAGCAGTGTTATCTTTTGGTCCCGTTTGACTTGTGACATGAAATCCAAATATGTTGTTAATGAATTTAAAACATAAATTTTAAGGTCCAGAAAGTCATACTTTGTGGTAAAATGTTGAGATGTGAGCTTTTGAAAAACTGCACAGGCGGGTCGCGTCTGTGAGTAGAGGGCTATGTGTGTGCGTGTCTGTGTGAGCAGCCGTTGCCATGGCGATTAATGTCTCGCCTGCACTTGAGAGACACACACAGCTCATGACAGAGCAGATCAGCAAAGGCTGTTTATAATGGGTTTGAACTACTGAAACAAACCTTTTGAGTCCCAAACCGTTGGTCCAGTAATGAAAATAAAGTGATGGTGAGAGACAGCAGCCACTCCTGTGAACGCACGTGGCGATTTTTATATTTGTGGAGTTAAAAATGTGGTCACAGGCGCGAGTTACAAATGTGTTGCACCTCAGCTGTTTCCAGAAATTTCTCCTCTTAGTTTACATGGGAGTGAATGAGAAAAAAAATCAGCACTCCCTTCACTTTGGAGAGCCGCTCAGCAAAAATGTGTACGTGTGACAGATTCCATGTCAACACGTCTGTGACCAGGACAAATTTTCCTACGTTTTGTGGTATCAATTGTGTCTGTACAGTGAAAATTGTGGCCGATGAGCCAGTTGAAGAGAAAATTTCTTGATGAGTTTACAGCTGCTCTTTGCTCTAGTGATGACATCACTCGCTCTAGCTCACGCAACACACGCCCAGTTATACAAGTAACAGGTTGACACCTCAGTAACAGGGCGACACCTCAGTACACGGTTGACAACAGTTACCGTACCGATAGTTTACGTTGCAGCTTTGGGTTGATGAAGATAATGGGACATTCATAAACCTTTAATTCAACACGATTCATCAAAGAATATTTTGGAGACATATTTATTGAGAGGTTTTAGCATTTCTTTAATGTTTACATTTGCACATTAACCAGTACATTTATTTATTTGACAGTTTTTCATGGTTATGTTGACCTCTTTTTTCCCCCTATGTTCATTTGTTCATTACTGAGGAAAGGTTACATTTACCGGGTAGTATAGGACAGGAAATACTCATGCTGGTGCACAGAGCCCATTTGCATTCATGCTGGAGGAAAAAGGGCTCATGCCAGTTTTTTCCAGGATTTACACAAATCCTTAAAAACAGCCTTGTTGAGTCCTTTAAAAGTTGCTGGGGAGATCTCAAAATCAGCTCCCTCAGCCTCTGCCCATATCCTACTGGACAGGTTGTCAACGATGACACAGAGGTCTTCAGATCTGATGTGGATCTTAAGCCTTTTTACAGACTCTGGTGACCAGCTTGTTAACAAGTAATGTGACAGAGAGTCTGTTAATCTCTGAATCCTGGTCTGGTGGTAAGTGGAGCACCGGTGAGGTGTCAGCCCTGTTATTGAAGTGTCAACCCTGTTACTGAGGTGTCAGCCGATACTTTGGAGATGACATTTTGTTTCCATAGCCAACATATCACAGTTACATTTTAGTTAATACACTGGTTGCAAATATGGCAACAACAAAACATGTCAGGACATTCATTTACATAACTCATTGTTTGACTTTATAGTTCATGTAGGAAAAAAAAGGATCCATTAACAGTCCTACATTGTTTTCCTGTCCATGCTCTCAAACAACAATTGACATGGGATTACTTTTTGAACTTTTATCATGCCCCTCACATAGACTACAGTACATCTTGGGCAGAACATGCACACACACAAAAAACAAACAAACATGTGGAACTTTTGTCCCAAAATTCCACTTGCTCATCAATATCACTTGGGGACTGCAGAGGTTGGGACGCTCCATCACAGCAGCATTTTCAACCACCTCAGAGAGAAGAAAGATTACTGTTAAAAAGGAAACGCCACCAACCAACTATTCAATTCATTTAATCATGTCAATGAGCTTATAGAAAGTTTGAAAGGGACAGGGAGAGAGAAAACATAAGATTGGAGGGACACAAGGGGGAGGAGAATTCGTGGAAACAACAACAACAACAACAACAGCAGCAGCAGCAGCTGGAGGAGTGACACTCCTCAGCAGACTCGCCGATGTCACTCACGACACTGTCACTCTCCCTCCTGGCAGGCGTCACGCAGCAAGACATCACGCTCAGCGTCAGAGGCATCATCTAGTTTTCTCGCAGCCCCATGAATCAACTGTTTGGCATACTGTTTAGCCAACAGAAGACTAATCTTGAGTTTTATCCGCCCTGACTGCTGCACCAGCAGACTCACTGATGTCACTTGCGACACTATCACTCTTGCGGTATGTGTCACACAGCAGGACATCACGCTCAGCATTGGAGGCATCGTCCAGTAAACGTCCAGGATACCTCCCAACTCCTTGGACACTATTTTCTGGACCTGTGATTTTTTACTTTCTGAACTGTCAGTTGACTGCTTTGAGTCAGACTCAGAGCTTCCCACCTGCACAGATAATGATCTGCAGCTCTCATGAAAATCATCATCTTCTACTCCCGTGATACAGTCTCTCATTTGCAGAAAATCACCATTTGCTTGTCTGTTTCAAAAATCTTCACCGGGAGATCTAGAGCTGATCGAGCATGCTCAACCATGTCATGAAGTTTGCAGCAGGGAGTCTCTGTATTTCCGCTCGTCGTCATGGAGGAGTTGAGGCTTTTACAAACCTCCTGAGACATGATCTCCATCAAGCTCTGTGAGCTGATGTCAGGCTCTGCAGAGTTGGTGGTAAGTGGAGCACCGGTTCAGCACCTGTCTCAGGTACTGTGACTGCATCGTGTCGATGGTGTATTCGGAAAGGAGGCTCCTCAGTGCCTCTGTAAAGACCAGGTCTCTACCCTCTGCAATACGGTGCAGTTTTTCTAACCACCTCTCTTCATCAGCTGGCTGTTCCTCACCACCCTCTGGTTGGAGCAGGTCAGAGACAGATTCAGCAAAGGATTGCAGTGATTCTCTGCTTTTCACTTTGCTGTTTGGCGAGAAAATTTTCTTCAGATTTCTCGCAGCGCGATGAATCAACTGTTTGGCATACTGTTAGCCAACAGTATGAGCTGGTGCAGAGCGTAGTAGAAACCACAAACATGTCGAACGAACCATTTTTGTAACTTAAAATAGAAATAAAATAGAAATCGTGAACTTCAAAAAACATAAACAATAACAACGTTACATATAACTATTTACATTAAAACGCAAGCAATAACTTTTACAAAACAATCAGATGCCACACAAGGAGGAGGACACAACAGGTGTCCACCTCAGCAGACTCGCTGATGTCACTCACAACACTGTCACTCTCCTCCTGGCAGGCGTCACGCAGCAAGACATCACGCTCAGCGTCAGAGGCATCATCTAGTAAAAGGTCTAAGATATCTCCCAGCTGCTTAGACACTGTTTTCTGGACCTGAGATTTTTACTTTTTGAGCTGTCAGCCGATTGCTTTGAGTTAGTCTCAGAGCTTCCTACCTGCCCAGGTAATGAACTGCAGCTCTCATCGTAATCATCATCCACTATGTCCACAAGCTCTAGATCTCCAGGTGAAGATCTTAGAGAGGGCAAGCAAATGATGTTTTTCTGATGAAAAACTGCATCATGGATCGAGCGTGCTCAACCATGTCATTAACCCTACAGCAGGACATAAACTGACTCTCTGTAGTTCCGCTTGTCGTGATGGAGGAGTTGACGCTTTTACCAACCTCCCGAGACATGATCTCCATCAAGCTCTGTGAGCTGATGTCAGGCTCTGCAGTTTCTACTCCCAGAGCTTGGGCGAAAGCTTCTGGGACTGCGTTGCCCATCACGGATGCACATAATCCTCAGGTATCGCATTCGCCGTCAAATTGGCGGAAAGGGAGTTTATAATATAAACCGCCATATCCATAAGTAGCTCCGCCAGCCTAAGAGTGATGGTATTATCTGGTTTACCATCCCTCATCACAGCTGCGTTCCGGACAGCTGTTGAAAGAATCTGTCCACAAAAGGACAAAATTGGTCCACTCCAAACTGGGATGCCTCTGCCATTTTATCTAAAACGACGATGACGGTCTACAACAGCACAACCTCACAACCTTCCCCAGCCTGAACCCTCTGCTGCCACAACATGATTGTCTGACATAACTGCACTAACATCAGGAACACTAAAAAAAAAAAAAAAAAGGAACAAAAACATCCTTATCTGTGCTGATCCTCTGTGGTATCCGGGTTCCCTCCTGGACGGCGGACTTCATCGGCACGCTGCAGCAACCTCCTCCACCATGTCCACGGACGGCTGGGCTGTGACCTGCACCTGGCACAAAAACAAAATATGAGGTTGGGCACCAGGATGGGCATGCCATCGTCACAAATCTCTAAGCTTCAGCCACACAGACCTTTCATTTAAACAATATGCTCAACTAACACAAAAGCATCCTTATTAAATGCAAATCAATACATTACACAAATCAATCTGCATTAGCATAAACAAATCAAAATCCATATTAAAAATCCATCTCACATCCACTGCACTGCCTTTAAAATTTCACAGTTATTTCTTTTAATCAAGCATCTGCGTCTTAGCAATCAAGTTTACCACAGTAAAGTTACCGACAGGTAGCAGTCTCACCTAAGCTAGCACATAGGGCAGCATGCTGTCAAAACACGCCGCTAACAGTCATTAGCATCAGCATAAATTATGCCACTTCATCAAAATCCCACGAATGTTAAACATCCATCCAACATACACTGCACTACTTTTACAATTAAACAGTATTTCTTTAAATCAACCACTTGTACGACAGCCGTCGAGTTAATCAAACAAAAGGTAGCTACAATTATCTGAAAAGCTAATTCACTCGAGGCTAACATCAAACGAAGCAAACAGCTAACAGACATCAGCACAAGCCCAGCCAAAACCATCAATTAATGATTCCAATCCACCGTCCCATCCACTGCACTGCCTTCAACACTCACTAATATCTGTCCACATCGAGCAGCTGGGTCTGAGGAATCAGTAAAGTTAGCTACAGTTAACATTAGCAGCACAAAGTCATCACGCACAAGCTTACAATAAGCTAGCATCAAGCTAACGTGATTTACGCGGCCACTTGCCTCCAAGTCGGTGTGAAAACGCTGACCAACGCCCTGCAGCACGCGGCTTTTATCAGCTCGGATGATGACGCGCAGTCATGCGATCGGGAGGTCCAATCAGCTCAAATTGGAATTCAATGTTTCTGTGTCTTTGAGTGAAAACAAACAGCATAAACACAATGTTATGACATTATGGAAGGTAAAAGGTGTAAGAACTGCCATAAATATGTCTCCAAAATATTCTTTGATGAATCATGTTGAATTAAAGGTTTATGAATGTCCCATTATCTTCATCAGACCCAAAGCTGCAACGTAAACTATCAGTACGGTAACTGTTGTCAGCCCTGTTACTGAGGTGTCGGCCCTGTTACTGAAGTGTCAACCCTGTTACTGAGGTGTAGGCCCTGTTACTGAAGTGTCGGCCCTGTTACTGAGGTGTCAGCCCTGTTACTGAAGTGTCAACCCTGTTATTGAGGTGTCAGCCGATACTTTGGAGATGACATTTTGTTTCCATAGCCAACATATCACAGTTGCATTTTAGTTAATACACTGGTTGCAAATATGGCAACAACAAAACATGTCAGGACATTCATTTACATAACTCATTGTTTGACTTTATAGTTCATGTAGAACAACAATTGACATGGGATTACTTTCTGAACTTTTATCATGCCCCTCACATAGACTACAGTACATCTTGGGCAGAACATGCACACACACAAAAAACAAACAAACAAACATGTGGAACTTTGTCCCAAAAATTCCACTTGCTCATCAATATCACTTGGGGACTGCAGAGGTTGGGACGCTCCATCACAGCAGCATTTTCAACCACCTCAGAGAGAAGAAAGATTACTGTTAAAACAGGAAACGCCACCAACCAACTATTCAATTCATTTAATCAGTGTCAATGAGCTATAGAAAGTTTGAAAGGGACAGGGAGAGAGAAAACATAAGATTGGAGGGACACAAGGGGGAGGAGAATTCGTGGAAACAAAACAACAACAAACAACAACAACAACAGCAGCAGCAGCTGGAGGAGTGACACTCCTCAGCAGACTCGTGATGTCACTCACGACACTGTCACTCTCCTTGTAGGCGTCACGCAGCAAGACATCACGCTCAGCGTCAGAGGCATCATCTAGTTTTCTCGCAGCCCCATGAATCAACTGTTTGGCATACTGTTTAGCCAACAGAAGACTAATCTTGAGTTTTATCCGCCCTGACTGCTGCACCAGCAGACTCACTGATGTCACTTGCGACACTATCACTCTCGCGGTATGTGTCACACAGCAGGACATCACGCTCAGCATTGGAGGCATCGTCCAGTAAACGTCCAGGATACCTCCCAACTCCTTGGACACTATTTTCTGGACCTGTGATTTTTTACTTTCTGAACTGTCAGTTGACTGCTTTGAGTCAGACTCAGAGCTTCCCACCTGCACAGATAATGATCTGCAGCTCTCATGAAAATCATCATCTTCTACGTCCCGTGATACAGTCTCTCATTTGCAGAAAATCACCATTTGCTTGTCTGTTTCAAAAATCTTCACCGGGAGATCTAGAGCTGATCGAGCATGCTCAACCATGTCATGAAGTTTGCAGCAGGGAGTCTCTGTATTTCTGCTCGTCGTCATGGAGGAGTTGAGGCTTTTACAAACCTCCTGAGACATGATCTCCATCAAGCTCTGTGAGCTGATGTCAGGCTCTGCAGTTTTTACTCCCAGAGCTTGGGCGAAAGCTTCTATTGTGTATTGTGTATTGATCAGCTGTGAGGGATAAATAAATACATGAATAAATAATAACAACAACAACCATGATATACACAGTTCACTTATTAAATACAATTCATATGTAACATCATAATTTAACTGTTGCATCTTTTCTAAGTTACAAACAGAAAACAACCGGAACACCCGGAATCGAACCCTCAACTGTGAGATTGTGCTGCTGACTACCAAGGTGGTCCTAAGAGCTCTGGAGCTGGTGCAGAGCGTAGTAGAAACCACAAACATGTCGAACGAACCGTTTTTGTAACTTAAAATAGAAATCGTAAAGTTCAAAAACATAAACAATAACAACGTTACATGTAACTATTTACATTAAAACGCAAGCAATAACTATTTACAAAACAATCAGATGCCACACAAGGAGGAGGACACAACAGGTGTCCACCTCAGCAGACTCGCTGATGTCACTCACGACACTGTCACTCTCCTGGAGGCGTCCTCGGTTCATTCTGAGAAGAACCAGCTCAGCACAGCCCCAGGATTTACACAAATCCTTAAAAACAGCCTTGTCGAGTCCTTTAAAAGTTGCTGGGGAGATCTCAAAATCAGCTCCCTCAACCTCTGCCCATATCCTACTGGACAGGTTGTCAACGATGACACAGAGGTCTTCAGATCTGATGTGGATCTTAAGCCTTTTTACAGACTCTGGTGACCAGCTTGTTAACAAGTAATGTGACAGAGAGTCTGTTCATCTCTGAATCCTGGTCTGGTGGTAAGTGGAGCACTGGTTCAGCACCTGTCTCAGGTACTGTGACTGCAGATGCTGGTGAGGTTGGCTCAGTGGCATTTAAAGCCATCATGACATTGTCACAATGGATGCCAGTGTGATACGTCAGCCACCACCTCAGCAGTACCACGAAACGCCACACTGTGCAGCCAGTAGCCCTCCTGATGATGGCCTGTGGTTTTCTGAATGGTCCGAGCCGACCAAATGACTCTGGAGTCATCGTGTCGATGGTGTATTCGGAAAGGAGGCTCCTCAGTGCCTGTGTAAAGACCAGGTCTCTACCCTCTGCAATATGGTGCAGTTTTTCTAACCACCTCTCTTCATCAGCTGGCTGTTCCTCACCACCCTCTGGTTGGAGCAGGTCAGAGACAGATTCAGCAAAGGATTGCAGTGATTCTCTGCTTTTCATTTTGCTGTTTGGCGAGAAAATTTTCTCGCAGCGCGATGAATCAACTGTTTGGCATACTGTTTAGCCAACAGTATGAGCTGGTGCAGAGCGTAGTAGAAACCACAAACATGTCGAACGAACCATTTTTGTAACTTAAAATAGAAATAAAATAGAAATAAAATAGAAATCGTGAACTTCAAAAACATAAACAATAACAACGTTACATATAACTATTTACATTAAAACGCAAGCAATAACTATTTACAAAACAATCAGATGCCACACAAGGAGGAGGACACAACAGGTGGACAACAGGAGGAGTGACACTCGCCGTCGAGTTAATCAAACAAAAGGCAGCTACAATTATCTAAAAAGCTAATTCACTCGAGGCTAACATCAAACGAAGCAAACAGCTAACAGACATCAGCACAAGCCCAGCCAAAACCATCAATTAATGTTTCCAATCCACCGCTCCCATCCACTGCACTGCCTTCAACACTCACTAATATCTGTCCACATCGAGAGCAGCTGGGTCTGAGGAATCAGTAAAGTTAGCTACAGTTAACATTAGCAGCACAAAGTCATCACGCAACAAGCTTACAATAAGCTAGCATAAAGCTAACGTGATTTACGCGGCCACTTGCCTCCAAGTCGGTGTGAAAACGCTGACCAACGCCCTGCAGCACGGGGCTTTTATCAGCTCGGATGATGACGCGCAGTCATGCGATCGGGAGGTCCAATCAGCTTCTACTGCAGCAGACACTTGATCCATGTGGAGTCAAAGTCAGCGCAGCAGGAGCCCCTGTTTCTTTTGCGGGGTTTCCCTCGGAAACAAAACAGTGAGGTGACGTAGTGGCAGTTCAGGGGCCTATTGCACAAAACTAGGATAAGGGATTAAGCCGGGATATCTTGTGCTGTGTCCCAAATCATTCACTGCTCCCTGCTCCCTGCTCCCTCTATAGGGAATTCCCTATATAGAGGACTATATAGTGAGCTCATTGAAACACTTTGGGACACCAGCTACTCCGTCGCCAAGTTAAGTACGTCATTACTGCCGCACAACTCAAACGAGCCAGAGTGATGTCATCTGGTGGGTTTCCGAAATAAATAATAGATTCATTTGTGTGATAAAAACCTAATACTGAGCGTATTTTCCCACATGAATTAATACAAAAATAAATACACTACCACACTATTACTTACATTTGTGAGATGTAATCTGAACTTTGACCCAATCATTCAAAAAAAAAACCCAAAAGTTAAATTAAATCAGTGGTTGCAGAGGGACCTGTCCCTTAAAGGCAGAGTCCTTCTTACTAAAGCTGAAGGCATTTCACGGCTCACCTATGCAGCTCTCTCCATACATGTGGATAATAAAACCACCAAAAATATTGACCGTTTACTCTTTGATTTTATCTGGAAAAATCGTACACATTATATTAAGAAGGGAGTTGTTATGAATGACTATGAACATGGGGGGCTTAACTTCCTAGATTTTGCTACTCTTAATAACACATTTAAAAAAAACTGGGCTCGACACTTTCTTAAAAATCCCGCCTCAATCTGGAATTTCATTCCTCAGTACATCTTCTCTCGCTTTGGTGGTTTAAACTTTATTTTCAGTTGTAATTATAATGTAGACAAACTCCCTGTAAAATTGTCAGCTTTTCATAGGCAAGTTCTCCTGTCCTGGTCCCCCATTTACAAACATAACTTCTCACCTCACAGGTACTTAATAAAGAACAACAGAGACATTCTTTTCAAGAATAAATCACTTTTTATGGAAAGATGGGTTCAGAACAAAATTCTTTTGTTAAGTCAGCTGTTTAATGAAGAGGGACTTTTGCTTTCCTATAGAGAATTTTTTTATCTAAATATGATTTTCCTGTTACTCCTAAGGAATTTGCTATAGTGTTTGACGCTATTCCCTCAGGTACTCTAATGCTTTTTAGAAATCTTCCTAACCCTCTCCCCTCAGTCTCCGTACCTAATCCAATTGATTCTCATGTAGGAAAAATCTGTTTTTCGACCTTTTCTGGTAATAACAATAGACACATACGTGCTTTATTCCAGAAAGGTGTTGTCTCTGTTCCGCATGTTATCTCATATTGGACTCGTTTTGTGAATGATATTGATTGGAAGAAGGTTTGGATGATTCATCACCAATAAGGTGAAGGAAGTTTCCTTCAGAATTATTCATAAATACTATCCTGCAAACCACTACATGGCAAAATTCAAAAGGGACATAAATGCAGACTGTTCTTTCTGTGAGGACCACCCAGAGACCGTGTTACACCTATTTTGGCATTGCCCTCATACAAAAAAACTTTGGAAAGATTTCAGCAGATTCATTAGAGACTATGTTTCCAAAGACTTAACTTTATCTTGGCAAAATGTTATTTTCTGTTTTTTACAAGTGCTCTAAGAAAGAGGAAATGTTTTTTTTTTCTTATAAACTTGTTAATAATTTTGGCTAAATTTTTGATTCACAAATGTAAATACAGCAACAAAAAAACCTAATTTTATTCATTTTCTCAAAGATGTGGAACAATACATACAGCTTATTGATAGCTCTGACAACAAAAAAGCTGTCAAGACCTTAAACATATGCTCTGCTCTAGATGTTTTTGTGTAATGTAAGGACATATGGACATATCCCCCTGGCAACTCTGTTCTTGTTCACTGCTTGTATACTGTTTTTGTATACTTTACTGTGTTTTTCAATAAATCTTTATGAAAAAAACAAACAAAAAAACCCTTACATTTGTATGTATTTCCCTGCTGCAGCGGGTGCTCCTCCTCATTGTCCGCCATGTCTGCCGTCTGTTATTGGCGCCTCCGCAATGCATCACGGTACATATTGCTTGGTTAGTGACCATGGGTTGTACACTAGCCTACTTTTTGCGCTGCATTGTGGGATATTATGAGTCCACTATATAGGGTATATTAATTTACACTAAACATTCGGACAGCACTACAAAATGGCCAACGAACACGCTATTTAGTGCACTATTTAGTGAGTGGGGAGTGATTTCGGACACAGTGTTGGTTATCCTGGCTCAACTTATCCGTGACCCTGTTGCACAAAAGTGGGATAGTGGAAAGCGGGATATGCTGCTATGACATAAGTTACCGTGGAGTTTATTCTGTGGAGCTAGCCTGCTCCAGACCAGGCTAAGTTCCAGGATCTATTTAATCTCATCCCTCATCTCAGTCAGCAGTCACCACAAACGGAAACCAATAGTTATTCCACTGCCCACTGCAGTTTGGTATCACGTTCAACCAGACCCACTGTCATTATTTAATGATCACAAATGTTTATTGCAATCATTTTAGATAAATGATGATTTTAGATTATTTTTGCAATCATTAGATAATTTACAGTTTTCCATAGGCTATATATAAAATACACATCCCATATAAATATAAATACGCATCAAAGAGTAACATGATGTTCCTTTATTGAATAAGGATAAATCAAAGCAAGTAAACCATCAAGTCCTTTCAAAACTGAAGTCACACAGTGACTCTACAAGACAGAAAGCACAGAATCAAAGCATATTATACAACACAAGAATAGATACACATTCAAAGGTCTGTGTATGACACCCCGCATGTCTGCACACTGAAATAAATGCAGGATAAATCCATACACAAAAAATGAACAGACAAATGAATGGATGCAGTAACCTCCCTGCAAGCTTGTATACACACAGTATACAGCACAAACAACATAAGAGGCCAAATCAATTTAAACTGAATACAAAACACAAATTGCTCTGCCAATGCAGGACATATTAACTTAAATCTAAAGCATGCATGTTAACTCAAATAACTTAACACATATTGTTCTCTCCGACCAGCCGACCGCTGTCGTCATCAGGGAAGATGGCAGGATTGTCCAGTCCATGTGTGATGGCACTCTGGGGGCCCTCTCCTTCCTCAGGCAGGCCACATTGTGGAGGACAGCACAGGCCACAGTGATGTCACATGCCTCAAAGGGCTGACCCTTAAGTGGTGAAGACAGTGAAAGCGTGCCTTCAGGAGGGCCAAAGGTCATTTCCATCCTGGCCCTTGTCCTGGCATGGGCATGATTATAGGCCTGCTGTGCTTCCTGAGGGTCTGTGTATGGTGTGAGGAGAAAAGGCCCCCCAGCAACACACCAGAGAATTCACCTGTCAATACAAAATCTCATCATCACAACCTCATAAATAGAGTGACATTCTTGACACAGCCATGATGTAAAAGGTGGTCATTAACAGAGGTTGTGTGGCTCACCTTGTGACAGGCGCTGATAGACTCCAGAGGGCCGAAAGACTTGCAAATCTTAGCGGAGATGTATTACGGTACCATCAGCACACACTTGATGTGGTGAGACGGGAGAGCATGGCTGCTGCTAGTAGTGACTGGTAGTCTGTGCAGATAGTGTGAGCTGATGGTACTTATCTGGTTAAAGGGTCAGTTCACTCAAATTCACCGTCAAAAAATATATATATATTTGGGTGAAACGAGCCTTTAACTGTTCGGTTAAATGCATCTCTGTCACTTGTATCAGTGTCTGTCATATGATGCATTATTTCATACATCTCATGGTTATGCTTTTGTACCCACATGTTTGCATCGTGTGTGTGTGTGTGTGGCGTGTGCCCTTTGTTTTGTTTTTTTGTTGTTTGATTTTTGTTTTTTATGTTGTCATCAATGAGCCCACTTTGAGTGCGGCTCGGCCTATGCATTCTCTTATTTCTGTTTTTGTAAAACAAAAAGCCAATAAAATGTAAAGTGCAGGTATATTTAAGTGTCAGGAACTTTTACTGAGAGCATAAAACTCTTGTCACTTGGTGGTTGATGTCAGTTGTTTTTTTTAACAGTGCAGCACAATCCTGAAATTAAACTTTTCAGTTTCCAGCAGTCTTGTGACTTGTACCCTGCCAGGTACCGTCCGACCTTCG
Source organism: Epinephelus cyanopodus (assembly GCA_026686955.1). NCBI lineage: Eukaryota > Metazoa > Chordata > Actinopteri > Perciformes > Serranidae > Epinephelus > Epinephelus cyanopodus. The sequence goes on from CM048918.1 coordinate 39,390,513, forward strand.
ACGCACCGCTCAAACCCCCGCCAGAGCAGCCCATCAGACTTGCGCTTACGTTAAACGCTGTCAGCAGGGAGATGATGTTTTCCACCAGCAGCCACACCCACCTCATCATGTGCGCCCCTCTCAGACTCTGGCCGGTCAGAGGAGGGACAGAGGAGGAAGCACCGGGTGCCGTAATCCTCGAGTACCATAAAACGAGCCTCACAACTCTCTCTCTGATGCCCTGTCTGTCAGAGCTAGGTTGAACGACTGATACATAATAGAATTTGATCATATTACCCCATCTTTGCTGAGCAACAGTTTAGTGTGAAAGGAGTTAAGGGCCTGTAGAGTTCAGTGATTTATGCAAATAATAGCCCGGGCTACTAATTGAAGTTTTACAGTAGTTTATGACGTCTTCAAGCATTACTCAGTGTGCAGTATGGAACGCTCTGTGATTTTGGCATGTTTATTTTAAAAACACAACTGGAATTGCAAGCATTTAAATTATATTTGGCTGTGGTTACCATGGAAACCACCAGAGCATCTGTCAAACTTCTCTGACTCTGACCTCTGAGGACATCTACTAACCTGCAGGAGTTCATTAAACTTCATTCACACATTAACGGTAAGGAAAAACAAGCTGTCTTCAGCTGTTTGATTTGTATATGATGGTGTGTAGTTGAGAGGACAGTATAAAAAACACAACAACTTAAATCCAACTTTCTTTGGCTGTTGGAGATTGACTGACAGATATAGAGCTCAGGGACCAACCATCACTGTTTATTCATTTTACACCATGATCTCATGTTGGTATTTAGTGAAGTCAACTGATCAGTTTGTTGGTCCTGTAAACTGTTATAAGGTGGTATTGTGAAGTGGATGCTCTTCTTTCTCTGCACAAGTAAACTTAGCTACAGTTAGAGTGTTGTATTGTACCCATATATATTTTCAAAATCCAGCATTAGTTCATGTTTAAGCTGCAGTTATTTAAAAGATGCACAACCAAAAGTACAGTGAGATACAAGGCGACAGACTTATGGAAACTTGGTAGTGATTTCTTTGTCAAATCAATGTTTTCAAGGTCAGAACATTTTTCAAAATAAAAGTACTGGTTCATTTGTGTTCAGGTGATGTGGTTTATTGTTAACTGCTGTTATTACAGATGGAGGAACATCTGTCAGAAGAGGACAGTGACACAAGCAGCAGTTTGAGTTCAGCAGCAGAGGTAAGTTACTTTATCTTTAAAGCCACTGTGTAGAATTTAATAATTCCCGAATATGACACTCCTCAGTCGTAGCAGATATGTGTAAACTGGTTGCTGAACATCTGGCAAACGTGATTAAAAAAGTGAACACAAAGTCAATATAGAATACTACACTATAGTGACAGTATATAGCCGTCAGTGAGATGGAAACACGCGATTATGCAGCCTAAATTATATTATTTGGTCATTTATTGATTCTCATTCGTGTTTTTTATGTGTGATTTTATGGTCATTGTGACAGATATTTGTACCTGCACACTATAACTCTCTAATATAACTTAACTTATATTTTAAGAAGGCTTTGAGGGAGTTTCCTTAAATTTGGCACAAACGTCCACTTAGACTCACGAATAAACTAATTAGACTGTGACCTAAAACCCCCATCTTTTTAGCTGTAACTTAAGAATAAATAATTCTAAAGATGACAATGCACTGGAGCCGCCTCGGTGCAGCGCGTCAAGTGCGGCCCCTCGCACACACTGGAGGCGTCACACTGCAGCACGTCCACGATGACCATATGCAGTTATTACTGTTTTTACTGAAAGATCAGTACCTCTTCAACCTCTGTGCTGACTGTCATTGTTCTGCAGAAACACTTTTCTGGCCAGTACTCAACGTCATGACTCAGGAACAGAAGGGGAGACATTTGGTCAGATGCTGAATTGGTGACACTAATCTTGTAACTTTGCTGACTGTATAGATCTTTTGTGCTGCCAGGTTCAAACTGTGTTGAAGTATGTAGCTTCTTTGGTGCAACATGCACATGTGAAGCACAGTCAGCTGCCGTGGTTACATATGAGTTTGGACAGACATGGATGTTAACTGCAACTTGACTGATAATTCTAGTTTTTATTTAGTCAAATCCTCAGTTATTCATTACTAAACTTCAGACTAGGTTTAGGTTTGAATTTTAGACAAACCCAACTCCATCTTTCACCGCTGTCGTGCCCAAATTCTTCTTGCGTTAGGACACCTCGTCCTATTTAATGAGAAATTTGGATTAACCATTTAATATCCCCTTGTGACTGTATCTCTTTCTCTGTCCATTTTTTGTTGTCACAGACCTGCAAAACCCTACATGGACCTCCAGGTGAGGGTGAGGCGAGTGTTAATGAACAACAGCTGGCTCAAAATCAGCCTCCTCGTAGTGGAAAGAAACCACACCTCTGGAAACAGTTTTAGCTTGTCACACCATCTGAAGAGGCACCAGCTCATCCACACTGGAGCGAAGCCATACCGCTGTGACCAGTGCGGAAAGAGCTTCAGACAATCAAGCAATTTGAAGACACATCAGCTCATCCACACTGGTGAGAAGCCATACCGCTGTGACCAGTGCGGAAAGAGCTTCAGATAATCAAGCGATTTGAAGACACATCAGCTCATCCACACTGGTGAGAAGCCATACCGCTGTGAGCAGTGTGGAGAGACTTTCAGGCATTCATCAAGTTTGAAGATACACCATTTTATCCACACTGGGAACAAACCACATCTCTGTGACCAGTGTGGGAAGAGTTTCAGTACATTGTCCAGTTTGAAGACGCACCAGTATGTCCACACTGGAGAGAAGCTTCATGTCTGTGGCTATTGTGCAAAGAGTTTCAGTCATCTATCCAGTTTGAAGAAACACCAGCGTATCCACACTGGAGAGTAGCATCACAAGTTTTTTTGTTGTGATCAAAGTTAATAATAATTATATGCATTGTACTGAAGTTGTCAGACTTTTGTTTTTTCCTCCACTGTCAAAGCTACAGCAGCACACACACACACAGGGGCGTAGCACCAAATTCTGGGCCCTGTGCACTCTCAATGTCAGTGGGCCCCCATCCATGTCAGTGCACGAGGTGCATGAGCAAAAAAAAAAAAGAAAAGAAAAGAAAAAAAGAGGGGCATTTATTTAAAATAAAAAAGCATAAATAGGGTTTTAAGCTACAATGAGATCAGATTATATTGATGATGGTTCTTTCATTCACCACCTGAATTGATGCATTTGGCTTACTTGTGCTCAAATACCTAAAACATCTACAAGAATAGAGAATCGGTATTAGCCTCTTAACATCCAAATAACCCAACCTACTTTTTAAAGCAAGCTCACTTTGTATTTCTAGAGCCATTTTAGTGCAAGATAAACTGCTAAAAATAATGAAACATATGGCCAAGCATTGCTTATTATGTTGACAGGTTGTCTTTTAAATGGGGATCATTTTTGTGTTGCTGTGGGCTGGCAGTCGCTCAGGTCGCTGGCATTATGGATCAATCTCACTGTAAATTACATTTAAAACTCTGCTTGTGTCATGTTGTTTTGATAATTAGGAAGCAAATATACTGAACATAGGACGTGAATCAGTAATGTACCTGTTCAACACTGGCTCCAGACAGTTAAAGTGAACTGGACACTGAATAATATTTATGTCTCTGTATATTTTTAATGACTATAGTGTAACAAACACCTGTCAGAGAGCAGAGGGACATCAGCGGGCTGTGTGAGTCCATGTTTGTAAGAAGGAAGAAAGTTAGGAAGTCTTAACACACATTAATCTGATGGCAGAGCATCATGAACCTGTGATGTGTTTAGAGACTCATTAACTCGGGTCAAAGGAAACAGTCTCCTTTCACTTTCTATATTTAGCCTGAACTTGGACATGTTTGGAGCCACAATGACGCATCACGTCGTAATGAGCAAGTTACTCTCTAAAGTAGTTACCTTCATTTAAATGTAATAAGTTACTTTACAGTATTACTCTCTGTGTAGAGTAATAAGTTACTTATGACGCTACTTTCACCAGAATGACGTCAGAGGAACTGATGTTGATGTTAAATGGGATGAAACTCGTGTTGTTTCACATTCATGTGTTCACACAGTGGTTTTACTTTGGATTAAAATCCCTGTGACGACACAGAACAATTAAATAATTAAATGAATGAGCTTGGACACAGGGAGGGTCAGGCAGAGGGTCAAAGTTGAGGTGAGCACAACAAACAGGATGACGTGAGATTAAGTCACTATGACAAGAGCATAAAATTAAAACACCAGAGCTGGAGTAAATGAGTAAAATTTATTTATATAGCAACCAGAAAGAAACCCAAGAGACAAAGTGAGCCACATAATGAAAACTGCACAACCAGCAAAACTATTTGCACATACACAACAAAAAGAAGAATTCAAACTACACAACAACAATACACAAAATTGAAAAAAGGACAAAGTTACAAGTACAAGTTACCCTTTAGCTTTGTTCCTTTTTTTTTTTTTTTTTAAGTGTTCCTGATGTTAGTGCAGTTATGTCAGAAAGTCATGTTGTGGCAGCAGAGGGTTCGGGCTGGGGAAGGTTGTGAGGTTGTGCTGTTGTAGACGTCATCGTCGTTTTAGATAAAATGGCAGAGGCATCCCAGTTTGGAGTGGACCAATTTTGTCCTTTTGTGGACAGATTCTTTCAACAGCTGTCCGGAACGCAGCTTCTCGTGATGAGGGATGGTAAACCAGATAATACCATCACTCTTAGGCTGGCGGAGCTACTTATGGATATGGTGGTTTATATTATAAACTCCCTTTCCGCCAATTTGACGGCGAATACAATTCCTGAGGATTATGTTGCATCCGTGATGGGCAACGCAGTCCCAGAAGCTTTCGCCCAAGCTCTGGGAGTAAAAACTGCCTGATGTAACCCATGTAGAGATCTTTCTGCCAGTACTCTGCGATGTGTTGTGATGCTGGAGGTTTGTCACCAGAGGGGGTAGTGGAGGTTAGTTTGGAGCAGCAGGCTTGGCAGTGGTGGAGGAGGGGGTTTTAGGGGTGGCAGTTTTGGCTGTAGCTGGGGAGCTCTTGGTTGTGCTGGTAGTGGGTGGCCGGGTTGAGCCTGTGGCAGGACGAGGTGATGCTGCCGCACCAGTTGAAGGCCTGGTTGTCTTGGAAACAGGGGGCTTGGGTGAGGCAGTAGAGCTAGGCTTGGTGGGAGTTGCAGACGCAGTCTTGGAAGCTGGGGCTTTTTAGCAGTAGCTGCAGTGGTGCTGGTTTTGACACCATTAGCAGTTGTTGTGGTTGGCGTCTTTTTGGCTGCTGTCGTTCCGGTCATCGACTTTGCGCCATTGGTGGCAGGGGCAGGCCCTGTGGCTTTCTTCTCACCCACTTTGCTCTTGGAGGCTGGGGCTGCAGCCGGAGCTGTTGGTTTTTTGGAGGGAGCTGGGGTAGAAGTGGTCTTTTTGGGCGCAGCAGGTGCTGTCTTCTTAGCCACTCCATTGGTCTGGGGCTTAGACACGCCATTCGACAGGCGGTTCTGGGATGCATTGGGCCGTGACCCAGATGTGGTCTTGGTTGCGCTGGTGGCGCCAGGTTTCGTCTTGGTTGTGGTCTTGTTGGTAGCCTTGGCTTTGGAGTCTCCTGAAGTCTTGTTGCTGGGCTTATCAGCTGGGGTTTCCTTGGCCTGGTCTGGCTGGGGTTCCACCTGGCCTGTCTCTCCTGCAGGTTGCTGTGGCATCTCCTCCTCCGCTGGACTGGCTGCCTCGTTGGGCTCCTGTCCGCGGCTGGTGCTGCCTCATTTACTGGGTTGGATTCCAATGTTTCCATTGGCTCTAGCGCCGCCGTGGCAACCCCATCCGGCTTCATCTCCCCTTGAGTGGTAGTGGCCCGTCTCTGCAGGGCAGGGCTGACTTAGATCTCACGGGATGGCCACAGGTCTACAGGCTTTCTGAGACAGCACGGTCTGGTCAGTCGGTGCAGCGGCGAGCTAGCAAGATCCTCTCCAGCTACGCCCAGTGTCAGCAGCACCGTGCAACCCCGGCTGGCTCCTGGAGTCAGAGGAAAAACGGAGGATAAGAGTGAAAAACCGGGAGGAAAATCACCGGAGCTGCGCGACACGAGCCGACACACACACACACACACACACACACACACACACACACACACACACACACACACAAGAAACTTCTGGGTCTCGGGCGCCGTTTCTCCTCACAAGTGATGCGCGTTCACTGAAAGGAAGAAAGGAGGAGAATGACGCTCCAGTCCGCTCACACACACTCTCTGCTACACACACACATAGACACTCTCTGCCACACACACACACACACACACACACACACACACACACACACGATAGTAAACCGGTGAATGGATGGATGGACAGGCGGAGGAGAGGAGAGGGCGGTCTGGCAAGGCTGGAGGGGGCGCTGGCCTGTTCAGGAAGCTGACGGCTGATGACTGGAGCCCTGCTTGTGAGGAGGCCTTTTATAAGCTCAAAGAGGAACTCATCAATTGTGCAGTGCTGGCTCACCCTGATTTTTCAAGACCTTTCATTCTGTCTGTGGATGCATCTCTAGATGGGTTGGGCGCAGTTTTGTCCCAGGTGCCTGCTGGAGAAAATAAGGCACGCCCCATAGCTTTTGCTAGCAAGACCCTTAGCAAATCGCAACAGAGATAGCCCGCCCATCGCCTTGAGTTCATGGCTCTAAAGTGGAGCATCACAGAGAAATTCAGCCATTGGTTGAAAGGACATGACTTCACGGTGTGGACCGATTACAACCCGCTCACCCACATCTTGACCAAGCCCAAGCTTGATGCTTATGAACAGAGATGGGTGGCCAAGTTGTCATCTTACAACTTTGATTTGAAGTACATCCCAGGTCCAGGAAATGTTGTAGCCGATGCTCTCAGTCGTGATCCTTTCACCTCTTCCATAAGTGGACATCTCATCCAAGAGCCTTATGACAGTTTGGTGCATGAAGCAGAGGGTGCAGAGGCTGACAAGGTGCAAGATGTTTTCAGAGCTGGCACCCAGCACCTTCAAGTGATCCAGCAACATGAGCCCACCTTGGTGACACCAGGTTCCTGCAGCTCATCTGAAATCAAGGCTGCTTTCCTGTGTCATAATGATTGGGAGAGTCAAGTAGAGACAAGAGCCTCACATCTTGTTCGTCATGTCCAACAGCTGCAACCTGCTGGTCAAGACACCTTGCCTTCACTTACCTTACACGAGCTCGAGGACCATCAGCTTCGAGATCCACCATCTCCGGTGTTTTGCCCTTTGTAGTTCGAAAAAGACGTCCATCCCGACGAGAGAGGCATGGTATGGGAGCAAAATCACTGGCTCTGCTGAAACACTGGGACAAGCTTCAGGTGCAAGGTGGCATTATGTACAGGGAGACAAGAGATCCTGTGAGCAAGATAAAGAGGTTGCAGTTGGTGTTGCCAGCAGACTTGTGGAAGAGAGCATTGGAGGCTTTTTCCTGCTATAACAGATGCACTGGTGTAAATTCACTCATTTTTAAGAGTTTTTATTTTTATTTTATTCTATTTATTTAAGCATTTATTTGTTATTTTCCATCCTCCATATCCATGATCTTCCATGCATTATTTTTTCTCTGCAAAATATTAATACAGGCTGGTAGAATCATTTCCATCTCATTCCTGTTAACCTGGGCAGAATCAAGACATTTGACACGTCGTCTTTATAAAGCCAGTTTCCTGCTGTTACAGTCGCACTGGTGTAGCTCAGTGGTTACTTCGCTCATCAAACTTACCTGAAAGTTTCGCTGTTCTCCATCCCTCACGGGATCGAACCACGGGCGCTGTCCAGTCCTTTCTTTCTTCCAGTCTGCACCACAACAGCTGGATTATAAATGTGTGTCTTTTTTCGGAGCATTAAAACACTCCTGAAGTGTCATTGTAGAGTTGTTTCCCTACGAGAGAGCAGCGAGTCCTTCACAGAGGACTGATGTTTAAAGAAACCACTGAGCTCCACCAGTGCGTCAGCTGGAGCATGAAGACATGTCAACACTCTCGCTTTGATTGACCCGAATAAGCCCGACGGGTCCGGTAGGTTTGGGCCGACTAATGAAGTTAATTGGGGCGGGCTGAGTCGGGCTTGGACAGCGGAGAGAGAGAGAGAGAGAGAGAGAGAGAGAGAGAGAGAGTGTGTGTGTCTGTCAGAGAAGCCACTGTGTGAGGGTGTGACAGCAGCACTAACACACAATGCTGCTGTCCATGGTTCTCAAAGCACATAAGCTCAGAGCAAGTAGCTACATAACCACTGACAAAAGCATATAACAAAGCACATAGCAGAAACAGCAAGGTTTAAAGCCTGTTAATAAAGTAACCTAACCATATAACAAAAACATTAAAACTGACTATACAAAAGTAGAACATAAAACATTCATTCATTCAAATATTTGCTTTTTTTTTTTAATATTTGTGCATTTATTTGGAAATGAATTTATGCATTATTTGTCATTTTTCATCCTCCACACCTTTTATCCACCAAGCAGTATTTTTTTTCTGCAGAACGTTGAAAACATGCTGGAGGAATAGTTCCTGTCTTGTTCCTGTTGTCCTGGGTGGAACCAGAACATGACTGTTGACATGTTGTCTTGATAAGGTCTGTTTCCTGCTGCTATAGTCGCACTGGTGTAGCTCAGTGGTTACTTCGACCAACAAACTTACCTGAAAGTTACGCTGTTCTCCATCCCTCACGGGATCGAACCACGGGCGCTGTCCAGTGTTTTCTTTCTTCCAGACTGCACCACAGCAGCTGGATTATAAATGTATCCCTCCCTTAATAGAATTAAAACACTGTTAAAGTATCAAAATAGCGTGATTTGTCCATTATGAGCTGCAGAGCAGACAGCAGCAGCCTTGATAAGGTCTGTTTCCTGCTGTTACAGTCGCACTGGTGTAGCTCAGTGGTTACTTCGCTCATCAAACTTACCTGAAAGTTTCGCTGTTCTCCATCCCTCACGGGATCGAACCACGGGCGCTGTCCAATGTTTTCTCTCCCTCTGCTCTGACCTGCTGTCTTTCATTCTGTTACACACTCTCATAAACACCACAGATACACTGAATACAACAGTAAACACTTATTTCCTCATGTCAGTGAGGCGGAGTTTCTCCGACAGATTGTCAAAGTCTGAAGTTTATGTGGTCGCTGTTATAGAAATGTGTTTCCTCTGAGGTTTTATGTTAACTATAGGTCATGTTTTGGTTCCACCCAGGACAACAGGAACAAGACAGGAACTATTCCTCCAGCCTGTTTTCAACGTTCTGCAGAAAAAAAATACTGCTTGGTGGATAAAAGTTATGGAGGATGAAAAATGACAAATAATGCATAAATTCATTTCCAAATAAATGCACAAATATTTAAAAAAATGAATGAATAAAGTAAAGAATACATGAATAAAAACAGAAACTAAATGAGGGAATAGCACTGGAAGGAACAGACTCACGTACCTACGCTGTAGCCCAACAACATGCACCTCTCAAGAAATGTAACTACATGTTGCAGTGACGCAGACCTCCTGTCTGTTTCTGTGAGCTGAAACCATTTCCCTCAGTGGAAACAAAGCTTTGATTCACTTTAATTTCACAGATAAGAAACAATAAATTGCGAAGACAATAAAGCCTCCACAAAAATAGCATTTTAAGTCTTGTGTGATTTATCCTGGCTTCATATGAGCAGAGCAAATCTCCGAATCTGAATCAGAATCTCAAATCTGCAAGAGTCTTTAATCCTCTTAAAGTAAACATGACGTTACATATTTGGCACAGTTTGGAGTCAGAGAGAGAAATAAAACACTGGACAGCAGCCGTGGCTCGATCCCAGGGAGGGATGGAGAGCAGCAATCCTTCAGACAGGACTGATGATGGAAGTAACCACTGAGCTGCACCAGTGCGTCTGCTTTGCTGGGAACTGGTTTTATAAACATGAGGCTGTGAGTGCTGCAGAGTTCAGTCTGTGATGCAGAAACACAGAGTTTGTGGGGATCACTGTCACCTTTGACCCCTGACTTCCTGTCCATTCACACTGCAGTTCTGTTATTAAATGTGTGGTGTCCAGACGAGCCAGGTCACAGACCTCTTTGACTGAAATACATCAGCTTGATTCTCCCCCTGGTCACTGTCTCCCTCTGGTGGTCATGTGATAATATCCACTGGATGATATTCCTGCCCTGTCATCGTACTGCAGCTGATGTGGAGCTCTGAGGCCTGTTTGGTTCAACAAAACAACAAGAAGTCCTGAAATCTTGAGCTGAGACCGATGGACTGAGAGTGTGTAACAGAATGAACGACAGCAGGTCAGAGCAGAGGGGAGAGAAAACACTGGACAGCGCCCGGGGTTTGAGCCCATGGAGGGAGAGAACCTCGTCATCTGATAGATTCGTGGAACGAAGTAACCACTGAGCTACACCAGTGTGTCTGTAGCAGCAGGAAACAGACCTTATCAAGACGACGTGTCCAGATTCAGGTTTTGCTTGCAGACAGCAGCAGCAGCCTTGATAAGGTCTGTTTCCTGCTATAACAGATGCACTGGTGTAAATTCACTCATTTTTTAAGAGTTTCTGTTTTTATTTTTATTTTATTCTATTTATTTAAGCATTTATTTGTTATTTTCCATCCTCCATATCCATGATCTTCCATGCATTATTTTTTCTCTGCAAAATATTAATACAGGCTGGTAGAATCATTTCCATCTCATTCCTGTTAACCTGGGCAGAATCAAGACATTTGACACGTCGTCTTTATAAAGCCAGTTTCCTGCTGTTACAGTCGCACTGGTGTAGCTCAGTGGTTACTTCGATCATCAAACTTACCTGAAAGTTTCGCTGTTCTCCATCCCTCACGGGATCGAACCACGGGCGCTGTCCAGTGTTTTCTTTCTTCCAGACTGCACCACAGCAGCTGGATTATAAATGTATCCCTCCCTTAATAGAATTAAAACACTGTTAAAGTATCATAATAGCGTGATTTGTCCGTTAGGAGCTGCAGAGCAGACAGCAGCAGCCTTGATAAGGTCTGTTTCCTGCTGATACAGTCGCACTGGTGTAGCTCAGTGGTTACTTCGATCATCAAACTTACCTCAGTTTCGATGTTCTCCATCCCTCACGGGATCGAACCACGGGCGCTGTCCAGTCCTTTCTTTCTTCCAAACTGCACCACAACAGCTGGATTATAAATGTGTGTCTTTTTTCGGAGCATTAAAACACTCCTGAAGTGTCATTGTAGAGTTGTTTCCCTACGAGAGAGCAGCGAGTCCTTCACAGAGGACTGATGTTTAAAGAAACCACTGAGCTCCACCAGTGCGTCAGCTGGAGCATGAAGACATGTCAACACTCTCGTTTGATTCTGCCCAGGTTAACAGGAACAGACCAGCCTACATTTAAACGTTTTGCAGAGAAAAAATAATGCATGGAGGATTAATGGATATGGAGGATGAGAACTGATAAATCGATAAAAAGACAGTTCACATGAATGCTGAAATAAATACAGAGATATTTAAATACATTTAAAATGAGTAAATGAATAAAATACTACAGAAACAAAAACAGAATAAATTAATAAATGAGGGAATAAATGCACAATGACATTAAGATCAGCCTTTCATGTTCCATCAGAGCTACTTTGCTGCTCTGATTCATGGAAAGCAGCAGCCTTGATAAGGTCTGTTTCCTGCTGTTACAGACAGTGTTTTATTTCTCTCTCTGACTCCAAACTGTGCCAAATATGTAACGTCATGTTTACTTTAAGAGGATTAAAGACTCTTGCAGATTTGAGATTCTGATTCAGATTCTGAGATTTGCTCTGCTCATATGAAGCCAGGATAAATCACACAAGACTTAAAAAGCTATTTTTATGGAGGCTTTATTGTCTTCACAATTTATTGTTTCTTATCTGTGAAATTAAAGTGAATCAAAGCTTTGTTTCCACTGAGGGAAATGGTTTCAGCTCACAGAAACAGACAGGAGGTCTGCGTCACTGCAACATGTAGTTACATTTCTTGAGAGGTGCATGTTGTTGGGCTACAGCGTAGGTACGAGTCGATTCAACGCAGAAGTATAAATTCCATATAACAGTCTTTACACCATGTGTGAGGACATCCAAAGGTTTGAGGGGACTGGATAACTCCTGTTCAGTTTTGATCCAGCTCAGGTCTGAGTCTGAGTTTTGTTTTGTTTTTTTAAATATTTGTGCATTTATTTGGAAATGAATTTATGCATTATTTGTCATTTTTAATCCTCCACACCTTTTATCCACCAAGCAGTATTTTTTTTTTCTGCAGAACGTTGAAAACATGCTGGAGGAATAGTTCCTGTCTTGTTCCTGTTGTCCTGGGTGGAACCAAAACATAACTGTTGACATGTCGTCTTGATAAGGTCTGTTTCCTGCTGTTACAGTCGCACTGGTGTAGCTCAGTGGTTACTTCGCTCATCAAACTTACCTGAAAGTTTCGCTGTTCTCCATCCCTCACGGGATCGAACCACGGGCGCTGTCCAGTGTTTTCTTTCTTCCAGACTGCACCACAGCAGCTGGATTATAAATGTATCCCTTAAAGAATAAAACACTGTTAAAGTATCATAATAGAGTGTTTTGTCCATTATGAGCTGCAGAGCAGACAGCAGCAGCCTTGATAAGGTCTGTTTCCTGCTGTTACAGTCGCACTGGTGTAGCTCAGTGGTTACTTCGATCATCAAACTTACCTGAAAGTTTCGCTGTTCTCCATCCCTCACGGGATCGAACCACGGGCGCTGTCCAGTGTTTTCTCTCCTTCTGCTCTGACCTGCTGTCTTTCATTCTGTTACACACTCTCATAAACACCACAGATACACTGAATACAACAGTAAACACTTATTTCCTCATGTCAGTGAGGCGGAGTTTCTCCGACAGATTGTCAAAGTCTGAAGTTTATGTGGTCGCTGTTATAGAAATGTGTTTCCTCTGAGGTTTTATGTTAACTATAGGTCATGTTTTTGGTTCCACCCAGGACACAACAGGAACAAGACAGGAACTATTCCTCCAGCCTGTTTTCAACGTTCTGCAGAAAAAAAATACTGCTTGGTGGATAAAAGGTGTGGAGGATGAAAAATGACAAATAATGCATAAATTCATTTCCAAATAAATGCACAAATATTAAAAAAAAATAAAAAATAAATGAATGAATAAATAAAGAATACATGAATAAAAACAGAAACTAAATGAGGGAATAGCACTGGAAGGAACAGACTCACGTACCTACGCTGTAGCCCAACAACGTGCACCTCTCAAGAAATGTAACTACATGTTGCAGTGACGCAGACCTCCTGTCTGTTTCTGTGAGCTGAAACCATTTCCCTCAGTGGAAACAAAGCTTTGATTCACTTTAATTTCACAGATAAGAAACAATAAATTGTGAAGACAATAAAGCCTCCACAAAAATAGCATTTTAAGTCTTGTAAAACACTCCTGAAGTGTCATTGTAGAGTTGTTTCCCTACGAGAGAGCAGCGAGTCCTTCACAGAGGACTGATGTTTAAAGAAACCACTGAGCTCCACCAGTGCGTCAGCTGGAGCATCAAGACATGTCAACACTCTCGTTTGATTCTGCCCAGGTTAACAGGAACAGACCAGCCTACATTTAGCGTTTTGCAGAGAAAAAATAATGCATGGAGGATTAATGGATATGGAGGATGAAAACTGATAAATCGATAAAAAGACAGTTCACATGAATGCTGAAATAAATACAGAGATATTTAAATACATTTAAAACGAGTAAATGAATAAAATACTACAAAACAAAAACAGAATAAATTAATAAAATGAGGAATAAATGCACAATGACATTAAGATCAGCCTTTCATGATCCATCAGAGCTACTTTGCTGCTCTGATTCATGGAAAGCAGCCTTGATAAGGTCTGTTTTCCTGCTGTTACAGACAGTGTTTTATTCTCTCTCTAACTCCAAACTGTGCCAAATATGTAACGTCATGTTTACTTTAAGAGGATTAAAGACTCTTGCAGATTTGAGATTCTGATTCAGATTTGGAGATTTGCTCTGCTCATATGAAGCCAGGATAAATCACACAAGACTTAAAATGCTATTTTTGTGGAGGCTTTATTGTCTTCACAATTTACTGTTTCTTCTCTGTGAAATTAAAGTGAATCAAAGCTTTGTTTCCACTGAGGGAAATGGTTTCAGCTCACAGAAACAGACAGGAGGTCTGTGTCACTGCAACATGTAGTAACATTTCTTGAGAGGTGCACGTTGTTGGGCTACAGCGTAGGTACGTGAGTCTGTTCCTTCCAGTGCTATTCCTCATTTAGTTTCTGTTTTTATTCATGTATTCTTTACTTTATTCATTCATTCATTTAAATATTTGCTTTTTTTTTTTTTTTTTTTTAAATATTTGTGCATTTATTTGGAAATGAATTAATGCATTATTTGTCATTTTTCATCCTCCACACCTTTTATCCACCAAGCAGTATTTTTTTTTCTGCAGAACGTTGAAAACATGCTGGAGGAATAGTTCCTGTCTTGTTCCTGTTGTCCTGGGTGGAACCAAAACATGTCGTCTTGATAAGGTCTGTTTCCTGCTGTTACAGTCGCATTATAAATGTATCGGAGGGATACATTTATAATCCAGCTGTTGTGGTGCAGTCTGGAAGAAAGAAAACACTGGACAGCGCCCGTGGTTCGATCCCGTGAGGGATGGAGAACAGCGAAACTTTCAGGTAAGTTTGATGATCGAAGTAACCACTGAGCTACACCAGTGCGACTGTAACAGCAGGAAACAGACCTTATCAAGACAACATGTCAAATGTCTTGATTCTGCCCAGGTTAACAGGAATGAGATGGAAATGATTCTACCAGCCTGTATTAATATTTTGCAGAGAAAAAATAATGCATGGAAGATCATGGATATGGAGGATGGAAAATAACAAATAAATGCTGAAATAAATAGAATAAAATAAAAATAAAAACAGAAACTTTTAAAAATGAGTGAATTTACACCAGTGCATCTGTTACAGCAGGAAACAGACCTTATCAAGGCTGCTGCTGCTGTCTGCAAGCAAAACCTGAATCTGGACACGTCGTCTTGATAAGGTCTGTTTCCTGCTGCTACAGACACACTGGTGTAGCTCAGTGGTTACTTCGTTCCACGAATCTATCAGATGACGAGGTTCTCTCCCTCCATGGGCTCAAACCCCGGGCGCTGTCCAGTGTTTTCTCTCCCTCTGCTCTGACCTGCTGTCGTTCATTCTGTTACACACTCTCAGTCCATCGGTCTCAGCTCAAGATTTCAGGACTTGTTTGTTTGTTGAACCAAACAGGCCTCAGAGCTCCACATCAGCTGCAGTACGATGACAGGGCAGGAATATCATCCAGTGGATATTATCACATGACCACCAGAGGGAGACAGTGACCAGGGGGAGAATCAAGCTGGTGTATTTCAGTCAAAGAGGTCTGTGACCTGGCTCGTCTGGACACCACACATTTAATAACAGAACTGCAGTGTGAATGGACAGGAAGTCAGGGGTCAAAGGTGACAGTGATCCCCACAAACTCTGTGTTTCTGCATCACAGACTGAACTCTGCAGCACTCACAGCCTCATGTTTATAAAACCAGTTCCCAGCAAAGCAGACACACTGGTGCAGCTCAGTGGTTTCTTCCATCATCAGTCCTCTGAAGGATTCACTGCTCTCCATCCCTCCCTGGGATCGAGCCACGGCTGCTGTCCAGTGTTTTATTCCTTCCAAACTGCACTAGAAAAGCTGAATTTTGGATTCATGTCTTCTTTAAGAGGATTAAACACTGTTGCAGCCACACTGTAGAGTTGTTTCTCCACAGCAGCGTCCCATTAGGAGCTGCAGAGCAGACAGCAGCAGCCTTGATAAGGTCTGTTTCCTGTTGTCACAGACGCACTGGTGTAGCTCAGTGGTTACTTCGCTCCACAAACCTATCAGATTACAAATTTAACTGGCTTTATAAAGATGACATGTGAAGACTCATGTTTTGATTCTGCCCAGGATAACAGGAACAGACCAGTCTTTATTTAACGTTTTGCAGAACAATAAATAAAAATAATAATACATTTTGTTTATAGAGAGTGCTTTTCAAAAACTCAAAAACACTTTACATAAAAAGTGCAGGGAAATACAATCAGAAGTGCAAATCAGCAGACAAAAGATGGAAAACAATTACAGACAGGAGTGCATTAGGTATAGACAAGGTTGTGGACAAATAAGTGTGCTGACAATGGAGGATGAAAACTGACAAATCAATGGACAAATTAATAGAAAAATATAAACATAAATCTTTAAATACATGAATAAAACATAAGTAAAAACAAAACTATTAACAAAGAGTGAATTAATGCATTACTAAATAAATCAACGTTGTGTTTTGATGTTCTATCAAACAAACCTGCTGCACTGATTTGTAGAAATAAGTGTTTACTCTGTTATTTGCCACACTGAGACAGTTGTATTCAGTGTATCTGTGGTGTTTATGAGAGTGTGTAACAGAATGAACGACAGCAGGTCAGAGCAGAGGGAGAGAAAACACTGGACAGCGCCCGTGGTTTGAGCCCATGGAGGGAGAGAACCTCGTCATCTTATAGATTCGTGGAACGAAGTAACCACTGAGCTACACCAGTGTGTCTGTAACAGCAGGAAACAGACCTTATCAAGGCTGCTGCTGTCTGCTCTGCAGCTCCTAATGGGACGCTGCTGTGGAGAAACAACTCTACAGTGTGGCTGCAACAGTGTTTAATCCTCTTAAAGAAGACATGAATCAGCTGGAAGAAAAAAAAACACTGGACAGCGCCCCTGGTTCGATCCCACGGAGGGACAGAGAACACAGACTTGTTGTTGGAAGTAACCACTGAGCTGGTTTGGTGGGAAACTGGCTTTATAAAGATGACGTGTCAACACTGGCTCCTGCCTCGGGTTAATGGCAGTGAGAGGAGAACTGTTCTACACGCCTTTTCTGAATGTTTCGCAGAAGAATCCTGCATGTTTGATCACAGATATGGAGGACAACAACAACAAATGATGGATAAATCAGTAGGCCTACCTAAATAAATGCTTAAATAAGTTAAAAATAAACACCTATTTATAGATTCAAATAAACACTCAAAATATAAAATGGACACTACATAACCAGATAGATAAACATATTCAATGTATTCCTTCGTTTTGTTTTATTTCTACTGTAGGAAAATGCACTCTGTCTGCAGCCTCTCTGCCTCTCCTCACACCTATGCAGGAGCCTAAGGCGGAGAGAGCAAACATCCCTGCCCTTCCATGCGCCTACACGGAAAGCCTAAAGTGGGAGAGCAGCAGCAAAGATCTCTTGATTTAATATTGTGTGTGTTCGGGTAGCTGTGAGCACACTGTCAGCAAAACCTCTGGAGATGACACATATAGGCTGACATGTAGAAATAACACTTAAAGGATCTGCTGACATTGCTTGTGGGCAAAATTAAAAAACAACCACGCATTTACAAACTTCTAAAAACAGTGCAGTAAGTACATTTAACAGTGATGGAAATTTATGTCGGTCAAAGCTTCCACGTCTCATCCATCATGTTGTCTGGCTGTCTGTAACAAGGACCCTCCACAGGGACAGGATCACCACAGGCCACAGTAATTCCGGGGCGGGGTGCAGCAGTAAGCCTGTGGCGTCACGGCAGCGCTTGATCTGTTCTGAAGGGAAAATGAAAAAGATTAGGCTGCAATCGTTACATATATTTAAGCATAATTATACATGTATAATACAAAAAAAAATATGTATCTCAGGAAACACCATCATCAGCATGTAGCTTGTTTGTAATTGTGACAATTATGACGCACGAAATTCAGATGGAGGGCAGGACGTGATAAATCTAGGGCTGCCCCCTAACGGTCGCAAATGTTAGTCGATCGGAACGGTCATTAGTCGGCAAGAAATAAAACTTATAAGAAAAACAAACAGCAGTGTGATGAGAACTACCCAATATGATGGAAAACAACCAATAAAATTTATTTGACGTTAATGTTTCAGTTTGGGCCATATCCCGTGTGTTAACATGGAAGGGGCAGGGTTATGACCTGTACTGCAGCCAGTCACGCGGGGGTGTCAGAGATGCTCTGGCTTCACTTCGGGGGAGCTGTCATGTCGTCCGTCTTTACAGCACAGTCTGTGGTGTGAACGCTTAGCAGGACTTTTAATAGCTGCATTTAAAAAACTGGAACGTAATACTCACTTGGTCCTTTCTGTATACTGTAGTCGATGGTGATCTGCTTCTCTTCCCTCCTGTCCTTTCGCGTCAGCGTGCAGTTGTAGCTCGTGACAGTCGTCTTGTAATCCTCAGTATGGTTCTCCATAGTATACCTGCACATCTTGGATTTGCTGGCCAGCAGAGACCCATTTGATGTCTTAAATTCACACTCGAAGGGTGGAGAGTTTGAGCAGTTTGCATAGTAGCACTCCAACCTTCAACAGAGTGTTGTCGTTAGTTTTTTTGTTTAACGTCAAAACATACAACAGATGTATATTACATGAAGGCAATGAATGTGAGAACTCTGTGTGATGTTAATGAGAAGACTGGATGTCTGAACCTGAGGCTCTGCTTGGTGATGCAAGCGGTCAAAACGCCGAAATCCCCGCTCTTTGCGGCAGATGTTGAACCTGCAATCAAATGGCAGGTTGCTTATATAAACCATGTCATACTGTATTAGCACTTCAGGTACGATAAAGAATGTCACATTGACAGGTCAGTGGTAATTTTATCATTTCTGTGATGAAGATTTTATTTAACCAAAGGCCTGTACTATGAAGCCAGTTCAACTTACCCAGGAAATACGCCACAACCTGAGAGTGATTGCTGTGTTCACACCTGCCCAAAGGAACCACGCTGAGGGGGCAAACGAACTTGAGTTTGATTGAACTAAACCAAACGGGGCAGGTGTGAAAGCGCCCTAATAGAGCTCCTGTGTTACACTGTAAACTACTGGCTTAAAGCAATACTTAATACAGAGGCATTAAATTAAATTATTTATTATTATTAATATGGTATCAATTATTATCTTATGTAACTCTCTGAAACAAAACAGGTAAGTACCATTCCATAAATATTAAATCACTCCTTTTAAATCATGAAACAGCCGTCGAGATAAAATTTTCCTCCATATCTGAGGTGGACGACATCATGTTAGGTAAATCAAATCACAGTTTCAATCAATGGCAAAGCAACAACAACCACGACAACAGCAAAACGAAACAACACAAGCACAAAAACAAAAACAGCTCGACAGTGTAACAGTGATGTAATCCAATCTCTCCAATCTGATTAGGGCTGGTTCTGCTGATTGATGAGCTCGTTACAGGAGCAGCAGCGACCACGAAAATGTTGTTAGCGTCTTCCCGAATGTCAAAGCCAGAAACTCAAATGCCCCACGGCTGCTAATAGCAACCATTAAACTTCATGCATGATAATACATCTAAACAGATTATTTCAATACTTAATTGTAGTTAGAGATAAGGGCTTTCTATAACTTGAAGTGATCTTACCTATGAAGAGAAGGAGAAGAGACACAGAATGTACATCTTCCTGATCCAGCTGTGACATTTGACAAAAACAGAATGTGGTACAGTCACTCAAGAGAATAAATTAAAATATTAATCTATTAGTAGACGCATGTTACACTTTCAAACAATACTTTATGACCATTTGATCCAAGTGTTGCAAACATATGCGGCTTCTTTGTCAACTGTGGCTTTTGGACCGTAGAATACATGGATATAAGGAATAAAGTGTTCATGAGCAAATCCACATCAATCCACATGTCAGGTTTAATATGATTATTGATCCTCCTCTGTCTAGCAGCGGTGCATAAAGTAGCTTTACAAGCTTGTAAAAACCATTAAACCAAAGCAAGCATTAGTATTTTGCCTCTATGGGAACAGTAACCCGTTTTGAACCTTAATGTCATGCTTCATGTCAGTAGCCTTCAACTTGCCCCGCTCCAACAGGTCTCATGCACTGTGACAAATCAATATACAGTATTTAAAGATGTTTTGTAAATGTAAATGTACTCCAGTGTCTTACCGTTGATTTGCTCTTTTCTCTTCCCTGACTTGCAACAGTGGACGACAGTGATGGGCTGGGCTGGGCTGGGCACGATGAGGCAAGCAGCTGGAGTGGAGACGGGTGGGAGGGTTGGGTGGGAGATAGCCTTAAAGTGCTGCTGTACCGTACAGTGCAGCTTACTGCCATCTGAAATCTGTGGGTGACTGCTGAAGCAAATTCTGTTTCTTATTTTAAGGGCTGCCCCCCAATAGTTGACAAAACGTTAGTCGACCAGAAAGGTCATTAGTCGGCAAGATTTCATTGGTTGCTTAGTCGCAGAAAAAACAAACAAAAAAAAACAAACAAACATGAAACACTATCAGGAGCTGCACCTTGTCAAAATAAACCCAAACCTATATGACTGGACCATGTGGGAATTTAATTTGAAAGGACAGACACAGGAAGTGTCCACGCTCAGCAGTCAGACAGGAGTCAGGTGAATTTCCAGGGCTGGTACCTGCGTTATTCCACAGGCTAGTTAATAACATGTCGGGCAGGAAATCCAAAGTGTGGGATCATTTTGAGAAGGTGAAGGACGAACCCAAGGTGATATGTAAACTCATCTTCATTGGTCGACTACAAACATGACGCATCATCAGATTTATTGAAGCTGGTAGGCTCGTCTAACTATGTGTCCTGATGGTGGTTTCACTTAACGCAGACTCCTCTTCTGTATCAAAAGCACAGATCTTGCTGAAACACTGCCTCCTCTCCGTGGACGCTCTCTCTTTTGTCGTGCATGCTCAGTTGGTGTTTGGCCTTCTTTCTCTCTGTACTTTCCCTCACAGTTCCCTGGTAGAGCGCTGCATATGACCTCTGACCTGACTTTCCCACTCTGAGGAAAGTACACCCTGTTTTCTGTGTACAATCTATTTATTTTCCAAGTTCACTTACCACATTCCTCTGGTGTTTTAACACTATTTTGAAAACACTTTGAAGTAGTTTTTGCACAATACGCCTCCTGCTAATTGTACCTGCTGGCTACACAACACATTGACGAAGGTACTGAGGGTTCAAGGGTTTCTCCTGCCCCTAGCAGGTAAAGGGTCACTCTTTGTACCTGCTGCCACAACAGCTTTTCGAACAGCCACATGCAAAGGCGATACCAGCCGTCACAGGCACCTTTTCGTTCAGATGGGAGCAAAGCAGCTCACTACCATACAGCCTCTCCTTAAAGACGTACATGGTGTTGCGCTCGCACACATGAAAAGTGACGGACAGATGTGTGAAGAATGAAAAAGAGAGCGTGGAAGAGAAGTTTTAATCATGCTGACTGTCCCACTTCTCCACTACTAGGCCGGTGCCCTCATTATTTTTACAACCAGGTGGAGGACAACGCTCCACTGAACCTGGAGCCACTGACTTATGAAAATAATGAGCTGGAGGATCATGGAGGTCCCCACCAGTCTGAACCCGTGGTTGGGTCTGTGCGACTGGGTTTGTAGGTGCAGAGTCAGAGGTCCAAGAGGGGACAGGAGATGGTACAAAGCTAAAAGCTAACTCAACAATTTTCTGATGATTTGTGATCACAAAATAACGCAGATCTGTGTGTTTCACCCCCAAATCTCACATTTACACAATAAATAGACAAATATATCATCAGCTGTTTCTGTCTGTCGCTGAGGCTGAGGAACCAGTGGATAACAACAGAGGTCAAAAGACCTCAGGTATCCAACACATTTCCCTCTATGACTCAAAATGATGGACAGTCACATAAAACTTTGTACAACTTGCAAAACAGGCAAATTATAAAGTTATATTTAGCCATCATCAAAACAACCACCACATCCTGCATTCATGACGTATTTCCTGTCAAGATGACCTCATTATGTTACTACAAGCAGTCCAAAAGACGAGGAAAACGCGCGGTAAAGCAACGGTGTTGTCTCGTCATGATCGTTGTTTACATCATCCTGATTAAAATCAATCTAAAATAAAAACTGTAATAGCTACAGCATTATATTTTTTGCAACAGAAAGCTAAGACTCCTGTTTTTTGCACCATCACATTATCCACTTGTGATGACATCATTATGTTGTGCCACAAGCAGAGGAGCAGAGAAACAGGTTCCTAGGAATGTTTGTTGTATTTTTTGTATTTATGACACAATACTTTAATCAATTATTACAGCTTATTGACTCATATAACCTTTTAGCTTTTAGTTATACAGATTTTAGGGATATGAAACACCAAAGAATACCAGAGCAGGCGCTGAGGAAATATTTCTACTACAGATGAAACAGCTTTGCACTCTGCTCATAAAACTGAGCAAATCTCAAAAACTAAAAATTGCACGTAGTGAAGTGTTAAGAAATATTTTAATGATGTTTTTACATTTAGGAATCTTTTGGATCAATATGTTTTGTTTGTTTATTTTTTTAAATTCAGTGAAAAAAACATCAGATTTTTGTATTTTTCTGTAATTTGTGACATAATTTCAATATTTTAATCAATGAATATGGACTATTAACTTACATAACGTTTGAGCTTAGGTGGTACAGATATTCGGGATATGAAGAATTTGAAAATACTCCAAGAAATGACATCACAATAAGCAAAAATACAAACACTGGTGGACTGTTTCTATTGCAGAGTTCAAAGGGTTAAAGTGCAAACAGTGTCTGTGATGACGTCTTTTTTATACACACAGAGTTTTTGTCTCCATGTGACTCTCTATTCTGCTGCTGCTCCAACAGCGAGCACCTGGTTACCCATGACTCTTCACAGTATAATCTTTGAGATCTGCTTTTTAACAATTTGCTCCCTCCGCCAATCTACCTACTCACTTAATCTTGTCTCAACTGATTCTTTTAAAACTGTGTCTTAATTCACAGTATCTACATAACAATCATCACTCTGTCCTCGACTCATGCACGGCATGTTTTACAACCCTGTAACTGGAAATTAAGTGTGTTCTAGTCATTAGTGCATTAGGACTAATGGATATGGGTTAGAATATGTTTTCATTTCCTGGATCTGCCTCCCCAACGACAAATTAGAAAACAGCCACGCCTTGAAAAGTGGAGTGATGCCAGACTGTGAGGAAAAAGCTTCTCTGCAAATGTATTAAACGACATCTGACTGAGGAGGAATGGCCAGAGACGGCGCCTTGTAACACAACAGACACAACAACAACAAAACAGCGTGGACATATCTGGTGATATTTTGATCGTCACACACCAGTGGATGGATGAATATTACTCAAGTTATAATGCTGCCTGTGTTTCTTTATTAATGCCATATAACAAAACTCTAAATCCCAAACATTTACTTTATTTAATATGTTTTTGGTTGTTTTTCTTGCCTGTTTTATTTCACATTTTCTCTGGTTTTAAATGCAATTTTTACATATAATTTTATTAATATAAATCTGAGACTACATATAACAAACATCACGTATTTTCTGAATAATTCACAAGCAAACTATTCACCTGGACAACCTGTGACATATTTATCTTTATAGGCTCAGATCAGTTTGGGATTAGATGTTACAATCCCTGATGCACATACTTGAGACTATGAATGGGAGTAAAAATGCCGTCTGGGGGTCTGAGAAGGAGCCAAAGGGTTATGGTTAGATGGTTAGAAAAGTAGGAAGGAGCACAAGGAAGGCAGAGATGAGGAGATATGTTTGTGCGGACGAGGAGGGTAAAAGCTTCATCAGTTGGATCCCCTCCTTCACTGGTGTTTCCATGATTGGCCCACAATATCTCCAGAGGGCTCATCGGCAACACCTGGCGTCCCAGGTGCTTTTTCCTCACAATAATAAAGTTAGTTAATGTTAACCCTTTAAAAATTGACATGTCAGGAGATTGTGTTTGCATTGCTCTGTTTGAGCAGAGCTAAAACAAGAACCATAATAGCTAAACTTTCATTCTTTTAACAGCAGAAAGCTAAGGCTTCTGTCCTCCCTGTCATCATGTCAGGACCTTATGTTACCTTACCTTATGTGTGGTGCAAGCTTGGTATTTTTCTGTAATTACACAGAAGAATTTCCCCATAATGGCCTCAGGAGACTGTTGTTTGCATAATCCCGTATATATCAATGTAAAATAAAAACCATACAAGCTAGAACATTCATTCATTCTTTTTGCAGCAGAGAGCAAAAGCATCTGTATTCTGTGTCGTCACATTGTACACTCATGATGATGTCACTGCTCTGCATTACCTGTGTGCGGTGACATGAAGAATGAATGATGAAGTCATTATAACACCTTTACACTCTGCTCTTAAAAATGACTCATAACTCAAAAAACTAATAATGTACATAACTCAAATAACTTATGGAGTGGTAACAAATACTTTGCTTATGTTTTTTACATTTAGAAATCCAGGGCCGGGTCACGGGGGCGGCAGGCCAAACAAAGCACGGTTTGAAATGTAGTTTGAGCAACGTGTTGTTCTCCCCGAGTCAGCGTGGGTTTCCTCCAGGTGCTCCAGCTTCCTCCCACAGTCCAAAGACAAGCAGGTTAACTGGTGACTCTATTAATTGGTGTCCATAGGTGTGATTCGTTCTCTGCCATGCTGTATGCCAGCTACAGTGGATCTGTAGATCAGGCGCTAGATGTTTGTTTGGAAAAGGTGTGTTCAGCCGACTTTGCATGAATATGATCAATATTCAGAGTTATTACATTAACTGGTAGAACTGGTGAAACTACAGCCAGCCTTATAAACTGAAAATGATGACGCCTGTCAATGATTGACTTACAGAGTATCTACAAACCATGACTGTGATCAGAATAATAAACTTTGGACCTTTAATGCAATCCATGCTGGTTTAAAGCTGATGTTGGCTGTTTTCAGGCTTGTGAAAATAAATACTGTGACTGGAGATTCTGGCAGAGGGAGGGCGTTCCTTGCACATTGCATTGTGTCTTTTGTACTTGTATTATACATGTGTAATAACAGCTGATATGGTGGGAGTATAGAAACAGGACATCAATAGAAAGATACAGAAGGGAGTTGTTGACTGAGTTCAGTGTAAGTGGGTGGTGTGTGAGGAATGAAGCTGCTGCACAACCTGGTTGTTTCTGCTCCTGATGTCAGAGGCCAGCAAGGAGAAGAGTCCATGGTGGGGGAGCGTAGAGTCCCCGGTGATGTTGCATGCATGAGCCAGGCAGTGTTTGTGTCCAATGTCCTGGATGAGGGAAATATACGTGATGTAATTTTGGAAGTACTTCATCTGCCATTTTGTTTTCTTGTTTTGTATTCTCAGTAAACTTTGTTCAGCTTCTTCCCTGCCTCGTGTGAGTTCTGTTGATCTTCAGGAAAGGAAAAGCAATCACAAGTCAAACCGAGACGCCTTGGAACTTTGGTATGTTGAAACAGCCACTGTGCAGTCTTTTTCAAAAAGATTTACAACATCGGTAAAATACAGCAAATCTATTTCATTGTGCAACAAACACGTGGTTAGGTTTAAAACGAACATCATGGTTTGACTCTACATTCACACAAGAAGCAAACAGATGCGCGTGCACATGTCTTTGGTGAAAGCCTGATGTAATGCAGAGAATCCTGCAGAAAGAGTTGCTCTTCCAGCGTTGGCAACAACTTCCTACGCTCTAAAGCAACCTAAAAAAAAAAGGAAGACTTCAAGATGGACATTTCAAAAACAACATAAAAGAGAGTCTGACTGCCTTTTTAGATTTCTGCTTTAATAAAATGTATGTGTTAAAATATCCACAGTCTATAAATGATTGACAGAGAACAGTATTGGGTAAAGTGTGTGTGTGTGTGTGTGTGTGTGTGTGTGTAGGTGTGTGTGTGTGTGTGTGTGTATAAATAGTGGGTAAACGCAGACAGGGTTTCTGTAGCAGAGCCTGTTCAGCAAGGTTCTGAGGTTCATCTCCGTCAGTCATGGATCTTTTTGGGATTCCCAGGACATGGACACTGTTTGTCTCTCTGAGCTGGATTTGTGTGGGACGAGTGTTGGCAGAACCGTAAGTTTACCTGCACCGTCTGAAATACTGACATCAGCATGTAGCTTTAGGTGACGCTTTGTTGAAACCTGTTGATGGGAGCGACTCACAGTGCCAAATTCACTTGAATATCGGATCACGTTGTTTTACTACGTATTCTTTTGGAATGGGGGATTATTCTGTGTGAGATCCAGCGGAGTGTTTCCACCTCAGACAGTCCTCTTAAATGTGGGCGGGGTTGTTGTCACTCACTGCTCCGTCCAGCAACGGACCCGTTATATAGTCCCTGTTGAGGTTGTCGGGTTTCCCAAACTAAATAAAATACCAGCAAAACTGCTTTGCTAGTTCAGACTTATTACGACTAAGATATCTGCTGATAAAAATAATTCGTCCGTCAGTATCAGTTTATGTGGGTTTTTTTAAATTGTGGAAGGATTTTTCAGTCAAAGTTGAAACAATAAAGATATGATGGGTGATAGTGTGATTTGCTGTGCCCGCCCCATTGACTTCAAAAATCTATTGACACCAAAGTCTGGCTCTCCTAGTCCTTATTTTTAAAAAATTATCAATAATTATCGTTAACGATCAATATGAACCAGCTATATCGTGATATACTTTTCAGCCTTGTGGGTGTTTCTGCAGAGGGTTAGCACTGTGGTTGGGGAGAAGTAGGCCTACAGCTGGAACAGGTCCAGAGGTGAACAGGCTGCATGGGTGTCCACCTGGGCTCCTCGTGTTCTCCGTGGCACGAACTGGCTGATTTGTGGGGCAGTGTCAGGCTCCATTGTCCTCATCACTGTATCTGTGCATGACAATAATTAATAAAAAAATTAGATATTGTTCAGGTTATTGTTCATGTGCATGTGATGGATAGTGTAGAAAATGTGAGCACTAAAGATCTCATTCTCTGGCTGCCTACAACAATGTAAATACTCCGTTTACAAAAGAAAACCTTACAAGTAATATTACAAGAGGCAAAAGGTAACATATACAAATAAACATGTAAAGCATAAACTATAAGCCAAAATAAACACTAGGAAAATCAGTGTATTCATCTCTTCGAGATGAGTATGAGAGTTTACTCATCTATGTTCAGATAAAGAAATAGAGCAATAAACAAAACAAAAGCTAGAAATATTCACAAGTTTGCCATACCTGTCATCGCTGGTGACAAAAGACATGTCAGTCACCTCATCATCCTCAGCACTGCTCTCCTCAGATGATGATGAACTTGTAGGTTCAGTAGCAGGCTCACCTTCTGCCACTTCCTCCCCAAATATCAGCTCGAGGGCTTGATGGACATTCAGCGAACACCTCCTTTTCTCCTTGAAACACTTCACAACATCTCCTTTTCCTTCTCTCTTCTTCTCTTTCAAACACTTTCTTCTTCCTACTAAAACACTCTCGCCACTAGCTCCCGCTGCTAACTCCCGCAGTTGACTTCAGGTGTGGTGATTTGGCCCTGCCCGCGATCAATGTCAGACCTCTCTGGTATATTCACCATGTAAATTAGAATCAGCAGATTCGACCACTTTTTCCGTTTTGTAAAATGACAAAAAATGATGAATATATATCGACAGAAGTGCAAAACTTGCCCTGCCCATCCCAATTTTTTTTTCAAATTAAAACTATCATATCTCCGGTTTGACATGGTCTATCAATGTCAAACAAAAACTGGGAGATAGTTTTAAATCGGCACTTTGGAGTGAAGTTGACCCATTAAGGGTTAATGTGAGTATGTTCTTCTGGCTGCAGGCATTATATGGTGGCCATTCCTGCAGTTCTCGAAGATGGAACTGAGACTAAGTTCTGTGCGAGTCTCCTGCAGCCCAACGAGACGCTGGTCATGACCGTCACTCTGATGTCCAAAGAGACGAACATAACGCTCTTCGAGAAGACATCTGACACAGAGTTTCATACCTGTGTTCAGTTTCAGGTCAGCTCTCCAGATTGGCATTATTCTTCAGTATCAATCTGAACATCTAAAATGTTAATACAGAATAAAGTTTGGTTTTTGAAATATCCTTCTTTCACAGGTTCCTGTAGTGCAGAGACAAGCGGTACAGAAGTGTGTGGTGGAGGTACGAGGCGACACTTTTTACTCAAAAGAAGTCAAGAAAGTCATGATCAAAGTCTATCAACCAATGACATTCGTCCAAACAGACAAACCGCTCTACCTCCCTGGACAAACAGGTAACAGTCAGAAATATTTCTGGTTAAGAGTTGTCCCAAAGTTGATAGAATGTAGGACAATGATGAACACAGAGTAAATGAGTCCATACATAACTTGTCTGTACCACTGAGTTCCAGACCCATGATTTACTTTTATTTGGAATCAAGTATGTAATTTCAATAATGAAACAAGACTTAAAGGGATAGTTAAAATCTTCTGAAGTGGGGTTGTTATTCTGCTAAAACATGGTTGTACATTATATACAGTCAGACTGTCATTGTGACTTGCTCAGCCTTTCATGTCTTTAAATATTAAATATTACATTTTTCAGAAAACATGCTACGTACCTGTCAGACCAACATCTTTACTTATTTGTTGCCATGCAATATTGGTCATGTTTTTGTCCCGATAATGTTCCAAGCTTATATTCCAAACTATGGGAAGGTGAACAACGAAAAAAATTAGCCTCTCCCCATGGCTACAGGTAGCTTCTATCAGGTTTCTATCCATCTGTAAGGAAAGACACTTCCTTGCGTTGCACACTGGAGGCATCATCTGTGTATTTACAGATTTAGGGACACCAGTCACATGAGTGGAAACAAGGTGTTTAGGGTTAGTTCAGATTTACCCACAGTATACATTCCCATTTCCCATGGGAATATAGGTTGAAAAATGAAGAAATGACCTGCTAACATGGAGGGGGCGGGGTCTTTATATACAATTTATAGTTTCACTTATCTGTTGGCATATTAAATGAGAAATCTTCATGTAATCTTTCTGCATTTCTTTTAGTGCATTTCAGAGTCGTTACACTCGACACTAAGTTGAGACCTGTTAATCAGCTGGTGAGTACTTGACCCTCCATTTACTCTAAGACCTCATAAAAAACACACTATTAGTGAGTGACACAGTCAGTCACAGTGTACACACTAGCTGGGGATGTGGAATTGAACAGAAGTTACATAATAAAGTTTTGCTCTTTACCCTGGGCTATGTGTTTAATCAGTCTTTATAAAAAACTTTGTGCTAGAGCTCCTGTTGAGGCTTTAAAGTCAATAGTACAACCCTTCCCTTTAGGTAAACTTGCCTGTGCTGAGTTGAAGGACATCAAATATTTTTGTAGATCCAGTGCTTTCCTGTTGATTTATTTCTGTTGCTGACCATACCTGCCTCTGACCTGCCTGCTTTGATTGAATTCCTGGTCAAGGCACCATCCCTCTGTCCCCTAAATATTAAATTTAAATGTAACTTAATTTCCTGCATGCTTAAATCATTACCTATGATGTAGAGATGTACCGATACCACTTTTTCCTTCTCGACACAGATTCTGATCCCTGAACCTTAGGTATCTGCTGATACCGAGTACTGATCCAATACCAGCTCGTAAAATAAAAATGGATGGGATATGAATTGTTGTTTGTCTCAACTCCTAGAACTCTATGTAAAATATTAACAAATAAATACATAATGGTAGAATAATGCCATAAAACTTTTATTATTATTATTATTATTATTGTTATTATCATCATCCAGTGTTGACACAGATCAAGACACAGGTTAAAGTGCAGCCACACAATTTGGTAAAAAAAAAGGCTACAGTAGAATGTTGGGCTGCACGATATTGGAAAAAACTGACATTGCAATTTTTTCTTTTTCAATATATATTGAAAAATACAAAAAAATTCACCAGATGACCTGGAAGTAAAAAAAATAAAAATAAAAATAGTAGCGGGGCTTTTTCTCACCACACCTGCAGAGGCTACCAGCTTCATTTGAAACAGACTACATTATAAACAGGCCGTTATTTATCATTCCCTCTGTATCTATATTTTTACTTTTTATCTGCTCCCGTTGCCTTGATAAAGTTAATACATGGTGCCGTCATTTCAAGCTCAACACTTCCTGATGTACGGTACTTCAACACTTGCTTACATATGGTACTTCAAATGTAGCTCCTGCATCTGCTGATGCTTTTTAGGTGACTGTCACATGAACAGACACAGTGACTCAACTAATAGTAAAAGTAATAAAAAAGGACATAGGACAAGAATAACCCGATGACAGAGAGAGAAGTGAGCGGAGCGGAGCAACAAGCAATGACGATGTTCAAACGATAGTATGCATATGCGTGAAGACGTGAGGCATTATGTAGTATCAGACTGGTCATAGGCTGTACTCGCTGATGCCCAATCGATGACGCATTTTAGACAGTATTGGAGGCATTTCCGATACTGGTATCAGTATCGGCACAACTCTACTATGATGCTTACATTTTGTCTGGTGGTTGGGTTGGTGAAATTCTCTGAAATTCTCTCTCCACAAGAAGCCATGTGTTTTACCCTGTGTTTTCAATGATAAATATCAGCAACTGTGCATTGAATGGCCTCCAGTCTGATGAGCCTGTGCCTGTCAAAAGGAGGTATGACTGCTGACAGTGTAAAATCAGGAACACAGCAGTCTTGAGTTCATCATGTAACTAGACTGTACTACTGCAACACACTGGATTGTTAGTCAAAAGAGAGTTTGCAACTTTTTATTGAGTGTATTGTGAGTGAAATGCTGTATTAACTCATTAGTGTTATTCTGTGACACTGTGGGGAACTATTAGCACAACACACTTATTAACAAATCACATTTGTTTTCCTCTTTCAGTATAACATCATTGAAGTTGAGGTAAGATTCACACCCTCACTTGAGCTCAAATTAAAGGTCAGGTCAACTATTTTCAAAACAAAACAATAAACATATGAACAGTGAAACAGGTTTTTCTTTCTTTTCGTTCCCTCTTTGTTTCCCTGTTGAGCAGAATTAATAAAAGAGAGGGGTAGTAATAACATGAGGATTTTGTGAAGGGAGCAGGAGGAATATTAAGACTAGTGGTTCCCAACTGGTCCAGCCACGGGGTCCAGATTTCTCTTGAGTCATTAGTTCAAGGTCCACATAGTTTAAGTGTCCTTTTACACCTGCCCCGTTTGGTTCAGTTCAATCAAACTCCAGTTTGCTCACTCCCTAAATACGGTTTGTTTGGGCAAGTGTGAACACAGCAATCACACCAAAACAACCAGACTGAGACCTTCTTGAAGAGGTGGTCTCACTCCGGTTACAAACAAACTCTGGTGCGGTTGGTTTGTAGTGAGAAGGTGTTGCGACCTGGATGTGAAGCAACTGCAGTCACATGACACATTGTTTGGGTTAAACATGAGCATGTTACAGTCCTGGAGGATTATTAATGTGCACCTCCTCCTGTACTGCCTTAATATGCACATTCAGCACATCCAATGCATCAAAACATTGTTTTCTAGTTGGAGCCGTGCCTCGTTTTCAAACTGTATGGTTTGACTAAAATGAACAATGACAGCCCAACCAATCCTTTAAGAGATGTTCCAAATGTTTAAAATAAACTTTTTATGTTCTTAACATTTTAAATGGTTAGCGATAGTGAGTGGTCATCAAAAAATTTTAACCAAAGTGTGGAAAAGTTTTTAGTGATCGTCATCAAATTCAGGATATGCAAGTTGATTTTTACATTTTCTGAAAATATGGGGCATTTTGATCCAACCTGACTGCAAAGGAATTTATAATGTTTTCAGTCATTTTTTGTTGTACAAATACTGAATGGGAGGATCATGAAAGTCACCATAGGGTGATGTGTTCTTCCAATTCATTTTGTTTAACAGGATGTGAGTGGCAACCGGATTGGACAGTGGCTGAATCAATCATCCAATGGTAAAATACTGCAGCTTTCTTACTCTTTGAACTCGGAGGCCCGCGAAGGCACCTACAAAGTTAATGTGGGGATCTATGGACTGAAACGACATCATAGCTTCAAGGTGGAGAAATATGGTAAGTTATAATTGTTTTGCCAATGTTAATAGTTTTTAATGACCAAAGGATGCTAACAACCACATTTTCTCCACAGTTTTGCCTAAATTTGGTGTACAAATAAACGCTTTAGATGAAATAAGTGTTGCCCAGGAAGAAATCAAAGTTGACGTATGTGCAAAGTGAGTAGTCATGGCAAAATATGCTTTTAAATAAATAAATTAGACTTTTTTTCAACACAACTTAAATTGTTTTATTTTTCCTCCCAGATATACATATGGACAGCCTGTGCCTGGCACTGCTGAACTTAAGATTTGCCGGCCTCTGATAAATTCTATAATAACGCTTCGTGGCCAAAAAAATGAAGAATGCCAGGAGGAAACATTGCAGGTACAGTTGCTATAGCTACTAAGTGTCATCTCTACAGTGTCATCAAAAACATCAGCCTTACATGTGGTTATATATGCGCATAAATTCATCAATATACTCTCATACAGTGGTTTGTATGATATCCTGGGAATATACAGCCCACGAATGACTTGGGCTTTTCATTCTAAAAGTTCTGTAATTTACGCAAAGTTATGAAGGTTAGGTTAGGTTTAGGCAAGTAAAGTTACTGCGTTAGGGAAAACAACATGGTGAAGATGCACTTTACAATGACTCAAAGGTAACAAAGTTCAAAGACTGGTCACAAAGCATAAGTCCCAGGGCAAACTCCTGTGTTTTGTGATGCAGCAACCACCCCAACCTGCCTCCTAACAAGACTAGCCATTCTCTGACCACCCGCTACACCCTCTCTCACAACTTCCACTCTGTTTCCGTGTTCAAACGAAGTGCAATCCCACACCAACTAATGGGGATTGAAGAGTAGCCTGCTCTGACGCTGACTTACTGACCATGTGCAACACCATATTAGGTTTGTTGTGGAAGATGCTCTCTGCAAATAAAGTATCATGCGACTGCCAGTAGCGGCTGTACACATGCCGTGTCTTTAATCACCTTGAAAATGCAAAGTTTAGTGCTTGGTGCCAACCTGCATGTGCCAACTGTCAAGGGCACAGAGGCAGGTTGTGTCTGAGGTTGCTAAGCGACCATAACCAGCACCGTATCATAGCCGACCTGCCAGAAATCATGAGTGCAGAGCTGATCTTCTTCTGGGCAGCTCTGCACTAAAATGATCAACTTCTTCTCCGTATTTATCACAGACTGATATTTACAGAAGATGGGAAAGATATCTGCTGACTGTGATTGGTTGTTCATTTTCACGTGACATATGATGCACACTGCTGCGTTCCAAAAGCTGAACTCTGTTTATCTCAAGGTGCAGCAGTTGCATTCTGAAAAACGGGCGCTTGGGAATGCAATTTATAATATATTATTTAATATATATATTTTTATAATAAATTAATAATTTATTAGCTTGTTTATTTACTTAAACTTTTGTTTTTAATGACAAAAGATAACATACAAAAATTGAGGTTAACAGAAGCACATAGCCTTCAGATAAAACACAAGTGATACAAGAACATATAGAGCACATAAAACGGGAATAAGCTTGATTTTTCTCCATTGTAACAGAAGATTTCGACAGTTGTTTATCCGCCACAGTGAGGGAAGTTTGTCCCAAAGCTTGCTGCTGTATTTATACCCTACACCTTAATGAAGGGAGCTTCATTCGGCTGTGAAGGTGACTACAAACCAAGTGGGAGTGAGGGGGGTCCTTGTTTACTCCAGTCAGCACTTTGGTCATGTGATCACAGCCTTCTAAAACACTCATCATTGTGTGGGCTATGTATAAATTTTTGTGCAATACTTGCAGGAAAATGTGCCAACAGTGCATAACAACAGTTTGAATTCATCAGGCAAGTCAGAAATAAAACAACATGTCTACAGCCACACTGTGAAGATGTAATGCTCATGAGCACAGTTTCTGGTTAAGTGAAAAAAAAAAAACCAAAAAACTTTGAAGAATTCCCATGTTGCTCTTTAAAGTTTTTGTATTTTATTTGCTGGCATAAATTATCTCCTTATGTCAGCATGATGATAAAATTGTCTCGTTAGCTAGAGAAAATAGTGTATTGAGATAACAAAACAGTAATATCAGTATTGTCTTTAGATAACAAACAATGTTATGTGTCACGCACAAAATAGCAATAACAACTTGACATTAGCTCGCTAGCTAGCTACAAAGACCT
Source organism: Epinephelus cyanopodus (assembly GCA_026686955.1). NCBI lineage: Eukaryota > Metazoa > Chordata > Actinopteri > Perciformes > Serranidae > Epinephelus > Epinephelus cyanopodus. Next base: position 39,424,713 of record CM048918.1, read on the forward strand.
TAGCATAGACCTTAGCACCTTAGTTTCTTTTGTTTGTTTAGAGAAAATTATATTAACCATAATACCTTTAAACAAAATTAAACTAAAATGATATGATTATTAATCTATTTTTTAAAGGTCCAGTGTTGGATTTGGGGTGATATTTTGGCAGAAATTGATTTAAATATCCCTAACTATGTTTTCATTAGTATGCAATCACCTGAAGCTAAGGTGATCATGTTTTAGTTATCTTAGAATGAGACATTTATGACATGGATCTATAAAGAGACCTGGATACAGTGTTGGAGGTGGGCCCCCATTCATTCCTATAAACGTTGCTCAGTGATGGATGAAGCCAAAAAGATATAATATGTTTCTGTGGCATGAAATTACCCTTATTCTCCACTGTATTTTCTTTCACTTCATTGTAGTCTCCAACCTCACCACTAGGGTTGGGGCTAAGTGGTAGGGGCACGGGGTGTATTGGGATTGAGTAAAGACTTTGTCTGCGACTTGCAAATACATTGCAATGAACCTATTAGCATTGCTGACTTCACTGATACTGAAAAATAAATCAGATGCAGCGTAGTATGTAACTAAAAACATTATTATTGTTATTATTATTGCCTTCATTTAACCAGGTCGGTCCCGTTGAGACACAGTGATCTCTTTTTCAAGGGAAGCCTGGCCAAGACAGCAGCATAGAAAAGTTGCAACATTTATAAGACACACAGAAATCACACAGCAACAGAGAAAAAATACATTACAGAATAGAAGCAACGGGACTAAAACTCTGTATTCACATTAAAACAAGAACAAGTGCGGTATGAAGCTGCTCCAATTTCTCTCACATGAGTTTTCAAAGATCCAAGGTTGATGAGCTCCTTTAACTTTAGAGTTTTCTGCAGTGCATTCCAAGCAGCAGGTGCAGCATACTTAAAGCAGTGCTTACCAAATTCAGAATTAACTTTGGGCACATTTAATACATAAAACTCATTAGAACGCAAGCGGTAATTGCTTTGGCATTTAGAGAAATAATTACATAAATATTGGGGGAGCAGACCCAAGATGGCTTTTTAAATAAAAATATGCCAATGTATAAAGCGGCGTGCTGCCAGAGATGGCCACTCAACTCGAGCATATAAAGTGTAATGGTGAGTGAGGGCTTTACATCCAGTGACAAACCTTAAGGCACCATGATACACGGTGTCCAAAGAAGGCAGACAATTTGCAGGGGCATACATATATAAGAGGTCGCCATAATCAAGTACAGGGAGGAAGGTGGCAGCAACCAGCTTTTTCCTGGTAGAAAAAGAAAAACAAGATCTGTGGCGGAAGAAAAATCCCAATTTCAGTCTTAATTTTTTTACCAGGTTTTCTACTTGTGGTTTAAAAGAAAGCCGATCATCAATTAAAATGCCGAGATACTTATAACAGGACAGAAGTTCGATCTCACACCCTTGTAATGACAGAATGCTGGGAGGAGACACAGGTACTTCCCTGCCATTGGAAAATATCATCAGTTTAGTTTTGGCAGCATTTAAGACAAGTCTTAATTCAATGAGTGACTTTCCACAAGGTTAAATGCAATCTGTAAGTTGCCAAGGGCCTCGGCAAGAGTGGAGCCACAACAGTATATAACCGTGTCATCAGCATAAAAATGAAATTTGGCATTTGGGATGTTTCTGCCCAATGTATTTACATAAATAACAAACAAAATCGGGCCCAGAACTGAGCCCTGAGGCACACCGGTAGAAACATTTAGCAGAGTAGATGAGCTGCCTTCAAAATAAACACATTGTTTTCTATTTGACAAATAATTATCAAACCAACCAACGGCCTGCTCAGATAAACCTATGTCAAACAGTCGTCGTATCAGAATAGAATGATCGACTGTGTCGAAGGCCTTAGAAAGGTCAACAAAGAGAGCTGTACAAAATTTCTTATGATCCAGCCAATCTATTATATCATTGGTGAGTTTGAGGGTGGCTGTAGTTGTACTATGTTGTTTCCTGAAGCCAGATTGATATGGGGAAAGAATGTTGTAAGTATGAAGGAAATCCTTCAACTGGTCGTTTACTAGACCTTCGAGGACCTTCGACAGGATGGACAACTTGGAGATAGGTCAGTAATTATTTAAACAAGTAGGGTCCCCTCCTTTCAAAAGGGGAAGGACATAAGCAACTTTCCAAATTTCAGGAATACAATTCCTGCATCAGAACAATCACTGCAGGATAAGGTGACAAGTGCATTTTTCTAACATGAGGCTGCACAGCACAACTGACTCATTGATTTTTCAGTGTCTCGTTTGGACTGTTGGATTGGAAAATGGAAAACTAGAAAACTTTTACAACATTAAAAAAAGAGCACATTTGACTTGTTTCACAATCACAAAAATATTAGCAGGAACTTGTTTAGTGACACAAACGCCATTCTCATTTTCTTTTTGTCATTTATGTTGTACTTTCCAGACAGACAAGAACGGCTGTGCTACTTTTACTATCAAGGTGCCGACTGTCCCGCAACCAGTCTTCCCCCTGATGTTTTCCCCCTTTCTTTTGCTGCCAGGAGATAATCTGGCTCTCAGTGCCAAGGTGACAGAAGATGGGACAGGTATGTTTTTTTTCAGTTGTTTTTGGAAACAGTGTATTTTGTTTTAAGAAGGTTGCACACTGTTTTAACAGGGATCCATTTTTTAACAGGAATTTCACACCCACAAGGAAAAACAGTGACGATTTCTTATGTAATTGGAAAGCTTTCTTTTATTGACACACCCAAGGTTTATAACCAGCGATCAGTTGTGGAAGGAAAAGTAAGTGCAAAGCAGGTGTGATTGTGTACACAGTAAAACTGAAATAATGACTTTAAGTGATACGACTTTGTGCTTCGAACAGGTGAAAGTGGTTCACTACAATGATACACCTGTTCCTGACACAGCGGTCTACCTGTTCAGTGGTGGCCCGTGGTCATCGCGTCTGTTACAGAGCCTCACAACAGACAGTGATGGTGTTGCCACTTTCTCATTTAACACATCGACTCTGAGCGGGGACATCACACTTAGAGTAAGTGACATTATATTGAATTTATGTCCATGAACCAGTGTTTTCTGTCACAGCAGTACAGTTTCATGAGCTACATTTGGTTCTGGGATACACACTGGACACTTGTAGGAATCAAAGGACCTTCAGTGTTTCCCCTAGTCTTTTGATGGTCATTTACACACTGTCCAGTTTTTGGATTGGATTTATGACCCCTGGACCATTTTCCACTGCATAGGAGTGATGCCAAGTTGTTGGAAGTAACTAAGTAACTTCTATTTTAAGTACATTTTAAACGAACTACTTTTTACTTTTACTTGAGTAGATTTTTAGATGGGTAGCTTTACTAGTACTTAAGTAGAATTTCATCAAAATAAAGGTACTTTTACTTGAGTAGAATTTTTCAGTACTTTTTCCACCTCTGCCAGTGGGCAAACTGACTCTGCCCGACAGCGTATGGTACAATGAAAGGTGGCTTTTGGCGTCAGTGTCTGATGCTGAAAGCACTGCCAAAGCTGTGATATTTGACAACTTTTGAATGCGACCGGGCTGGAATGGCATACTGCATGTACATCTATACTGGGATCAAATGTTGCATCGTCAGTATTGTGATTACACGGTCCAGCTTTGCTTTTCTCACTTGGGTCTTGGATGTGCACCCTTTGTGTTTTCCAGCACCTCTTGATTCACTAATAAAAACTACATGAGACTAAATAACCACTGTTAGTTGATGTTTCTTCTCAACACCCAGGCTCGTCTTACAAAAATCCCAGACAGCATAGACAGACGCCCATACACAGACAGACGGCCACACTATCAGGAGGCAGTTCACACCTTGTCCCTGATCCGGCCACCTTCTCCACGTTCTACAACTGCCACTTCTCTGGAGGTGAAGAAGAAGAACAAACCACTTCGCTGTGACAGAGAAGAGACCATCTCTATCCAATACACTATAGCCGGACAGAGCCAGAGCTCTGTGGATGTGATGTATTTGGTGAGTCCTGGTGAAGTCGCCTGTTGCTAAGGTATCTTTACCCATAGTGTGACCCCTAATCAGATGGATTATCCCCAAGTCAAGTGGGCTGCAGCCTGCAGGACTGTCTTTAATTTTTGTTTTTTTTTGTTGTTGTGTTTTTTTCCCCAACATGGCTGGTGATCACCTTGCAGTCAACAATGAGGGCCAGCCCACTGGCATTTGGTAGAATTGCCCAATGGCCAGTCTTCAGTCTGTAATAAGGGTAATAAGGTTTTACACAGCAGAGTAACTTATTGATATGTTTTTCAGGTTTTATCCAGAGGAGCCATTGTCATGCAAGGATTTAAAAAGATTGAGCACAGTGAACAAGGTAGGTCTCTTCATACGTTTCTATCTCTTTGACATGTTGGGGTCTTTTCGACACAGTACTGGTATAAAGGGTTTGGTGTATGTCAGCGGTGTTGCACCTGACTCCCCTTTCGGCGTGATACACAAACATGTTTCCTTGCTCCTCGATGATCTGGGAAATGTGGGGTGCAGGGTGTCTATTGACCCCTGCAAGGTTAGGCCGAAGCTCCGGCCAGTTCAGTTGCTCACCTGGGTTGGCTAGGGCCCCCTACTTGAAGTCACAGGCTACAGTGAGTAACCTTAAGCTGGTCAGGTTCAGTAAAGCTTGGTTGATGTTTTGTCGTGTCAGGGCGTTCATTCACTGGGCTCCACCTGCTGAAGAGGGTGTAGATTGACTTATGGCGGCACCTCTCATATACAGTGGTCTCCACATGTGTTCATGTAGGCGTGCCTGATTGGCCAGCTGTCAGTGTATGACCCTGTGCTCATGATCAGAGGAGTGTTACCCACAGAGTCCAGTAGAGGATTTCACCTGTGCTGATAGAACTAGGGTTGCAATATCGTAACCTTCATTTTAACAGTTGATCTGTTGTTTCAGTGTCGGAGGGTGAAGTGTCCTTTGGGTTGAAAGTGTCTCCAGACATGGCACCAATTGTCCAAGTTGTGGCTTACGCCATCCTCTCCAGTGAGACTGTGATCGCCACCAGTGCTGACTTCTCCACTGAGAAATGCTTCAGTCACAAGGTCAGTGTGAGAAAAAGGCATGTGATGTGCCAGGTTGATATTTAGCTCTCTCTTTGGTAAAGGCTTTATATGATGATGTTTTGTTTAGATATTAGATTTATCATACAATAGATACAAGACATACAAACATAAGTTAATAAATGTGGAGTATCTTAAATTAAATTATAAGGAAGGGTTCAAGCTCAGCAGACTATCCTAAATATTGCATTGATAAGAACACAATTATTGATAACATGGATGACACTGGCTTTAATAACTTTTTTGTCAACATTGGACCCAAACTAGCCAACAAAATACCCACACAGCCAGGTGGAGGGGTGACACAAAAAGGCAGGGGGATCTGCAACCCCAACTCTATTTTCATGAGGGAAGTGGAGGAGCAGGAGGTATTGGATATTGTTAGAAAATGCAAAAATAAAACATCGACCGACTGCAATAATTTAAGTATAACACTTATCAAGAAAATAATGGATGACTTACATTTGCAATTTATCACTGTTAAATGCTACTTTTCCTGATGAAATGAAAACAGCAAAAGTGATACTGACTTTCAAAGCCGGTGACAAGCAACAATTCACAAATTACAGACCGATATCTCTGCTCCCCCAGTTCTCTAAAATCCTTGAAAAGCTGTTTGTGGACAGATTCGATGATTTTATTGAGACACACAACTTGCTGTCTGAATACCAGTATGGTTTCAGAGCCAGGATCACAATCAATGGCCTTAATAGACCTGACAGAAGAAATTACCAACTACATTGACAGACAGAATTACACAATAGGATAATTCATGATCTAAAAAAGGCATTTGACACCATCGACCATCAAATACTATTTGATACTATTGGATTAGAGGAGTTGCTGCTGACTGGCTCAGGAGCTATATTAAAGCAAACTCGAGGCTTCAAAACGGCAGTGCAAAAACTAATGTGTGACGTCACAGTAGATACTGTCAATTTTTGTAACATATGACCACTCCTTTCAAAATAAGGTCATTCTGTGTTAAGGGGAAGCAACAATAAAAGCTACAAATACAAATTACAATTATAAACATAAACTTTACACATATTACTTTTCAATGCATGTTCATGTATTGTTGTCATTTACCCAGAGTCTGTTTTCACCTGGACTTTTTCGTACATGGTTACTTTTATTAACGGGCTATTGTAATGAAATGGGATGTAGCTGAAGTGAGATGACTTACAGCAGTGTGTGTGTTTGTGTGTCTGTGTGTGTTAGGCATCCCTGGAGTTTTCTCCGTCCTCAGCTGTCCCAGGAGAGGAGACCACCCTGCAGGTGACGGCCCAGCCAGACTCTCTGTGTGGTGTGAGCGCTGTTGACCAGAGTGTCCTCATCAAGGAGCCTGGGAAGACTCTGGACGCAGACAAGGTGACTGCTGGAATCCTCACAAAATAGACAAATAATGATAGTAACCTAGGTGGTTTGGGCATCTGATCAGGATCCTCCTGGGCGCCTCCTGTTAGAGGTGTTCGGCTCCAAGCACATCGATCAATCAATCAGTCAATCAATTTTATTTATAAAGCTCAATATTACAAATCACAATTTGCCTCACAGGGCTTTAGAGCATACGTCACCCCTCTGTCCTTAACCATAAGCCTAACTATAAGCTTTATCAAAGAGGAAAGTCTTAAGTCTAGTCTTAAATGTGGAGACGGTGTCTGCCTCCCGGACCGCAACAGGAAGATGATTCCACAGGAGAGGAGCCTGATAGCTGAAGGCTCTGGCTCCTGATCTACTTTTGGAGACTTTAGGGACCACGAGTTAACAGTAGGATTTTAAAATCACTGGTAGGAGGCCCGGGGCAGACCCAGAACACACTGGAGGGATTATATATCTCATCTGACTCTGGGAACACCTCGGGGTCCCCCAGGAGGAGCTGGGAAGCGTTGCTGGGGAGGGACGTCTGGAGTGCTTAGCTTGACCTGGCCCTGGCCCTGCGGTTGAAAATGAATCGATGGATGGATGGATGGATAATGTGAAGGCATTAAGATACAGGAAATTAGATAAAACACAGACGTGATGCTGCTGTGCAGGACGCTCGATTTGTGAATGGTGATCATGATGGCTGTGACAACAAGTGAAGTCGAGGAATGAGGGGCAGGAACTCAGAAACTCAAATGCCACACGAGAATTGATGCCATGGGCCAAACTTAAAAACTAAAATATAAAATTAGAAAAAGAAATGGGAAAAAAACTGTCTCGCAAGAAGCACTTATCTAGTCAGAAGCTTTTTTTTTGTATATTGGGACATTTCATGTCTTAATTAGAATAGAGAGATGACAGGAAATGCATGGAGATAGATGGGAACCACATATAAAGCCTCTCAGCTGGACTCAAACATGTCAGTTGTGATTTATGCTGTTAGTGCCGACTTTGGTGACACACTGGCAGATGCACAGAATCTATCTTCGTGTTGCTGTTTAATTATTAATGAATGCATCTCATCAGTAGAAAAAGCAGAAAGAGATTTTCAGCTTTGGCACTGACAACATAGTGTGGGAGAAATTATGTCTTCATCAAAACACGAAGACAAAGGACTAGAAGCGCTGCTGGGTCTTAGTAGTAGTCAGATATACTGGTGCTCTTTGGATACTTCGGGTGTAGCCTACTGTGTTTACTCATCTTGTGAAGGGCTCATTTCATGAGTAAAGTATACTTTCAATCCAAAAATATAAAATGCAATGCTCCCTCAATCAATCTAAGGCACTCTACAGGGTTTATGCAAAAATTTAGATCCTTTATTTTACTACTGTACTTTATTTTTTCTATTGACATCATAGATTAAAAAGACTCATGAGTTGTGACTCTCAGGTCTTCATCAGAGTCATTATATCTTCATCATTTAGGATTCATCTGAATGGCCTGTGTGAGGGAAACTCTGATGTGCATGATTTCCTGACAATATAATGAAGGTATAACTTTTTAACAGCCCTGTAAAAAAAAAAATAAATGTTAGCCTCTTTAATTTCAGATATTTGACCTGTTGCCTGTCAAGAAAGCACCCAGTGTTCCACGTGAGGTTGAAGATCATGTGCAATGCAGCAGACGACGAGGGTACATGCACTTTTCCCGAAGACGAGTATGGAGACCTGACAAGAAAGATGATGCTTCTGAAATTTTCCAGTACTTGTTATGCAGCAGTTTGTAAAGTGCTTTTGCTGTATACATTATACAAACGACTAAATTAAAACAGGCATCACTGATGCAGTGATAAACCCAGTTTTACAGTGATTAATTATAATCTTGCTGGTTCATGTAGAGTTTGGGACTGCAGATGGCAACAGACGTGGTATTTTCATCGTGTTACGGCCCAGTGCTCATGCGATTCTCTGGTGAGACATGTTGGTCCTGGTGAACCATCGCAATTCTTCATCAGGATAATATGAGCAAAGTCATGAGTGTGTTGTGTGTCTGGTTTTGTCCGGTTTAGATCACCCCTGAGGAAAACTTTTAGCAGAAGATTACAGATTCCGACTGTAGCCGCTTTACCTCTTGCTCCTGCTCCTCCTGCTCCTCCTGCTCCTCCTGCTCCTCCAATAGAGACAGTTCGCACTTTCTTCCCTGAGACGTGGATATGGGACCTGGTGGAAGTTGGGTGAGCTTTGATCACAAGCCCTTTGACATTATGTTATAGGTGGGCTCACACACTCAACCACAATGGTTTATTTAGTACTAGAATGGGGTACTTTGAACCATGACTGACTCCTTTTAACTGCTGTAGAAATGGTGAGGCATCAGACAAGGAAGCTAAATAATGCTCTGCTGTGGACGGGTCAGCAAGACAGTGTATTTTAGCCACTTAAAAAAAATGATAAGAATCGATAGGAATGTCTGTTTTTTTTTAGTTTTTTTTAATTATGGCAAAATTTCAATACTTTATCAATTATTAGGATTCATTGACTTATGTAACTTGAAGCTTTTAGTTGTACAGATTTTAGGGATATGAAATACCAAAAACTTACACAATAATATCACAATAAGCAAAAATAAAAATGCACTGGTGGAGTTTTATTGATTTAAAATAGGTTTTGTCCACAGCAGTACATTACTTTGCGTCCATGTCTGACTCCAGCCTGCTTCTCCAATCCTGACTAACATCAGCTCTGTGTAATACACTGTTTATGAATAAGCACTCCATACAACCTCACTTTGAAGAATCTCAACTATCGTTTTGTCAAACATGTTAAAAGCGAGGCTGTTGAGCATAAGAAATACTGTCTTCATTTGTAACATGTAATCTTGTGACACTGCACTTTCACAATTTGACTGACTGAAATTTTCTCTTTCAGTCTCCCTCTCACATCATCTCTGACTAATCTGAGTCCTGTGAAAGTTTCTCTGGCTCACAGTGTGTGTGTCTCTGTATCTGCTGATCCAGAGAGACTGGAACGAAGGATGTGTCCCTCACTGTCCCGGACACCATCACCACCTGGGAGACGGAGGCTTTCTGTCTGTCCCCTCAGGGTTTTGGCTTGGCTCCTCGTAAAGAGATCACCGTCTTCCAGCCTTTCTTCCTGGAGCTCAGCCTGCCTTACTCCATCATCCGAGGGGAGAACTTTGAACTGAAGGCAACCATCTTCAACTACCTGTCCAGCTGCATCATGGTAATGAATGTTTTTATCGTGAAATACTACAGAGCTATTGTAACTGTTGGAGGAGAAATAGACTGAAGGGATACAAGTTAATAACACGGGGGCATTAGATCACTGGCTAACATGCTGAGCACCAGCATTTTAAAAGTGAAGTGTGTAAGATTGCAACCAGCTAAAACTTCTCCTGGTTAGAGGTCCTTCAGTGTTCATTGTTCAGGAGGTTTTTATCAGAAGCCGATTTATCCACAGAGGTCTCTTCCTCTCCAAAACAAACAGACCAGGGGTCTCATTTATAAAACAGTATGTAGGATCCATATTCAACAATTTCTACAATCAGGCTAATCAGGCTCTCCAAAACATTCGTAAGTATGGGCCAAAGTTTCTTCAGTCAAGTCTGCTTTTATAGATCACAACTTTTGCATTAACTGAAGTGGATCATACAGGTGTGTATTTTTATTAAGAGCCTCACTCTCGGCAGAATCCATCCGTTTATTATCTGTAACCGATTATGTGATTCATGATCTGATTGGAGTCAATCCTAGCTGACATTGGGTGGAGACGGTGTACACCCTCTACAAGTCTCCACACATCACAGGTCTGGAGTCAAAACTTGATGTAATGAAGTAGTTTCAGCACACATCACTTGTTTTTACATTTCTGTTTGTAAAATCAGATGTAACATGTCAGTGAGTGAGCTTTACAGGTGTTGGCACCCTAGCTCTTCATTGTTCTTCATGCTAAAGCTAAGTGAATCACCTCCTCGCGCCAACAAGTGGTGTTGATCCTCTCTTCTAACTCTTGGAACAAAAGTGCAAACGTTTTCTTCAACTGTTTCTCTTGAACAGGTCACTGTGGCTCCAGACGCCTCCCTAGATTACACCCTCACCCCCTCTCTGGTGACCAGTACACATCCTGTTTGTGTGGCGGTGAGCGCAAGACCCTCAGCTGGACCATGGCCCCCTCAGCCCTGGGTAAAGGTCACACCAGTATACTTGTGTCAATAAAAAATTCACAAGACCTTTTTGCACAGAGATGGTGCGACAGGGCCGCTACAGAGGTGCAGGTATCTGGCGCTAACAGCATGGAAGTAAAATCACAGCACCCCAGTGATGATAAAATAAAAGCATGCGAATAAAAACTGTCAAATTAAGAGCAATAAAAACATGCAAGATAAAGCAATAAAGCAACATATAAAAACACACAGCAAAGTTAAAACACTAGCACTAACTTTTTATTTTATACACTATATGGAATCATTGTCCAACTACCTTCACACTTATCTCAACTACAGCAAGTCATCCAGAATTTGTCTTTCTTTCTTTTTTTTTTTTTAGGGGTTGTGAATGTGACGGTGCGTGCTGAGGCTGTGGCATCCCAGAATTTATGTAACAATGAGATTGTGAGCGTGCCAGACAGAGGTCGTATTGACGTGGTCACACGGCCTCTCATAGTAAAGGTAGAAGCTTATATAACAACGTCACAACAAAAACATTTGTCTATAACCAATATTTGTTTGTTTGTGATCATGAAATGAAATAAACTTAGCTGTTCTATTTTCCCACCTCTGTCCCTCTCAGGCTGAAGGAACTGAGATGACAAACACCTACAACTGGCTGCTGTGTCCAAAAGGTCAGTGTGGTTTGCACCAAACCCAACCTTTACATCAGCCGAGCCATTTGTAAGGAGGATGTTAGGAGACTAAAGCAAACAGCTGGATCAGCTTTGCTATTCTGCTCCCACAGTTCATAGTAGTTTAGTTAGTTTAAAAACTATTCTGTCCATTAACTGGGTAGCCCACAGCGTTGTTTTACCAGATTTGTCTTTCTTTATTGTTTAGTGTTTCTATCTTTTTAGACAGTGTGCAATCAAAATATAAGATCAGTATTTTTCAACATCTAACTTATTTGTTACACCAATGCAACTAGATGAGACGGTGCATCGTCGCTATGAAACAATTCTGTACTTCTGTTCTGATTTGCAGCTTTTCAGGTTCAATTTGTGGCTGAAAATAATTGTAGCTCCTTAAAATATGAATGAGGATAGTGATAGTGAGATACTGGCTACAGTCGCATTTGTAGTTGTGATGAAGTGGTGAAAAAACAGAAAGAAAAGGAGCATCAGATGGACTGTATTTATGATAAATGCGCCACGATAATATACATAACCAGTGCCAATTAATTAATCAATGATAATGTGTGTGGGCGGGGCATACAGTCAGGTGGCTTAGCGAAAAAAAGTGGACGCGCCGGACAAAAGTGCCATATTTTCTCCAAATGCTGTCCATACCCATAGCTTTCCATTTTTGACAGGAACCACTTCCTGTGAATACTAAGCCACTTAGGATCACAATTTTGGTGTCTAATCATACATTTTCAGGGTCAAGGGATGCAACCATAGCAATAAAAATAGTGTTAGATAAAAAATGAAATAATTTTTTGTGTGTGTCAGATGGTTTCTATGGGCTTAGTGGACACAGTAATGTGTTTAGTTCTTTCATTAAAATACAAAAATTGTCTACTACTTTTACTTCTTCATTACAAGAAGAATGGCTTTAAAATCAGGTGACGTGCTGTATGTTCTAAAACCAGCCGCCAGCAATTTGACCAGCTGAGTTGCAGGTGATATCTTTCTTTAATATTTAAACAATATTGGTGTTTTGTATTTGAACAAATGTTATTGAAGGTGATCCCTCAATAATACCAAGTATTTTTCCATGACCAGCCTTAAATGTACAATATTGTTGTATATGTTGTATTTTTTATGCCTCCACGCTGATGGTAGCCATGGCTAGAGGCACTATGTTTTCAGGTTGTCCGTCCCATTCTTGTGAGGACAGTATCTCAAGACCGCCTCAAGGGAATTTCTTCAAATTTGGCACAAATGTCCACTTGGACTGAAGAATAAACTAATTAGAATTCTGTGGTCAAAGGTCAAGGTCAGTCTCACCTCACAAAATCTGTTTTTGGCCATATATCAAGAATTCAAATTATGACAAAAATTTACAAAAAATGTCTAATGGGATGAAATAATGAAGTGATGACATTTTATATTCAAAAGGTTAAAGGTCAACTTCAATGTCACATCATAATATTCTGCGTGAAACACTTTTCTGGCCATGGCTCAAAGTCACATCCCAGGAACAGAAGTGGACATTTGGTCAGATACTGAACTGGTGACACTAATCTTTTGTGTCTACCCTGAAAACACTGATGGTGGTGCTATAGAAACTGTTAGTTATGAGAAATATAGAAAACGTTTAAGCCGTACATGTTTAAATCTAAATGTCAAGTTTTAACTTTCTTGTAAGGATTTCATAATAGTTTAATGAGCAGTTAAGTTTGTATTTGTCTGTGTGTTTGATGTGTGATTTGTTTCTCCAGTGTTGTTTTGTGACCATTTATCTTTTATGTCTGTACCAGGAGAAGCGCTGACAGAGGAAGTAGACCTGCAGCTCCCTGAGAATGTGATTGTTGGATCTGCCCGAGCTTCAGTATCAGTGCTGGGTAAACCAAACTTCAGTTGCTCGTTTGACTTAGTGTGTTGGTATTTTGCCTTCTGTTTGATGGAGTGGAGATGAAGAGATAAAGGCAGAGAAAGAAACATGGGGAGAGATGGGGAGAGATGGGGTTGGGAGGATGACATGCAGCAAAGATTCTTGAGTGGTGTGTAACCCTGCAGGTGATACATCCGGATTTTTGCTTGGTTTCTCATCCAGCCTCAGATCTCTAAAAACAAGGAAACCTCTTCAGAAAATCCTCTCAAGGTCACTTTAGTTGTGTTTTTGTGCAGGTGACATTCTGGGCCGAGCCATGAAGAACCTGGACGGGCTGCTGAAGATGCCGTATGGATGTGGGGAGCAGAACATGGTGCTCCTGGCCCCCAACATCTACATCCTCCAGTACCTGACAAACACACAGCAGCTGACCCCGGCCATCAAGGAAAAGGCCAGCAACTTCATGACCAGTGGTGAGCCTCTGTTGGTTTTACAGTGCTGTGAAAATTTGACAGACGTTTAGAAGAAGACATAAAGTGGCCCTTTTTGAAGCGAGATAAAGAGAGTGGACACTGGGCAGCAGAAAAATGACCCATAAAACAGTTGAATATCACTTTTATTTTGAAGAAAGATGCCTCGACCTCTGCACATTACCTTCCCAACATTTACATATCAAGGTCACACAACAGTTATTTAGAGAGCATGATCCTCACTCTGTTGCTGCTGCAGTGTGCAGTTCAGGGCTGTGCTCAACGTGGGTGGAGTCAAATGTTGAGCGCTGTCCTGCGTTAGCAGTTCTGACTGTGTTAGCTGCTAGTTAGTGTTCAAAGGCCGGACATTGAAGCCGTCCGTTGCAACTTTCTGTATGCAGAGAGTGGCTGGTAGTGGGCAGCGTATATGCGATTAGGTCTGTCCTGCCTGTAATTTAGTGTAAAAAGTTTCATAATGATTGAAATCATGTTTCCTTTGTTATCCAGGCTACCAAAGACAGCTGAACTACAAACATTCTGATGGTGCTTACAGTGCTTTTGGAACAGGAGAGGGGAACACTTGGTGAGAGCATGTGTTTGTTTGTGCCAAACCATGGTTTCCCACTGTTCATTTACAGCATGAGAAATATGCAAAATATATTAAGTGATGTCATTTTGCTAAACACTGCACTCCTGTTAAAGTTGAACAGTAATATAATCTGTTCAGTGTTTCACCTTCTTAGACTGTGTTTGCAATGTGGACTTCAGACGGTGATATAAGGACATAATGAAACTACTGTATATAAACAGTATGTGATGAGCTCAGGTGTCCCTCATTTGAGATCACTAATGTTCTCTTGTTTTCCCTCAGGCTCACTGCTTTTGTTCTGAGATCCTTTGTCAAAGCCCAGTCCTTCATCTACATCGACCCGAGCAACACTGAACAGCCAAAGACTTGGCTCATCGGCAAACAGCAAAACAATGGCTGTTTCCAAAAGTCAGGAAAACTCTTTCACAACAGAATGAAGGTAGGGGCAAAGTGCCTGATGGGTAGATGTTGTTACCAAATTTAAATCAGCATGTCTCTGTGCTGGTGACAGCCGTAGCTGGAGGCATTATGTCCGTCCATTCATCCCATAGTCAAGATACTTCATGAATCTCTTCAAATTTGGCACAAACGTCCCCTTGGTGGTCAAAGGTCAAGGTCACTGTGACCTCTATCTCACATTTTGAAAAAATCACGTCACCTTTTTAAATCATGTTTTCACACTAATTTGATTCATTTATTAAGAATCCAACAGCTCGACTTCACTCATGTTCACGACAAGCTGTTTAAGATGAGATCACTCATAACTGGTGCTTCCTCTCTACAGGGTGGTGTGTCTGACGAAGTGACTCTCAGTGCTTATATCACTGCTGCTTTCTTGGAGATGAATATGTCTGTAACGGTGAGTAGACCTGTTGCAGCACAATCATTCTCACATTGTGTTCTCACTTCTGACTGGATCATACCTGTCAAGTCTCCCGTTTTGGCCGGGAAACTACCGTATTTTACCCCTCTTTCCCGCCGCCCTCCTGTATTAGTATTGTCCCACAAATCTCCTGTATTATAATATAATTTAAAAAAAAAAAAAAAAAACATTCCTCTGCCTCTCCAAACTGAACTCTGTCACTAGCCTCGCGACAACTGCCTCCTGCAGTAGCCTGGGTGGCAGTTGTCGCGAGGTTAGTGTCAACAGCATAGACATACACAAAACTGACAGCTTAAAGAATGACTTTATTTTAATTTAAGAATAAATTATAAAAAAGAAGTGACATAAGTGAAGCTACCTTTTGTACATTGAGCCAAATGCTGTTGCGCATTATAAATACATTATTTCATGTAAGATACAGTTACTGCACATTTCCTTATATCGATTTTTCAAGGTTAGTCCTGCGAGTTATGTGATGATGTTGGGGGAGGGGGGACAGTGGTTTGTGGAGTTCAGTTTAATGATGCTGCTCTTGATCATGGAAGTTTGGGTCTTCAGTGCCCTGTATCGTCTTCTAGATGGCAGCAGAGAGGAGAGATGGTGACAGGTGTGAGTTACATCCTCAGAATGCTGCTGGCTCTGCAGAGGCAGCGTGATCTGAACCAGCTTTATATTCTATATATAAATTATGTTTTTGTCTATTCTAGAATCCTGTCATGAGGAGGAGCTTAACTTGTCTCAGGGAGTCCATCAGTGACCTCAGCAACACCTACACTACAGCTCTGCTGGCGTACGTCTTCACCCTGGCAGGAGACATGGAGACCCGTGCTTACCTACTGAAGCACCTAGACACTGTTGCAGTACAAGAAGGTGAGTCATCCTCCTGAAGGAAATCACTCTGGCTTCATTACTGTGATTGTAGCTCACCTTGTGGCTGGTTGTCTGTTTTTAGGAGGTTTCCTCCACTGGTCTCAGAGAGCAACAGAAACATCAGCCTCTCTGTCTGTGGAGATCAGCTCCTATGTGCTGCTGGCCAAACTCAGTGCCTCTCCTCTGCTCAAGACCTGGGATACACCACCCGTATCGTCAGATGGTTGATGGGTCAGCAGAATCATTATGGAGGCTTCTCCTCCACTCAGGTACAGCTAAAACAACGTTCAGCTGAACGTACATTTATGCTACCGAGGGCCAAGCTGCTCTGTAGGTAAATGCTTTTTCTGTGCATGTCAGTCTTGAGGCTGTTTTCAGGTTGGAGATCAGTGGAGGATATGTGACAACAAGACTAAGGGCTCTGTTTTCATTTGCAGTCTCAGACAAGAGTGATGCCATGTGAAGGTTACTGTGTTTATAACTGTGCGTGTGATTTAGGACACCGTGGTGGCTCTTCAGGCTCTGGCTCTCTACGCCGCTGTGGTGTGTTCAGCCCAGAGGGTTCAAGCACAGTGACAGTACAGTCTCCCAGTGGCCGGCTGACAATTGATGTGAATCAGAACAATCGACTGCTCTACCAGGAGGAGGCGCTGCAGGATTTGACAGGGAAGCACAGCCTGGAGGTGGAGGGCACTGCATGTGCTGCAGTACAGGTCAGTCACTGTTTCTCTTCTGTGCACATGCATTTACCACCTCTGAGGCTGAGCTCTCAGGTCAGTAACTCTCATGTTTTGCTGGAAGAAGTTTTGGTTCTTAGCCTCTACTCCATGCTTTTAAATGAACTCCCCTCACTGGTATTCAACACAAAGCAGGGTGGCGACCTGTGTACAACCTGTAAATGGTATATTCTGGAATCCCAAATCAGAACACTTGAGTCTCAGCATGCAGAAAAATGTTGAAGAGGATATTTGTTAATCTTCCTGACGTGTCTGTTGTCCAGATTTCTCTTCACTATAACGTCCCAACTCCTACTGATGTCACAACCTTCAGTGTTGAGGTCAAACCAGAGGCCGACTGCACCAGCAAAAGACCCAAAATCACTCTGACACTAAAGTTCCTGTAAGTAATCACTTCAGCAGTTATAGAAGAATACTGAAATGTTAAACAAACAGTCCTGTGTATCCAATAACAGATATACTGGGACGGAGACCACGACCAACATGGTGATCCTGGATATCAAAATGCTGTCTGGATTTGTCCCAGACCAAGAGTCTCTGAAGAAAGTGAGTTATTACAGTAACTTTCACCTTTAGTAGACAGGAAATAGTTTTCATATGTTGTTGAAGAACCACCCAGCTGATTATTGACTCCTCACAGCTCAAAGGTGCCCTGCTGGTGGACCGTGTTGAGCAATCGGACGATCATGTTCTGGTGTACATACAGGAGGTGAGAGAAACACACAGTAAAGGAACAATACATGATGCTTCCAGATTTGTTACTGATCATGTGGTCTGTTTGTCCTCCAACAGTTAACAAAGGACATACCCATCAACCACAGCTTGGAGCTCATACAGGAGGTTCTAGTGCAGAACCTGAAGCCAGCCGTGGTCAAGATCTACGACTACTACCAGCCAAGTACATCAGTCCTCTTTAAACCTCCTTTACAAAGACACACAGCACACACTGACAAACTCTGCTCCTTGGTAGAGCCGCACAACAACCTGAACAGTCATCAGAATCCTAATATCTTACTATATAATGACAAAAACTCTGTCTGTGTGTGTGTGTGTTCCACGTTTTTCTCCTTACTGACTTGGTCAATCCATGTGAAATTTGGCACAGTGGTAGAGGGTCATGGGAGGATGTGAATGAAGCAATATTACATCAATTGGCCAAAGGGGGGCACTATAGCAACCCATTGAAATGTCAAACTTTGAATGGGCATATCTCATGAAACTTTGCACAGAGATGTCTCTCCTCATGAGGCATAAATTTGCCTTAACAACCCATAACTTCCTGTTATATAGATTTTCTGCCATTTTGATTTTTTTGAAAAACACTTCAAATAGATCTCTTCCTAGGAAGTTTGAGCGATCTGCATGAAACTGGGTGAACATAATCTAGGGACCAGTATCTAAAGGCCGTTTCCACCGCAGGAACTTCGGGGTAATTTTACGGGGCTGGGGCCGTTGGTGCGTGTCTCCACCGCAGAAACCACCCCAGTTCCTGAACTTTTACAGGCTAAACGAGTCCCTGCCTCAGAGTAGGTACTCAGAACAGCCCCGAAAAACTCCTGGGTGGGGCTGATTGGATATACTTAATTATACTTAATTTTTAAAACTGAGCAGCTCTCGTTCATAGCTTCCACCGCCATGTAAACAAGAGACACACCAGAAACCCAGCAGCCACCTCGGCTCCTTCCATGTTGATAATCATCTTTCTTATGTCTGCTTTTTTCTTCTTATTTCCGCTTCTCCTTCTTTGTTGTTCTTCTTCTTTGTTTGTTTCTTTGTCGCGTCGCCCCGGTCAAAATGGTCGTGCAATGATTACATCACATCCAGAGCCCGATAACTTTACAGGAACCTTTTTCCTACTCCGTCGCACAGTGGAGACACGGCGGTTGAGAGGGCCGAGCGAGAGGACGCTCCTGTAAAGTTCCTGCCCCCCAAATAGTACCAGGAACTTCTTCAGTGGAAACAGGCCTTGAGGGCCTGAGTTGAAGGACTGTCTCACAGTGACATTTTCAGGGCTTAAAACCATTTAATTGGCCTACAATGCTGCAAAGCCTTATGGGTCTTGTGGTCAATGACACAGAACTGAACTCCTTACAGGCCCCACAGACTGTTATACTTGTACTGAAATGATAAACCAATGGCTCCTGTTGTATTTTAAGGGGAAAAAAGGTCTTTCTTATCATTGCAGGTTTCCTAGAAGAGTTTTTATATGCAGTTAGCTCCTAGATAAACATTTCTGTCTGTGTTGATTAGTTCAGTACAGATTTTAATGACTGTGACAGGTGTTTTAGGTGAATTTTACAGGACCACTGTGAGGTTTTAACTTGGTGATTACAACCAACAACCACAAAGACAGTTTTGCAGTGTTTGACGGGGTTGTTTGTTTAGTCTCTGATTCTTGTTTTTCCTCCCAGGTGACCAGGCTGAGACAGAATACATCTACCCTTGTGCTCCAGGTAACAATCTGTAATAACATACTGCACAGGAACATTTGTACAATCCCATTAAAGGAACAGTTCATTCAGAAACAAAATAAATTGTATGTAGCTCTCACCTCACCTACGTTCTCTATGATCACAGAAAATACTTTCTATCAAACAGCAACAAGGAGAGCAAAGTGCCAGAAAAATAAATCTGTATCAGTGCAGACATATTTTGACAGGACCGAACAAAGGACGGCACAAAAGTTTTGAAACATTCAAAAAACATTCTGAAAATTCATGTGTGGCATTAAGAATTCATTACACACATGCATCACAAATTCCTTCACAGAGGAATCGTCCAAAAATGCTTTGTTAAGGAATAGTTCAGCAAAAGTTGTTTGGATTTTCATGAGCCCACCAATGTATACAAGACACTTGGATGACGCTGCACGGGAATTTTCAGAAAGATTTTCAGACATTTTGTAATTTCTTTGCTGTCTGTCATTTGGCCTTGATTCAAGTACACTCTCCTTCACGCACCAGAAAACTTTTTGTTGGACCACAGTGAGAGGTGGGAGGTGAGTACTATATCCAATCTATGCTGTTTCTGGGTGAACTATTCCTTTAAACAATATGCAATTTCAGATTTCAAAGGTAAAACTGATGGTGTACAGTATATTGCGTGTGTTAGGCTTCTCTAACAACCTAATTTAAAATTGTAGAAAGTGATAAGCCCACATTATACTGATTTATAAACACTGGTTAATTTGTTAAATATTGAAAAATATTATTATTTATTAAATTCATGTACAATGTTTGTACCATGTTTAAGTCAATGAAACAAAATATATTTCAATTCAGTAACCAAACGTCTGTTTAATAATCCATTGATGTTCTTTCATTTGCAGTTTGAAGAGTGACGTGAGGTCTCCACTGAGAACTGTGACCCCCCACTGACTGCACCATAACTGAACAGGACTTGGACTTTAAGATCTGATTGAAGATAAATGTGACTGCAGAGCCATACTGAATGTTCATGTTTGTGTGCACAAACCTGAGAACACAGCTCACATAAAAACCTGTTTCTTTCCTGACTCATCTCATCTCGTGTGTTGCAGTGATTTCACAGAACAGCAGCCATGACTGATCTTTATTTATTGATCACATTTTCATTTATTTATTACATTCATAGGGGAGGGTTTTCCTCCACAGTATCTCCAGTTGAGGTATAGACAGGGAATAGACATACAACATAAAACAGACAAGACCATGTCATGTAAAAGACATTTAAAAACAGTTTAAAATGAGGATTCACTGATTAGCAAAAGCATAAACCCTAAAATCCTAAAAAATGTGAAATGAAATAAATCATTAAAAGTCATAAGATTACAGAATTGTAAAAACAAATTTATAAAATCAAGTAAAATACAACATTTTAGGGGAGCCGCAGCAATGTGAAGTGTAAGAAGAGTTTCACACCTGTGCTCAGACAGTCAAAGCTTATTAAAGTGAATAGATGCACTTTGAGCTGTTTCTGGGAACCTCCAACAAAGCAGCAGCAGATGATCGCAGTGTTCTTGGAGGCAAATAGTTAAAGGGATAGTGCATCCAAAAATGAAAATTCAGCCATTATCTACTCACCCATATGCCGATGGAGGCTCAGGTGAAGTTTTAGAGTCTTCACAACACTTGTGGAGATTGTCTGTCTGGGCAATCTCACGTGTGCGCAGAGAGGCAGTTAGAGCTACAGGCTACAATGAGACTACAAACAGAGCTTGAATGATGCTTTTCCAAGCAACTTTTTATGTCGGAGCTTCAGGACACTTGGATCACTACGGACGAGTGATCAGTTATGTGTTTTTGGACGTTTGAATCTGGGGCGCCGTCAGCCTCCATTAGGTGGAGTTGAGTTACTACCTCCTCTCCCCTTGGATCTCCGCAAGTGATGTGAGGACTCTAAAACTTCACCTGAGCCTCCCTCGACATATGGGTGAGTAGATAATGGCTGAATTTTCATTTGTGTGTGTGTGTGTGTGTGTGTGTGTGTGTGTGTGTGTGTGTGTGTGTGACACTGTGCTAAGGACACTAATGTTTTATACGTACTGATCAAACAGAAGTTCAGACTTTCTCGTAAGAAGAGTGTTGCAATTAGAGTCTCTGATCTGATCAAATACACCTTTTCTGACCCAAGAGGTTCTCTCGTAGCAAATACACATTACACACTTTGTGTGTTTGAACATGCTGTTAATTATTACAATAAGAGAAAGTGGGTGCAAACTTATCTTGCACCAGAGAAGCCAACAACTAAACAAAGTGCATGGGGTTATGTCGGGAATGCCAACGTCCCCGTTGAGTGGGAGTCACTCAGGGTTCTTTACCAGCTGATTCTGTCACCACAAGACGAGACAAACAACGCCTCCCTTACCTTTGTCATCATCTTTATTCTGCACATGGCTTCAGTTTTGGTCTGATAGGCCTGTTAGATGGTTTACACATCACATCATAGTTACTAGAACCTGAGGTGCAACAAGTACAGACATTTACATATAAATATTTTAACCTCATAGTGTCGATCCAGCTCCAGCTGCTTTGATTCACTGCATGCACCTCCATTGCTTGAAAAGCATTCGGTTTATTTAAAAGCACATTATGTGAAGTGGCTGCATGCAGTGCCTCAGAATCATAATCAGAAAACCTTTATTGTCCCTTGCAAGAAGCAAAGGAAATTCGTCTTTGACGTGCTCACAAATGCACATAGAATAAAAACACAAGTTGAAAAACAGTTTAAACATAGAACATCAATGAAGAATAAATACAATGAAGACATTAAAAGATTTCATTGTGAGTTGTTGATGATGTTGATGGCGGATGAAATGAATGATTTTTTTTTTTTACTAAGTTTGTTCTTGCTCGAGGGACCCTGTATCTACGGCCTGAAGGAAGGAGTTGAAATGAGCGGATGTGTCGTGTATGATGGTGGTGGCTTTCTGTCTGACTGCCTGAGTGTGGAGGTCTGAGAGAGAGGACTGTGTGATGCCTGTTATTTTACTGGCATGTTTGATGAGTCATGATGTGCCTCAGGTGTCTAAAGTCTTCTGTCAGTACAGATAGTTTTGTTTCATTGTTGCATCACTCTCAACAGTAAGACCCGTTCTTACTGTGTTGTAACTCCTGACCAGCATTTGAGGACTTTATCAGTCCACAGTGTTTACCTATTGGAAAAATTGTCTACTTTGGCCCTAGTAATCAGGTTAAGAACTGTTTGCATGGCGAAATCAAACAACCCACACTGAGTAAAGGGCAATGTAGCAGAACTCAGCTTACAGTAACAATGATTTGTCCAAGTGATTTACGGAAACAGTTCACTACAGCCCACCTACATGCACAGCACAGTCACCATAGAAGGAATGAGCAGTACAAAAAGATGTTGTGAAATGAGATATAAAGCACAATATTTGATCACGATATCATTAACTAGTACTAGAACACTCACACTTTTGTTGAGATTAATATATTCAGGTTTGTGCAAACTGAATAAAGCAGAGAGTGGACAAAATGTAGACTCCATATTATAAATGACTTGAAAGAATTTTGATTTTGTCAAACATTTCATCAGTTTTTAAACCTGGATTCTGTAGGAAAATGTCATTTTCACATTTTAGTTTTTATAGTTGGAATGTCAAACTTTTTTAACCTTTCCTGATTAAACTTTTGAAATTGCTTTCAGCCTTAAAAACTGTATAAACCCTGTAAAACAGACATCCCATGGACAGCCGCAGGAGGTTGTTTTTTGCATGATTCTGTTTAAAGGGATGTAAAATAAAAACCATATTAGCATGAGCATTTATTCTTTAGCAGCAGAAAGCTGAGGCTTCCATCTCAGCCTTCATCACATCATTGCCTTACGTTACTTTAACTTGCGTGTGGTGCAAACGTGGTAATCCAACTTAATTACGCTGGTACTTTCCCGTAATGGTCCTCTATACATTTATATCTATCTATAATAAAAACTATAATAGCTAGAGCGTTGATTCTTTTTGTAGCAGAAAGCTTAGGCTTCTGTCTACCCGTCATTACATTGCCCACGAATGATGACGTCAATGCACACGTTATTTGTGGTGCAAAATCAGACAAGAAACACCTTTTCACTCTGCATGTAAAAATGAGCATATCTCTAAAACTTAATACACTCATAGTTCAAATAACTCATGTTAGTAAATATTTTGTTAATGTTTAAATATTTTAAAACATTTTGGATAAAAATGTTTTGTGTTTTTATTTAGTAGAATCAAATGAAAACACGTCCATTTTTAAAAACATGTATTTATTTTTTAATGACTCAATTTCAATACTTTCATAAGTTATTATAATTACTTGACTTCCATAACCTTTTAGCTTAGGTTGTAGAGATTTTGGGGATATAAAGCATTTGAATATACTCAAAAGAAATTACATCAGAAAAAGCAAAATTGGCACTGATGGACCATTTCTGTCACAGAGTTCAAAGGATTAAACACCCTGAAGTCTTTAAATGATTGACTCATAGGATACCAGGAAATCAAAGGAAGGGGTTACATCACAAGTGTGTGTGTGTGTGTGTGTGTGTGCAGTGGGGGCGGGTTTTTCAATCAGAGGCTATTTAATGGTTTCTGACTCAGGGCTCAGCGCACATCTCACTCAGTCATGGGTCGTCCTGGGATTCAGATGTGGACATGGACACTTTGTGTCGTCTTGAGCTGGGCGGGTCTGGGTCAGTCCGTGGCAGGACCGTAAGTTTTTCTGTAATCTTGAGCTATTAATGTTTGGATGAATTATTTAAACATGAATGATGGGAAAAGATTTTTTACTCTGCAATCCTCAGTGTTGGAAATTCTCCCGTATCAGATCCAGTAAGATTTTAACTGTATGTTTCTGTGGCTGCAGGCAGTACATGGTGGCCATCCCTGCAGTTCTTGAAGCCGGAGCTGAGACTAAGTTCTGCGCGAGTCTCCTGCAGCCCAACGAGACGCTGGTCATGACCGTTACTCTGATGTCCCAAGAGGCAAACACGACCCTCCTCAAGCAGACGTCCAGTCAAGAATTTCATCTCTGCACCGACTTTCAGGTCAGTTCTCCAGATTTGATTTATTTACTCATCTCCACGGGGCTGAAAATATACAACAACTTTTAAGTAGGAGAACCTTAATGGGATTTCGTAACACATACTGTAACACACACACACACACACACACACACACACACACACACACACACACACACACAGTGGTTCAGAGTGCAGAGTCACAGGTCCATTGTGCACATTTGTGATATTAGGTTTTTAACAAATCAAGGGCAAACAGATCAAGTTAAATATCCATTCATTATTTTTTCAGTATGAGGTCATGGTTCTCTCTGTGTCTATAAAATATCTTTCTGTCACAGGTTCCTTTGGTGCAGGAACAAACGATAGAGTTGTTTGAGGTGGAGGTACATGGCGACACATTTCATTCAAGAGAAGTCAGGAAAGTCCTGATCGACGTCCATCAACCAATGACATTCGTCCAAACAGACAAACCACTCTACCTCCCTGGACAAACAGGTAACCTTGAGCCCAGGATATATAAAGTTGTAGGGTTACGCAAAATATGGTACTGTGGGCAGATTCCCCCTTTACAGATAAATGCAGATGTGTGTGCAGCATGAGGGGAGAAAATTTACAGCATCATCATATCTTTTAGAAGGACATTTTCGGGATTTAAAGATAAAGCACTGTGGGCCCAAATGTTTGTCTGTCACCTTTTACTAAGCTCAGCTCTGGATAACCAACATTAGCTGCAGCAGGTAGAGTGAATGTCAGCAGGCAGCTATGGGTCAAAATCACAGAAACCCAGAAACAATGCATTAGTGTGGAAAAGTGTCATAATGAAAAACATCAGCATATTTGAAAAGAAAAAAATGAAGTTGACATATATCAAATTTCCACATCCCCAGAGCCATTCTGTGACTCCCAACTCACAGTGTCCCTGCAGGTGGTGGGACCGCATGGGGGCGGCTCCATGTTAATTATTCAGGCTGAGCCCGAACATGCTCCATGGCCCAAGGCCCCTTCCCCTCCCCCAGGTCTGGCTTCAGGCCCATACTGGGCAGGGACTCATGGTCCAAATATACCAAGTCATCAAGGTCTTCTTGAATCGCTCTTACTCTGGCCACTCCCCTGCACCGTTTGCCTTGGGAGACCCTACCAGGGGCTATTAGCCACAAAAAACGCAAACCCCTCCACCACATTAAAGTGGCAAATTTTCAGCCAGAAAGCAGTTGGGAATGAGTTACGGCCCCTAAGTATCTCAGGGTCTTGTTGACGAGTGAAGGTAGAATGGAGCGTGAGCTGAATCCATGGTTTCTCGCAGCTTCTGCAGTGATGTGGGCACAGCACTGGACCGTCGTGGTGAAGAGGGAGCTGAGGCAGAAGGTGAAGCTTTCGATTTACTGGTCCATCTACGTCCCAACCCTCACCTATGGTCATGAGCTCTGGGTAGTGACTGAAAGAATGAGATCGCAGATACAGGCGGCTGAAATGAGTTTCCTCTGTGTCTGGGCTCAGAGATAGGGGGAGGAGCTCGGCCATACGGAGGGAGCCCAGAATAGAGCCGCTGCTCTTTCTTGTTGAAAGGGGTCAGTGTAGGTGATTCGGGCATCTGATCAGGGTCCTCCTGGGTGAATCCTGTTAGAGATGTTCTGTCCTTACTTACTATAGTAAGTGTGTTACACACAGTAGATGTCAGTCAGCACGCCCCCAGTTTGGAGAAGCAGGCTGGAGTCTGACAGGAAAGCTAAGCAATGTACCGCTGTGGAGGAGTCAGCCACAAAACATATTAAGCCACCTAAAAAAACCCAATATCAGTTCAAGTGTACACTTTATTGAGAGTATTTTCACAGCTTTACCTTTCTGTCAGACAGCTGGTTGAGCAGGGGAGCAGTTAACAGCTTCACTTCCACATCTATGCTCTCGTCAAAGCCACCAGCCTCCACTGAACACTAATTTTAGCTCACTGAACACAGGAGCTGCGGGTCTACTGTCCGCCATTTTAGAGACATTCAAAGCTGTGAACACATTACTAGATGCTAATTGCTAATTATGCACACTAAGCTGAAAAGTTTCCTTCTCAGGATATTGATTTTTTTTTTTTTTTTTAATTTATTGCTTTTGCAGTTTGTGCAGTTTCACAGTAGACAACAGTGGTCATAATGTAAATGTCAACAGTATATTAAAATGCTGGGCCTGTTGATGATTTATCTTGTAAATTTACTAGCTTGTCAAGATGTTGAACAGTGCTGTTTAATGAAAGTCTAATGAAATCTCTCTGTATTTTTCGCAGTGAATTTCAGAGTAGTCACACTGGACACCAAGTTCAGACCTGCCAATCGGCTGGTGAGTGTTTGAACAGTCTCTCTTTAGATCTCATTCATGAAGCACAGAATTTGTGATAGCGTTTGGTAATGGTGAAGTTATGTAATAAAGTCATCAACACAGATGTGCTCATTAAAGGTGAAGTGTGTAAGATTTAGGGGGACTTGGTGGCGTCTAGCGGAGAATTACAGATTGCAACCAGCTAAAACTTCTCCTGGTTAGAATTCCTTCAGTGTTCATTGTTCAGGCGGTTTTTACCAGGAGCTGAATTATCCACAGAGGTCTCTTCCTCTCCAAAACAAACAGACCAGGCGATTTAAACCACCAGAAACACTGGGAGATATGATTCTATTAAATCAGCTCCTGGTGATTTTAATGTGTCTCACACTTTTAATATCATTGTCCTGAACTCATTAGGACACTGCATAATGAAAACAACACATACCAGCTTGTCTTTTAACAAATCTCTCTTCTTTTTTCAGTACAATATCATCGAAATTGAGGTAAGACTCACAGGAAACTGTCCACACATTAACACACCATCCACTGGAGATATCACACTGAACGTTTTTGTGTTTGTTTGTTCTTTCACGCTGCTCAAACACCACACCAAAGTTATAAAAGCTAGTGGACCTTAAAGGGAAAGTTCAGATCTTTTAAATCGGGGGTGTATGAGGTATTTATAGTCAGTGTGTTACGTACAGCATATGTCTGTTGGCTCGCCCCCAGTTTGGAGAAGCAGGCTGGACCTCGTCACATATTGTCGTTTGGTCATGGACTTTCCACGTTGAGATATGATGTGCAAGGTACCCTGGGTGCATTGGCTGTTGACATTCTGGGACGCCGTGTCAACCTCAGCTTGTGTTTGGCTTTACAATCTTACAGGAAGCGAACACCGGCCTCCTGGGTGAAAGTCGCTGGTTGTTGGACCCTCTTTTGCCCCTCCCACCTGCCCTACTCTCTTCCACCACCTTAACTTTCTTTGTTGTCCGGCCGCATTTCCCCCTGACGCCATCGGGTACCATTAAATATTAACAGCAACCGGCCGTGTATCATACCAACATAAAAGGACAGCTTTTTTTGTTTGTGTCTGAAGTCACTGAACAAGTGCCGGAGACACTCGGGTGAGACCACGTTGCCACAGAATTTAAGCTGTGTTTTGCTGTGGGCGGAGGAAGCAACAAAATGTATGTTAGCCTCCTAATAAGAAATCAATATCAGTTTAGGGTTATGGTATTAGAATATTTTCCAACGGGAAACTGAAGCCATTGTATCGCTGTCCTCAAAGCCAGACTCCACTGAGACACACTGCAATATAACACTGTTAGTCGACTGCTGAAAGACAGTTTGTTTGATATTTTGTGACTGCGGTGTTAACGGGTTAATTCAGGTTCATCAAAGCCAGGTAAAAACACAAACTAACTAGACCGGTAGACCAGCAACTCCCGTGTGCAGTGAGCGAAAATGGTTTTGATCAATTATTATGCCTCTGTGCCAGCGATAGCTGTGGCTGTAGGTATCATGTTTTTGGGTTGTCCATCCTGCCGTCCGTCCGTCTGTACGTACATCCCAATTTGGCACAAATTGTCCATCATAGTCAAGGATACGCTGCTCATGTTTGTTGTTCAAAGGTCAGAAGTCAAGGTCACCGTGACCTAGCATCTGTCTCTCATCTTTCTCAAGAACATCCTGAGAGAATTTCTTTAAATTTGGCACAAACATCCACTTTAAGTGAAGGATGACTTGATTAGAATTGGTGGTCAAAGGTCACCGTGACATTGGCTGTTGCATCCTGAAGAACACCTGGAGAGAATTTTTCAGATTTGGCACAAACGTCGGCTTGGACTCAACAATGAACTGATTAGATTTTGGTGGTCGAGGTCACTGTGATCTCATAAAACATGGTTTTGGCCATAACTCAAGAATTAGGCTAATTATTATTTATTAATTATGAGAATTTCACACAAATATCTAATAATGATAAAGTGATGACATTTTATATTCAAAAGGTCAAAGGTCAACTTAACTGTGGCATCATAATGTTCTGCGAAAACTCATTTCTGGCCATTACTCAATGTCATATCTCAGGAACAGAAGGAAAGACATTTGGTCAGATACTGAATTGGTGACTCTAATCTTGAAACTGTGCTGATTGTAAAGATCTTCTGTGTGTGAAGCGTCCATGTTGTCACAGACATGGATATAAACTGTAACTTGACTGGTGCGCAGGAGCATACAGCCGCATGGCAGTAAGGCTAGTTGTTAAGGGAGTCTGGTAGGTTTGATGAAAGCACTGATGGGTAACTAATGCTGTTTGCGGCTTTCCCGTTAAAAAGGGCTGCGTTCTGTGAGATAAAAGCAGTAGAAATTAGTGTACACCTTAACAGATATTGAATTTTTTTAAAGGTGGGGCTCTTTTAGGTGCTAAAATATGTTTTGTTACTGCATCCTTCATCAACTGTAAATTGCTCAGCTTCCGTCGCGGTACTCTCTGTCTGCTTTTCTAAACTGGGCACTTGCCGACCAACATCTACTGTATGTAATACTTTTACCCAGTACAACGCAACTTCAAACTATCCCTTCAAGATTCTTTGTCAAACAACATTATACTTATAATGTATAGTAAGATTTTACTCCAAACCATGTCCCAAAAAGAGAAAAAGAAACATGCTTTTCCTGTGTTCACATCAGGTTCATATTTTTGTCATAAAAAGCTGTTGTTCTTATTAACTTTAACAGGATCCCAGCTACAACAGGATTGGACAGTGGCTGAATGAAACATCCAATAGTAAGATATTGCAGCTCTCTTACGCCTTAAACTCCGAGGCCCGTGAAGGAACCTTCCAAATAATTGTCACCACTGGGTCAGAGAAGATACGTCACAGCTTTAAGGTGGAGAAATATGGTAAGCTATATTTTTTTGTTTCTTTTACTTTCCATTTATTTCAGTTTGTACTGAAGCAAGGATGCCAACCACTGTATTTTGTCCCCAGTTTTGCCTAAATTTGACGTAAAAATAGACGCACCTGGTGAAGTCAGTATTGGTCAGGAAGAAATCAAAGCTGAAGTATGTGCGATGTAAGTAAAAGTTCCGTCACTCACTACAAGCTTAAACAATCTGAAATAGGCCCTTTTCAACAACACTGTGTTTTCTGTCTATGTCCATCTTATTAGATATACATATGGACAACCTGTGCCTGGCGAGGTCAACATCGAGGTGTGTCGACCTCTCAGTCGCTATGGTCATAGGTCTTTCCACTCCCTTGACCATCCAGAGGAATTGCCTGACGTAAAGGCCCCGTGCTATAACGAGATAAAGCAGGTACAGCAACATCTCTGCTGAGACAAGGTGCATATCAGGTTGGACCTCACAAATCCTCCAACAGAATCTACACCCAGTGGTGTAGTGACAGCTGATGAGGTGGCTGTACTACTAGGTCGATGGGTAGATTGCCCCAGAGGAAGTGGGCAAACTCTCCTATATATTTGAGTGGCTTTTTGGCTGAAAGGTGGGTATATTGTAAACGGCCAAAAGAGGTGGGTATACCCTGTGTATGTTTTCATCTCAACCCAGCAAAAATCGCTGCCTGCTCAGTGCCATTCACGTCTACATATAACGTACTAGGTATCCTTCTGCGTTTCTTTCATGACGGCGTGTCCATTCACGCCATTGTGTCTTTTCATAAAACACTTCCTTTTTCACAGGAAATGATCAGTTTCTACTCGTTAGATGCAAACAGTCTTTGTATTTACACTTATTTCCTTTTGCAACAAAAGCAAGTGGTCACGTGTAGAAAAAAACTTCATGGTTTGGCTCTACTTTCATACGAGAAGCGAACACCGGACTCCTGAGTGAAAGTCCAGGTTTGTTGGAGGCATCCACCACCCTCTCTGCCCACGCCATATATCCAGCTGCTTATGTTATATTGTTACCAGCAGCGTTTCAAACTGACACCATTGAACTACGTATCATACAGTCGTTACAGGTGTCATCCAGCCGCGTTGGGCTGGGCTATACTGCATGA
Source organism: Epinephelus cyanopodus (assembly GCA_026686955.1). Classification (NCBI taxonomy): domain Eukaryota; kingdom Metazoa; phylum Chordata; class Actinopteri; order Perciformes; family Serranidae; genus Epinephelus; species Epinephelus cyanopodus. Next base: position 39,455,285 of record CM048918.1, read on the forward strand.
ATTAGCAGCACGTGTGCGTCATGTTTTCAGGGTCCTTGTTGCACGGTGGAGCGGCCATACTGCCTATATTAGCAGGGCATGTGCATCAGGGAAACTTGTTTTGTCAAGTGCACATGTTTGGTTAGAGCAGCCAAATTAAAGTTGGTGAAAACAAACATATGATGTGTGTTAAATGTATTTTCATAACTTTAGAACTGAAAAGCTGAACAAATGCACAGTCCAAAGTTTTGTGCCCAGTTTATAGTTTGAATGACACTTTAAAGTGAATATATCGTAGAGTAATAAGGGTAGAACAAGGGAGAACTTTATTTTACATTTTCACTCTGTTTAATTTTACCTGATCTCTATTTTATTGTGTTTTCTAGACGGACAAGAAAGGCTGCGCCACTTTTACCTTCCCAATGTCAACTTTCACAAAACTTGCACAGAAGGTGCTGCGAGATTCACTGAGGTTCATCGCCAAAGTGGAAGAGGAGGGGACAGGCAAGTCTTCTAACTTTTTGTATTCCATTAATATTTTAAATGAGTATATTAAGAGAATTACAATGTGGCGTATTGAAACAATAGCTTCTTTGCAAGTGACATCATAGATTGGTGCACTGTCCAGATGGAGGGCAGGTAACTGGAAGCTGATGATTTGTGCTGTAATAACTTGATTAGGTTCATTTTGTCTACTCAGTTAAATAGTATAGAGGTTTTCATGTGGCAGCTTGGTCAGTGTACTTTCAAATCTTCATATTGCACACGAGGTATCCTGGGTGTGTCCGTTATTGACATTCTGGGACTTCCTGTCAATTAATGCCATTTACACAGAGCGTGTCTTTCCAAAATACTTTCCGGTTTTACAGGAAATGTATAGTTTTCAAAATAAACGCACATGGTCAGGTTCAGAAAAAAAACATCATGGTTAGGCTCTATATATGGAAGGTGAACATCGGCCTCCTGTGTCCACAGCAGGGCAGGTAAAAGAAGTTTACCTGTTGGAGGTGAGCTGTTTGCAGAGGTGCAGTAAGAGCCTGTTGTCTGCAGCTCTTCATCATCATCAACATCTCACTGTGGCTGTTTCTGATTCCACTTTTCCCCTACTGTATTATTGGACTTGTCTTAACTAAAGAAAAGCCACTAATAAAGTTTTGCTTATTTTGTAATAAACATATTTTAATTCCTCTAGTCTTAAGAATAAAAGTCCCCTGATATTTTGTTCTGTTTTGAGTAAGTGGAGCTGTGAGGAAAGTGTGAGAGACAAGAGATGAACACCGGTATGTGTTATGTAACACAACTTGACCCTATATCTTGCTTGAAATTATATTGATTTTTTTTAAAAAAAAAAAAATGACATACCGCCCACTGGCTGGATTTCAAGTAAGTTGCCTGAGTGCAGACAACACAACAGCAGTGGAAAAGCAAAGAGTACATGCACTAAATTTGTTCACAGCAACAGAATGTTGTTTGCACAGACACCTTTACTCTTGAAACACAAACACGTACAGCGTAGCAGAGAGAAACAAATCCCTTGATCTTCAAAATGAAAATGGAGTATTTTAAGAGAATGGATATTTTAAGATTGATCCGCCCACCCCTAACACTGAAAGGGGGTTGGCTGTACCCTAACAAATAGTAGCGTTACGAGGTCTGGAGGATGAAGTCATTTGTAACGATGATTATCACTCCCTGCCCTCCCTGTATTTTGCATGTCATCATAGTCATGTGATTGCAAGCTAGCTTTAACATGGAGACTTCTCGTTCCCTCGTTCAGGTACCACACAATTACAAAAGAAGGAAATGACGATTACATATGTAGTTGGAAGGCTGTCCTTCATCGACACACCCAAGATTTTTGAAGAAGGAGCAAATGTGGAGGGAAAAGTAAGTGTAATGGAGTTCACTTCTTCAGTGTGATTCTATACACGGTGCGTTAGGTTGTGCTGAACATTCTCACTGATAAACGTTTGTTTCCAACAGGTGAAAGCAGTTCATTATGACAATACACCTGTTCCTGACATGGCCTTGTACCTGTTTGAGGGTGAAAGGTGGTCAGCACATCACATAGAGAATCTCACAACTAACAGCGATGGTATCGCCACTTTCTCATTTAATACAGCTAACCTTAAACAGGACATCAAATTCCAAGTGAGTAAGAAGCAACCCTACTCCTACTTATCCAACATTTGTCAGTCACAGCAAAATGCTTTCATGAAGATTCTGATGCAGTCCTGAAACTCAAACCTAAAACATGCTGTTCACTATGTTTATATCTGAACATTTCTACTGGCTGTAAAAACTGAAGCTCTCTAATACCTCAGCCATCATGAGTTTATTTATAGTGTCTCTTTTCCACTATCTAGGTTAGCAACACACTGTCACTGGGCTACACCGGGTATAGAACGCCGTACTATGAGAATGGAGAACACACGGTGTCTATGACCCAACTTCCTTCTCAGGATACTAAAACAGTCAGCTACCTGGAGGTGAAGACGAGAGATAAAGCACTGCCCTGTGACGTAGAACAAGACATCTCCATCCATTACACCATAGTTGGAGAGGCTCAAGGCTCTGTGGATGTGATGTATCTGGTGAGTGGTGGGTGAACTATTTCTCGACGATGGACAGGAAGTTGTTTTTGAGATGACTGTTACGTCAGATTATTGATTGACTGATCGATTAAAGAACCATATTTATGCCACTTAGCAAATTACCTGGTGAGACTGGAGACACCAAAGCCATGGTACATTCTGCTACATGGTAATATCTTAGCATGGACTATGTTGAGTAGTAGTACGCAAAGTAGCGTTAACCCTGGTCAATTGTGTACAATATACTGCAAAAGGAAATCTAAATTAATGTGTGTTTCCTTACAATATGTATTCTCTGAATATTAAGAGGTGAGCACATTGAGATAAACACTGGACAAAATATCCACTCTGGTGCGTTTAAAGTTTAGCGTCACCCTTACCGCAAATTTTTAAACATTAATGGTATTAATCAACTTTTAAAACCAGCAATTTAGTGTAGCTTCAGCTTTTCAACATCCAGCACTCACACAAAAACTTTCTGAAGAAAATTGTATTCTCTACACATTTTTATTTCTTGTTGAAAATTAAACTGTCATCATGAGACAGAGCCTCAGACCTGTTTAAAAGCACCTGTATTGTAGCTAAGTGTGACAAATATCCACACACCGAGCAGCACACAGCTTTGTACTTTGCTGTTAAAGTAAAAGAGATTTTAGTGTTACATTACTCATTCTTCGTGTGTTCAATTTCCCCAGGTCTTGTCCAGAGGACACATTGTCATGTTTGGAGATCAGAAGATTGAAGTTCAGGATAAATTAGGTGAAGAACAACATATTTTAATACCATGGCCAAAAAAGTCTGTAGTATTGATCTATGGAGTCATGTGACTGATGGCTGTCTTATTAATAGTTGATCTGATCTGTTGTTTCAGTGAATGAGGGTGACATGTCCTTTAAGCTGAAAGTGTCTCCAGACATGACACCAGATGTCCAGGTTGTGGCTTACACCATCCTCCCCAGCGAGACTGTGATCGCCAACAGCGCTGATTTCTCCACTGAGAAATGCTTCGGTCACAAGGTCAGTGTGAGGAGGAGACGTGTTGCTGGCACATTTAGGTGTAGAATCAAAGATTACACTTGATTACACGTGTTACAAACCATCAATGTGTAGCTTTATATCAAAAAATCATCAGACGTTCATCAAACTGGCCGCAGTTCTTCTGACATAAACAGTATTTTGTTGTCTTCCTGTTGTTGGTAGGTATGCTTGTTTTGTTTCTTCTTTGGCTACAAAATAAAAGTGTCCCCCAGTTTTTCTGTGTATATTCTGCAGCATGTGCTCACAGTTTAGAAGTCCAAACAGTCATGTGTCTTTGCAGCTGCCGTACAGCAAACTTTAAAGGCCTTTTTTCCCTCAAAACCATGGCTTGGTGACAATCATTATGTAACGTGATGTATTTTACATGTGAGACAAACTTTTAGCAATATGTTTATATATATAAGAAGGAAATGTCACATCTAAATATTAATTCTTAAATTATTAAAATTTAAAAATTAAATGTTGAATTGAAATTGAAATTCAGCCAGCACAAACACCAGAAACCATTCAGGGTTTTGTCATATGGAAGTGTGCATAGTTGCATCTAAAGTACGTTGGAAAAAACAATCAGAGTAGGCTCTGTGCATATTTTTCTAAACAATTCGTTTTACATTTATGGACCCATTAGTGTAGTGTCAATTTCTGGCATCTAGACTCTGACCTTGTTACTACCCCAAAAGGAAACACCAACCTTAGCAGAGCAGGGAGCTGGGATTGACAATAATAAAATGACCCCCAAAACATGAGAGAAACAGTGCTTGGGGCAGCCATTATAAAGAATTTATCAGACTGGACTAATTAGCATGTGGCCATTCCACTATAGGAAAATGTTGTATGGTGAAATAACCATCTTTGAGCCGAGTGTGAGGCTATTCAGGCCACCAGCATAGGGGTGTCAGCTAAATGAAAAAGTCAGTGGTTTAACTAACAAGGCCTTCTGATTAAAAATCAGTCTGGGAGACTTTTTCAGGTAAAACACACATCAGGTTGAAAAGGTCAAAGGTTTCTGTACCACTAAAGTCCAGATGCTGATGATGTGTCTTTCCTGTATGTGTCAGGTGTCCCTGGAGTTTTCTCCGCCCTCAGCTGTCCCAGGAGAGGAGACCAACCTGCACTTGACGGCCCACCCAGACTCTCTGTGTGGCGTGAGCGCTGTCGACCAGAGTGTCCTCATCAAGGAGCCTGGGAAGACTCTGGACGCAGACAAGGTGACTGCTGGAATCAACCGGAAAAAGATGCATAGATCATTAACACTCACTCTGCTTAGCATTTTGCATTATTGACCCTTTGCTAAGTCTGTTAGCTATGACATGGGTCCCACAACAACTATGCTGTGTTCACAGACTCTCATGTAATTGTTCTATGCCCAGTTCAGACCAGATTCACGAGGAGACAAGTTGAAACAGACAACTACTTGCAATGTGCTGTTCTGCAGCGTTCTGAAAACCGGCTGGTTCACACCAATGCAACTAGATGAGACGGTGTGTCATCTTGATGCAACACCTCTCTGTACTTCTGTTCCGATTTCCATCTTTTCAGGCTTATTTTGTGGCTGAATATAATTTGTAGCTTCTTAAAATCTGAATGAGGATAGTGACGCCGTCTGCAGCAGACTTCACTACAAGCTGACTGGCTTTAGAAACATGTTCTAAAACCAGCCGCTGGGGATTTAACCAGCTGACTTGCAGGTGACGCCATCAGCCAGTTTGAGTGGAGCCCAGACCGGACAGTCCACATTGCTGCAACTCTTCTCTGAAACATTCTAAAACAATTTCGTCTCGTTGTGAATATTTGGTCTGAACTGGACTTTAGATTTCCCTCATTTTCATGCTTTAACAGTTATATAACATATGTCACATATGTCAGGTGTATCCCTTTGTAAGAGTCTGCCTTATAGGTGAAGGCACTGTTTTTACGAACATACTTGGCATCCATGTTTCAAGATAAAAGAGTACATCTTAAATCCCAAGAGTTCCCCAACTGTCAGTTCATCACAGAGCAACAAACATCAATCAGTTTATCATTTTGTACCACACCTTTCTTTTCAGATATTTGGCTTGTTGCCCGTCAAAAAAGTTTCCCATATTCCATATCAAGTTCAAGATCCTGTAGCGTGCATGCATGTGAGACCCAGAAGATACGTCATACCATACCCTGAAAATGATCAGAGAGACGATGCTTATACAGTTCTTCAGGTAAAATATAAAAAATAATACTGATATGTTTTGTTCTACATTTAATGAGCTTTCCAGTGACGCCTGTATGTTGTTGGATTATCTAGAGAGTGGGACTGAAGATGGCGACGAACTTGGTTATCCGCGTGCCTACATGTCTCAAGTACAGGGGAAGAGAATATCACCAGGGCCGCCACTACGGTGACTTTTTTATTTTTGCTCTATCAAGTGGCACACACCGAATATTTACCAGCATAAAAACAGGTCACTGTGTCTTTTCTCTGCTTCTGATGGAATATCATCTGCTTTCTTTTCAGGTTATGCTATGGAATATGATGCTGCTCCTGGAGTAGCCAGAATGAGGACACCTGTGTTGATGACAGGTGCAAGCAGTCCTGGTGTAGGAGGTAGTGGACGCTACAGAGCTGAAGATACACCAATAGAGACGGTCCGCACTTTCTTCCCCGAGACCTGGATATGGGACTTGGTGGAAGTTGGGTGGGTTTTTGCAACAAAGGGTTTTAATGGTCACAAAATTGGGAAACAAATTGTTTTGTGTATCTGAGTACATTTTAGACCCAAAGACCATGCGCACCATTAACATGTTGTCATCCCAGTTTGCCTCATATCACCGCTTTATCTGTGGCCTTTCACATCTCTATATTCTGCGCTAGGTATCCTCCTGCGTCTGCAAGCAACGCCCAAATGTCAGCAAAAGCGCGTTGTTAGGTTTAGAAAAAAACCCATCATGGTTTGGCTCTACATTCATACGCGAAGCAAACAGAGGGCTCCCTGGTGAAAGTCCAGGGTTTGTTACACCCATCCAACCTCCGTTACGCTTTCCCCCGTAGGGACCTCCCAGCTTCTTATATTATGTCATTACTGGCAACGTTTCAACCTGACGCTGTTTAGCGGCATGTTAGATGCTGTGTCAGTTGGCATATGACCACATTATGAACTGATGCAGCCCTTTCACATATAATTCTGTCATGACAGGTGCCGTCCAGCCAACCAGCAGTGTATTATAACACTGTGGTATGTTATGTCTGTTACATCGTTACCGGCAGCATTTCAAATTTGTTTCTATGACATGATGCCGCCCGTCCACGTGTCTTCTCTGGTGAACTGGCAGCGTACTGTAACACCACAGAAGGTCATGTCTGGCCATGTTATAAAGTGATGCTGCCTGGAGGTGCATCATATCGCTGCAAAAGGCAGCTTTTGGCATCGGGTGTCTGACACCAACATCACTGACAAAGCAGCGGTATTTGACATGTGATCATTTACTGACCCTGACAGTTCTTTCCTGTATAATGGTTGTGCATGTTTGTTCTTTGTCAGTATGTTTTCCAAGTTCACAGAATGTGTCTCTGTGTATCTGCTGATCCAGAGAGACTGGAACGAAGGATGTGTCCCTCACTGTCCCGGACACCATCACCACCTGGGAGACGGAGGCTTTCTGTCTGTCCCCTCAGGGTTTTGGCTTGGCTCCTCGTAAAGAGATCACCGTCTTCCAGCCTTTCTTCCTCGAGCTCAGCCTGCCTTACTCCATCATCCGAGGGGAGAACTTTGAACTGAAGGCAACCACCTTCAACTACCTGTCCAGCTGCATCATGGTAATGAATGATTTCACATGACCTAATGCTAACACGCTCATAGTGACACTGCTAGCAAACTCATTTCCTCTTTTCCACCAAAATTTGTACGTTCACACAGGTTTTTTAAACGGGTAAACCCGCTATATGCCCCTTTCCTACTGCCAGTAGATCAGAGCTGTGTACATTGCTCTGCAGCAGACGAGTGTGCCTTTCTGTGTGTGTTTGGGTTTTGTTTGACATCACGCTCAGGCTGCAAAACAGGTTAGTAAACAGTAGAAAGCAGCATGGAGGCCTGTGAAAACTTATGTTTACTTCTGTTTCTTTCAAACTCGGTGCCTACTAATTTGGATCAATGTTGAAGCGCTACTTGGGTGGAGACAGACAGTATTTTGTGGTGGCACGTCATTGAATCTCGCTGGTAAAGGGGCCAAAATTAGCAAATTCACTCCATAAAAGCCGATCAGCTGATGAATCGCTACTGCAGAGTCATTTGACCTGTGTGTGAATGCAGATTGTAACCTTTACATTAAAAGCCAGATGAGGCGTCAGTGGCTTAGTGGATAGAGCAGGTGCCCCATGTACGAAGGCTTCGTCCTTGCTGCGGCGCCTCGGGTTCAATTCCAGCCTGCAGCCCTTTGCTGCGTGTCACTCCCTTTCTCTCTCCCTCTTTCACGCTTAACTGTCCTATCGATTAAAGGCAGAAAGGCCCCCAAAAATAAACTTTTAAAAAAAATGAATAAATAAAAAGCCAGATTTTTTGTGCAGTGGAAAAGGGGCTTTATAATATTCGCTAGTACACAAGTACAGCTGCATTTGCCACACGTCACCAGTTTTAAAATACACTGTTGTCTGTCTTGAACAGGTCAGTGTGACTCCCACCCCCTCCTTGGATTACAACCTTACCCCCCTCTCTAATGAGTACACGTCCTGTTTGTGCGGCGGAGAGCGCAAGACCCTCAGCTGGACCATGGCCCCGTCAGTCTTAGGTGAGAGTCAAGAAATAAAATGTTACTTCCTTACTTACTTATGTACTCTAACAAGTTAGCTAGGGTGGCACCACTCCTATAAAAACAAAATCAGTTTACACTGTTACTGTTGATCTTCTTCAGGGGCTGTGAATGTGTCAGTGACTGCTGAGGCTGTGGCATCCCACACTTCCTGTGACAATGAGATTGTGAGCGTGCCAGAAAGAGGTCGCATTGACGTGGTCACACGACCCCTCATAATAAAGGTTGGTACTTTAAAAACAGGATCACAAAGAAAACATTTATCTGCTAACCAGATGGAAACTCACATTGTTTCTCTCCCTCTCAGGCTGAAGGAATTGAGAAGACAAAGACCTACAACTGGCTGCTCTGTCCAAAAGGTCAGTGTGGTTTACACCAGGCGTGGCCCATCAAACATGGGACAAGACGGACAGTTTAAGTTCAGAGAAGTCCAGTAGATTGCATGTCAAAAATGTTGGTAATTGAGCAAAGTTCAGTGCAGGTGTCTCAGATCCATTTAATGCCTTAACTTAAATATATTTATCAACCTAATGGAAGAACCTTAAGTTTTGTGGTATGATGTACTGATCGCATTGATCTTATTTTAAGTCTGACCTGTTTCAATTAATGAGTCTTTCACCATCTATCAGAGCTGAGTGTTTGTTCTCTGTCTGTACACAGGAGAGACCTTGAGACAGGACGCAGACATTCAACTCCCTGACGACGTGATTGATGGATCTGCCCGTGCTATGCTATCAGTCCTGGGTAAACTATTGAATTCATTTTTGTTCAGTGATATTTGTGTTTTGTTTTCATACAGTTGTTGTCAAACCTTTTTAAATCATCACACCTCCATATTAAACTGAGATTTAAGGTGAGCAGATGAATGTGGAAACAGGCTACCAAGGTTTTTATGCCTCCACACAGGCGATAGCCATAGACAGGGGGGAGATGCATGTGAAGCATCCATGTTGTCACAGACATGGATGCAAACTTTAAGAGAAACTTGACTGGTTTGAAGAGGCATACAACTGTGAGGTAGTAATATTAGTTCATGTTGTATTTATTAGAACTAAAACAGAGTTGGATTTGGTATACTGGAGAACATTTTAAAGCTACTTTGAGCATTTTGAATATTGACAAATTAGAATTAAAGTGAATTACTGAATTTAAAAAAAGTAGAAATAAGTGCTTTTATAACATTCAGCATATTAAATTTGATTCTGGCGGGATAACAAAATATTTTTGGGTGATGTAACAACACAACAAGATACACTTTGATTATTGTATTTCAAGCCAGTTTAAAATTTAAAGTCTCTTTGTGCAGGTGACATTTTGGGCCGAGCCATGAAGAACCTGGATGGGCTGCTGAAGATGCCGTATGGATGTGGGGAGCAGAACATGGCACTCCTGGCCCCCAACATCTACATCCTCCAGTACCTGAGAAACACACAGCAGCTGACCCCGGCCATCAAGGAAAAGGCCACCAACTTCCTGACCAGTGGTGAGCCTCTGTTGGTTTTATATTGTAGCTATAAAACAACTTAATTTACATTTAAGACCTTCAAATATGCCAAATTTACCATGGTGCTGTTTGCACAAAGTATAGGCAGCATGCATAATCACTTGACAGTGCTTGTCATTCAACTGAACTTCAACTTTTCCTTCTTCCCTTCACTGGTTCATGTACAGCAGGGTCGGGCTTTGTTTCACTGTTATAATCATTAAAGAGCAAAAGCAGCATGCCAAAAAAGCAAGCATTTTGGTTTTGGAACAGGGAAGAAACATATATCTTTTTCCAACCTCTCCAGGTAACAAGTATCATTAATACACAACATGCCCCAGACACAACATTTAGCTCCAGATAATAATAATAATAATAATAATAATAATAATAATAATAATGATAATAATGATAATAATAATAAATAATAATACATTTTATTTGTAACACACTTTTCATAAAAAACAAATCTCAAAGTGCTGCAGTGGGGCAGTGCAGATATTCACAAAACCAGCCTGAAAATTATGGAAATTTGAAACGAAACAGCTGTGTTGTTGTCAGACCCTGGTCTGAGCCGGCATGAAACTACGTTATGATTGGCCAGTCGGCATTTAAGGGGCAGGACTTAGCGAAGGGTCAGTCAAAGCCTACAGATCAGCAGCACCCTGGTGGCTCAAGGGCGCTGACAACAGAGTCCCCGCCATAACCCCAAGGCCCTCACGGCAAGCTTTGTTACATGTTATTCCCCTTTTTTTCCCCTGTCATCTCTCTGCTGTCGGCTGTCCAGGAGGGCAGATTCCCCAAAATGTTGGGGTTTCTTTGCATTAATACATCCACACTTACGGAGACATCATAAACAAATTCACCTCACATCATGAACTTGTCAAAACTCCTATCAAATCTGACAATGCGTGTATCGTTGATGCCATCATGAGCGTGTTTCTATTGTTGTACAGGCTACCAGAGGCAGCTGAACTACAAACATGACAGCGGTGCTTACAGCACATTTGGATCAGGAGCAGGGAACACTTGGTGAGAACATTACTGATTAATCATCCACAAAGAATAATTATATGCACATGGTATGCAACAGTCACCATGTCATACCATAACAAATCCTTATATCTACAGAGTACATGATTAGACTGCAGTTTGGAGTGCACTGCTGCAAATATCAGCATGTTATGGAAAATGTGATGTTATGATGTTATGTCATAACTCTTTTAATACCACCAATGTGCTACGTCAACACAAGCATGTTCAAGTATTTCTAATGAATGCATGAATCAGCATGTTATGTTTAGTATATTGTGGTGATTAGTGTGAGACAATACGCAGATCAAGTGCGTCGTCTCGTCTTATTTTGTCATTTAATGTCTAACTCTATTTTAATATCCTCAGGCTGACTGCTTTTGTGGTGAGAACGTTTGCCAAAGCTCAGTCTTTCATCTTCATCGACCCAGCAAAAATTGAAGAGTCTATGAACTGGCTGAAAATGAGACAACGCAAAAATGGCTGCTTCGAACGGTCAGGAAATCTGTTTAACAACAGGATGAAGGTAAGTTAACTCTGAATGAAACTGACTGATTATAACCTAGTGTTAGACGTGTTAACTGACATGTTGCTTTAGCAGTCGTTAAACGCAAGTGCACCATCGGGACTTTCATTCAGGCCCCTGAATTGAGTGGTTCAGAGTGGTGATAATGTCTGTATGATGCTTCCTCTCTACAGGGTGGTGTGTCTGATGAAGTGACTCTCAGTGCCTACATCACTGCTGCCTTCTTGGAGATGAATACGTCCACAGATGTGAGTCGTCTCTGCAGTAAAAATATCTTGCGCTTTTTAAACTGTAAATTGCTGGATGGAAAGAAATGACTTTATAGCTCTAAAGCCCAGTTCAGACCAAAGATTCACAGCAGGTGACGTGCTTCTGAGTTGCAGATGACACCGTAAACCGACTTGAGTTGAGCTCAGACCAGCCAGTTCACACCGCTGCAACTGTTACTGCAACGTTCTAAGATGGTTTCATCTTGTCACAAATCTTTGGTCTGAACTGGACTTTACAGAGACAAGAGAGAGACAACCAAACCTCCGACTGCATGTGTATGGACACAGACTCTGTGTGTTCCGATCATAGATTTATAATAATACCTAGATACCAGAAGCCAAGATGGCACCTTTTCATTCCACTGAGTATGCACAATAGCGTTTCTCTTGCTGGTCCTGCCCACCAGAATATTTATTATGGTGTGTTCTTTTAATCTGCTCTAGGAGCTTGAGATGATGAAGAGCCTGTCTTGTCTCAGGGAGTCCATCAGTGACCTCAACAACACCTACACTACAGCTCTGCTGGCGTACGTCTTCACCCTGGCAGGAGACATGGAGACCCGTGCTTACCTACTGAAGCACCTAGAAACTGTTGCAGTACAAGAAGGTGAGTCATCCTCCTGAAGGAAATCACTCTGGCTTCATTACTGTGATTGTAGCTCACCTTGTGGCTGGTTGTCTGTTTTTAGGAGGTTCCCTCCACTGGTCTCAGACAGCAACAGAAACATCAGCCTCTCTGTCTGTGGAGATCAGCTCCTATGTGCTGCTGGCCAAACTCAGTGCCTCTCCATCTGCTGAAGACCTGGGATACGCCTCCCGTATCGTCAGATGGTTGACGGGTCAGCAGAACTATTACGGAGGCTTCTCCTCCACACAGGTACAGCATTCAGCTAAACTTTGAGATTCAGTGGCGGCTGCTGGTCTTTCAAACAGGGGAACTCACGTTAAGTTTACATCGTAAAATGTGTCATATTGTAGCGAGGCAGTAACTTATAAAAGGAACATTTAATTGAAGCTGGTTTTCAAACACTCACGCCATAAAACCACAGCAACACACACCTCAAAGATCTTCAGATGGGTTTAAACACCTGAACTGTGCAAACGGTGAAAATGAGCTATATGGCTTATGGAAATAAGGAACTCTGTCAGAAGACTCCACTGAGCTCGAAATGCAACAATGCCGGTGTGTATTTCCAAAGCGCTGTCAATCACAAAGGGGTTCAGCCTTTTAGACAATCTCTCCAATCATCATGAAGACACCGAGCGTCCTCTCCCACCAACCGCTCCATTAGGTCCCAGGGAAGCTGAGCCTCCCTGGAAGTGACGATTTTGTCGCATTTATCCAATGAGGTCTCGTTTTTGTTGAAATGAGCTCAGCGCTGTGTCATAGGAATGCTTGGAGGCTCCTCGTCCACCGTGCTGACACGAGAATGTATGACAGGGAGGTCGCGTTTAGAAACTGGTGATAAACAGCTGACGTTTGAACAACATAGTTACATGTTAAACGCATCGTAGCGCACGTTTAATGAATGTAAACTCTTATTTTAATGTAAATTCAATAGTGCATATTTGACCATTTCTTCTATGAAAGTTCAGCCTCCCTTGTTGTCTCAGAGCAATCGCCCCTGATCTATATATGTTTATAGATTTTCATGTAGTGATGACTGGGGGTGTAAATCATTAGTTTCATCACAATACAATATTATAAAGATTATTTGGACAACAGTATGATATTTGCAGATATTACAAAGTCTGCCACAATACAATTTCAGATCAATATGATTTTAATAATTGTTACTGGTTAAGTCCAGTAAACTTTACTTTATACTGACTTCAATAATACACATGCGATCAGTTAGCCTTCAGGCTTTCTGTCAGAAAGGACGTCCTTTTGAAAAAGCCCTTTCTACCCTTGTCTCCTCCACTGAAAGACAACAGGACGTTTGTCTGGAGGTGCGGGAGCATTGTTTAAGAAATTGTGAGAAGATGTCTCGCTCGCAGTAGCAAATATCTGGGTACACTCCCAAAATAAAGGGGTAACTTTAGAAAGAAAATTTAAACAAATTGCATTCCCCCCAAAACTACTTATACTTATTTGAACACAGTCCCAGAGACACTGGACTAGAGTCCCCTCTCCTGCCTACACCTGATGTATCTGGATTATTGCGACCAAATGTATGTAGCTTTACGAGGGTAATGTGAGTGGGCCTACGCATCAGCCCACTGTAACAACTTGTGTCTGGGGAGCCTTTTCCAATCTCACTTTTGGCTGCGCCAATTCAGACCATGCCATCCCAGTTCGCACTCCCGTTATCAGTTTAGCTTCACTGAGCAACGTCGAGCTGCGCCAGAGATGGACCTTCTCTGAAGTAGGTGCAAAAGCCCGGCCACCCACCCTCAAGCGGGTAGTACTGACGACTCGCCAACTATAGCCAACCCCTGACAGCCCCTCTCTCCCAAACACGTCGTGTATGTTGTGAGACTCTCCTCCCCTCTGTCTGCAGGAGACGTCTTGAACACACAAAGTTAAATGAAATGTCTGCAGCGCTTTAAGTTTTCTCTGTGTTGTGTGTGTGTGTGTGTGTGTGATTTAGGACACCGTGGTGGCTCTTCAGGCTCTGGCTCTTTACTCCACTCTGGTGTTCAGTGCAGAGGGTTCAAGCACAGTGACAGTCCAGTCTCCCAGTGGCCAGCTAGCATTCAGTGTGAATCAGAACAACAAGCTGCTGTACCAGGAGGCGGTGCTGAAGGACGCCACAGGGAAGTACAGCCTGGAGGTGGAGGGCAACGCATGTGCTTCAATGCAGGTTAGTTTCTCTTTGCTAGACGTACATCACAACAATGGTAATGTTACTAATGTTAGCAGCCTGCAGTAACACAGGAAGTTTGGAAGTGTAATACCTCCACCTGCATCTCCACCTGCACTACGCTTTGTTTAATCCAATGTTGTTTTGTTCTAAATAAAGTGGGGAAATCTTACTATTTAAATTATACATATGTATTTTCAGCAATGACACTTAAAACAAACAGAATTAGTGTGTGTGTAAGTGTGCATGAGTCTGCTCTTTGTTCGGCTCGTGGTGGGTCAGAACAAAACATGCAAACATGTGTGATGCAGGGTTAGAAAACAGGATGCTTAGTTTTCATTAATGAAGTTGTGTCTGGGAAATTTGTTTTTTCATTTAGTCTCATATATTTAATTTTTGCAACACATAGAACAAAAAAAAAAGCAGATTAAAAAATGCATCAGTAAAAAAAGGACTCAGCGTGCAGAGACGTTAACTCAGCCAAGGTTTGATGCATGCAACCCAAAACTAGCATGAGAAAATAGAACCGCTTTAAAAACAGTGTGGTAGGTCTCACAGGTTAAATCATGATGCATCATAAATATGAATAAATTTGAGCAAAAGGAAATTCTCAAGATTCTTGATCACTTCTTATGAATACTGAACTTTCCTCGTGTACCTCTTCCTCAGATTTCTGTTCACTACAACGTCCCAACTCCTACTAAAGTCTCAACCTTCAACGTCAAGGTCAAATCAGAGGCCGACTGCAAAAGCAACAGACCCAAACTCACTCTGAAGCTCAGGTCCCTGTAAGTAATCAATTGCTCTGCATCTGCAACTCTGCATCCACCAGTTTGAAAATCAGGAGTTAGAACTCAGCTCAAATATATTTAAATGGTAAATCTAGTCCGTCCAAATCTCCAGAGTAACATCACATTTTAATGGCTGCATCACAGATATACTGGAAAGGAGACCACGACCAACATGGTGATCCTGGATATCAAAATGCTGTCTGGATTTGTCCCAGACCAAGAGTCTCTGAAGAAAGTGAGTTATTACAGTAACTTTCACCTTTAGTAGACAGGAAATAGTTTTCATATGTTGTTGAAGAACCACTCAGCTGATTATTGACTCCTCACAGCTCAAAGGTGCCCTGCTGGTGGACCGTGTTGAACAATCGGACGATCATGTTCTGGTGTACATAGAAGCGGTGAGGAATAATACACAGTAAAGGAACAATACATGATGCTCTCCAGATTTGTTACTGATCATGTGGTCTGTTTGTCCTCCAACAGTTAACAAAGGACATACCCATCAACCACAGCTTGGAGCTCATACAGCAGGTCCCAGTGAAGAACCTGAAGCCAGCTGTGGTCACGCTCTACGACTACTACCAGCCAAGTACATCAGTCTTCTTTAAACCTCCTTTACAAAGTCATCAGAATAGTAATTTTGAGGAGTACATGCGTTTATTTTGACTCTCTTTCTTCTTTCTTTCCTCTCAGGTGACCACGATGATACAGAATACACCTACCCTTGTGTTGAAGGTAACAGTCTGTAATCACACACAGAAGCACTAAGACGTTATTTACACAAACCTTTAAATGGCCAAAAACATTTCACTGCAACCACAAGAAATATGACGTCTTAAAGGTCCAGTGTGTCGGAGTGAGGGGGCTATATTGGCAGGAATATAACACACCAATCAGCCAAAACATTAAAACCACTGATGGGTAAAGTAAATAACGTTGATCATCTTACAATGCAATGTTCTGCTGGGAAACTTGACACGCAGCACCCACCCAAACACCACTGTGGACCAAGCAATTCCCCTCATGGCAACAACACTCCCCAATGGCAGTAGCCCCCCAGCGGGACAATGTGTCATGCCACACCGCAAAAACTGCTCAGGAATGGCTCAAGGAACGTGACAAAGAGCTCAAGGCATCGACCTGGCCTCCAAATTCCCCAGTTCCCAATTCTACTGAGCATCTGTGGGACGTGCCAATACCCCAGTCCATCCACGCTGGGGCGTCTACAGATGATGTAACAGCATGTCCCAGGGATGCTCGATCAGATTTGGATCTGGGGAATTTTCCTCGAAATTCGTCACCAGGAGCAACTCTTTGTACAAGGAGACTTTGTGAAGATAATTTTACATTTAGTTGTAACATCTGGATCTTATATTATCAGAGAAAAACGTGAGCACACATTATGTTGGACTAGCTGCCTGCAGAGACATGCCAGACTGCGTCGGAAATACATTCGTAACGTGTTATTCAGTGTTTTTACCCGTTTGAATGGCCGTGTCTGTTTGTTTTGGAGAGGAAGAGACCTCTGCGGGTAATTCACCTCCTGGTTGTTACGCCCCAGTCTAGGGAGGCTAGAGCGTAACAGAGAGCATGTTTAAGTGAACAACAGTGAGCAATTTTTTTGCTAATACAATGGATCTGAAAGTTGACCTCGGAAAAATGGTTTTCTGAACACGGCCAAAATGACAAACAAAACCCACCTGTCTGACAATGAAAACTACAGCTGACTGTAACACCGATAAAAACCTCCTGAACCATGAACACTGAAGCAATTCTAACCAGGTGATTCAGCAGGTTGCAATCTGCACTTCACCACAATGCGTCACCAAACCCCCCTAAACCTGACACACGACACCTTTAAATGTGACAGAATCATAAGTATGTGCAACATTTGGAAATCAGTCAAAAAGTTATTATAAGGTGCCAAATGTATATCTCAACACCAAGTCAAGTCTTTACTGTGAATGATTTTTTGAAATATTTTTATTTTTACTTTTACAGGTTGAAGAGTGAAGTGTGGTCAGTCCTCCGGCCGTCACTGATTCCAGTATAACTTAATAAAGACTTTCATTTTACCACAGATACATTTTATGTACCCTAACACCATGTTTGTTTGTGTAAACACACACACAGAGTTCACACATATTAGCTTGTTCTTCCCCTCACAGCTGTGTCTGGAGTCAAATTCATGCTTAACAGACAATAAAATAATGAGATGTGAATGTTCCACCTGAAACTGGTCTTGTGTTGAACTTCTTCCACAGTTTCAAACTTCTGCTGTTTAACCGTTGTAGCATGAGCCAGAGGTCGTGCAGGTCGGCTCAGTGAGGGGACACGTTCAACAAAGCAGCAAGTGTTTTTAGAAAACATAACTCAGACTGTTGATTAAAGGATGACGAGTGAGCATCAGTACATTTGAAATAAATTTAATTCTATAATTGTACCTTAGTATCTTCTGTTTAATATATGTAAGCTGTATGTGTTCACACCAGGCGCCAGCGAATAACAAATAAAGTCACTGTTAAGGCACAATCACAAAGGTCAAAGGTGAGAGAACTCCCATCACTCAATCCCACCTTACATACAGCGCAACATTCCTGCCTTTAAGAGCAGTGTAAAAGCAGCATGTGAAACAATGCAAATGTTGCCTTAAGTTCAGTTTGTAACGTACTCAAGGCAAATATTGAGTACGTTGTTGCAGACACATCAGATATCACGAGATTCCCATAGGAAAGACTGGACTTGCGATTGCCTCGTCTCTGTACGTAAGCGGAAACGACGCCTTAGGCCACATGACAGTTGTGAGAGTCACAAGGTGTGAGGTGGCCTTAAAGTGCCCACAGTGGGTTTTAGGACGACATTGTAAAACTTGATTTCTAGTAGTATGTTGTAAGATGCGCCCCCTCAAAACTGTTCCTATTGGACCTTAAGTGTAAGGGTTTGAAAACTGACCATGAACTGCAGCGTCCCTGCGTCACATCAGTCTGAGGCGTGACTGATACAGGTGTGATAGACTGCCTGTTTTATTCAGTGATGACATAGATGGCCTCCTTCACTCCTCTTTCAAATTGGCTGTTTTCCCTCTCCAGTATTTGGACATTGCTGTCCTCAGAGTCTCTTGTCTGCGTCCTTGAGGACAGCAGTGCACAAATATTGGACAAGCGTGGGCGTGTTGGACTGTGTGTTGTAACAGATAAGCCACATCGCCCACTCATCCTTAGTCAGGATGATCACTGCTGACATGGCAAAATCAAACATCCAGCACCAACATATTCTCACTCTGTCCTCGTCACATATCGACGTTTGGTCATGGACTCTCCACGTGAAGATACGACATGCAAGGTGCCCTGGGTGTGTTGGTTGCTGACGTTCTAGGACGCCGTGTCAACTTCAGCCTGTTACATGCATTGTCTGTTTTCAAAATACACTTCTGTTTTCACAGGAAATGTACAGTTTGCATACAGTCTCTTTCGAAATAAAAGCAGTACAACACCACAAATTGATGTTTTTTTTCCCCTTCAGCAACAAACACATGGTTGGGTTTAGGAAAGAGGGACAGGGTTTGGCTTTGTAATGACACAGGAAGTGAACACTGGCCTCCAGGGTAAAGGTCAATGATCCAACACATTCTGTCTTTAACTCTGTAGCTGCAACATTAAGAAACAACTGACATGTAACAGCTGTAATCAGAGGTGCTGTTTATTACGTGATATTAGTGCAGATACAGAGCTGAGCTTGTGTCACAGATTTCATCCTTTCTATAAGTGAACTGAGGAGCGCCCAGGGGTGCCAACACCTACTCACCTCAGGCGCAACACAGCAGTACTCACAGCGAAATGGTGCCATCTACACTCGCTTTTACTCACATGCAGGGACCTCATCAAAGGGGCTTTACCTCCCAACAAGGTGGCACTATGAATGTTACACTGGATGTATCAAAAAGTGCAATTTGTAGACTGTTTTAATTTATGTGATGAGAAAATAGCTATTATTTCACCAAGGGTGATACTAAACCACCAGAGGGCGCCAGAGTCCTGCTGAGAGCCTGAGAGTGGCCCTGCGTGAGAGAAACTCCACTACAGTCCTTTTAAAAACCTGAGTGCACGTCAGTGTTCAGAGGGAGTGTGTGGAAGCATTTGTTAAAAGAACCTTCATTCTTCTATAGTGACAAAATCTGGTACCGCCTCAAGCAAAGGAGTTCAAGTATCTCGGGGTCTTGTTCATGAGTGAGGGCGTGAGATGGGTTGCAAGTTTGGTGCGGTGTCTGCAGTGATATGGTGCTGTGCCGGACCATTGTGGTGAAGAGGGAGCTGAGCCTGAAGGTGAAGCTTTTCAATTTACTGGTCCATCTACGTCCCAACCCTCACCTATGGTCATGAGCTCTGGGTAGTGACCGAAAGAATGAGATTACAGATACAAGCAGCTGAAATGAGTTTCCTCTGTGGGGTGTCTGGGCTCAGCCTCAGAGATAGGGTGAGGAGCTCGGAGTAGAGCCGCTGCTTCTTCGCATTTAAAGGGGTCAGCTGAGGTGGTTCAACATCTGATCAGGATCCTCCTGACGTGATGAGATGAAAGCATGGATGACTTTTGCAAGGTCCGCTTGAGATAAAAATTCTTTTCCTTTTGCAGTGTTTCTAATTTGATAAAAGCACAATTGCACGGCTTTGGTTATTTGTATGGCAGGCAGGATGCTCTACATTGGAGGACAGGATTTAAAGTCAGAGGTCAGATTTGGACTCATTGAGCTGGACGAAGTTTTGTGACATCCAGCGTTTAATATCTGAGAGACAAGACGTAACATGAGAGAGACTGTCAGGGTCACGACCAGTCAGCGGAACATAAAGTTGCATGTCGTCCGCCTAACTGTGGAAACCGATATTATAGCTACGGATTACCTGACCCAGAGGAAGCATATGAATAGAAAACACAAGAGGACCTATAATTGACCCCTGGGGAACACCACAAGAGAGGGCGGCTGGGGATGAGAAGTAGTTTCTGATAGGGTTCCTGATGGCTCGGTTACATCAGAGACAGAACTTTTAGGAGAAGTTAAGTTTCAGGTGAGTGAAACCAGGCAGGAGCGCTGTCCTTAACTCCAACATAGTTTTCAAGGAGGTTTATAAGGACCCTGTCGTCTACAGGATCAAATGCTGGACTCAGATCAAGCAGAATCAAACCAGAGCGAGCCCCCAGAGTCTGAACTGAATGCAGCCATGATCTGTGTTATTAGTTACACCTGTGCTGTTCCCACGTAACACATCAGAATATCTGCAGTGAAGGTCAATCAGCATAATAAGAGGGACAACATCTGTGTCTGTCAGTCCTCTTTGCCGACGACTCTAATGTTGTCCAACACAAGCAAACGTTGGTTCCTTGATCGCTGACGGCAGTTATTCTGTACATGTACTGAAAAATGTTTCAGAATGAACAAACTTTCTCTGAACATCAAAAAATCTGATTTTATAATCTTTGGAAATAAAAACAAAAGTTATCAAAATGAAGATGGTTCACTATTCAATCAATCAAGTAACTTCTGTTTTAGTAGATGAACAGCTGTCCTGGAACGAAAAATCCATTTAGTCTTTAAGCATCATTAGGAAACCATACACATCATGCTGTAACGTCATTTGGGTCGGTACATGTCAGCCTTCCCTTCTAAATATCATTTTAATCCAAAAGACATTTGTCCAATTGGTAACTGCAGGATATCGTTAGGAATCATTGGCTCCTCTGCTGTTAATTTTTAATATGAACATTTATCTGTTTGTCTATCACAACACTTTGACAATATGCTTTAAAATACAGAGGAGCCTGACTCTGGAACATCAGTCCTCGCTTTATGAAAACCTGTCCATCATGATGTGAATGAATCAATTATGATTATTAATACTTGTTCTGTCTGTTATATTCTCATGTTTAGGAGAGAAATATTATCTGTATTCAAATTCAAGCAAGACAAATAGTGATGATCATCAGCACCAGTAACACAATGACATCACTGTCTCAGGGATTCATCTCAGTTTCTTTTTTTCCCCCTCAGTAAAATTTAACATCCCATAAAAACAGACTCAGAAAAAACTTTGATGCAACTTTAAAATGTTTCCTCTAAAAAGGAAGTTATTAAATGAAAAGTGGGAAAAAAGAGACTCGTTTTCAGCTAACGAGCTACGTCACTTCCGGGATGTATGGCAGAGCAAAATGACAGCTGGTTGTTTTCATCAACAAGGAAAATTCAAAGTAGACATCAAAGGTATGTAGACCGTCGACCTTGTATATTCTCAGATTATGACACGTCCTCTGAGCGCACTGTCATCAGCTGCTGGTTATTGAAAGTATATTTTTATCGCTGCCATCAGTAATGATCCATGTCGGGCTGCATCGAGCTGCTGCTGGGGGTCAGACTCACTGATGCTGAGTCTGGACTGGACTCTGTCTGCTGCTGCTCGGCTGTCAACAACCAGCAGCCTGCTCTCACTATCCATCACTTAACTGTAGTTTAGTTTAGCCGGAGATGTAACGAGGGAAAGTGGAGTAATTGTCCGAACAGGGTTAGCTATATGCTTTTTTTGTATAAAACCAAACTCCATTCAGAAAGCTGTAGATTTATACTTGTCTGAGCCACCTCGGCCTCTGTATGACACAACAACACAAATGTAAGACCTCTAACCAATGACCAATACTTAAACATCAATTCGGCGTTGATTTTATAGAAGATGAATCACTTAAAACAATAAAATATCAACTTTTATTACCGGTTTGCCTGTTGTTACCAGGACCAGTTCTCTGGGTGCTATAGCTAGGACATTGCGTATAAAAGTTTGAATTTTGTCTAAATATCTATTGATATGTCAAAAAGGTATATGCCGAATTAACAAGAATATTATGCTGAATGTCTTCAGCTGTTTATATACTGCTAAATGTGTACATTCTCTGATGAGCGAGTAAAAACTGTAAAATTGCGAGACTTGTCAAGGGCCTTTGGCATGGCGAGTTCCCGGTGAAACCTAACGAGCCGAATTCCATTCAAAAATCACTCTCTTTATAGATGCCTGTCTCCTGTCGGCTGATTTATAACGTGACAACAGCACTTGCGATATTTTATCATTCAGCAAGAGTTACATATGAGTTCGGCGCACATTTAACAGAATAAATAGCACAATATTGGAATAAAATGTCAACTTTTATATTTGGTGTCCGCTTTGCCGCCGCGATCATTTTCCGACACAATCGACGTTACCCCGCGGGAAGCTCGAGCCGGTAAAACGGATATTTCGTTAAAATTATGATAGTCCTGTTAATAGGTTATACGCCGAATTTACGAGAACTCTTTGCTCAATCGGTTAACAACATGTTTTTTTAACAATGAGATGCTTATATGTGCTAATAAGCAAAGATACTTCAAATTGCGCGAGTTCTCAAGGGGGTTTGGCTCAGCGGACGTGACGCTTAACAAAACAAGTCAGAACCACTTCACTTCTTTTCTTTATTGGTTAAATGGCTGACTTACTGCACGATCATCAGTCACTGAGTATATTTATATTGTCACTGACAGATAATTGTGTCTCTGCGGGGACATGACTGTCTGTATCTGCACTGTAAAGGCAGTTTGTCCGTTTACAACACTCTGCTCTGAAGGAAAATAAATCCAGATGTGCTTCCTCTTTGATTATATTTACATTGGCCAATGAATAACAAGGCAGAAACTGATCTTTGTTCTCCAGGGTCATGTGGTGAACAGCCTCCAAGTCCTCCTTGTTCTGGTCTGTCCAGAGATACTCCTGACAACTGACCAAAGAGGGACCAGCATTTCATCTGGACGCACCTGCCAGCCTCAGCAGCCACTCTGGAGTAAGACAATGATATAGAGCTTCCCTCTCGTCTTCTAAACAGACACCTCTGTCTTGTGTAAAATGACATTTCCTCTCATTTCCCTGACAGGCCGTCAGCACAAACACAGAAGAAGACGGTGAGCTGTGATAGCGGTCAAGTCCAGGGAGACGTCTCTTCAGGTAGGACGCTGTCTGACATATATTTTATAACCATGAACAGGTTACATAAACAGGAAGAAACAAAGACAGTGGGTCACACGTAGCATGTGTGTTGCAGTGGATCTGTTTTATTTGTCTCATGTCTGTAGGAATAACTTGATTTATCAGCTGCAGAGAAACAGATTGCTTTCATGCATGACCACAATTTACTGCGGCCTGTTTGTCAAATAAGATATTGTAACAGGATCCTTTTATTTTTTATTTCAGCAAAACCACTACATAATTTATGCTTCCCTGCAGCAGATTCCACAGCGAGGCTCTGCCCACCGAGCGTTTTAAAACACACACAGATCCGCTTTATTTTATTTATAGACACTTAAGTGGTAAGTTAAGTCAAAGGCGCCGACTTCACTTTCTGTTTTATTTTGAAAAGATCAGCATGAAGATCAGCTTTCTTGTTCAGAGCAAATTTAGGTGGGACAGTGTCGCTGCTGTTGGCTGCTGAGGACACCTCATTGTGTCCTTTCCTGCCCACATCATCATCAGACCTGGTCGTCCTGGTGTTTCTGCCCAGATGGCTGATGTGCACAGGCAGGACCTGAGGAAAGAGCAATGGTTTATTTACAAAAGATGCTTTGTGAAGATGAAATAAAGAGTTGAGAGGGAATCTCCTGCATGTGTGTGTGTAGAAAAGTACCGTAACCAGGCCGGCAAGTGCAACAGACACAGTGAAGTGCATGATTTTCCGAAATTAAACTTTTATTTTGGGTCCTTGAGAAGTCCTGGAAATGTGTTTGAATCCTGGATCAGTGTCGTCATCAGGACCCTCGTGTTCTGCTGTGTGAAACCTGCTGATAAAAATGAGGTCAAGATCAAACTCTGGGCTGCAGTGTGCGTGTGTTTTTTGTTGTTCAGATTCCTAACAGGGTTCCCACACTTTTCTGGACAAAATTTCAGAATGTTACTGTGATATTTTTAAAACACTGCTCCATCACAAAAGTGCAGCACAGTTTAAAAGTAGAAGTGTAGGAAACTTTTGGATTCATGACCGTACGTAATAACTCCAGCTTGTTAGCTCACATGAAGGACGAGACTGAACACGGGCGGAAAATGAGGAAACGTATGTGATGGTAAACAAAATGTTGTCACACATGAACACATGTTAGAGCAGCGTTACATCAGCAGCTACAGAAAATAAACTCACTGTCGTGTTACATGACATTGAAGGTGATCTATAACAGATTACTGTAACAATTAATTTCATTTCACGCAACAAAATTCCAGAATTTTACTGATACCACGACTTTTCCAGGTTTCCCATGACCCTGCTTTTAGGGGAGTTGGAGAAGAAAGTCAAGTGTTTTGATACATTTCTTTAGCTCTCTCACGGTCTTTATATTTTTAACTGGTGTGGCAAAAGTATTGCTTTGTTTTGACCTTCAAATGTGAATTTTTGCAACAATTATTCAATTGATTTCAATTTTTTTCCTGTGTTATATCAATTTATCATCTTAAATTGAACGTCTTCAGGTTTTGGACTGCTGGGGACAAAAATATCAGGATGTTATCTTGATCTTTTAGTGATTGTCATGGACATTTTCAGCCATTTTCTTATGTTTTATGGCTGAAATGATTCATTCAGCGTTCATGAAAATAATGTTTAGGTTAATATGTTATGAAAAATTACCTTTAGTTGCAGTCCTCGTCTGGATTCTTCTTTTTTGATGTTCATTGTCATGATTGTCACTGTAGGAGCCAGAATGTGTGTTTAACCTCTGTGTGTCTAACCCCACGTTCTTTTGGTCACTCTCACTTCCTGTAGTTGTAGTTGACACAGGTGTAGTCTCACATTATTTTACCTGTTCATTAAGTGGCGTGACGGTTTCTTTAGACAAAGATGTTGAGTGTTGGCTCTGATGTTTTCTGTTGATCGTGATCTCACTTTGCTTTAGTTTGTCAGTTGTGTGTTCAATCAGTGATCATAAAAACACAACATGGCTTTCTTTCAGCGAGTCACACTTGTGCATCTGAGTTGTGTATAATGTACAGATGTGGTTGATCGCACGGTTAAACACGGCTGTACGTGCTGACAGCTCATCACTGTGGACGTCTGTCTCTCTCCCCCACAGCAGTGGGTGAGGCTGTTCATCGAGACGGAGCCATGGAGCCTCCAGAGGTCAGGCACGGCCGCACCTTTGTGGAGGTGATGAGTGAGAAGTACAGCCCAGAGAACTTCCCGTTACGCAGAGGACCTGGCATGGGAGTGGTGGTGGTGCCTACCGCAGGTCCTCAAGGCTCCCCTATGAAAGGTGAGCTGGAGATGAGCACGTCACTTTGACCTCTCTGCAGTGTCCAGCCTCTGTGGACGAGGCCGAGGGTTGTGACAGGTTGCTGTTTCATACCTTGTAGAGAGGACAGGTCAGAGTGACTGCCACACAAAGACATTTCACACACAGCTGAATCCACATGTGCATCCTCTGGACCTGCAGCCTGAGCCCTGTTGGACTGTTGTCGTATGCAGTGTGTCAAGTGTGTGAGGGGATACAGTATGCTGTTAGATGGAACGTGAGACTTAGATTTGATTCATCAGTTCCTCTCTGGGTGTCGATTTAACACCTAAAAACAACCATGGTGGTGAAAAAGTTTTTAAATAGCTCACTGTACACCTCAGTGTGCAGGGATATGTGAATATGCAAATCACTCCCGCCCCTCAGCCGCTCCCCTGCAGCTGAACCTACCTGTTCACCTTCATTATTCCCTCCCTAATATCTGCTTTACATTGCTGTGAAAACATCAACACATTTCTCCTCCAAACAGCTGTTTTTATTTCAGCTTCTCACCAGAAACTACGTTTTATAAGATTACATTTGAACACATCATGAGAACATTATACTTTACCTTTTCCTAATGCTCATTTTTACCGAAGAGACAGTGAATGCATCATGAAGTAACCCAATGCGACCTCCATCAGCAGTTAGTTGCGGCCACCAGCTGCCAACAGCTAACGTTAACTAGCTCTCCTCCGGAGGATGTCAACACAGATCTGTCGTTCACAGTAGGGTGGACTCACACTTGAAGTGCTTTTGTATTAGTTAAAACTACTCTAAGCACTTTCACGCTACTTGTCACCCGTTCACACACACATTCATACACTGCTGGTCAAGGCCACTGGTGAAGGCGCCTCCTGCTGCTCAGCTTTGACACATGATTACACAGTCACAGTGTTCTCCGTTGTCCCTTGGACGCTGGTGGCAGCAACAAGGTCATGGTCAACAAGGTGAATATCAGCCGATAATTCGCTGCATCCCTAGAAGCTGCGCCTGCTTCTGCTGTGATACCCCTCGTTTTGCAAGATGATGTGATCGCTTCCTCAATTCCTTCCTTCCGTAATGACAAGATGAATTTAAACATACAACTACAGTACTTGCAATGTGCCGTTCTGCGTCGTTCTAAGAACCTGCTGGTTCACAGCAAGTCAACTAGATGAGATGGTGCATCATCTCTATGCAACAGCTCTCTGTACTTCTGTGATTTGACTAGCTGAGTGTCAGGTGACACCATCAGTTGGCTTAAGTCAAGCTCAGACCAGCCAGTTCACACCGCTGCAACTTTTCTCTACAGTGTTCTTAACGGGTTTCATCTCGTTGTGAATCTTTGGTCTGAACTGGGCTTGAAATTTGTGATGTAACAAATCTTGAAAGTCTGAACTCATTTCTTTGAGACTGTTGTTGGTACACTGCAGGTCCAAGAAGCAAATGCTCAGCCTGTTTACTTTGCTTATGATATGTCTTGTAGCACATAAAAACACCATATGGACGTGCTCACAAGGTTAAAAAATGGATTTCCAGTGGAGAGGTCAGTTCCTCTGACTCATTAATCTCAAGTCCACTTTGCCCAAATCAAAAAACCCTCCTTTCTCTGTATGACCCGTCCCCTCTGTCTGACTGATCCTCATTAATCCTTCCTTCCTTCCTTCCTTCCTTCCTCCCTCTCCCACTCCTCCTGCAGACCGTCTGAACCTTCCCAGTATCCTGGTGTTGAATAGCTGTGGGATCAGCAGGGCGGGAGACCAGGCTGAGATCGCTGCGTTCTGTGCCCATGTCATGGAGCTGGACCTGTCTCACAACAAGCTGCAGGACTGGCATGAGGTGCCGTCTCTGGGTTCATTTACAGTAGTTCAATTCCACTGACGGATAAGCCTGGTCATATTCTATATTTCAGTTAACAAATTCTGTGTCACACTGTGGTTCATGCAGTGAAATCAGTCTTTAATGTTTGGTTTCAACGTGAAAACGCTTCACTGTCTCATTTTCAGATCAGTAAAATCGTGTCCAACATCCCCAACCTGGAGTTCCTGAACCTGAGCTCCAACCCGCTGGCAGGAATGACCCTGGGGCCGCGCTGCGCTGAAGGCTTTTCCCGGGTCCGACGCCTCGTCCTGAACAACACTCAGGTGTCCTGGGACACCGTGCTGCAGCTCACCAGAGAGATAACTGAGTAAGCTGCTTCAGACTGTTGCAACACCACTCTTAATAACAGTCCTGCCTTTTCTTTACCTTTTTATTCATCCAGCTTTGTTTCCTTGTTCTTTGCTGTTATGTCTTTTTCTCTGCATGAGCACAGGAGTCAAATTACTTCTAAGTGTGCGCGTACTTTGAAATTAAAGGGACAATTCACCACAGAGTCAAAACTACATATTTGTCCTCCTACCTGTCTACATTGTTTGGTTCCTTTATATTGGAGAGAAGGCAGACATCTCTATGGCTGATATCTCCAACACTCTGCAACTCACGCCAAAAAATGTAGACTGATAAACACACTATAGGTAAGAGGGGAAATATTTATTTTTGATTTGGGGGTGAACTGTCCCTTTCAAGATGATCTAACAAAGGAATATAATATCAGCCTCACAGTCCTCCCTCTTGTTCTCCTGTCGTCCTGCAGGCTGGAGGAGTTGTTCCTGTGCCTTAACGAGTACAGTGATGTGAGTGTCTCCAGTGTGACCTGCCCCACCTTACGCCTGCTTCACATCACCGACAACAGCCTCCAGGACTGGGCCGAAGTCCGCAAGTTTGGCACCATGTTCCCCAGCCTGGACACTCTGGTCATGGCCAACAACAACCTGGCCTCCATTCAGGACAGCAAGGAGATCCTGCAGCGGCTCTTCCCCAACCTACGCAGCATCAACCTGCACAACTCAGGTCAGCTGAGGGTTGAACTGTGTGTGTGACACAGCAAGTGTCCTCTGATGAGGTTTAACTCTAGCATAAAGCACTGGATTGCGTCAGGTTTTCAGTTGACAGGATTTATCTGAGTTGGTCCAGTGTCGGCGTCGTATGCAGTGACTTCATAACAGCTGATAAAATTAGCACGAGCCAGCGTGTCACTGTATCCTAAAAGCTTTGTGTTATTTGTGGAGTGTTGCAGCAGATTCTTCACGTCAGCTTTTATCTCAGGAATTGTTTCTATATCGGGGAGTATCAGTGCTGAATCTATTTTTAGACTTCTGTTGAGAGTAGAGACAAAAACAATATCCAAAGACGTGTTCAAACTGACTTCAGTGGATCGGTTTGTCATGCCTCCTTTCTGCCGCACAGAAAAACATCCTTCATGCAAGTCGGATTCAGCCTTCGACACTTACTCCTCTGAAGACAAAAACAGATTCTGCTGACAGGCTGAGATGATTTCACTGGTTACAGTGCAGTTTCTATTGTTTCAAGGACTTTTAGAATGGCAGCAAAGACTTCAGGCCAGGATTCAGATTATGACACACTTAAAGGGATAGTTAAGAACTTTTGAAGTGGGGTTATATTGAGTATTTATCCATAATCTGTGTATTACATACAGTACGGTCAGACGCAAGGTAAAGCGGTAGAAATACTGTATAGTATATAAAACAGAATACAGCACACACCTAAACCAAAAGTTTTTAAGTAGCTGTCCACAGCAGTACATCACTTAGCATCTGTTTTGGCACTCGTGCCGCTTCTCCAAACTGGGGGTGTGCCAACTGACATCTACTGTATGTACTGCGCTACACTGGCTGTGGATGAGTACCTCATACGACCCCACTTCAAAAATCCCAACTATCCTTTTTATATCATTAACAAACTCCTTATAAAGACTGAAACCAAATACGTGTGAGCCCATCTCTCCATTCTGTCTGACCGTGTATGGCTCTCAGCCATAAAACCCATTAGTTTCCCACTAAGAAGTTTTCTTTTTTTTTTCCAAAAAGGTGCTCAGTAATTTAACAAACATTACTCAAACTGAAGTAAAAAGTACATCTGTTTGGGACTATTTCCAGCAACACATTTAATTTGATCAGAAAAGGAGAGACGACTGGTTGCTCTGTTTTATCAAACATAGATCAAACCTTGTGTCAGGCGTTTGTGGAGAACGGGAAACAGCAGACCTCCAAAATGAGGGAGGAAATATTAAAAAAGCTTTATTGTAGTGGCTAAATCATTAACAGAACCAACATGTTTCGCCCACTGCAGGTCGTAGTCAGGGTGACCTTTTAATGATTTAGCCACTACAGTGAAGGATTTTTAATTTTTCCTTCCTTGTTTCTAAACTTTTTAAGTTGCCTTTCTGTCCATGTTTAATTTTCTATTTAGTATTTGCAGCAGAGAGAACAGTGTACGTGGGTTTGAGTTCAAATGAACTACAGTGTGTGTGAGTGCAGGATGATGAGAGAGCATCAGTGCAGCAGCGTGGCTCATTGCTGTGTTGTAGACATCAGTGGAGCCCTACGGCACAGAGGCATAAGATAAATCCAGATTAACTTGTTAGTTGAATGTTGTTGTGTAGTGTTTTTATCTTTTTAAACATGATTTGCTGATTTCTAGTTCAATGCATTCAAACCTAGCAAAGCTTTAGAGAGTGGGAGGCCAGCAGAGGTCAATGCACGAAGCCGATATCATCGAGGGGGCTCGTCCAAAAAATGCTAAAATTTGGATTCAGGGATTAGCTCATTTTGTGGATGATGGTAGTAAGAAGAGGACAGTGGTATGTAAGATTTGCAGGTCAAAATTAATCAATGCGTGAACATGTCTTTTTAGAAAACTGATGAGCTTACTGACTGGTCAAATGTGCAAATATGCAGTTTACAGTTTTTGTAAATGTCTAACAAATAAAACTTAACTTTCAAGATCACTGTCAGGGTGTCTGCACGTCCTTAAAAAGTCTTCAAATGTCTTAGATTCATTTTTATAAATATAAGACCTTAAAGGTTTTTAAATAATTTTAAATTTGAATTTCTGGGGTCGTAATTGCTCCACACATTTCATCTAATTTCATTTATTCGTCTTTTATTTATTTATTTATTTTTCTCAAAATGAGTCAAACTCTGATTTGTGAAAGTTCACATTTTCTGTGTTACACATCTTCAAACCTGTGACCAGAGGTTTAGACCCAAGTCACATGACTTAAACTCATCAAACTCAAATCACTAAACCGATGATTTGATACTCATCTTGACAAAATCATAGAAGACTTGCAACTCAACTTGGATTTTAACACCAGTGACTCGTGACTTCACATGGACTTTTGACATGACAAAGCTTGATACCTTCCCCCAAGTTATTTAAAAAGGGTGCAAGTCCAAATTTTGGATTTAAGCATTAGCTTATGTTGCCGATGATGGCAGTAGGAAGTGAAAAGTTGTATGTCTGGCACAACATCCAACCTAATCTGTGTCTCTTTAGCGAGCTTATTAGCTTATTGGCTGGTCAAATGTGCAGCAGATTTCATTAATCTTTGAAAAGTAAAACTCAACTTTCACAATCACTGTCTGTGTAATGGATTTAAATGTTGAAATTCATGTAGATCATCAAATCTTCATATGACGTGACTTGTCTTGCACAACAGCAGGGACTCAACTTTAACTTGAGACTTGCTTGAGTCTTGAACATGTGACTTACTCGCACCTCTGCCACCTGTTTGCAACACATGCCTGCTGTAACTGTTTCTTATTGTTGGACTCGTCTGCGTGTCGTCAGGTCTCAACCGATGGGAGGACATTGAGAAGCTGAACTTCTTCCCCAAACTGGAGGAGGTGCGGCTGCAGGGCATCCCCTTACTGCAGACCTACACCAACGCAGAGCGACGCAGCCTCATGATTGCACAGTGAGTCTCACCCAGAGTCCCAGAGAGGTTGTTTGCTCCAAACACTGAGGAGTCTTGTACACAGTGTCACACACACCTGCTCATGTATGTTCTTCCTCTCAGGCTCCCTTCAATATCCCTGCTAAACGGCAGTGTTGTGACGGACAGCGAGAGAGAAGACGCTGAGAGGTTCTTCATCCGTTACTACTTGGACTATCCCGAGGAGGAGCTGCCTTACAGGTGGCTCACGCTCACTGTCTTTACTCCAGCTACAATGTTATGAGTCGAAGTGTTACGTACGTGTGTGTCTGCTCTTAACACTGACAGCACAACTTGCTCTGCTCCTCCCCAGATACCATTCCCTGGTCACCAAGTACGGGAAGCTGGAGCCACTTGCTGAGATCGACCTCCGACCTCGCTGCCGTGCCCAGGTGGAGGTCCACTGTGAGGAAAAAGTGGAGCAGGTATGTTAAGCATTTATAAGGGATTGGTCTGTATAGTTCACGCCTGTGGTCAAGCAGAAAGCCACCATGTGCAGACTTTGGCTCGTTGTGTCTTTGTCTGAATATTTTAATGCCAAAATTGTAAAAACGGTTTGTCTTTGTGTCCTTGTGTCAGCTGAGCATCCGTTTGGACCAGACTGTAGCTGAGCTGAGGAAGCAGCTGACAACAGTGGTCCAGCTGTCCACCAACAGCATGAGGCTCTACTACATCGACAAGTGCAGCGCCTTCGGTCCGGAGGAGATGAAGTACAACAACCGGGCTCTCCACTCCTACAGCATCCAAGATGGTGACGAAATCCTGGTGGTGCCCAAGACCAAGTGAACAGCTGGCGTCCCACTGGATAATCAGAGTGACTCGTTGATTGATTGATTAATTGGATTAATGTTGATTGGTTAACTGACATCACAAAATAATTGGAAAACGGAACAGCATCGGCGGCCCACTGAGAGTAAAACAAGAAGATGATGTGAACACCATCATGGAGACTGGATAGTGGACTTACAGTGGGCTGCTGGGAGTCACTGGCTGGAGATGCAGCCATTATGTCTTTATTTATTTCAGCTTTATTTGAGGGCATCCACTGGAGTTAGACAAACCTGTCACACTGGAGAACAAGCCGAGGGAGCCACTCGCAGTCAGCTAGCAGCTTGAGCAGAGGGGAGGGCGCTGCTGTACCAGCAAAGCTTCGCTGCAGCTCTGTCTCTTAGTACACGGCATGTACCATAGCACCTGCATAGGCAAGTATCCAACACCACAGGCTTGCCCACTTTTTGCAAAAGCTACCATGATTAGTAGTGAGAGCAGGGAAGGACTGCTGCGCTTATCTGCACTGTTAGAGTGGGCACAATATCAGGAAGAGCAGCAGCTGTTGAAGGAAAAATCCTGCCTGAAACTGTTAAATGGAGGTGATTACAGTAGCATTTTTGGGTCCATTTTGTTATTTAGTGGTGTTTTTTGTATTTTTATGGGTGATTGCCAAAATTAGATGATGCAGCATCACATTCAGATTATTTGAGACAAGAGGCAAAAAGCAAAAGACTGTTTTTAGAACCATATTCAACAATCAGTGTGACATTTATCATAGCATATGCAGATTTTAGAAACTTAAAGATGCCTCCCATGAAATTCAGAAATGCATAAATACACATACACCCTCATTGATAAATCCAGAATCTATGAATGTGCAAATTTGCTAATTGATTGCAAAATTTTAACTACTGGACACAAGATCTTACTGCCTCACTTAAAGGTCCAGATGAGCACAGAGGAACTTTCCTCCTCGAGCAGATGAATGTGTGAAAACAGTTTTCTGATTTAGTGTTGCGCCCTGCACAGTGAAGATCAAACGACCAAATGAATACAGGGTTCCCACAGCCATGGAAAACCTGGAAATGTCATGGAATTTTACAATCATATTTTTCCAGCCTGTAAAAGTCAATGAGATTGTTATATAGTAATTTTCCGTTGATAATCCTGCACGTCATGTATGGTAATGGCAAATGGATTTTCTTTGCCTGTCAACTTGACATAGCTTTAACTTGCATCGATGTGTGACAGCGTTTAGTTTACCATTACTAGGGATGGATATATCGATATGGGTTTTGGCTATTGGTCAAATGAGTTTTTACATATCCGCATTTCAGGTATCGGCGAAAAATCCAGTATCGTGCATCCCTTACTATTACGTATATTTTGTTATTTTCTCCCTCATTTTTTGTGCCAGTGAGCTAGAATTATATTTGAATATAGCTGAGACTGATATGTTTGAAAAACGCTGGGCACATCCTTGCACAGTCCTTGAAAAGACTGGAAATTTTGTCCATGAAAATGTGTAGGAACCCTGTCAATAGTAAAGTTACACTGAGGAAATCTGGAGGGAGACATTAATTAGAGGAAATAGATGAGGCAGGTTGATGGAAAGTTGACAGTGTAGAAAAGAAAATGACACCACTTTATAACAAAATGGCTTCAAGAGTGCAGTGATGATACAATTATGATATTTAACAGTGTAATGAGTATTTTAGGTTTTCCTTAATCATGTTATGTGTTTTCTACATGTGCTTTGTGGACTTGGAGAAGGTTTACGGCCTGTGGAGACTTTGTGGTCGTGGGGCCATCTGTGTCCACGTTCTCGGCAGGAAGTCAAACACGTTCTCAGTGAGTGTTCGGCTTCACCAGGGTTGTCCTTTGTTACTGATTCTGTTTGTCATTTTCATGGGTAGGATCTTGAGGTAGAGTCAAGGGTGAGAGAGTGTCCAGTTAGGGGAGCTCAGAATTGCATGTCTACTATTTGCAGATGATGTGGTTCTGTTCATCAGACTGTGACCTCCAGCATGCAGCACCTCTGAGTCTGAGGCCATAGTTCTCTGCCGCAAAACACTGAATTGCCTCCTCTTAGTTGGGAGTGAGTTACTTCCCTAATCAAAAGAGTGAGGGTGAAATGGAGCGTAGGATGGACTTGGATTGGTGTGGCTTCACCGAGGGGTCGACAAAGCGTCTGTATTTTGACTACCCAGGAATGAGGACAGGTTAGATCAGAATGCTTCCCGTGTGTCTCTCTTTGGAGGATTCAGGGCACATCTAACTGGTTGATGACCCTGTGGTAGACCCAGAACAAGCCAGAGAGACTCTCCCCCAATCCCAAATGGATCCCTTACAGACCAAGGACCAATTCCATTTCTTCCCCTTGGCCCTTGTCTTGGCCCTTCCAATTGGTTTTGCGCGTTCACGTGAGGGGAAGTGGTGTCCCAATTCTCCGTCAGGTTAGCTCTTAACCTGATAGAGAATTGGGACACCAGTCTCTGTAAGGGATCCATTTGGGATTGGGGGTATATATCTCATCTGGCCTCAGGATGAGCCAGGAGGAGCTGGAATAGTAGTGCTGGAGAGAGGGACACCTGACTACCTTGTGTATCTGCGGCCAGTGTGACCCACCCCCAGATGAGTGTCAGAAAATGGATGGATGGATGTTTCTTTAATCACTGACCAAGCTCTGATGTTACTGTGTGTCTCATCACAATACTGTATGCACACTCGCACACACCCACACAGCATCAGCATCATCACAAAGCAGCTGTCTAGTCATGTCATGTGCCTCCCCCTGCAGGTTTATTGTGACTCTGTCACTACAATAAAAGCACTAGATGAGGGAAGAAGTGATACACAAACACACACCTCAGACAAAAGACAGACTTTCAAGCGCATGTTTGGCACAGGAGCAGTATGAAGGAATAACCTCTGTATTTAAAACATCATGTGAGTGTGGTTGATTATATTCATCCACCCATCCATCTATTAGCTATAGACACTTCATACAGCCAGTTCATGTTCATTTATTTGAGCACATCAGTTTGTCATTAACTCGTGTGTTCATTGTCATTTTGAAGGCACATGGTAGCAGTGTGTTCTCATCAGATTACCTGATTTTGTACACATGGCTATGAAATTTGACCAGTTTTTGCTGTATAACAATATAATAATCTTTCAGATTATTAAGGCTGTTGAGAAAATAGCATTTAGTCATTTAGTTAGATAGTCATAACATTTCATGATTCCTTTAATTGCACATGATCTTATTTCGTGGACCTTCAAGTGTGTTAATCAATGCACTTTCTTTACAGTGTGTTTATAATTTTATAAGAACTTTATTAGTAGTTCTCCTTGAACAGACACTGATCTCAGTTCAGCGCATGTGTGTGCACCTTTAAAGGGATAGTTCGGATCTTTTGAAGTGGGATTGTATGAGGTGCTTACCTATAGTCAGTGTAATAAGTCAGTGGGCGGCCGTGGCTCGGTCCACCTGAGGGTCGCCAGCTCAAGTCCCTGTGTGGATCAAAATATGGAGTGTGGACTGGTGACATCTCTCAGTTTAAGGTGGCTAGATTATGTGTTGCTGATGCCCCTGTCCACAGCCTCTGTGGTGATACGCTGCTGCTCTCCAAACTGGGGGCATGCCGAACACCATCTACTGTTGTTAACAGAAGATTCAGTTTTTTCACTCTGTTGTCATATTCACACAGGCCTGAAATACACAAACAGGACCTATACATGCATTAACAAGTCAGTTTCTGTGTACTTTATATTTAGAATATTGTCACTGCTTTACCTTATCGTCAGAGAGAAATTTCAAATCAGGAACTGTAGCCGTTATGTCTCTCTTCATAGCCAGACTCCATTGAGAAAAACAATGATTTAACATCGCTGAAGACGGGAGCTGCTGGTCTACTGCTGCCTCGATCACTCAGTTAGTGTTATTG
The DNA here is from genome assembly GCA_026686955.1 of Epinephelus cyanopodus. Classification (NCBI taxonomy): domain Eukaryota; kingdom Metazoa; phylum Chordata; class Actinopteri; order Perciformes; family Serranidae; genus Epinephelus; species Epinephelus cyanopodus. Next base: position 39,491,440 of record CM048918.1, read on the forward strand.
TGTGACTTTGGTGTTTAAAAGGTTTAGTTTGGATTCATCAAAGTCACACAATAACACAAAGCAGAGGCAGACCAGCAGCTTACCGTTTTTGTCAGTGGAGTCTGGCTTTGATGCTACGGTTACAGCTGGGCTAGGACTACTGTCCTTGCCCCAGTATAGAGCATTTATTGACTGAAGTATGTCCGACTCTGCTGTGATAGGTGGTGATATGTGCCATTTCAGCTTGTTAGTATTGGACCTATTTCTGGTTGACCCATTTCGTCCCAGTCCAAACAATCACCAAACAAGTTAGCTACGGTTAGCTAGCAGCTAACTGCCACCATGGTGGACAACTTTACAGCTCTGTACATTTCTTCTGTCGAAAAATGTACAGCTCCGGATGTAGATTTCTCCATGTTGTTACCAGCTTCTTCTTCTTCTGTTACACATTTAGTGCTATTGCACTTCTGGGTCAAAGCCCGGGGCGGAAATTGTGCAGCATGCTCAGATCTCCTTGGCCAGTTTGGGTCCAATAGGCCTTTTGACTGTGTACATGCAGGAGGAATTTGACTCCCACATTATCTGGGTGTGTTAGTCTGACTTTGAGAAATTCAGTGGAGAACGATTTCATTCAGATTAACATGTTTACGTGTATTTTAAAAGTCCGGTTTTAGTTGGACTGACACAATAACTTTATTTTCTCTGATGTCATGTAAACGCACTGACTGAGGACTGTGGATAAGTAGTACCTCATACAACTCCACTTAAAAAAATCTGAACTACCCCTTTAAACTGCCCTCTAATTTAGTGAAGTACTACTTTATGCCTCCACATCAGTGTGTCATGATACACATTGTACATTTCACTCCATCCTGCAGAGAATTACCTCCACCAAAGATCGCTCGTTAGGGTATTATTATAATGTGGAATATGTACAGTATGTATTTATTTTATTACACAGTATCCGCCCTGTATAAGAGGAGCACTGATGCCTATTGATTTTTCCTGTAGCAAGGAATTTAACAGGGAAGGGAATTCCTGACAGTGTTACGACCGTGAACGCAGCTGATACAGTACGTCAAGCCACTGGATTAAATATTCACATTTAGTGTGTGGAAACAAATACCTGTTCTCTCAGTTCATCCGCTGCTGATAGAAAGCTCAGCTCAGTGTGCCGTGGCCTCTTTTTAACAGTGTTTTTACCCTCCTAATGTATTACTATCACAAGTATGTAAATGCAACAATATATCCCTCCTCACTATTATAATTTACCAATGTTTATTTTATAACACTACTGCTATACTTGAATATTAGAAGGTGTGATGGTGTAGCAATGGCACACAGCAGGTTAGATGAAAAGAATTACAATGCGTTTTATCACAGTAGTGCTGAATAAATGTTAGCGTAGCTTGAACCACAGCCATAGAGTCCAGCACAGAGAGAGGCAGCAGAGCAGCTGGCACCTGAGTCTCAACTCAAGCATTTAGTTATAGTGTCTGTGCTTATCAGTGTGAGATCTGTTTGACGTGAGGACATGTGTGTGACTGTCTGCAGCGTGGGTGATGTGTTTGGTATGTACGGAAGCATATTGATGCCACGCCAGAAAAAAAACAAACTGATCAGTATCAGGTAATAACATTAAAGTTTGTGATTATAACAAGATGTTTTTCATGTTTTTACAAGATATTTAATATATCATAAAGTTTTTGTGTTATAACGAGAAACTTTTCTCGTTATAACAAGATATTTAAAGTTGTAACAAGATCATTTTTGTGTTATAAAGAGAAACTTTTTGTTATAACAAGATATTTTTCACGTTTTTACAAGGTGGTTTCATGTTATAAGGAGTCTGTCTTGTATTTAAAAAAAAGGAAACTTTCTTGTTATAACAAGATACTTATTTTGTCATAACATGACATTTTTATCATTAGAAACTGAAAACATTTTGCTATGACATGAAAATATCTTGTAAAAAATGTGGAAAACTTATTATTATAACAACAAACTTCTGATGTTATTTCCTGATACTGATCGGTTTTTTTTCTAGCCTGGCAGCTCTACGCTGTCGTAGTGATGCATGTAATTTATTGATTTAATGTGTTTGCGGGGAGAGAGGTCTCTATGCCTGCTCAGATTTATGGAATAATGAAGTCTATGGAACTTTGTTTGACATAAAGCCCAAGGAAAATTTTATTATAAGTCTTGATGTAAATTTACTGTTTACTTGTTGAACTCATCCAGATTTTTGTTTCTGTTAAGAACAGGATGTTATCATGTTATTTATTCTGTCTCCTGCTGACTCTCCAACATGACACAAGCTGAAAATATCGGCTAAGCCATTTTATAGCCCCTGAAAACTTGATTTTAGATTTGAAGTATTTCTCTGTAACATTAAAGATTCATGACTAATAAAGCAACAATCAAAGTTAGAGTTAGGAAACAAAAACTCTTAGTTATTGTGTATTATCAGAAACTCAGGTAATCTGCTTTCTCATGGTTGTGTGGTTGAGGTTTGATCACATGATTGACAGCGGTCTGGCAACGTAAACAAACAACCCCAAATATCACCACATTTTGATTCAAATTCCAATCGGTAAATATTTTGACCCTCCCTTTTTCTAACTGAGACTCACCCAAATGTCTGTAGGATTCCACTGTTCACAGTAAGAAGCTGATTAAGAGGACTAAAAAAAAAAAATAAAATAAAAATTCTCCGACAACACCCTTTAAAGGAACACTTCATCCACAAAATGACTGTTTTTGTATCAGTTACTCAGCTCATGTTTCCTTGAATTCTTGAAGAAAACTTTGTTTTTCTCACATGACTCCACGGTGAACGGAGAATCCAAAAAATGTGAACATTGTTTATGAATTGAAGTAAATGGGGTCCATGTCTAACAGCAGCAAAACTATTTCAAAATGCCCGTTTACAAAAGGCCACACAACTCGTGCAGTATAATCCCAGTCTCATTTATTAAGTCATGCATTCAGAACTTCCCAAACACATGAATTTTCACTCACATGTCACAAACAGTCGTGTACACGGCTGAATACACTGTCCTGTGGCACATCGTATCACAGCAGCATGTGCCATCGAAGCAACAGACGCCTGTCTGTGTGTCATACTGCCGCAAAAGGTGCTGTCTGGCCATAGACATGTGGTGTATCATAACACCACAAAAGGCTCTTTCTAGCCGCATTACAAACGGACACCACCTGGCGGCGTATCATTCATTCATTCATTTTCCTTAACCGCTGATCCTGTTCCTGGTCACAGGGTCACTGGGCGAGACAGGTCGGGTGTATTGGGCCTGGACAGGTCACCAGACTATCACAGGGCTGACACATAGAGACAGACAACCATTCACACTCACATTTACATCTACGGACAATTTAGTCACCAATTAACCTGCACGTCTTTGGACTGTGGGAGGAAGCTGGAGCACCTGGAGGAAACCCACGCTGACACAGGGAGCAAACATGCAAAGGGCTCCCCCACGCCAAATCCAAACACTGTGCTGTAAACCATTGCAAAAAGGGGCTTTTGATGTCAGTGTCTGACGCTAAAACTACTGACAAAGCGGCGGTATTTGACAACTTAGGAATGAGATCGCGTTGCCCAGAATGTCCAAAACAGACGCTGGACGGCACGTCATAATTTGTCCACTGACAAAGTGGACATCTTGATTATTTTTGCACGAGTTGTGTGAGTTTGTAAACGGATATTTTGTTATCGTTTTGCTGTTGTCAAACGTGCACCCCAATGACTTCAATACTTTTTTGGATTCTGCGTTCACCATGGAGACATGCGGGAAAAAGTTTCCCTCACAATTCAAGGTAACACAAGGCGAGTAACTGACATACAAATGGTGAAGTGTTCCTGTAACACCTTTGGCAGAGTGTAGGATTTATTTAGTCATTCTGCTGTTTAGTGCTGCAGCTGTTGCTTTACTCTGACTGACTGAGCCATCAGCAGTAAACATCAGGTTTTGGTGTCAGTCCCACAGAGTGATACTGTGAGCCCTGCCAGAGCCGCCTCTTATTAGTCATTCAATCATTTTGAGTCACACTATCATCACAGAGGCAGAGATAATTATTGCACCAGCAGCAGCCTCAATAAACCAGAATGTAGTACAAACACTCACATGTTATGATTGTGGTGTGAGTAAGAAGTGAATCACTTGTAAAATTCTAGCATTGCAGCCATTATCGACATAACTCTGACTGCTGAACATGACATTTAGAGGAATACATCGGCATTTTGGGAATTAGGTTTACACGCTTTCTTGGCGAGAATTAGATGAGAAGATCAATACTTCTCCCCAGAGTGATATCAAGCTTCACATCTAACTCGCTGACAAACAGCAAATCAGCATATTTCCAAAATGATTACACTGTTTCTTCAAAGGAGTCAGTCCTCTGGGATATTATTCTTATAATATGTAGAATATGTTGGAAATCATTCAGTGAAGCAGTCGAAATTCCTTATGAGAGTTTTTGAGGGTGGATTCGCCCTTTAATCTAAGCAGGTCTAACTCATTAACTCTCCCTCTGCTCCTTGAAACCCGTGCAGCCTGTTTGTGTTGTCAGAAGAAGATGAACAAAGTCTCTTTATTTCCTTTGCTTAGTTAAATACTCAACACATAATGCGAGACATCTGGCAGCTTCAGCACAGCCTGTTTCAATAGAGACCTGTGACACTAAATAGACGCTTGCTACTCTGGATACATCAGTAATGCACTGCTTGAGTCATCATCTGCCTCTAAATAGTGCACCAGAGCTCAAGTAGATCTCACAAGGCTATATTTGTCTTTGATTATAGATTTTGGCCGGACTAAATGTGCAGGATGCCCAGGTTTCATCCCTGCTCAGACTTATACACCAGTATTTAAGCTACACGTTCACTCAGCTATATGTAACACAGGACTGTTCATAATCTATGGCAATTAAAGCATAATCTTTTTTTTTTGTAGAAACCTATATGAAGTATTAAATGGCAGAGAATGAGTCATCTTTCTTATCTTAGCGTAGAGAAAGATCTGTCACTGAATGGTAATAAATGGCAGTCTCCTCCTCACTGTGTGTGTGTGTGTGTGTGTGTGTGTGTCACTTTGTTTCATTCAGCAGCAGCGTTGGAGCCATGTCACGGGTCCGGATGTGTTTCACAGATGGTTATGCTGCAGTATGATTTTATGACTCATTCACTTTGATGCAGACACTCGCACACTCCAGCATGAATGACTACTGGAGTGCTGGAACTTGGAATACTTAAAGGAAACAATCTTAGATGTGGTCTATTAGAAGACCTCCTTCAGTGTATGACCCACCCAACTCTTAATGCAGCATATGCAATCTGATAAGGAGCTTTAGTATAGTAGAACACAGTGACAGCGCTGTCTATATGAGCAAAATTAAGATCATATAACAAAATGATACTGATATTGTTGGGATCCCCATCCATTCAATAGACATAACCTTTCTAGGATGTCGACATCTATCATTACAGTCAGCTGACTCCACCCAAACGCACAGATTTAGGCTGCTTTCACAGCTGCCCTGTTTGATTCGTTTCAGTCAAACTCCAGTTCGTTTGTCCCTTCAGTGTGGTTCGTTTGGGCAGGTGTGAACACAGCAAACACACTCAGGTGCGCACCAAAACAACTGCCTTAATATGCACATTCAGCACATCCAATGCATCAAAACATTGTTTTCTAGTTGGAGCCGGACCTCGTTTTCAAACTGTATGGTTTGACTAAAATGAACAATGACAGCAATATAGTCCACGATGAGCAGCGCTAAAATCAACCTGCGTAGTTGTCCCTCCATTGTGACATTAGAAAGTATCACATTTATCTTGCAAGTTAACTCTTCTTCAACGTTTGGTTTACTTCCTGGATTTTTCCCACATGAAAATTCTGACCAATCAAGAGCAGCTTTCTCACACAAGGCATTTGATCTGGTCTGTTTGTAAATGCTGCCATGAGAACACGAACCAACTCTAGGCAATTATGCAACTTTGGAACAACATGAGTCCCTGATTCAGACCAAAGCAAGACAACTGTAGGTCTGAGAGCAGCCTTCAGTTTGATTGGATGTCTGAATGCTAATCAGACAGTTCCACGTCATCAAAAGTGGACTAGAGTACAGCCACTCCCACTATTTCAACAAGCATGGCCGACCACGGAGACATGTAGGACCTTTCCCAAACTACCCCTACACCCTCTCCCTACCCACACTCAGTTTCCACGTTGACCCAGAGTGTTCACCATGTTGAGTGCCGTCCCAAACCAGCTCCTGAGGTGTGGAGGTGAGTTATTTTACTGTTAGTAAACAGTATGATGGGTTTTTTGGTGGGAAGGGCTTGGCTGGTATTTTAAAACATAATTTTACTCACTGATATGAGTTAACCTTTCATGAAAAATAATATCATGTTTTTAGTTTTTTTAAAAAAAGTCTGTTGAGACCATTTATTGTCATTTATACTACAAGGTGATTTCTGCGTTAAAAAGAAAAAAAGAAAACCATGTAATAAAGTATCCTAATAAAACAACGAAAGAGGTAATAATTTATGAGTGCATTCAGGGTTGAAATCCTCGATTACAATATATTTGATTGTGTTTGGAGCATAATTGGGTTCTGAGCAGATTAAAAATTTAATTGATTTATTTAACAGCATTTTTCTTTTAAAGTTCTAGAGTTGCTAGCATTCAGAAAATCCCAAAAATGGTAAGCTTTTGATAATGTCTTCTAACATGGGTTTGTGTTTAAGAATTTAGCAGCAAGATAGCCTATGTACAAAAACATGGCAAGAAGAAATGGCAAGAAATATCAGTGATCTATTTGCTAGGAGCACAGGGGCGTAAATACAGACAGTGCAGGCAGTGCAATTGCACTGGGGCCCCTGAGGTGGAGGGGTCCATAGAGAGAGCAGGCTCTTGAGATTGATTCAGATTGCAACCTTGTAAATATACCTGTGTTCAAAGATAATAAATGATAAAACAAGAATATTATTAATGAAAAAACAATGCCGTTTGCCATATATGTCCTCAAAAAGACAAACCAATGTGTCATGGTTTGTCTTTCACTTTTTAGTAGTCAGTAGCTACTTAAAACACACTTACATGCTTTTTATATATACGTATAAAATCTATCAATATACTTTAAAAACTATTCAATTAAATTATAAATGTCTAACTTTCTTTGATATTTTTGTCAGACATACAGTGATGATTGTTGTAATATGTATGTTGATGTTGTTCAATGTCAAGTCTCTATTTGTGTCAAGACAATACATGCATGATAGCGTGCACTGGGGCCCGTCGTAACTTCCTTACACTCAGTGCCCAATTTGTAAAATTAAAAGTAGGGGAACACTTCGGGCCTCTGAGAGAGCAGTGTTCCCCCACTCCTAAAAGTGGGGGAACACTTTTTAAGCGGCACCCGAGCTGCCTCACTGCGCAACTCCGAATGGGATGGTTGTGACAACAAGTGTTGTCACGGTACCAAAATTATACCAGTTACCAGTGAAAATACGGTTCTGAGTAGTATCACGATACCACAGCAAAAAATGAGGCAGATGTGCCTTTTGTCACTTATAAAAAGATAAATCACTTTTCTATAACTATAACTCTTCTATTTCAATGGAATAAATTACTTACTGACTTATTCATACTTCAAAAACAGCATCAATAAGTGATTAACATGAGGGGGATAAAAATTAAATAAATAAATAAAATAAAAATCAACCAGCCACCCTCCTCCCCTGACAGTCCCTTCATAAGTACAGAACAGTCCCTAAAGTGCGGTGAGATTTGTGGACCATTACCTGACACAAAGAGAGAAATGTGAACGGCTCGTTTCTCCTCTGACACGCCACATACCTGTGTGCTGCCACGGCTCGGCTGTCCAGGTACTACTGGAGCCGGCGTAGGCTACTTGACCGCGTGTTCCTGTCTGTGACCCCCGTTCAACCCACAACCAGCAGGATTCGCCTTTCGTTTCTGCTGCTGGTTGAAATCTGTACTCGCACAGCGTGCTGCTGAATGATTTATTTTGCTCGCACAAAATTATTTTTAGTCGCAAATGTGAGTAAAATGCTCACAGGTAGAGCTCTGTGGAAAACAAATCACTGCTGACAAGTACAAAGAAATAAATAATAACTTTCACTGCTCAAAGATACTCACATGTCTGGAAAACAAACCACTACAGCAGCATATTGAGTGCCAGATGGCCAGCGCACGCCGTTATTGGACGGCACATGGACACTCACCCTCTTGCGAGTGGACTTTTAAGTTATCCCACAGTAGTGGTGCCTGAGGCATCGTAGTACTATGGTGCTCCACCCTGCAACACTAGTGACATCAGCCAGTACTGCATGTAGTTTTTTAGATGTGAAAAGTTCTAGACCCATGCAGATTAGCTCCGGAGCGCACCAGGGCCTTTTCTGAAAAGATCCTGGTGCGCTCCAGTAGGTTCCGGCTCAAATTAAGCACTGCTGAAGGAGGTTTCATGTTTACTATTTATTTGTATTTACTCATGAGTTAGTATTACCTCTAATACTGGCAATAGAGTGCCGAAGTCACGTGACGCTCATGGGACCTTAGATGGGAAAAATTATGAATGGCAGTGAATGAGGAGAGCAGTGTTATCTTTTGGTCCCGTTTGAGTTGTGACATGAAATCCAAATATGTTGTTAATGAATTTAAAACATAAACTTTAAGGTCAAGAAAGTCATACTTTGTGGTAAAACTGTTGAGATGTAAGCTTTTGAAAAAACGTAATTAGAAGAACTACACAGGAGACGGTTGCGTATGTGACGTCATAGCTTTCACTCGCTTCCAGCAGCTTGGAGTGACTGTAACCTGGCACAAAACACACAGACATCTTCAATCATAATTTGATTAATCACAAAACAGTGGAATTTCAGCAGGGAGGCCAAGCTGCAGGAAGCAACGAAAGTTATGACGTCACATACGCGACCTCCTCCCGCATACTCTTTCTAATTAACCCTATTTCAAAAGCTTATATCTCAACAGTTTTACTACAAAATATGACTTTCTTGACCTTAAAATCTATGTTTTAAATTCATTAACAACATATTTGGATTTCATGTCACAACTCAAACGGGACCAAAAGATAACACTGCTCTCCTCATTCACTGCCATTCATAATTTTTCCCATCTAAGGTCCCGTGAGCGTCACGTGACTTCGGCACTCTATACTTTCCCTCTTAAAAAACTTCAGCTTCCTCATATTATGTATAATAACAATAATGATAATACCAAAAATGTAAATAAATAAATATAAATGTTAATGTAAATTATGCAAAAAAAAAAGAAACAGGTTAAATTGTGATTTCTCTTTCAGTGTAGCTTTAAATGTATTTAAACTTGTTAGGTGGAATTAACATTATTTGTTGGTGGTATATACCAGTGGAGAGCGGGTCCTTAAACACACCACAATCACAAACCTGAGATAAACATGAACCAAGTGTCCGTCTTTCCCATCACCCTGAAAGCAGCATTTTTTCAATGAAACTGACCTCTGGTGTTTACGCTCGTCGCCATGGTGACGGTGTAGGAGGCGGGTCACTGCTGTGGCTGGTGACGCTCACACAGCGGCATCAACCAATCAGAGGCCAGCTCCGTTACCGGGCTGACGTCACCGTTAAAGTGAACAGGACCGTTACTCGGTTGCAGAAAGTCTCCAGCTGCAGGACACGAGAGATGGATGAACCGCGGCGCAGGCTGCGTGTAAAGCCCGTGACGGTGTAGCCGCACCTCCACCACCATCATCCGGCAGCTCCGTCTGCGGCCCGAGAGGCGACACGAAGCCGCCGTTAAGATACTTTAGGGGGCGTTTACTGCGCGTCTGGACCGGGATGATCTCCAACTGTGAGGTGAGCGAATAACTAGTTACCTCACAGCACCAGCCCCTCTGAGGTGCACAAGCCAAACCCCCATATCCGACACTGTTACACTGCGTTTCTTACCGTCAGTGAATATTTAACTCACCTTATCACATTTATTTAACACATCTACTGCGTCACTGAAATATTCGGCTTAAAATACGACCGCGAAACAACTCTGTATTTAAGCTAATATCAAGTTTTAACACAGGCAGCTAACGTTACTTTCTCACTTAACTGTTACATAAAGTGCCCAGCGTTTCGTTGTGGCGGAACAATAACAGCTGGATCAACCGTAAAAGTTCCGTTTCTACCGTTCAATCCGTCACATTCACCGTGAAACGTGTGTGTGGTTTGTCCGTTAACGTCACACCGCTGCTGTGAAGTTAGCTAGCGACATGGCTAGTTAACCAGCCGGTGTGTACGGGACGTTAACCGAGGTTACACCGAGGAAATAACGGCACAGCCGAGTTAACAGGAGGTGCATTAACTTTGAATACAGTCAGAGGGACGGTGAGTTTTCACCGACACAATCTCCTCCCCGCCCCCTTCAGCACTCTGTCAAACCTGTCCCGCTTCCATTAACGTTACCGAGCCCCGGTTATCTAATCACACGTACAGTAACGTTATACACACACTTAATGCGGAATATTTCACATACATTGATTTTCCCCCTCATATCAGTGTGTTTAGAGCCACATGCAGCCGGCCACACTGCAGTGCAGCGACCACAGCTTGTGCTGTAGTGTCGTCCCATCTCCTCCTAGTGTCATGTAACGCTACACCCCTCACAGAGACCTGCCTTTTTCCATTGTCTGCACACATACGTCAACTGCTTTCCAGAAAATACTCGATTTTTGACTGAGTAATTTACTGCACATATAATGTTTTAAACAGTTTTGCAACTACATGACAAACACATGTGTCCATACTAAGGGTGATGTGGTAAAAATGATTTTAAAGGGATACTTCATTCTCTTAAAAAGCAGGGTTGTATGGGGTTCTTATCCTTAAACAATATATAACAAACAGTAGATGTTATTCAGCACACCCCCAGTTTGGAGCATAGGCTGTTCATAAAGATGGACGACGCGTCTCCGCTTGCCCCCACTGAACAGAAGTGAAGCTAACATATCCCAGATACTATTGAAAGCCAGGCGCATTTAATGTGTCAAGACATCATATTTTCACCTGTTAAGATAAACAAATTTAACTTATTAATACAAATGTCAAAATAAATGTACAGAGCCATATGGCTTTTGATAGAGTTTGGAGCATCCATTGTATATATAGATGGACGACACGTCTCCGCTTGTCCCCACTGTACAGAAGTGAAGCTGAAATATCCCGAATATGACTGCTGCCATCGTGCGCTGGTGATCATTCGAAGTCAGAGGTTGTGTCCAAAATAATTCACTCATTCACTGCTCACTATATAGGGAGCTCTTTGCAGAGTATCAAAAGCCATATGGCCATCTCTGTCTATTTGACGTTCTTATTAATAAGTCAAATCTGTTTGTCTTAACAGCTGAAATTACAATGTCTTAACATGTCAAATGCGCCTTAAGACAATAGAAGATGCCCTGTTATCAAGTACATTTATCATGTCTTATGACGTTGAGGGCATTAAAGCTTCCATGCCACTGGTTGGCGTCAACATACCTTCCCTTTTTGATGTAGCGACTGCATTGGCCACTGTGCGCCTGTTAGTGGGTACGTTTTGGCTACGCACCTGTTACCTGTCCATGTTTACTAGCTAATGCTCCACTCCGCTGCTAACGTATTAAATCAGAGTTCTACCAAGAGAGATATGACGCCGAATTCAGCAGCAACCCTCAGTGACATGAGTAATATAAAGTTGTAGTAAAACAAATAATTTTAGGCATTCGTCTTACAGGATTTGAATGAATTAAGGCAAATCATCAAGACACTCAGAATAGATGACTTAACATTATGCCCAGTGTACTCCAATGTCACTGCTTCACCTTAATGTCAGGCAGTGATTTCCAACAGAAAAATGAAGCCTTTCTATCGCTCTCTTCAAAGCCAGACTCCATTGACAAAAGCAGTGATTTAACATTGCTGAACACAGGAGCTGCTGGTCTACTGCTGCCTCGATCAGTTAGATAGTTTGTGTTATTGTGTGACTTTTGACATTTAAAAGGGTTAGCTCAGATTCACCAAAGTCACATAATAACACAAATTAACTGACTGAACGAGGCAGAAGTAGACCAACAGCTCCTGTGTTCAGTGAGCTAAAATTACTGTTTTTCTCAATGGAGTCTGGTGGCTTTGACAAGAGCATAAGGAACTGAAAGAGTTAACGGCTTTCCGTCAGAATGGGCAGTCTGATGGAAAGAAACAGTGGAAATACTGTCAATATAGCATAAATTTAAACAGTCATTGATGTTTTTAGGTGGCAAGATGCACTTTGTTGCTGAGCCCCACCTACAGCTGTACACTGCTCAGCTTCCATGTCAGACTCAAGCCTGCTTCTCCAAACTGAACGTGTCGACTGACATCTACTGTATGTAATTTCAAAACATCTGAACTATGCCTTTAATTTTGAAGCGATCACATTGTCATATAAGTCATATAAGGCTGAAACAGGGTGAAGTCAGGTAATGTGGGACAAATGAGGTTTGCATGTCGGGCTCTTTAAATATTAGCAGTCACCAAACATGCTATGGCAACTCTTAAAAACAATCATTTTTATTGGTCTGAGATAACTGTAACGTAAAAATGCTTTATTCAGTTTTTTTACTGGTTTTAATCGCCTGGTCTGTTTGTCTTGGAGAGGAAGAGACCTCTGCGGATAATTCAGCTCCTGGTAAAAACCTCCTGAACAATGAACACTCACCATTATATGCCCCTAAATCCCCCTAAATCGTACACACTGCTCCTTTAATGCTAGTCCGTTAAGGGCAAATTGGAATGCCACAGAGTGTTGAGTGACCTGTAGAGGTCATAGGCGTCTGCTATATTTACCGGCTCTGTAACTTGATCTGTGGCATTCTGGATGGCTGTGCTCATACTATCCTCTCGCGCTCTGGGGCCACAGTCTCCCAAGTAGCACCCCATTGCTTTCTGTCTATTGGCCTGTCCGCTCAGAACAACAACGGTGAGCCTCTTACAAACCAACTTAACTGCCGCTCTTCCTCCCTTTTTTCTTTTAGGTGCCAGCTTGTCAGTTGAATGCATAGGCCTGCCGTTAACCCAGCTGTAGGGTACGTTGTCCCGAGGAGTCGATGACAGAGGACAGGGATAATGTGTCAGAAAGTTCTGGATTTTGTTAGCATGAGCTGAAGCACTGGTGGTGGTGCATGTCACCAGTTGATATGTGCATTGTGCAAGGAAAATGTGTATAGTAGCTGGTTGTGACAGCAAAATATGTGCTTTGAAACAATTGTTGGAAGAGCCACATGATGAAGCTGCATACGATGGAGCCAACCTGTCAACTTTCTCTTTACCTGAGCGTTATAATTGAGCAACTTCTTCCAGATTTGATGCTACGAGCTGAAGGGCACGTCATCAATCTTTAACAGTTGGACATGAAATGTGGAGAGCGTGTTGACCAGCCTGTACGGTCACTTCATGCGGAACGTGTTTGGCACAAAGTCAAAATACTTCCTTAAAGACACATCCCAAAACAGATCAAGATGTTGATTTTGCTGTCTTTGTTTATGTATAGTCTTGAAGGTAATGCATTTCTCACACGCAGCCCTCACTATCCTCAGGCAGTGGTTGTCTGTCCAACCCGTTAGTCTGATAGCAGTGTTTGACAGCGTATGATCCAGCGACTCCGTATGTATTTGCCTCTTTCAGATTACACTTATCTGAAACAAATTCCTCAGTCAACAGAAAAAGCGTAACTATTTTTGATGTTGCTGCTGCACAGTTTTGTCCTGTGTGTCGACTGGTATGTCATGTAACATGTCTGTGTGTTTCCGCAGGAGTGATCGGTGTCATAAAGCCTGTGTGAGTGTTCACTGTGGGGTAGCAACAGTAGGATGAGCTGCCCCAGAGCCATCAAAGCCTGCAGGGACTGACACACACCGCTACAAATACAGCAGGTAACCACTTCACACAGGCATGCTTTCACACACACACACACACACACACACACACACACACACACAAGCTGTCCATGTTTATGATGTGAAATATCCTAAGTACACATGGCTGTGGTTGCAATGACTCAGATGTATCGCGGTAGAATTGACCGACCCTTTTATGAAACAGAGTTAGGAAAAGTTAGAAGAATAAGTTGTTTTATGTTTTATCAGCTTACAGATGACTCACAGAAATGACTAAACTGGAAAGGTGATGCTGCACGTCAGTTCCTTCTCAGTTTACAGTATTACTGCCATGTAGACATTCAGACTATGACACTGATAGGGCCTCGAAATTGCAGCTTACACTGCTTAAAGGTTTTGATGATGCCAATATCACCTGGAGAACATTATCCAACAGTTTTGTTTGCATACATTTGTTATCAGCACTAATCCTACTACATGAGTCCCCAATCACACGGAAAGCATTTTAGCTGAAGGCGACTTTTTGTTGTAATTGTTTACAGTGAGAATTAGGGTTGAGCTCACTGTTTTTGCGTTGCTATGCACCTTGCATTTCTGCACTCTAGGCGCCTGACCTTTTTGCCGAAGCGCTGTGAACTCCTTGAGTTGAAAAAACTTCAATTCAGAGTGGAAAAGTGCTTTTTCCCTATTGTCCAATCAGATGACTTGAGAGGTGGGCCCTCTGTGGTGGTCAAGACAACAAGTTTACAGCTGGTAAACAATGGAGGAGAAACTAGTGGTAGCTGTTGCTGGATCTTCAGAGCTGTACGACTTTACAAACTGCTGTTACCACCATCTCAATAGAAAACAGCAGGAAGCATATAAGTGCAGTACTTAAAACAGCCATTATCAATGGGAAGCTCCTGGCCCACCTGGTGGTGCTCCCCATGATCCAGCCTCTTTTTAGGGTCTCATGTACCCACACAGATCTCTGTTTATTTGCTGACAGCCTCTCACCCTCAACCACAGCTACAGACAGCACCCTCTGCCTCAACATTTTAGTGAGTAGCTACTAATTACTGTGACATAAATAAAATAAAAAAATAAATAAAAGATTGATTACACAGGAAGCTTAGGGTAAGAAGTTGATGGGGTGGTTGCCTGGCAACAATAAAAAGGCACAGCAAGCTCCTGTTATTTTTTTTAACAGTGGCTTTCATTTTTTTAAAAAGGCAGTGCAGTGTGCCTTGTGTGTTGCAACCTGCAAAACGCTTTCTGTGTGATCAGGGCCTTAGACACTAAACCTGCCATGCAGTGCATCTGTTATGTAAGAGTAAGGGTTTAGTGTTGGGGGTTAGGGGGTCAGGGGTTGTCTCTAATGGAGACCAGTTAATCTTGTGGTTTTAGAAACCCAAATCAAGAGAAAGCCAGAGAAAACAAACGGGTTTTAAGGTGCTTCTCAAAGATGTGCACTGATTTGGCCACCTTAAAACTTCCCTGCTGTGGTGATCTGAAGTTCCTCATTGAGGTCAGGGGGCACAACAGTTACTTTAAATGCAGAGGTGCCTTTTTGTGTCAGACGTAAAGTTTTTAATATCAAGTGACAGGAAGCCAGTGGAGAAAAGCTTAAATTGGTGTAATGTATGTGCTTTTGTCCAAAACCTCAGTGCTGAGTTTTGAACCAGCTGGAGTTTTTACGTGTATTGTTACGTGTATATGTGTATATGTGACGTAGTGTGGTGGTGTTTGTTATGGGAGGCGAGACTCTCCTGCATGTGTGTGTGTAGAAAAGTACTGTAACCAGGCCAGCAAGTGCAGCAGACACAGTGAAGTGTATAGTTTTCTGAAATGAAAATTTTATTAGCGGTCCATGGAAAGTCATGGAAAAGTTTTGAAACTTCTTCTGGAAAATGTGCGGGAGCCCTGGGTCGAAACAGTGTCCAAAAACCTGCGTCCATTGCAGCACGGTCAAGGAGTGTGTCTCACTTTATAATTATTACAATAGAGAGATGATAAAAATAATGATAAGAGATTTAGATACAAGTCATTTTGCAGCCTGAATGTACATAGAGAACACGTTTGGACTAAAAATTGATTGTTGTAGCACACAGCATATTAAAATGTGTTTTATTTATGAATACATGGAACGTTTTCTCTGACATATTGAATTCAAACCATTCATAAATAGTTCCAGGTATGTGATCCCACCCTATGAGCCTAATAGGGCCAAATGCCGCACTTACTGTACCAGAGTACACTAACATCTTAATGTTGTTTGTGACGCAAGGAAGGGCGGCCTCTGTTGAGTCCTGTTGGTAGAAAACAGATTGGAATTCATAGTGTAATTCAGATTATCCACAATTTGTACAGGAGGAAGTACTGACAAAGCATCTTTAATGGTAAATATATGTATATTTTAGATGAAATCTTTTAAATCAACAGTGATTGACGTTATCAATGACACCCAGCTGGTGACTGATGCTTTTTGAATAGATAGGAAGCAAGTATATTAAAAGAGAGACTCTTCCACAAGTGTGAATTAATTCTTTAACCACAAGTTGCTTTAAGCCACTTGTGTGTGTCTAATGCCTCTCTAAGCATCACTCAGCGGGATGGCAGAGATTGATAGGTGTTTCAAATAATAATGGTATCTAATTGACCAAATGATTAGCTCAATAAATAAAGAATGATGGCAGTCATCTGCAGAAGCTGTGGCATCAATCACTGCAGCCTGCAGAGTCAATCCTCTCTGAGGTCACTGCTGCTTTTATGGCCTCTCATGTGAGTCACCAACAGATGGTGGTAATGATAGATGCTTATTCTCCCCGGTTTTTCATATTGTGGAAGTTGGTTGTGAAAAGTAATAATGAGTGGAGAATTTCATTGTAGCAGAAACCAGAAACAAGCTTTTCTATAGAGCTGCAGCTTTTGAATGCAGCGTTTTGGGGTTGTTTTTGAGAGTTTAATAAAGCATGTTCAGGGCTATAAAATGAAAGGTATTTAATATCTTCTATCACAGATTTTTTATGAACCAGATGTTTTTATCCCCACTTTAATCTTGTGGTGTTATTTTGCGGCATGGCGGCACTGTACATTCCTCCAGTCCATTTCCTTTTTCCTTGTATCTAGCTGTAAATACTGCATCATATACATCACTGCACTGTCTGCCACACACTGAACTTGGCTGCAGGGGAATTAAAGTGTTGAATGGAGTCTGACCAGTAGCTAAGGAAGGCTGGAGAAGGTCCAACTATGGCTTGTTAGAATAGCCAAGTAGTCAAGCCTAGTTTTAATATGAAACAGGGCAGAGAGGGAGGGCAGAGGCGTCAGTGTGGCCCTCACAGGCATCAGCAGTCTCTTATCCGCTCACATTTCAGGGTATATATAGCCCGCCTGTAAGACCAAGCCAAACCCAGCACTGCTCAGAGACCCCTAATGGCCCCCATATTTGTTTCTAACACTATTCCTTATGAGAACACTGTGTCTACATTGTGCTAGTGGTTCTTTTCGTGGTGGTAAGAGTGTGCGTATACTGCTACAGCTGTCTTGGCTCATGTTTGGGTGATGCCAACAATAGAACAGGGTTCCCATGCTCATGGAAAACCAGGAAAAGTCATGGAATTTCACAACCATTTTCCAGGCCTGGAAGAGTCAAAAATTTTGGAAAACTCATGGAATTTTCTTGTTTGTATAAAATTAATTGTTACAGTAATCTTCTGGGAATAACCTTCCACGTAATGTAACATGACAGCGAATTTATTTTCTGTTAATAAGCCGTTGACATAACATAGCTCTATCATGCATCAGTTTGGGGCTGCATGATGTATCGTTTCAGCATTGACTTTGCGATGTGCAGTAGTTGCATCGAAGGACATGCAGGGTTCAGTAGAGCTCGGTCTCAGGCGAAAGCCTGAGTGAGGGGGGCGGGAGGGGTGGTGGATGGGTCCAACACACGACCTTCACCTGAGAGAGCAATGTTCATGTCCTATAAGATTGTAAAGCCAAACCCTGTTCTTTTTTCCTAAACCTAACCACCTGTTTTTGTTGCTTAAACCTAACTATTGTCTTTGTCATTGAAGGAAAAAAAAGGTCAATTTGTGTGGTTGTACCAACATAAATTTCCTGTTAAAGCCTCAGCCTCCTGTTAAATTTCCTGTTAAAGCCTCAGCCTTTCCACATACTGTAGGCACATGGAAGGGCAGGAAGGTTTACACTCACTGCCTCAGGCTTTCCTCTTTGGCGCGTGAAAGGGTGGAAAGGTTTGCTCTCTCCACCTTAGGTTTTCTGCGTAGGCCTAGGAAAGGCAGAGAGGCCCCAGAACAGAGCCATGCCACCAAATATATTACTGTAATGGAAACTAAGTTTTGAACTTTGGCTTAAGTGGTCCTGACTGAACTTATTTTGGTGTTCCCACAGTCATGGAAAACCTGGAAAGGTCATGGAATCTCATAATCATATTTTCCAGGCCTGGGAAAATCATGGAATGAGTCAAAATCATTGAAAGTTTTGAAAAATTCATTTTGTTGTGTGTACTGAAATCATTACAATAATCTTTTGTGGATAAGCCTCCACCTAATTTGAAATTACAGCAAATTATTTTTCTGTAGCCAGCAGAAAAAGTTAAAAACCAAACTGTGATGAAAATGTAGCATTCAGCAGCTAAACAGCCAGTTGGTGGAGACAAAACCAGAACTGAAGGGTGCACAGATGTGCTGTATTATGGTCATTTTGTGCTGCAGGATAGTGAAATATTAAGCATGTTGTTGCACTTTCAACTGACTACATGTGTGCTCTCTTTTTTCATTGTGAAAAAGAGATGTATCTGACCCAGCATTGAACTGTACTATAGAATCACAGTACTCGCTTTAACACTGCAGTGACTCATCCGAGATTGAGATAACCATTTACTATAGTGCAGCACTTGTCCACTCACACACAGACGCACATACTCTCACTCTAAATCACCAGAGAGCATCCATGCTGATGTTACATTCATACAGTGTCACCTCGGGGCACGGCGGCTGTGGCGTCCTGCGTCATCACACACTCTCCTGCTGCACTTGAGATTGGCTTCGCTCTCTAATAGGCCAGGAGGAGACCTGGGAGGACAATATGTACCGTAAGAGCTCTGACTCACTGACTCATTAGAGTGATGGATGTTCGACAGAAGCACATTTCTGTGAGATAATAGACCCGATCCAAGTCAGCTGGAGAATTTGTAATGTGTCTGTGGCTTTTCATCGAAGATAGTTGAGATGCAGTTGTATTAAAGGTTTATATTATGATTTCCACGTTTAATAATACACACAGGTATTACCTATCATTACTCTATTTTTTGACAATATTAGTTTCAAAGACTTCAAATCAAAGGTAATATGCTTTTGCCACTTGTTGGCCACCTGAAAATTTAAGTCCACAACCCAATTACCAGAAAAAATGTTGGCATTCTGGAAACCACTGATACATTACATTTGCACATTATTTTGTAGCCTACACATTACACTTAACGTTTCAGCAACACAGTGGTTATGTGTGGTTAAGTTTAGGCACAAAAAAACACTTGTCTATGTTCAGGAAAAGATCTTGTTTTAGCTTAAAATACACTATTTTGGGGGTTCAGTCCCGCTGGAAAAGCAGTGATATCTTTGGGGAAAAAACAACCGTTTTCATGGTACTATTACTGCTGGAAAAACAGCAGTGGGTTACTTAAAACACAGACAGTTATGGGCTAAATATCCACTGGAAATGCAGTGATGGGTCCCTAAAAACTTTTTGTTGGTCTCAAACAAGCGTCTCTCCTAGGTGTCTTGCCATCATGGACAGATCACTGAACAGGCCTACCAGGTACAGGCCCTGAGGCCCAATTGTCAGGGCCACCCCTGGCCTTCACCTGCAAAATCAGTCAAAGACACACCAACCTGGAAGAGACTCCAATGACAACAAAGACACGCAAGAGGACCACAAAGATACAAAACCACTGACTGCAAAGAGATACAAAGAGACTCACAAACACGAGAAGAGGTGGTGGGACCTTCTGCATGTCTGTGCCCAATGGCTCATTGTCTCGTAATACGGCCATGCACGCCATCTACCATCCCCTCCAACTCCTGATGACAAAGTCAGCTCATACATCATGTCACTTCAGAAACATTGGTATGATACATATGAAATGTGCAAATGTAACATATCTGGGGTTTGCAGAAACGTATAATGCCAACATTTTATTCCGTCGACTGGGCTCAAGTCCAGTATTCAACAGGGTGATGAGAGCATTGAGAGTGAACCAACACATTAAAGTTGTAGATTATATAACCAAAACAATGAGCCAAAAGGTGCGAAAATATTTCGTTGAGATGATTGGAGCTGCAGGCAACCCCTGGTGACATTACATAAAGTTGTTTATTCCATTCATTGAGAAAAATATTGAATAGTGCAGCTTAAAAAAACAAAAGTCAGTGGCATTGTCAGCGAGAGCCAGTACTGCTATTGATTGACATATTGTGAATAGAAAGAGTGTGTTGAAAAGTAATAGTGTTCCAGTGTGAATTGTTTCTTAAACCACTGGTTGCTATTGTTTTGTTAGTTGTTTATTTGTTTTTTATGCCTCTGTGCTGGTAATAGCTGTGGCGTCATGTTTTTGGGCTGTTTGTCTGTCTGTTCAGTTCTTGTGAATATCTCAACAACGCCTTGAGGTAATTTCTTCAAGTTTGGCGCAAACGTCCACTTGGACTGAACGAACTGATTAGAATTTGGTGGTCAAAGATTGAGGCCAATGTGACCTCACAAAACAGCTTTTCAGCCAAAACTCTAGAAATCATGCACCAATTATGACAAAATAGGATATTACAATTAGGTAATGACATTTGATATCCAAAAACTTCACTGTGACGTCTCAGATACAGAAGAGGAGACATTTGGTCAGGTACTGAATTAGTGACTCTAAACTGTGCTGATTGTATAGATCCTCTGTGTGTGAAGCATTCATGTTTTAAAGGCATGGATGTGAACTATAACTGCAACTTGACTCGAGCGCAGAGGCAGCCAACCACGAGGCTGTAATTCTAGTTTGTCTTTGCCTCTAAATTGCTCCTGAATCCAGTTCCAGGTAGTGAAAGTCTGATTCCTAAAATCTTTAACGCTTGGTTTTCTGAAACCTGCTCAGTAAGTGAAACCTCATCTCTGCAGCTCTTTGCCAGGGACTGCCAACAGTCAGCTGCTGAAATCTTCTCTGTCACTGCACTCATGCAGTCACTTCTGTCGACAGCTTTCTTAATACAGATTTAGTGGAAGCTTTACGGACCAGTCAGCTCTGTCACAGTTGTAGAATGATGTATTTTCACATTGCTATGCTTTCACTTCCTATTTCCCACTGACTGCTCA
This sequence comes from Epinephelus cyanopodus, assembly GCA_026686955.1. Lineage (NCBI taxonomy): Eukaryota > Metazoa > Chordata > Actinopteri > Perciformes > Serranidae > Epinephelus > Epinephelus cyanopodus. Next base: position 39,512,722 of record CM048918.1, read on the forward strand.
TATTTGATTTGATCGTAATCTGTATTGTAACTCTCCAGCAGCACAGAGGCTCGTCAGGCAGCTTGTTTTCATGTCCTGGGTGGTTTTCTAAAGAAAGGAGAGGGTAACAGAGCATTAAGTGCAGCCACCGGTCTGTAGCTCTGATAGTAAGTGTAAATTGGCCTGCTGCTACTTTTAAGTCCTTTATGCGTTGGTAGCAAACAAACAAATGCAGCGTGTTGCCATGGTAGCTATGGTAACTACTGGTTAGCACAACCTCAGGGGAGGCTGAAAATGCAGAGTAGCCAGAGCGTGTGTGTGTGTGTGTGTGTGCGTGTGTAGCTGTGGCGCATGCTCATGCCTGTGCATGTGTTGTTGTTTCCGTGGAGACGTCTCCTCTCAGAAGTGAAATCCATAGTTTGCTATCATCTTATCAATCCTGCGTGTCCATGTTGTGTGGTGTTACTCCCACGGGTGTGATTTGCTGTTTGCACTTCACTCTCACCAGCTCGCCCACCAGGCCAGCCCGAGCTTGTTTCGCTCTGCTGCCCTGGGTCTGTGGCCGTGACACAGCTGTGGGACAACAGAGAGGTGGGTGCAGGAGGCAGGTGGGGCGAGGTTAAAGTGAGGCCAAAGTAAGGTCAAGGGTTCAAAGGACATAGAGGTGATGTTTATTTGAGGGTTGTGGAGTTCCAAATATTATAGACACAAGAAAACCACAGACCTCCATTTGATAAGAGCTTGTCTCTCTTGTTGACAATATGGTATTGTGTAACTGTTAATTTAAGACCCATTGTACTGAGGAGCTGTGTTTATACAGCAGGTGTCACTGACAGTTTTCTCAGAGAAAACACAACTCATGGTGTGACGGATCATTCAGGATTCTTGCTGTAATTTCACTCGCACATTTTTTTATCCTAGTGTTTACACAGTGTGAGGAGTCACATAATGAAGGTCTGAGTTAGTGTGATGATAAGGATGTGGTGGTCTCACCAGCTGCAGCCTTGTAAGTCGGTGGAATTTGCACTGATGAATATGTTTTGCTGCAAACAAAGTCGAGTACAGGCTTTGAAAATGCTGCTTGGCTGGTGGTCCCTTTGAGCTCAGGCTGCAAATTACCTGCTGGAATTACCAGAAAAGATGCACTGCAAACTTTTTTGACCTCATTCAAGCATATTACACCTCTTCTAACAAATAAAACAACAAAATTAAACTCAATAGAAACACTGATTACACTGAGTAACATTGAATTTTTTTTTGTACTTTGAATATAAAGAAGTCACGTTTGTTTAGAAAAAAGCATTAAAGTAGATGTTGTTTATAAAAACAAATGTCAGGGGAGAATCTTCTAGACCAGTGGTTCCCAACTGGTCCAGCCACAGATTTCTCCTTAGTCATCACTTCAAGGTCCACATCATTTAATTCATGCGGCATCATACTTGTGTTCGGCCATGTTGTCGACCTAGTTTGCTAGACAGTAGGTTCATTTCTTTTGGAGTTTCAATGACTGAATTTGTAAAATACATGGACACATATGGATGAGATGCGGCTCTGTATATATGATTTATTATTAATACTTTGCGAGGAAACTCAATAAAATTTTGATCACAATGAAACATATCACTGATGTTTGTTAAATTACTTGCCCCTGGCCTCCTGTTGTTTTGCAAAAGTGGCCCCTAGGCAAAGCAAGTTGAGTATCCCTGCACTAGAGACTGATTTTGGTTGCCACAGCTGATTTTAAATATATTTCCCCAGCATATTCACACAACACAAACAAGCAGGTTTGATGTCATCAGGGTTCCTATGGTCATGGAAAAGTTATGCAATTTTCAGATGTGTGTAAAGAGTAATCTTCCATGGGTAACCTTCCACCTAATGTACATAATGGCAAATTTATTTTCTGTAGCTGTAGACGTAATGTAACTCTAGTGTGTGTCGATGTGTGACATTTTGTTCACCAACATGTATGTTTCTTAATTTTCTCTCCGCATTGTTTCAGCTAGCTGAAATTATATTTGAATAGAGTTCAGATTTAATATGTTTTTAAAAAAACACCAGGCAACTTTGGCAAGAAAAAAAATTATTATGGGTCCTTGATGTCATGGAAGAGTTTTGAAATCTTGTCCATGACAATGTTTGTCATGAATTATTTTTTTAAGGTATTGTTGATTTAAATGCCATTGTCTCTAAACCACCAAATTCTTCTCTTGACATACATCGTCGTCATACAGCATTCAGGTCTGACTCAAACTGGTTCAGTTCAGTACGACACCAGGCCTGTATAGTGCTGTTAAAATGTTAATAGCTTAGCAACCATTGTATCTGCAACAGAGTTAATGCACCAGGACGATACTGCGGTCTTTCAGTATGTTTGCAATGTGCGTTAGCAGTATGTGAGGAGAGCTACAGATGCAGGCTTCAGATTCTGTGTTGAATATTTGTTTTCATGCACTGATCACCTCTGGTCTTAAAGAGAAGTATGTTCAGTGGCTGTTTGTTTTTGTTGATGCTTGTTTGTTCCAGTATTCTGGCACTAGTAACTGACACAAGTGGTAACGGAGAGTAAATCCAGATCCAAAAACTCCGGGTTATGTCAGGGCTGCCGTGTCCATGTTTTACTGTTGCCATCTGCATCACAACGCCAAAACCAAAATAACCCTCCAAACACCACTGCTGCCAAATTGTAGAAGCAAACCTATCCATCTACCAAGCCTGCCTTTAGCTCGCTGACTTAAAGCAAGGCCAGCGCATCGGTGCTGTTAGCCTGGCTGGCTTAGCAGTACTCAACTGAATGGCCACAGCCGCCTGGCCTGCCGCTGTGTGCTTTGGCCAGCAGTGTGTGTTGGCCTGTCTCCAGCACGCTGCCTGTCTGCCTACTCCAGATCCTTATGCTGAATTATTGATAAAGCTGTGGTCACAGAGAGAGAGAGGGAGGCAGAGGGAGAAAGCAATAGAGACCCAGAAGGAGGGGAAATTACACCGAGGAGAAGTAGGTGCGCTCGGAAGAGGAGGCAGGCCGCCGAGGAGGAAGGGAGGGAGAGAGATAGAAGAGGGGAGAGGGACGATTAAAGAAATAGGAGCCTCCCTCTCTGAACTCAACACGGATCACAAACACCAGATACTTTTATTTATTCAGATGCTGGCTGCTGTGCATGTGAACAAGAGCCTCTCTCTGCCTCTGCTGCGGCCGCAGGAACACACCGTGCTCGCCGCCTGGCTTTACCTCCAACACCCAGCTGGACTGTCCCATTATAGCTATGGGAGACACACACTACACTGATCTGAATAGGAGCAGGGGTGGGCTGGTGCCTGCAGAGAGGATTTGCAACTTGAGATGCCAGAATAGCCAGGACAGATTCCATATTTATATTTATCTCCTTGATATCGGAAAGGTAGAAGGGGTCCCAGTGGGTTTTCTGAGTGAGTGGGATTTAAGTTCAGCAAAAGATGCTGTGCCTTTCTTTAGCGTTAGATCACACCTAAATGGTATATCAGCAAGCATGTTAGCTTGTGCTAAATGTGTCACTAAATGTGTCACACCATTCAGTTTTGTGTGAAATTGGTGAAATTGCTCAGAGAACTACATCTCTCATCGTGCACAATATATGTCATTATCTTACCCCATGTGTTCATCCATTGTGCAAAATAAGAAAAGGCATGTTGGGCAATTTGGAGAGTTCATTTTAAAGCCAATATTGGCAGATACCGATGACATGCTGATATTATCTTGCACTGTCGTCTTATTCAGTTTTACAACAAACTTTCTTGACTTGCAAAATTACCTTTTAAATTGACAAACATCATGTGTGTAATTTAGGCACAATTCAAATGGGATCAAGAAACTATTTCGTCTCTCACCAATGACTACTGTACATAGTACAGAACGGAAAGTTACATCTCTCAGTACAGGGCTCTTAGTTTCTGAAGCATCCAGGGTTTGGATCCAAAAAACTTCCTTTTGACAAAGTTTTTTTCTTTTTTTTTCAGTAGATTATATGAATGAAAAATGTGGAAAGTCTTTGGTTATTAGAGCCCATCAAGATCGTAGGATTTAAGGAGGGTAATTGATCCATAGTTGAATAGGGAACCCTGTCAGAGTCTAGACACTGGTGGTGGTAGAGGTGGTGAAGATGAGATGAGATGAGAGGAAGATGGAGAAGTGCTGATGATCAACACGTAGAGGAATGAGCCTTTGTTGAGCTCGTCCTGGACTCTGGATATGATGGCTGGAGGTGAACAGGGTCGAGGAGGACGCGAAGATTCTGCCTAAAATGACAGCTGACAGCAGCAGAGGAGAGAGCACATTTAAAATTTGACTGTAGCTTCCTGATTGGCTGATAGAGATGGTGGTGAAGTTTGATTGGATAAGAGTGAATACCCATAATCAGCTGATTAGAGGAAGCAGTGAGAGTGGGAGGTAGAGAATTGTGAATGGATGAGCACAAAGAAAGTCTTGCTGATTGACCTTTTGCTGAGCTTCATACCCGTAAAACGTAAAGCAGAGACATTACGAGAGAAATCATAGAAGTGACGTACAACAGGATCACTCACATTCTGGTGCCATATTCCATCCTTGCATTGAATACTTTAAAGAATATTTTAGGATGTAAATAACATTAATTTAAATAACGTTTATATTTTTGTTTTTGCCATATCTTGGGATATGATAGAATTGTAACACTTGGGCACATTACCACATGGGACAAAATGCTTTTGTAGTGGGGCCAGCAACATCCTTCTGGAAGCAACATTAGCTCGTATCAACAGACTGCACATTTTAACAGGAAGCCTGCATCAAAAACTGAGGTCGTAGACAGCAGTGCACGTGGGAGCGCACACTGCTTTATGGTCAAATTCTACAAATAGAGGCTTTTAAGTTTTAAAAGAACATTATCCTTTTAGGCTAATGCAGGGGAGACATATCAGATCAATTTGCACTTACGGCTGCATTATGGACAACACAGAAATAACAAACTCTGGCAGATAAAGAAAACATGTGGTTCTCTCTAAGAGATTATATACATTATAGAAGCTGCAAGTTGTAAATGGATTTTGATAACAGGGCACTGTAGCTAATGGCTGCCTGAAAGTCAAGAAAAACACACTGAAAAAAACAGGTTGGCATGCTGTGAAAATGGTTTGCAGTAATGTAAAGGAAATGTGATTTACAGTAAATGTGTTAAAGCATGAAAAATGTTGATATAACCCTTTAAGAGTGTAATGAGTGTCAGTGAGGGCCAGTGTTTTGGTATGTGGTCATATGTTACACAGTAAGCCGAGCACATATCACTTAGATTTTCAGTTTTATATTATAAAATGTGGAAGTTTTATTGTCAGTGATCCAGGTTACTAAATCATCCTGTGTCTTTACAACCAGCTTAATGCTTAGAGAAGCAAAGACAGATGTTGCTGTAGTGTAAGTATTGATTTGATTGTTGCTGATGAACTAATACTCGTGTCTCTTTGCTGTGGCTGCAGTCGATGCAGTCTTCCAGAGGCTTTCCTTCCCTGTGGCTGAGAAACCAGCAGCAGCAGCAGCAGCAGCATGTCCCGCGTCTCCTCCACCGCCAAGCGCTACGCTGGCCCCTCCTACACCAGCCACTACAGCTCCTACAGCTCCTCTTTGACACCGGGCCTTAGCTCCTACAGCGAGCGGGACAGGCTGTCCTCTTACAAGTCCCCCACCTCCTCCTCCTCCACCTCTTCCTCAGGTTACTCCTCCTCCAGCTATCTGAGCAGCTCCGCCACCCGCAGCCGCAACTACAGCACCTCCTCAGACCCCGACCGCGACCGGGGTCGAACCATCCCGCGCACTGACATCCTCGGGAGCAGCATCAGCAGCCGCCGGAGCGAGAGTCTCAGCAGGACCCCTGTCAAGAGCTATGGGGGGTCGGGGCTGAGTGGGGGATCCACCTACACCGGCTACAGTTCCTACTCTTCCTCCTCGGCCCAGTCCAGCTACCTCTCCTCTTCACCGGTGGCCTCAAGCATTTCACTGAACCGACGAAAATCTGTATCCCAGAGTGACTTGAGCAGGGACCTGGCCTCTCTGGGCCTCAGTGATGCCTCCTCCTCTCCCTCCAGCCCATCTTCTTCCACCAGTGCCCTGCGGAGCTACCGCAGTCGGACCAGCGATGTGTCCAACTCGTATGGCACTAGCTCCCGCCCGAGCTACTCAGGCCTGTCACGGAGCTCTACTCAGGAGGCCCTCTCGCGGAGCTCCACCCAGGAGGCCTTCAGCAGCAGCAGCAGCAGCAGCAGCCGAAGATTCAGTTCTTCGACATGGGAGCCGAGCAGTAACGGGCTATCCGACTCCCCCACCAGGGACTGCACGGTAAGAAAACGTCCTCTGTTCCTGCACATGCTGGCTCGAAGCTTGCTGCTTTTATTGGGAATGTGCTGCTCCAGTGGGGATCAATATCCAAGGGCTAAGCAAGGCTGAATAGAGCCATAGCTGCAGTCATCACCACAGAGGCAGATTGGTTTCATTGCTTCAGTTTCACACACATGGTAAAGCCCCACAATGCTTTGTGGCTTGTGAGAGTACTGGCTTTCACCAAATGAGGGCACTATTGCTCAAACTAATCTCAATGCACTTGAGGTTCTGGTTTACAGTAATGTACAACACGCTCTCATGCTCTAATGTGTTCGTTGGCCGACTGAGCTACTCAGTAAAAATGACAGGTACAACATGTCTTACTTTTTTTTAGCATGTTAAGAAACCCATCTTCAGAGGTCATTATTCCTGTGTATGTCAGCAGGTCCATGGTTATGTGAGAAATGAGCTCTTAGCGTGGATACTTGACCCCTTGTTACCCAGCAATTAGCTAGCTTACACCTCTCAGAAGGAGCTGCTTGGCTATGACGAACTGGGTCTGCAGGCCACAAGCCTCATCTCCAAGCTCAGTATTAATGACCGGAGCTTCCTCCACGCACAACTGACCCACTTCCCCTCAGGATTAGTCCCTGTAAGAGCTTACATGAGTGGAGTAGGGTGGAGGAGGGGCGAGTGAGTGGTAGAAAGGATGTACAAAAGAGAATTAAGGAGAATGTGTGTTGAGTCTTTACTTGCAAGTGAATTTCAGGTAGTTAAAACAATGAATAAACACCTCGTGAGCAAATCTCTAACGCTTTGCTGAATGGGGCATAAAAAAAGTTTATATTCAAAGCAAGCTCTGTTACACATCATGTTGATTATATCACACTCTTTTTATCATGACTACCATTTTATAACCAGATTAACTCTGAATGGACTTCTAATGCACCATAATGCCTTATGAGTGCTACTTTGAGTAAAGCATGTAGTTATTATTGGCCATCTCTGCTGATGCGTCAGTGTGTCAGATATCAAATGATGAGCACAAGCAATTAATTCACATTCCTACAACAACTATATTTTTTTAAAGGCTGGTCACTGCATTAAAATGAAGGCTCACTCTCTGAAACAAGAACATGATTGCCTACGTCAGTGGTTCCCAACTGGTGGGCTGCAGTCCAAAAGTAGGTTGCAAATCCTTGAATGGACTGTAAGTGACTCGCGAACACGACAAGTTTGTAAAAAACACACTATATTTGTAAGTACAGTGAATTGTGCTGTTTCCTGCTGCAGACTGAGTGACTAAGGGATAGCTACTTGATAGAAACAGCAAACTAGTTTGATGATATTGCTGAATGCAAGTACGATGGTGAATGTATTAAACTGTGTGGACCATAAACTAATGATTAAGGAGATATCTGGACGCCGTGGCTGAACCAGTTGGGAACCTCTGGTCTAAGTCATGTACCACCATAACACAGCAATATACCTAAAGAGCAGTAGTGCAATGTGTGATGGACACAATTCCGGCAGTACTTGACATAAAACAATAATTGAGCTGAAACTACTCAGTCAGTGGAACATTTGATCAGCAGGAAATTATATGCAAATATTTTTTATAATCAGTTCATTGTTTGAGTAATTTGGGGGCAGTGGTTCCCAACTGGTCCAGCCAGGGCGTCCAGATTTCTCTATAATCATCAGTTCAAGGTCTACACAGTTTAATATGAAGTTTAATTATATTTATACTTCTGTTTGGCCATGTTGTTGGGCTAGTTTGCTGTCTCTTTCAAATAGCTGTCCATTAGTCACTCACTCTTCAGCAATTCAATAAAAGCTCTGTGCTGGAAATTTACTGTATTTCGAAATAATGTTTTTTACAAATTGACACATCCGCAAGTCACTAGTTGTCCATCCAGATTTGACCCGCAATCCACTTTTGGACCGTGATCTACCATTTGGTAACCACTGGTTTAGGGCACGGTCACCACCAGTGAAGGGGCGAATACAAAATTAACTTTTGTTGGCAAAGCAAAGGCTCATCTTCGCATTATGTCGAGTTCAACTTTGGTGAACCTAAGTTGCTGCCTCAACCAACAGCAAAGACTTAAATGTGGTTGACCCCACTGGACATTGATTGTTGCTTTGTCTAACCAGTCAATATTGTGTGACTTTTACCTGGTAAATAAAGGATATAATAGTATATATTCATCACGAATATTGTCTTAGCAGGGGAAAGTCACTCATCTGCATTCGCTCGTGTGTGACTGTGCCCTTAATCAGCGGTGTGGCTTAACCATGGGTGTGCAGGGCCATCTAAAAACGTTGCTTTATAAGTACACAAAAGTATTTATGTCTGATGATGTCGGCCTTGTAAAGACATACGGGAGCTTGCTGTATGCACCTCAATGACTCTAGCATATGGAATATGGGAGGTTTAACGGTCTTGTGGTGGGGCTGCCTGCTGTCATGAGGTAAACTTGAGATTTCTGAAATTTCCTAATCAGTCAGGTGCTTCTCGTTAGCTCATACAAGCCTCCATTCATTAATACACAAACGTGACTTAACACAGCCTGCACATTACAAAACCTGGGGACTGCTGAGTCGAGGATGAGGAACACTTTATCACCATGAGACCACAGCGCGGTTTACAGTAAATCACACTGGATAAAAGAATTCTTTGTTGCGTGCCAAACATTTTATCGTGAACTATGTGCCTGCAGCCCATAACTGTGAAACACAAAGAGACTGTTTGATATGCCTCTTAACTGTGGACCATCAGCTCATGTCCATGTGTTAGTGGTAATTTAGGTGATGCAGGTACCTGAAGTGGACAGGGCAAGTTTGAATTTGACTTTAATCTCATTTAACCCATCCAGCAATCAACACCTATCCATCATGCACAAACTGAGAAGTAGAGGGCTTTAAGTGGAAGTCACCAGCTGGACTATTTGTACTGTTAATTAACCCCAGGCCTCTGTTACCCCAGGCACATTTAATCACTGTCCTTCCCCCAGGGCAAGGCATCTGCACTGATGAAGATTTTCGAGCACAGTCTGCAGAAATTAGCTTCAGAGCAGATCTTAGTTTGACATTGTCCTTTGTTATGGTATTGTTCTAAAACAACTGGACAATTGAAGCAAGAACAGCAACCACTGTGGCCACAAGTGATGATTATGGGATAATTGTTAGTTTAGTATAACTATAGCATTCAAGTCAGTAACCCTTTTTACACAGAGATCGCACTATAGAGCCGCTACAGAGTCCCTTCTTTATGCCTACTTTGCATAAATCATAAGAGGCGTGACGAGTGTGACATTTAACTCAGCTGCATCAGCCTCTAGTGTGACATAAAACATATGCATCGGTAGTGCTTTGTGAACAATAACAGTGGCAAAACATGGCAACAACAATCATTTACTGTCTCTGTTATATGGCCACTGATCTGGCCTCCTGTCCTGGTTATAAAGATATTGTTTTGGCACTGTTACTACCTCCCATGGCGGCTTAAAGATGAGACCACTCTGTTGCTTCATTTCACAACTGCATGTTATATACAGCATGGCGAGCAGGCATAACAGCGTTATATTCCTGCCTTGAACAGGCAGTGTAAAAGGGGGCTAGTGAAATGACTCGGTGATGTCGTTTCTTCAGGATTACTTTCTGAGGTTTGCTTACATTAGCTAACGTTAGCCACCATAAGCTAGTGGTTGCCTTCCCTTTTTTTCTAGGATGGCGAAGGCATGACCCGTCCTAGTCTCCATCTGATTGACTAGTACTCGTCGCTCTCGTTGATTGGATTTGTTACGTTAAGGCATGCACAGTGAGAATGGTTAGGGTTAAGGTAAGAATATCAGGGTAAGCCAATCAGAGGCAGACTACCGCAGGTCATGCCTTTGCCTTTCTAGGAAAAAAACTATAATTACTGTCTCGTGGTTGTACGCCTCCGTGCACCAATCAAGTTGCAGTTAAAGTTTACATCCATGTCTGTGAAATCATGGATGCTTCACACACATCTTCCCCCCAGCTATACAATCTATACAATCAGCACAGTGTCAAGATTAGAGTCACCAGTTCAGTATCTGACCAACTGTCTTTCCTTCTGTTCCTGAGATATAACGTTGAGTAATGGCCAGAAAAGTGATTCATGCAGAAGATTATGATGTCACAGTGAAGTTGACCTTTGACCCTTTGGATACAAAACGTCCTGATTTCATCATTATGTCCTATTTGTGTTAAATTCTGTCATATTTGATATGATTCATATATTAATTCTATTATTCATTTGGCCAAAAAGATGTTTTGTGAGGTCACAGTGACCTTTGACCACCAAAATCTAATCAGTTTATTGTTTAGTCCAAGTGGACGTTTGTGCTAAATTGGAAGAAATTCTCCCAAAGCAGTCTTGAGATATTGTGTGGTTATGAAAATGGGATGGATGGACGAAAGGACAACCTGAAAACATGATGCTTCCAGCCACAGCTGTCGCCAGCGCTGAGGCAAAAAAACGTGCCTGCTGGTCGTACCAGACCAAGAAAGGCTGTTTCTGCAAAAGTTAGAAAGTATGTTGAAGATATAATTACTTAATTGACAAAAAATGTAACTTTGCTATTTGAGTAATAATTTTATCATCATCATGTAATGGATGGTTATGTGCTGGACTGTCTTTTTGAGCAGTTGCTAGGCAACCAGCAGAAACTGAGAATGACTGAATTGTCATTTTTGCACTTTTTTTTTTTTTTTGACAGGTTGAACATAGAAGATATAATGTGTTAATTATCGAGCTTTAGAGGTGCTGGCAGGCAGATCCTCTGTCACATAAGGACAGAGCCAGGCTGTGTCTCTGTGTTTCATGTCTCATGCTAAGCTGAGATACCAGGCTGCTTCCTCCCGCTACATGTAACCTACTCCTTAATATAAGAATAACTCAACTTCCATGATTGTCTCTTTCATACATGTTAGACTAAACAATGAATGCATTAGTCAGAACAGTAATCAGAACATCTCTCAGTATCACCAGCTGCTTGATTTGCATGTGACTGTAGGTATATACTTCATGATGGCCCCAGCACACTAACTCTATTCTTAAAGCTCTGAGTCAGCAGCTGCTTACATACCTCCAAGCAAGAGAACGTGCATGCTAGAGTGTGCGCATGTGTGTGTGTGTGTGTGTTGGCTTTCACAATTTGGGTGTAAATGTCAGGAATGATCTCATGACTTAATCAGCATCAGAGTGACAGCCCCTGTGACCACTCAATGACCTCTCGTCATGTCATATTAGGTCAGCCATCCTCAGGCAACACAGCGGAGCAGGGCTGCAGCTATAGGCTGTAAAAATGATGGATGTTGCTATTGTGAGGTCACCCACTGCTTTGTGGACTCTTGTTTTGAAGCCGCGATTGTGGCCGTCAGCATCTTGGTTTTTTGGAGCCGGAAGTGACCATATTTGCGCGAGGGGATGGAGCTGTGGAGGAGTGACGGGTGAATCTGAAGTGGGATTTACACACGTGTGTTTTCCAAACAAATACGACACGCTAAAGTTATTAGCACAAGGCTATGGCATTTTACATTGTATAAATTAGCCTAGCGACAAGTGGAGATTTCCTCTGCTCATATGAAGCCACACACTTGTGTGTGAAATCACACACAAGATTTAAAATGCTATTTTTTGTGGAGGCTTTATTGTCTTCACTTTTCTTTGTTTCTTATCTGTGAAATAAAAATAAATAAAGGCTTTGTTTCCACTGAGGGAAATGGTTTCAGCTTACAGAAACAGACAGAAGGTCTTGTCATCCTATGAAAATATTCACCTCTTCATTTTCCTTCCAAAGTTTAATTCAACACAGCTTTAGTTTGATTGTTCTAGTTGCCAAATATGTTTGATAAGCATTCTCCAGTTTTCCCTCCACATACTGTACTATGCTCGCACTGTTCTGATCTCAACATGTACAGTGTGACCTCATTTTGATTTTTCCTCCAGTTTCCCTAATATCAAGTGAATGCAAAGATGCCAGTCCTACAAAATGACTAGAGATTATTTAAATTGACTGCTGTAGCTCCCAGGCGATAGACCAAAGCAGATACCACTGCACAAACCTTTCACATAACTGGTGGGTTAGCTTGAGAGTTGGCTAGCTAACACGTAGGTATTGTCATGAAATGGGTCACCTACATTGCAAAGCTATTCTTAAGCAACTAAGCTTAGAAGAAAACTACAGCATATTACAACTTGGGGTTTATTTTCTTTGCTCTAGTCACTGTTTCTATCAGGTGTGATAGATTGTACTCAACAAAGCAGTTGTGTGGAAATCAGGATCACTAAAAATAGGCACAAGCAACCAGATACAGGTTGTAAACAAACAGAGTACAATTTGTTGTAACTTTGCCATATTTTCACGCACTCACAGTTTTTCTGTGTACTGATGTATTATTGGCAACGTAACAGGTTTATTTACGTTCAGTTCTGCCTCCAAATAAAGTGGCAGAGACAACCTTTTGCTCTTTGACCCTTGTAAGCAAACAGCCACAGTAAGGCTGGGGTGGCACGCCTGAGTCAAAGCTGATTCTGCCCCAAGTTATTCTGCTCTGGGTTTGTGTCTAGACTTTCTGTTGACTCAACAATATTTTTAGACCGTGCCACTGTCGGTGTGCCACCTTGGTCAGACAGCTTACGGTTTGATTAAAAAAAACAATGTCTGGGACAACGTGGAGGTTTATTTTGTTCTTTGGCAAATAAGGACTTTAGTGGATCGGTTTTGTAAGCTGTGATTATGAGTGAGTTTGATAGGGTTAGTGGGTCAGTGTGGCATGTCTATCAGAACAGCTATTTTAATGTCACAATATTATTTCTACAAACAGAGTAAAGGTGCCCCCCTTCTTCATTCCTCTGGAGGTCCCTAATCACTTCTATGTCATTGACTCTCTGGTCTTTTGTGGTTGGTAGCCATCATGATCAAGTGTTCAAACCACCTATAGTAATTTCTCTGTTGCGGGTTTCTTTCAAACCACGTGCAAAATGAGTCCAGCCAAAAGCTTAGGACTCCTGTTTTATCCACTGTTTGTCACCAAAGCTTAGAACTGAAGAGCTTTGCTGTGTGGGTTAGCTTTCCCGTTATCACCACATGCTGCGGATACAATGGTTGCATCACTGCAGGTCAACAGACACCAAACAAAGACACTGTAGGAAGTTAGTTAGAGGGTGACGCAGTTGTCTCAATTTTGTCAAAGAGTGGGCCCATGGTGTTAGACTTTGGTTCCTGATTTTAGACCCACACTTCCTAACAGGGCTTGGTAATATATTGATATGATATCAAAATCGTGATATGAGACTAGATATCCTCTTAGATTATGGTTATCGTAATGTCATAAATGTTGTCTTTTCCTGCTTTTAAAGGCTGAATTTCAGTTTATTTATTTATTTTATTATTTATCAAAAACCTCATTGTGTAAAATAAATTGTGAAAACACCCACAGTCAACCCTACAATATTGGTGCAATATTGATATCAAGACATTTGGTCAAAAATATTTTGATATCTGATCTTCTCCAAATTGCACAGCCCTACTTTTTAATTATGAGCAGATCAGCACCAATGCTGCGTGACTAAAATAGTCACTCAGACATGCTAATATCTTTTTTATTTTGCCATCTTATAGGGGAACGCCACTAAGATTAAGAATTCCAGTATTTTACTTCCATCACCAAGGAAAGTCCAGTCAGTATTTGTGATATAGCTCTTCTCTCTCAAAGCCAGAAACCAGAGAAGTAAGTCTCAAACTTGTGATGTCATCAATTATTAATGGGATACCTTACAGCCACCTCCAGCGGAATTTCACCGGATAATGTAGATAATGCAAAATAGGTCATCTGGCTGTACTTCCACATTTTTATATTGTCCACCACCACAGACACAAAGAGTGCAGAGGCAGACCATGGGACAGACCTAAATCTGATAAAACAGTAAAACTGAGAAGCACTGATCAAATATATATATAAAGATTATTTCACTGTGTTGCCTTTTTCTCTCCTAAAATGTTTTTAGAAACATATTTTAGTGGCCTGTTTAGCTGTAATAGCGAGAGTTTGTGAACAGGAAGTGGGTGCCATACTGTTTTTATGCACAGTGAAAACGGAGGCTGAAAAACCTGAGATCACACAGTAAAACTGAGAAGCACTGATGAAAAATACTAGCCATATTTCTGTCACTGTACACAGTAATTGGGGTACATCTGATAGAAACAAAAGCAAAGTGTCAGCCTGCTTGTTTCTACTACACAGACAGTCCAGTTTTATGAAAAGACTGTCTTTCCAGCAGTGAAATGCCTCTTTCAGTCTGCAGCTGCTCTATAGGCAATGAATGGGGGCCTGATTTTGTGGACCTACATACTGTTTGTTTTATTTTTATACTCAAATGATCTTTATTCTATTGAAGTGTTCTCAGTCCTGAAACAGACAATATACCCATATACTCAGAACATCTCCCAGGACGCTCTCAGTGTCATTAAATGTTTCTCAATTCATTGTCTATAAAGCAGCTCCAGATTTTATACTTGATGACATCACAAATTTGACCTTTAGCACTCTAGTTTTTGGATTTGGGAGAGAGGTGGGACTGTCTCAGACCGCAGGAATAAAATGTACAGTACAAATTTTGAAAATGGGCATATTCTCCCTTAAATATTTTCTGACTAACCTGGGACTGAATCTTCTACCCAGCTCCTCAGTTACTGTACAGAAGACTTCTTTCTGTTCTGGTACAGTGACACAGAAGGCCTCATTCTGTTCTCAAACTCTCCCACATGCTCTCCTGAACTCTCCCACATCCTACGAATGACATAATGTCAGCATTCGCATCAGCGCTAGCTAGGTAAAGAAAGCTATGCACCTTGTCAGAATGTAAAATAAGGGCCCAAGTCTCCTGCAAACAACAGTGGATTGTTTTAATTGCCCCAAAGGAATATATTGTACCTGGGTTAAATTTAAACATTTGAGAGAAGAGATCGTCTGTTTTAATGTGCCTAATTTAGCTGAGGGAATAGAGCAGCTATCCCCAGGTAATTGTACTCTGACTTCTCGCAGATAACACTGCTCAGAAACTGCTTTTGTCCAGACTGCTCAGCTCTTTGCATCAGATATCAGAATACAAACACTGACTCTTTGCCCCCTTCTCTCACGTTGTAGTTTTCCACCTCAAGGATTTAGACATTCACACACACACACACACACACATTCAGCCTGGTGATGGAATGTACTCCTTGGCTATTTGTTGTGTACACACGCTTGAGCCCGGGTCATGAGATTGTTCCTGGGGACATGTTGCACTTCTTTCAGTCCACACAACAGTTCAGAGAAAATCACCCACTCTGTAAACCCACTGTGCATTTCAATCCTTTCTCTGCAGACAAGCACAGGAATGTATGTTGCAGTGATTTGGTCAGTAGCTGATCATTTAAGGTAACAAAGGGCTGACTTTCATGGAAAGACAACGGGACTGGCACACTGTTTTTTTAAATATAATTATGCCTGTTTGGTATTTTGGTGACCCTGAATTAGACCGCCTGTGAGTGGGAGGTGAAGCACAGCACATTCTGCTGTCTTCCTTATTAATTAGCTCCTTCAGTTCGGAAACATCTCCCTAAAAAAACACCAGTTTAAGACCTTTAACAGTCACCAGGTGCTTGTAGTCAGCCTTGTGTAACCAGCAGTATGCTACACCTTATATTTCCTCACCTCTTCTATTTTAGACTGCCTGAAATGTCGAAATATAACCCTCATGTACTATAAACAGATGTAACAACACATTACTACGTGCTTCAGGCGCAGTCAGGTTCAGTCACACTTTTCTGTGTCACTTGACCATGGTTGTGGAATGAAAAATTACTGATGCATGATGTTTTCTGGAAGTCAACAAGATATGTTTAGAGACAGAGCCGTGAGTTTGTTTAAGCTCTGAGAGGAAATCCCACTTTAGCAGTATCTGTTATTTTGATCACCGTAAAACTTAACTTAAAGGCCTCGTCCCAATTAAACACCTAGTCCTTTTTACCAGCCTGGTGTTGCTACACATTTTGATAAGTGAACTCCTGTCTCAATTAGGGGCCTGGTCTGGTTGCAAAGCAGTTAATTTTTTTATAGATGTTCTTTGGATGTATAAAACCGGGTTGTTGGCTACCTCAAATTATGTCTCCATTTCTCTATTACCCTGTAAGTTACTCATATTCCTTTAGTCCTGAAGGATCCTCAGACCAAAAGAATCAAAAGAATTTAACGTAACAATTAATTTAATACGTTGTGAGTATAGTTTTAACAGGATAAAGTGGTGTTGTGTCAGTATGCTGGCTGCTGCAACTCTCTGAAGCTGTCTGAGAGTAGTAACAAGTAGTATTCATACTGGTTTAAATAAACAATTTGGCTGTACACCCTGATCTGTGCTGACCAACAGTTGTTGTGTGAAAGGAATTAAGGACCTGTCCCTAAAATAGGCCTGTTGATTAAGCAAATAAATGCCTGGGCTTTTAATTGAGTTTTTACTGTGATACTTTTATTATTTCAAGTCCATCACTGCCCCTTATTATTCCTTAAAACCACCTTATGAGTAAACCATTTAAAATAGCTGCTTGGAAACTCTACTACAAATAACAAACAATTATTACCTGAATAAGTTCCTCTCAGCTCAACAGAGTATGTCACTGTCTCTGGTTAATAAGTTGGTTCAGTCTCACTGCTGTCATTAACATCATTTCCAGTAGCAGCAGGCAGCTGTTTTCACTGAAAAATGTCTAAAAACCCAACCGCCTTGCACCAGATGGCAGAAAGACTAGATAGCGACTAGGTGGTAGAGCATTCAGTTGCTAAGAGCCAGATATTTCTCGTAGGAGTAAGTGGAGACCGCACCAGAGGTGAACTGAGTGAATAATGAATTTCCATTCATCAGATGGCCAAAAAAAGGACTTTTGCTTTGTAACTGCTTAATGTGTAAATAAGCTTCTGTAAGCTAAGAAATTTGCAATATTAAAGGTCCAGTTTGCAGGATTTAGGGGATATATTGGCATAAATATACTATAATATACTAAGTATGTTTTCTTTAGTGTATAATCACCTGAAAATATGATTTTTTTGTGGGGTTTTTTTCCTTCCAAAGAGCTGTTTATATCTACAGAGGGAGCAGGTCTTTGTTTATGGAGATCACCATGTTGCACTGCCATTTTTCTACAGTAGAAGCCCAATTGCAGAATTACACTGATTTGTAACATGAAACTGCTTTATTCAGTGTTTCTGGTGGTTTAAATCACCTGAGGTCTCATCTCTAAACACTGTGTACGCTCAAAACAAGGCCTGAAAGAGGCGTATGCCACTTCCAATACAAAAGTTGTGATCTATGAACGCAGACTTGATGGGAGAAACTTTGACCCATGGTTAGGAATGTTTTTGAGACGTGGAATTGGCGACTTGAAGGTGAGGTGAAAGCCTTGGCGTACACTATTTTAGGCTTTTTTTCTGTACAAACATTTTTAGTATCGATCCTGTGCATTGTTTCATAAATGAGACCCCTGGTCTGTTTGTTTGGGAGAAGAAGAGACGTCATGGTTAAAACGTCCTTTACGTCTGGATCAGAAAAAGCTGAGCAGAGAATAGCATGTTGTGGGCACACCGCCCGTCTCTGAGATGCTGAACAGCGTCGGAAAACACTGATTTCTCTCATGACGCTGCTTTATTCCATGTGTATATCGGTTTTAATCACCTGGTGTGTTTGTTTTGGAGAAGAAGAGACCTCTGTGGATAATTCAGCTCCCTATAAAAACCTCCTGAACTAAGAAGGGATTCTGACCAGGTGAAGTTTTAGCTGGTTGCACTCTGCAGTTTGCCACTGAATCCCCCTAAATTTTACACACTGTACCTTTAAAGTACTTCATAGGCTGTTGAGACCCAGAGAGCCTGCATGCAGGATCTTTACTGTTATCTTTTGACAAACTGCACACTGGTTAACAAACCGCCTACTTGGGTCATCTGGTTAAATCTATAATTACATCAGTCATCCTATTTCATCTTCTTATTAAAGCACGACTAAACCTTTATTCTCTGTGTTACTGGTGAATCACTGGCACCTCGTTACACTTTATTAAAGACCTGTAAGGGCTGTGAAATCTAATTTTAGAGCCACACTGGATCAGACTGTAGTAAAGAGTCAACTCTCCTGCAGCTGTTATCATGTTGTCATATTAATAACAGAATATACTGGAGCACACAGCCTGAGCCCAGAGCACGATACTGGTTTCCTGTCCTGATCCTCATGGAGATGAGAAGTCTCCTTGGGGCCCAGCATTAGTCCTTCAGGTTGTTACAGCAGCGTGCACAAGGATGGACTCTGACGTAGGCAGCCCGGCTGGAGGCGGTCGCTGACGTTTGTTGTAGGCCGACTTTCACCGGAGCCAAAAGGGGCGGAGCTCCGGTGCTGTAAAACGGAACGGGAATACAATATGCGTTTATTACCGTTAACGGAGCCGCGAGCAGCTCACACCTGCGTCCCTGAGACAGTCAGCAGATATTTGTAATCATTCAGTCTTATTCTGGTGCTTTATCTGCCAGCACAGGTTATTAATCTGCAGGTAGATTTATTAAAGGTAAAGCCACAGGTCTGTGAGGCTGCTGCCGTTATATGAATGAATGAATGACCACAGGCAGGGAGCCTATCACAGCCGGAGAGAAACGTCTTATTCGCCTTGCTGCAACAGAGAACCGTGTCATCCACCAAAGAGCAGGAGCCTCTCTGTCGTCTGAGTAACTCGCACCGGTCCGCCAGTCCTCCGCCAGCATGCCGAGCATGCGACAGTCCTACACGGTCACCGTGCCCGAGGAGCCGCCGTCCGCCGCTTTCCCGTTCCTGAAGCAGGAGATGCGGAGAAAAGGCAGCATGTCCGGCTCCATGCTGGTGTCAACTTTCGTAGGACTCCTCATAAACCAAGCCAAGGTAAGAGCCAGAGCCCGCTGCGTCCCGTTATGTCAGCTGGGAGGAGAGAGTCACACCACAGGCCATTCAGAAAACACGCAATTTAACCATTACGATCACTGTGAGTTATTATTGTTATTCGTCTCCTGATGGCAGAGCTTTACAACTCATCAGACACTTATTAAGATGCTTTGTGAATTGTCTGGTATGAAAGGAGACATAATGCATTTGGCTGTAGGCTACCAAACAGCAGCTACTCAGCGGTGGATAGGTTGGTGTTTGGTGTTATATCACCTCAGTAGCCTACTCACAGTGGGTGGCAACAAGCAGTTACTATAAAAATAAAAAGTAAAGTGCTCTTTTGTGGGTCATATGATGCTGAAGTTATTAAAAGTCCATCACTTTAGACCGTTTGAAAGCTCATCTGTAATATTAAGGTTAATGTGAGTTAAATCCCTGGTCAGATTTTGCAGCAGTGTGGTGGTTTCTTGGAGGCAGCGACATTACAAAGAGAACACAGATGTTATTTCTGATAATAGTGAGAGATGATGTCAGTTTAACGCTGAAGTGAGTCATTTGAAGAGGTAAGCCGCTCTTTTAAGCCGCTGTACTTGGCTGTGCCAGGATCAGTTAGG
Organism: Epinephelus cyanopodus; assembly: GCA_026686955.1. NCBI lineage: Eukaryota > Metazoa > Chordata > Actinopteri > Perciformes > Serranidae > Epinephelus > Epinephelus cyanopodus. The sequence goes on from CM048918.1 coordinate 39,532,601, forward strand.
CCTACACTGGCAGGTCACCGGTTATATAACCACTGTTTAATCCCCCTCATACACTACAGCTGCTCTTACTACAATGCTCTTATGTATCCCACTGTAGGCACATAATGGGCATAAATAAAGAAATAAGCCATTCTGACAGGGCGCTCTATATGCACTGGATCTCTATGTTGCCTTAGGCTGTTTCCATATGGACACACATATATATACTATTGCTAATATAGGTTTAGTACACAATGTAGGCTACAGAAAATCATTGGTGTGGAAGCCGGTTAAGCCTTAAGTCAAATGAATTATGCTAATACTTTAAAAGTTGCTATTTATGTTTTGTACTTATTTAGAAATAATATTAAAATATCTTTGTTTGTTATATGAAGTGAGACTCTCCTGCATGTGTGTGTGTGTGTGTGTGTGTGTGTGTGTGTGTGTAGAAAAGTACCGTACCCAGGCCAGCAAGTGCAGCAGACACAGTGAAGTGCATGCTTTTCTGAAATGAAAATTTTACCATGGGTCCAATTTTGTCCATGAAAATGTGTGGGAACCCTTTATGTATATGTATATGATTTCCCCCATATTTAGTTATTGTTGTGATAAAACGGCGTCTTTAAAAAGGTTTTACTTAACACAGAATATTAAAACTCTCCTGATAAACCAGGTGAACCAGCAGCCAGAAACCAAAGTGAGGCAGAGTTTACTGACGTCCTCCCACACTGAATTGCAACACATCACAAATCGCAATAATATTGTATGGTGACTTATGTATAGTGATAATATCCTATCGTGGGGCCTCTGGGGATTTATCCCTACTGACAATGAGACACACTCTTACATTACAAGCTTATATTACTGTCCACACCTTGTGTAGATGTATGGAGGTTAAAGTTACACACACACACACTGTAAATTGAGATTTGAAAGTCCTCTTGTCAGCTGTATTCGTCCAAATATGAGAAGAAGATGAAGAGAAATGACTTTCAGTTTGTGATCACCAGAACCTTACTGTGTAATTGTGTGTGTGTTTCCAAGCTACAGCGTGGAGTGGAGCTGCTGTGTGCCAGCTTCTGTTATGTAATGAGAAATCACATTAGAGTACACTTTATTGCTGGCCAGGCTTGGCAGCTTGGCACGCTTTCTGTTTTGTTGTCACCGTCCACCTGCTCCTCCTGTCCTGTCCTTCTCCTTCCTCTCTTCCCTCATCATCTGTCCTCTACATCTCCCAGCATGCACGGCAGGGAAAAGTGCTCCGTCTTTATCCCGGTGTGACAGAAATGTGTGTGCACTGTTGTTAGCATGAGCTTACATTACAGAGTGTGTGGTTATCTGTGATCATGCACATGTTTCTGCACAGCAGGCTCACAGCACACCAGCACTGACAGCTGGAGGGTTAAAGGTTACAGCAGCGCTCTAACTGCTCCTCTACGATCGCTTTGTGGCGTTACAGCTGGAGCTGGAATGATGAAATTGATCAGATGATCGACAAAAAACAAGCTGCCAACCATTTCAGTCACTGATTAATCATTTAAGTCTTTTAGAAAGCAAAACGACTCTGTTGATGGAAGGATTGGGTGATGTGGTGGATATTAATGTCACAATATTTATTAGATTTTTTTTTTCTGATTTCAATATGCTGTGAGTTTTTCTAGTCATAAATACGTAATGAATATTGTGTTTCGGTGAGGCTGACTATTAATCATTTTAAAGTTTAGGGTGTAAAGAGGCTTAGAATATTATGATGGAAGTATATGATGGCTATTCTCATGCTCTTTTATGTCTCATACGTTGCCACATTTAAGCATTTTATAATCACTCTAGAATTAATAAAAATGGTCAAAAATGCCTCCAAAATATCACATTAAGAAACCCAGACCTTGAGGAACACCTCTGAAAAAAATCAATGCTGTGATTTGATTTAAAAAATGTTTGGAGATTTCTGTGGAAACTGCAATTTTTGGCGATCTTCTGTTCTGGAAACTGCTATAAAACCCTCTTATTGTCAATATGAAAGTAAAACATCCTCTGAATGTCTGAGGTCCCGAGTTTGTGGTTGCAAAGTTTCATGAGTCATGCAATTCCAAGACTGCTTAGGGACCCTGGTGTGCAGAAATATTCCCCAAAACTATATGGTACTAACATAAAGTGGGCATGTCTGTAAAGGGGAGACTCGTGTGTACCTACAGAACCCATTTTCATTCAGATATCTTGAGCTGAAAGGTGAAGGGACCTCTGTGAAAATGGCCACGCTGTTTTTCCTCTCGCCAAAATTTAGCCTAACTTTGGAGCATTATTTATCCCGCTTCCTGAGAAGTTAGCACGGCATAGTTGGTACCACTGGATTCATTTGGTCTTCTAGTTTCATATGATAGCTAGCTGTAAAACTCAGCTTGCGACAGCCTCTTAAAGACAGGAACGGCGGCCCAGCAGGTCTCAGAGGGTTAATCATTCTTGTTTGTGATTTGTCATTATGACCAAGCCATTTAAATGTCAGAGATGCAGTGCAATGCTTATTGATTTTCATTATACTAAAGAGAAATATAACCAGAAAGAGCCTGAGTGGCATTAACTTCAGTGGGAGTAACTTGGCTGTAGATGGTTCATGTGAAGATATCATGTGAGGTATTTATACACTGTACAGTTCTGAGGTGTTGGCACGTTGTCACACATTAGTATTTGGTTATTTTCAGTCTTCTTGTCAAAGCCTATGGTGCGATCTCTCACTGTAGTGTGCTGAGATGAGACACAGGCTTCATTTTAATGTAAACACAAGCCTGTTAGCTTGTAGTTAACTTTGCTGCCACTGAGGGTGAATTATTTCCCTGGTAGAGCAATGTATACCAGCAGAGATGTGTGAGGATGAACAGGACTGTTATATAAGAATCCGATGCTTTGCTTTAAGGCCACATGCTCTCTAGCTGTTATCTAATCTAATGTATTTTAGAGCGATACCCCCGCTGGGTGAAGATGGTGTGTGGAGGGCGTCTTCTCACACTCTTTGATCTAATAAAATGCAACCAAGGAGCCAGTTCAGAGGATCATGGGCTGCATTTATCTGTGATCCTCAGTAAGACCATTCTTCTGAGGATCTCACTGTTTACTTGTTTGCATGTGCACGTCTTTGAGAGAGATGAGCTGTGGCTGCACGTCACCAGACGCCAGCTCAACAAGCTCCGGTGACTGATTCTGTGCCTTCGTGTGGCTTTTAGAAGGGAGAAATAAACAGTCTCTCTTTCCCTATCAAGTGCCAGTGCCAGTGTGTGTCTGCGTGCACACACAGGCCGGTGTTCAAGGAAAAGTGTCACTTGTGCTCACATGGGAGAAACTCCACAGTAGCAGCAGAGGTAACTCGTGAAGAGTGAGGGAGAGATTGTTTATGATGGTCTGCCAAATAGAGAGACAGGTCAGAACAGACTGTTCTGCTGCTTTCTCTCACGCTGGTGTGGCAGCCAATCAGCAGTTGGCATTCTGCGCTGCCAGGTGGACCCAGGCATCCTGCTGCTGGTAGTGTGAAGTTTAGTTTACAGCCCCAGAGACACTAGCAGAGCAGAGGGGGGGGGAAAGTGGCACTTGTTATTGCTGTGGTGTTGGAGGCTTATTATTAGAGCTTTGCCAGTGGTGCAAAGAGATATTAGTCATCCACACTGATTTTCTATTAGCTTCTTCAGCTCCCATTGGTAAGATGCATATTGAGTTTTAAAGTCACTGTTTTTTGTTTCAGTGAAGAGTTTCGATCTAAAACCTGCTTCAGAGGGCGCTCACAACCGTTGTAAATCTGTGGATATAATGATGTCATTTAGGCTTGGATGAATTGGCAGATTATATACTATGAGACAATCTAAATGTGTCAATGGATAGAGATGTTGCTGTAGATTTTACATCTGAGCTTTACCTTTAATATCTGTGGGTCTTTTAGGGCCGTGGTTCCCAACTGGTCCAGTCACGGGATCCAGATTTCTTCTTAGTCATTAGTTCAAAGTCCACACAGTTTAAAATATTTAGCGTCATACTTGTGTTTGGCCATGTCATCGAGTTAGTTTGCTGTTTCTGTTAAGTAGCTGTTCAGTAGTCACTCACTCTACAGCAGTAAACGGTACTTAAGAATAAAAGCTTTGTGCTGGAAATTCAATGTACTCAAAAATAAAGTGTGTTTTTTACAAACTTGACATTTTTGCAATTCAGAATGGACTCGCATTGATTGGAGACCAATTCATCTACCTTTATCAATCGTCAGTCCACACTGATGAGTAGCTGTGTCTTCGTAATCTGAGCCTAAAAACAAGAACAAGTTGGAAGAAGTGGTCAAGTTGTGCTGTAAGATCACTGGTGTTACTTTGAATAACCTCCAGCATCTGTATGAAGAGAGGATCACCTCTAAAGTTCGGTCTCAGACTCCATGTAGAGTTTCAGATGCTTCCATCAGGGCCGAGGTTTTGCCTCCTTAAATATAGCATGAAGTGTTACAGATTGTCCTCTGTTCCGTCAGTTGCTGATCTTAACCAGCAGTGACCACTAATGTCCATAATTTATCTCTGATAGTGTGTGATACTGGATTCTGTGTGTTATGTATTGAACGGATTGTTTTGTTGTACCCATGACCTCTGACGGTATCTCAAATTGCCCCACGAGGACATAAAATTTTTACTTTACCTTGCCTTAACTTGCCTTATGCCAACATACCTGTTTTACCTGGGCTTTAAGAGTGGAGCGGGATAAAGTGAAACAAACTACGATGTTGGTCGAAATTGAGAAGACATGTAAATTTAGCCTTTTTGCAATAGGTCACTGTATTGCCAACCAATGCCCCAACCTCTTTTGCTCAGTTAGTATTAACACAAACACCCACACTCTTAACCTCTGGCCAAAATTCAGCCTCTTAGTGTAAGGAAACCATTGGAAAGTTGTTGTGGACAATCGACCAACCAACAGAGTGATCTATGGAGCTGCAAATAAACAGACATTACTTGCTTGTTATTTTATCCATCAACAGTGTCTAAATTGTTTTTTTCTAAAATGTACTATATCACACTATGTATAGATACAGTATTCTTTCCATATTTCTCACTCCTTGTATCAATTAAAGCTATTAGTAATGTTAAAAATATTCTCAATCCAAATTATATCAGTATTGATGTCCACACACCCTCTTAATGAGCAGCACTGACACAAAGAAATATTGTGCTTGTTCTTTGTTCATATAAATTATGAAGAGTGGTTGAGCTGAACAGCAGATGGTACAGAGATGATCAGAATGCTCCTGTGCACTCATTTATAGTTTGGAATAAGCTCCCTTCTGGGATTTCATTAAGCTATATCACTTGTGCTCAGAGCTTGTTATTTTCCCACACCATCTCCAGTCTCCACAGGGTTTAGATTACTCCGGAGCTGCTGCAGCAACAAGTGCCTGCATTAGGCTGCAGAGAGGAAGTCTTTATTAAAAGGTTAAGTCTAAAGTTAACTTCACTTCAAACAGGAAGACTTTTTTTTCCATTTTCCGCTCTCATCACAAAATTTACAATATATTTAATTTAACCAGAGGTTATAGTTATTTGGACGGGGTTTAGGCTTCAGACAGACAAACCTGCTGAAACATTTATAGTAAAGTAGTAACTCAAGGAAACATTGAAGTTTTCTTGTACACAAACTTTTACATTCTGTCTCTCACCAAAACCAACTGTGTGTATCCTAGAGGTTGGACAAATGTGCTGAATGCATTTCCCTCCTCCTCCTAAACTATTTTAAATGTAGGCTGTATGAATAATTTAGATAGTGTATTATTCACATCCTTGTTTGCTAGGTTGTAGGGATGCACCAATATTGAAATTCTTGGCTGATAGCAATGTTTAAAATATCGATTTAGCCAATACTAATGTTTTTATATAGTTGTTTTGTTTGTTTGTTTGTTTTTGTTGTTATTTATTCCCCTTTTGTGTCAAGGTAACAAGGAAATTTCTGCTATAAAAAATACCCAACCTGATTTGAAGTCATTAAGCACTTCATTACATGACCTTTGAATGAGCACAGATTCATTAAACACATTTATAAAACCTTTAATATAACTTTTCACATGATAAACCTCTTTTCTTTTAATATATTTTATTATGTTTCCCACCAAAAAGTACATTTTACAAGATTACACTGAGCACATCATGAGAACATTATAGTTTACCTTTACCCAGTACTCATTCAGCTTGCAGGCTGTAATGGCAGCTCCTTAAGCAACAAGCGCTAACTCTAACGTTTCGCCATTCTTCCACCTGAATTTGTCAAAAGCTTCATCTATCAACTGGCTCTGTTGGTGTTGAAGAAGACGTTCCCTGGTGTTTTGGTACACTGATGTTTGTCCGTCATGGCGAGAACCCCGACTACTGAAAGTGTTTGAGAGGGCACCGTCTTCAGACTGATACAGAGAGCGAAACAGAATGTTGAGCTCACGTCATCAGGATGGTCTAACCAGGCTAGTGTCCTCTGATGTGACAATAGTGAGTTTCCTGCGTCATTTCATCCTTAAGCCGTCCCAGGGAAGATTTCTGATCATCCTAAACACGTTCTCTATTGTCCCCAGGACGACGTCTGCTACTTGTCATCCTGTCACACAGCAGTTAGATAACAGAGCCCTTTTTACAATCAGTCATTGTATTCTTCTTGTACCTGGTCATTAATTTCAGTTTGTGGCTGTTAGTCTGGAGCCCTGCTTTTTAGCCTGCGCAAAATAGATATGACACAACGGCCATTGCCAACAGTGACTGTTGTCTTATTTGCCGATAGCCGATGACAGTCAATAAGGCGAATATCAGCTCAGCCAATAAATCAGTACATCGTCAGGATGGTGCATGTTTTGGCTGCCAACAGTTGACGAGCAGAATAGTATGAACCTGGTCCCAGGACCTTTTTCTGTACGTGTGCAGTAGAGCTTCTTCATCCACTTGATTGAACTCATACCTCACTATTACGACAATAAATTTGTATACTGTTTTTATTTCAAATAAATCAGGCAAGAACAAATGAGTCTGATGAACTCAATCAAGTGCATGGGTGTTACAGTTAATGTATTATTCCCACACATTTATTTTCCTTATGACAAGACTGCAGCCTTAAGAAGTGTTCAGTCAGTTGAGTCTGTGTTTTTTTGTTGTCACCTGTTGATCAATATCTTCTGATGTCTGACACTAAAGTTAAGCATGTCAGGCATTTGTTACACACGTGCATTCCTTCGATCATGCTTGATGAGAACACAGAATGCCAAACAGTATAATCTCCCTGCTGTGAGACAAAGTTCATTGAGTCCAACGTGGAGAAAAAATGCAGAATCTTTCTTTTTCTCTTCGCTTTGTTGTTGTTGTCCGCTGTTTTCCTTTAAGTCACCCTGGAAAGCGAAGCCATAATCAGGGATTATTTATCTCTTCCAGCCTCTTCACCTTGCTTTGACCCATTTCCTCTGCTCTAACACCACCCTCCGTCCCTCAGGCCCACATCTTTGAATTAACTGAGCACAGAGGATAGACAGATTTTACTTCCGCCCTGTTGGGTACATGCCAAAGAGACATTTCTGCTGTCTCTCATTCCTGGCTTTAGGAAGCAGTTCAAACTGGAATGCTTTTTAACGTGGCCTCTCTGTTCACCATGCTTTTAGCCTCTAAGGAGTAGGGTTTCAAGAGTAGCTCACTAGTTGGCTGAGCTGCTTCTGACATTTATGAATAGAGCGTTTATGCAAAGTTATCCCCCTGGGCTGCCTCTTTTGTATACAGTACGTATCAGTCCGCTCACATGGAACGATTGGGAATATGAACAGTGGATGTATGTTCCCTCTTGTGACTGTTGGTTTTTTGTTTCCCTTCTCTTTATTCCTCCCATCGCTTCCTCTTCAAACAGAAATCCTTTTCTCGCACGCAATGCTTCTCTGGTGAAACCTCTCTGCTTCAGTTAAATCTATTTCCAACTGCAACTGGAAATTTTGACAGATGAGGTGATGTCTGAACGTGTTATGTAAGATAGTGAGGTGGTTAATTATCGGATCATCTTATCATGTTGTTAAATATCCCAGACGGATGCACGGAATTTGAATAGCTGTTGGCTGATAAGTGACGATGACTAATCAATCAGTGGCTCCTCTTTGGCTGTTTGCTGTGTTTGGTTATGTTGACTTGAAATGACAAATTTATAATTTATTGTAATTGATTCACAGCTTTTTTTTCCACAGTTAACAGTGTTTTTTGATACGCAGAATCTTAAAAATGTAATGACTTTCAGCAACTTTAAATCATTATGATTGCAAAGACAACTCTTACCTGAACATCCAGCAGCTTTCTGTTCATTTCAGACTTCTTTTTTTGCATTGAAGCATCTCTGTACACTCACTGTGAGCATGTTACCAGCTGGTATTAACATGCATCTTGAGTGGTCTGATCCTGAGTGGACAGCTTTAAGTCTGTCTGTTCACACCTGGCATTAGAATGCATCACCACATGTGACTCAAGTGACCACTTGTGATCGGATGTCACCTCCCTGCTCTACATGCAAATCGCCATGTGAATCACTGTTTGCAAAGACCTATGTGCTGTTGTTTTTCCCGGGCGGGAGGTTTGTCATCCTGTACACACACTTACAGCCATCATGAGCTAAGTGCTGCTAGGAGACAAATGCCTGAGTGTCTTTTTGTATCATTTGTGTCCCCTTTCTAAATTTGGAGGTTGTTTTATTTGTGGCGGCAGATGTTTTACTCGTGGCGGGCCACCACAAATAAATGAACGTGTGAGGAAACCCTACATTAAAACATAACAGTGTTTACCTAATGGCTATTAACTGGTTTAACAAGTCTACTTTTTCTGATGTTGATGTGAGTTTGTCTGCTTCTGCTGTTGCTGCTGTCTTAGCTCATGTTAGCACAGCAAACATTGAACTGACCATTCGCTGGGAGCAGAGCAGCACCTGGAACAGGAGCTGTGTCTGTGTGAGGCACCAATTAAAATCTTGGTGAGGCGTCAGATAAGCAAGCATGTCACCTGAGTAGGCAGTTCTTAGTGTTGCCCAGGACACATTAGCATACACATCAGGCCCGCAGAAAGTGCGGCAAGCTTTGAAGCCAATGTTCGTAGTGGCCAAACAATGGTACTGCAATATCGGGCCCAAATAAACTTCTTCCCATAGATGTATTGGGAAAGAGACATCTATAAATCAGTGGATAAATTTTTGGGGGTTGACAGCCTTTGTGTAATGACTCATTCCACTATCAAGATTTAATCTTGGCCGTGCTCTGCAGCCCATAAGGCTCCAGTGTGCCTGCTCTATGGGCCTAATGATGCAGATGTAGCGGGTAATGTCATACCGCCACTGAGCAACTTTCACTTCTGTTCTTGTCGTCCAATTCCCCAGGACGCCTGTTAATACCATGTGTAAACAGGGCTTTCTTTTTAAATGCTGAAAATGTTACACTACTCCAGCTTTTCTGTTAGTACATGACTTTAATCCCACATGCGTTCTCTGCGCTGGTTTAAACTGCTTATACAGAAGAATCACAGCAGAATTTGCATAACTGAATTAGCTGTCATTATGGTGCTACAGACTGGGATCATAGCTCAGTGATTCATGGATCGTCACACAAACATTTAAGAATCCTGTTTGACACGCCGCTTTAGAAATAAGGACTGACTGCATTTTACAGTGTCTGTCAGCTGAATAGAGGTAGTAGGATTTAGATAATGCACGACAGATTGCTATTTTACAAATAATGTTGTGTCTTGATTTTGGTATCATTTACTACCAATATGAGCAATGCTCATCCCTGAACGTTGCTAGTTAGAATAAATCACTGTCTCTATAATCAAGTCCCTCCAGTGTGGCGAGGGAGATGTTCCTCAACAGTTTGTAAAAAGCTGCAATTAAAAGTTGCTGCACCCTGCCCCTAAGGTGCTGCTAACTCACCGACAGTAACGTCATTAGTGTGGCTTTTAGCAGAGCACTTTAGTGCCCCATGACGCTCTAAATTCTGCATTCAAACAAGAATAAAATACTGAGTTAAAAGCCTGTTTGTTAACTCAGGATGGTGGAGCTGAAAGGCTGAATATCAGAACACGGCTGTTTTTCAGCTTCAGTCTGAAAATGATCCTCGTCTAAAAGTCACATCTGCTCTAAGTCATTCACAGCCAGTCCCTCACACTCTAAACCCTCACACACACACACTGAGTCAGACACACACACACACACACACACACTGAGTCAGACACACACACACACACACACACACGCACACTCCCTCCACGCTCAGCCTTGTCACCATGATGTCACCGTGTCCTCTAGCTTTCCATCCCGCAAAAACATAAGAATAGTGTTGCTACAGAGACAGAGCCGGGACGCTGTTACATCGTCGTGACGTCTGCCAGGCCGGCCGAAGGATCAGCCAATGGCGAGTGGACAAGCAGGCGTTATTAAAAGCAAGGCTGCTATTTTTGGGAGCAGCCGTGGCATTACTCAGCACAGTGCAGCAAAGTCAGACGTACACATTCCTACAGTGGGGGGAAGAGAGGCTTTGTGTGACTGTTATGAAATAAAATTTGAGGTGACCAGAGAGGATTGGTCCAGCGTCCTGTCACACCGGAGTCATCGCTGACTTCTTGACGCTGCGCACACACAACAGGAAGTGTGTGTGTATATGTTATATGACTGTATGGTGCTCTGTTCTCTACAGTGGAATTTACAGAAAGGAGGATTTAGATAAGCCGTAGTTAATTAAACTGTAGATTTTTCCTTTCCACATGCTGCACTAACCCTCTTCCTCCTGAATAACAGACAGATGGTGGAGGTTATTTATATAATAGTAAAAAGCCCTTCCTGTATCAGTGCTCATAACTGGATAAGCTGCAGTCTCACGTCACTGATGAACAGACGAACATGCTCCAAATCATGTGAACCTCCAGAACACTGTTCATTTGGGAAGCTATTTTAGATTTAATCTTGGTTTTGAGATGGAAATGCTCATTAGTTTTAGTCACGTTTTAGATATTTTTATCCTTCATAGTTTTAGTCGACTACAACTGAAATTTCTTTAGATGAGAAGTCATGACATTTTAGTCAACATTTAGTTATTTCTCTTAGTCGAGATGTTTTTTCCTCTGTAAAGTTAAATCAAGGGGGCAGATTATTTGAAAATGTCATGTAGATGTAATATTTATATGTCCTCTCACAGGTTCAGTGATTATACCTTTTTTTTATTAGAGGGAAGCAATTTGAAAACATTTACTATTTTAACATTAATCAGTAATGTAAAAATCATTAGGTAAAAGGCTTTCATATTGATCCATGCACTGGGCACCAGTTTAAACCAGTGCAGAACTGTAACTGTGTTAGTCCCACTGCTACAGCCTCTCAGAAAACATTCTGCTGGATGGAAATTATGTTGTAATATCACCATCTCCAGATCAGCTGAACCCTGCACTTTTCATGTTGATGCACAGCAGGTCGAGGATACTGTAACAATAACTCAGAGCATTTCCCAGCACACTCACATAACACCCTCTGAGACTGTTAGGCTGCTGATATCTTGCTGAACGGTGTGATCACAGAGGACGCCTCCTTTGGGTCAGAGAGGTCATCCAGCGTGCAGATCCTGGTCATTCATGTGTGCGGATGACTCTGTGAGGTTGTCAGGTCACATCCAGGGTGTGGTGAGGCTGCTGACCACAAGACTCAGTGTTTATTAGCCGCCTGCAGCCTCGAAAAGATGGATTGTAGATGCTTTTAACATCATCTCACTCAGTCGAATATTCTTAACTGGTTCCTTTGATTGATTGAAGTTTGAGTTAACATAAGCTATCACCACCACTTTGTATGCCCTCACGCTGGCTATAGCCATGGCCGGAGGCGTTATGTTTTTTCAGTTGTCCATCCACCCATATTTCTATCCCATTCTTGTGAACATGATACCTCAAGAACACCTTGAGGGAATTTCTTCAAATGTAGCACAATTTAGGAAATGATAAACTGATTAGATTTTGGCGGTCAAAGGTCAATGTCACAGTGACCTCATCTGTCTTACTGTTGTGAACACAATATTTTAAGAACACCTTGAGGAAATTTTTCAGCACAGGCGTTTAGCACAGGCGTTCAGATGGACTCAGTGATGACCTGATTAGACTTTGGTGTTCCAAGGTTCAAAGGTCACTGTCACCTTGCATTTGTCTCATTCTTGTGAACGTCATATCTGACAAACGCCTTGACGGAATTTCTTCAAATTTGACAAAAAAAACATCCACTTTTACTCAAGAATAGACTGATTAGAATTTGGTGTTTGAAGGTCAAAGGTTGAAGGTTTCTGTGACCGCGAAAAACTTGTTTTTGGCCTTAGCAGGAGGCATTATGTTTTCAGTTTGTCCGCCTGTCCGTCCCATTCCCAAAATGCAATATGTTAAGAACGCCTTGAAGGATTTCTTTCAAATTAGGCACAAACGTCCACTTGGACTCAGCAATGAACTGATTAGACGTTTGTGGTCATACATCAAAGGTTAAGGTCACTGTGACCTTGCATCTGTGACATTCTCATGAAGGCGATATCTCACAAACATCTTGAGGGAATTTCCTCAAATTTGGCGAAAACGACCACTTGGACTAAAGCATGAACTGATAAGCTTAAGATTTCATACGCTAATTTTGACAAAACTTGAAATGTCTAACAGGATGAAGTGATGACATTTTATATCCAAAAGGTCAAAGTGACATCATAATGTTCTGCAAAAACACTTTTCTGGCTGTTACTTATCTTCATATCTCAGGAACAGAAGGGGAGACATTTGGTCAGATACTGAATTGGTGACAGACATGGATTAAATTGAAAGTCCAACTTAACTGGTTTGCGGACGCACACAACCGCAAAGCAGTAATTCTAGGTTTCTAGGCTCCATGCCCCTTCTCCCTGACGATCTCCTCCTCATCTTCACACACTGATTGTTTTAGTGGTTAAAACGGTTAAATGATCGTATCTTTCATGTGGTCTCAAACTGTTTTCATGGTGGTCCTGATAGATAGTGCTGTCGGTAAATTTGCCTCAGCCTCTCCACGGGTGAGGGTAACAGGGGGCATGTGGGTGAGATAGATTTCAGCTGCCAGTGAGATCAGGTGACTGGTGTTAGGCTGCCGGCCCTGCAGAGTTGCTCTCTGCTTAGAAAATACAATCTCAAGTTACCACACTGCTGGTTTCTCTGCTTGGCCTCTCGTCAGCTTGTTTTTATTCATTAAAACTGAAGCTGGTCAAAAAAGTCCTCTTAGTTCTCCTGTACATACTTTATAATGACACAGCTCCTACTGTCATGCAGAGGACGGCTAGAGGAGTCAGTGTTTGACAGGAGTTAGAGCTTGAAATAGCTTATGATATATTAGTTACAAAAGCATGATCAATACGACACGTCTTTTGATGAGGCACGACGGTGGTTCAGTCAGTGATGCAGGGGGATAAGATGATGTAGAAACTGAATTAAATTTGGCATAGCTCGTGTTTTCTGAAGCATAATTGTCTGCTGCCTCTGCTCCTTAGTCGAGGGCACAAGTGCATTTCTTATCCGCCCCCGTGTTCTTTGTTAGTTCTTCCTCTAGCTACTCAATTATATAACCACTCAACTTATGTAATGAAATTTAACTGCAGCGAGTGATGACATAAGTTCTGCAAAGCATTTTGTACCATTTTAAGATGTTGAAATCATCATAATATGCTTTGCCATCTGTTGTGTTTCGCTGAGCTAAAAATGTCTGTGTTTCATGGTTTGTTGCTCCGAGAGTCTAAAACAGTAAAAAGCCACAGTGTAGAAAATCCTTAAGGTGCACTGTTATCTGCTGTTGTTGATCAGATCTCTGCCATCTGGGAGTGATTACCAAGAGAGGAACTGACTGCGAGATAACAAAAACAAGTTCCTCTCTAAAGATAATGTCTGTCACTCCTGGACGGACACAACACGCACGTTCATCTGCAGAGTGCAGAGAGTTCATATCTGTGTTGTTTGTCTGGGTTTTGCTGATTCTCCAAACTCCTGGGAAATCCAGCCTGAAACACTTCAGCAGTGTTCGAAAACAGCTGATGGGGATTCATGTACAGTCCTGGTTATTAAGTGGAAAAACATGGCGCTGAGTTTATGTATCAGTTTATGTATCTCTGACCAAGAACTGTGTCTTCTAGTGTCTGGATGTGGGTTTCATTTATTATTTCCTCTGGTAATCATAAATACAGTTATTTATGTGTTCAGATACTTTGCCTTACAAGTACCTAAAGAGGCAGAAAAAATACATATTTTCCCTCTTAAGTCCCAGACACACTAAACCAAATTCAGAGTACTAGCGGCAACAAAAGCCCCCTGCTGCATCGCCTCATGTTGCCTGTGTCTTGGCCAAAAAGTTGCGCGTCCATGAGTAGATGTATGCTTCCTTCTGTGCAGTGATAGGGTCAGTGGGTGCACTTTGGTTGAAAGAAAGTAGTTCAGACATGAAACTGCTCACAACTGGGTCATGATTTCTGGAAAGAGACATTGCTGTTGAGTCTTTCAAATGTATTTTTTGGCGCTTTGAGCACCACAAACAGAGTGCCATCTAGTTCCATTATATAAGACAGGAGGCAGACATCTCTATGGCTGATATCTCCAACACTCTGCAACTCACACCAAAGCAATCTGTAATCTTAAGGGGGGAAATGTGTTGCCAAAACTTTTCTCAAATATAAACTCCAGTCACAGCTAAAGAGAAGTTGTTCCAATCAGTTTTCTGGGGTTTGTCCAGAGACATTTTAGTAAACGTAGTAAATCTGGAGTTAAAACAGAAACAGTGATTTAAAGGAAGAAAGCTTCAAAACAAACAGGGAGTGTTTACCAAGTTCAAAACAATAACACGTCATGATGCAACATTATGTTAAAATAATGTATAAATAAAATGTGAGATGTAATTTATCACTATTAGCATGTCCTACAGCTCCTGGAATAAAAAACATGCTCTGGACATTTCAACATTTCGTTTCCTTTTGGCAAGATGACCCTTTCTTTATTCCTGGGTGGATTTCAGTACATAAATCTAGTCGTCATGTAAGAAGATTATGAGGTGGATTTGCCTCCAGAATTTAATCTAAATTTTGTGTCTTTTGTCTTTCAGAATTCAAAGAGTGCCCAGGGCCTGGTGGGACTAAAGAACCTAGGAAACACTGTAAGTACAGCAGCCACATAGACGTCTAACTACGTGTGTCTGGAGCTAAAAGTCCTGCAGTAGTGACATCTTATTCCTCACACACTAAATCCCCGTCATCCTGTTGGTGTCACACTGAGAGCAGTTTGTTGATATCTGGTGGAGTCCACATAAGAGAGGTGGTCCAGCAGAGAATCTCTCTACCAGGCAACAGGCAGAAGGATGGCTCTTAAAATAAACTATGTGTGCTGTGGTGTGTGTCTTGCTGAGAGAGAGAGAGAGAGAGAGAGAGAGAGAGAGAGAGAGAGAGAGAGAGAGAGAGAGAGAGAGAGAGAGAGAGAGAGAGTGTTTGTGTGTGTGTGTGTGTGTGTGTACAGTAACCTAATCAGAGAGCTCTGAACTATGGACCGGGAGGACTCATTTTCTCTCTCTGACTGGTTTGATCTTACCAAACTGCTGCACGTGTCTCATGTTGACACGTGATGGGAGCAGAATATACACAGAGCTGTCTTTGACAACATGTCTGTGTGTGCGTGTGTGTGTGTGTGCGTGTGTGCGTGTGTGCGTGTGTGATGATACTGGGATTTTTTTCACTTTTTCCTGGAAACCTTTAAAAATCAACTAATTTCCACATCAACAAAATATATTTTGTCTGCTCCAAAATGATGACACATTCTACAGTCATCATAGATGCATTACTACATAATTATAGCTATAATCTGTAGGCTGATTGTTGTCAGGAGTAAGTTTTAAAGCCCAGAAACACCAATTCGTCAAGTTGCACGTGAACATACAGCAATGACTACAACCTTTGGCCAACCACATTCTGCACCTGCATGAAGGAAATAATTTTCCACACCAGCAGATTGAGGTAGTCAGTATTTGTTACTCAAAAAGGGAAAGCGGAAAATCGTCTTGACACTAGTTGACCAGTTAGCACATTAACAACACAATCCAGTGTTGAAAGAAAGAGAAGAAGCTTCTTAAATTTAGCTGTTTGTTTACTTTCCTCACTTCCGTTTCATCTCTCATCTGCTGAGCTGAACTGCCAATCAGAGTGATTTTATTCTCTGAAAGGCTCTGCAGTCACCGAATTAACATGCTGAATGGGCAGGATAGGGCACCAGACACTCACTGACGACCTAACACTGACCAACAGCTGACCATCAGTTTTGTGTGTCGGCCTGTAGAGGTGTTGCAGAAATGTAGACCGTGTGGCCCAAAGGATGTTTGCAGACACAGTTTGTGTGACTAAAGTGCAACAGGTCTGGGTTAGATTCTGGATATATGCAGGAATATTGTGATCTGAATGTAATTTCAGGTGTAAAGTCACATAGTGCACATCTGTCCATCTGAAAATTACCCTCCAGAGGAGGTCAGAGACATGAAATGACACAACAACAACAAAGTGTAAAAGTAATGAGTCTCCACGGGGTTCAAACTGAATGGTTTTTTTCCCCACTTGCCCACTTGGTCTAAAAAAAGATCCCACACACTCAGCTTCACAATTTCTTGGTTATACTAATGTTTCCGTCCCTCTGGACCTTCATCAAGAGTATTTAACCTTTTTTTTTTTTTTTTTTTGTTTTTACAACTTTGAGCTGTAGTAGATAGTGCTCCGCCCATTTAATGCGCCTGGGTGTGGGACAGTTAATCATCTGTGGGTGTGTTTCTCAGTAATTGACAGCGATGTGTGCACCGTCTGTCTCACTGTGTACTCCATATGAAAAAGAAAGAAAAAAGGGAACAAGAAAAATGCTGAAATCAGATTCCTGACAAAAGTAAGTCTGTTCACAAGATTATTAACTAAACGTGTTGATCTTATGAATGAACACATCAGCCTTTAGTTTTCATACATCTCTCAAAATTGTTCAGTACACTACTTGTATGTAGAGTATATTGTAATTGAATATCAAATCAGTATCGAGCATTTCCGTTTAAACTTCTGAAACCTGGAGCAACATCCCTTTTCTCATGCTGCTTTCAGACGCCTTTTGCAAGTAATTAAACCTTTGAACACTGAGTGACATTGATGCTTTTTCTTTCAAAAAACAAGGGACAAAAGGCGATGAGCAACTTGGTAAGAAATGTCCACAATTTGCCAAAAAAATAAATAAATAAATTAAGAATTTTTTTTTTTTTTAAAGGGGAAAAATATTTTTATTATAATCATTATATTTTAAAATTATGTTACAGAATTATAACAGTTTTGAAGCACTCTTTCAAGGTCATTTCCTTTTTTGGTTTTCTATCTTTTTTCTTTTTTTTTTTTTTTTTGCTAATTTTCTTGCTTTTTGGGGGGGGGGTCATCTCTTCTTCCTGTGTTTTTAAAGAAATCATTTGCTCAGGTTTCAAAGGGTTTAACAACGTGCTCAGTCAGCCAAGAGGGTCAGAAGTCTATTTGCCTAAAGCCAATTTATATTTGCACCTATACAAATTGTGAATAACAATAAAGATTGAAGATGATTGTCATGAAAAACCACCCTGTTTTATCCGCCTTGCTCTCGAACTTGCAGCAAACTGCGCAGTACAGACCAGTAGTTAGAGTTTTGCCCACATCCTCAAACACCAACCAGCTAAATTCCTGTTTCCAGGATAAATTAAATGCTCACTTGCACCTCAGCTCATAAACTTTGACTTTACGACTGCAGTTCAGGAGGTAGCACACGTCATTCTCCAATCGGAAGGTTGGTGGTTCAATACCCAGCTCAAGTCTGCGTGTCAAAGTATCCTTGGACAAGATACTGAACCCCAAATTGCTCCCAGTGACTGTCAGCGGTGTGTGTGTGTGTGTGTGTGTGTGTGTGTGTGTGTGTGTGTGTGTGTGTGTGTGTGTGTATGAAGGGATAAAGTCTGTGTGAAACATCCATGTTTTCAGACATGGATGTAAAATGTTAAGAGAAACTTGACTTGTGCACAGAGGCCAGAGTTACAGTGAGCCAGTCATTCTAGTTTCCTTTCATTTGCTGGATTCAGCTGTGGAGATCATGCAAGACAACAATTAGGTCACATATTGACCAGTGTGTTATGTTTGAATAGACTGTAAGGATCTTTGTTAAACAATGTAAAACTGACATTTACAAGACAACTGTAAACTGTAAGTGCAAACACAGTTCTTCATGTCTGTCACCAATGAATGGAACTGTTTCATCCGTCAGAGAATCAAACTGTGTGTGTGATGTTGTCTCTTGCAGTGTTTCATGAACAGTATCCTGCAGTGTCTCAGCAACACACACAGCCTGCGAGACTACTGCCTGCACAACTCGCACCGCAGAGACCTTAACAACAACAGCCGCACCAACACAGCCCTCATGGAAGGTGAGAGACGTGTCACGCAGGCCCCCTAGAGTCCAAATCAAACACTTTGCACAGCTGCTCCCAGTCTTTACCTCTGGATTAGATTTGCATCTTTCAGAACATGTGTTAGAAACAGAGGCAAACTGGTTCTTCCTTTGTCCACCTGGAGACGCTCTGACAATGTTTATCTAGGTCTTATTAGTGTTCAGGACTGTATGAATATGTGGTGAGACAATGAGTTGTACCTTCAGTTCACCGTCAACATGAATACATAGTGCATATCATGTCCCAGTGTGTGAGTAACTTGGGTGTTTCTTTTCTGGTAGAATTTGCCAAGCTGATACAGACCATGTGGTCGTCGTCCAGCAGTGAGGCGGTCAGCCCATCTGAATTCAAAACCCAGATCCAGAGATACGCTCCCCGATTCGTGGGATACAAGTAAGTTTGTCACATTCTTCGCTCTAACTTCATAAACTGTCAGTTAGCATCGTCTCTGTCTGATGATAATATGACTGCAAGTCTAAAGATGTTTGAATCAATAACATCATCATGTTCTTGGATTCAAACACATTTTTATGGACAAAATTTTAAAACTTTTCCACGACTGTAAGAACCCTGATATTAATATTTCTGACTGTGTCTGTGTCTTACAGCCAACAGGATGCTCAGGAGTTCCTGCGTTTCCTCCTGGACGGCCTGCACAACGAGGTCAACAGGGTCACCGTCAGGCCAAGAGGCACCGTGGAGGACTTTGACCACCTGCCGTAAGTAATCTGCCCGCTAGACAGTGTGTTTACCTGCAGAGACACTTTGCTGCTCAGGGAAAATGTTTGTATGATCTTAGGAATGCTTCACAAACAGTGTTTGGCAGTAACAACATTACTTTATCCAGTGTCGAGTAGTGTAACTAATAGAATTTCAGCAATAATATAAATCGTCACCCCTAAACAAAACACACATCTCTGAGCGAAGAGGACGGAGCAGAATTAAACACCTCTTAATTGAAGAATAGAAAATCATCAGGGCCACTGTGAACACCTCGTATATGTTCTGTGTGGTATCCAGTATGTAAACAGGGCCGACAGAGGCAACATGAATCATTAAGGCTTCATCATTAAGCTTTAATTTAAGGCTGCGTGCGACAGTTTCACCTCCAGTGTGCAGTCGTTGCCTCTCTGGGGCCCAGATCAGCTTAATGCTCCAATTCTTCTTGGATATAATTATCAGTTATCTAACTGCGGCTTGTTTAAGGGTCACAGTTAATCTCTGCAACTTTGAGCATTACCCTGAAAACAGGTCCACTTCACCTAAATATTAAAAACAATGCAGATAGATATTTATTTTGTAATATAAATGTGTGTCAGGGGAGAAAGTGTGTTTTAATCTCTTACTCTGCCACCTATAATGAAGTAGGTCAGGTCTCTAAGTAGTGGCTGTTCTCTGCTATGACCCGTTACATTATCCACGCTTTTACTGAATCAGAGTGTTATCATCAGTGTGTCTCCGCCCGTCCTGACCCTCTACTCCATCACTCTGTGTGGATCTAGTTTTCTAACAGTCTCATGTCTCATCTGTGTTTCATGCTCAGGGATGAAGAGAAAGGGAAGAAGATGTGGAGTAAATATCTCGAGAGAGAAGACAGCAAGATCGTCGGTAAGTAGAATATTTGACTTTTGGTTTTAGATACCGATGCATTGATGTTTTTCATGACAAATGTGTTGAGCCAGTGATGGCATCATGTCGTCTGTCTTCCTGCTCCTCCAGACCTGTTTGTAGGGCAGCTGAAGAGCTCTCTAACCTGCAGCCACTGTGGTTTCTGCTCCACCGTCTTCGACCCCTTCTGGGATCTCTCTCTACCGATCGCCAAGGTTAGAAAACACACACACACACATACACGTACAGATGTAACATAGGCAGGTGGATGTTGGTCAGCCTTGCATAACAAGTCCCAGAAGGTCAACAGACACACGTCAGCACAATGAGTGGTGCAGAGGTGACTCTCTCGCTGAGTGTGTTGTTCTGTATTAATTCATCTCCTGACATGAGCTTCTTGTTTTCCTCCCTGTCTTTGTTTGTGCTTTGCTTTGTGTGTGTCTGTGTGTGTGTACTGTGTGGTTGCTCCCGCGCATGCTAATGTCACTGCGTCTATGTTTGTGCTCAGAAGGGCTACGGTGAGGTGAGTCTGATGGACTGCATGCGGCTCTTCACCAAAGAAGATGTCCTCGACGGGGACGAGAAGCCGGTGAGTGTCCAACGACCAACAGACGGGTGGTGGAGCAAAGTACATTTACTCAGGGACTGTGCTAATGTTTAGTTTTGTTGCAGAGTGGTTAAAATCAGCCCCATCTTGCTCCACCTTCACCAGCTGCAACACTGAAGTAATGTCTTCTCTAAACAGTGAGTGAACAAACTGTGTGTCTTCTCCACAGACGTGCTACAGGTGTAAAGCCAGGAGGAGATGCACTAAGAAGTTCACAATACAGAAGTTCCCCAAGATCTTAGTGCTTCGTATCCTTTGCTCTGGACATCTGATAATGTTTAACATACAGTGAGCCTACAGCTGGGAGAACATGAAGCTATCAGTGGGATAGTGTGTATGAAATGTTACACAGCAGAGCACAGTAGTTGAATTATTGAGATTTATCAGAGCTGTGAACAAAGTGAGCAATTACTGTTGTGAATTCATTTCTGTTTGATTATAAAAACGTGCAATCACCGTTAGATTTGTTAGAGCGATGAATAGTCAGAGAATACACACGTGCATACACATCCAGAATAAAAAGGATTAGGTGCTTGTATGGTGGCTGCTTGGACAATGTAAAAGCTCTCCAGTCATTAGAATACAGCTCTGATACACAGTCAGGACTCTGTCAGTGTGGTATCATTGACTGTAGTGAGCACTCACATCAGAAATCACCAAATATTAGTCCTTTGTGCACAGAGATAGTGTTACAGAGCCACTGCTAAGTCCCATCTTTATGCCTCTGTTGCATCTTCACATAGAATCAAATTGGTTCTTAATAGTTTTTTCTGCAGTGTCACAAACTCATTACACACATCTTATTTTATGTGGAGTTAAAGGACTCCATCCAGTAACACACCTTGCACACAGCTGTAGAGTGTTGGCTGAATGTCTTGAAAGGTACAGTTCACACAGAGCAGTTGTTCCTTGACTCCCCCTGCTGTCCAGACCTGAAACGCTTCTCTGAGGCCCGCAGAACCAGCAAACTGTCCACCTTTGTTAACTTCCCCATGAAGGATCTCGACCTGCGGGAGTTTGCCTCTGAAAACAGCAGTAAGTACTGACTCTAACACCCACGTCTGGTCTGTTTCATCGAGCTTTGGATAATGAAGAAAAAAGGTCTTGACATTAACTGTAATACGTTTACTTTGATTTGAGATAAAGTGTCACATAATTTAAAACTGTTGAGGGTCTCTCTACTGATAATGATACAACTCTGGAGATCTTCTTTATCATCCCAGCTGATGTTAAATTGAGCAACTAAATGCAGGCTTTAAGTTTGTTTTTGTTTGTGTCCTCCTCCAGTAAATGCAGTGTACAACCTGTACGCAGTGTCCAACCACTCAGGCACCACTATGGGCGGCCACTACACAGCCTACTGTCGCAACCCCAGCTCGGGAGAATGGTACACGTTCAATGACTCCAGGTAGGTTTCAGCTCCCACCATCATTGATATATTAATCAGGGTTCCCACAGTCATGGAATTTTTGGAAAAGTGTTTAATATACATTGTTTGGGCTACTATTTAAAAATATTTGAGAAGTACCAGAACATGTCTAATGCTACGTGTGATCAAAGTTTACATCATGATAAAAACATACACCGAATATAGAAGAAACACACATGTAAGGGATAACCATTAGAAACTGATCTGGAATCTGAAATCAGTGACTTTATTACAGCTGGTAGAATAATCCAACTTCCTCTCACACAAAAATACAACTTTCTAAATTCAGATTTGATTCATGCTGATGTCATCAGAATCTGATCCCCACTTTCTGGCGTTCATGTCGGACCAGCTGCCTCCAGTCCACTAATAAACCGTCACTGATCACAGACTGTCTGTTTCATTGTGTTGGTGATTAAACAGCTTGTGTCTGAGCTGATTTCCTGTTAATTATCGATAATAGAAAACGCTGCTTGTTCAAAATGTTTAAACTAATGAATTAAACAGCTGTTTGATTTATGACAGAGTCATGTCACATAACAATAAACAAAAATGTAGCTGCTGTAAATCACCTAATGTCACAGCTGTTCATTTATTCTCAACAAACACATGATGTAAACAAATAAATGAACCCTGCTCAAATTAAATTAGGTTATTATTACTCATAAATGGGATTATTGGAAAAAATAAAATCCGGAAAAATATTTATTGCTGAGCTCTATTTAATTAGTTAAATATGAAAGAGGTAAATCAGTCACAATGAATCTATTATCACATCATAATACAGTCTGTTATCAGTGACCTGAGCATATCATTAGTTACCAAGAACACACTGTGGCTCAAAACAGAAACACAAACTACACCAAGTGAAAGAGCTGCAACATGAGGACGTGCAGAAAATCCCAGGGCTTCCTTGGGTCCTTGAAATCCTTGAAAGTTTGAGGGAAAAAATCCTGGTCTCAGAATATTTAAAGATAGACATAAATCTACATGGGTCACTGAAAGAGCTTGAATTTATGTATTCTCTGTAGGGCTGTTCTCACCAAACATTAGCTGAACCAGAAAGGTCGTCAAGATTTTATTAGTCACTTAGTCACAGAATTTTTTTAAAAAACAAATAAACATGAAACTCTATTAGGAGCTGCGCCTTGTCAAAATAAATCCAAACCTATATGTCTGGACCATGTGTGACTTTACTTTGAAAGGACAGACACAGGAAGTGTTCACGCTCAGCAGTCAGGCAGGAGTCAGGTTAATTTCCAGGGCTGGTACCTGCGGTTATTCCACAGGCTAGTTAATAACATGTCGGGCAGGAAATCCAAAGTGTGGGATCATTTTGAGAAGGTGAAGGATGAACCCAAGGTGATATGTAAACTCATCTTCAGTGGTCGACTACAAACATGACGTATCATGTGAAACATGGAAGTAGCTACATGCCCATTAGCCCACAGCGTCATTAACAGGCGGCTCGCTCAGTGTGTGACGTGCACTTGCAGATAAAATATAGGCCTATATTAATGAAGGTTCATTAGTGTGGTTTTGTATTTCTCTGTAATGCAGCACAGTGTTAACAATGTCACTGATACTATTCTTTCTCACACCTGCATTACGTCAAATGCGTCTCAGACCACTTCAGCAAGTGGTCTGAGAGATCAGATCTCAATGTGTCTCAGTGGTCGCTTACACTTGTAATAATACCAGTTTTAAACCGGCCTTTGTCTTCACCATGCTGCTCTCGTTTCTCACAGCACAACCTCTCTCCCCTCTCTTTCTTCCCAGAGTAACGCCAATGTCCTCCAGCCAAGTGCGCAGCAGCGACGCCTACGTCTTGTTCTACGAGCTGGCTTCCTCCTCACGGATGTGAAGCCTCCTCGAGGACGGCGGGCCACAGCACCACTCTGACTGACGGACAGATGGATGGAGCCCGGCCTATTTTGGACTTGTATTTGGACAAATATCACACACACTCACACAAAGACACACACACCCACCAGCCTGGAGGCTGCTTCTCTCCACAGAGAGGGGAACACTCTGGAAACCACAGGAACCTGATCCACCAGCCCTGCTGTCCTTCTCTCTGTCTTTACTCTCGTGTCTTGCTCATGCTGGGTTGAGGTGTGTGTTTACTGTGTGTGTGCGTGTGTTTGTACGTGTGTGTGTGTGTGTGTGTCTGTGTGTGTGAGTGAGTGTGCGAGGCTGACACAGGGCAATAATCCCACCTGACCGACCAACCGGTGAATCTGTCCCTCTCTATGCACTGCAAACCGAACTCTCATCCTGATTGCGCCTTCGCTTCTTCTCGATCTTCTTGTTTGCCTCGAACCATTAAAACTCACATGTTGCAATTTTTGACCTTTTTTCTGCTTTGAATTTTTATTGTTTTTATGTTTTGGGGGCGGGGCTTATCACCCCAGCGCCTCGAGCATCATCATCAGCACCACTTTGGACTGTGGATGAATTGTGCTTAGAGTGTGACTGTATCAGGACTGGTCGTGGTTACGAGGAGCCCACAGCCCACCGGCCTGCTTGGTGTTTCACAGCGCTCCCTCCCACTGCTCTTCAACACTCCCGTGTCTCTGTCAGCGTCTTCATCACTCTTTCTTTGTCCGACGGTGGTTGGGAGGCCGGTGGCACTGTGAGCGTTACATGTTTGAGAGGACGACCCTCTAACTTGTGTTTTATTTAATTTGTTTCTCCCACGTGTGGCTGCTACTGATGTTTTAAAAGTGCTGTGAATGGGCAAATGGACAGCGCAGAGCGGATCTGCTAAGGACGAATAATACAGACGATAATGACAAGTAACAATCCTCATCGTCAATATGAGGTCTTTTCTTCCTCTCTTGTTTCATGCCATTGAACAACACGGAAAGAATGTTTTAACGAAGAAAATAAAAACACTATATCTGTATATTTTTATATCCTGATGCAATATAGAGAATGTACTATTCAATGGTGCTGAAAATGACCCATAACTGTTTTCAGTTGGTTTATTTCCCAGGTTTCAAGAGAGAAAAAAAAGTTATTATTTATGCTTACAGGTGAAAATGTGATGAGTCACACTTTTTAACAGTGGCAGTCAAACACATGAGTATATAAATATATATATATATATGAATAAAACTTAACAAAACAGTGGGTTTACTTTGAGTGTTTTTGTCCTTTTAGCTTTATGATGGAAGTTTTGTTCAGACATGGTGACTGTGATGGAAGAGTAATGGAAGGCTTAAAAAACAACTGATGGATAACAAGAAAGCACCAGCCAACCGTATCACTGTGCAGAGGGAAGCATATAGTGACAGACTAGAGGCTCGTACTCGTGAAAGTGCAGCATGTAAACATGAACTCTTTGAAACACGAGCCAAGTGGCTTCATTTCTTTCAAAAACATGGGAAGAAGGAAATGAGCAACTTAATTTGCCCCCAAAAAATGCCCGAAATATAGCAAGAAAATAGAAAAAAAGTTACAGAACAAATACCTGGAAATTAGAGAAGAAAAAAAAAGACATTAAAAAACAAAAACAACTTAAATGATCTGAAAAGGGTGCTAAAAAATAGTAACTCCAACATTTAACATTTTTTCCATAGCTTTTTTTTTTTAATTTCTATTATAGTTTAACAAATAATTTACAAATCTTCTAACTTCTTGCAGTTTGCGGGACATTTCTTGCCAAGTTGCTCATTGCTTTTTCCCCATGTTTTAAAGAGAAATCCAACCAATCTGCTTGTATTCAAAGGTTTAAGTACTTTTGAAGGGCGTCTGAACGCAGCACAGTGATGTCGCTCCAGGTTTCAAAGGGTTAAATGCGTCCTCCTCATCTGAGCTGTAACCTTAGCAAGCTCAGTGGTGCTAGGTGATTTAGTAGATGCACCAATGACGGTGTTAGGCCTGGGCGTCCGAGGCTTCAGCCGTAAATGTTTTATGAATAGCCTGCATCTAAATAGGCTGTTGAAACAAAACATCACATCTAGCAACAGGGTCGACCACAGCTCCTCACTAAGGTCAAAGTTTCTCTCCCTTCCTTCCTCAGAGTCGCTCAGAACTTTCCTAAATCGCTCCTAAGCTACGACTCTTTACTTAACATTTTAGGCTAAGTTAGGAGCTCTCTCAGAGTGTTCTCAAAATGTTTGTGAATATGTACTGAGCCCCCGATTTCCTCAAATCCTAGGAACACCCCAGAGATGCGCTTCCTTCTGCTCAGTGATACGGTTGGCAGATGTAGTTTGGTAGACAGAAAATAGTTCCTACATGAAACTGCCGACAACAAGGTCTGTGGATCATCTTGAGTAACCGGCTCATGATCTCTGCAGAGAGACATTGATGTTGAGTTTTCCAAATGTATTTTTTTGGCGCTTTGAGCACCACAAGCTGAGTGACATCTAGTTTCATTATACTGGAGAGAAGGCAGACATCTCTGCGGCCAATATCTACAAAACGCTTCCTCCAACACAGGAGGTGCCCAGGAGGATCCTGATCAGATGCCCGAACCACCTTAACTGACCCCCTTCAACGCAAAGGAGCAGCAGCTCTACTCTGAGCTCCCTCCGGATGTCCAAGCTCCTCCCCCTGTCTCTAAGGCTGAGCCCAGACACCCTACAGAGGAAACTAATTTCTGCTTCTTGTATCTGCGATCTCATTCTTTCTGTCACTACCCAGAGCTCATGACCATAGGTGAGGGCTGGGACGTAGATGGACCAGTGAATGGAAAGCTTTGCCTTCTGGCTCAGCTCCCTCTTCACCACGACAGTCTGGCGCAGCGCCTGCCAGAGGGAAAAATGATGCTATAAAAACATAAAAGACCAAATTAATAACATAGATAATAAAAACCAAACTGAAATAACACAAATGTACGTAGGGCGGAGTAGAATAAGTGCCTCTCATTAGAAACGGCATCCAAGCATTTTAAAGAGTGAAGGATGCATAAAATAACCACTGAAGTGGATCCTCTTCAGAAACAGGGGTTTTTGAAGTACGTGTGCCATCTGCTCCATCTTGTGAAGTTCCCATACTTTTAATCCATATGTATGAGGGGCCGTCATGTTTTTAAATAACAGTTCTGTCATTCATAACTCATAAGACACTGGCACCTGCCTGCTACTGTTTGCAGTGCTACAGCAATGGTAAGCTATTCAGCCCTGTAGAAATGCAGGTCTACTTCTGTCTGAAAGTATCATTTGGCTGCCAAATTTTCCGTACTGCCCACAGTAGAGTCACACTTTAGTGATATAATTCATCTTGGGTGGCGACAGCTCAACCGGCTCTCTTATCAGCTCGACACCGCAGAGACACACACACCATTTTCTTTTGATGGATCGTTCTGTAATCGTTATGGAAGGGCCGCGGCCTGGCCTACTTCCTGCCTCTCCATTATCCGTACATGGCCTATTTCTGTGGTCCGAGCTTTGCGGCCTCACAGTGTTGATGTGATGCAATGAAAAGGTCCTGCAGACATAACTAGGTCTATAGGCTGACGCCCGAAACCTCCCACATCACACTGGATCTGATCCTCATGTACAGACATGTTAATTAACCAAGGTGACGTTCAAGTTATCAGACTGATTTACGCGTGTTATTTCACAAAGTGACAGACATTATGATAAACTGGAAACAACAGTCCAGAACAATTCTTTGTTTATCTTTATTAACTCTATATTCATACATGAGGACTGATCCCACTGAAGTTGGCGTGCAGGCGCAGACATTGCAGGAAGTCAGAACTCAGGTGGGTGAGTTCAGTGGGACACAGAGGAATTCATTCGTATTCATATGCTTCTTCAAACATTTGAGGAGAGAAATAGGAGGTACACTAACAGATTCATATTTGATCAGAGCAGCCGAGTTTGACAGTTTGACCACAAGTTACAACCCGTGAGTCTGACTGATGTCAACTGTGGCTGTAATCCTAAAGTTGGGGCGCTGATTTTCAGCTGGAGATCTCCTTTCCTTTCTCTACCTTTCTCGTTTTACTATTTCCAAATCCTCTTCACTATACTATGACTTGTTTTTTACATACTCTACTATGACTTTTTTTGACATATTATACTATGACTTTTTTCCATCATACTATACTATGACTTTTTTCCATCATACTATACTATGACTTTTTTTCAACATACTATACTATGACTTTTTTGACATATTATACTATGACTTTTTTCCATCATACTATACTATGACTTTTTTCCATCATACTATACTATGACTTTTTTTCAACATACTATACTATGACTTTTTTGACATATTATACTATGACTTTTTTTCAACATACTATACTATGACTTTTTTTCAACATACTATACTATGACTTTTTTCATCATACTATACTATGACTTTTTTTGTCAACTATACTATGACTTTTTTGACATACTATACTATGACTTTTTTCCATCATACTATACTATGACTTTTTCAACATACTATACTATGACTTTTTTGACATACTATACTATGACTTTTTTGACATACTATACTATGACTTTTTTTCAACATACTATACTATGACTTTTTCAACATACTATACTATGACTTTTTTGACATACTATACTGACTTTTTTGACATATTATACTATGACTTTTTTTCAACATACTATACTATGACTTTTTCAACATACTATAAAATGACTTTTTTGACATACTATACTATGACTTTTTTGACATACTATACTATGACTTTTTTCCATCATACTATACTATGACTTTTTCAACATACTATACTATGACTTTTTTCCATCATACTATACTATGACTTTTTTGACATACTATACTATGACTTTTTTTCAACATACTATACTATGACTTTTTTCCATCATACTATACTATGACTTTTTTGACATACTATACTATGACTTTTTTTCAACATACTATACTATGACTTTTTTGACATACTATACTATGACTTTTTTGACATACTATACTATGACTTTTTTCCATCATACTATACTAATGACTTTTTTGACATATACTATACTAGACTTTTTTCAACATACTATACTATGACTTTTTTCCATCATACTATACTATGACTTTTTGACATACTATACTATGACTTTTTTTCAACATACTATACTATGACTTTTTTTGACATACTATACTATGACTTTTTTGACATATACTATGACTTTTTTCCATCATACTATACTATGACTTTTTTGACATACTATACTATGACTTTTTTTCAACATACTATACTATGACTTTTTTGACATATTATGCTATGACTTTTTTGACATACTATACTATGACTTTTTTGACATATTATACTATGACTTTTTTTCAACATACTATACTATGACTTTTTTGACACACTACTATGACTTTTTGACATACTATACTATGACTTTTTCACATACTATGACTTTTTCAACATACTATATGACTTTTTTTGACATACTATACTATGACTTTTTTCCATCATACTATACTATGACTTTTTCAACATACTATACTATGACTTTTTTGACATACTATACTATGACTTTTTTGACATACTATACTATGAATTTTTTTGACATATTATACTATGACTTTTTTTTCAACATACTATACTATGACTTTTTCAACATACTATGACTTTTTTTGACATACTATACTGACTTTTTGACATATTATACTATGACTTTTTTCACATACTATACTATGACTTTCAACAATATAAAATGACTTTTTTGACATACTATACTATGACTTTTTTTGATACTATACTATGACTTTTTCCATCATACTATACTATGACTTTTTCAACATACTATACTATGACTTTTTTCCATCATACTATACTATGACTTTTTTGACATACTATACTATGACTTTTTTTCAACATACTATACTATGACTTTTTTTGACATACTATACTATGACTTTTTTGACATATACTATGACTTTTTTTCAACATACTATATGTCAAAAAAGTCATACTATACTATGACTTTTTTTGACATACTATACTATGACTTTTTTTCAACATACTATACTATGACTTTTTTTGACATACTATACTATGACTTTTTTGACATATACTATGACTTTTTTTCAACATACTATACTATGACTTTTTTGACATACTATACTATGACTTTTTTGACATATTATACTATGACTTTTTTTCAACATACTATACTATGACTTTTTTGACATACTATACTATGACTTTTTTGACATACTATACTATGACTTTTTTCAACATACTATACTATGACTTTTTCAAC
Organism: Epinephelus cyanopodus; assembly: GCA_026686955.1. NCBI lineage: Eukaryota > Metazoa > Chordata > Actinopteri > Perciformes > Serranidae > Epinephelus > Epinephelus cyanopodus. Next base: position 39,562,923 of record CM048918.1, read on the forward strand.
ATACTATACTATGACTTTTTTTGACATACTATACTATGACTTTTTCAACATACTAGGCTGACTTTTTTGACATATACTATGACTTTTTTTCAACATACTATACTATGACTTTTTTGACATATTATGCTATGACTTTTTTGACATACTAAACTATGACTTTTTTGACATATTATACTATGACTTTTTTTCAACATACTATACTATGACTTTTTTGACATACTATACTATGACTTTTTTCAACATACTATACTATGACTTTTTTTGACATACTATCATACTATACTCTGAATTTTTTGACATACTATATTATGACTTTTTTGACATGCTATACTATGACTTTTTTTCAACATACTATATTATGACTTTATGGACATGCCATACTATGAGCTTTTTGTAACATACTATACTATGTTAGTTTTTTGACATACTACACTATGATTTCTTTTTCAAACATACTATTATGACTTTTCAACATACTATACTATGACTTTTTTGACATACTATACTATGACTTTTTTGACATATTATACTATGACTTTTTTTCAACATACTATACTATGACTTTTTTGATATATTATACTATGACTTTTTTTCATCATACTATACTATGACTTTTTTGACATACTATACTATGACTTTTTTCAACATACTATATTATGACTTTTTTCGACATACTATACTATGACTTTTTTGACATACTATACTATGACTTTTTTCCATCATACTATACTATGACTTTTTCAACATACTATACTATGACTTTTTTGACATATTATACTATGACTTTTTTTCAACATACTATACTATGACTTTTTTGACATATTATGCTATGACTTTTTTCAACATACTATACTATGACTTTTTTCAACATACTATACTATGACTTTTTTTGACATACTATCATACTGTACTCTGAATTTTTTGACATACTATATTATGACTTTTTTTCGACATACTATACTATGACTTTTTTGACATACTATACTATGACTTTTTTCCATCATACTATACTATGACTTTTTCAACATACTATACTATGACTTTTTTGACATACTATACTATGACTTTTTTGACATATTATACTATGACTTTTTTTCAACATACTATACTATGACTTTTTTGACATACTATACTATGACTTTTTTCAACATACTATATTATGACTTTTTTCAACATACTATACTATGACTTTTTTGACATACTATACTATGACTTTTTTCCATCATACTATACTATGACTTTTTCAACATACTATACTATGACTTTTTTGACATACTATACTATGACTTTTTGACATATTATACTATGACTTTTTTTCAACATACTATACTATGACTTTTTTCAACATACTATACTATGACTTTTTTCAACATACTATACTATGACTTTTTTGACATATATTACTATACCTGAATTTTTTGACATACTATATTATGACTTTTTTCGACATACTATACTATGACTTTTTTGACATATTATACTATGACTTTTTTTCAACATACTATACTATGACTTTTTTCAACATACTATATTATGACTTTTCGACATACTATACTATGACTTTTTGACATATTATACTATGACTTTTTTTCAACATACTATACTATGACTTTTTTCAACATACTATATTATGACTTTTTTCGACATACTATGATTTTTTGACATACTATACTATGACTTTTTTCCATCATACTATACTATGACTTTTTTATACTATGACTTTTTTGACATACTATACTATGACTTTTTCCATCATACTATACTATGACTTTTTTGACATATTATATATACTTTTTTAACTATGACTTTTTTCACATATACTATGACTTTTTTGACATATTATACTATGACTTTTTTCAACATACTATACTATGACTTTTTTCAACATACTATATTATGACTTTTTTTCGACATACTATACTATGACTTTTTTCGACATACTATACTATGACTTTTTTTGACATACTATCATACTATACTCTGAATTTTTTGACATACTATATTATGACTTTTTTGACATGCTATACTATGACTTTTTTTCAACATACTATATTATGACTTTTTGGACATGCTATACTATGAGCTTTTTGTAACATACTATACTATGTTAGTTTTTTGACATACTACACTATGATTTCTTTTTCAACATACTATATTATGACTTTTTTTCAACATACTATACTATGACTTTTTTGACATACTATACTGACTTTTTTGACATATTATACTATGACTTTTTTTCAACATACTATACTGACTTTTTTGATATATTATACTATGACTTTTTTTCATCATACTATACTATGAATTTTTTCCATCATACTATACTATGACTTTTTTGACATACTATACTATGAATTTTTCAGCATACTATACTATGACTTTTTTGACATACTATACTATGACTTTTTTGACATATTATACTATGACTTTTTTTCAACATACTATACTATGACTTTTTCAACATACTATATTATGACTTTTTTGACATACTATACTATGACTTTTTTCGACATACTATACTATGACTTTTTTGACATACTATACTATGACTTTTTTGACATACTATACTATGACTTTTTTGACATATTATACTATGACTTTTTTTCAACATACTATACTATGACTTTTTTGATATATTATACTATGACTTTTTTCATCATACTATACTATGACTTTTTTTCATCATACTATATTATGACTTTTTTCGACATACTATACTATGACTTTTTTGACATACTATACTATGACTTTTTTCGACATACTATGCGATGACTTTTTTTGACATACTATTCTATGACTTTTTTGACATACTATACTATGACTTTTTCGACATACTATATTATGACTTTTTTTCGACATACTATACTATGACTTTTTTCAACATACTATACTATGACTTTTTTTGACATACTATCATACTATACTCTGAATTTTTTGACATACTATATTATGACTTTTTGGACATGCTATACCATGAGCTTTTTGTAACATACTATACTATGTTAGTTTTTTCACATACTACACTATGATTTCTTTTTCAACATACTATATTATGACTTTTTTTCAACATACTATATTATGACTTTTTTCGACATACTATACTATGACTTTTTTGACATACTATACTATGACTTTTTTTCAACATACTATATTATGACTTTTTTGACATGCTATACTATGACTTTTTTTGACATACTATACTATGACTTTTTTTCAACATACTATATTATGACTTTTTTGACATACTATACTATGACTTTTTTTCAACATACTATATTATGACTTTTTTGACATACTATATTATGACTTTTTTTTCGACATACTATATTATGACTTTTTTGACATACTATACTATGACTTTTTTTTGACATACTATATTATGACTTTTTTCCGACATACTATATTATGACTTTTTTGACATACTATATTATGACTTTTTTTGACATACTATATTATGACTTTTTTTCAACATACTATATTATGACTTTTTTGACATACTATACTATGACTTTTTTGACATGCTATACTATGACTTTTTTTCAACATACTATATTATGACTTTTTGGACATGCTATACTATGACCTTTTTGTAACATACTATACTATGTTAGTTTTTTCACATACTACACTATGATTTCTTTTTCAACATACTATACTATAACTTTTTTTGACATACTATACTATTTTTATTTTCGACATTCTATAGTATGACTTTTTTCGATATACTATACTATTTTTATTTTCAACATACTATACTGCCTTTTTTCGACATACTATACTATGACTTTGTATGAGACACTATACTATGACTTTTTTTGTCATACTTTACTATGCCTTTTTTGGACATACTATACTATGATTTTTTCTTTTTACTATGACCATGTTGTTGACTTAGTATACTATGACTTTTTGCCAACATACTATACTATGACTTGTTTTGGCCCATTATACTATGACTTTTTATGTCACATACAATATGACTTTTTATGACAGACTATACTATGGTATTATTTGATATACTATACTATGACCTTTTATGATATATTACACTATGACTTTTTATGACATAGTATTCCAGGCCTACATGCATCTCAATATCAGTTAAGAAAAAGAAGAAAAGCCAAGGTTCCAGTTCAATCTTTTATTTGTGGACAGTTTGACTGGTTCATCTGATAACAGAAGAAAAGGAAAACAAAAAGGGTATTAATCTAGACACCATAGTCACTAACTCCAATCAATAAATAATCCAACAAAGGCTATCTACCTCCACAACTTTAACTAAGAAACACAGTATTATCTTAAAGTAATGAAATACATCTATACAGCAAATGAAACACAAACTAGTAAAGCTGACATAAATGCAAAAGGGAGGTAGTATGTCATAGTATGACATATTTTAATGGCAAACTATACCATGAATTTTTAACCTAATACTACACTATAACTTTTTTATGGTATACTATTCTATTACTTTATTTTCACAGCATACTATGATAATATAGTATGTCGAAAAAAAGACCAATTTTTTTAAAGTCTTCTTATAGTATGTAAAAACGTCATAATAAAAAAAAGTCATAGTATAGTATGTCAAAAAAAGTCATAGTATAATATGTCAAAAAAGTCATAGTTTAGTATATCGAAAAAGTCATAGTATAGTACGTCAAAAAACAGTCATAGTACAGTATGTCAAAAAAGTCAGTATAGTATTTTGAAAAAAGTCACAGTATAGTATATCGAAAAAGTCATAGTATAAAATGTCGGAATAAGTCATAGTATAGTATTTTGAAAAAAGTCATAATATAGTATGGTATGTCAAAAAAGTCATAGTATAGCATGTCAAAAAAAGTCATAGTATAGTATGTCAAAAAAGTCAGAGTACAGTATGTTACAAAAAGGTCATAGTATAGCATGTTGAAAAACGTCATAATATAGTATGTTGAAAAAAAGTCATAGTATAGCATGTCAAAAAAGTCATAATATAGTATGTCAAAAAAATCAGAGTATAGTATGATAGTATGTCAAAAAAGTCATAGTATAGTATGTCGAAAAACTCACAGTATAGTATGTCGAAAAAAGTCATAGTATAGCATGTCGAAAAAAGTCATAGTATAGCATGTCGAAAAACTCACAGTATAGTATGTCAAACAAAGTCATAGCATAGTATGTCAAAGTCATAGTATAGTATGTCGAAAAAGTCATAATATAGTATGTCAAAAAAATCAGAGTATAGTATGATAGTATGTCAAAAAAGTCATAGTATAGTATGTCGAAAAACTCACAGTATAGTATGTCGAAAAAAGTCATAGTATAGCATGTTGAAAAAAGTCATAGTATAGCATGTCAAACAAAGTCATAGCATAGTATGTCAAACAAAGTCATAGTATAGTATGTCCAACAAAGTCATAGCCTAGTATGTCAAACAAAGTCATAGCATAGTATGTCGAAAAAAGTCATAGTATAGCATGTCAAACAAAGTCATAGTATAGTATGTCGAACAAAGTCATAGCATAGTATGTCAAACAAAGTCATAGTATAGTATGTCGAAAAAAGTCATAGTATAGCATGTCAAAAAAAGTCATAGTATAGCATGTCGTAAAAAAAAAGTCATAGTATAGTATGTCAAAAAAGTCATAGTATAGTATGTCAAACAAAGTCACAGTATAGTATGTCGTAAAAAAGTCATAGTATAGCATGTCAAAAAAAGTCATAGTATAGCATGTCGTAAAAAAAGTCATAGTATAGTATGTCAAAAAAGTCATAGTATAGTATGTCAAACAAAGTCACAGTATAGTATGTCGTAAAAAAGTCATAGTATAGTATGTCAAAAAAAGTCATAGTATGTCAAAGTCATAGTATAGTATGTCAAACAAAGTCATAGTATAGTATGTCGTAAAAAAGTCATAGTATAGTATGTCAAAGTCATAGTATAGTATGTCGTAAAAAAGTCATAGTATAGCATGTCAAACAAAGTCATAGTATAGTATGTCAAAAAAGTCATAGTATAGTATGTCGAAAAAAGTCATAGTATAGTATGTCAAAAAAGTCATAGTATAGTATGTCGTAAAAAAGTCATGGTATAGTATGTCAAACAAAGTCATAGTATAGTATGTCAAAAAAGTCATAGTATAGTATGTCAAAAAAAGTCATAGTATAGTATGTCAAAAAAGTCATAGTATAGTATGTCAAAAAAAGTCATAGTATGTCAAACAAAGTCATAGTATAGTATGTCGTAAAAAAGTCATAGTATAGTATGTCAAACAAAGTCATAGTATAGTATGTCGTAAAAAAGTCATAGTATAGCATGTCAAACAAAGTCATAGTATAGTATGTCAAAAAAGTCATAGTATAGTATGTCGAAAAAAGTCATAGTATAGTATGTCAAAAAAGTCATAGTATAGTATGTCGTAAAAAAGTCATGGTATAGTATGTCAAACAAAGTCATAGTATAGTATGTCGAAAAAAGTCATAGTATAGTATGTCAAAAAAGTCATAGTATAGTATGTCGTAAAAAAGTCATGGTATAGTATGTCAAACAAAGTCATAGTATAGTATGTCAAAAAAAGTCATAGTATAGTATGTCAAAAAAGTCATAGTATAGTATGTCAAACAAAGTCACAGTATAGTATGTCGTAAAAAAGTCATAGTATAGCATGTCAAACAAAGTCATAGTATAGTATGTCGTAAAAAAGTCATAGTATAGTATGTCAAACAAAGTCATAGTATAGTATGTCAAAAAAAGTCATAGTATAGCATGTCAAACAAAGTCATAGTATAGTATGTCGAACAAAGTCATAGCATAGTATGTCAAACAAAGTCATAGTATAGTATGTCAAAAAAAGTCATAGTATAGCATGTCAAACAAAGTCATAGTATAGTATGTCGAACAAAGTCATAGCATAGTATGTCAAAGTCATAGTATAGTATGTCGAAAAAAGTCATAGTATAGCATGTCAAAAAAAGTCATAGTATAGCATGTCGTAAAAAAAAGTCATAATATAGTATGTCAAAAAAGTCATAGTATAGTATGTCAAACAAAGTCACAGTATAGTATGTCGTAAAAAAGTCATAGTATAGTATGTCAAACAAAGTCATAGTATAGTATGTCAAAAAAAGTCATAGTATGTCAAACAAAGTCATAGTATAGTATGTCGTAAAAAAGTCATAGTATAGTATGTCAAACAAAGTCATAGTATAGTATGTCAAAAAAAGTCATAGTATGTCAAACAAAGTCATAGTATAGTATGTCGTAAAAAAGTCATAGTATAGTATGTCAAACAAAGTCATAGTATAGTATGTCGTAAAAAAGTCATAGTATAGCATGTCAAACAAAGTCATAGTAGTATGTCAAAAAGTCATAGTATAGTATGTCGAAAAAAGTCATAGTATAGTATGTCAAAAAAGTCATAGTATAGTATGTCAAAAAAGTCATAGTATAGTATGTCGTAAAAAAGTCATAGTATAGCATGTCAAACAAAGTCATAGTATAGTATGTCGTAAAAAAGTCATAGTAGTATGTCAAACAAAGTCATAGTATAGTATGTCAAAAAAAGTCATAGTATAGCATGTCAAAACAAAGTCATAGTATAGTATGTCAAAAAAGTCATAGTATAGTATGTCGAAAAAAGTCATAGTATAGTATGTCAAAAGTCATAGTATAGTATGTCAAAAAAGTCATAGTATAGTATGTCAAACAAAGTCATAGTATAGTATGTCAAAAAAGTCATAGTATAGTATGTCGAAAAAAGTCATAGTATAGTATGTCAAAAAAGTCATAGTATAGTATGTCAAAAAAAGTCACAGTATAGTATGTCAAAAAAAGTCACAGTATAGTATGTCAAACAAAGTCATAGTATAGTATGTCAAAAGTCATAGTATAGTATGTCAAACAAAGTCATAGTATAGCATGTCAAACAAAGTCATAGTATAGTATGTCGAAAAAAGTCATAGTATAGTATGTCAAACAAAGTCATAGTATAGTATGTCAAAAAAGTCATAGTATAGTATGTCAAACAAAGTCATAGTATAGTATGTCGTAAAAAAGTCATAGTATAGCATGTCAAACAAAGTCATAGTATAGTATGTCAAAAAAGTCATAGTATAGTATGTCGAAAAAAGTCATAGTATAGTATGTCAAAAAAGTCATAGTATAGTATGTCGAAAAAAAGTCACAGTATATAGTATGTCAAACAAAGTCATAGTATAGTATGTCAAACAAAGTCATAGTATAGTATGTCAAAGTTATAGTATAGTATGTCGAAAAAGTCATCGTATAGTATGTCAAACAAAGTCATAGTATAGTATGTCGAAAAAGTCATAGTATAGTATGTCAAAAAAAAGTCATAGTATAGTATGTCGAAAAAGTCATAGTATAGTATGTCGAAAAAAGTCATAGTATAGTATGTCAAACAAAGTCATAGTATAGTATGTCGAAAAAAAGTCACAGTATAGTATGTCGAAAAAAGTCATAGTATAGTATGTCAAACAAAGTCATAGTATAGTATGTCGAAAAAAGTCATAGTATAGTATGTCAAAAAAAAGTCACAGTATAGTATGTCAAACAAAGTCATAGTATAGTATGTCAAAAAAGTCATGATGGAGCTATAGATTAAATGGGGCTGTGTTCAACAGTGACAAACCAAAACGTTTATTCAGAGGAAAACTGCCTTAAAGTGTCTTTGGTTTAATTAAAATCAATTCAAAGGGGATTTTTGGGCATGAAAAACATGTTTACTTCACCAAAGCAAATGTTATATATAAACAAAAACTGTACGTACAGTAAGCCAAGATCCACTACACCTTTTTTTATATACATGCCAATAAAAAGTACCACACAACCTATTTCACACTGTTTCAAAGAGACATGTTGTTCAGCCTGGAAAGTGGCAAAGCAGTGCACAGTGTTTGGAGATTGACCGTGCCCCTGTTGTGTGTGTGTGTGTGTTGTTTTCTCTTCATGTTTATTACCTTGGCGTATGGGTGTATATGCGTGTGTGTGTGATATGAGTCATTTTCTCAGGAACTTCTCTGTTGTGAACTTTGAAACTAATTCTTAAGTAATCATGTGGTGAGGCTCAGCCCTGTGACACATGAAGCTAAAGCTTTAGCCTATTTATGGACTTTATAAATACTGAATCAACCACAGGAAGTAAATGCAGAGCTGGAATCACAGAAGAAAAGAAGCTTGTGGAGATTTCAGACGGAGGCTTTGACCTATGCTCCATCTGTGGATTATAAATAAACAAGAGCCCTGACATGGCAGCTTCTTACGGTGAGTTATTTTAAGCTTTTCAAATGAACAGAGGGCAGGTGTGTTCTGGTGTGTATGAATGGGAGACGACGATGTTTGTCAGGTCCAGAGTCGATCCTGTCCCAGGTGGTCCTGCTGTTCCTGGGTGAGAAACAAAGTGGGAAGAGCTCAGCAGGAAACACCATCCTGATGAAACCAGCCTTTCACAGAAAAACAACTCGCAGCTGCAGAGAGAGCGGCACCACCTGTGGAAGACGAGTGAGTACACACACGTTTACAGTTTGCATCTGAAGCTCAGGTCTTGTCTCTACTCTGACTGAATCTGATCCACCAGGTGACCGTGGTGGACACCCCAGGGTGGCTGTCTCGCTCCACTACTCCACACAGAGTATCCCAGGAGCTCTGCAGAGGTCTGGCCCTCTGTCACCCAGAGCCTGATGCCATCCTGCTGGTGCTGCCCATCACCTCCACCTTCGGCCCAGAGGAGTGGAGCGCCATGCAGGCCCAGCTCAGCCTGCTCCAAACCCCCATCTGGCAGCGAGCCATGGTCCTGTTCACTCATGGAGACAAGTTAGGTAAACTAACGATCATTTATTAGTGTGATGTGTTTCCTCTCTGCGCTTACTGGTTATGTGTCTCTGTCTCTACACTAATTGGCCAGGGGGCGGTGCTGTCTGATTTATTTTTGTGGTTGTACATTTGTTAATTAATTTGTTGGACTGTCCATCGATGTTCTCAGAAAAAGCACATCCTTTATTTTTGTTCGACAACCTCTGAAATACTGAAATACTGGATATCTCCTCCTGTCTGGGGGCTTCAAATGAAATAAGCCAACAAAAAAATCACTTTGGTCGATCTGCTCATAATTCATAACCACAGTTAAATCATAATCTGTTGTGACAAGTACTGGCACACAGAATTTTGAACTTTGGATGAAGTACCAGTCTGTGACGACAGGGATCAACACGGGCGGAGTCCCACCCCTGCCTGCCGCCTGGCATACAATGCGCCGGGCCCTGATTCCTGTCCCTGCAGGTGCTGGACCCACAGGGCTGCAGCTGCATATTACTTTTTCAGACTGAGCCCAACTGGGCCCCACGGCCCAAAGCTCGGCCACCAGTTTGTGCATCTGATCAGGATCCTCCTGGGCGAAGAAGAAAATTAGTAAAATAAATAAATAAATAAATAAAATAGGGGAAAGAAAGATAATAATAATTTTGTAACATCATTTTTAAATGTAATAATAATATTAATTATAAATACAGTTTCTACAGCTTTTTTCTTTTTTCCCTGTTCAACTTTTTTTCTTTATATTTTCTAAATGTATTATTTTTTGGCAATTTGTGGGACACTTCTTACCAAGCTGCTCTTTGCCTTTTTCCCATATTTTTGTGAAAAAAAAAAAAAAAAAACCTGCGCCAATGTGCTCAGGGTTCAAAGGTTTAAATACCTGTGAAAGGTGTCTGAAAGCAGCACAGGAAAAGTGATGTTGCGCCAGGTTTCAAACGGTGAACAGCATTTCTACAACCATTTATTGGTGAACAGTGCAAGCATCACAATTACTGAGATTTCTGAAACAGAATCGGACTTACGCACGACTTTATAAATCTGATGAAAAGAACGCGTATGAACATTTCTGTCTTTGTTCATACACACAGCTTTAGTCATGAATCTACACAGACTTTTATGAATCTGGCCCCTGGTCTACTGGCAGTGGGAAAGGAGTGTGTAGACTTACTTACCTGCGTTAAAAAAAAACCTGCGCACATGCGCTAATTATGGTGAGAAAGGGGTATAACTTTGGACTGTTATGTACCCCATTACCCAGCAAGCTATGCCAACATGATTGGTACCAATGGATGCTCAGGTTGTCTAGTCTCACAAGACACCACTTCCTGTGTGCGTCACAGCCTCTTAAAGACCATAATGCCTCCAGTTATTTTCAGCAGTGGGGTCAGTGGTGAGGTGCCAGTTGTATCAGGGTGTCCACCAGAGGAGATACGAGCACGCTAACACCTGCCAAACATCAGCATGTTAGCGTCTCCACTGTGATCATGTTAATAACGTTAACATGAGCTTCCTCCCCGTCTGTTTGGGTTGTCTCTGCTGCAGGAGGCCTGTCGGTCCAGGAGCACATACGACAGCAGGGTCGGACTCTTCACTGGGTGCTGGAGCGATGCGGGAACAGGTACCAGGTGATGACCAACCAGTCCGGGGCGTCAGAGGCTCAGCTCACCGAGCTCTTTGAGAAGATCCAGACGATGATCCAGACTAACAAGCGTCCGAGGGAGATCCAGGACAGGATGTACACGCTGCTGAGGCGAGACGTGAGCATGAAGGAGGACAGGAGGGCGCAGGGAGGACAGGAGGAGATAGAAATGACAGTGATGCACGATGTGCATGACGGGAGGCCGGAGCAAAGGAAGCAGACGTTTGTACCCAGAGGTAGGTTTGAACTTTGATTAGAGATTTATGATGTTACCCACATTTAGCAACACCTGGAATAAAATGTGTTTAAGTCTAAAGTATGAAACCATTACAGCGTCACCGGCTGAGCCTGCTGGGTTGAAGCCTGCTCTTTGCCTCGTCCTGCTGGGGAGGAGGAAGTCAGCGAAAAGCTCCGCAGGAAACATAATCCTGGACAGTGAAGTGTTTCAGACGGACATGAAGACCACCAGGTGCTCTGCAGGCCACGGGAAAGTGTCAGGGCGGCCCGTCACAGTGGTGGACACGCCCGGGTGGAGTCTGTTTGGTCTGGCCAATCCCAAGCAGGTCAGGATGGAGCTCAGTCGCAGCGCTTCCCTCTGCCCTGCGAGGAGCAAAGTGTCCTTCGTGCTGGCTGTACCTGTGGACTCCTTCAGAGAGAAAGACAGGAGAGCCGTGGAGACGTACCTCAGCGTCCTGGGGAGCGATGTGTGGAGGAGCACTGCGGTGCTGTTCACGTATGGAGAGGAGCTGCGAGGACGGACGGTGGAGAATCACATCGAGAGGAGCGGAGAGGCTCTGAAGTGGCTGCTGGACAGATGTGGGCGCCGCCATCAAGTGCTGGATACAAACACAAGAGACGAGACTCAAGTGAATCAGCTGCTGCAGATGATGGAGAGGCTGTAGGAGGAAGTGAATGTGACCCGCAGTGGTCGTGGGTTATTTATTACAAATATAGTTTTAATCTAAACCTACAACAGTATTTATTATGGCTCAGCAATTATGAAGAAAAAGAGAGGAAGTTTTCCATGTTTGTGTTAAAAGCAAATACCTTGTGCTCGTCCAGCTCTACCTTTATGATACATTCCTTCAGCCATGTTTGAATTCTGGGTTTCATCACTTGACATATTGTAAAATCCATAACAGCGTGAGAAATGTTTGATTGTTTTGTCGTCTGGCTGAGAGACGTCGTCTTGTACTGAGGCGACCTGCTCTTATTATTCATCAGCTGTGTGTGTGACATTAACTTCACCGTCTTTACTGGAAATATCATTTCTAAAAATATTTATTTGTTGGAACATTTCTATAAATAAATCTTGGTTTGTTGTCAGTTTTGAAGTTTGTATTTAACCGTAATATTTGTGGACATATTTGGTCTGTTTCTGGACATGAGGGGGACAGAGGGACACATGAGGGAGCACAGGGACACATGAGGGGGACAGAGGGACACATGAGGGGACAGAGGGACACATGAGGGAGCAGAGGGACACATGAGGGGCAGAGGGACACATGAGGGACACAGGGACACATGAGGAGCAGAGGGACACATGAGGGGGCAGAGGGACACATGAGGGAGCAGAGGGACACATGAGGGGGCAGAGGGACACATGAGGGGACACAGGGACACATGAGGGAGCAGAGGGACACATGAGGGGACACAGGGACACATGAGGGAGCAGAGGGACACATGAGGGGGACAGAGGAACACATGAGGGAGCAGAGGGACACATGAGGGGACAGAGGGACACATGAGGGAACACAGGGACACATGAGGGGACACAGGGACACATGAGGGGACACAGGGACACATGAGGGAGCAGAGGGACACATGAGGGGGACAGAGGGACACATGAGGGAGCAGAGGGACACATGAGGGGACAGAGGGAGCAGAGGGACACATGAGGGAGCAGAGGGACACATGAGGGGACAGAGGGACACATGAGGGGGCACAGGGACACATGAGGGGACACAGGGACACATGAGGGAGCAGAGGGACACATGAGGGGGACAGAGGGACACATGAGGGGACAGAGGGACACATGAGGGGGCAGAGGGACACATGAGGGAGCAGAGGGACACATGAGGGGACACAGGGACACATGAGGGAGCAGAGGGACACATGAGGGGGACAGAGGGACACATGAGGGAGCAGAGGGACACATGAGGGAGCAGAAGGACACATGAGGGAGCAGAGGGACACATGAGGGGACACAGGGACACATGAGGGGGACAGAGGGACACATGAGGGAGCAGAGGGACACATGAGGGGACACAGGGACACATGAGGGAGCAGAGGGACACATGAGGGGCAGAGGGACACATGAGGGAGCAGAGGACACATGACACATGACACAGAGGACACATGAGGGAGAGGGACACATGAGGGAGCAGAGGGGCACATGAGGGAGCAGAAGGACACATGAGGGGGCAGAGGGACACATGAGGGAGCACAGGGACACATGAGGGGGACAGAGGGACACATGAGGGGACAGAAGGACACATGAGCGGACAGAGGGACACATGAGGGGGCAGAGGGACACATGAGGGGACAGAGGGACACATGAGGGAGCAGAGGGACACATGAGGGAGCAGAGGGACACATGAGGGGACAGAGGGACACATGAGGGGACAGAGGGACACATGAGGGAGCAGAGGGACACATGAGGGGACAGAGGGACACATGAGGGAGCAGAGGGACACATGAGGGAGCAGAGGGACACATGAGGGGGCAGAAGGACACATGAGCGGACAGAGGGACACATGAGGGAGCAGAGGGGCACATGAGGGAGCAGAAGGACACATGAGGGGGCAGAGGGACACATGAGGGAGCACAGGGACACATGAGGGGGACAGAGGGACACATGAGGGACAGAAGGACACATGAGCGGACAGAGGGACACATGAGGGGGCAGAGGGACACATGAGGGGCAGAGGGACACATGAGGGGACAGAGGGACACATGAGGGAGCAGAGGGACACATGAGGGACACAGGGACACATGAGGGGGCAGAGGGACACATGAGGGGGCACAGGGACACATGAGGGAGCAGAGGGACACATGAGGGGGACAGAAGGACACATGAGGGAGCAGAGGGACACATGAGGGGACACAGGGACACATGAGGGAGCAGAGGGACACATGAGGGACAGAGGGACACATGAGGGACACAGGGACACATGAGGGACAGAGGGACACATGAGGGGACACAGGGACACATGAGGGACACAGGGACACATGAGGGAGCAGAGGGACACATGAGGGGCAGAGGGACACATGAGGGAGCAGAGGGACACATGAGGGAGCAGAGGGACACATGAGGGAGCAGAGGGACACATGAGGGGACACAGGGACACATGAGGGGACAGAGGGACACATGAGGGAGCAGAGGGACACATGAGGGGACACAGGGACACATGAGGAGCAGAGGGACACATGAGGGGCAGAGGGACACATGAGGGGACAGAGGGACACATGAGGGAGCAGAGGGACACATGAGGGAGCAGAGGGACACATGAGGGGACAGAGGGACACATGAGGGAGCAGAGGGACACATGAGGGAGCAGAGGGACACATGAGGGGACACAGGGACACATGAGGGAGCAGAGGGACACATGAGGGGGCAGAGGGACACATGAGGGAGCAGAGGGACACATGAGGGGGACAGAAGGACACATGAGGGCAGAGGGACACATGAGGGGACACAGGACACATGAGGGAGCAGAGGGACACATGAGGGGGCAGAGGGACACATGAGGGAGCAGAGGGACATATGAGGGGGACAGAAGGACACATGAGGGAGCACAGGGACACATGAGGGGACACAGGGACACATGAGGGAGCAGAGGGACACATGAGGGGACACAGGGACACATGAGGGAGCACAGGGACACATGAGGGGGACAGAAGGACACATGAGGGAGCAGAGGGACACATGAGGGGACACAGGGACACATGAGGGAGCAGAGGGACACATGAGGGGGCAGAGGGACACATGAGGGAGCAGAGGGACACATGAGGGGGACAGAAGGACACATGAGGGAGCACAGGGACACATGAGGGGACAGAAGGACACATGAGGGAGCAGAGGGACACATGAGGGGGACAGAAGGACACATGAGGGAGCAGAGGGACACATGAGGGGGACAGAGGGACACATGAGGGGACACAGGGACACATGAGGGAGCACAGGGACACATGAGGGGGACAGAAGGACACATGAGGGAGCAGAGGGACACATGAGGGGGACAGAAGGACACATGAGGGGACACAGGGACACATGAGGGAGCAGAAGGACACATGAGGGGGCAGAGGGACACATGAGGGAGCAGAAGGACACATGAGGGAGCAGAGGGACACATGAGGGAGCAGAGGGACACATGAGGGGACACAGGGACACATGAGGGGGCAGAGGGACACATGAGGGAGCAGAGGGACACATGAGGGAGCAGAGGGACACATGAGGGAGCAGAAGGACACATGAGGGGGCAGAGGGACACATGAGGGAGCAGAGGGACACATGAGGGGGACAGAGGGACACATGAGGGGACACAGGGACACATGAGGGAACACAGGGACACATGAGGGGACACAGGGACACATGAGGGGACACAGGGACACATGAGGGAGCAGAGGGACACATGAGGGGACAGAGGGACACATGAGGGAGCAGAGGGACACATGAGGGGGCAGAGGGACACATGAGGGGACAGAGGGACACATGAGGGAACACAGGGACACATGAGGGGACACAGGGACACATGAGGGGACAGAGGGACACATGAGGGGACAGAGGGACACATGAGGGGGACGGAGGGACACATGAGGGGACACAGGGACACGTGAGGGAACACAGGGACACATGAGGGGACAGAGGGACACATAAGGGGGCAGAAGGACACATGAGCGGACAGAGGGACACATGAGGGAGCAGAGGGACACATGAGGGGACAGAGGGACACATGAGGGAGCAGAGGGACACATGAGGGAGCAGAGGGACACATGAGGGGGACAGAGGGACACATGAGGGGACACAGGGACACATGAGGGAACACAGGGACACATGAGGGAGCAGAGGGACACATGAGGGGACACAGGGACACATGAGGGGACACAGGGACACATGAGGGAGCAGAGGGACACATGAGGGGACAGAGGGACACATGAGGGAGCAGAAGGACACACGAGGGAGCAGAGGGACACATGAGGGGACAGAGGGACACATGAGGGGACAGAGGGACACATGAGGGGACACAGGAACACATGAGGGAGCAGAGGGACACATGAGGGGACACAGGGACACATGAGGGGACACAGGGACACATGAGGGAGCAGAGGGACACATGAGGGGACACAGGGACACATGAGGGAGCAGAGGGACACATGAGGGAGCAGAGGGACACATGAGGGGGACAGAGGGACACATGAGGGGACAGAGGGACACACGAGGGGACAGAGGGACACATGAGGGAGCAGAGGGACACATGAGGGGGACAGAGGGACACATGAGGGGACAGAGGGACACATGAGGGGGACAGAGGGACACATGAGGGGACAGAGGGACACATTATTTGGATTGAGCAGAGGTTACTTGAGGTCAACCGTCGCCATTGGTTCAAAGCGTCTCTCTGCCAACCAATTATAATCCTCTAAATAAAACTTATCCGTGTAATGAGGAAGTTGAGCAACAATGTAGAAGCTCAGAGGTCACAGAGTGGGACTGTTTTCAGCTGAGTCTCATTAGTGTCTGTCCCACAGTGTCCACTGAGCCTCAGTCTGCTGTCAGGAGCTGATCAGCCTGTTATCGATCCGGACCTGATGATCAGCGCGACAGGAAGAGGAAGAGGATCATGTTTACGGCCTTGGTCTGTGGCGCTGTGGTGTTTCCGGGACTGTTCTACAGCTTCAGGAAAACACTGACACATACTTTCACACAGTGGAGTGAAGCCGACGTGGTTTCTGTCAGCGAGAGGTCAGCAGCACCGACACGAGCCGAGTCATTCACGTCACCAAACTCCTTTAAGAAATGCGTCAATTTAATGTTGTCTGATTGATCTGTCCATTTAAATGCGTTGTTTAGATTTATTTAGTAGTTAGCATTGGTTTATATAAAGAGATGGTACATTCGGCACTAATAAAACGAACCAAGGGCTCGTTTACGTAAAGTTTCTGTAAGAAAAGTCCTCATTCACCTACATTACGTTACCTACGCTGCATATTGGAGACGCCGTTATGAGCCGTGAGAAAAGTTTGAATTTCACTCGGTTTTTCGGTCATATGTGTGTGATATCACAGCCGAAGACACAAAAATATACCTCTTAGAGAGCTAAGTTTATAAATAATATTTTACGATGTATGCATCGGTTGCGATAAGCAAAACACTATAAATTATAATATATTCCAACGGAGTTTCGTGTAGTCTCTTTTCCGGGTTTTTGTGCATATTGGTAATTTTCTTCTACCCTTGTTTCTTCAGGCTGGTCTCTGCCATCCATGCATCTTTGGCCACTGCAGCTGGAGTCATAGTGGTGACGTCCTGCAGTGATGTCATGACTGACAGGTAGGAGAATCACATGAACTTCATAAGTAAATAAAACTAAGGTATTTAAGAATGTATCACTAAGAACAAGTCTTCACCCAGTTAACTAACATTAGCAAAATAAATCCTACACCATCACCCACTACATCCTTCTGCCTCACCTTGAAACAGCTCCCATCACCTGCACTGCGCTCTCCTCGCTCAGATCCTGCCTCTCTTTCATCAGCGTTAACGGCTGCAGATCCTCCACTGCTCCCCTCTCCCAAGGTGTTCCCCAAGGTTCAGTTCTCGGCCCCTTTCTCTTCATCCCTTCTCCATTGCTGCTCCCATCCTCTGGAGCTCACTCCCTAAAAACATCAGAGACTCCCCTTCATTCACCACCTTCAAGAATGTTTTGTTTTGTTGTTCTTGTTCTGTGTAAAGCATCTTTGAGTATCCAGGAAAGCACCATATAAATCCAATATATTATTGTTAAAATCAGCGACTCTAAAGCTTTTGTGACAAAACAACAACATATAAAATCAGATTTGTTGTTTCCATGTTAATTAACTCAGTGAATGCTCCCCGTCTCACCGACAGTCACTGGCTGGTCAATGGGTTTATCATGTTCGGAGCTCCCTACATGGCCCACGACATCTACGCCATGTATCTGAGCCACTACCACACTCAGAGGGTCAGAGGTCACGCCAGTTCATACAGCGCCCACTCTCTTCAGACGGTGAAGGCGTTCCTCCGTAAGGACTGCATGTTGGTCCTCCATCACCTGACGCTGCTTCTCATTTTCATGCCCATCGCTCTGGTGAGTACGGAGAGGAGTCGCTGTCTGTGTGGTGTGAACACACATGTATGTAGAGTCTGACTGAGCAGTGTGTCTTATCTGCAGTTTTTCAGACGGGGACTAGGGGACTTCTTCATCGGCTGCCTGTTCACCACAGAGTTCAGCACGCCTTTCGTCTCTATAGGAAAGATCCTCATCCAGGTAAACTACATGTACAGCTTCGTTATACCTAAATCAGGACTTTGAGAGAGGAAGATGTTTACAACCGTAAAACTGTTCCACAGCCACTAGTGACGTGGATGTTGGGATATTTAAAGATCTGAGTCTATTTCTGTGCCCAGTGTCAGGGACAGTGTTTCAGATGTGTCACTTCCTGTGGGCACGGCGCCCATCAGTGACTCAACACTAGTAATCTGGCAGCTGTTGGAGGTGGAGAAGGAGAAAGTAGAGCGGGTCAGAGGTTCAAGGTCTTGTTCTCCTGTCCACATGTCAAAGTGGGCGAAACCCTGATCCCCAAATTACTCCTAATGTGTAGATTCACACACAGCTCTGCCGTCAAGCCCGCTGCCACTGGTATTTAAATACGAGGCTGATTATAAAGTGCGATGGATAAAAGCCCAATTTAATTTCAGCCATTTAGGGCAGCAGTTCAAACTGATCATAAGTGGTGAAAGAAAAAGAAGCAAAAACACATTGTTAAAATTAAATTGTCATATTTAAAAAGATTGAAATGTGATGTGCACCAATCCTACTCCAAACTCTCCCATTAGTTTTCAGTGAGGTTGAGATGTGGTGACTGTGAAGGTTGCAGCGTTTGATTAATCTTCAGACTCAGTTTCAGTTTTGTTACTTAGAACAGTTTGTTGGATTATTTCTTCCTCCGTCATCTTGTTCACAGTCTCTCTTGTTCTTCACCCTGACATGTGCCTCTCATACCCAGCTGGGCCTCGACAACACCAGGCTGCACCAAATCAACGGCATCATCGTCCTGTTGAGTTTCTTCACCTGTCGGATCCTGATCTTCCCCTTCATGTACTGGATGTACGGGCGGCAGTTTGGGATTCCTCTGCACCGAGTGGCCTTCCACCTGCCTCTGCAGTGCAACGTGGGTAATCTGGTGATCCTGGCTCCGCAGATCTACTGGTTCAACCTGCTGCTGAGGAAAGCGAACAGACTCTACCTGCGACAGGGGAGAGGGAATGGAGACAGAGACAAAGACAGGCCAAAGACGGACTGAGGAGTCCAAACTGTTTAGGAAATAATCTGGTTTTACACTGAGGATGAATGTATGAGAGTGTTATGGCCACTGTGACGGGACAAACATTTAGGTTTTTGAGAATAAGTAATTAAATGGGGAAAAAGAGTTCAAGTATCTCGGGGTCTTGTTCAGGAATGAGGGTAGAATGGAGCGCGAGATAGATCAGCGGGTCGGTGCAGCTTCTGCAGTGATGCGGGCGCTGCACCGGTCTGTCATGGTGAAGAGGGAGCTGAGCCAGAAAGCAAAGCTTTCAATTTACTGGTTCATCTACGTCCCAACCCTCACCTATGGTCATGAGCTCTGGGTAGTGACTGAAAGAATGAGATCGCGGATACAAGCGGTGGAAATGAGTTTCCTCTGTGGGGTGTCTGGGCTCAGCCTTAGAGATAGAGGGAGGAGCTCGGAGTAGAGCTGCTGCTCCTTTGCGTCGAAAGGGGTCAGTTGAGGTGGTTCAACATCTGATCAGGATCCTCCTGGGCGCCTCCTGCTGGAGGTGTTCTGGGCACGTCCCACTGGTAGGAGGCCCCGGGGCAGACCCAGAACACACTGGAGGGATTACATATCTCATCTGGCCTGGGAACACCTTGGGGTCCTACAGGAGGAGCTGGGAAGGGTTGCTGGGGAGAGGGACGTCTGGGGTGCTTTGCTTGGCCTGCTGCCCCGTGACCCGGCCCCAGATAAGCGGATAAAAATGGATGGATGGAGAAAAAGAATCCTAATATATTTAGAATAAAGTTTAATTTTATGAGAAAAACTAGTAAAATGTCAGTGAAGATCCTCGGTACTCTCAAGTGCTATATTGTAAGCAACTCAAGCACGTCCAGTTTAGAGCTTAGATCGAGCCCAAGAAAGTAGTTGGTTCCATAGCCTAGGTCTATTATGAGAAGCCCGACCCGCCGCATTTAAGATTATTAGATTAAAGTTAAAGTACTTGGAGTATTTTTTTTTTTTTTAATGAGTCATTATACAAGAGTCAAGTAATTTTCTCTCTTCTTGGCTTTTTTGTTAAAATATTGTTGTTGTTTTTTTAAATTTTATTTTATCGATATTTGACTTTTCACCGACAAACATTTAACTCCATACTCAGATTATAATGACTATTTTATCGCAAAATAATTAGACTTTTCTTCAATTTTTTTTTTACCTTATTCTCAGAATCTAAGATATTTTCTCCTGACTGTGGTCCTAATATCTCATCATACAGAGACATTCAGTGTTTGTTTTGCACTACATTATTATGAAGCTTGTTTTAAAAGGTGAAGTGTGTAAGATTTAGGGGGATTTAGTGGCATCTAGTAGAGAATTACACATTGCAACCAGCTAAAACTTCTCCTGGTTAGAATTCCTTCAGTGTTGATTGTTCAGGAGGTTTTTACCAGGAGCTAAATTATCCACAGAGGTTTCTTCCTCTCCAAAACAAACAGACCAGGTGATTTAAACCACCAGAAACACTGAATAAAGCAGTTTCATGTTACAAATCAGTGGAACTGCTCACTGCAGTTGGGCTTCTTACTACAGTGGCTGACATGAAAACACAAATGGCCCTCTGTGGAGCCAGTGTTTGTTTGTCTGTTCTGGGCTACTGTAGAAACATGGCAGTGCAACATGGTGATCTCTTCAAACAAAGACCCGCTCCCAATGTAGATATAAACAGCTCATTCTAAGTTAACAAAAACACGATTCTTATTTTCAGGTGATTACACACCAAAGAACATCTTCATTAAATCCTACACACTGCACCTTTAAGTATACATTTTGTTTGTCCCCTGTTACGATGTCACAAAACTGTTTTAAATGTTGTGTTACAGCTGCTATAGTACGTTGTTAAAGCTTTACTAAATGGTGCAATGCAGAGAATATTTTTGTACCAAAAAAACATTACATGTTGATAATGTTCTGTAGAAAACATACTGTCTGAATCACCACATCCTGTTGATGAACCAGATGTTCGGCTTTGGTTTCAGAGTATAAATGAATATTACTGACGCAGCACAGGAGGTCACTTGCTGTGAAATATCTGCCTTTTATTCACCCACCATTTTGTAATTACTTCTTTAAGTATCTTCATGCAGTCTATGACACTGACAACAGAAACAATGTCCTTATTTTATCAGCAAATGTGCTCAATACCTACAGAGAAAATTTGAGCATTTGAGAACTAAATCTCTTAAGTGAATAAAAAAAAAAAGTGTGTCTTAATCAAGTGGCGACCTCTGAGACTGAAAAATGAAGCCAAACATAAGTGCCAAAAACTCAAGTTCATTAAAGGCCACTTGAGGCTGGCTCCAGAGCAGACTCAACCCCTGTGTTAGAATGTCCAACTTTACAGCAGAAATAAAGCCCAAAGTTACATCTATTTATGGGCGGGGCCACTTGAGTGACAGGCTGTCTGCCGATAGTGTCTTCAGCCTCTCAGTGAGATCCACCCCTCACTCCTCCACAGCTCCAGCCTCTCACCCAAATATGATCAAGATGGCGACCAAAATGCAGAACTCAAGGCTTCAAAATGGCTGTCTACAAACCAGTGTGTCACGTCACGGTAGCTACGTCATTATTTGAACAGTCTACGGTCTCAAGCAGCAGATGACACAAGCTGGGCGATCTTCTGCTGCAGGGCGGCCTTCATCTCCTGGTTCTCCAGGTTGTCTGTGATGGTGGAGAAGAAGTGACGGGTGTTGTCGCTCTCCAGCGCGCTGCTGCTGTGTGGGAAAGCGGCCATGATGGCCTCATAGTGGCTGAGGATCTCCAGACTGGACAGGAACAGGGGTTCACTCTGGCCTCCTGGCATCATCACCTGGAGAAGGACACAGGTTTAGGAGTATTAACACATTTTGCTTTAATATATTGCCATCAAAATATCATCTACTGGCATCTTACATCTAAAATGCTGGTATTTTGTCTTTCAATAACTCAGTTAAACTCTTTTATGTGAAGAATAATGCCTGAGAAGTTACACCTTTTACACATATAACCCTAGCTCCATCATCTTTAGCTCGGCCATCTTTACCTGGAGTTTAATACAGATGCATTTATCAAGAACTGAAAACACACAAGTACATCACTGGTTACTGAAAGTAAATTTGAAAATTCCAGCCAATCAGAGCCTCGACTCCTCAGTGGCCGTGGTTTTAATAATTCTCACCTGGATGTGCTGAACGTGGCAGAAGAGCTGGCTGAGCACAAAAAGGACTTCTTGGCTGGGAACTGTCTCCACGTCGTCCTCCATTTGAGACTCTTTGGATTTCAGAGGACAGCCCTCTGCTTGTTGAGTGTCTTTGGATGTTTTAAGAGCTTTGACTGAAGTGCAGGACGGATTAGAGTCTCTAGACTGTGGTGTTTTAGGAGAAGCAGAGACGGTCAAAGCACCAGACGAAGGAAGCGGCAGCTTGGCTCTGATGGAGTTCATCATCTCCCTCACAGCGTGAGCGTACAGCCTGCCAACGTGCGCCCAGCCGTCCACTGACAACCAGTCGGAGCAGCTGGAGCCGCACAGCAGCTGGAAGACTCGCAGCAGGAAGACAGACAGGCGGAGCTCACATGAAAACCTCCTCAGGTCCAGGAGGGGCAGGTAGTCCACGTACTCCAGTGAGAAGGGAATGTGCAGGCGACCTGTGGAGATGAGGTCTCTCAGGACTCTGAGCAGTCTGGTCCACTGGGACACGGAGCACCAGGGCAGGGTCTGGGTCACAGCCACCAGCAGGCCTTTGCTGAACATGCCAACATGGTCGGGCCGACGCTGGTCCAGAGAGAGACGGGACAACATGGTGGACTGGAGAAAGTCTGATGTAGAGCAGCACTCCATCCAGGCCAGCAGACCTGTCCCCTGGCCATACTGAGGCAGGTCCAAGCCGGACCAGTCCTACAGAGGAGGGAGGGGAGACGACATGATGTGTCAGAGGGAATAGTCTGGTACAGAATGAAACAAAAACAGAAACATGGCAGCACTGAACATGCCAGAGACAATAATGCAACGCTCCTTTGGGTTAATCAGTAACAAATGCCACGTGTCAGCTGTTATTAATCCTGCTGCAGAGAGCAACGTTCACACAGCAGACCATTAACTGTGAAAAGATTATTTTATAGCATTTCTGCAATAAACATGTAACAGAAGGACCTGAATCAGGGTTCACACATTTTCACAGACAAAATGTCAAAGCTCTTACATAACCTTTCAAGGACCCATAATAAAACTTTCATTTCAGAAGAGCATGTACTTCACTGTGTCTGCTGCACTTGCCGGTCTGGTTACGGTTACTGTGCAAGTTCTCTATTTGTATCAAGCATCAGATAAGTTGACTTAATTTGTCTTACTTGAAACTGCACGTCCTTCGATGTGACTATTGTGCATCACAGTGTCGATGCTGAAATGATATATCATGCAGAGGCCGAGATACCTTGACTTTTAGTCCTTAGTTTGGATCAAGCTCCAAGAACGCTGGGTCCTACATTTCCCATAAAGGGACATACACATGCTGCGTTTTTTTGCGCCCTGAAATCTATTGTTTTTGATGGAGACGTGCGGCAGGCGTGCTCAAATGTTCTCAAGCACCTATTTTCCATGGCATACCTGAGATCAATTAGAGTTGAACTTTTAGATCGCAACAGCGGGCGCTGCATGTCATGTGATGAAAAACAGCCAATCACAGCCTACGGATATCTTTCCTTCTTCCGTAAATATCAGTCTGTGATAAATATGGAGAGGAAGTTGATCATGTTAGAGAAGGGCTGCCAGAGCTTTACATCTGTCCCAGAGACAATATTTTAGGCCTCTACACAAAGAGCACCTGAAAGAAGATCAGCTGTGCACTCAAGATTTCAGGGAAACAGACTCTGATACAATGCTTTTTAAGGTTGCTGCGCTCTTGAAAGCTGGCACAGAGTCGGCACAGCAGTTGCACTCAGCGGCCGACCTTGCGTTTTCCAGGCGGTAAGAGATGCGGCATGTGTATCGCCCCTAATGCAGCAAACAAATACCCAATTTTTTGACACATGTTGAAGCTCAGGTAACCATGACAACATCACTGTCACATGATCAGGATTATTTGATCTGACTCGACAAATCTCTCCAGAGCCACAGAGGACACTGTGGGGGTCTACACTCAACGATACCTTCGTGTCTTTGTACATCTTACTGCCCTTAAAAGAAACTTTGGATTAAATGAAATCCAGATGAGTTCTCACCTGCTCAGGTAGATCACACACAGTCAGCAGAGAGGAGGGGACCTCATTTTTAAAGTGTTCCCCCCAAACAGGCTTCAGGTGGAAACGAACGGTCCAATCCAGTTCTTCCATTTTGTTGTAGAGCCAGAACAGAGCTCTGGACCAGCTGCTGGGGGCCGCCGCCACCTCTGCACCCACCACCTGCCCCAGTGTGGTCAGCACCGACACCAGCAGCTCCTTGGTGTCCATAGACCAGTGGTGGAGGCTGCCCTCTGGTGGCTGCTCCCAACACCTGACAG
The DNA here is from genome assembly GCA_026686955.1 of Epinephelus cyanopodus. Classification (NCBI taxonomy): domain Eukaryota; kingdom Metazoa; phylum Chordata; class Actinopteri; order Perciformes; family Serranidae; genus Epinephelus; species Epinephelus cyanopodus. The sequence continues at coordinate 39,588,409 of CM048918.1, forward strand.
AGGTGTCAACAGAGATGTGTTGGAAGAGTTGTCACTTGAAAAGGTTTGGTTCAGGAATAAAAGTGCACAAAATAAAAGGGATTAAAGCCTGTAACAACACTTATCTTACAAACCTGAGAGTGTGGTTGAGCAGCTGGGCCAGGATGTAGAGGAGAGGAAAGGGAGAGCAGTCCAACACCCAGTGAGGAGATGAGGCTGGTTCCTGGACGTCCACAGACAAAGCAGTGTGGAGAAGCTGCAGACTCAGTTCTATATCAAAGGAGCTTTGACCTGGAGGGAATACAAAGCGGTTCTTTAGAGCAGAGAGACTCCTTTACATTCTAATGTAAATTTTATCTGGGTGTGTTAGTCCGACTATGAGAAATCAATTTCAGTCGCACTAACACGTTTACATGTATTTTTAAAAGTCTGGCTTTAGTTGAACTAATACAATGAACCAGTTTTCTACACAGTATGATGACTGTCAATATTAATATCACAGTAAACCTTACAACTGGTAACTGCTGCATCCATATCACTGATATATTATCAATATATTATGAGGCCAATATCAGCCCCTCATTTAACTGTCTAATTTATTGTTGCATAACTGCACAGAAAAGTTTCATAGACACACATTTAAGCCTGGACGGAGACACATTAGTTGTAAAGCATGAATATGAAGGACACTCACGACTGGCAGTGGAAAGGTTAGGCAAGACGAAGATGTTCACAACCTCCTGAGGTGTCAGAAAGCTTTGCTTCTTGTCTTCCTCTCCTTCAGCTGTCATGACAGGCGCCATCAGCAGACCCAGATACTGGAGGAACTGATCTTTTTCATTGGCTGACAATGATTTGGTCTTAATCATCTCCTGCAGACACCTGCAGAGCAGAGCGCTTCCACTCAGTGCGTCCTCTCCGTCTTCATCACTCTGGCCTTCATCTTTTCCTTCCCTGTGTCCTCTGAGTCCAGGCAGCTGCTGCAGGATCTTCGCCATCAGAGAGAAAGCACCTTTATTGAAAACAGCTGAATGACAACAGGACCTTACAGCTGCTTCTGGGTTCTGAAACACAACTCTGGCCACTAAAGAAACTGCTGTGTTCAGATTGCCCTGCGACGCCACCGCTGACGCTGCGCCACCTCCTTGGATGATGCAGTTGAAGGCCATGTTGAGCTCCTGCTCAAACCCACTAGTCACAGAAAAGGGGACAGGGCGCCCAAAGAACCCCCTGCTGGACAGTCTCAACATGGCAGCCAATGCTTTGTTCTTCTCTTCCAAGGAAAGCGCAGAGAAAATGTCTGTGATGACCTTCATCAGCTTCCTGCACTGGCTCACATCAGCGCTCTCACTGTGGAGTTTACTCATGAGGGTGGAGGTGAGTTTGATCAGCGTGTCGTGCTGCTGGAAGGCTGCTTGGTTCATTTCCAGGCAGTCCATCCAGAGCTCATCACAGGCAGCCCAACTCTTCTCACTGGCAAATAACACCGCAAAGTTCTGATAATCCTCCAGGCGGTGACTGATGATGAACGTGGTGACCCTTGTGTTCACCTCAGGGGTGCTCTCTGTGGCAGGGAAAGCCAGTGACGCCAGCAAACCTCTGAGTACGTTCTTCTCAGTCTCTCCATCATCTATTTCAGTCATTGTTTCGGGCACTTCTGCTTTCAGTAGAGCTGTCAGGACTCTCTGTACACTTTGTTCTAGTTTAAACACTGAATAACTCGGATCAGAGCCATCACACACTTTCAGGAGACTGCTGTTTTGCCAAAACTGAGCAAGTTCTGTTATGATCTTCAAGGCTTCACCCAGCTTCATCCTGCTGCACTGAAACTGAGATGGTGTGTAAGATGCACGTAGGTCTCTCTGCGCCTCCCGGATGAGATCAGGACTCAGTTTCTCATCATTCTTTTCTCTGATGCTCACGACTTTAGACAAGATGTGCATCTTCTCTTTGGCTGGAAGTACGACTGCTTGGTCTATGAGGAAGGCTGTATAAAGAGCATCCAGAGAAGTGGAGAGGGCCTGGAGGCAAAGGTCTGTTGTAGATATGTGATCTTTCATGTCTTTAAGTGCATTAAAGAGAATGTGCAGGACATCAGTGGTTGGTGAGGACGCTGGTAGATCTGATGCATCAAGCTTCAGCCTCTTGGCGGCCTGAGGGGACAGACCGGAAGACTTAGATGAGAGACGAGCAAACTGTCTGGCAAACATCGTCTCTGCGCTGTCCTCTCCTCCTGCTTCAGTCTCATCTTTGCCTTTCCACAGTTCCCACCACACCTCCAGAAAAAGTCGAACATCGTCCTCTTTGGTAGGACTGCTGCTCACGTGCTGCACAAACAGTTCGAGCTCAGCACAGATCTGAGATCCAGGAAGATACAAGAGGAGATGTGCATATATCTGAGCAGCTGCCAGTGACTTAACCATTTCCAGCAGGACAACACGGTTGATCTCAGGGAGGCCGTTCTGGAGGGGGAAGAAAGGGTTCTCCCTCCAGGCCATCTCTACGTCCTCTCCATTCTCCCTGCACAACACCTTCAGCCACACAGCACAAACTAGTTTCTTTATCCAGCTGAGAGACGTTGTGGGGAGACGACCTGGGAGTTCATCCTGTCCGCAGATTTCTCTGACTGCCTCCAGGACCGGATGTCCCACCCTGCTCCAGTCAGCTTTCTGAAGGGAGGACAGGGATGAGGGCTGGCACAGTTTATCGGCCAGGAGGAAAGCACCCTGAAGAACAGCTGATTCTGAAAGCACAAGAGAGCAGGCGTCAGAACTGAGGAAAAAAAGGGGACAGCCGTGATGACACAACCAGTGTTGCAACTAAAATTGATTTTAATTAGCGATTAATCTGCAGGTAATTGTTTCAGTTAATCCTTTTGTCTACTAAAAAAAGGATTAATATGGTCATTGTATTGTCCTAGAGCCCACAGTGGCATCAATAAATTCCTTGTTTTGTCCAACTGACAGTCCAAAACCCAAAAATGTTCAGCTTACTATTAAAGCTGCAACAGTTAACCAAGTAGTTGTCAACTATTAAAATTAATCACTACTTAATTCGATAATGGATTCATTGGTTTGAGATTTTTTTTTTAAAGAAAAAAGGTTTCTTTACTTCTTTATGACATTAAAGGGCCTCATCTCGGCTTTTAAAAACACTACGTCACATATACACGTAACATCTAAAATGAAATATGAAAATGAACATGAAATATTGTTATGTTCCACTTTGTCTTCCAGTCCTAGCATTAATGAAATACTTATGAGGAGATTAAAAATATCAAGATATATAAATCATGTATCGAGATAAAGCCTAGAAATATCATGATACAACATTATTTTCAGGACATAACGCTCAGCCCTACTGAAAACCATATCACACAGTACGGAGCACAAACATTACAGACAATAAGTGATAACAGAAATAAGGCACACAGCACGGCTAGACTACAATAAATGTTACTTAACAAAGGGAGGACATTTTTCAAGTAAGCACCTAGTTTACTGATTGTATTGAGATAATTAATTTAAACATAGATGGGCAGTTTAAATAATACTTGAGTCATGAGGCTTACATTTTGACATTCAAACAAAATATGATTCTCATCACCCAAACAGATCTGCTGGTTTCTATCCAGCCCTTTATATCTTCCACTGACTTTATAAACTCTGGTGTTGTTAACTCTAAAATTACAAAAAGCCTGTCTGTGCTTCTCATGCAACAGATGCTCCTCCAGTTTAAACTCTTGATTAATGTGGACATTTATATGTCACATGATGTCAAACCTCTGAACTCACTTTGGCACTTTTGCATGAAGTGATTTTTAGCCTCTGTTCGTCAGTTATTTTCAACCTTTGATTTTGGTTTTCCTGACATTCTCACAGACAAAGTAAGATAACAGTATCAACTACTAGTTAAAGCAGAGACTAACGTTACTAAGAGACTTCAATCTTTTGGGATAAACTGCATTGTTTATAAAGATGGCAGCTTGGAAAAAAAATTAAATGCAGCGTCATATTTTCCACATAAAACAAGTGAGACGTTTTTTACAGCTAACTTGTAATAAAAGTTGATCGTACCTTTGCTCATCGTCAGTGTCATAGCTGCTGGATGTATCTAAATGCAGCTAAGCTAACGTTAGTTTGCTAATGTTCGTCCGGTTTTTAATACCCGGAAATGAGCTGTATCACAGCGGGTCGGTCAGAATAATCTATCTAGTCCATTAAAGCACTAATACTGCACATTATATCGCACTATAGCTCATGAAATCAGATTAAATCTGACAACTTCATCCGTTTTTCACACGTTTTCAGTAGCATGTCAACAATTCGTATAAAGCGCTTCCGCCATTCCGCGTCAACGTGTCTGTAGCAAAGAGGGCCCCGCTCAGGTGTTCACATGTGCTCACAGCGCCCCGCAGGACGGAGTCGGTACTGCAGGTTTAAAAGCGTAAAAACGAAACCGCCTGTTTGATAATGTTCGCTGCACCATGAGTCAGCGCGACATGTTTCTGGAGCTGCACTAAGATAATATGTGCTTTATATTTACATTCCTGATCATAGTGATGTGTAATTATGGCGCACACTAGTTTAATTGAATAATACACAGCCTGGGAATGACTGATTTAACAATAAGTATGACACACTCCTGCTGTGCCATTTAAAATATCACAGTTTCACATCATTTATTGTGTTTATTTTAAAATGTTCTGTCAGTGATATTTCATCTACCTACCACGTGACGCGAGAGGCAGGCGAAGTGAGTTTTTTTTCCTGTAAAGTGAAAGTGAAAGTATCCGTCAACAGCTCGGTGTGTGCTGCAGCAACAAGGAGCGATTTCTACCAATGTCTAATCATGAATCTGATCTTAAAGATACTCGGCTACTTGTATCTTTGTTTGGGTAAGTGATCGTCTTCAGCTTTGTTACAGATTGTTACGTTTGAGGGGCGAATAGCCCAAAAGACATGAGTGAACTGTCTGCTGTAGATACTGTACTTCACAACACTGAACTGAACGAAACTGTAACTGTATGGTGCTCAACTATTGTATTACTGTACTTTACTACTGTGCTGTGCTGTGCTGTGCTGTACTGTACTGTGCTGTGCTGTGCTGTACTGTACTGTACTGCACCATAGAAGTATAATGCTATAGTGCATCATAGTGCTTTACTGTGCTATGCTACACTAACACCACACCAGGGTTGGAAATCACCTTATTTATCCACCCGCCTCTGTGACCGGTAAGTTCCAGAATTAACCAGCCTCTCAACAGAAAGTTGTTTGCATGTTGTACCAGCATTTGGCTGGTGCTCATTTACAAGCCTAACAATAATGTCTACACTGCTAATGCTATACTGAGCTACACTGTACTGTGCTGCACTATACTGATATTATGCCATTATATATTATACAGTACACTGCTGTTCTTTGTTTTGCTATACTATACTACACTATACTATGCTGTACACTATTGTACTATACTATACTACACTGTTTTGTGTAATACTAAACTAACACTATACTGTACTATACTACACTGCAATATACTGTGCTGAGCTATACTGCATTATACTACATTTTACTGTGCTAATATTATACTATGCTATTCTAAACAATACAACACCCCTTGTTTTGTGTGGAACTATACTATGCTGTACTATATTGTACCATACTATATGACACTCTTTCTATGCTAAACTTACCAACACGACTACACCATTCTGCACTATATTATACAATACTACACTGTTCTCTTTTACGCTATACTATGCTAATAATGTACTATACAATACTACACTATACTACACTATAATACTATGCCATTATATACTATACTATACAATCCTGCACCTTTTTGTGTTATACCATATGATACTGCACTACACTGCACTATGCTGTACTGTATTAACACTACTATGCCATTCTATACTATACTGTTCTGTGCTATACTGTACTATGCTGCACTATAGTATACTATACTATACTATACTATACTACAGTATACTATTCTATTCTATACTATACTATACTATACTATACTATACAATAAAACACTATACTATACCATACTATACTATAATATACTATATTCTACAGTAATACAGTATACAATACAATACTATACAATAATGAGTATACTATACTACCCTGCACTGTACTGTACTGTACTGTGCTATACAATACTAACACCATATTACGCCAGGCCACACCATACTATACAATACTACTATTGAATTGACAGTTGCTATTCACATGCTAACAAATCTCAGATATAAAGAAGAAAAACATTACCGTGTACAATGCTACTAATCCCTGTCTGGTCGTTCCTCTTAAAACACACAAGCTGATACTATTTTCTTTAATGTATCTAATAACACATGAACCTTCAATTGTTTATAGGTAAATGAACTTTTAACAGTTTAATTTTTATTTTGTCAATATTTATTTGGGTGCTGTGATTTAAACTTTGAGCAATGTCAATATACCACCTTGATGAGGGGTATTGTGCTGTACTATACTACACAACACTACATTATATCATATTATATGTTGGCTGACTGTACTGACTCTTTGTGTGTCTCTCAGGTGTGCGGTGTGTCCACCAGGTGTCATGGCTGCCCTGTCAGTTCACTGATGAACACGTGTTTGTGAATACTGAGGGTCACACTGAGACTCAGCTCATCCACAGAGAGGCCATGCTGCAGTTTGGTCAGAAAGGAGACGCTCCAGTTAATCCAAATGCCATCACTTTCCTGATCACTGGTGAGATCCTGTTGTTTATAGAACTAACAGACTGAAACCTGTTGTATCCTAACGTGTTCTGTTCTCTTCCAGCATCAAAACTGGACCTGCAGCGGTATTCAGATGAACTGGAAGCAGATCAGTTGGAGTGTGAGCTGCGTAGGTACAGTACAGAGGGCATCTATATCCGCTGGCCAATCCAGGAGGCCCACGAGTATAACCGCTGGTTCACCTGCACCCTCAGACACTCCAAGGGCCTGTTCACAGTCACCAGCTTCCTCAGACACCCATCTAACCAGGCTCCCCCAGGACAGCAGGACTACCGCAGCTGGCCTGCCATCGAGGACAGAGAGATACTCACCACAACAGGTAACATTCAGCACAGCGTCTTTTATTTGAATCATTTTGGGATAAAAAATATTGCAAGTTAAGTAGCCAAAGTTTTGCCACGACTTTATTTTGTATGGCTTGAAGATAAACTGAAACCAGGCTGATCATCATAGCAATGATGCACTAAACGTATCTCTGTCTCGTCACATCTGTTTCCATAGTTGCCATGGTCATTAAAACACTGACTCCATCAGTGAAAGCGGGCCTGGGCTCCCAGCAGAAGCTCCACTGTCAGTTTGCCGTCGACCACAAAGGACCAAACGTCACGGTGGAGTGGCACATGCAGCATCGTGGAGAAAGAACCAGACTCTTCAGTCACAACAGCCGCTTAGGACAGACCCAGGGGACGGGGGTGGGGCTGAGGAGCCTAGGAGGAGGCGATGTTACCTACACCCTGCCCTTCACCAAGATGAGCAGTGAAGGAACTTACATTTGTTCGATTTCAGTGATGCCACTCTTCGTCAGCCTGGATATAAATCTGAATATTGAAGGTGAGGAAGAGTCATAGAGAGGATGCTAGTAGCAGCCAGGCCAGAGGGATGTTTTAGGATCTATCTATCTATCTATCTATCTATCTATCGAAAAGGTAAAAAAAAAAAAAAACACCCGAGGTGAAGTCTTCAATTTGTTTGTTATAAACATAATGGATCTTGCACATGTTAGCAGCTGGGCTCAAACTCATTACAGAAATGTTTTGCTGAAAGTGCTTTAATAATAATTTCATCATTCATACACTAACGTCAATCCTCCCCTCTGCTCAGAGCCTCCCCGTGTCTCCCTCAACATCGGACCCATGCTCTCCCTGCAGGAAGGCGGGGAGCAGAAGGTCACTTGTGATGCAGATAGTTACTTCCCTCTGGATGTGGAAATCATTTGGTACGTGCAGGACCCGGCAGTGTCAGGCCAGAGGGTGGGCGCTCCTCTTCCCAAGGTGCTCGAGAACGTTCTGCTGTCCAGCCACAAACACAACCAGGACAAGACGTACTCGCTGACGGCGTTCTTCTACCTCCAGGCTTCACTCAGGGACTCAGGGAAACAGTTCACATGCAGCGTGTCACATCGGTCTCTGAGGGTGCCCATCAGGAAGAGCTTCATCCTGACTGTTGAAGGTTAGTGGAGGGTACAGTCGCGCTCAACGTGCTGCTGCAGTACTGTGAGCTACCACACGGTGGCAGCAGAGGAACATATCTGACACCTGATGTCATGTTTGTTTTCTCTGCTCAGAGCCGACCAGCTGGATGTTTTACTGCACTGTGAGCTTCCTTATGGTCGCACTGGCTGTCATCCTGTATGTGCTGCTGCGTTACCTGGACTCAGGTGAGTGAGGAGACCCTCAAGCAGACGGAACAATGAACGAATGTCTCATTATTAACCACTGTGTTTGTATCATTTGTGTTGACACGTGAAAAACTAATTATCATTCCTTTTCTCCACAGCAAGAAAAAAATCACTGCAGGTGAGATGATATGAAAACAAACACGTTGTGTTTAAGCCACTGCCACTGATGCAACACAGTGCTTCATTTCTGTGTGTGTGTGTGTGTGTGTTTTCTGAGTAGAAGAAGCCGTACTGAGCAGCCATGGAGGACTGAGAAGACCAACAGGAGGAACACCAGTGAAGGCAGACGGTCCTCCTCACTCCTCACTCCTCCCTCAAACATTTTTGTTTCAGAATGTCTCAGATGTTTGATTTTTGTTTGTTTTAAGGTGAATTTGGGTTTCTGTGAAACTGATTGTGTTTCTTTGTGTGTGTGTGTGTGTGTGTATGGTATTAATTTTGCTTTGATTTTGCTAATGCTAAAAACTTGATACTGAAGTAAGTGATTGGCCTCCTGGACGAACGACTTTTTGACTACTAGTAGCACCATGGTAACACACATGCAAGTGCAAGAGGCAACATGGCTCACATCCTTGCTGTGGGTTTCACACTTTTCCAATGACCTACAGACGGTGGGAGAGTGCAAAGAATCAAAGCTAACCACCAACATGGATGTAAACGACACATGATTTGAAATAAATTCAACTTTGCTAATGTTTATATGAGGAAGTAAATGCATTTAACACATTTGTCAGACCTCAGCGACACTCACAGGGCAGTTTGGTGAGTAACACTGAATGTACAGGGTTCCCACACATGTTCATGGACAAAATTCCAAAACTTCTCCAGGACTTTTCAAGGACCAATAATAAAATTTCATTTTGGATTATCATGCACCTTATTTGAGATTGCACGTCCTTTGATGCGACTTTTGTGCATCACAGTGTCGATGCTGAAACGATATATATCGTTTGGCCCTCAGTCAGCGGCTAACTTACAGAAAATAAATTTGTTGTAATGTTACATTATGTAGAAGGTTATCCCTTTTTCAGATTCAGCTTTTCCAGACCTGGGAATAAATGACATTGTAAACGTCCATGACTTTTCAAAGTTTTCCATGACCGTGGGAACCCTAAATGTGTAATCAGAACTTTTGTTTGTTTACAAGAAAAGTCAACAAAGGCTCTGTGATGAAATGTACCTGCAGTGTGAGATTTTATAGCTGAACAAGGTAATAACACGGTTAATAATCTCCCCCCTGTACACCAGGTACTGCATGTAAAGATTTGGATTGATATTTAAAAAGTTGATATAATTAAACACCTGAGGGAAATGAAGGTCAAATCCTTGTGTCAGATCGTCTGTTCCTTGACTAAACATGCATTTAATCGTGATCCAAATGTTCCTTCAACACTTCACTGTGAGTCAGACAGAGTTGCCTGATAAACACATCACATTCGTCCCCTCGAGAGAAGATCTTCTGTTAACACTTCATTTGATGGTCCACCTACAGATAGTTTATAAAGTATGTAACATTTCAACAGCTCATTAGATGAGATTAAGGCTGCGCATTATGAGACCAGATTATGTCTTACATTTTGGATGTCGTAACATCGTAGTCTCGTAAACTTGTCCTGTTTTTCTGAACGTGACTGTTCTTGCTGTTCCATTACTTGCTTTTACCCACTTAGTCATTATTTATCAAAAATCTTAGTGCTTTGCTAATTTAAATGGGGATATGATAATTGTAATTTTAGAAATATTTTAGACTTTAGAAATGTTATCGCACTGAATTTATTAAGTGCTGATAGTGGAACAAGTCATTACACAGTGGTTGTGATGCTCAAAAAATGTATCCACTGATTTGCAGACATCTCTTTCCCAATGTAAGTCTATGGGAAAAAGTACTTTTGGAACATCACATGATGGACCTCAGATATTCCAGTACCACTGTTTAGCCACTACGAAAATTGGCTTCAAAGCCTGGCACAGTTCCTGGAGACCTGATACGCACAAGTAAAATCAAAGCTTCTTGTAAAACTTCGAGCTGACCTCTAGAAATCCTCTGCTTTCATATTACATGCTCTCTCATTAGAAACACACACTCACAAAAAGCATGCTTGTAAAACACACTGAGCCTCACTGCTCGTATATGTCAGCCGTCAGCTTTGAAGTGGATTGATGAAGGAGGAAGTTTAAGATGGAGTCCACAGAAAGGACGACTAAACTGGTCAGTCAGGTCTGAGTCCATTTACAGGGATAATCAGAGCTTTACTTAGACTCAGACCAGATGTGTGATTGTGATAGTGCCAGCGCCCCGTGCCCTCAGGGGCGAGTGTGAGTGTGTGTGGCCCAGGTTTGATCACAAGTGTTCAGACAAGACAAACCAACACAGTCTCACAAAAAAAAAAAAAACATGAAATGGATGTGAACTTTTGCCAAAGCATTACGTGGAGGTGGGAACAAAATGTCTTTCAATTACATGCTGACAACACAACAATAATGCCAGTGCAAGGTCTGTCATGAACAGTCACGGTTTCAAACACGTGTTTATTGTTGTAAAATGGTCAAAGTCTGGTTAGGTTTAGGAAAAGATCACAGTTTCATCAATTACATCTGAGACTCAAGTCACATAAACATATATACAGGGTTCCCACGGTCCAGGGAAACCTGGAAAGTCATGAAATTTCACAATCTCATTTTCCAGGCCTGGAAAAGTCATGGAATTAGTAAAAATCATTAAAAGTTTCGGAAGACTTTGAAATTACTTGTCATAATAATCTTCCAGAGATTACCTTCCACGTAATGTAACATAACAGCAAATTTATTTAGTTAGCCGTTGACATAACGTAGCTCTGATATGCATCAGCTTAGGGCTGCACAACAAATCGTTTCAGCATCAACACTGTGATGCACAAAAGTCACAATGAAGGACGTGCAATGTTAAGTGAGGCAAATTACCTCAAACAACTTGTATGATGTTTGATACAAATCAAAAACTTGCAGTCAACTTCCATGACTTATAGCGGCCAAGCATTCTGCTTTTAGACGTCACGTGTATATGTGATGTAGTGTGGTGGTGTTTGTTATGGGAAGTGAGACTCTCCTGCATGTGTGTGTGTAGAAAAGTATCATAACCAGGCCAGCAAGTGCAGCAGACACAGTGAAGTGCATGCTTTTGCCCAAATGAAAATTTCGTTATGGAAAAGTCCTGGAAAAGTTTTGAAATTTTGTCCATGAAAATATGTGGGAACCCTGGATCAAACTTAACATAGTTACATTCGGTACCTACATAAAGTACATTCATAGTTACCTAAAGTTCTTGAAGCCTCAAGTTCAGCATTTCGGCTGTCGCCATTTTTCACATGGACTGTAAATAAACTGCAGGCACTTCCTGTTTCCCCTCAACCTGTTTTCAAGATACTTGGTGATTCTTAAAGGAAATGGCCACTTTAGAGTGAAAATACAGATAGTGCGAGACTAGCTGATGGCTAGCGGTGCTAGTTCTCGAGTCTCGCGCAAGTTGCCATGTAAACACAGCAGCCTGCAGGCTAACTGACCACGGTGAGAAATGATACTATAAAAGTGGAGTAAATTACATCTTTTCAAGTCAGTTTTGCATGCCGCGGCATCAGGGCACTTGGATTACAATGGACAAGCTGTTCTGATGTTTTTAAAATGCATTAGCAGAGTTTTATTCCATTTTCAAAACGTGGGTTCCATGCACTTCAGGTGTTTGGAAAAAATCCGGCTAGCTGTTATCCTCCAATACCGCGAATGAGTTTTGTTGATTAAAAAACTGGACTTCTTGTCGGCATGAGGGGCAGTAAGTGCTGTCTGTACTTTCATTCTAAACTGGCCATTTCCTTTAAAGTCAAGGATGTTTCCTTGATGGGACGAATACTTCCAAGTGCCCAGGTGTGTGGCATTGAAGAGGCCCCGCTGTAAATTCTGGCAAATCGTGTGCAAAGACTGGTACGCTTAGGATACACACATGCATCCTTGAAGATTCTCTGAAGGAAGGACTCGGTCTTCGGCAGAATTTGAAGGATCCTTCGGAGGGATTCGTTGATGTCGCCTTGAAATTCAGCTTCAAATTCAGTTTAAGGATCCATTCTTGACTTTAAGAAGCACAGACTGTAACTGATGTAAAATGCAAAATAGAGGCAGAGAAAGGCTTCTAGTCACCTTGATGCTGGTGTCATTTTTTATATAGTATCTGTACTAGGGCTGCCACTAACGATTATTTTCATTGTCGACTAGTCTGTCGATTATTTCTTCGATTAGTCGACTAATCATTTCATCAAAAAATGTGTTAAAATGTTGAAAAATGTCGGTCTGTCTTGCCCAAACCCCAAAATTACGTCATCTAATATCTTGTTTCTTACTCACGCCAAAGAGTCTTAGTTCACTGTCATGGGAGAGTGTGTAAAGCTGCCAATATCTGAACGTGAGAAGCTGCAGTAAGAGTATTTTGGGTACTTTTATAATACTTTTCTATGACTCAAACCGATTAGTTGACCACTAAAATGGTCACCGATTATTTTAATAGTCGATTAGTCATCGATCAGTCGACTAATTGTGGCAGCCCTAATCTGTCTTACTAATGTCTTAAATTAGCATCATACAGTTTGATTTGATGGTTGAACAGTCAGACCCTTCTTTACTCACTGTACATGAAAGTTGCATTGTGCAACTCCCAAACACAAAACACCACTCCACAAAATGACTATGCAGCTTTTGACGTAAAGTATTATTCATCCCAAATGTGTCCTGACCAAACACAGCATAGAGTAACACATTTAAATAATACACATAATGCTATTTAAAGAGAATACATCAGAACACTGAATTATTCCAAACAGATCATGGACGTAACTTCCTCTGGTGTATACGATGCTTCAGAGGTTTTCCCATGCTGATAGTACTAAAATACTGTGGGAATACTGAGTACTATATTTGGCATGAAAACCAGAAAGAGAAATAATGAAAACAGGCAGAGATCTTGGCCGGTGCAGCTCCAGTGGAAAAAACAACTACGCTGGCATCAGTCCTCAAAGAGCACAATGCCTCTGTGGGGCCTGTTTGGTCGTGACATTTAGACAGAGGTTTATAGTTACGACTTTGCTGGGAAAAACTCACTCCGTTACAAAGATACAGAGAATGCTACGTCGTTTCGGGTCCACAACAAACCACAATGATAATTCCTGAGAAACGGATGAACATGACAGTTGGGACACTAAATGTTTCCTCAGTTCTGGATAATTACAGTGACCTCATCCAGCCACAGATCTTGAGACGATAATCCTGTTTGTAAGACAGGAGGCAAGTCGGGGCCGGTGCTCCAGGTTGGCTGATGTCTATGTCGATAAAGTTTATCCACACACACTCCTATCCCTGGATGTTGTTACTGTACAGAGAACAATTAGCTGAACATGCTGCAGGAGGCTGTGGGTGATTTAATGTGGCTCTACCTGTATCCTTCGTGGTGTTTGACTGATGATCTTGCTTCTCCAGGTGTACTGTTACAGGTAACCCACAATGTAAGGACATGTCTTAGTGTTCTGGGTCAATAAAGAACAATTTCAATCAGGAGAAACAAGGTGAATGGAATACAAATGATTGTTAATTGAAGATTGACGGTGTACAGATTAACAGACGAGGTCTGATGATGTGGCATCTGAGCAGCAGCAAGATAAATCTCTCTGGAAACCATGAATGAATTTTGTTGTGGGAGAATAATTATACACACTTCAAAGAGATGCAAGGTTATCAAAAAACAGTGTACAGTATGTAAGTAATGCCTGCACGCGTCTGTGGCATGGAGTAAGTGTGCAAGAGTTTTGTCTTTCCTTGATCCATCAAGTATCATGGACATGTATTATATGTTCTCATAGATTGAACTCTTGTCAATCCATCCATTTTCATCCGCTTATCTGGGGCCGCGTCGTGCGTCATGTAACTAAAACGTCATGCAACTAAAACCTGAAAAATATGGTGTTTCTGAACCTTCAATGCTGCCTGTCCAACAGTGTAATAAGTCCTTGTTTGCAATGCTCTAATGAACAAAGGTAGTTTTTCTGTTCTAATATAGGCGGACCATCCTCCACTGTAGGTATGTGTCAAATGATTTATTTATTAAGGCAGCATGGTGGTGCAGTGGTTAGCATTGCTGCCTCACAGAAAGAGGGTTCCTGTTTTCAACTCCAGGATTTGTTTATTCATCTAACAGTTCTAACAGTGCTGTGTCAAACTGGATAAACAACTCATCCACCACCTGCATGCTGCCTTCCTGTCAGTGAAAAGCTCAGATGATTTCATTTCTAAGAAGTGAACTTCATCTTGGTGAGTGATGATAGATGAGGCCGTGACTACAGTACAGCAAGAGGAACACACTTTGCCAGCTGAAGAAAAAACATACTTAAGGTTCCTCTTCTCCCTCGAGTGTTTGAATGTGCTCATGACCACATGTTTATCCGTACTTGTCTGCGTGTCAGTCAGTTGATATGATGGGTACTGCCTGAGTTTATTGAAGGTGGCTCTGTCACAGTGTGTGTCTAATGTTTGCAGACTGACCCTGTGATCCCGCCGTGTCTCAGCAATAAACTGGTAACTTAAACGCAGTGGAAATTTCATGTCAAGAGCAGGGAAGGTCTCATCTGTTTACCTCGGAGGACCCTGTGACCAAACCGCAGGCCACACACTTAACTACTGCACGCATAATGAAGATCCATGTCGAGCGAGTGGAAAGTTGTGTTGAAAGTGTGTTTTGAGAGTGCGTGTGTGATGGTCTTTTTGTTTGAGCTTTAATCTGTGTGTGGCTTCGGCTCTCCTCTTCCTCCTCACCACAAGGACCCCACTTTTATTTCTTGCTCGCTGTTCGTTCCTGTTCCTGTCTCTCAACTTCAGCTCGGAGCTCTCAGCACCGCACTCCTGTGACCTCTGAATAATAAACAGCCTTAATGATGCCGACCGTCTGGCTCTTCTCTCCTGAGCCATTGTGGCAGATCTGGAATAACACCAGCCTGATTTCCAACACAAAGAGTGTTTGGAAAAGCAAAGCGGCTAATTGCCATTACTGTTGCCGCTGACAGACCTCGACTCATGCCGTATACGTTCAGCTCTCGGCCCTGCCAGTTTCTCTTGTGAGGTCAGGTTGCATCAAGTAATAAAGAAAATAAAAATACATGCAGCAGCTCGGAGGCGATGAGCTCATACATGCAGTTTCTGGCCTGGCTGAAGGCGCAGTGCTATCAGCCAGCAGCTACGGGCGCTCAGGGTTTTCATGCTGAAACACCATAGTTGCATAACAGAGACAGAGAGAGTGAAATATGATTTATGTGGCGTGCTGCAAACCAACATTTAAGTCGGATCATAAAACAACGACGTGTCATTGCATAGCTATGCAGCGGGAGCCATGAAAATGTTAGAAGAAAAAAGCCGGATCAGTTCACAGGGGAATTTCTTGGTTGTGTTTTTGGGAAACTGTTGCCAAAAAAGATTGTGTGTGTGTGTTTGTGTTGCGCTCTCACAAGCACAGAGCAATTCCATTTATGTGGTGACGCTGAAGAGATAAGCACAGGGCAACAAAATGGGATGTGGGATGTGATTGAAAAGGAATTGTTTTGCTGCGTATTAAGATGAATGACCCTCTGAGTATTTTTAACTTTTATTTTTCCCTCTGTTTGTGTTTACATGGAGACTGAAGGGGAATAACTGTAATTGATAGTGGCCCTCTGAGACCGGAGTGTGTGCCAGTGTCTAACTGCCCCCTGTATACGCTTCTCAGTGGAGTTTTAAATGTCTTCATTGTGTGCCATAGCTTCGAAATGGCTGCTTCCAGTTGTAGGTTTGAGTGAGTGTTAGCACATTCACA
Source organism: Epinephelus cyanopodus (assembly GCA_026686955.1). NCBI lineage: Eukaryota > Metazoa > Chordata > Actinopteri > Perciformes > Serranidae > Epinephelus > Epinephelus cyanopodus. The sequence goes on from CM048918.1 coordinate 39,604,708, forward strand.
CACACTCAGAGGGCACAAAGTGTAAACTCACTCAGGGTCTCAGAGTTTGAAGACGCTGGCGTCCACAGAGGGATGAAGAGGATCCATGGCTACCACGCTCTGCATGTAAAAGTGTTGTGTTTGTTGATGTTGTTGAGGGCAACAGAGTAACAGGAGGGTCCTGTTGGTGGTCATTTGAACTCTGCCTCTTATTCCAGCTGGCTGTAAATGTAGCTCTCAGGCACCAGATCGTTCTGATGTCAAGTGGAAATGAATAACATTTGCATGCACTCATGTTTACGTGTGCATTCATGAAAGTCAAAAAATACATCAGCTGTGAGTGTGCCTTCACGCCTAACCTGTTAGGTTTGGTTAAAACAAACTCAGGTCTGTTTGTTTGGGCTGGTGTGAAAGCTGTCAATCAAACCCTGGTGTGGCCCAAACAACCGAACCAAGACCGCTAGAAAAGGTGGGTCTCAATTTGTTTCCAAATGAACTCTGGTGCGGTTTGTTTGTGGCGTAAAAGAAAACGAAACAACCACAGGATTTAATGAAAGCAGATGTGTAATTTTAGCAACAGCTAAACCAATAAATCCATCTGCTGATCGTAAAATCTGTCCACGATGTCATGACTGATCCTGATAAAGGTCACGTTTATCCCATAACATTTCTTTTATTCATTCATTTTCCATTTCCACTTATCCTGTTAGGGGATGGATGGATAATGAAATTAATTGATACGGTCATCTTCCAGGTGATGTAACATAATGGTGGCAAATTTATTTTTTTATTTTTACCACAAATATGTGTGTGAACCCTGACGATGTTACTCCATTACAGCATGACAATCCTAATAATTCTTGACGCCTCTCTTGGTACTTCCATAACTAGCAGCTCTTCCAGCTCAGTAATACCAAATCAAATCTGTCTCCTGTCCAGCTGAGAAACATCGACCATATCTTAGCCCTCTTCATATTATAGACCCTTTTTCCTCATTACTACTCTGAGGGTTCATTCTCTATCTATCAATGAACAGTTGAGCTCTGACATAAAGATATCTACAGCATACATTTTCCAGGACTTGTATGGAAACCTCCCTAACTCTGAGCCTCGTCAGCAGAGAGGCTGATCCCCCCCAAAAAAGACGAGGTTGAAAGATGGAGTTCTCTGTTCCAAACGGCATCTCTCCACATGCTGAACACTATAATTTAGAAGCAGACGTCCAAGTGAAATCCATCGCTGATTTTATGAGTAGGTGGATTCAGGATGGACCCGTACGGAGGGGTGAGTTAAATAACTGAAGGGTAGAAGGTTCAGGAAAGTAAAAAGACTCTGTGGTGAAGGAGCATGTTCTAACCACACTGTAAGTCCTGCTAACACCAGGATCAGCTCTCATTTGTAATGAGGAGGCCAGATGTGTGTGAAGCGTGTGTGTGTGTGTGTGTGTGTGTGTGTGTGTGTGTGTGTGTGTGTGACGGTCAGAGCAGTGGCCCAACAGTGTAACACGGGAAAGGTCAGTAAGACAGATTCCCAGACTGTTAAACAGCACGAAGGGACATATAATCATTATGTTCTCTCTCTGCGTTTGTCTGTGTTTCACACTCACACATGCACACGCGGTGAAAAGACAACACACTCCTGATTTATTGGCTCTCTGGGGCCCTGATAAAACTCATCCTGAATGACCTCATTTGGATGCTGGAAGATGGGACAGACAGACGCTGACTCTGTGCGTGCATGTGTGTTTGTGTGTTGGAGTTTTCTTTTGCAGCTCTTGTTTTGGTTAATTAGAAACAACACTGATTGTCTTGACACAGAATCACAGTAATTTGTGCCACCAACATGTTTGACTCTGTCCTCCTCCTCCTCTTATTTGTCTCTGTGTTTTCTATGTTCATCTTGTTTCATGTCTTCACACCCCGCTCTCGTTTCTGTGGATTCTCTTTGCAATATTTTTTCTTTCGTCAATTTGGATGAATGATGATGTTTCATAAAGATCTTTGACAGCCATAGCTGAGTCTGACCCTTCAGCTGACTCAGACTGCCTTAAATCGAGCATTTTTTTTATGCTAGTCTGTGCTGTGCAGTGACTTCTGAGGATGTTTTGATCCCCAGATTTTGCTGCAGAGTGAGCACTCTTTACTTTCACGCTACTCTTTGGTACAGATAGCTGCAGACGTGATGCAGCAGCACAGAGGAGGAGAAACTTTCCACCATAAGGCTCTGGGATCTCACAGATACTTTATACGACACAGTCTCTAGTGTCGGCAAAAAAAGTTGTTGCACATTTCTGATCCATTGTTAGCACTGTTTTCTTATCTATATTTTACGATATATGTTACTATAATACAACCGGCCTCTATCCTCCTCTTCTCTCCTCTTCCCCATTAAGCTGAGGTATAAATCAGAGAGCAGCAGCCTGCAGAGGATGGAGGGTCAGTGAAGGGTTGATCCAGACGTATTCCAGCATCCAGTGTTTACAGATCCCACTATGAGTCACTGGAGCACATTACTCCTCACAGAGATACAACCGATAAGCGTTACTTATCACCTCGTCTGGGTGAGTGTGGGGTTCAGCTGGATTTACAGGCTCATGACAACAGCCTGCAAAGTCATGCTATAACTGTCAGAGTCTGACGTGTGGTGTGTTGGAACGTGTGTGCGTACAACATCTAAGGCCTCGATCACAGAGAAAGTGTTTTGGCAGCTGGAGGCGGCTTTTTGTAATTGTTGTTCATGAGAACAAAGCTTTTTGCGTCACGTCATCTCCACTTTTTTCCCATTGTCCAATCAGATGATTTGAGAGGCGGGCCTTCTGTGGTGGTCACGACAACAAGTTTACAGTTAGTAAACAATGGAGGAGAAACTGGTGGTAGCTGTTGCTGGATACCCAGAGCTATACGGCCTGATGACAGACAGCAGGTTGTCAAACTGCCCCTGAGTCATCCTGAAATATGCCTGGAAACATCCATCATGGAGGAGAAGCTCCTGGACCGACTGGTGGTACCTGGTTTCACTCCAAAGTCGTCGAAATCCGTCTCTTCGGCAGTGACTTGCAGCATCAGAAACCAACAAATAAGGTGTTGTTTACCGTAAGCATGGCGTACATGGCCGGTTGCCATTATCGTTTTATGGTGCCCAGAGGCATCAGGGGAAATGTGACGGGACAAGGACGAAAGTTAAGGCGGCAAAAGTCTGACTGGGGCGGGAGGATGGTGGAAGGGTCCAACACACACTGACTTTCACCTGAGAGAACACACACTGTTCTCATTACATGCAACTGTTCAATATCATGTTCTCATTTCATTTATTTAGAAAATACAGAACATCAGCCTTGTTGCAGCTTTAATAATAAATAACAATAATAATGCATTTAATTTATAGGCACCTTTGAAAGCATTCAAAGACACCTGACAAGACAGTTAAAAAAAACACAAGCAGCGATGTGTCCATAGATCTTAACATCAAACAATTCTGTGCCATACAATAGAAGTTAATATAATCGCCACACATATAAGTTGTATTATAAATATTAGGGTTTAAAATAATGATCATAAACTCATATCAGTGCAGGTCACCATATGTCTCCATTAAATCAGACTGAATATGCCAGCTGTGAAAGGTGTGTTGTCAGACGGGGTCTGAGAGTGTAAAGGGGGTCAGTAGAGGCTCTGCAGCGTTTGAGGCCTGTTTGAAGTCGGCAGCTTTGACAAATCTCCTCCTGTGTTTTCAGAGCGGCTCACAGATTACATGTTTCTGTGCTGCTGGCCGGAGCTAATGATGTTGTCTTTCCAAACTTCAGCTCTGAGAAAAAATGGCTCGGCGTGATGGATGTTCCCTTACGACCCTGCTAATTGGCTCTGCTCTTGAATGCGTGAGTGCGTGTGCGGCTGATTGTGTGTCCTCGGCTGCAGGGCCTGCACGAGGAAAGGGTGATGTAATGCTGAATCAGCTCCTCGCTGCCAGCCGAAGGGCTGATGTGGTAACGTGGAGTTTTGATACAGCGGAGCAGCGTGTGTGTGTGTGTGTGTGTGTGAGAGAGAGAGTGTGTGTGTGCAGATAGCAGAGAAAGAACAATTGATGGATATGACCGAGATGTATTTTGGCACAGTGTGTGGGACTGACATCATCTTGTGCACCCCCCCAGTCATCAGTCATCATTTATCAGTGTGTTCAAAGTTGTTCACTGACTCCTGGGAAAACGTATATGACTTTTTCACACTGTGTGTAGTGTGTGTGTTTCTTCTTCCTTCAGACATTAACTACATGTCAGCAGGTATGTGAGGGAAAAGTTGTCGTTTTTTGACAATATAGGAGGTCTGAATCAGGGACTCATGTTGTTCCAAAGTTGTATAATTGCCTAGAGTTGGTTCGTGTTCTCACGGCAGCATTTACAAGAGGACCAGATCAAATGCCTCGTGTGAGAAAGCTGCTCTCGATTGGTCAGAATTTCCATGTGGGAAAAATCCAGGAAGTAAAGCAAACGTTGAAGAAGAGTACACTTGCAAGATAAATGTGACACTTTCTAATGTCACAATGGAGGGACAACTACGCAGGTTGATGTTAGCGCTGCTCATCGTGGACTATATTGCTGTCATTGTTCATTTTAGTCAAACCATACAGTTTGAAAACAAGGCGCGGCTCCAACTAGAAAACAATGTTTTGATGCATTGGATGTGCTGAATGTGCATATTAAGGCAGTACAGGAGGAGGTGCACATTAATAATCCTCCAGGACTGTAACATGCTCATGTTTAACCCAAACAATGTGTCATGTGACTGCAGTTGCTTCACATCCAGGTCGCAACACGTTCTCACCACACAGAGTTTGTTTGTAACCGGACTGAGATCACCTCTTCAAGAAGGTCTCAGTCCGGTTGTTTTGATGCGCACCTGAGTGTGATTGCTGTACAGAGCAAGCAGAGCAGAGCAGGTGTGAAAGTGTGGATGTGTTGGTTTGTATGTTTTAGTGCCTCAACTTGTGTATCCTGACGTACCCTCATAGATCGGTTCATATGATAACCTACGAATGACGCTACGTCCTTAACAAGTTTAGGTTTAGGCAATAAAAGTTACAAAGGTTAGGGTTAGGAAAAGACACACAGTAAGGATGTACCTTAAAATGACTCACAGTTTGCTGAAAGTTCACATGATCCAAACAGGTGACTTCAGGGGAAAGTCCAGAGTGAAAGCATGTTTTCTTTTTTTTGTTGGGTGTGCTTCCTTGTTTACTGCTATCAGCACATTGTTTATGTAACTGCAGCCTTTCAAAATTCGTGGCACATGTACGAATTTGAGTGCATTGCTTTGTGTAGGAAAACCGACAAAAAATTTGCAAGACAAGCCTGTTCATCCACACGCAATTTACCTCCCAAAGTCCATCCAGTTCTTCAAGTCACATCCTCACAGCAGTCCCCAGTATCCTCTGCACTGTTGACATTAGGGGCCTGTCCACTTCCACATCTATCTAATCCTGATACCGTCCCACAGAGGACACCCTGTCCAGATTCATTCACTGTGTGTCTCCCTGAGTCTGCTCCCTGTCTCTCTGATATCACTCTCCTCTGCAGGGTGCATCAGCAGGCCAGGTTGAGGAGGTTTGGGTTGTAGCTTTAATGTTTTAGACAAGATGCGTCCAGTACTCAATACCTTTTAGGTCCAAAATAACCCAGTGCCATGTAGTGATGAAATGTCTCCACTCAATGATGCCTGTGTTTAATCAGCAACATACTGGGAGGACATCGTGACATTCAAACTGGTTCCTCCTTTGCTCCTGCTTTACGTCAGCCACAGAGAATACTGCGATCTATTTTAATTCAGACTTGTTGTTGTCACAGTGTATCTGAGGTGAAAGGTGTGTGTATTGATATCATCTTGGTGTAGGTGGCCTCACTAACTCTGAGTCGACTTTGTCAAAACACTTGTGGAACGTAATAAGACTCAGTTTAAACATGACACACAATAACAGCAAATTTGTTCTAATTGCACATAGTGCATTTCTTTCTCCTTCACTCTCCCTCTCTGCGCTCCATATGCACTTCATTAAAGTCCTTCTTTGAAGTAACGATGACATCATGACTTGGCTGCCATCCCCGTGGCCCTGTTTAACCACGACAGGTTCCCATGGAAACTCTGATGTCATGTGGGGGTCGGGTCGAGTCTGAGTAGATGATGATGTTTTCAGGCCTGTTTTTCGGGTGAAATGTGATGTCTGTTAACAGGCTGTCGCACCAGCGGTGACAGCTGTGTGTGTGTCAGCAGACTGGGATCAAAGCCAGCAGGTAGCCTGTCTGTCTGTCTGTCAGTCTGGGGACTTGTACTACACACTGCCTGGCACGATCTGCGGTGTGTTACTGTGTCTCACTGTTTGCGGGCTGAGATGTCGGAGCCAAGCTGTCCTGAGTTTACAGAGTGTGAGTTCAAGACTGACGTAATCTGCTGGATTCATGGAGAAAGATTTTCCCACTGAGAGAAATAACTTAAAATATGTCCTTTTACAAGAAGTTCATATAAAACATGGTGTGTGGTTTCTATTTTCAAACACAGACTTTATATAAAGATGGACGACGTGTCTCTGATGACCCCCGCTGTGCAGGAGTGAGGCTAAAATATCCCAGATACGGCCGCTGCACAGTTGTGAGTCTGCACAGTCGTGATTAGTAACAAGTTTCCCACGTAGTCGCAAGAAGCGCCACTGAATGCGAGCCCACCGATTGGCTTGGTATTTATTTATATGTTGAAGTGTGGTTCTTTAACTTTGCAGTATTGGTGGTGCAAGAAAATCTTTTCCTTTTATTTATAACTCATAGATATCTTAACGAGGGAGACTCAAGTCTTGTGTCCTTGTTTTCAGTTTTGTCAGTATTTCCTGTTTTATTTTGACACTTACCCTTGTCTCTAATTTCAGGTACTTTACTTCCTGCCCCAGTGTGTTCCCCTCCTGTGTGATTACCTGCCCCACCCTGATTGGTTTCACCTGTCCCTCATTACCCCTCCTGCCTTGTGTATTGAGTCCATCTGCTGCCCTTCGTCTGTGTAGTTTGGAGCACATGTTCTAGTTGTTTGTTCCCAGTGTTGTATAGTTTTTGGTCAGATATCTTGCTTTCTGCGTAAGCCCCAAGCTTTTGGAAACTTTGGTGGTTATTTTTGGGCTGTTTTCTGTTCCCTGACCTTCATTACAGACCTTGTGTTTTTGAGTCCTGCAGCTGAGTCCTCCCTTGGTGCCAGTCTGATAAGGCTGTCCATTGCTATTGAGGTTCAGCAACATTTAGAGGAAAAGGCGCCAGTCCGTCGACTCACAAAGCACATTTTAGTTGACAAAATGTTAAAACATTTTTTATTCAGTGTAAAGGCTACACACTTTTACAATTGGAGAATTTGGAGAGGGGCTCAAGAGCTGCAGGTTTGCCTTTACACCTTCATCTGGTTTGGTTCACTTTCACACTACATTATTAAAGTGGACTAAACCGCCTGGACAACGTCTCGCAGTTACAACAGATGCAACAGCTGCCTGAAACGACCACTGACCAGGAAGAAAATAAGCACGAGGAAGAAGAAAACCCGGCTCATCGATTGGCCAGGACCGAAAACGTAAATCCATCCCCTTCAGCAGACTGTCACCTGTCAGCTGTCACCACAAAAACACCAAAATGCACTATGTCACTTCCTCGCTTTGGTTCACTTCCTCTCTTTGGTTCACTGGATAGTCCATTTGCATTTCCCACTGTAAGCGAACCCAGTTTTCAAGTGGACCAGTGTTCCCTTGCTTGGTCCGCACCAGAGTTCACACCACTCCAAACAAACCAAACTATCTCTGGAAGCTGACCAGGGTTCATTTAAAGCAGATCAAATATCAATAGTGTAAATGCGTCATAATTAAGTTGCGAGGAAGAAATTTTTTCTCGTAGTAAAAACTCCTGAAAGATTTGATGCTCCATGTTTATACATTACATTTATTGTTTTGTACGCATCATATAGTTTCTAAAGTGGCACACTGTGTGAGCTGACTTTGTCATCAGAGGGTTGGAGGGGGCGGAGGGTGTAATGTCACCTACAGGAGGGACGCATGGCAAACTGCAGACTGTTGCAGACTATAATTTGACACCAACAAAACTGTTTGTTTTTAGCGAGTCATCCCTGATTTTTGGCAGCTTTAGCCACCAGTTGTGAAAACTGTGAACATCATTACAAAAATGAATAAGTTATGGTCAAGATACATTTGATACACAGTGAGGCCTGAGTGACTGTAACTGTGTCAGAATGAACCTGTGATATAACTCCTCCTTTATCAGTAGCAGTATTGTTTTAAGCTCCCATGCAGCCTGACTCATTTTCATGTTTAGGCAAAGACGAGTTTGGCAGTTTGCTTGCAAACAGCTCGACTTTCTGCAGGCAGTGTTTGCATCTGTGTGTGTGTGTGTTTATGGGAGTTTGAGGGAGCGTGGACATATTTGTGTTCTGTTTAAAGCGGCGGTGACGTACACTGTTCACTGCGGGCGAACTCAGAGCCCCCTTGTTAATGTTTACAGTCTGTAACAGCAGTCAGTGTGTGTGTGTGTGTGTGTGTGTGTGTGTGTGTGTGAGTGAATTAGATGGACGTTGGTAATATGAGGATGACAATGACGCAGAGAGGTTATTGTAAGTGTTTAAGTGTGTGTGTGTGTGTGTGTGTGTGTGTACCGTAACCCTCTTTAAGAGATACTGTACAGGGGGATGTGGGTAATGACGTGGGGGAAATTAGAGAGGACCAAATCAGAATGTGGTCGGCATCTTTAACTGTACAGTTTCACTACGTTCATACGAACATACCTATAATTAACAACTTAATTATAAACAACTAATTCCCTAATGACCATCCATCAAACATCTTCCACTTAAATACAGCTCTGAATTCTCCTTTCATGTTTCCAGCTGTGAACTGATGCCAAGAAATGCGTGAGAGAAAAAAAAACACTGGTGACACTGGTGTTTTAGAAAATAGTTTTTTCCTTGATGCTAAAAACCCACATTTGAATAGATTTACATGTCACATTTCCATGTTTCCTGACAGGAAGTAAATTTACAAATCTAATATGACACCAAAACAGCCTGTAAGTCAGTTCAATGACAACTCAGAGAGTATAAACTGAATACAGTGGTAAATTCTTTAATGAAATACAATAGTTACTACTTTTCTTTAAAGGTCCAGTGTCTAGAATTTAAACTGAATATAATAAGTATGTTTTCTTCAGCGTATAAACACCTGAAAATAAGAATTGTTGTGTTTTTGTTACCTTAGAAAAAGCCCTTTATATCTACACAGGGAGCAGGTGCTAGTGGTGGCCCTAGCACATTTTGTGCCCTTAGCAAGTCTGAGTACGTCGACTGTACTAGTACTGCATGTATATACCAACATGCAAATAAAAAACGTTGCTTTCAGTAACATGTTGCACATGTGTTATAGTCATATAACTAAATAATCATTTAAAAAAAGAACGACAAAATAACTTGTTCATAATAATAAAATCTACAAATTAACTTTGTAATTGAACTTGGGACACACCGATTTTGAAATTCTGGGCCCATACTGATACCAGTGTTTAATTTTTTTTACTGAGTAGAGCTTGAACACTTCACAATGTGAATCAATTCAACCTCCTTCAGTTGTTTGTTGCAGACACCGGCTGCACGGAGCTAACGATAACTAGCTGCTAACTGCTACCAGGTAACTTAACGAGCTCTCCTCCTGCTGATTTCATGTTCTTTCTCTCCACGTCCACTCCTCTCAGTAGAATAGTGGTGGTACAGCGTGTTTTGGGGTTCACGTGAGGTAGAATGACTCGCTCATCGCGCCCAGAGAGCAGGAGAAGGTTAACGAGCTGAGGAGAGGGGCCAGCGGGCTGGAACCCAGAAAAAAAGGCCTCTCTATCATTTAGTAGGCTTTACTGTGTAGCTATATTATTGTGGCCTTATGTCATATTTCAAAATAGTGGCAGTAATAGTTTTAGTAAAAAATAATAAAAGACAAACATTTTAATTTTAATTTTTTTTCTTTCCCCATTTGTGGCGCTCCCTATCGGTGACAGCGTCCTTAGCATTCGCCTATGCTGCCTATAACCACTGACGGGTCCTTGTTACTAAGATCACCATGTTGCACCATCATAAGTGACGTTATTGCAGAAGTAGAGTCAATAACAACAATTAAACAAGAACAACAGTATGTACTGGGTGGGTTTCTTGGAGTAAAGCAATGTTTTGCCATTCTTCCAACTGGATTTGGCAAAAGCTCAATTTATCAACTGGCTCCGTCTGTGATAAGAAAATGTTTCCTGGTGTTTTGTTACACTCATTGGCTGAAGGAGTTTGTTTGTCAAGGCAAACTCAAAGTGTCTTAGTGCAGCAGCAAGTTCAGACTGATAAAGGGAGTGAAACAGAACGTTGAGCTCATGTCATCACGATGGTCTTAGCAGGCTGTGGATCTGACATTGTTAGAGAAAAAGAGTGAGCTCATATTAGCAGGATTAGTGCTGAGCTCGCAGGCTGTTGGTGAAACTATGATTTGAGATGACCAGGAGAAGTTTCAGCTGGTTGCAGTCTGCAGTCCTCACCACATAATCACCTTACATCTCACGCACTCTTACACCACTGACCCAAAATAACCACATAAGACACGCTCAGATCCACGGGCCTCTTTCCTTTGCTGCTGCACAGGAGCTCTGAAGCACCTCCTCCTCCACACCAGGTGCGATGCACCTCGATAAGTAACGCAGCACACCTGGGCAGATCTACAGTGGAGGGAGAGGAGACAGCAGCACAGAACACACAGACACAACATGTTGAATCATAAATAGATCTTTAATCTGTCAACTCATTTTCCTGTAATATTTAAAGGTTCACTGGATGCGTTTTGTCTGTGTATGTTGACATTTAATCATCTGCATCATGTTTCTTGTAACAGCCACAGAGAGAAAACAGTGTGAGAACCACATTACATCAGAGTGTGTCATCCATTCAACTCGTGTTTGTCTGTTCCTGTTTTGACTTATTGTGCAACATTTTCTGCACCTGAAGGTGTTTGGACTGATTAGATCTGGTTTCACTGTTGTAATGTTCGACCGCAGTCACAGATGAGCCAATAAAATACCTCTCATCACAGTGTCAAAGAGTTACATCTGAGATTTGGCCAGAATGTTTTGAAATGGGTGTCAGGTGATGTTAAGAGGAAAGCTGCAGTATGAACAGACGATTATTACACAAAGCCAAACATTTATGTTACTATTATCATTAGCATGGTTTATCATATTGTGGTGTAATATTTAGATCGAAACTCCCAAAAACCAGTTGCGGTTTGCAGTTTTGCTTGCTCCCATTGTCCGAAGTCTAGTTCTGGCAGCTAATATGACGTACCATAAAACTGTATGAATTTTTAATTTCTTAGCTCAAGTGAGAAAAGTGAATGAAATGAAAAGTGAATTGCTGTACTTAACAAACTGAGGTCATTGTTATCGGTGCTGTGGTTTTTTGTATGTTAAAATAACTTCCAAGAAAAAGTGATGAACAAAATGTCACTTTGTCTTACAATATGTAAAGCATGTCCCGGGAAAACGCTTCATATTTTAATAAAGCTTAATGAGAGACTGCAATGAGTTACAGAGGCTTCTAGAACAGATGCTCGCCCAAATATGACATCAGGCTCTGTGTGGAGGTCAGTCAGTTCATGTTGAGAGAGATTTGGAGTTTATGCGACGATAACTAACAGACCTAACAGTCACAGAATGAGCTCGCAAATTTGCTATTTTAAAAATAGTGGGACAGAATCCACCTTAACTCCCCCCCAGGCCCAGTTTTGGGTGTTTTTATGGCTTTATTCCACCAAGGAGGTTATGTTTTCATCAGTGTTGGTCTGTTTGTCTGTCTGCAAAATAACTCAAAAAGTTATGAATGGATTTTGATGAAATTTTTAGGAAAGGTGGATAATGGGACAAGGAATATCACCTACTCTCTGAGTGCTTTTTTAGTTTAGCTATGTGTAAACTCTTTCACAGTACACTGTCATTTATGCCATTGCTAGTATAGAAATATTCATTAATGCAGCTTTAAACTGAGAGCTGATCATAAACATGAACATTTGTTAAATATCGTTTTATCATCTTTACTTATTCATGAGAGCAAGACTCACTCAATGAAACTGAGCTCCACACCAAGGATCTGGCCACTGCAAGTAGTTTTAATAATAATAATAATAATAATAATAATAATAATAATAATGATAATAATACATTGGATTTATATGGTGCTTTTCATGATGCTCAAAGATGCTTTACAAAGAGCAACAATGTCAATCAACTTTTTGAGGAATGACAGAGTGTCCTTTATTTACTGGTGTATTCACATTCACGCACCAGTTTCAGGATTTACACAGGCCCCCAGGACAGCAGCTCAGCCTTGCAGCACACTGCACTGTTTCCCAGTGGCCACTCCTGTTATTACAGCAAAACAACAATAACCTGTGGCCCAGTAAGCGTTTTCACCATGGGCCCCCATTATAAAAGAGATGTCTGTAAAAGTGTTTATAGGACATCTCGAATTGCAAACAAGATCAATTAATAATCTCAATTCAGAATTTTTGAGCCATGGTGGCTTTATATTTGTAAAACCTTCCTGAAACTGAGTGAAGCCATCTAAAAATATTCAAGCAGGCGAGCAACTCCACTGGAATGAATAGGCGCCATCTTGGGTCTTGGTTATTAAAATCCATGGTTTTACATAACCAGTGGTTTTCACAGTCTGTTTGTCCTCACATCTGTCAGGAAGTCATTTTAGAAAGGCACACATGAGGAACAACAACGTCTTTCTTCACATCGTGCTCCTTATTTTTCACAGATGTTTGACCCTTGACAGCTGTGATATATTTTTGTCCTTATGCGTGCTATATATCGTAAACCCTGAACGTCCTCCAGCCCGCTACGTGACCTCATCCACACTTAATCAGCTGAGGCAGACGCCCCACACAGAAGAAGACGTGTGTTTGCAAACGTCTCTGCAATATCAACAAATCGGCTGAAGAGCACATGAGAAGAAAATCACTGTGTGTGTGTGTGTGTGTGTGTGTGTGTGTGTGTGACCTCTCCTCCTCAATAATCACACTGGACATTTACAACCTCAGCTCCGCACGGAGGGAGCCCACGTCACACAAGGAAAACATATTCAGTCATTATCAAAACATTGAAAACCAGGACTGTGGGAGGCAGGTCAGGGAGGGAGAGGGAGATCTATTGTTGTGACGACAGCTGAGGGTTTTCATTTCGTACCACTCTGGTTCATGCGGGTCACACCACTTCACCTGCTGACTCACTGTTACTGGAAAGCAGTGGTTCCTACAGCACACTGGGGCTACGGGGACTTTCAGGAAGCCTTAAGGAAAATAGGATTAGTTTCTTCTCACTGTGATCGAGACTGATTTTATTACTATAATCTAATGGGCTATGTCACACACTGAATCATGCTTCTGCTCTGCAAACACAGACACTGAGACTGTCACATTTGGTAAAGCTGAATCCAAATGCAGAAAGGTGAGCCGATTAAACAGAAGTCTTGTAATGAAAAGTGAATGGTAAATGTTGGGAATGACGGGCGGGGGTTCCAGCAGAGGAGGGGTGGTGTCTTGACGGAGGGTGGACGGTCTTGGCAGGAGGGGTTTTCTGTGAGTGAAGTCTGGCGGCTTGACGAACGAGGAGAGGTGGCTGTCTTCAAGGCAGGTAAACAAACTAACAAACAGAGTGGACAGGAGCTGGATGTGTGACTCATCACAATCTGAGGACTGGAAGCAGACACCGAGTGTTTGCAGTGGAGGGAAGAGGCTTGATTGGTGGACCAATGTGCTGATTACAGATGGAGACCTGGTGTGCTGAGAGCAGGAGAATGAGACAGAGCGAGGGAGGGAAGCAAAGGCACATGCATGGTTTAGTTTAATGGTGGCTAGTAAACAACAAATTATTGCCTTGTTTCCACCATCAAGTAGGAAGTGGGGTAAAATGCAAATCAGAGTTTTGAATATTGTCTCCACAGGGCCTGAAAACATTTCCAGAACATTTCCCAGAAACTCCAGTCAGAATTCAGTGCCTTCAGATGAACATAAAGGCTGCAGCAGCACAAGATCGCTCTCTTAATAGGACAGTACAGATCTTTTGAAAGAGGGGTCACATGAGGTACTTATCTATGGACAGCGTATTATCTAGAGTAGATGCCAGTGTGCACGTCCCCAGTTTGGAGAAGCAGGCAGGAGTACCGACACTGAAGCTAAGCAATGTACTGCTGTGGACAAGGGCAGCAGTAAAACATATTTAGCCTCTGAAAAAAATCAATATTCTTTAAAGTGTACGCTATATTAAGAATATTTTCACCACTTAATCCTGCTGCCAGACAGTGACTTCTGATGGGGAAATGAAGCCCTTATGTTGCTCTCTTCAAAGCCAGACTCCATTTAGAAAAACAGTGATCTAACATCACTGAACACAGCAGCTGCTGGTGCTGCCTCCATCAGTTAGTTAGTTAGTTAGAGCTATTTATGACTTCGGCATTTAAATGAGTTAGATCAGATTCACCAAAGTCATGCAATAACACAGATCTGATCAAGGCAGTGGTGGGCAGTTTGGCCCTCATTTATCAAACGAGCGTAGAAACAGGTGCAGATCCAGGCGCAGAAATCATCTTACTGCACGTGTGATTCATGAAATGTTCGTATCGAATGATCGGGTGTTGATAAATGTGGCGGCTGAAAACAATCGTAATTTGAATACCACGCCCCAATATATTCATGGTTTAGAGACCTCGCCCCTAGAGTTGACGGAGATGCAGAAATCGTGCAAGAAGAGAAACTTCTCAGACACCAAAATCGAGACCATAACGTCGGAAGTCCAGAGAAACAAATTAGTTCTGTTTGGAAGCCTAAAAGTGGCTTCAGAGGAAGTCAGAAGGCAGCAGTGTGGAAAGAAATCACTGCTGCAGTCAACAGCGTTGGCGTTGACAAGAGAACTCCAGCTGAGGTTTGAATATTTAATTTATACATCTGTGATATTGCACAAGTCATTTAAAATATATAAAAGCTTATCGCAATTTTACCTTTACAATTAGGTCAAGAAAAAGTGGGCAGATCTGAAAATCGCCACTAAAAGACGTCTTGCTGCTCTTATGGGGTCTCCTTCGATTTCAGGCGTAAGTGGCAAAGGAGACACTGACGCGTCACCTGTGTCTAAGCCAGATAATGGTAAATATTAAAATGTGCCCCATTCATAAGAAATACATGTCTGCAGAGTTTATTTGACTCTTTTCAGTTTATTAGGATAGCTCCTTGATGTAGATGAATTCTGGCGTATGTTGGTTTGATAACTGAGGGCCTTTGTGTCTAAACGCCTGGTCGAGTGTGGTCGAGTCTAGCATCACAGATTGTGCTAGCTCAGACCTCTAGGTTTGCTGCTAGATGCTTTATGTTGAGGTGATATCTCAAGCTTGAAGTACTCCGATCCTACAAAAATACTGCTGCACCTATCAACAGTTTCACCCGGGCAGCGTCGTCTCGTCTGTGTCCATCATTTGACAAGGACACTGTGGCCTTCAGGGATGCACCAGGTCAAGGGGCACCACAGAACGCAATTAATCAGCGTAAATTTCTTTAAGAAGTTATTTTTTCTGTGATTGACTGATTGAAATGAACGCGTCATTTGGACAGCGCTAAAAATGACGGGTTTTGTCAGTGGAGTCTGGTGGCTTTGACGGGAGCATAGATGGGGAAGTGAAGCCGAAACAGCTTCCCAATCAGAACCAGCCACCTGATGGGAAGGGATAGCAGTGAAAATACTCTCAATATAGCGAACATCTAAACTGTCATAGATTCTGGCTAAATACATTTTGCTGCTGCCCCCGTCCACAGCAGTACATTGCCTAGCTTCTGTAGTGGTACTCTAGCCTGTTCCTCCAAACGGGGGGCGTGCAAACTGATGTCTACTCTATTTTTGTACTCAGAGGTCAGTAATTCCCAGTTCCCTGTCGGAAGTTTAAACTCGAACGCACCCTGAGATCGGATTTCCAACTCTGAAACTCAGAGCGACCACATCAACCCCAACTTACGAATTCAAGATGGCTGCCGGTCACATACATAGTGAGTAAACACCCATAGTACTGTTCAATGTTTATCTGTGGCCATGTTGCTACGCTATCTGTATGTGCAAAATACCACATAGAGTTTTGTTTTCAACTGATATTGCTAACAGTGGCTACGGCTAGCCCAACAGTACAGCGGTAACGTCCATGTTTTTTCCAACTTGTCCACCATTGTCAACTAGAATGTAAAAAATGTTCAGAAGATCCGAACTGTCCCTTTAAGACAAGACCTTTCAACAAATTTGTAATCTAGTTATTTTCTACACACAAGGAATTTGAAATTATTTTATAAATCTTGCTGTGGTGGTGATTCATTACTTTATTAATTATGTATTCATTACCTTACCAGATAAATTAAGTCAGCCATGTTGCAGTGTGTGTGTGTGTGTGTGAAATGCCTTCATGACTTTCACAGAAAAGTGACTCAGAGGCGTATTCAAACATGACTCTCTGTTATGTCTGTGGCTCTGAATAGAGAATGAGCCAGCACAGGTGTTCTCATCAGCACGTCTTTCTGTTTCTGCCAATAAACGTCTACACTTATATATTAAATTCTAATATAATTGCAGGTCATAAATTGCACCTGGCAACAGAAGCTGCTGCACTGGATCAATGAATCACTTCTGGAGTGTCTGTGAAGGTTTCACTCTGATTGGCTTTATTGACATAAAAAAAATAAAGGACAGCAGGAAGTCGACACATTCTCGCTCCCAACTCTTCAAATATCAGCGTTTGGTTAGTGGCCCTACACATCAAACTGTGATGCTATACGTGCCCCATCAGCATCAGTTTTGGGACGTCCAGGGAAATCCTGTGAATTTATGCTTGCTGTATAAACTCCGCTTACACCAAACGCTTCATTCAGTTCGCTTTTTTTTCTGTTTCCACTGTGAAAAGTTGTGGATGGTACCAACAGAACTGTTCTGTACCGTCCCCATGTTTGGTGATTTTCATTTCATTTTCAAAAAAACACTGTCAAACCAGAAAAAGATTTATCACATTAATGTGGACATAATATCGACCTCTGACCTCTACAGTGGTCTGTTGCTGTCTGTGTCTTATACTGCTCTCAGCACACTCCCATAAAACCCTGAGGGGGTGTGAAAGAGAGAAAGGGAGACGGAAAGGTGGGGGGACAATCTTCCATTAAATCACCTCAGCGAGCCCGTTCCTTACCTCACAGCACACACACACACACACACACACACACACACACACTGTTGACAGTAAGCAGGAGGGTGGAATGTTGAAGTATTTGCATGAGTCTGTCACACACACACACACACACACGCACACACACAATTGCTATCTGGTGCTGAATGTTTGCTCTGTAGGGGTCCAGTTACAGGGGGGAGGGTGGTGGTCCTGAGCAGCCAGCTTGTCTGTGTGTGTCTCGTCCTGCCGTCCAGCAGACAAAAGACACTCATGAATAGACACTGATAGAAAAATGTAAAGAATAAATCAGGGAGACTGGAAGATGAACCTGTAACTCTCTCTACTGGCATTTACACTCTAGTTATGGTCATGTATGGGACACATGTACAGTACGTAGTATGAGCATACAATCTACCAATATGTGAAAATTGCATAATTTTACCGTCTTGCTATCGTCCACTAAAATGATCTGGTTTGGCGTCTACTGTCTGTCCACTGATTTCATGTGAATGCAGAGAAATAACGTTTGATGTTATTCATTTGGATAACTGTAGCTCCACTTAACTGTGCATGTAAACATTCTGACTAACTAACAGTAAGACTATGGTGTCTACCTGTAGCTGTTTGCAATTATGAATAAGGCGAGCTAGCGGCCAATAGTCAGCTCCAGCCCTCATGATGTTTTCTGCTACCCTTTTTTATTGTTATTTCCTGTTAGCCTGAACCTTGGGCCATCATAATGTGTGGCAACTCACTGCACATTCAGAATGTGGGGCGGCACGGTGCGGCCTTACATATAGAGGTGTGGCTACACCTGTTTCTCTCTTTTCTTCTGCTCTCTCCCTGGTAGATGTGGCCTGTCTGGCGTAGCCGTCGCGGCACACAATCCTCTCTGTTCAGGATAAGCTGATAATGAGCACCCATAAACTCGAGGCCATTTGGTCTCAGGGGACCCAAAACCCATAAAGTATGAAATTTGGTAAGGAGTGTCCTGACACAAAGAGGAAGGTAGCAAAATAAGATTCTGGGGCTTGCTGCCATTTTATTTCAAAATATTGCACACAACACAAACAAAACAATGCTGTCTGTTTTTCCGTTTTGTCCAAATCTTCCTCAAAATTGATTTAAGGAATGATTATTTTAATTGCTTTGTGTTTAATATCACAGATTCATTTGTACATAGAAAACTTCCCAAGTTGATGAGCTTCAATTTGAGGCAAAGTTGAAAATTGTCTTGAAAATTATACTTGCATTGACCTAAATTTGTCACTGACAGGATCTTTTTATCCACTGCTTCATTACTAAGTGCAAAACCACTTATTGGATCCCCCACTTTTGACCTGCTGCAGTCCTTATCTTAATAAAATTAAGATAACCATTAGAGCAAGGGGATTGAAAGATAATGATGTAGAGTGAAAGAGCTACAGATAGAGACCAGAGAGAGAGAGAGAGAGAGAGAGAGAGAAGGAGTAGGAGAAGGTAGGAAAAGGGTTAGGTGGAATTGGCCCTGTTTGGTTTATTTTAATCAAAGTTCGTTTGCCCCCTCAGTGTGGTTCGTTTGGGCAGATGTGAACACAGCAATCACACTCCGAGACCTTCTTGAAGAGGTGGTCTCAGTCCGGTTACAAACAAACTCTGGTGCGGTTCATTTGTGGTGAGAAGGTGTTGCGACCTGGATGTGAAGCAACTGCAGTCACATGACACATTGTTTGGGTTAAACATGAGCATGTTACAGTCCTGGAGGATTATTAATGTGCACCTCCTCCTGTACTGCCTTAATATGCACATTCAGCACATCCAATGCATCAAAACATTGTTTTCTAGTTGGAGCCGCGCCTCGTTTTCAAACTGTATGGCTTGACTAAAATGAACAATGACAGCAATATAGTCACGATGAGCAGCGCTAAAATCAACCTGCGTAGTTGTCCCTCCATTGTGACATTAGAAAGTGTCACATTTATCTTGCAAGTGTTCTCTTCTTCAACGTTTGCTTTACTTCCTGGATTTTTCCCACATGGAAATTTTGACCAATCGAGAGCAGCTTTCTCACACAAGACATTTGATCTGGTCCTCTTGTAAATGCTGCCGTGAGAACACGAACCAACTCTAGGCAATTATACAACTTTGGAACAACATGAGTCCCTGATTCAGACCAAAGGAGACACTCTAGCTCTGACAGCAGCCTTAGAGATCATGTATCTGTACTGGCACAACACACTGAATCAGGTAATGATTATGAGTGTTTAGATAAAAGTAGAGAAAAGAACTGATGAGAGAGAAAAGACAAACTGAGCAGGGAGACATGACCATGATAAAAAGCAGAGGTGCAGTGAGTCCTCCTTTCAATAGTTTACACAGCACAGGGATATAAAAGCTCCCCAGCCCGCCTCCCTCCCCTCCCCTCACATTTACTACCCTCTCCATGTTGTTCCTTCACTCCACCACCACCTCCACCTCCACCCTCCTCCTTTATCCCTCCCTTTCTCCTCCCTCTCTCAGCCAGAAGAGAGGAGTGATCAACCTGAGAGTTTAAACAAACCAGAGAGGCGGCAGCGCAGATCAGAGCTCACACACACTCACTCACTCACACACACACACACACACACGCTCATACAGCTGTTCAGCGCTGAGGAAACTCTGGTGAGCTGTACCGGGAGCGAAGCTGAGGTAGGTTTGCTGCAGCTGGGAGAGAGGATTACCTCACTGCTGTGTTTTATGGCAGTTCAGAGATGTGTGTTTTCTTTAAAAATAGATTCTGTTGTTCAGTTCAATGCAGAAAGAGCAGCTGTGTTTGAGCTTAGTTTGTCATATTCTGGATTTTGTTCTCGATTCTGCATGAAATCATATGACACACTCTGATTTAACTGTTACTGTCCTGCATGGTTTGTAATGTACCTTCACTCATATGCCACAGTTGGTGGGATTAAGAGATTGACAGCCATTCACAAGCTAAAGGTTAAGTTGAGTCTCTTTTGTGCTTTCCAAACAGAAGACAGGGTGAGACGTCTGTTCTCTGTGAAGCAGACTTTACTGACGGAGACACGGCCGGGGACGTCCCAGGACAGAGCTGAAGGAGTTGGGATAAAACAAACCAGACCTTTGCCCCGACCTCTCTCTGTCAGCCCCCCTCCAGCCAAACCCCGACTGAAGCTACACATTCTCCAGAGGATCTCTCTGTCAGACGTTAGCTCACAGACTGAGAGGCTGTCTGGCCTGTTTCCAGAGAGTAACCAGTGGCTACAGCTGAACTGATGGAAGCCCCGACCCTGGCTGAGATGGGAGACTTGTGTCACCCCCGGTCTTCCTCTCCAGAGGGGGAGACGGTGTGTGCAGCTCTGGCCCGGTATGAGAACACTCTCCGGGATGCCATCAGGGAGATCCACGTGGACGTCAGCGCCTTTAAGCTGGGTATGGAGCGTCGTCTGGAGGAGACGGCCAACCTGAGCGGGCCTCTCGGACGAGCTGTGGCTCAACTCCAGCAGGAGAACCGGCAGCTCAGGAGTCAGCTGGAGGCTCTGACCCGACAGGTGGAGCTGCTGAGTGGGATGACGTGTGACAGGAGCACCTTGCTGAACAACAGCCACAATCACAAGAACCACCTCAGTGACATTCAGGAGAACCATCAGGAGATTAAAGAGGTGATCTACGGGAAGGGTCAGGCCCACACTCACACTCACAGTCAGAGCCAGGCTTTGCTCCACATCCAGCCCTGCAGCCTGGGGAGTCAAACCCAGACCTACAGCGGCCTCAGCAGTCAGTCCAGTCCTGCGTCCCCACCTGCCACCTTCTCATCCTCTCCCAGCTCCAGCAGTCCTCCTGTTGGCTCCAGAGTTACGTCCATGATGACGGGCCCACTGTCAAGCAGCAGCCCCTCCACGACCCGCTTCTCCAGTCGAGCCACATTTGCCGTGTCCAGCAAGACTAACGTGAGTACTGCATGTTTGTAGAGAAGAGATGGTGGATGCTTTCAGCCAAAGTCCAACATCAGTGTTTCCCAACGTTAAGTCTGAGCTGCTCCCACAGTGTCAAATGAACTACAGCGTCCTTAATCGACACCAAAATGTACAAACATGCTTTGATTTTAAATTCAATGTTATTTAACACTATTGATTATATAAAAACAGATATTTTTGAAGTATCTTTCTCATTCAGTTGAACTGTCTTATGTTTGGGCTGGTTTGGTTTTGTACTAACTTTCGAGTTTACATTTTTTCACTCGGAGTAGCAGAGGCTGGATGTTTCCACCATTTATCCAAAACTTAGCCTGCCTGTTTCAACTGTTTATCCAATACTTTTACTATGATCAACTTTATTGAGACAATTATACAAGTTTACAAACCTCAACTACAGCAGCAAGTTGCTTGAAACAGACATTGTTTAGTATGTCAGGCTGTGAGCAATGATTGGATAATATTTCATGTGTTTTGTAAAATTTTTGCCGTTGAAATCATTATGTGCTCTGTATGGAACACCATCGGTCGCCTGTACCGAACATTGTTGAGCATCTGATGTGACGAATCAAAGGTGGAGGTGATGCTTTTCCCCGTTTTTCACAAAAACTATTGATCCAAAGAACATTAGCCAAATTGTAGACTGTCCTGTGGATATTCCCGCGGAGAATAAACACACAGATATGCTTTATCTGACTTAGCTTTATCTAAAACGCGAAACGTGTAAGGAGCATATATATGCTATATGTAATAATTTCTCTAGGTTGAATCACTGTGACGTTACGCTAACAACAATAATCACTTCCGGTTAGACAATTGGCAACTGGTTTGAATTGTGGGGGTCTGCAATTAAAAAAAAAAATCTGTTTAGCTGTAAGTGGAGTTTCGATCTATTTGACGTTTGATTCATAGCTGGACGCGCTGGCTGTTTGGAACCTTGTTCATAGTGTGAACATAGACTATTACATTTAAAGCACAGACACAGATTATAAAATCAGTGCTCAACAGTTGTTTCTTTGATAACTGAAAATGAAATGAGACATAAAGCTGACTTGTCACAATATGCTTCCCACAAATTCGGTCATGAGGACCAGGCTGCTGGATTTTCCCAACTCCTGACACTGTAAAGATGAGTTGATTCAAAACACACATTAAACACACATTAAACATGGCTTAATAGAGACAGTTTCAAACACAAGTGCACAAATCAGCTTCACTATAACTCGCAGCATTCACAGACAAACACTTGTCTTTATCTGGACACATTTTCCCCACAAATACAACATGCTAATGTTATTAGCACAAGCCTATGGCATTTTACATTGTGTAAATTAGCTTAGCGGCTAGCAGAGTTTTCCTCTACTCATATTTCAGCCAGGATAAATCACACACAAGACTTAAAATGCTATTTTTGTGGAGGCTTTATTGTCTTCACAACTTATTGTTTCTTATCCGTGAAATTAAAGTAAATAAAAGTTTCCACTGAGGGAAATGGTTTCAGCTTACAGAAACAGACAGGAGGTCTGCGTCACTGTGACGTGCAGTTACTTTTCTGGGGAGGTGCACGTCAGGCTGTGGCGTGTACTCTACGTCAGTGCAGAGCCCAGGCCATAGGTACAGCGTTGATTTGACACAGAAGCATAAATCCTGATTTGTCCCCTGCCTTTTTGACTGACTCAAGCTGTTGGATTGTCGGTCATCTACCTGTTTCCTCATTGTTCTTACATTGTGGGTTTGTTGTTGTCATTAGTTCAGCTACAGTCTTCTCACATATCACCTGGCAACCGTGCAAGTAGCCCTGATTTGAAATGACTGCTTTACGTGTCAAGAACTGCCTGCAGCTCAAGTCTTAACTGAGGCTCATTCAATCCACTCTGCAGTTTGTGTCCCCCTGGGCTTCTGCACACAGAAGCTCTCAACATATTTGTACTAACCCACCACGTCACCCTGCAGCGCCAGATACTTTGTAACATGGATGGAAATATAATATACAATAGCAGGATAGGTAATCCAGTAATTACAATGTTGGGAAAGAGCCTCTGTGGTAAAGAGGCAGAATGTGAGTTTGACTGAAGCTGTGTTGCCTTGTGGCTGCGTGGATGTGACACACGAGGCACTGGCCGTGTCACTGTGGTTGCACAATAGCCCACCGCCAGGATGCTTAAGGATTTATGAAGAGCAGTAACATGAGTGGAGCGGGCTCCTGGGAGGTGAGGTTACTGCGGCTGTGTGGTTTTTAGACCTGAGTCAAATATGTGAAATCAGCGTTGTGAAATGTAGGCTCTGGTTAGTCATTATCGCTGTCGTCCTGTGCAAACCTCGCGGGTCCGGTTTGGGGGAATTTTATGTTTAACCTCACCTGAACGATTGCATGGTTCTGGTTTGAAAAAATTACAACCACTGGTCTTTTGAATCTCCGTCTAAACTTTATTGAATAAGTTAAAAACCGTCGGTGTCGAGTTAAAACCAAGACTGTTTCCTCAGTTCCTGGAAAGCTGACATTCCTCCTGACACCAAGGGTGTGTCAGAATGGGTTTTATGTTGTGTCTGTGTCTGGGTTACATCATAGTTAATCATCGTTGATGGTGACCAGGCTCTGTTTTAGTGCGCAGCGGTTTCTGAGTTATTATTGGGGATAACTTTTTACTGTCACCTCGGGATGCTGCTCATGGAAGTAACATCCTCTGGAGTTGGATGTGTAACTCATCTCGGAGTCCCTCACAGTAATTGCCCCTGCTCAAATCCTTGCATAGTTGAATTTGTTTCCTCCGTTGGCTCGTCTCGACTCTGATGAAACCAAAAAGCTCTTGGCGTCTATCCATCCTGCGGTCCCGCATCACACTGATGATGAGTGAGCAGTTTTCATGGCCTTCGTCTGATTGTGGATTTATGAGGTTTTCAGAGCTGAAAGTTAATTCTGTTCTGTCTGTCTAAATATTTAGATAAAAATATACACGAGCAGTGAGGATCAAGATTTTTCTTTCCTCTTTTGTCTTCCCGTTCTGAGATGATTGAATAAATATTAGTGTGTTTCCGTGTTGTAACTCAGACCCTTCAGGAATGGCAGGCGTTATGATCTTGCAGTGGCACAAATAAAGTCAAAGTTGCTTGCACTGTTCTCCAGGAACCTCTTATAGTGCTCTTGCAGCTCAGCCCAACTTGTCACTAATCATTTCTGGTGCTCTTTAATAAACAGATATCGACAGACATACCAGCCTGAGGTGTTTCCTACCAGACCGCGAGTAGACTGAAACGGTGTGTCAGTCAGCAGTGACTTTTATTTAGTGTATTTATTACCTAAAGTAAACAGTGAAACCAAAGACATGAAATCACATGTTAAACTGTTTTGCTTTACAAGTTCTTCAAAGCCACAGTGGTTAACTTGACTGGCAGGAGGAAGTCGTCAGAGGATGTTATTTACTTCATTGCTCCGTCCTGCTGTGGAAACTATGACATTTATGAGGCCAGTATTGAGATTCTCCTTTTCATTGGGAGCAGAGTTGCTCCTTCGTGAAGCTCTGGAGTTTGTCTTGTGCATAAACTCACTGCTGTACTGATGCACGCCACCATCTTGCTCATGTTCTGCATATAGTCTGGTTGTCCTTTTCCTTAAAAAGACAGTTATACAGCTTTAATTTGAGGCAGCACATTGGCGTTTTTATCTGTTGAAAATACGTAATTTCTGTCACGCGACACTCATCAGAAGTTTGAGGCTGTGAGAGGCTGGGATTATTGTGCTATTATGCCCCCTCTCCATCCTGACTATGAGGTATGATCACGAAATGTGGGGCGAGAGTGATCTCACCTTTAAGCCGCCATGTAACAGTGTTGAAACGGTGTCTGTATAAACAGGACGGGCGACAAGACGGGACGATGGCCAGTATAAATGTGACGTTTTGACGATGTTTTGACGATGTGTTATGTGTGTGACCTACCTGGGAGATTTAAAATGTAGCTGTTAGTGATTAGCAGCTAACTCAAGTAAGTAAAACAGCAGCTGAAAATGTCTGCAAATTAGGAAAATGATGAGATTTGGGAGCTCTCTACCATCCGAGCAGAGGATGAGATCCACATAACAGCGACAGTAAATGATTGTTATCGACACATTAGTAGGGGGCACCACTGGCAACAGGCAGGAGGTTGTGTTCACAATATGGTATGGTGCAGGTTTGTGACCTGATTTAATGATATGAGGTCCTGATTTTCCAAAATAGTTCAGCAGTATCAGCTCCATATTTTACATAATGTTCCAGCATCTATTCAGTATCACAAGTCTTGCAAAGTACAGCACATGCACACGTAGTCATACAGACACAGATAAGACTCCCAAAACATTTAAAACCACAAGCACACATACACACGCACACATTATGCAAATAGCTGTTAGTCCTGTATCTGTAATTACCAAACTATGTGGTGGATACAACAGAGGAATGTTATCTTCTGTGAAATCATGTGGTCAGAGCTAAAACACACAAGGGCACCTTTGTTTCTGGGAGATCCCCCGCTGTCAGCCAAACACACCGCTGCAGAAACACACAGATCGGATCAAACATGAGAAAATACTGCAAAATTATGCACCAGTGCACAAAGGTTCGCTGTGTGTGTGTTTGTGTGTGTGTGTGTGCTGGTTCCCTGCTTCACATCAGCGTCACAAGATTCTTTTGGGTCCGCTCAGTCGGATCTCGACACACTGCTGTTTGAATCATAATTGCAGCCCGCACTTCCTGCCACATCCTCACCTGTCTCTCTGAGCGAGACGTGAGGAAGACACAGTACATAAAGTTCAGCTGACTGTTCAAACAGGCCTGATTGACACGATACACCGACAGTCACACACACCTACAAACACACACACACCAACACACTGCAGGCATTCTCAGTGGCTCGAATCCAACGTTATCAGTGCCAGAGAGATGTGTATAGGCGTGTCTGTCCTCCAGCCTGCGCTCCAGCTGTTACTGTGCACCTTCACCGTGACCTGCCAAGCTGACACAAGAGGAAACACACACACTCACACAGCTGCACGCTCACACAGACACACCTGCAGCACGTCAACATGTTCCCCTTCATATGGAAAACGCACCTGCAGCACGTATCTGTATGACTTATGAATACGTACTTTCTTTTCTGATCTGACCATCTCTTTTATTTCCACCGTATTCTTCTTTCTGCTCCTCAAACAAAAAAATCAAATTAAAGCTCTAAGCAGCGATGATAGGAGCCTTGTTTCTTTACGCACGCCGGGATACTTGCAGGATGTCAATTGAACCTCCTTTCAGTGAAAGTTGGACACTGCACGCAAGAATGAGATGTTATTATGTGTACTATGTGGTGCTAGAGAGCACACATCAACTATCAGTCATGTTGCTGTATATAAATTGTAGACCACACCACATAAATTTCATATACGCCATTTCCTGTTTCCAGTAGGTGGAGCTACACTATACCTTATTATGGTATATATATATATATACTCTTATCAAACGTGAAGTTTGGGGCAGATTGGACCATGCACACTGGTGGCGCAAACCACTTCCTATTTTGCGGTGAAACATTATTTTGATGGCTCGCCACG
Source organism: Epinephelus cyanopodus (assembly GCA_026686955.1). Lineage (NCBI taxonomy): Eukaryota > Metazoa > Chordata > Actinopteri > Perciformes > Serranidae > Epinephelus > Epinephelus cyanopodus. The sequence goes on from CM048918.1 coordinate 39,631,506, forward strand.
ATCACACGGTTCAACGAAAACTCCAGCTTTTAACAACTTCTCATGTGGAAGCTCTTTAGATGGTACAGACAAGATTTCAAATCAATAGGAATAAATCTCTTAGAGGAGTTCTGACCCCTGTAAATGGCCAAAAATGCACAGTAAATTAAAAATGGCTGACTTCCTGTTGGGTTTAGGGTTTGGCTTCAGGAGACTTTTTTGTACGTCTTAGCATGCTACATATGCCTTCCAATTTTCATACACCCAGGTGAAACGTACTGTTGGGGCTAGTTCGTTGAAGTTCTGTAGAGGGCGCTACTGAGCCATTTTCTTACATTCAGGGTTCCCACACATTTTCATGGAAAAATTTCAGAACTTTTCCACGACTTCTCAAGGACCCATACTAAAAAATTGATAACAATAACATAGATGAGACTGTTCTCATAAACTGTTCGTATGTTTTCCTACAAAAGTAATGCACCAAAATTTGTACATATCCCGTCTATTTTGAAAGGCTGCAATCATATGACCAATGTTCTGATGGGAGTGAACAAGGAAGCAGTGCAGAGTGGTCTTGTAAGGAAACAGGTTGGGGTGATGGATGGGTCACAAAAACCCAGACTTCCTTTGGGACGTTCCTTTGGAGATGGGTGTTCAGAAACGGTGTGAACTTTGAGTCATTTTACAGCATGTCCTCACCATGTTTCTTTTCCTAAACCTAACCTCTGTAACATCATTTGTGGGGTGCTAATTTGTAAGATATCGCACAAACCCTTCTATGAGGATACATTCTATAGATATAGTGAAAGGGTCAGTTATGTTCTCCATCACAGTAACCAGGGTTCCTGCACATTTTCATGGACAAAATTTCAAAACTTTTCCATAACTTTTCAAGGAACCATAATAACATTTTCATTTTACTGAGTCTGCTGCACTTGCCAGCCTGGTTACGATACTTTTCTCCACACACACATGCAGAAGAGTCTCACTTCCTGTAACAAACGCCACCACACTACGTCACATATACACGTAATGTCTAAAAGCAGAAGGTTTAGCTGATATAAGTCATGGAGAATGAGAACTGTGCAAGTTTTATATTTGTTTCAAGCATCAGATAAGTTGTTTGAGTTAATTTGTCTTACTTGACATTGCACGTCCTTCGATGCAAGTCTTGCACATCGCAATGTCGATGTTGAGGCATATCAGCTACGTGATAGCTGCTTACTTACAGACGTTTCTTGAGCAGGTCTGTTATGTTTCATGAGTTTTGGAGCACCTCTAGCCCCTCCAAAATGCGACTGACTGCCCGAAATAATAATAATTACTTCAGTTTCAGTCAGGTCCTTAAAGAGTTTGGTGCTGAGGCCCCAATGAAAGCTGAGCTGAAATGTAACATGGAGGTTTATTCCTCTCATTCTGTTCTTATTGGCCTTGATGATAAATGTTTTTGCAATATTTGGGAAATGTTGTCATAATTTGCCACCGCTGTTCCACTTTTCTGATTCACTACATCGGAATTTGCATAAAAATACTTGAATGGAAACCCAGCTGTTTATTAATGTGTGTGTGTGTGTGTGTGTGTGTGTTTCCATCTGGAGGGTTTTTGGGGTCTGTAGAGACGCAGCTGTGTGACTCTTCTCTATTGTCCTCAAATGGTTCTGGGCAACAGGAATTAGTCCAGATTAGGATTAGGGTAAAGACCCAAGCCTCCACAACAATCTCTTCTCTTCCTCCTCTGTTTTTCACACACACGCACATGCACACACACACACACACACACACACACACACACACACACATCAGCAGACAACTCCACTGTTGCCAATTACAGCGCCAAAGCAGCCTTCTCAATGGGCCATTGTGTGGGTTCTTGTGCTTCATTGGGAATACATTGAGTGTGGAGGGATTACAGAGTCGACCCTCCTCTTCTTCCTCATCTCTGACTCATTCCTCTCCTCTTCTCCATCTCTCACCCACACCCTTATCTGACCTCAACAAATGTTTAACCAGAGGCTAATACTCTTTATGAACTAGAGCTGACAGTTCGTGAGCCTACACATTTTGAAGTTTCATCTGTTTGACGAATTAAAGTTCAGACGTTCAGCTCAGAAAGTTTAACTTTAATAGTAGAGACAGTAGTTTGACAAATAAACAAATGAATAAATTTACCTCAGGATCAATCTGAGGTGCACTTAATGCTTTTTCTGGGACTTTCAACATCTCACTGTCATCATCGGCAGAGTTGCTCAGTTGACATGGAAATGACTCGGACCTAAATATGGAGATCTGGTCATGTGATAACAGGCGCTCATATGAAGGTGGTGATCACACATGGTTGAAAGCTCCAATAAAAGCTAGTAAGTGGATCATTCAACAAATTGTACTTGTAATATTTACTCATTGTGGTTGGGACACTCAGCCCGTGCAGAGGGAAGCGTGCATCTACTGCTAGCCCTCCAACCCTGTCTCTCTCAAAAGTCGTCAAATATCGAAGCTTGGGCAGTGACTTCCAGGATCAGACGCCAACAAAAAAAGCTGCCCTCTCATGTGGACATGATATGCAGCCAGTCCCAGCAGCGTCATCAGGGGGGAAAGAGGTGGGACAACAATGTAAGTTAAAGGGGCAAAAAGTCCTTTTTAAGACAGGCAAAGTTGCAGTCAAGTTGTGTTAATTGGACAAAACTGCAAGGTCTCACAGAATTCAAGAGGATTAGCCGAATTTGCATTACTTGTTGCTATAACAAGAGATGGATCTGAGGTTTAGTGCGGCGTCTGCAGTGATGCGAGTGCTGTGCCGGATCATTGTGGTGCCTGCTGTTAGAGGTGTTCCTGGCGCATCCCACTGGTAGGAGGCCCTCAGCGCGGGGTCTGGAAAGCGTCACTGGGGAGAGGAACATCTGGAGTACCTTGCTGAGCCTGCTGCCCCCGCAACCCAGCTTTGGATGAGCAATTGAAAATGTATGGATGTTAAGAAGTTGCTATCACAACATGGCAACTTCCTGGTTCCTGATTTTTGATTTGTGGTGATCTGCCCCTTTACCGTTATTTCGGCAAAATTTCCTCATCTTCATCGTTCTGTCTCTGGCTCTGTTTTCTGTCACAGAGACACACACTCTTTCATTTTCCTCCTTACCTACACATACCTTTTCAAACCACACCTGTGCCGCTGAAGACTCCACCACTGCGGAGTGTTAGACGCAGTACATTCCTCTAGCGCTGCATGTTTGAGTTCATTAGCAGATGAACAGATCAGATTAGTGCGGTCAGGTCAGAAGGTTATCTACTGTTCTCGTCAATGCACAGAAACGGGGTGATTTATGGCTCAGAGCAGCGCTTGCATCACAGCTTATGTAAAAGGTTTGAAGAGCTGAGTTAAGGGTTGTGTTTCTTGTTTGGTCTCGAGGACGGGCTGTATAGATGCTGCAGGAGTTTCCACTTACAGGCGTCACATGCTGCAGTTAAACGTCAGTAAATCGTTACCATGCACATATTGAGGTTTTCCTGTTGTCATCAGTGTGGTACAGGCCGAGCAGACGTTTTCATTGGTGGCTGAAGGAACAAAACCCCTCTCAACAGATTCTTGCAGGAAGCAACAGGATTTATGGGAAATGTGGTTTTAATTTGGAGACACATCTGTACTCACAACGCCGCTGCTGCGAGACAGAAGCTATGCATTGTCCCCGCCCCTGTCTCGTTTTGAAAGCACCAAATTAATTTGGTTGTTTTATAGTATTAAACACTTAAGCTGATATTTGATTATCTGATTTCATCCTACAAGTTACATGAATGGTGGTATGTGTGTGTGTGAGTTAGCACAAATTCCATCAGCTTGCACTCCCCCTGACACTCCCTCCAGCTCTCCCGCGCACCCATTACCTCCGTCTCCCACTAACATTACACAGTTTCACCTCGGTGCTATCTGTTTCTGTTGTAGTTTAGTCACAGTGTGAGAATCGTCTGATGCATTATACTAAAACGTGCTGATCCCAGTCCAGACTGAATTACACTGTGATTACCGGCTGCTGGTGCACAGACCCACCTTTAGCATCAAGTTATGGAAAAGGTGAAACAATAATTGTGTGTTTGCTGCAGGTGTATTCACACACATATTCTGTACATGTGGAGGTAGATTTTCCTGCATGTGATGTAGCAGCTAGCTGGTGATGTTTTGGACCACATGAAGAGATGTGGTCGTGTTTATGTTGTTCGATTCACTTTGAGAGAGAGTGGAGGTCAGCGTGAGCGGAGGTTGTGCAGTGGAGGTGGCTTGGCTAAATGTGTGAGGAGAAAAGTGACCCTTATCCTGTTATCTTGTTCATAGTAAAGATGTTATCTGTAAGGCTTCCCAGGGTCATGAAAAACCTGGAAAGGTCATATAATTTTACAATCTCATTTTCCAGGCATGGAAAAGCCTTCTGCTTTTAGACCTTACGTGTATATGTGACGCAGGGGCGATTTCTCTGAGACAACAAGGGAGGCTGAACTTCCCCTAAAATTTTCATCATGTCCTCAAAAAGCAGTGAGTGATTCACAATTGTTGAAAAACCTGTTTTACTTGACTGCTGACTTTTGCCTTCGTCGTGACTCAAAAAATGACATCCGTAAAAAAAGTTTTGTCTCATTTTGACCTGGAGCATCTGCAGATTCTGTACCCGATATGTTATGAGCCACTTAAGTAAGGCATGATATGAGGTGAATAAATCCCCATCTTTGTTATTTTTGCTGCCATCTTAACTGGAGGGATCAATTCACTGGATGCAGCTGAATTGCATTCCAGCTGTAGTTGCTGTGACCCATTTTTTGTCCCCTGCACGACATCATACCACACTGGGAGGGATTCAGAAGTGCAGCGTTTTGTCCGCCCAGCTTTACAGACCTACAGATTTTGATGATTTGTGCTTCCACCCTAAAGTGAGTTAGGAGGCTATGTAGATGAACGGTTTCTATTTTATGGCTGAAATCCAGATCACCAGCTTTGGCCAAACTTAAATATCCTCATAAGACTGGTTGGGTCAAAAATTGGTGCAAACATAACCTCTGTCAAACAGACAGCAGAGACAGGAACTATTACTTTTTCTTCGACAGAAACTAAGACAGATCCTTCCTGTACAGAAAATGCTTTGATTTTGGTTAAAATGTCACCTCACCACACTCAGAGACACTTCAGCTAGAGACTCTACACATTAAATTAAATCAACGATACCAACAGTTTAGCATGTGACATGAAAGTACTGTATCAGCAGAGTAATTATGAGGAAGTGTCAGCTGATGACACACCTACATGAACATGATTGGATGCTTCAGTCAGCTGGTGAATGAGCCGATGGTGGTGGAGCATGAATGAAACATCTGATGCCAATCAGCTAATTCAACCATAACTTCAGCGTTCTGCCTGAACTGACGCTCTGCACCCGTCGTACCTTTAGGAATGTGGTGTTGAGTCTCTTACACACACACTGATGGTATTGTTTAGTGAGGGGCTTTAGATGGAAAGGATTTATTTCAGCATATAACCAACTATATTCAAGGCTCATACAGTCATGAAAGACCTGGAAAAGTCATGGTATTTTAGAATTGCAATTTCCAGGCCTGGAAGTTATGCTAACCACAGCAATTAATTTCATTACAGACAACACAATTCCACGAGTTTTCCAAAACTTTGAATGATTTTTAGTAATTGCACGACTTTTCCAGGCCTGGAAAATGAGATTGTGAGATTGTGATTTGTGCTCCATACTATGTGATATGGTCTTGAGTCAAATAAACGAAATGAAACGAATGAAATTCAATGACTTTTCCAGGTTTTCCATGACTGTTGGAACTCTGTTTATTGGTTAAAACGTGTATGAATCCTGTATTTGTAGTGTTACAGAAACGTTTAATGCTTTATAATAGTTTGTTTTATGGTCTGAATGAAAATAATTAATTTAAAAGCTTCATATAGATTTTGTAGCATTGTTTTGTTTGTCTCCATGACAATGATATTTGACATTTACAAGCTGTCTCTGCTCTCTGACCGTCTCTGATACTGTGACTGTGCGAACTTCTTATCTGTGTGTCTGTGTATCTCTATGTAGCGTCTTGCAGCACTCATCTGTCCATCTATCCATCCATCCGTAGACTCCTCCCTATCTCTGTGGCCCCTTCCTCACCCTTTCACCCCTCCCCCAAACTCCCCCCTGAGAGCTGGGCTGCATTTTAAGGCTGGATTCCTGGCACCAACCCCCCTACGTGGCTATTAATACAGCCATGAGCAAGACAGAAAACAGAGCTTCCAACACACACTCACACGAGCATGCTCTAAAATGCCAAATATATGAAGTGGCTTTGGAGTCTAATTTAAAGAGCTGTCACAGACTGATTCATCATTTCACCATTTATCATTTCACAATCCGCTCTGCACCATTGTTGGTCTCTCTGTCTGTTATTACAGTAATTTGCACGAGTGGTTTGGCAACGTAGAAGTCTTATCAAGGCCAGTTTGAGTTTGGCAGCGTCTTATTCTGATAAAGACATGCTTTTAGCACCAAGTTAAAACAGATTTGGACTGATATAAAAGAAAGAAACTGAAAACAGGGTACAGCTGAGGAGAAAGCAAATGAGTGCATGTGTGTGTATGTGTATGTGTGTGTGTGAGTGTGTGCTGGGGGTTTAACAGAGGTATGCGGCCACTCCCTGGCTACCCCTGGCTCTTTTAATGACTTCCAGACAATAGGCCGTGTTCCCGTCATCATCTCTGTGGAAACAGGTTAATAACTGACTGGCCGGTGGGACAGCTCGCCCCCGCTGCCCTCTGGAACCAGTAAGCCTTACTGGAAGTCAACCTAAGAAGTGGATTTTAAGGGTTGCCTCTTTGGCTACGTCAGCTCAATCCACCATGGGAAGACTTCACAATTTCATTTAACTGCGCTCAGATCCAGCGTTCTGGAATAATGCCCAGGAGGCACTTTAAGGAAAATGGGTTTTAAAGGTTGGGTGACACGCTGCAGGGTCATCTGTGAGAGAGCAGGGGCTCCTGGAGTTTTGAGCTTTTGTCAGACATTAAGTCTCCCACCGCAGGAGGGTGACCCAGATATAACTGGTACTCTGGGCATTCAGGGGCTCAGGAGAAGTAGGAACATGACCCAGAGTTAATCTATGAGCCTGTCAATCACTGTGAGGATGAAATTCAAAATGTAAACCCTCCAGAGGTTGGATGATGGCATGCTGGAGCTGAAACCAAGTAGATGTTTCCATAACAAGATGAAACTGTTAGGAGCCCTGTGGGGAGATGGGAGCATCGCAGCAGCTACAATAACAACATACAGTGAGTTTAAAAAAACTAAAATAACAATGTATATGAAAGGGTTAATATTTAGATAAAACACAGCTGGCCAATTCAACACTACGGCATGGTATGTGGCAATATGTGAATAAAGAAAGAATAAATAGTGACCTTATCAGAGTGTGCAAAAAATTGCATTGCAAAGAAAACAATATGTATGATATGACTGTATATTCAGTATGGATGGATGAATCAGTGAAGGGGCCTACTGGCCACAGAGCCAGAGGCCCAAAGCATCAGGCGGCCCCATGGTCTTCACTTGCAAAATTTCACTTGAATTAACACATACAGAATGAAGACAAGGCTCAAAATGAACACAAAGAGACACAAAATAACGACAAAACATGCGAAACAACCAGATGGAAACACAAAATGGCATAAAGAGACATAACATTACTTCAAAGAGACACTAGACAACTAAAAAAGGCAAAAGAGACAATGAGTAAAAAGGTCAAAAAAGTACCTCAAAGCAACACAAAACAACCAAAAGAGACAGAGAGTGACACCACATGGAGACTAAAAATGACTAAAAAGTGACAAAAATGACCAAAACAAAAATCACAAAATTACTTTACTAAATACTAAAACAACCAAAAGACACATAAAATTACATCCATAAGACACAAAAGAGACGTTAACAACTACAAAACAACCACATGGAGATACAAAATGACTACAAAGAGACACAAAATGGAGTAAAGAGACATACAATTACCTTGAAGAGAGACAAAATAACCACAGGCAGACTCAAAATGACTAAAAAAAAGTCACAAAATTACCTCAAAGAAACACAAAACAACCACAAGGAGACACAAAATAACTACAAAAATCACAAAACTCTTTCAAAGAGACACAAAATGACTAAATCAAGACTCAGTTACTTCAAAGAGACACAAAACAATCAAAAGAGACATAAAATCACCTCAGAGATATAAAATTACCTCAGTAAGACACAAAATTAATTCAAAGAGACTTAAATGACTACAAAACAACACAAAACAGCCACATGGAGACACAAAATGACTACAAAGAGACCAGCTGGGGCCCTGCTGTGTGCAGTTTGCATCTTCTTCCCGTGTTTTTCTGTATCAGGACAAACACTTTGTTAATTGATGGTTTGTACTATATCTAACAAATTAGTGCCTCACATATGACATACTTCATGGAAGGTCTCATAAGTCGTACCTAAGGGTCAGTCGGTTTCACATGGGCCTGTCTGTAGGTGTGAATGTGAGTGTGAATGGTTGTCTGTCTCTGTGTGTCAGCCCTGTGATAGTCTGGTGACCTGTCCAGCGTGACCCCTGCCTCTCACCCAGTGTCAGCTGGGATAGCGACCCTTAAATTATGGAAGTTTGGTCTGGACCAAAGTGGTGGGCAGAGAAGTCTGATGGAACCAGATCTGAATTTGATAAAAACAGCAGTATTACCAGAGATAATGGTCCAATCCCACGCTACATTACTACGACTCTTTCTGTCACACACACACACCACCTGTCCAGTGTTCTCTTTAGACCTGGTGGTGAAGGAAGAGGTGGACACAGCCCGTCTGTATTCTCTGAACTTTCACCTCCTAGACGTCAGCATGTCAGACTCCCCACCTCCTTCTGCCCTCCTCTGCCTCACTGCCAGGAACAGAGGGGGAGAGGAGGAGGATGATGGAGGAAGGGAGGTGGACAGGGGAGACAGGGGAGTCACTCTCTATTGTTGCCATATGTTGGAGCTAGACGTTACAGACGAGGGAGTACAGGAGTGAAAAATGATCTTCTCCCCACAGCTAGCAGGACCTATTGCTCATAGATACGTGGCCTGGAGGAGACTGAAACCATACTGTTCTTCTTCTATGATTTTAATAAATGTTACACAGTAACTTAACCAACAACAGACAGGCAAAGCATGATGGGAGAGTGGGAACAGTTAAACATGTATTCTGTATAATCATAGTGTTATGTGTACTACATATGCACAAAATATTATATTTATATTTCTTTGTTTGCCAAAAAGTCATTCAGTGCGTTTGTTGTTGAAGTAAATAAATGTCAATTCAAGGTGTTACACTGACATAGTGCTTTTATTTTGAAAGAGACTGTATGCAAACTGTGAGAATGTGTTGTTTTGGGTCAGTTGCACCTCAGAAAGGTTGTTAGTGTTGTATTTGAGAGGGGTCTTGGTCTCAAGACCGTTTTTTGAAGGTCTCGTTTCGGACATTTGCACATTTTACTTGGTCTTGTCACGGTCTTGGACAAAGAGGACTTAGACAGGATGAGACAGATCAAGACAACAACGTCTACCGCCTCCTCGTTAATGCATCTAAGCATCAAAATGAGCCTGACCGAGCCGCAAGGCCTTAGGCCCGACCACTAGATGTTTGCTGGCCCCCTCGGTCTGGCTCCAGAGGGGGGCCCTGGTAAGGCAAGGTCCTCTTTCCCTGGATGTGCCATTTCATTGAAGTCTTTTTGAACCGTTCCAACTCCGGCACACAATATGAATGTTACACATGTTGTTTGCAAAGCTGACATTTTGGCCGTAGGGTGCACGAGAGGAAAGATCATGAAATGTCCCAAATAGAAAGTCTTAATCCTCACGAGAGCATGAATTTGTTCAGTAATTGTTGTTTTAGACCAGAAGAGACGGGCTGACCGACTGACATCACCGTCCATTGTCTCAGCTGTGGGCGAAGTAAGCACTGTCTGTACCTCTCACGTAAACACAGAGAGCCACAGATTGTTACAAACCTCAAAAAACACAAATACACTCATGGTTTCAGATGCAGTTTGCAGAGTCGCACATGTGAAATCATGTCTTGCACCACACTGTACCCTGCATTCAGCAGTACTGTGTTTATGTAGAGGACTTTTCTCTGTACAGTCGCTCTCACCTGCAATTAGGCTTTTATAAGCTCTGGGTTCAAAGACTGCGCATATTTTCCACTCCCAACCGAAAGAGGTATTCCCTAGCAGAGAAATTGCAGGCTGTGTGAATGTATTTGAAGAACAGGTGGTTTGACTGTGTCTTTCCTCTTCTGAGAGGATTCCTCCGCAGACTCCCCGGAGGAAATTACAGAGCAGGAGTCCTCTGTCACTTACAGTTTCCTCTGATAGCTGAGGAGAATCCAGCTGATGTCTTTACAGTAGCTGTGGGTACACTAGAGCGTGCTGCTCACTCCGTATGTTACATATACTGTTTTTTATTGGTCCTATAGTCAAATACAAAGTCACTGGCTGTCAGTTATTTACTGATGAAGCAAACTTTAAGCCTGTTCTGTCTACACATTCCTGCTCCCCACCACTGTGTAGTGCTTCGGAGGAGAGCAGGCAGCAGCTCAAGAGAAAGACCTTTGCTCAGCGGCTGTAGTGGTTTGAATTCGGACAGCGCAAACCCCCCTAAAGCTCGACGCTGGCACCGGCCACCAGCTCGGTGCACAAGTCTAGTTTAGTCTAGTTAATTTGGGGACCTTTGCCTAATTACACCAAAATGTAAGTGCCTACTCCAGCTTTAAGTGTTAACAGTCCAAAAGATGCACAAAATTAGCGCAGATATTTATTATCTGACAGAAAGCAGGAGTTTAAAAACTAACACTGATGAACACCCTTAATTAAGAGAGTTGGCCCTTTAAAGGTCACCACCATTGTTTTATTTCAAATGCAACATGCTGGAGTGCAGAGCCAACACGTCCATGTGTCACTGTTGTGACACTCTGAGCGCACTGTGGGTTTCCCAGCGATACCCTCACCAAATAGTCACCCTCCAGCGGCCGAGCCGACCTGTCCACACCTCGCCCCCACCCCTGCAAAGTCTTTATTAAAGTGTCAGTGATGAAGATGCTTCTGACAGCTTCACAATATCCTCCGACTAAACACAGGACGTGGCGCTCATACCTCCTCCTGTTTGAATAGACGAGTTTCCCAGGGCTCGTTGTCCCAAGGCAAACAGCCAATATGGAGGCAAATATTCTGCTATACATTTTGTTAGCCCTACATGTCCAAACCTCCTCTGTGTTAACATTTTAAGAGGAATGGGAACCGTATGGAAACAATAGGATTCGGGTAATACATCATAATGTATCAGGACAAACACTTTGTTTATTAATTTAATGGTTCGTACTATATCTAACAAATTAGTGCCTCGCATATGACATACTTCATGGAAGGTCTCATAAGTCGTACCAAAGGGTCACTCAGTTTCACATGGGCCTGAATACCGGTCTCCTGGGGGAAAGTCCTGTGTTTGTTGCACCCATCCACCGCCCCAACATTCAGTCTTTATACGATTCCATCTTTATTCCTGTCGGCGCATTGGTCACATGATCGCAGCCCTCACGATCTTTTGGTTAATACACAAATTACTGAGAGGGAGAGACGCTTGTGCTGCTGCCAGAGGAGCTGCTGAATGAGTTCACTCTGAGCGGTGAGTCACGAGAAGAGTCTGAGAAGTCCGGGGCTGTTCATAAACATTCAGAAGTTTATTCCACACTACTGAAGCTGCTCCTGCTTTTGGAATCACCGCGGAGTCTGTAATAATTTCACTTTCAGCATGTTCTCCCTGTGTCAGCGTGGGTTTCCTCCAGGTGCTCCAGCTTCCTCCACAGTCCAAAGACATGCAGGTTAATTGGTGACTCTAAATTGTCCGTAGGTGTGAATGTGAGTGTGAATGGTTGTCTGTCTCTATGTGTCAGCCCTGTGACAGTCTGGTGACCTGTCCAGGGTGAACCCTGCCTCTCACCCAGTGGCAGCTGGGATATTCTCCAGCCCCCCCATGACCCCGAACAGGATAAGTGGTTGTGGAAAATGAATGAATGAATTAAAAATGATATGGTGAATTATATATGGCACACCTCAACCTAGTAGACATACAAACAGTGCCTGAGAACAGCCTGACCACCATTATGTTGAAGCCAACTTTTGGCAGAGTACAGTTCTATGCAATATATTATCAATACCAGCTGGCAGCCCTGTGTCACATTTTCGGTAAGCCGAGTTTACGCTACATGGAAAGTTAGCAAACAGCTGTTCAGAACATGTTTTCATTAAAATTTCCTGTTTGGTTAAGTTTGTTTCTCGCCAGTAGTTGTATCGCCAGAATTTTATTTGGGTAATTAAGCTAAGTCTGCAGAGAACAAATCTGGATTCGTCAAACGCTGACCTCAGTGTGGCTGCATCTGACTGACAGGGAGAGATGTCCAGAAAAGATGGCAAAACTTAATTTGATCAAACCCTCTCTACCTTTTTTTTTTTCTTCCTCCTCTGTCTTTGCTCTCACGCACACTGAGGGCTTTTCCACATTTTCTGCTCTGTTTCACTCATTTCATCCAAACATTTTATTAGTTCCCCTCTCATGATGCAATGAGGCGCTCTGGGGGAGTGAGAGATTTGTTGTTCACTTAAGAAAGAAAAGAGCTTTTGTCTGCTCACCCCTCTGTCACTACATTGTGAGACTGTTTTGAGACAGATTGTTCATGTACACATATTTATAAGTTCATGAAGAGTGTTAAGAAGGTGACAGCTGCTAATGGCAGTGCAGACTAAACAATTGGTCAATCAGCTTTGTCTCATTTACTTTATAGATGTCAGGAACAAATTAGGATGAAGCTAAATGTAGGTCAACTTTGTCTCGCTGGATATGCTTCTTTTAGCCGCTTATCAGCAGACTGCGTACACTCCAATACACACGTGTCTGCCAGTAAGGACAAACGTGACTTGTAGTGCAGCACTGACCGATGCAGGTTTGTGAAGCTGCTGTCAGCTGATAGGTTGAGGTGATGATATGTTTAAATTTGATCCTAATTTGCAAGGATACAGAGTTTCATCCAGCTCCTAGAGCAGGTTGTCAAACTGCCCCTGAGTCGTCCTAAAATATGCCTGGAAACGTCCATGATGGAGGAGAAGCTCCTGGACCAACTGGTGGTTCTCCCCATGATCCAGCCTCTTTTTTAGGGTCTCATGTACCCACACAGATCTCTGTTTATCTGCTGACAGCCTCTCACCCTCAACCAGAGCTACAGACACACCCTCTGCCTCAACATGTGTAACTTGGAAAACTCACATTTATCTGATTTACTTGCCGTCAACATGAAGAACATTTTCCACTTGTGTACAGCGCACAGCATTTTCTTTACGACAAACAGATGCAGATCGTTACCATGGAGCAGCTGTACAGAATATTTACTCAGGTTTTCACTGCTGATGAAGACTTATATATCCACATCTACTCAATGTATAAATATTTACCGTGTAGCAGCTGCTAGTAACAATATTGACCTCTGGAAGAAGGCTGCACTCGAGAGCTTCCTGGCTACGACATATATCAGCCGGCCCTGTGTTTACAGAGTAAGGAAAAGGCGGAGTGGCGTCTTTATTGCTCTTTTCATTCTAATGACGAAACAGCACATAAACCAACAGGAAGAAAGTGGATAAAATGATAAAGCACGGATGGAGAAATGCAATATTTGAACTTTGCTCAAGGCCAGGAAGAGGGTGAAACAGATTTGAGCACAGGGCTCCTTCTGATCGATTGGAGAAGCTGTCTTGCTGACATTTAATAAAAGCTGATAATCCTCAAAACAATAAATCAGTCCATCAAGTGCAGAGTAAATGCAGCAGGTATCAGTTGGTGTGTGTGTGCATACTCATGAGTTTCTTGTGCCAAAGTGTTTGCGCTTGTTAAGATGAATGCGTGCACAAATGTGATGGGCGCAGCATGTCCTCAGGTCTCTGGTGAGCACCGTGCCACGTTACGTGTCGAGCACCAGCGTGTTCTGCCAGCAAAAAAGACCTCGAGATACCAGAGAGTTTACAGGAACCTAAGCAGCTCTGCTATCATGTTTCCCCCTCTGACCCGCCGTGGACGTCTGACGATCTGAGTGCTTAAGCCGGGAAAGCTCCCCTCCCCAAAGCCAGACATTCTGCAATTTGTCTCCCTCCTCCTGCTGGATAGGCAGCTGTTTCCACCTCACCACGTCCCTCTGCCTCATTTCCCATCATGCACTATACAACTGCTCCCCTCTGCCGTCCTCACCTTCTCATACATAATGTCCTCACTTTTTCCCTTATTCCCTTCCAGGTGTGTCACCCCTACTCTTTATGAATGACAACCTCCCAAACACACACACACACTCTCTCTTCTTGCCTTGTCTTAACACACACACACACACACACACACACACACACACACACACAGCCCACCAGCATTCCTATATGGTGAGCTCAGCCAAACACACACACTTTTACACACCCCCAGCCATTTCCTCAAGTGAGCACAGCATGTTATCTCACAGCAAGAGCAGAGCAGCATATTGTTCTTTACATGCGTGTGAGACAGAGAGGTTTTAGGTTTCTGCCTCACTAGAGACTCTCTGTTTGCTGGCAAAATATATAGAAATGGTAAATGACTGCACTTGTATTGCACTTTTCGAGTCTTCCGACCACTTGAAGCGCTTTTACACTACATGTCCCATTCACCCATTCACACACTGGTGGCCGAGGCTACTGTACATGTTGCCACCTGCTACTTGGTGACCATTCACACGCTCTCACACACCGGCAGAACAGCCATTGGGAGCAGTTTGGGGTTCAGTATCTTGCCCAAGGATACTTCAAAAATTGCCAATCTTCTGATCTACTTATGACCCTAGGCCCACCCCGTAGTTTGGGAAATCAGGCAGCATTGACGTTGTAGATGGCAAACAGAGACAAAGCTCCATGAGCAGAAATGGATTAAGAGAAGAAGTTTTGAATGGAGTTTGTTGAGCTGTTTAATACACCTTTACAAGTGTAGAGTTGGACACTACATTGTGTTAGTATTACTAGGTAATGCTACATTCAGGTCAATATGTCCACCTGTTGTTGCTTGTTGGGCTTGAGTTTGTCATGGTATGCTTTCAGCATTTTGAGCATGCAGTACCTTTGAGGTTATTCTGGAGAACATTCTGGACAGTATCTGTAATTGTTTTGGATTGTTTCAATAATAATAAATATACATATCCATAAAGCAAGCCTATCTGTCCACTCTCATGTCGATAAGAGTGTTAAAAACTTGAAAAATCTCCCTTTAAGGTAGATTTAGAACGATAAAAAAGGTACTTTGCGATCGCTCACCCCATGAGGTTAGTGGTGTGTCCTCCTCAAGCTTGAGTTTGAGGGTTCAGTATCTCTGCGGTTTCAAGGACCACAGTCTTCTGGACAGAGACCTCAGATGTACCTGTACCTGGAATCTGCTGGAGCCACTCTCCCAGTCCCGAGTGCACCACTGTTGCCTTTACTCCCCACATCTTGGTATTTTTTGAGCTTCTCGTGTTCCTTCTTCCTGATGTTGCTGGCGCTCGGGATTGCTACATCTATCACCGCTGCCTTCTTTTGTTATTTGTCCATCAACATGATGTCCTGTTGGTTAGCCATCACCAGTTTGTCAGTCTGGATCTGGAAGTCCCGCAGAATCTTAGCTTGGTCATTCTCAACCACCTTAGGAAGTGTCTTCCATTGTGACCTTGGGACTTCCAGCCCATCCTCAATGCAGATGTTCCCGTACACTATGCCAGCCACTTGGCAATGGCGACCCATGTACGCTCTTCCTGTCTGCATCTTACACCCTGCTGTTATGTGCTGAACTGTCTCAGGAGCATCTTTGCACAGCCTGCACTTGGGGTCCTGTCTGGTGTACACGATAACCTCCCAGGCCATGCAGATAGTTTTGACTGCAGACTAGTCAACGTCATTGAGGACTCAGGTGTAAGGGACGTCCTCAGGATGGCATGCTGTCATAGCATTGTAGCAGTGATTTGAAAGAAAGAAATCAAAAGTCAAGTTGTTTTACATTCATTTGATCACCAGTCAAGACACATTGCTTCACCTTGTTAATATGGACTTCAAAACTGTTTTGAAATGCAAAATAATGGAATTTTAAACATGCATTAAGAGTGTGATAACGGTAACAAACAACTGCATATGTGTTGAGGATTGGATCAGATGATTGATTAACAAAACAAAGATGTTACCATCGGAAATACTGTCGCCCCGACTCATTTTGAAAGAGCACAAGTCAGAGGGGAAACTGCAACCTGGCCAACCAGTGGTGTAATTTCACTCACTCAGTGACAGTCAGGTTTACAGGGCTGTCCCACACTCTGCTGCGGTCCAGCCAAAAAGACTCAAGAACTTGTTGCTACAATGCGATGTTTAAAAAGTCACCCTTAATTACTGCTTCTCCACTTTCAGGAGATCACAGATGAACGTGAGTGGTTCAGGTTGTTTTTCTGTACAGTCACATCCACCACTCGCTCATGTGGTGGTTTTTCTGACAGCAGAGACAAGCTGACCAGATGCTGCGGCTCTGCTTCCAAACACGCTGACGTTATCTAAACACAGAGCCGATGCATCAGATGCACCAGTGGTGAAATAATGTTCTCGGTCAAAACACAGAAATCTGCCTTGTCTGTTTCATTCCACTGTGACAGCCAAGTTTGAAACACAACCAGCTGTTCACAGTCAGGGTGTGTTACGTCTCCTCAAAGCCTTCTTCAGGGTCTGTTGCACCAGCACAGATACAATGTGGCATGTGGTTTGATACTGACCTTGAGAAAACCTGCACAGCTATCAGCGCTGCACTGCTGACCTGAGCTGTGTTGTTCTTTGCCAAAGGGGCCGACTATCAACGCTAAGCTCCGTCTATCTCTCGGACAGGACCACATGGAACGTGACAGCTTGACCCACAACCTATGTGGGTCAGCTGCAGCACCATGCGGTTGAGAGTTTGAGATAGAGGTATCTGCTCACGATGGTGATTAGCTGTTTCCATGTCGCTGATTGTGTTTGGAGAGAGGAAAAAGAGCCACTGCTGCAGGTCAGCGCTGATCATAGACAGGGGCGTAGCACCAAATTCTGGGCCCTGTGCATCAGCAGTCTCTGTGGGCCCCCTGTCCTTCCTCTCTTGATCCATGTCTCTCTCATGTCCAAAGTCTAAATATGCCATTTCATCAAGGTCCATCTGAACCGCTCACAGTCTGGCCCCTCCCCTGGGACTACTTTGCCCTGGGAGACCCTACCAGGCGCTATTAGCCCCGAAAAACACCGCTCCCACAAGTTGGAGAGATTATATATCTCATCTGGTCTGGGAACGCCTTGGGGTCCCCCAGGAGGAGCTCGAAAGGGTCGCTGGGGTGCTTTGCTTGGCCTGCAGATGAAAATGGATGGATGGATGGATGGATGGATGGATGGATGGATGGCAAACAAAACCAAACTTTTAATTCCAGGTTTTTGAAGGTCCCCCTGCTATTGGGGCCCTGGATAACTAGTCCCACATTCCCCCCAACTATAACAGCCGTGCAAATAGACGATGAAATGTGAACTCTGGATCCTGATGATGTCTGACATTCAAACTTGATCTCAATCATCTCAGCAGTCAGGCTGCCAGATCACCAGTTAGATTTTGGCAGCTCTCCCATCAGTGAGTTTATCAGTGACAGCGGCGCCCGACTTAAAACAAAGACTCCTCAAGTCTTATCACAGGAGGGGAGGCAGACACTCAGAACAGACAACAACCAGCTCATTTATCCACACGCCGCTGACTTTGAAGTGCGTCGAGTCGTGTCGTGCCTCGCCGACGTGTTGGTTCATTTTGTTTTGTCTGAAGTCATGTCAAAAAAACCACATGTTAGAGAAAAGTCCAAAACCTGGAAAGAGTGTGATGGTCCAACGATGACTCAATGAGCTGACATCTGGATTTCTGTTTTTGGTTCAAAGCAGAGGAACACGATGCCGTGACTCTTTGTCTGCGATCCAAACACAACATATCGGTTTATGAACGGAGACAGAACTCACACAGGATCACAGGGGCAGCAAGTGCAATGTAGTTAAAATAATTAATGATAATACTGGAGGCAGTCAATCAACACAACTGATCAACACTACAGTGATTAATTCATCTAGTGCTTAATCATCTGGCATCATCAGTGTTTCCAAATTAAAGTTAGTACAATTAAACAAAAACATCTGTTAGACTGAACAGGGTTAGTGGGTTAATTCGCTAAATGGGTAGGCTATGCTAATGAGTAAACTTGCCAATAGACTAGAATATTAGCGAGTCAGCTTGCTAAGAAGGCAGGCTATGCTAACAAGTAAGCTTATTAGCAACTGTAATGGGACCATTTTTTAACAGACCTCATCATATCAAATGACCTGTAGTGACCTGTGGGATAATCATAGCCTCATGAAACTTTACAGGCACAAACTAGACCTGGGGCATTCAGAGGATGTTTACTTTCATAGGTATATTGACAATAAGGGGGTTTCTTAACAGTTTCTGATACCAAATCACAGAGTGGATTTTCAGTAGTGTTCCTCAAGGTCTTAACAAATGCTCAAATTTAGCACCCAAACTGTATACAAATGGTATCAACCCAAAATTGCTAACTGCCTCCTGGCCTGTGGCATATACTGTTGACCTCATATAGTATCCCCATAAAGATCCTGTGTCCCCTAAAACAGCCAAAAATAGGTCTCTGTGGGTTTCGGAGGGTTAAATTGCTGGCTTTCAAAGCTAATTTTCCACCCTGCTCTCTGTTTTGGAAGTAAAAACACTCCACCAGCAGCTCTCTACCGGTCACCAGTGAAGGTCAAATATGACCTCATGCACCTTTAAAGAAGGTTGCTGGTGTGTTGTTGTTCACTGTGGTTCTGTGTGTTTTCAGAGTATTGAACGAGAGGAGCCAATAGAGGTGGACCCCGCCCCAACACATGCTGGACTGGAGAATGGACACGCTGTCACCACAGGTAATGTCACGAAAACAGGATTAAATGATGAAGTGATGACATTTTAGATCGAAAAGGTCAAAAGTCAACTTCACTATGACATCACAATGTTCTGTAAAAACACTTTACTGGCCATTAGGTAACACCATAAGTCAGGAACAGACGGGGAGACACTGAATTGGTGACTCTGGTATAGAAATACAAAAAATACTTTCATTAATGGAATAATTTTTTTTACCTTTTTATCCATCCAGAGAATTCAGAGTTGGTGCATGGTAAAATCTCTCCACCCAATGACTTCCCACACGAGCACACGGCCCCTGTAGCCATGCGGATGCCCCATCTGCCCATCACCGCCACGACCAAAACAGCAGAAATAAAGGGCCCTGACTCCCCCAGCAGCCCTGTTGGTTCTCGTTCCCCTCCACTCTCCGACGCCTCACCTACTGGCCAATCAGCTGCTAGCTCCACCCAGATCCAACCAATAGAGGAGTCTCCAATTCAACCAGGTGAATTGTTTGTTTATTTATTTATTTATTTTTACATGACTGCAGCAAAATATCCCTCTAACTTTCAGTTTCCCTTTCCTTTGTTGCTGTTAGTATCTTCTACATGGACATCTACACCTGTGAGAACTCTGGGATCTCCTCGCCTTCAAGGTTAGCTCTCAGACACATGTTCTCTCCTGTTGGCTCAGCTGGCACCAGACGTCTATGATGCCAAAAACACATTGGACTGTAACGTCAGATAGATGTCAAATTTTGGTTGGAATGAAAATCAGGTTGATGTATTTTAAATGTCTAACAACGTTAGAATTTCACATAATGATGTTTTGCAGACGCTGAGTTTTGTTCTTCATAACTTATGACTAAATGTCTGTGTTCTGCATTAACATGACGTTGGCATTAGACTTTTGGAAGATGCTGGATTTGACTTAAAACCAACAAAATATCAATGTCATTTGTCGTCAGTATTCTACATCAAATTGACGTTGGTATTAGACGTTGTCCTGACATTGAATTTTGGTAGCATCACAACTGAAATTCAACCAAATATCTTCGTATAATGACACTGGCGGCCAGCTGGGAAATGACAATATCATGGATATGTAAAATGTCCAAAAAATAGTTGTTAAATGTGCAAACAATATTATTAAAATGTCTAAAAGATATTTGTAAAAAGTCAGAAAAATATTTGCAAAATGTCCAAAAATATCAGTAAAATGCCTGAAAAATATTTGTAAACATCAGAAAAATGTTATTAAAATGTCCAGAAAATATTATCAAAATGTCCAAAAAAAATTGTAAAAACTCTAAAAAAAATATTTAAGTAAAATGTCTGAAAAGTATTTGTATAATGTCCAAAATATTTGTATTATGTCAGAAAAAACATTTGTAAAATGTTTGTGTCTTGCAGAGAAAGCAAACTCAGCCCCGCCCAAGTCTGTGACCTACTCTGGGTTATTGCAGAATGACAGGTGAGCAAAAACTGACTCATGAACGACGTCCTTTAGGATAAGTAAAGTGTGTTTTGCTTTGTCTGACCCTTCTGTGCTCCCGTCCTTTAGAGACAATGATGTAAGCAGTGGCAGATCCTTCGGGCAGGTAGGAGAGAAGAGGCTGGTGAGGTCGCAGACTCTACCACGAAACATTGGCGCTCAGGCTCGTCGATCTATCTTTGAAAGACTGGACTCTGAAGCCAGTAACAGGTACATGCTGCATCTGGGGCACATGGGAATTGTAGTAGATATGAGGCTCCTTAACACTGAACACGTATTCATGCCCTGCTGCTGTTTACATACAGTCGCCCCAAACCAGTGGAGTCTAAACCCAAACTGAAGCGGTCTCAGAGTTTTGGAGTTTCCAGTGCCAGCAGCATCAAACAGATCCTTCTCGAGTGGTGTCGCTCCAAGACCATAGGCTACCAGGTAACACAGTGTCATCCACGTTCAGCCTATTCAGAGACACATGTTCTAACATTTGGTCCAAATACTGTAAGTTGCTACCAGGCTCCACACAAGACCGAAGCTTCAAGTACTGCGCCTGTTGAGCTCATTGCACAAATATTACCTTACTGACCATATTCCAAAGCAGGTCGTAGTTGATTTTGCGAAATGACTTGTTTAAGTATCAGGATTTAATCCAGTCAGAACTATAACAGTAAGTAATGCTGATCATCAGGGTAACTTTATACAACTGAACCATTTTGGCTTAATGCACAACTGACCAGCTTCCGTAGGAATGAACGGGGCCTGTATCCTGTTCTCTTTATACATCCATGGGTGTTTAGCCGAGCTTAGCATGAGGTCTTGACACAGGGGAAAATGGCCAGCCTGGCATTCCTCAAAATTAAAAATATTTCTACAACAGCTTTAAGCATCAACAATCAACATTTTGTATCTCGTCCGTTTACTCCTGGAGTGTCCGGACTTTCTTGAATGGGGGTCAGGTGCTTCTCACGTTATGGGGTCTCGATCAACAACTGATAGCTTAGAACCAAAAGCAACCCTTCAGACATGGTACCAAGACTCCATCAGACTCTGGGCTGTTGGCGTTTCCTTAAACTGTACTCTTTAATGTGGGCGGGGTTGTTGTCACTCACTGCTCCGTCTAGCACTTGCTGTATTTCCTCATCAGCGGTGACACAGATGGAAGTCTGCACCTGGTTTATCGTCCACAGAACGAGGCTGCACTCCCACATTTTCAGAACAAAATAGAACAGGCTGCATATTTAAAAATAGCAGCTTTGTGCATTTAGTTCTTCTCAGGCAAGCTCAGGGGTTTAGTGTTGCTGTAGCCCACAGGAAGTGAGGATTACAATATATGACCTTCACATTATCTGGTCGAAATTAATATAGATTTTTAAATGCTTGAAGATCCACTCATTTCTAAAAGTGATGGTCAACGTTGTCACAGTGAAAGTTAAGTTGTGCTGATGGATTCACATCAACTCATGCATTGAGTAACATTACAAGTTAATGTTCCACCTTAAAATCTCCAGCGTGGTCCTTTAGTTTTGGATGAGATGTAAAAGTAATCTGTTTTAAATGAGCCTAACTCCGATCTGTCTATTCACATAACTCTAACTCGTCAGCACACACTGCAGCCCTAATGTGCTAATCATCTACCTCTCAACCGTAGAGGTGGATGGAAGTGAGGGTCCCAGTGAATATAGGGGTGTATGTGTGGCTGAGCCAGTTCGAGTCATGGTCGAGAACACCGACACATTGCTGCACTCTGGTACCCTTTTCCTCAAGGCAGCCCGTGCCAGCTGCTTCATGTGGCTTCAGTTATAGTCAAGCCAGGCAAAGCCAAGACTCTTATTAACTGGGAGCAAACACACACACGAGAGAGAGAGAGAGAGAGAGAGAGAGATGTTCATCCGATGACTTGACATGTTGCTTTTCATTCAAAGCAAACTCCAGACTAATAAAGGGCAGCCGTGAAATGACATGATTTCAAAAGCATGTAACAGACTGAAAGCAGAGAGAGGAGAGAACGTCTGTTTTATCCATCATAATTATGGGCTAGACAGTGAATGGGGAGATGGCTTCATGAAGCTCCAACCAGCTGCCAGTCAGTTTAACAACTCATCTTCTTTTACCTCCTTGAATCCTTAAGCTCTTTCTACTTTCCTCTCTGCACACAAAGGCCTGAGACGACAAAGAAAGCCGCTGTCTGCCACATCATCACCAAATCTCCTCTGTTTCTCTGCAGAACATCGACATCCAGAACTTCTCGTCCAGCTGGAGCGATGGGATGGCTTTCTGCGCCCTGGTCCACTCCTTCTTCCCCACTGAGTTTGACTACAACTCTCTGTCGCCCGCCAACCGCAAACACAACTTTGAGTTGGCCTTTGGAACTGCAGAGTGAGTGACATCAGAGCCTGACGAATAGGCAGCTTTTAAGAAGGGTTCCTGATATGATGGATAGTTGATCCACCTCATTAAGGGCTGAAGAGCTAATGTTCATAAGGTTGGTTGGTCTTCATCACATGACATGCGGTGCGCGCTGCTGTGTTCCAAAAGTTGAACTCAGTTTATCTCAGGGTGCAGCTGTCGTGTCCAGGAAAATAGACGCCTGGGAACGTGTGCGCACTCAACGGCGTCGCTCTGCCATGTATCTACATTGAAAACAATGGATTTGAGGGCACAAAAACATGGCACGTGTCCAGCCCCTAAACCCTCCACTACACCACGGATGTGGAGGAGTTTTTATCATACAGTGCTGTTTTAGGGGTTTTCCCAAATTAACAAGAATGAAACTCTGCATATCAATAGTTTTTTTAAGCCTCCGTGCCAGCAATAACTGTGGCAGGAGGGATTATGTTGATACATACGTCCATATGTCTGCCTGCCTGTCTCGTGAATACCTTAAGAGCTCAAGAACGCCTTGAGGGATATTTTTCAAATTTGGTGCAAATGTCCACTTGAACTCAAGGGTGAATTGCATAAAATTTGGTTGCTGCAGTTTAAAGGTCAAGGTCACTCCATACATTTATGTGCACAGTTACGTTGAGCTATGGTTACATTTCGACTAGGCCATTTAATTGGTCTACTGTCTTTGTCCCAGTATACAATCGATTTATTGACGACAGAAGTATGTCAGACTCCACCATGATAGGTGGCGATATGCCCCCTTTCAGCTTGTTAGTATTGGACCTTTTTCTGGTTGAACTATTACGTCACAGATAGGGTTGGGACTCGTTAGGATTTTAACGATTCCGATTCCTTACCGATTCCTACATTATGTTCATTATACTTGCTACACTTAAACAAGTATATAATAAACACAAATGCAATCATACAAATACAAAAACTCTAACTGTTGCACAGTACAATTAGATGAAAATACACATTTGTGTGTGGCGTGTTTTTCAGATTTAGAGCTTGTATCATTTCCCTGAGAATATATAACAAAAAGTGATTCTCTGATTTCTACAGTAACACTATTAGCTCAAATTAACCACAGCAATGTAATAAAAAATACTTATATGCATTCATACTTTGGCACTGTTATTTACGTGACAACACCTGAACACAACACACACACACACACATTGGCTGTTTGTTTCTACCGCTCCCCTCGCTGGAAGCCTGGGACCTCCCGCCGCCTGCCTCCGCCTTGATTAAACGCTGAAAATAAAATAAAAGAGGGAGACAGGTTTTTCCTATTTTATCTTATTTTGTTATATTTCTCCCTCTCCCCTCACTGGAAGCCTCGGACTTCCGGCCACCCGCTCCCGTCTCAAACACAGAGGTCTCCCTCTCTGCGGAGCACCCACGGCGCCCGGCCTGTTAAATAGCCTGTAACCATAACAACTGTGTGACACAAACTCAGTGCTTTAGTAATTAAATAATGTGCCGCACTCTAATGGAAATGCACGTGACATTTTTTTTTTACAATCTAGGAACCGGTTGCAGGAACCGTTACTCCAAATGTGATGGAACCAGAACTTTGGACCCGGTTCCAAAAAAGAACCGGATCCGGATCCCAACCCTAGTCACAGACCAAACAATGGACAAACAAGTTAGCTATGGTTAGCTAGCAGCTAACTGGTACCGTGGTGGACAACTCTGTACATTTCGTCCGTCCAAAAAGTCACAGCTCTGGATGCAGATTTCTCCATGTTGTTACCGGCTTCTTCTTCTGTTACACATTTAATGTTTCGACTCCTGGGTCAAAGTCCGGGGTGGAAACTGTGGAGCATGCTCAGAGCGCCTCAGCCAGTTTGGGTCTGACTGACTGTGTACATACAGGAGGAGTTCAACTCCCAATCGCAGTATCTTGGTGTGTTAGTGCGAGAAACTGATTTAATACGATATATTAGATTGCGCCGCTAGCCCAGCACCTGCTAACCTTGGCTCACCTTTTTTCTCTAACAACTTAAGATCCAGACGTTCAGGAGGTTTTTCCAGGAGCTGATTTATCCACAGAGGTCTCTTCCTCTCCAAAACAAACTGACTCAGTTATCTAAAGTGGTAAACACACTGAATAAAGCAGCTTCACATTAAAAGTCAGTGTTTTTTCGACGCCCTCAATGCTAAGGGGCTGCTAACTACAGCGGCTTTTGCAAAAACATGAATGTTTGTATGTAGTGGCAGTGTTTGGTTTGTCTGTTCTGGGCTACAGTAGAAACATGGCGATCTCCATAAACAAGGACCCACTCCCTATGTAGATATACACAGCTCATACTAAGGTAATGAAAATATAACGATTCTTATTTTGAGGTGATTATACACTAAGGAAAACATACTTATATTGTCCTAAATCCTGCAAACTGGACCTTTAAGTTGTTTCTGTCCACGTAAACGTTACCTATCTCTGCTTCTGTCACTTGTTTCCCAGAGAGCTAATCAGCTGTGATTATTTTTTGATCAGTTTTCACACCCTAATAATATGTTTTCCAAAATGTTAAGCTGTTCCTTTAATACCACAGGAGACACAGAATTTAACTCAATGGTCTCGTTATGCAACAGCAGAAACACTTGTGTGTCAGCAGAGTCAGTTGTGGTCTCAGATTTTTATTGAATCAGCCTTAAAGTATTTATTGGCCTTAACTGCATCAACAATGCGAGTCTTAACTTCGCTGTGGCTGAACGTCTCTTAATGTGTTTTCTTTACTTGTTTTTCTTTCACAGACCTCTGCAAAGTTTTTGTTTTACACGCCAGAACACACACGTTTTACATCCTGTCTGTTCCACCACGCTCTTTTCTTTTACGTGTTTGGTGGAAGGTGCGCTGACACCAAGGTTTCACAGAGCTCAGCTTAACAGACGCTGGACATAAAGACATTACACAGGCCTCAAGCATGGCCACGCAAATACTTTATGTCAGGGCTTAAAGACGCTCGATTTAAGAATGTGTTATTCGACGGCTGCAGAATTAAGCTGATTTAAGTGACAAACAGAATTCACTTGTTCGCAGAATCAATCCTTCGTGCGTCCTGGCAGCTTTACGTTTGACCTCTTAAAGAGATCACAGAGAGGAGACTTATAGGACAGTAAATATATATGAATTATTATGTGCATCGTGACGTTTTAATGTCTCAAAACATGTTTGTTAGAAAGGAAAGTCTGTTTTCGTCAGGGCTGTCTAAGACACAAGGCTGTTTTGGGATCTTTTCTTGATCCTATTTACATCAGAAAAATAAATATGCAACAATTTCGACAATCCATTAACTGTTTAGTCATTTTTCAAGCAAAAAAATCTCAAATATTCTCAGGTTCTAGCTTTTCAAATGTGAGGATATTCTGTTTTTGTCTGTTCTGTATCACTGTAAACTGAATATCTTTACATTTTAGACGACTGATTTTAATTTGTCACTTTGGGCTTTAGGAAATCGTCACTGTTCCACTATTTCCAGACCATCTATAGAGAAATCAGTAGATTAAACCTTAAAATGATTCAGCTGTCATTGACCCTCTGTAGCTACACCTTGCATTAAAATCCATCTTGTATCCAGATTGGATCTAGATTTAACCTGGTCACATGGACACCTAGTATTAACATGTGTCTCCAGTGTCATCATCTGTTCCACTAATGTGTCCTCATCGCTGTTTCATCGCTGTTTCCCCATTTGCAACATGGTAGTTAGCATCACCTTGGTCCCCTAGACAAAAACCTGGAAAAGTCATGGAAGTAGTAAAAACTCATTGGAAGTTTTCGAAAAGTCATGGAATTGTACTGTTTGTAATGAAATTAATTGTTACAGTGATCTTCATAGATAACCAATTTATTTTCTGTAAGTTAGCCGTTGACATAATGCAGCTCTAATATGCGTCAGCATTGCAATGTGCAGTAGTGGCCTTGAAGGACATGCAATGTCAAGTAAGGCAAATTAACTCAAACGACTTACTTGATGCTTGATACAAAACTTGCACGGGTCTCATTTTCCGTGACTTATTCCGGCCAAGCCTTCTGCTTTTAGACGTTACGTGTATATGTGACGTAGTGTGGTGGTGTTTGTTATGGGAAGTAAGACTCTCAGACAGGTGATAGTGATTTGGTCGTCAGGCCTCTGCTCCTCAGAGTTGATCTCATCTGATTAGTGGCAGCAGCTGACTGATTCATCACCTGGTAGGAGTGTGTCTGTGTCTGTGTCTGTATCTGCTCTGTGAAGTACTCATGTCAGTAGCTCTGATGATCGTCAAGGACTGAAACATCTGCTGCTGTTTCTGTGGCTTCTTTGCCCAGTTACATTGATGTGCAGGTGTCTCCTCTGCCGTCCTTTTGCACCCAAGACAGTTTTTTGTTGGCTGAAATAAACTCTCACAGCACAAAGTCTTCCCCTCTGACCTGTGGTTCTCTGTCTGTGCCCTCAGAGTGAAGGCAAGCTGCGACCGGCTGATCGAGGTGGACGACATGATGATCATGGGTCGTAAGCCAGACCCCATGTGTGTCTTCACCTACGTCCAGTCCCTCTACAACCACCTGCGCAAGTTTGAGTGAAGCTCAGAGTCAGAGGATCTAAATTTTCTGCACAGTTCTCCTTTTATACTCAACGTTTTTCAACCTCCTCATTCTCTGTACCCAACTTTGAGCTGAGTGGAGACCCAGAGCTGCTGTGGGAGCACTTTGAAAAGACTACAGCTCCTCCTGGTGGTGGAATAATGAACATTCACCCACATGCTGCAGGATATCACCCCACAGACACACAGTGGAGACTCACGGGGATAATACTGTGTGTGTGTGTGTGTGTGTGTGTGTGTGTGTGTGTGTGTGTGCTGAGATGATGAATTTACACACAAATATCAGGGTTGGTCTGTTAACAGTAGTTTATTTCTGTATGTGTGTGTATGTGTGTGTAGTTGAGACGTATTGGACGAAGAGTGCTGTGTTGTATAAATCCTTATTATCACCACACATGTTTGAGAGTGAGTGTCTGTATTAACCTTTAATGTTGCACCAGAGGAGGATGTGTGTTTCACAATGTCACTGAATAATTAAACTGTAGGCTGTAGGCCACTGTGGGGCTGAAGATCTGATGAAATACAGTGGAGCTGATCGCTGACTGATTTTACATCCACATATGCTGTGATATTGAGATGATGCTGAGACATGGAAAATGAACTCAATAAATTTTACTGTCTGACACCGATATGTGGACACTGTGTTCCTTACTGGGCATCATAGAGACGAGTTAATGCATCCTTATAACAAAGAAAACGTGTCAAAACACAAATATTTTAAAGAGGAAATTGAGGAAAAAAGAGGCAAAAATATACATTTCAACCGACTGGAGTCTGACATCGTACTCACGCTGTTAGATTACATCTGTATTTAAGTCTATTTTCCGTTCACAAGAAAGAACAATTCAGTCAACAGAGATTAGGATTAATATTGGTCTCCTGCACACCTCTTTGGGATTATTTTGATACAACAGTGCCTCAGATATTACGACAGAATTCAGTATTTGCCCTTCGTATAGTGCAGCGATACTCAACTCAACGGCCTGTGGGACACATATGGTCCCCGGTAGGGTGCTGGGTGGCCCTTCAACCATTTTCTAATTCACTGTGAAAAACAACGGATCCACATAGGGATTTTTTTTTTCTACTTTTAATATACATTAAACTGCTTTTATAGAGGGAATCGCCTTGTTGTTTACAAATACTTCGGGGTAGAAAACCAGCAAAGTTTTTGTTTGTTTGTAAAGTCTATAAACACAATGATTGAACAAACTTTACTATTTCTATGTGCACGTTTTGTAATTAATAATATGGTTATCGTAGATTAGCTGGGTTAACTGTTAGCTGTTAGCCGCGTTAGTGGTGTCTGTAGTAACTCAGTAACTCAATAAACGGTCCGTGAAAAAAATATTTTTTCCAGCGGATATCTTAGTTACAACATGATTGAGCTAGCAAAGCAGTTTTGTGTTACTATGTGTGGTATTTATTCAGTTTTGGGAAATCAAGATGTCTAGAAAGTAGGGCTGAGCGGTATGACCCAAAATTCATATCATGGTATAAACTGAATCCCTTCACGGTAACGGTATATATCGCGGTATAAATGTCAGGTGTAAAACTTATATATATAACTTATATATATAACTGGGCGGTATGGCCTAAAATCATTATCACGGTATTATTTTGGGGGGATGCGGTGATGGTATGATATCGCGGTATTGTCTTCTCTCTTTTTTTTACACCTTAAATAAAACAATTTAAAAAGCCATACAAGTCTAGGATAGAAACTATTTACTGTCAGAAGTAAAACAGTTGCTAATCCATCTATTATTGTGTACAAAACGTTATATAGTATGTATAAACGTTAGAAGGAAGAGGAGGAATTCACAGGAATTGTACAGTTTGCAAACAGTCTCTTTCAAAATAAAAGCCATTGGTACAATTGAAGTTTTTTTCCTTCAACAGCACACACGTGGTGGTGTTTTGCCAACAAAAGCACGTGGTTGGGTTTAGGCAAAATGAACAAGGTTTGGCTTTACAATCTTATGCGAAGCAAACACTTGATTCCTAGGTGAAAGTTGGTTGTTGGACCCATCCACCCCTCCTGCCTGCTGTGCTCAGACTTCTGCTGCCTTAACTTTCCTTGTTGTTCCATGAGGCAGCCTGGTGCCGTTAAACTATAATGGCGTATATAATAATATATAATGTGAAAGGACAGCTTTTGTTGTCAGTGTCTGACGCCGGAATTCACTGATCAAGCACCAGTTTTCAACGTTACAACCTAAATTCTGCCAACTTTCAACTCAAACCGACACTGGTGGCCAGCTGGGCTGTTCCTAAAATAAATCTCTGAGGGAGGATCCCCCTGGACCCCTCTACAGAGGTCTGCCCTCAATGTCCTCAAATCCTAGAAACACCCCTGGCCAGTCTGTAGACTACAAATAAATAAATAAATAAATAAATAATTTTCTATGTTGGGTTATTGACTCTTTGGCCCAACTTTCACACAAACTTGTTGTAAAGAGACAAACACAGTCTTCTTTATAACTGATTCCAGTTTATTCTGATTAGGCTTCAAGGCTCTAACCTCTGTATGATTATTATTGTATTTAGTTAAGCTGATAACACTTTAAAATCCTTTCCAATGTCTTTTCTAAATGAAATCACACATGTTTTTCTGTTCTGTTTGCATAAATACAGTCACTGTCTACATAAATATATTTCTGGAGAGTATGATTTTATCTTTGACCTTTTTATCTGTTATTATAACGATACACATCTTGACCACCCGTTCATCACAACGTCACGTCCCCACAGCTCCTCACAAACAGACAGAGCAGTTAAACATCATGAAGAAACACAGCAGGAAAACAAGTCCTCTGTTCTCTCAGTTGGGATTAGAGGCAGAGGTGAACAACACCTGGATTTGCTGGGTGCTGCTGGCAGGTGGGTGCTGGGTGTCCCATGTGATGTGGGTATAAGAAGTGGTCACTCCTCCACAGCTGTCAGTGGAGTCCGAGCAGTGGATGAATGAGTGATGGCTCTGTTCATGGACTCAGACTTCTCTCTACTCAAACAGAACCAGCACAAAGACATGATGGATTTTAAGACATTATTTGGAGAAACGGATCACTGTAAAGGTCAGTGGGAGGTTATTTAATTTAAATCATCATCTTTGTTGTTGATACACTTCATGTTTTGCTTCCTGTAATTCATTTTGTATGAAAAACTAGATTTAAACAAATCATTGAATTAAAAAGATGAGCCAAAAAACACATAGAATTAATTGTTCTTTTATAGATAACATTGATCAATATGACATTTTAATGGAAAAGAGGTAGTTACAAAAATCACAGCAGAAATTCAGCCCACAGAATTTTTCCCGAGGCCCCAAAGAAACAAAATGAAAAGGTCAAAAACGAATGTATAAGCCAATAAAGATCAAACTAAACAAAAAAAATGTCGGGCTATATAAATACTATAGTCTATTATGTGGGGAAAAAAATGACTGAAAATATGCCAAATAATGCAAAATTTGCTTATTGTCTCTTTTCTTAAAGTTTTTAGCTGCACTGAATTTATTCCAATTTTGTAATTTTGCTTAATATTTTATTTTCATGTCTGTAAAGCAGTTTGTAAACTTGTTTTTGAATAAATAAATGAAGTTTTTAAATTATTATTATTATATAGTTTAAGTATTTGTAAAAAAAAAAATAAAAATAAATAAATATATATATATATATATATATATATATAAAATATAAATGTTAATATTTGTATTGTTTATTGTATTTTAATATTTATTATTTTTTTATTATGTAATACTATTAATATTTAGGGTTTTTTTGTTTGTTTGTTTGTTTTTTTGTTTGTTTGTTTGTTTTATTATATCAGCCTTACAGCTTGTTGTGATGTCGTTTTAATGACCTGGTGGTTACCTGTCCACATTAGATTTAAAATTAAAATTTAATTTCCCTCATCTTTATTTATTTTATTATATTTATATGTACGTGTATTTATGTTGTTTTATTTTAGTTGTTTGACCTTCCTTTTTTTGGTTTTCCATGATAAGATGTCCGCAGTGAGATCACGGTGTCCTCTCCGGAGCCGGACAGGTCCTCCTCCTCTTCCTCCGCCGCCGCTGCCGCCGCGGCTCTGATGGAGGGTCAGAGGAAGAGGAAGAGGACCATCTTCAGCCGAGCTCAGCTGTCTGAGCTGGAGCAAGCCTTCGCTGTGACTCCCTACCCGGACATCACCCTGAGGGAGCGGCTGGCCGCGCACACACACCTGCCCGAGAGCAAGATACAGGTGAGTCCGCTGCTGCGTAAAACTGCTGGTGGAGACTCACTGCTCTGGATCAGCTCCACTTGTACTTGTGCTCGGACGAAGTTTAAAGTGGTTTACAGGATCCACTCTACACCAGGGCCAAGCTGAGGAATTATTTATTTTATTTTTGTATCAGGTGCCTCCCCAGCAGACCTCACACACATTTTCTCTTGCCCCAAAGCTTGACTCCTTTTGGGCGTCTTTTTGAGATTCCCCCAACGCCCTCTCATCTTTTTTTTAATTTTAAGATAAGGTATTCTGGACAAGTGGGGTCAGGTTTCCTACTTACAATTACCTCCTGAATAACACTTTAATTTCAGTTCAGCAGAACTTTATTTATCCTGAAGTCACCACAATTTAACATTCACAACCAGAACAACCACTGAGTTCCTGGGTCAGAGTCACTCACTGGGTCCAGTTTTAGAACAATAGATTATTAGATATCTGTCAAAAATATACAAATATACAAGTTAAAAGTGTTTTCAAGGAGCAGGAGCGAAAAACAGTTCCTAATAGAGTAACAACAGGAGTAAGATCAGTGAGAGTTACTGAGAATGAACTAAAATGGTGGAAAAATCAGACTGCCTGATAATCTTTATCATTATCAGTGTCAGAGCTCTGATTTTTTTAGATGTAGGTAACCAAATAATCAGAGAAAGAAAAAAAAAATCAATGCTTCTCCATCAGATGTGTTTTCCTGGTGTTTTAAAGGTATGATGTTAAATATAATCACTATTTCTCGCTTATTTTGTGAATAGATTAATTGACAGCTGAACCCAGCTCCTCTCAGAAGCTTTTGTCTTGTAGTACTTTGTTTTGTTTTTACTGTTTTAGTTCACTCTCACCACTCTCATATCACTGTGTGGCTGCAGCCCAAAGCTAATGTCCATTATTAATTATTTCTCCATCCCCCAAGTGACATTATTACCTTTTAAGAATTATATTTGTGGCTATTTTATATTTTTTATTATATTTTTTATATTTATATTTTATATTATTCATAGAATATTTTCATATTGTTTATATTTATTTTATACTATATTTTCATTTTATATGTTTTAAACAAAAAATATATATATTTTTATATATATTTTTTCTCCACAAAGATGATTTGACCCAGTCAGGGGTGATCCTGCACAGATGTGTGGGGGGTCATCCATGTTTCTCTCTCACAGAATAACACATTACAAGTTGTGTCGTTCTCCACAGGTGTGGTTCCAGAACAGAAGAGCCAGAAGTATCAAGACTGGGAGACTCCCCAAGTCCAGCAAGTCCGTCCTGGGAGGTAGAGGAGTCGCTGATCCTCCTCCTGGTCCTGTGACCTCCGCTTTCCTCACCTCGACCACCCTGGCAGACATATTCAGGCCCGAGCAGAGCCACTCCTGCGAGGACGTCCCACAGATGTATTCTGACTGGATCCAGATCTACAGCAACCCTGTGTCATCGCCGCCATCTTCCTCATCTCTCCACCAGCAGCCCACACTGGGCTCCTCAAAGCCTCCAGAGTCTCACCACTGGGAGGAGGAGCACCACCAGCGGCAGCACCTGGGACCAGCACTCCCCGGGTTCCTCCCTGGTTCTTTTACTCAGCCCGTCAGCAGGCAGCCTCAGCACTCGGCCTCCGCTCGCTCCTACCAGGCCTTCAGGAACTTCAAACCCCAGACGATGGCTCCATCTGGGGCTCATCAGGCTGCGTATGGAGGCGGTGCTGCAGGTGGAGGTCACACCTCTGTAGATCAGGTGGTTCCTTCCCACCCACAGCCAGTGTACTGGGAGGTAACTCAGGGCCAAGGACACCACCACCACCCACACCACCATCACCACCTACAGATGGGACCACAGACCTCCATGGGATACATTTCAGACCTGATCTACAACGCTGCCATTGTCACCAACTTCCTGGAGTTCTGATCAGTCTGGTCATGGAGCATGAACTGGGAATATTTATAACACTGTGCTATAACTTGTTTCTGTCATTTCTGTTTCCTGTTACACCTCACGTGGTAAAATCTGTCCCTTGTGTTACCAGAGCTGAGTGTTTCTCCGGCCTTTATAGAATTGTTTTCAGGTTGTTGTTAGTCTGTCTTTGTCTTGCTTTTTTGTATGTTCCAGTTATGTTTTGAACATGTTATTGATCTGATTTATTTAGTCTCAGTTCAGTTCACAAATTTGACATATTTTTTGCTCAGTTTCAATGTGATGACTCTGAGGAAATGACCACTGCAGATGGTGTTTGATGCGAACTGGCTACTGATTCAAAACTTTTTTATTTAAAAATGCAACAGTGATTGAAATTCAGAGATGAACTCACCCAGACAGCCAAACTTACCTGGCCCAGCATTGGCCCAAGTGTGGCATGCCAGAAGAAATAATTTGGGCCACATCCAGTTGTTTGACACAGCAGACTTTGGGGATGAAAGATGCCCCAGATTGGGGCCAAATAAACTGGCCTTCTGGTTTCTGACACCGCTTTCACGAGGCCATTATCAAAAAATGACCTGGCCCAGAACTGGCCCAAACTTGGCTAGCTGGAAGAAATAAGTTGGGTCACGTCCAGTTGCACAGTTTGGCTGAGACTCAGGATGAATGACGCCTCAGAATTTGGCCAAATAACTGGCCAAATTCTGACTGCTGACACTGCCATCACTGGGCCGTTATCAAAAAATGACCTGGCCTAGCATTGGCCCAAACTCAGCACATAGCAGGAAATAAATTGGGCCATACTTAGTTGCCCAAATTGGCTGAGACTCGGGGTGAATGACGCCTCAGATTTGGGCCAAATAAACTGGCCTGATTCTGGTTGCTGAAGCTGCGATCACTGGCCATCATCAAAAAAAAAAAAAAAAAAGACCTGGGCTAGCATTGGCCTAAACTTGGCTTGCTGGAAGAAATAGGATGGGCCATGTTCGGTTGCTTAACACAGCTGAGACTCAGGATGAATGACGCCCCAGGTTTGGCCTGGGGCCTTATCAAAAAAATTGGGTTAATTGGTTGCCTGAACTGGCTGCAACTAAGGATGAATGGTGCCAGAATGGGGCCAAATAACATGGCCCAATTGCGGCTGCCAATACTGGACTGTTATCAAAAAATTATCTGGCCCAGTACTGGCCCAAACTTTGCTAGCCGGAAGAAATAAGTTGGGCCATATCCGGTTGCTTGACACAGCTGAGACTCAGCATGAATGATACCCCAGGTTTGGACCAAATAAACTGACCTGATTCTGGCTGCCAACACTGCCATCACTGAACTGTTATACCTGGCCCAAACTGGGCTAGTTAGAAGAAATAAGATGAGCCAGTTGCTCAACGTGACGCCCTGGATTTTGGCCAAATAAACTGGCCCAGTTCCTGCTGCTGACTCTGCCATCACTAGACCGTTATCAAATGACCTGGCCCAGCATCGGCCCAAACTTGGGCCATGCTTAGTTGCCCGAATTGGCTGATAAAGAATGATGCCAGAATGAGGCAAAATAAACTGCCTTGATTCCGGCTGCCGACATTGTGATGTATTACCTCATTTGATGTTTGTGTGATGAAATTCTGAGGCCAAAATTAAAAGTAGTAAGGGAATTTTTTGTTTCATTCTGCAAACTGAAACTCTCGTTGTGAAAACTGAGCCACAGCAACTGAAAAAATCCGTCATGATTGGTGCATATATGAGCTCAGTGTGTTTCTAGTCTCATTGTGATGTTTTCTAACTAAATAAAGGACTGATGAAGGATTCATGGAGCCGCTCAGTCACCCACCAACTCATCACACAGTGGAATCACTCATGTACTCGACATGGACTCTTTCCTGCTCTAAGCTGAACCGTGGCATGTTTAATGCTGCGACCCCGCGAGTATTATCTTTCAAAACATCCTGATTAAAATGATTCCTTGTGGTAAGATACCATGACAGGAATAATTATTTCCTAAGTCAAAATATATTTTTCATATCTCTCTGTACTGTAAGTATCAGCAGGGTTAGATAGATGGACGGAGGGAAGGGGAAAAATAAGAACTAAATTAAAGCCAGAGCTCAGGGTCTATCAGCTTACAGGCTGCGTAATTCTGCCTGGATTTAAGTTTTGAAATATTACATGAGAGGTATAATACAGAGTCAAATATGACAGACAGTAGCCCACACTGTGAGAGAGATCTCTGCATATCATAATCATCTTTAATACCAAATATAATCTTTCAGTAAACCTTTAATCCGGGTGTCAAATCTCAGATCTTAGGAAGATACTTTTTTGTATTCCAGATGTAGTTACATCTTTTAATCTTTCCACTGATACGACAGGACTCGATAAGAGGAGGATGGGGTGGTTTACAAAAAAAAATATCATATCTGGAGAGGAGATCAGAGAAAACAGATCCACTGTGTCGTATTAGAGTCGCTTTAAAATACGATACATGGTGTTATTGTTCTGAGAATAGTTAAGTCTTCTGTCATGGGCTCTGCACCACTGCGGTACAGTAATCGTTTGTTTTTTGTGTCTATAATTCACTTTAAATCGGACACAGTAAGCACAGATCAGAGGACAATTATCAGCACATCTGTCAGGTGGAGACGGATGATAAAATAACTCAACAACAGCTCAGTAAACAGAATTACGCCCTGATGCCACAGCTGCTGGGTTATTTAGAAGACTCAAAACAAGTGAAACTACGTACAAAGCGAAATACAACAAACAACTTGACAACTTAAATCAAGCTTTTTCCAGGACTTTCAACCTCATTTATGGTCTTCATCAGTGGATAGAATTTGCTCTTTTGACAAACTACTTTTCCCAAGGTCAAGAATGAATGTCCACATTTTGTTTTAGTGAGGTATAAAGTAGGTGGATATTACTAATATATTATTCAGCATGTATTCTAGAGTGGTGGAGTACAGTCAAATGGCAGCTTTAAAGAGACAGTTCACCCCAAAATCAAAAACACATACCTTTCCTCTTACCTGTAGTGCCGTTTATCAGTCTAGATTGTTCTGGTGTGAGGTGTGAAGTGTTGGAGATAACAGCCACAATATAGCCTCCAATATAATGGAACCAGATGGTACTCGGCTTGTGGTGCTCAAAGTGCCAAGTGAAAACTAGAAATATTCTCTTGCAACTGTGCGCCACCACAAACCTGTCAAGCTGCAGTTACAGTTTCCATCCATGTCTGTTAAAACATAGATGCTTCACACACAGAAGATCTATAGTCAGCACAGTTTCAAGATTAGAGTCACCAATTCAGTGTCTGACCAAATGTCTCCCCTTCTGTTCCCGAGATGTGATGTTGGGTAATGGATGCATGTATCATGCAGAACATTATGATGTCAGAGTGAAGCTGACCTTTGACCTTTTGGATATAAAATGTCATCACTTCATCATTTTATCCAGTTCAACATTTGTGTGAAATTTTGTCGTACTAAGCTAATTAATCACTGAAATATGGTGTTACGTGCTGAGTTTACGTGCAAACAATAATATGTGACAGTGACTATTTACAATATATACACAAATGACTCAGTTGGCCCTAAGGCGCTGGTCTTAACAAAAGAATTAATTATTTAGCAAGCAAGCTGAATAATCACACATGGGTCAAACAACAAAGTACTTATTAATCACAGAAAACCAGAGAAAATGACACAATGCGCTGCTGCCATGTACGAGAGTGGTCTCGCGTTGGTGAGGTCATTTGACCTTTGAACTTTGACCACCAAATTCTAATCAGTTCATTCGTGAGTCCAAGCGGATGTTTGTGCCAAATTTGGAAAAAATCCCTCTGGGTGTTCTTGAGATATTGCATTCACAAGAATGAGACAGACCAGGTCACAGTGACCTTGATCTGTGAGCTGCGACCACCAAAATCTCATCAGTTCATCGTTGAGTTCATGTGGTCATTTGTGCAGAATGTAAAGAGATTCTGTCTTGGCGCTCTTGAGATATCTTGTTGATGAGAATGGGACAGACGGACAACCTGAAGGCATAAATCCTCTGGCGACAGATATTACCGGTGTGGAGGCATAAAAGCTCAACATCAATGTCTCTTTCCAGAAATCATGACCTGGTTACTCAAGATAATCCACAGACCTTGTTGGGAACAGTTCCATGTACCGCATCACCGTGCCGATGGAAGTGTGCATCTACTCATGGAAGAGAGGCTCCTCCTGCTCATAGCAGGTTGACCTGTAAACATTAATGGCGTCCTCCTCGGCTGAGCTGTACCGTTAGCTAGTTCAGTGGTGCTACGCGAGCTAGCAGCAGATGCAGGAAGATAGTTCCAACATGAAACTGCTCACAACAAGGTCTGTGGATTATTTCTGGAAACAGACATTGATTTTTTAAAAATAGGTTAGTACTTAATAGAAGCTCATAAATAAGATCACATTTTAACAACAGTGCTCTCACATTAGTATCCAGATCTCAGTGCAGACAAGGACAAGTGCTTGACGGGGAACACAAACTGAAGAAATATCAACTTAATGAATCAGCTTTAGTTTTGATTTTATTGAAAACAAAAATATGATTACAACTTAAAACAGAATGAAAGGAAAGAATATCTTGTAGTCTTGGGAAAAATCTAAAATAAAAAACAGCTGTAAATAAATAAATAAGATTCATACTTTAATTGAAGATATTCTGTGCAGGATTTCACTAAAAACAATGTGTAGACTCAAACAGCAATAATCCCTCTCAGTCATCACTTATGATCTCAGTGTGTAGTGGTTTATCTATCTGCAGAGACTGTCTTCTTATTTTCTGTGCTCAGGGCGTTTTTGTTAGCGTGTTCCCCGACAGTGCTCAGGTGACGTTGGGGCTTCAGGGTTTCATTTCTAAACACTGTGTACGCAACGTCTCACTCACAAGTTGTGATCTATAAAAACAGACCTGGTGGGAGAAACTTTGACCCATGATTACGAATGTTTTGGAGTCAGTAAACTAGTGATACAAATGGTGAGGTGGAAGCCTGATTGTAGAAACTGTCAAATATTTTTTGGCACCAACATTTTTGGCTTTTGTCCGTACATACATTTTTAGTATGGATCCTACACACTGTTTTATAAATGAGACGTCAGGGCCAGACTGTACGCAGCAGACATCCAAGAGACACAACACAGACCAAACAGAGTCGAACATGAGTGAATCCGGGTTTAGCTTTTACTTTCGTTTCCCTGGTGAGTGCAAACAATAACCAACAATCCTGCACAGCATACCTTTAAACAAAGTCAAGGCAGGTGGAATGTCACATACGCAGTAACATTTATCAAGTCAAAGAACAGATATTCAGTCACTTTGAACCTTTTGCTTTCTTTAAATGTTCCAATCTTCTTCACTGCCACTAGTATCACTTTACAGTAGGTTTAACCACACATGAAAATTCAATTTCCATCACAGAAAAAGTCCACAAAGTTTTCACGGCAAACTGAGACGTCTGTTCTGAGTCAGCTGAGTTGACGGGGTTGCCAAGTTCTAACTGAGGGCTGCTACAGTTCCCTGGTTTTGTAGTTCCCTCACTGTTTTTGCTGCTATGGTTCCCCGAGTTCCCCTCCATGGTCCGGACCAGCACGTACAGCTCAGCGAGCCCGACGACAGATGCAGAGATCACAGCTGACAATACTCTCTGGAAGACAAGCGACAGAAACAAGAAAGCCAAAGTTAAGGAACCTTAAGGTGGATGCAAACAACTTAAAGGTCCAGTGACATTGTGTCCACGTGAACGCAGTATGATCATAAATAAAAAAACAGGAGTAGTTGCACTCAATTGCGTGTAAGTGCCAACTACGCGTACAGTATACATGTAAAGTGTCCTCTTACCGCCGCAGTGTCTGTGAACAGATACTGACTCCCCATATACGAACAGGCAAAAGCAGCGACCACTGTGACCAGGAAGTTAAAGATGGTCGCCACCACCGCTTTGACTGATCGCACTGAAGACAGAGGGGAAACAAGTTCAGAAGAAGAAGTTCATTTACAATATGATGTAAATATAATTCAGCCACTGACTGCAGGAATTATGATAATAATAATAAAACAAGCATTGACACTGTAGTAAAATATGAAGCACCACACTGACCTTGGTGTCCAAAATCTGCTAACGTCCCAGTGCGGTTGATCTCCTGAAGACAGAGACAGATGTGGGCAAATCTTTATTCTATGTCTCGCTATAACAACAATCAGTGTCACGTCTCGACCTGGATGCATCAAAGATAAGACGAATATGTTTTTGATGTTAGCATATACCAGAACGTACCTGAGTGTTGACGTTACGTGTGATTCTGTTGTATTCCTCATTGGCCAGTTTGGCTTTGATCCTCTCCAGACGTGCGACTAACTCTGGGTTCTGAGAGAAGAGTCACAGAGTTTTTTTCATCAGGTAGTGACGATGGCGGTTTTATATCAAGCTCTTTGTGCCCTCATTGCATTCAAATTATAAAGGGATGTAGAGGAATGAGTTGCACAAACCGGGCTCAATCACCACAAGTCCCCTGGTAGTTTTAATCATCTCAAAGCTTAAAGGGATAGTTTAGGATTTCTACCAAGCTGTGGGGAAATAGAGGGAAATAAACACTATATGTAAGAGCAAAATGGGAAGCAGAGGTAATAACAGAAGAGGCTTTTTCATGACACCCAAAAAATAAAGAGCAGGAAGCTCAGTGCACAGCAACGACGTTGGCGGCTGTGAGGGAGCAGGGAGGTCGACCACCTGCATATATTTTTGGAACTGAACAAGGATCAGGTCATATTAATGTGACTGTTAAAAATGTTTTGGATTATGAAATTAAAAGTTTGTGATGAGAAAAGATATTTACTTCGCTCATGTAAGAAAGCTGTCACCAGGCACTGGCTCAAAATAAACCTCCCAAAACAGGAACACTGGCTGGAACTTTTAGCGACGGAAAAGTTGACTCACATTTTGAGAGTTAAAGGATTTAAAAAGAACCGGAAACATTTATAGACATGACACCAACTGAAAGAATGCGGTGAAAATAGTCTCGTTATGGTGCACATTTAAACTGTTATTGATTTTTTTTATAAGTCAAGTCTCCTCCACAGCAGTAAATTTCTTAACTTCTGTGTCTGACTCATACTGTACAAACTCACTGCCAAAAACACTGAACTATCCCTTTAAACAAATGCTGTTTGGAGTTGTTATCTTGTATCTCTGCGTTGTTTCCTGCATCCTGTCAGAGCAGCTTCACACTCATGGATGCGTTGGAGGTTACACAGACACATATAACACTTATATATTGAGATTAAATCACATGAGTGGGTTCACTCACTCTGGGAGGCTTCACCACCTCAGGCAGGTGCAGAGAGCTGCGCTCCAGCAGCTCGTGCAGGTAGAAAGGATGTCCTGCAGGAAAACAGCAGGAATATCGTGGTTGAATAACACGATGTAATGTAGCTTATTTACACACTACATGTATTATAAATAAGACATTTCACCTTTGTCCTGGAGGAATGTCTTCAGTCTTCTGGCTGTGCTGAAGGACAGAGTTGTTGGCTCTGGTTTATTCAGAGTCTCCTCCAGTTCCTCTCTCAGTCTTTGAGGCAGAGACGAGTCGGTCTCCTCCAACAGCTGCGTCACTTTATTCCTGAATTTATCACCCACGACAAATGAAGACGCCATTTCAAATCACACGCTGACTGTGACCGGACGGTCTGATATTACACAGCTCTCTAAATAACACACACAGCAGCTAGAGATAAAAACATCCAGCCAAGAGAGCGGCCATGTTGGTTGCCTTGTGACACGATGACGTCACTACTCACGTGACCAACTCATGGCTGATCATATATTATTATTGCGCTTTTTTAAAAAAAAAAATTATTTAGCTGTTAATGATTGATAATACGTTGACATTAAGTAATCAATTAATTCGTATTAAACGCAAATGTTGCTCTCGACTGTACGCGTGAGTTCCTGTGGTGCCTTCAGGGTCTCGAATTAAATTCCAAAGCCACAACTGTATACTGTATACAGTCTGTGGCTTGAAAATGTACAGTGAGGTGTTTTGGTGAGGAATAAAACTACAAAATAAACAAAAGTACCTCTTGGAGCCATCTGTTTTTCTTGTAGTCCTCGTGGCATCTCTACCATTAATAAGATAAGATAAGATAAGATAAGACAAGACTTTATTAATCCCACACCAGGGAATTTTCACAGCAGCTCAATATTCAGAAGCAAAAGAAAAACAAGCAGGGGCACTGGTGGCTTAATGGTAGAGCAGGCGCCCCATGAACAAGGCCGGGGCTCAACTCCAGCCTGTGGCCCTCTGCTGCATGTCACTCCCTCTCTCTCACCCCTTCACACTTATCTATCTATCCATTAAAGGCTAAAAGCCCAAAAATATATCTTAAAAAAAAAAGAAAAACAAGCAAAGATTCAGTACTAAAATGATAGATATTACAAAAATATAAATTAGATAATAATAATATTAAATCTATACACACTAGGCCTATACACACCTCTACTTATACACATGCTCTATGTCCATGATTTATAGCTGCACAGATTAAATGAAATACACATGGTGTTCAGTATATTGACTCTAAGGTTATAGAAATATATCTTATGAATATAATCACACTGTAAAGATAAAATTGCACAGGCATGTATCATGGTATAAATATAAAGAATATGGATATGTACATATTAATGTGAACATGTATGGATATGAATAATAGAACATGTTCATAACCTGAGGTAGAAATAGTGTAAATTAGCTGTTGTGTTATAAGTGGTTGATGATGGAGACAGAGACAGTAACAGTGTTACATGATGTCATGCTGTTTTATTAAAAGTCTGGTGCTGTTGGACTGAAGGACCTGCAAAAGTGATCTTTCTTACACTGTGGCTGTCACCGTCTGTTACTGAAGGAGCTGATGAAGGCCCAAGCAGTCACATACAGGAGGTGAGAGGTGTTGTCCATGACTGCAGTGACATAAGGTTTGTGCATGTGGTGTAAGGCCCCAGTGCACACACTATAAAGATGGACTCTCTCTAATTTCAAACCAGACTTGACACTTGAAAATTTCAACTTCATTGCGTTTGTATATGACAAAAAAAATACCAAAGGAAATAAGAAATTATTCATTTAATTTGATACTTTTAATAATGTTTAGTGTTTGTAAAATAAAAATATGATTTAAATATAGAGGCTATGGAATATGTTACCAAAAAAAATAAAATGACAGAGCTGGGTTAGCGTTTTTCAAGGGCATATATAGCACATGGCACTGCACTGGTTTTAATTTAACGAAACATGAACAGTTGCATTGTCTCATTTGTTGGGTAGCAGCAGTTTACCAGTTTTATAACAATTGATGGTTAACAAACATTTGCTTATCAATGACACTAGCCAGAGAATCTCCACTTCATTGTGGTTATTTTCCAAAGGGGGATTTTTAACAGAAATTTTCATGAAGAAAAGTTATTCCATTATCCTATTTTACGTTTTACACACACTTCCATTAAAAGAAATGGTTTCAAGTTTCAACTGATAATAAAACATTTGCTCAGCTGAAAACAACCCCTCTCTTACATTCCTTTAAGGGTCATTTTGTCTTTTAATAATAATTCTGTAATACTGTCATACACCACGATATTTTCTGAGACAGTTATTGTGATTTTATTTTTGAATGACTCAGTTGATGCAAGAAGCAGCTGGACCCTTCTTAAAACATACTTTTATCAGGGAGCTTTTCCTGATTTGAGTTTTGAGTTCATTTAGACTGTCTTTTGTTTCTTCAGTGTTTGTGCACTAAAGTGTTTTTATCAGGTCTTGTCTGTTTTGATTTTTTGACATGTAAAGCACTTTGTAACTGTTTTGAAAAACGCCTCATAAATTAAATATCATTAACAATTCTTCTTATTATATTATAAATATATCTAACATTATAATTTATTTTTTTTATTGCCCTCATTGCAAAAATTTGGCCCCCTGCCACAGAGGCTTCAGCATCCAGTTTTGATAATACGACTCTTCAGTGGTTCCCTGAAAGCAGCATCAGCACAACGCTGTCAGTCGTGTGTATGCGCGTGCCTCGGCTGTAAAGATGGCGGCCTGTGCGTTACGCCGAGGCTTGCTGAGCACCGTCAGTAAATACAACAAGAAGCACACACAGAATACTGAGCGTGGTCGACAGCAGCAGCGGGTTTGACGGGTTCAGACCGCGGGTTCAATGCCGGGCCTGCGGCCTGTCCGGCGGGGTCCAGAGAGGAGGTTCATGTCGTCACGGTAAGAGACGCAGCCAGTCCTACTCCGTCAATGCTAACATGCTAAAGACTTTTAGCTGCGTACGAGCCCTTCAAGATGGCACCGTAAAGACACCGGCCACGTTGTTGCTGAGCGGACAGATGGTGTGTGATGGTGTGTGTGAGGGTGTGTGTGTTTTAAACACGATGTGACGTTGAGCGGCAGGTAATGAGGACAGTACAGGTGTCCTCTGGAGCTCAGCAGCTAGCTTG
This sequence comes from Epinephelus cyanopodus, assembly GCA_026686955.1. Classification (NCBI taxonomy): domain Eukaryota; kingdom Metazoa; phylum Chordata; class Actinopteri; order Perciformes; family Serranidae; genus Epinephelus; species Epinephelus cyanopodus. Next base: position 39,675,722 of record CM048918.1, read on the forward strand.
GTAACTAGCCAGCATGGATTGAGCAACACCTGACACCGTCTGACCTGACTGTGTCCAACATGCTGACTCAATCATGTCAGATCACGCACTAATTTAATCTTTACACCCGCAGTGGAAGATTATTCTTTAATAATCTAGCATGATAAATATAAATTATCATCAGTAGCGTTATTATAATCCGGTTATAAGAGCCATGCAGTGCTCAGGAAATTATCTAACATACTGGTTTATGACATAACGTTATCTGACTGTTATCTAACTGTGTCTAAATGAATTATGTAGCATTCAGTCTCCTATTGTTAGTGATAGAATGTAATTAAGTATATTTGCTCAAATAGTTTTACTTAAATACAAATGTAAAGTTCTTGAACTGTACTGTATTTCCATTTTATGCCACTTAATATTTTTACTCCACTACGTCATAGAGGTGTTTGCCTGCTTTTGTCACCAAAACATCAGCCAAATGTCGTTTAAAATGTGTTGTATTGTCACCAGAACAATTTCTGCCTAATGTCCCAACGTCTCCTTAAAATGACCTGGTTTTGTCACCAGAAACACGGCAGTTAAATGTCCTTATGTCTCATTACAAATATCCAGTATTGTCAACAGAATAAAAGCTGCTAACTGCCCCAGTGTTTTGGTAGAAATACCTGGTTTTGTTACCAGAACATTTGCTAAATGTCCCGATGTCTCTTTAACAACACCTGGTTTTGTTGACAGTAAAAACATCTGCCTGGTGTCTCAATGTCTCGTTAAAAATACCTGGTTTTGTTCCCAGAACAATATCTGCCAAATGTCCGACATTTCATGAAAAATGAGTGGTTTAGTCCTGCGTAATGTTCCATTGTTTCGTTAAAAATACCTGGTTTTGTCCACATAAAAATGTCTGCTAAATGTCCCAGTGTCTCATTGTAAATACCTGGTTCTGATAACTGAATAAAAGCTGCTAAATGTCACAATGTTTTGTAAAAAAAAATCTGATTTCGAGGCGTCGTAGAGCAGTGGATAGTGCTGGCGCCCCATGTACAGAGGTGATGCCTCACTGCAGCAGTCGCAAGTTCAACTCTGGCTTGCAACCCTTTGCTGCATGTCAGCCTCCACTCTCTCTCTCTCTCTCTCTCTCTCTCTCTCTCTCTCTCTCTCTCTCTCACCCCATTTCACTCTGTCCTTTTCATGAAAGGCAAAAAGCCCCAAAAATAATCTTAAAAAAAAAAAAATCCTGGTTTTGTGACAGTAAAATTGTCTGCTTAATGTCCTGATGTCTTATTTAAAATACCTGGTTTTGCACCTGAAACACGGCTGTTAAATATCCTGACATCTAGTTAAAAATACTGGTTTTGTCTACAGAACAACATCTGCCAAATGTCCCAAAGTTTTGTTAGAAATGAATGAATTTGTCGCCAGAAAAATGGGTGTTAAGGATCAGGTACCCTGATCGTTAAGTGTCCCAACGTCTCATTGAAAATACCTGATTTTGTCAACAGAATAAAAGTTGCTAAATGTCCCGACGTCTTGTTAAAAATATCTGATTTTGTCACATGATAGTCTGCTTAAAGGCGCTGTATGTAAGAATGTGGCCAAAACTCAAATACTGCTGCGAGTCTTGTTGAAAATACCTGGTTTACAACATCTGTTAAATGTCTCGATGGCTCGTTAACAATGCCCGGTTTTGTTGACAGTAAAATTGTCTGCTGAATGTCCTGATGTCTTATTTAAAATACCTGGTTTTGCACCTGAAACACGGCTGTTAAATATCCCAACATCTAGTTAAAAATACTGGTTTTGTTTACAGAACAACATCTGCCAGATGTCCCAAAGTTTCGTTAAAAATGCACAGACTTGCCAGCAAAAAAATGGGTGTCAAGTGTCCCAATGTCTCATTAAAAATACCCGTTTTTGTCAACAGAATAAAAGCTGCTAAATGTCCCAACATCTCATTGAAAATATCTGATTTTGTTGACAGTAAAAATATCTGCTAAATGTCCCATTGTCACATTAATAATATTTGGTTTTGTTGCCAGAAGCACGTCATGCCCTGATGTCTCATTAAAAATACTTGATTTTGTTACTAGAACAAAGCCAACTGTTTGTGGTGTTGTGGCTAGAAACATGGCTGTTAAATGTCTTGACATCTCATTAAAAAAATCCTGATTTTGTCGACAGAAAAATGTCTGCTTAATGTCCCAATGTCTCATTATAAATACCTGGTTTTGTTAACTGAATGAAAGCTGCTAAATGTCCCGCCATCTCGATAAAAATTTGTGGTGTTGTCGCCACAAACCGTCTGTTAGATGTCCCAATGTCTCATTAAAATGTCCTGATTTTGTTACCAAAACAGCACCTGCTAATTAATGTGACATCTTGTTAAAAATACCTGGCTGTGTGGCCAGAAAAGGCTGCTAAGTGTCCCCTCGTCTTGATACAAATACCCACTTTTGTTGTTGTTTACTTTTACTGTTCATACTTTAATTTATATTTGCTGATTATACTTACATACTTTTACTTAATAAGGTTTTGAATGCAGGACTTTTACTTGTAACAGAGTATTTTACTCTTGTAAATGAGCTGAATGCGTCCTCCACCTCTGCTTGTTGTTTACGAAGCACTTGTCCTGTTTGACATTATCCTGTTTGTGCCTGATAAAACCTCGGTAATTTACTGTTATAACAATTCTGCTATTTGCTGTTATGTAAGATTATTCACTATGAGATTATGAAATCCTCCCACATGCACACACACACAGGAGAAAATAAACCCAAACAAAATAACAACATCATTAAGGGGCTGTTGGTTATTTATCGGGGGAGGAGGTGATAAAAGACGACCTCACACACCATGACAAGCAGTTTTTTTGCTCCACTCAGAGGATATGTAAGTTTACAGATGAATAACATGGGAACAGTCATGGTGACACTGCACATTGCTAATGGTTTAGTTGTGAAGCCCAGACAGCTGCTCTATATTCTGAAGAGCTTTCGACATTTGTTGTTGTTGTGTGGGTGGAGGTGGAAGTGGAGCAGCTCTGTATGTCAGCCACACACTTAACTTCGGTGCGTGGCGTTCACACCATCAGCAGTGACTTATGATAGAATAAAAGAAACCTGGCTGTGACCCAGTGCAGAGAGAAGCCAGTGGCTCTTGTTTCTGTAGCCGCCTTCATCTGATCAGCCAGAATAAAAGTTGGGAGAAATCAGGTCGGGTCATGACAGAAAGCGAGTGGTGGAGTGTACGTGTGATACGCAGCCTCTGTGAGAGAGAGGTGGGTGTGCAGGTGGGTGAGTGCCCCCGCAGTTGTTGGAATAGCAGCAGTGATTCAACACCAGCTTGTATCTCTAACTTTAGTTTATGTAACAGTTTTATTGTGTAATCGCTCCTCCCGTCTTGTTACTGTGGCTGCCAACCTTTCCCCGACATGATGACAGCTCAGTGTCACACTGACCCGACTACACTCCATCAGTACAGGAGGAGAGGGCTGATGTGAATGGATAGTTCCTGTGCTGACTGGCAGGACAAGTTGTTGACCAGGGTAGTGTTATCTGAAGCAGGTTCTTGTGTCGGCTAAATTTAGATCTGATAATCTTGGTCCACACAGTGTGTTGACATTTGTGAGGTTGTTGCAGGTAAACACAACAGAAGAGCATGTTTTAAAAGTGTTGAGCTGCTGAGGCCTCGTGCTCTGATCTACAGGTCTATGAAAACAGGACATTCCTGAGGATCTTACATCGTTTATCCATCTATACGGTTTTATCCATCTATACGGTGTTTTTATCTCTTATGTGAATAAATTCAGTGAGAAGTCGGGTGCGTAAAGTGTCGTCAAAAAACCTCAGTAGGTAAGTTGTGCTGAGTATGGCAGAGAGAGGACAAGGCAATCAAAGAGCACTACATGATGGCCTTACAGTTGGATCAACGTTGTCATTTCAGATAGCGTGCTCCAGGGACAACATTTTTCTGAAGTTAGCAATGCACTGGTTCCAGTGTCAATAAGTAGGGATGCATGACAATATCGGCACGTCAGCGGTAACGGCAGATAACGGCATTCAAATGAAATATCCGTATCAGCATAGGCATGTCTGCTGATATGACAGGCCAGTAAGATGGTGATTTAGTTACGCAACTTAATTAGTTGAAATAGGTCAAATCTGGCGGCACGGTGGTGCAGCGGTGAGCATTGTCGCCTCACAGCAAGAGGGTTCCTGGTTTGATTTTGCATGTTCTCCCTGTGTCAGCGTGGGTTTCCTCCAGGTGCTCCAGCTTCCTCCCACAGTCCAAAGACATGCAGGTTAACTGGTGACTCTAAATTGTCCGTAGGTGTGAATGTGAGTGTGAATGTTGTCTGTCTTTGAGGACGCATTCACACTGGCACTATTGGGTCCACTTTAAACGAACCTTGGTCCACTTCCATGGATAGTTCGGGTCGTTTGGAGTGGTGTGAGCGCTCACTCGAACTCTGGTGCAGACTAAACGAGCGAACCCTGGTCCACTTGAAAACTGGGGGTCTCGGGTTAATTTGCAAGTGAACCCTGGTGCGGTTCACTTACAATGGGAAATGTTAACGGACTATCCGGCGAACCAAAGAGAGGAAGTGAACCAAAGAGAGGAAGTGACATAGAGCCAACAAAACAAAAAGCCAACAGCGTGAACTGGGAGAAGCAAAGGTAAAAAAAAAAAAGAAAAAGTTGGAAAATGTCTTGTGGGCAGACGAGGAGAAGTAAAAACAGAAACCCCAAGACTGCATACATTTGGTGTTGCTTCATTGTTTTTGTGGTGACCAGGGATGGATTTCCGTTTTCGGTCCTGACCAATCAATGAGCCAGGTTTTCTTCTTCCTGGTCAGTGGTCATTTGGGCAATACTGCCCCCAAATGAACAGCTGTTGTAACTGCGTGATGTTGTCCAGGTGGGTGTCCAGTGTGAAAGTGAACCAAACCAAATGAAGGTGTGGAATTTGTCAGCATTCCCCTCCCAATCAAACGGACTATCCTGGTGTGAATGCACCCTACGTTAAAGTAGTTTTCTTGGTCTTCCCAGTGTACATTTTAGAAAGCATTGTATTTTATATCTTTATCTGCCACCAGGTCCATCACAATAAGAGTATCCATAATATGATACTCAATACTCATCCTGATGTCAGTTTCACACTTGTCTGTTGATTGACAGTTGGTGAGCGTAGCGCACCAACAAACAATGTTAGTAAAGACGTACAGACGTAAAGAAGACCACTGCTAACAAGGAAACGTTAATGGAAAAGTGCGACTGGAAATATCTTTAAACATCTGCTTTATAAATGAAATATGATCTCTGATGAATCAATGCAGAACGAGGCTGAGCCATCATGAAACCGAAAAATATAAAACATAAATCTCCCCGTTGGGTTAGTGGGTCCACACCATGACCTCACCGGCGTATTTGACAGTTAGCGTCGCCAGAGATCCGACTCATCCACAGAGTGGCATTTACGTCACCACGGCCACTTGGCCACAAACAAGTCAAGGGAGATTGAGGCTTACATAAAATCATATTGTGTCCATGTAGGTAATTATTTGTCAACTAGGACAGATACCATGGCTTTTCCCGCGTAGGCCAGCATTTGTTTTGTCAGCTGACACAGTTACGAGTTCAGTGGTGCACTGAAATGGAGCGTATCTTAACACAGGAGACGTGATGTACAGAGCAGAGATCCTACATGCTGCAGCAGACTATAAAAAATTCAATTTAATTTCAGTCCGTCATATTCTCACAATAAAATCAGGTTACCTTGTGATTATTCTTGTGTAACACACCCATGATAAGAAAATATCCTCCAACCGACGTAGTGAAATATTAAATCCTACTGTCCATATATCCACCTCATTAATCCCCACCGTGAAGATTAGCTCTGCAGGACGCACACAAGTATGCGTGTTATTTATTCAAGTGACCAGCTGTTGTTGTCAGCAGTAGTATGTACTGTAAGTCTGCGTGTGTGTGTGTGTGTGTGTGTGTGTGTGTGTGTGTGTGTGTGTGTGTGTGGTGGTGGGAGGCTGCAGGCAAGGATGTGGAGATTAGGTTGAATGGTCCTCCTGTTTGTTGACACGGGACAAGACGAGGTGTTTTATTCAATCTTGTCAAGAGTTGTGATTGAGATTATGACTGAATGGGAGGAGACAGGCCGCAGGATGTTCCCTCCTATAGGGACGGGTGTAAAGAGTCTCTATAGGAGGACAATCCTGAAACCTCTTCACGTCACAGCGCAGGGATTTCCTGTCAAGGCTCCTCAGGGACTTATGGACTGTTTGTCCATATATGATGTTCTTATCTCAGACTCCATGTTGTGTTGTTGCCCGTATGTTAGTCTCTGATGTTTTTCTTTTGATGGCTGAAGTTGGTTTTACACACACACACACACACACACACACACACACACACACACACATACACACACACACACACACACACACACACACACACACACACACACAGTCCAGTGTGTAATGGTGTTGCCTGTTTTTGGCAGGAACAGGCCTGAAGGGAAGATTTTGGAGACAGTGGGAGTGTTTGAGGCGGTGAAGCAGCACGGCAAATATGAAACAGGACAGGTAAGTAACGTTCAGTCACCAAACACTCACACACTATTACAAATGGGCTGGTATAGCTCCTAGAGCCCCCTCCCTTGTTAGAAAACCATTAGGCTCAATATAGGACTTATTTTTAAGTTCTGCGCCAGTTATAACTGTGGCTGGATGCATTATGTTTTCGAGTTGTCCGTCCATCCGTTTGTATGTACATCCCATTCTTGTGAACACGCTGTCTCAAGAACGCCTTCACTTGGACTCATGATTGAACTGATGTGGATACCCGACCCAAACCCAACAGGACCCATCAAGTTTGGATAACAAATCAGAAATTTTGCTCAGGTTCTGTTGGGGTTCAGCCCACTTGACATGCTGCTGTGTTGTACTATGGCCTATTTATGTGCTGGAGTATGTTATTTACGTGACAACGCCTGAAACAACACAGGCCAGTAGTTTCATTTCAGGCAGCAGGTGATAAATGTTCAGACTGAACTCAAGAAAATGGAGGACAGTAGACGAAACTTGTTATCAGGAGAGTTTAAAACTGCTGAAAACCAAGTCAAGTAACAGGCCGGGCTCGGTTTTAACCGTCTCGGACTTGGGTCAGGTTCGGTGAGGGAAATGCAGCTTGAGTGGCGCCTTTAGAACTGATTATAATTTAGTAGTTAAAGATCAAAGGTCAAGTCAGTGTGACCTCCCAAAACATATTTTTAGCCATGTTTTGAGGGTAGCTTCTTGCTTCCTCGTTAAATTCTGAGGTTTTGTGGGTCCCTGAATGCAGCGCAGGCGAGATTCTTCAAGGCGTTTTAGGGCTGGGTTAAAATAAGTCAGATCGATCTTCATTTGAATGACCCGATATTGATTCATAAAATCAGAGATCAGTCTGTTGCTATATGTTTTTCCCCACAGATGTGTGAAGCTTCAACCCGTTAATCTTGCTGGTGGTAAATCATTGATGGTAGTATTGTGAAGCTCCAACATCACCGTCTCTTTTACCTGACTTAACTGTTTTAATATCACTGTTGCTGCTCTAGAAATGTTTATTGATGAAATATTCAGATTTATTCTATTATTCTTTTTTTTTTAATAATTCCTTGCAAAATTTACAGTTTTATTTCTCTGAGAATCTCTTTCACATTCTTGGTGTTATAACTGAAATATCCCCAATCGAATTGAATCGGGAGATCAGTGGTGATACCCAGCCCTGTCCTTTTTTTTAACCCTCAGCAGCAGTTGTGAGTCAGTTTGAGTCATGGTGTTGATAATTGATCACTCGATCCGATCAGATCGATGGATGAGAGCAGCAGCTGTCTGTGAGTGAAAGCAAACATTTAGACCCAGCACAATGAACGGTAACGTGTCACTTTCACTGCTGCTCCGTCTGTGACCAGAGTACACTTTTGTGAAAGCAACTTGAAGGGTTTGCGTAGGCGCACAAGTGCAAGATGTTAATTGTAGTTTGAGTATTACTAGTTTTATTTTTACTGTCCTGCATTATCTGGTCTGTTAAGTGTTGATGGATCTCTAACTTTGTGATGTTATGATTTGATCCTGTCAAGTAACTATAATCCCATCTAATTTCTGCCTCAATAAAGTATAATCTCTCAGCAACTCGTCTAATCTCTGCTTCTTGTTGTTGTGCTCTCAGCTGTTCCTCCACAGTGTGTTTGGCTACAGAGGCATCGTCTTGTTTCCCTGGCACGCCCGACTCTATGACAGAGACATCACCCCTCCCATGTCTGACAGGTAAAGCTGCATCTGTGGCTGCAGACCGCACCAAACAGCCCCTCAGTGGCTCGTTATTTGGGTGAGACTTATTTAGCTGAGATCCTTTTGTCTCTCCTGCTGTCTCTCTTCAGCAAACCTGAACCTCCAGGAGCTCACGGCTCGAAGGAGGTGAAGGGGAAGACTCACACCTACTACCAGGTCCTGATCGACACCAGGGACTGCCCTCACATAGTAAGTCACTGTGAAGTGTGTTGCTGTCAGGATCACCAGCTACTACTCTACATGTCACATACATCTTTACTGCTCTTTAGAGAGACACTATGGGGGGCTTCAGTTTAAATGTTAAATAATGCTGTTCATGACGGGAAGAGAAAACCCCTCAATCATCAATTTCACTATGGAACACTGATACTAATTGAGGTTTAACTAGCGACGGGCACCAAGGGCATGTCTTAAATTGGTCAGAACCGTACTCTGATCCTGCAGCGGTCTGTACTGACCGTGAACGTTTCTCCAGTGATTGTTTACAATCTTTGAAAAAAAAGATTTTCAAAAACCTGAACTATCCCTTTAAGGTGTAGTGACCCTGAATGACCCTATTTTAACACATGAGCATCAGTCTGGAGGAGAACGTCGGTTGCCCACACGTTTCTCCTTTGTCCTCTGCAGTGATCAACAATTATTAGTTAGCTAGAAATCAATTTGCCTAAAAAATGGTATATTAATACTGAATTATGGACACATTCTGCATTCGTTAACCATGTTGCTGGTTAATACCTCCTGCTGTTAGAGAGTGCGTAATACACCTGTAGACTCTGACTGTGTGACAGTGCTGTGCAATGACTGGACATGTTACAGGGAGACAAAGGCACCACTGTGGTGAACTCTAGCTATGGTTGTTCATTTGTGTCTGACTCATCAGTTGTGTGACTGCTGGTTTGTGTTTGACAGTCTCAGAGGTCTCAGACAGAGGCAGTGACGTTTCTGGCCAACCATGATGACAGCAGAGCTCTGTACGCTATCCCAGGTATGCACACTGGCCAGGACGCCACACTTCATAATACGTCACTGGCATGTTGGCCACATATCAATACTGGTTTGCCTGTATATCCCATTTGTAAGTTTTAAAGAGCCGTTCATGATAAATGAAAAAGATGAAAGATATTACCACTCCAGGACAAAATATTTTGATTCTCTTTGACCTCAGTTTGATCCTCGTCACCAGTTTAGCTCCCATAGCATATCAAACTTCCCATTTGTTGTGGTTATAAGCGTTCTCTGTCCATCCCCATGTGACCGTGTGTCTGTGTTTCTTTCCCTCAGGTCTGGATTATGTGAGCCATGAGGACATCCTGCCCTATAACTCCACAGAGCAGATCCCCATCCAGCACGAGCTGTTTGAGCGTTTCCTCATGTACAACCCTGCCAAATGTGAGAGCTCCTCTATAAAGTCCACATGAGTTTTACACAAACCTTTTACAATGCTCACAGGTTCACCTCACTGACTGTGTATATAAACAGCCATGTTTCTAAGATTCGTGACGAGACAAAACCGTTTTAGAAAGCTGTGGAGAAAAGTTGCAGCGGCGTGAACTGGCCGGTCTGAGCTCAACTGAAGCCAGCTGATGGTGTCACCTGCAGTTCAGTGGCTCAAATGGCCGGCAGCTGGTTTTAAAGCACGTCACCTGTTTCAACAGCCAATCATCTTGTTGTGAAGTCCGCTGGTCAAGTCAAAATGACCACAGACGGCGTGCTGCTTGCTGCAGCAGGTGCTCCATCCCCACTGAGCCCTCTCATATTGGATTTTTTGCAGATTTATTGAACTTTTTTGGCTGGTAACCAAGATAGACATCTCCACTTTTTCCTTACCTTATCTTAGTGATCATCAAGTCTCTTCTGTCGTGGAATTTACATCATATTGTACATGCATACTCTTATTGTGACGGCCCACCAGTAGATGGAGACATGACATACAATACTTTTAAATGTATGTGATATTCATTCATTGTGCAGCGTAAGAAAAAGCATGTCAGCTTACTGTGACAGTTCATTTTAAAGCCGATGTCGGATGATACTGATGACATACCGATATTATTGCGCACTTATAATATGAATGGATTCTCTCCATCAAAACGATAAGTGGCTTATAACTAATAAACATCTGTATTTCCCTGATATTCAAGTCATATCTAGTTTCACCTTTAGTTCACATCTGACCTCTGACACTAACCAGTGACTTTGTAGAATCAACAGGAAACAGTTTGTCAGTAAATATTTGTGCTCTCTGTCGTCCTCTGCAGCTCCTCCGTTCACAGCCAGAGACACCCTGAAGGCGTGGCAGGAGAAGAAACCACCCCTGGCTGGAGCTCTCAGACGGCACAGGGAGACCACAGAGAACATCCGAGTCACCGTCATCCCCTTCTACATGGGGCATGAGGGTAAGTCACCAGCATAACTCTTCATCTTTAACTGCCTGGAAAGCTGGGTGCTACTCTGGTGCCTACTCTGTGCCAACTTTGAAGGGCACGGAGGCAGGTTGCATCTGAAGTTGCTAAGCGACAACAACCAGCACCGTATGATAGCCTACTTACCAGAAATCCTCAGGCGTTGTATTTTAACTGCGTTTTAGGCCTAAAATGTCCTAAAATGAAGCTGCTGCTGGATCCTCTCTAAACATGACCTGTAGTCTCACCAGCTTGAAGCTCATCTACTTTGCATTGATGTCATTTTGCCAATCAACACTCTGGCCTTCGGCTCCTCGTAGCCATTTTCTGTTTTTGTTGCCTTTGTAAATGCTAACAGATTTTTCTCTTGTTTTCAGGAGGCCCAGAACTCCCATGTTTACTGGGTGAGTAGCAGATTTTTCTTTCCTGGGGGGAACATCCTGTGGAGTGGTCCTGATGGACCGTCACTGTGGGCATTAACACCAGCGACGAGCCAGGCGCCACTGTATTTCATGGTGACTGTTAGACTCATCTTTTCCAGCAGACTCAGTGTGTTAACGTGTGTGTGTGTGTGTGTGTGTGTGTGTCGTCCTCCTGCAGTGGCGGTACTGTATCCGCCTAGAGAACATGGGCAGCGAGGTGGTGCAGCTGAGAGAGAGGCACTGGAGGATCTTCAGCCTGTCAGGAACCCTGGAGACGGTCCGTGGACGAGGAGTCGTAGGCAGGGTTAGTACACCACACACACTCACATGCAGGGTCCAAAACCTCGGCCATCTGAAGATAATGCTAATTTACGTTTTTTTAACCAGTGAACAATATATTTTGTTGTTGCTTTGACTTGCAACTGAACATGTTGCCTGTTTCATAGAAATACCGAGATTACTTTTTGTCCATATTGCTCAGCCACAACTGTAGTATATACAAATTATACTAGATATACAGTACACACGCAGTTTGTGTAACCTTGTCACGTTTTACTCGTCTCTGTGCCGTCACAGGAGCCGGTGTTGTCTAAAGAACAGCCTGCCTTTCAGTACAGCAGCCATGTGTCTCTACAAGCCCCCAGTGGACACATGTGGTGAGTGTCCTCATTCTTACATCAGGTTATTGTCACAAAAATCTCTGCTACAGTTTCTACTGTGTGGTACATCCTCCAAAGGCTAAACTTAACTTCTTACTGGATGTGTTCGTAAGCGTCCCCTGTGCACAGTATTCCTCAGTGTTTTTCTTGTGCTCTGCCACTAATTTAATTTTGTGTTTAGGGGGACGTTTCGTATCGAAAGGACCGACGGATCCCACTTTGACGTTCGCATTCCCCCTTTCTCCCTGGAGAGCAACAAAGACGACAAAGCCCCCCCTGCTGGCTACACGTTCTAACTGCGAGTCGTCACCTCCCACCTGTGAGGCCCCGGACACGCCGTCAGTCCTGGTCCTGTCTGGGATGTTTAGAATTGTCCTCCCCCGTAACATCGCCTCAGTCTTCAGCATAAGACTTAAACAAGTCAGGTTATGCAAAGGGAAAGTATTGCATCTGTGAGAGTGCACCCCACAGCAACATGTCACTGATTAATCATATAGGATAGATGAACTGATGGCTGTCCTGTGCGTCTTCACTCCACGTCGTGTTGTAAGAGACGTGCACGGTCAGGTGGAAGAGCACTGGGAGTTTTGGAAGGGGAGTCAGTGTTACCAAGCTGAGCTGGACATGTTGTGAATCCAGTAGCTGAGATATTGAGCAGGTTGTTTTTGAGTGTTTCCTGCTGAGCTCTGGGTTCATGAAGAGAGCAACAGCTCCAGCTGAGCTTCACACTAACGCTTCAGTCGTGAAAGTCAAAAAGTAAGCCATTACTCAAACTACATGTTACAGTCTCCTCCAATATCCATGTTTGAAGTTATGAGAACAGAACGTATGGCTTTGATCCCGGACCCTGTTTTCCTGTCATGTTCTTTTTAATTATAATACATCACAGTTTAGTTATGTCAGACCTCCGTGGGCCACTGAAGAGGAAACAGATTGAGATGAGCTGATTGTAGTGCTGACGTTACAGTGTTTTTACAACATTGATGCACAGTGGATGGAATCAGGAGTGTTTGACACTGATCAACAGAACAAAAGACTCTTTAATGTCAAAACTAAATCACCTCTCTACAAATTTATTTCAGCAAATTTCTATTCACCTTTGTGTCATTAAGCAGATTCACCTTTGGCAGCAATTTTAGCCTTCTGCCGCCTGTGCGGAGTTGTCGATCAGCTCTGAACATCTCAGTATACAGCAGGGATACTTAACTTGCTTTGCCTCGGTGCCACTTTGGCAAAATGACAGGAGCCCAGGGGCCAGTTGCAGCAGCTCTGTGTGTATTCAAGAGCGTTTCCAGGATTTGAGGACATTCAGGGCTCAGCCTGTACGTCTATCAGGGGTCCAGGGGATCTTCTCCCGGCACCTTTTTTCGATAAACAAGCTCTATTCTGTATCTGGATTTTTTGTTTTGTTGTTATTTATTCCCCCTTTTTAAGGAAACAAGACAAACCACTTAATTACAATCTTCATTTAAAGCCATTAAGTCCTTTGACAGAGCACAAATTCAAACACATTCATTAAACTACCTCTAAAATGACCTTCTTTCACATAACTCATTTTTTAAATTAACTGCTTCAGATGTCCTTTTAGTGTATATGATGCTTTTTTATTCAGTCAGGCACCTTATTGACATCAGAAGAACAAAAAACTGTCCCAGTGTGAATCCATTTATTGTCACAGAGCATTAGAAACTGGTGGTGGTGCCAGAGTTGGCCCGCAGGCTCTAAGTTGAGTTTTACTTGCATACAGTCTCAGGTCTCTTGGCACATGGAAACGCAGTTTTTAAGAGTGTCTTGCCCTCGTGAGATTTACAGCTGCGCCATATTCTTTAAATTCTCGTACGACTGATTCGACTGTACTGAGTTACAGTCAGCGTCTCAAAAATGCTCCTGTTTCCCCTGAGTGGAAATTTTGATGAACGTGTTACAGATTTGTGTGAAGAGCTATTTGCCAAGAAACCAGCCGTGGAGTCTTGATACAGATGTGTTAAACCCTAAAATCACTCGTCTCTTCTCGACTTCACACTGATCTCTACAGTTAGCTGCCCCACGTATATCTAGGTGTGAATACCTACACCATCAGTTATGAAGAGATGTGGTTCATCTTTGACATTAAAGTCCGACTCTCTTGATCAGTGCTTCAGAAACTTAATTCCATCTCTGTGATTCAGTGTCGTGAAAGTTCAGACTAAAGATGTCAGTGGGCGGGGTGAATGCTTTCATCAGCAGTGAACTGTACTTGTTGATGGCCAAAAAAAGAATCCCGTCTTAGCTGGGAAGGAGGTGAGAGTCAGGTCTTAGTCGTCTTTGAATAACAAATGCAGCACACCGTAAAGTAACGAGAGAAGTGTGAGAGAGTGTGTGTGTGTGTGTGTGTGTGTGATTTCTTCTCTGCTCTCTGTAGAAACCAGGATGAAGTCTTTATCCCCTACACACACACACATGCTGGATGTCGTTCGTTAAGGCTGACTGTTTGACTCTGTGACGCGAGGCGAGAACTTCTCTCTGTTAAAGTGAGGAAAGAAACTAAAATCTGTTTTGATAAGTGAGCTGAAGCAAAGATGTTGGTTGAAATACTACTGTAAATAGAGTTGTAATTAAAGGCAAAACAAATAAATAATACCTTTTGAAAAGTACAGCAACGTTTTTTGTCAGGTTTTTTTTTTTTTTTAATGCATGTAGCTGTTAGCTTCAAACATGCTCCTGTGAGGTCACAACAGGTGTCGTCTGCACATGGAAAGGAGGTTTGTAACTGTTAAATGAGCTCTAATCTTAGGTGGTTCTGGTGACACAATCTTAGGAGCACCTTGTGGGAGTTTCCCCACATTTGGCACCAACGTCCTCACTCAAGCATGAACTGATTAGAATTTGGTGGTCAAAGGTCACTGTAGCCTTATGTCCGTCTCATTTTGTGAACATGACATCTCAAAAACGCTGAGGGGGAATTTTTCCAAATTTGGCACAAACGTTCACTTGGACTTAGAAATTAACTTAATTAGAAATTGGTGTACAAAGATCAATGTCCCCAAGACCTCATCTGTTGCACTCTTGTAAATGTGATATCTCAAGAACACCTTGGGGCAATCTTTCCAAGTTTGGCACAAATGTCTGCTTGGACTAAATGGTGAACTGACGAGTTGATGGCCAAAGGTTACTGTGACTCTGTCTGTTGCATCCTTGTAAAGACGATAATCTCAAGAATGCCTTAAAGGGATTTTTTTCAAATTTGGCTCAAACATCGACGTCACTTCAATGATGAAGTTAGTAGAATTTGGTGCTCAAAGGTCACTGGTCACTGGTCATCTACCTCAAACTGGAACGACCATCATTAACCAGTCCGGTCTTGAGATCCTTCCACAGACGACTTAACACCCATTCACACCTGCACCAATCTGACCCTAAGGACACACATGATGCTGAAGAAGCCTCATGAATGAAAGGCAAAACGACTTCACAAGAAACTCAAGCAAGTCCAGTTGCCTACGATATAGCACTTGCGATTACCTTGATGATTGAGCATCTTCACTGACGACCCTGCTAACAAAACCGTATTTTACTGACATCATAGTGTTATGTGAAAACAATTTCCTGTCGATTATTCAGCGTCATATCTCAGGAACAGAAGGGGAGACATTGGTCAGGTACTGAATTAGTGACTAATCTTGAGACTGCTGATTGTATAGATGTTATGTGTGTGAAGCATCCATGTTTTCCATCATGTCACTGACATGGATGGAGACTGGTTCAGGGTGGCACACAACCACATGGCAGTAATTCTAGTTGAACACTGAAAACTTTTAAGCATTATACAGTATATTTACCCCCTCTTCTAAAACTTAACCACTGCTATTACAAGTTATAATTATTAGTATATGAGTACCAAGCAGTCACCACCAGAGGTCAGCGCAGTCCCGTCCATGGTCACTGGCCTCCTGTAGAGCAGTGATCACATTTACTGAAGGCTGATAGCATGTAAATACCTCGTGTATCTTCTTCATGAAACTGAAGATATGCCCATGACTTCATCCTGGTTCATGTTAGCCTTTAAATGAACAGCTCAGACTGACAGTGGGGCCTTGTATCGTCTATGCAAATGACCAAAATCAATAGGAAAATCTGCCTGTTTAAATTAATGTCCTGCTTCCTGGTGCGGACAGAACGAGACTCAAGGTCATTAACTACCAGACGTCATTGCTTCGAGTTTTCTCAGCAGTAGAATCAATTGCACAGTATTGGGCCTGTTTAATTAATGTCAGGTTGTGGCTCTCTGCAGACCAGCTGTGAGGAAATACAGGCAGAGGGACAACATTTTTATAAAGTTCACATCCACAAACATGAGGGGGGGTCCTGTACATTGTTATATGTCTTGTAAGATATAATCCAGTCAATCATATTTCGTTTGTATTTTGTATCTGCTTGCATCTACTTTAGACCTTGTTTTCTTATTTTGAAAAGCAGAAGAAAAGCTGAAAAATGTCCTTCGAGAAAAGTAAAATCAAACATAGTCTGCCCCAGCTGACACTGGGCGAGACGTATACGGCTGTCAACTCTCACTCCTCTAGTCATACCCAATTAGGTCATCTGTACTCTTTGACCTCATGTGTCTTATGATCCAAATGCCCTGTCCCTACTTATGATACTATTCCAAATAGCTACAGAGCTGTACCACACTGTACAGAAGAAAGAAAGATTAAAGACAGGATGTATGACTCTTCCTCGAACACACAGCGACCCCAAACCACATTTTACCCAGTGCTACTGTCAAAGTGGGACACTTCAAATGCATTGTTCAACTTGGTTGGTTATCTGTTATTTGTAAGTTAAGGGGGCAAAAGTCCAAGCAGGGAGGGTGAGTACAACAACCATCAGCTTTCACCTAGCAGGCCAGTGTTTCCTCCCATGTGAGTGTAAAACCAAAGCATGTTCTTTCTTCCCAAACTCAACCATGTGCTTGTGTTGGCCACATATAACAAACTGCATCTTACTATATACTGACGAAAACTCTGTGTGTGTGTGTGTGTGTGTGTGTGTGTGTGTGTGTGTGTGTGTGTGTGTGTGTGTGTGTGTGTGTGTGTGTGTGTGTGTGTGTGTCTGTCTGTCTGTTTCAGTTTCTTTCCTCACTGACTTGGTCAGTCCATGTGAAATTTGGCACAGTGGTAGAGGGTCATGGGAGGATGCCAATGAAGCAATATTACATCAATTGGCCAAAGGGGGGCGCTATAGCAACCCATTGAAATGTCAAACTTTGAATGTGCATATCTCATGCCCCGTATGTCGTAGAGACATGAAACTTTGCACAGAGATGTCTCTCCTCATGAGGAACACATTTGCCTCAAGAACCCATAAACTTCCGCTTATATAATTTTCCACCATTTTGAATATTTTGAAAAACACTTCAAATGGATCTCTTTAGGAAGTTTGAGCAATCTGCATGAAACTGGGTGAACATAATCTAGGGACCAATATCTAAAGTTCCCTCTTGGCAAAAGTTGGAAAACTTCCTAAAACTGAGCTTCTATAAGGCAATGAATATTGCGGAGGGCGTGGCTCATCACATAAAGGTGTATAACATCTCAAGGGTTTCACCATCACCACGCAACTTTGTAGGCATATGACCACACATAATCTGAGGGGACCCCTCCATTATTGACCCCATCAAACAAAATGGGGGCGCTAGAGAGCTCATTTCTTATCTAGGCCTAACCGCCACATGGATTTTTACTAAACTTGGTAGATATGTAGAACAGGACGCCTCAAGGTGACTGGAGAATTTAACTCTAATTGGCAACTGGGTGGCTATAACAACAGAAAAATGCTTCAAAATGGCTAAAATGCGACCGATGGCTGTGGCCCCTGTGGACCAATGTTGGTGTTTTCTAATATTTGGTGTGACTAAGTCATGGTATGGTATGTTGTACATAATCACGGAAACTGTCAGTGTGTCATTCTGTCAGTCAGTCATTCTGTCTGTCCCACGTTTTTCTACTCACTGACGTGGTCAATCTATGTGAAACTGCACATAGGCATTGAGGACTGGCAAACTGTACATTTCCTTTGAAAACAGAAGTGTATTTGAAAACAGACAATGCATGTAACAGGCTGAAGTTGACACGGCGTCCCAGAACGTCAACAACCAACACACCCAGGATACCTTGGACGCCACATGTGGACATGAAAAGTTCATGACCAAACATCGATATGTGACGAGGTCGAAGTGAGAACGTGTTAGATTGTTATTTAAGTGAGATGGCGTCAAAACCACATTGAAAAAACAAGATTAATATGAACATAATTTTTTTAAAATCTTGAACCATCATGACATCCCATAACAAAATAACATTTACAAACTATCCCTCATAGCCGCAGAACCCATGGGTGCATTTCAAATCATGTACTTTTTCTTTAGTACTTCAGGTCTGAACTCCAGCTGCCCTTAAAAATTATATACTGTACTGTTGCATGCAGTATGCACATAAGCAAGATATACAACTATTTCAGGCACCCTGAACTTTGACCCTCTCTTTCTTATATCCGTTACCTTGGAGATAAAACACTGTTCTCTGAGCTCGCTGGAGACGGAGGTCGACCAGTGGAGCTCTGCTGTTGTTACTTTGCAACAAGTAATAACTGCATGCATTTTAAATTCTGACATATTCATGATAAATTACAGAGGAGATTTATTTCTCCGTCACCTGTGGCCTTTTGTTGTTGTTTATATTTATGTTATTTTGTTCAATTAAACAATTAATATCCCTGTTATCACTGCTCCACTGGTCATCAGTCATTTTAATGTGCTGTCATCCGTCACTGCAGCTTCTGTCATCTGTCAATCACCTGTTTGAGTCTCATTGGATGTGACGTATCTCTCGCTGTGCCGAGGATTGTGGTCAGAATAACCAGAACAGCGTGCTGGCTGACGAAGGCTGAATCCACATGTCCCCTGAGGACTTGAGTCGTACATACTGTAACAAGTTTACCATCATTACGTGAAGTCTGCGAAGGCAGAGACGGCAAGCCACTGACAGACAGCTCTCGAGACTGTTTTACTGGTCACCATGGAAACGTTAGAGAGACGATTACAGTCATTGTAACAGCTGTCACATTCTGTCTGCTCATCTGTCCCTGCAGATAATAAGATGAAAATCTCATGTACAGAGTTGTTCCGTGAGTGAACACAATGAATGTCTGTGTAACATGTAGACTGCAGACGCTCGGATACAGAGATGGTCGTGAATAAGGGCCGAGCTATGACTAAAGAAATCGGGTCAGCCTGTCAGTTACATCAGGAGATACATCTTCTTTTCTCACCTTTGTATTTGGCGTTACGCAACCTATAGTGTCCCCTGCAATAATACACTGCATTTTGATTCCCCTCTACAGCCTATATGTCTACATATTTCTGTATCAGGATGTTGTTGAATATTATTTCTAGCCGACATGATTCAGGTAGTGCTTTAATAGGCTACAGTTCCTGTTTTACATACACATAAGTTTTGATTTTTTAGTCAGCTACTGAAAAATACAACATTAATGTCTATATTGCAATGAACTGTGGATATGGACAGCCAACACTTCCAGACTTCCCGGGAACACGCCTGGAAAGTCTGCAACTCTGCAAGAACTATATTAGAGGGAGGGCACAGTATATTTTTTAATCACATGCTAACGATGAGTTCAGTGATTTGTTTCAGCACAGTATCTTTGGTATCTTCAGACATGGTACCTAGACCATGTGTTCAGACAGTCGTCTTAAATGTGGGCGGGGTTGTTCTCACTCACTGCTCCGTCCAACACTCGCTGTATTTCCTCATCAGCGGTGACACAGATGGAAGTCTGCACCTGGTTTATCGTCCACAGAACGAGGCTGCACGCCCACATTTTCAGAACAAAATAGAACAGGCTGCAGTGAGAGTCTCTCTCCATGGGATATTTAAAAATAGCAGCTTTGTGCATTTAGTCCTTCTCAGGCAAGCTCAGGGGTTTAGTGTTGCTGGAGCCCACAGAAACACTGCTCCACAACGCTTTTTTCCTCCACATTACGATTAGAATATGTGCAGTTCACATAACCTGGTCAAAATTAATATATATTTTAAATGCTTGAAGATCCACTCATTACTAAAAGTGATGGTCAAAGTTGTCACGGTGAAATTTAAGATGTGCTGATGGATTCACGTCAACTCATGCATTGAGTAACATTACAAGTTAACGTTCCACCTTAAAAGTTGCCGGCAGTCGACCCAGTGAATGACGTTATTTTACATTTCAGCCCTGAGCAGAGTGACCGTCCTCTACTGACCAATCAGACTGCAGTGTTCACAGCTCCACCTTTTAGTGCCAGATCTGTGAGCTAGGTGCCCCAACAGAGGGGGGACCAAACATGGGGACGCTAAGGACGCTGCTGTTGGGACCATCCACAACTTTTCACGGTGGAATTAAAAAAAAGTGAACTGAACTGTAATGCTCAGTGGAAATGGGGCTATAGAAATAGAAGTATACACATGTAAAGATAAAAATGATAAAGCTTAGCACTTTACCCCTTGTATATATAGCCTATATAATTTTATTAAATTTTTTGAGGGATGCATGATAATAGATTTTTTTTGCCGATATCCGATATGCCGATACATCCACTTTTTCCCACCTTATTTTAGTGACCATCAAGTCTCTTCTGTGGTGGATAAACACCATATAATGCATGCATGCTCTTATCATGATGGCCCACCAGCAGATGGAGACATAAAATACAATACTTTTCAAAGTATGTAATATTTATTCAGTGTGCAAAATAAGAAAAAGCATGTTGAAGCTGTTATCGGCCGATCGTGCATCCCTATTTTTTATTTATTATTTTTTTGTCAATAAATTGATACTTCTGATAATCTTCTATATGCCGATTTTCCAAGAGGACTATACATTATTTTATAAGCTATGACTCATCTTGATCAGATTTATGTATATGAAGGAAGGAGCAGCACAAAATGAAATTGCCACATTAATGAATGGAGCCTGGCACCTCCTCGCCCTCCTATAGAAGATGCATGTCGTCCCTTGAAGCTGAGAAACTGCAAACTTGACCGTACGTGCTGCTCGTGCTCCTCCCTCCCTCCATCACTCGGTGAGGCGGGTGGACTCGTGCTCACGCGCACTCGCCGCGCGCCCCCATTCAGTTGCACGGAGGGTGCGATACATAATTCAGTCCCAGTAAGGGAACACCTCAGTCTGTCCTCTCCTGACGAGCCTCCTCACACACACCGCTGCGGCTGCTTCCTGCTCCGGAGCGGAGCGGAGGGAGGATCAACCTTGGAGAAGGACGACGCAGCCCGGGCTGGTCGGATGGTTTCAGCCTGTGCATGACTTCCAGCGGCGGAGGAAGGACAGACCGTCCGCGGTGAGCTTCAGGAGACGTAAACATTGCCATGCCCTGCTTCATGCACCACCTCCTCTGATCGTCTCCTCCTCCTCCTCTGGGATCTGTGTTGGAGGATAACAGCAGAGGAGAGTGAGAACACAGCGCTGCTGTCGAAGGTAAACATGTTGGGGAGGTGTTGAAGTTGTGTTTGGGATAGGAGGCTGCAGCGGGCCACGCTCTGCTCCGGAGGGAGGCATCCTGCATCCTGACTCTGCTGTGTCCGTGCTGTGCGGCCATGCTGCAGGCAGCATCCTCAGACCTGTTCCCGACCTGAGCTGCACTCTCTGGAAGCAAGTTTACAAAAGCAGAAAACTACACTTCACCTTCTTGATGTTTTGGAGTGTTACCTTGTTTCACTCTCTGCTCTGTGTCACTGGGTGATGATGAGTATTGTTCCTGAGCAGTTTGGGATGTTACTGCTCTCACTGCTTCACACATCAGCCTCAAACTGCAGATGTGATCAGCTGCAGACATTTTGATGAGCAAAGCATCTCAGACATTAATCAGACGTGCCTCTGCGTGACCGCTCTGTGGGATCGGCCTTGTTCTTATCACAGTTCACGTTAACGCAGCACCATGGGCGCCAAGCAGACCAAAGGCCAGGAGCCTGGAGGGGCCAGCCCTCAGCACAGCTGGAAGCGAACGCCCACCAAGGAGCGAGGAGACATCTTGGCCTCCCTCATGCTGAAGTCAGGGGACCGGCTGAGCCGTGGTGGGACGCCGCCGCCCTACCAGCGCCGCATTGGTATGATCCAGGAGATGATGCTGATGGCCAAGCAGGGGAAGCAGGATGAGGCCACGGAGATGCTGAAGACACTCCGACAGGTAGCTGCTCAGTGTGTGTGTGTGTGTGTGTGTGTGTGTGTGTGTGTGTGTGTGTGAGTGAAGCTCTCAGGAGTCAGAGCATGGATGTATGAGGAGAACTGGATACAGCACTGAACGTGGGGCCCTGTTCATTCCTGGGAGCTGCTCAGGAGCCAAAATGGTTCAACTGCTGTGTGTAAAATGACCTGATCAGACGGCTAATTACATACCAGCTGCCAAGATGGTGCCTTATTCCGGTAGAGTGGCTCACCTGGCACATATGGCAAGAAAGTTTCTAGGTTCCAGGTTTACTTTCCTGGTACGGGGTCCACCAAAGATGCCTTGTTGAGTTTCTCCTGTCGGCCCCGCCCGGGAGTTTCCTCTGAGCCCGTAGACTTTACGTTGTGACGATGACACTTTTCTCAGCATGAGGAAAGTTTTACAAACATAAAACCTCCATGGCTCAAAAATTCATGACATGAAGAGTTGGAAATTAATTGGAAAAGAGATGACGTGGGGCATTTTTCTGCTTTGATTTTAATTTGTTTTCAACTCCAGGAGTTCAGAGCGCTTTGGGAAACACGCCAGGTGCCTAGAGCGCAGAAATACCAGGCGCGTCCCAACACAAAAACAACAAGCAAAAAGCTTCATTCTCGTTAACAACAATTATAAAAAGGCGCCTCCAGCTGCTAAAATGCTTTCTGTGTGATCAGGGCCTTAAGAGACCGGGATACAGCATTCACAGTGGGGCTTCGTTCATTCTTATGAAAGTTGCTCTGTGGCGCAAGTGCTGCTCAAGTTGAGCTGCTTTTGCGAGTAAGCTGAAAAATAGAAGAGACACCGATTTTTTTGCGTGAGTCGTGAGCAAATGGTCGCTGTATTCAACAAAAAATCGACATCTGTGGTGGCCGAGAGCGGTCACAACACACGCAAACTCGTGTTTACAGTGAGGCTAACACCGAGACAAATGGGCTTTTTGTGCTAAGGCTAGTAATACAAAGCAGACAAAGACTACTTACCCATTTGTAGTGCTAAATATTATTTCTCCAAGCGTTGGAATAATCACTAGTGCGCATACTTGCCCAACCTGGGCTTTGGGTCCAAACTCACTTCTTCTTCTTTGGGGTTTATTGGAGATTTGCAAACACGGTGCACTACTGCGCAACATGTCTGTTTGGTTTTGGTGTGAATATGCGTGTGCTGCCGCTACGCTTGTGCACCACTTCACGACCACATCACTTGCCGTGTAAATGAGGCCTTAGGACACCTGAGCACGACTGGAAATGCCAACTTATGACAGCCAAGCAGCTGACATACAGTTAAACGGAAAACAAGTCATTCTGCAGGTGTTGTGACACTTAAAGAAATGTATCCACTGGTTTACAGATGTCTTTTCCCCATGTAAAATGTTTTTGGGTCCAGTGGCATCACATGACAGACCCTAGATTGCAGAACCACTGGTTTGGCCATTATGAAAATTAGCTTCAAAGCCCGGTGCACTTCCTGGGGGCCTGGGCCAGAGGTGCACATTTCTATAACAAGGCCACAACATCCCTGACTGGCTCACTGTCTTTCTCCTTCCTGTGTTAATTCCTTGGGTGTAAGCATGTTGGCTGATGTCATCACTGCTGCTGAGACAGAGGCCAGGCTCAGACTGACTGAAGCAGCGACTGACTGCCAGCGTTACTGATGAATTGAGCCACTTTCTGCTTGTATGACTGAACATGAGCCTCCTGGCTGGACCTGTTGTGCTCAGCCTGGCTCTGCTGCACTGGCAGAGTGTCGACACTGCTACAATTTATAGCCTCTCTCTGTCTTTCAAGACATTTGCAGCGCTCGGCTGGCTGCCGCCACTGCTGCTGCTGCTGCTGCTGTTGCTACAGAGAGGAGGGAAAGCCCAGCAGCACACTGAAAGAATCTGTTGAGGTGGGAAACAAAAGAGAAGCAGGAAAATGAAAATGCCACCAGTTGAAATGTGGGATTTGGGGAGCTGTAAAGAAAGAGAGGATCTGAGCATAACAGGAGTGATATTATGTGAAGTTAATCTAATACGTGTTTATCGTTGGGATGAAAAGAAAACGAGAGAGGCCAGAGAAGATGGTGAAGAGAGAAACAGACTCATAAGCTCTCGTCCCTGAAGACAGCGCGGCACACAATCCATATGCTGCCTGTGTTCACTGTTTATCCCCCGATGACTCAACCACGGGGAACAGCCTCTCGCTTACACACACACACACACACACACACACACACACACACGCTGCTTTCATAGTTTATTGTTTGGGCTTTAGAGATTTCCATCAGCTCCTTTCTGTTACTATTTACAGTTTCCTGGTTGAACCCATTTAGACAGTTAATCCTTGAATCAATGGCGAACAGTGCAGCGAAGCAAACAGGCTTAAAGATGAAGGACACCTCTCCATCCATCATCATTAAGAGCGAGGGATTACCATCTCTGACACTGCTTGACTAAGCCATGATACCCCAGAGGAGAGTCGCCGTCTCCGGTCGGACAGTAAAGGCACAACAAAACACCAGTGTGGTTAAAGTCCCTCCCAGTAAGACCAGTATAAAACACACCTAGATTAAGACTGGGCTTCATTTCATTAAAAAATTAAGAGTTCTTTTATAGTGAGGGGAAAAAGCCAATTAATCGTTTAGTCAGTCAAAAGAAAATTGACAATAATTTTGGGGTCTCTTGGGTGAATGGCTTCATATGAGCAGAGGAAATCTCCGTTTGTTGCTAGGCTAATTTATACAATGTAAAATGCCATAGGCTTGTGCTAATAACGTTAGCGTGTTGTATTTGTCTGGAAAACATATTTAGTATAAGGCAGTTGTTTTGTCAGTGAACCTTGTGAGCTGTAATGGAGTTAAATTTTGTAACGTTACCTTTGTTAAATGTTGCTGTTGTCCCTGGCTTCATATGAGTGGAGGAAAAGTCTGCTAGCTGCTAGGCTAATTTATACAGTGTAAAATGCCATAGACTTGTGCTAAAAACATTAGCATGTTGTATTTGGGGAAAATGTGTCCAGATAAAGACAAGTGTTTGTCTGTGAATGCTGCGAGTTATAGGGAAGCTGATTTGTGTACTTGTGTTTGAAATTGTCTCTATTAAGCCATGTTTAATGTGTGTTTAATGTGTGTTTTGAATCATCTAAACTTTACAACACTTCACAGAAACCTCCACCGCCGACTAGTGTTTTGGAGGTGTAACTGCAGAGTGACGCAGACACCCCCCCGCACAAGTATAAATCCTGCTGCTACAGCGGCAGTGTTCGGCAGTGGCGTCACTACAAATGTTGACATTACTAACTTGACTCCATTTCTCAGTAGCATGGAGGTAACGTCACAACTTTCTGAGTAAAATAGCTTTTCAGTCATGAAGTTGATTAATTGACGGAGAAGCGCAGCAGCGTCCACAAAAATTACAAGCTCTTTTTTGTTTTTCTGCGGAGGTCAGGATAATCTTGCAGCTCCAGGTCGTGGCCCTCTTGGATATGCTTTGTCATATCTTGTATTTTTCTCTTTGTATTTATATATTTTGATAATTTTCTTATTTCTAGTTATTTATTTTTATTCTTCTTTTTTCTGTTTATAGTTGTGTTTTTTATGCATTTGTTGGTGCTCTGCTGTCACACATTGGTGTTTGAGGATGTTGTGAACAGTGTGTGCTCTCATATGACAGGTGATAGTGATTGGTCGTCAGGCCTCTGCTCCTCAGATTTGATCTCATCCAATTAGTGGCAGCAGATGACTGATTCATCACCTGGTAGGAGTCTGTATCTGCTCTGTGAAGCACTTATGTCAGTAGCTGTGATGATCATCAAGGACTGAAACGTTTGCTGCTGTTTGACCATCTTTTATTATTTTTGGCACTTTGAGCATCTTCTGTTTGTGCACATGTTCTGAATATGTTGATCTCAGCATGTGAACCTTCCTGTGGCTGTCCAGCTCAGTTGCATCGGTGTGCGGGTATTTCTCATGCCACACTTTCAGACAAAACATAAAGTGGTTTTTGTGTTTCGTGGTTTACAGAAATGTTCAAAGTAGGGTTGTACCTCACTCAGAATGATGTCAGTCGATTCGTATTCAGCTGTTTAATATGAAAATTCGACGATTCGTTTCTTTGTTGTTGTTTTTTTCCTATAAAGATTAAAGTTTGAACGGACTTCAGTGTGACAGTAGCATTCATGTTTACAGTAAACAAGCTAACAGCGCTACTGACGGATCAGAAATGTGCAGCAACGTTTTTTGCTGACTCTAGATTTCAAACAAAAGCCAGAGACTTTCATATTAATCTCACTTCCAAGCAGAAGAGAGAAGACATTAGCTATGTTTCCATCCAAAAGTGATTCGAATCATTGGGAAATGCACATTAAAAGAAATACAAATCCTGTGTTTCCATTAAATGTATGGACTTTGGTGAAAACTATGAACTCGCATGAGTTTTCCGCAGAACCGGAAACAAAACAAGTCTCGCATTCTTCTTCTACATTTTCTCTGGCGGTTGGCAACCAGCTTGTAAATGCATTACCGCCTTCCTGACCCCGGAGTGTGGATATCACCATGGAGAGAGGTGCGCTACGTCAGACTTTTGAACATAACTGTTTCCATCCCCTGTTTTGCGAATCAACATTTTTTCGAATTAACCAAAACCCGGCTAAAGCGAGCGTATTTTAGTTTGTGCAAATCAGGGGATTTTAATTTTAATTATGCCGTTTCTCTGAGCCTTACGCTGGAAAGTTTCTCCTCCTCTGTGCCGCTGCATCACGTCTGCAGCTGTCTGTGCCAAAGAGTAATGTGAAAGTCCAGAGCGTTCACTCTGTAGCAAAATCCAGGGACCAAAACATCCTCAGTAGCACACTGACCAGCGCATTGAGTAGCAAAAAAAAGGCTGACTGAGAAGTCTGACAATTTGAATCTCTGACTTTCAGGGAGCAGCCCTGTTACCAAATCTGCACTAACTGACCCTATCTGGCAATCTGTGCTGTAGCCAGAGATGCAGTGATGGTTTTCAAAGTAATGAGATATAAAACTGCTTATTGGTGAGCTTTACTGGGAATCTGTCCCGTCATCCAGTCCACACTGACTCCATCTTTCCTGAACGTCTCAGCCGTCTGTCAGCAGCAGCTCCTGGGGAGCTGAGTGGACAGCTCCAACCTGCCCTCACCAAACTGACTGACAGCAGAAATTTACTGAACCAAAATAGCTTTTATTTTAGCTCCACTGGAAGAAACCAGCAGTGTTTTTATGTTTCCTTCCCCACAGCGAGGGAAATCTGATTTGTAGTCAAACAGGCAAGCTCACAGACTGTGGGAGCCTTGATCAGTGTAGATACAGGTCATCGTGCTTCCCTGGTTTGTTTCAGTTTCATGCTCAGTTGGTACTAAGAAAATCTCAGTTTCCAGTTGTCAGCTGACAGCAGTGGCACCTGGTGTGGTCTTCTGCTGCTGTAGCCCATCTGCTTCAAGGTTGGACAAGGTGTTGTTGCTTCAGAGATGGTCTTCTGCAGACCTTGGTTGGAACCAGTGCTTATTTGACTTCCTGTTGCCTTTCTATCATCTTGAACCAGTCTGGCCATTCTCCTCTGACCTCTGGCATCAACAAGGCATTTTGGCTCACTGGATATTTTCTCTTTTTGGGACCATCCTCTGTAAACCCTCGAGATGGTTGTGCAAAACATCCCAGTGGATCAGCAGTTTCTGAAATACAACACAGCTTTACTAAATCCAAATGTAGCTTAAATGGCTTTACATCAGTTTTCTCCCCTTGACTGAGTGAGTGCACGTGCTAACACAATGTGATAGATTTTTCCCACCTGACAGAAGAAACCACTGCTATTTAAAGGCGTTGTTATTCTGCTGGTAGCTCATCTGAAGAGAACGGCTTAAATTGTCAGTTTGAGGTATTGTTCCTCGTCTGGCTTCTTGGTAATAAATTTAGGCATCATTTGCAAACAGCAACTCTCCATTGGACCTCCATTATGGCGCCAGATACAGCTGCTGGGAGATTTGTGGTGAACTATAAAGCCTCTATCAGCACTTAGTGGACCTCTTCTAACGTCATTAGGCTTGTGCACAGTTTACACATTTAAGATGTCTTTGTCTCGTCAGTTGTCATATGAGGACATTTATGTTGGTTATTTCAGAACCAAGCTGTTTGTTATGCTGCAGTATGAAGGAGGACGGAGGAATGACTGTGTAAACACACAGAACCCATAGCTTTGATCCAGTGAGTCAGGGGTTGAGGTCAAGCTCTCCTGACCTCTGAAGGATTTTTCCTCGCTGCTGTTTGTGGAGCTGGGGATTAGAGAGAAAGTAACGTCCATGAGCATGATGCACTCCAACAAGGTCAAAGCATGGATGGATTACTGAAGGTAATATCTATTGGGCACAGACCCAGGGGCCCAAAGTGTCAGGGCCCCCCTGGCCCTCACTTGAACAATGTCACTCAAATTATCTGACCAGGAAGAGCCTGAAAATAACCAGACAGGGACACAAAAAGTCTACAAAGAGATTCAAAACACTACAAAGAGTCACGTAATAACAACATAAATGGGCAAAACGACATAGACACACAAACTTCCAAAGAGAAACAAAAAGACCACAAAGAGAGAGAGAATAAATACAAAAAAGAGGCAAAACAACCATAAAGAGACACAAATCGACCATTAAGAGATGCAAAACCTGCAAGGAGACACAAAATAACTACAAAACAGAAAAAACAATGATAAAGACACAAAAGACCACAAAGAGACGCAGAGACACAACATAAATGCAAAAACGGGCAGAACAGCTACAAAGAGACAAAAAAACAACAAAGAGACTCAAAACAACTACAAAGAGAAGCAAATAGAGAAATAAAATAAATATAAAAATAGGCTGAGATGCAGAATGACCACAAAAACAGAAAAAAAACAACAGACACAAAATGACAACAAAGCAACACAAAACAACCACAAAGGGATGCAAATAAATATCAAAGAGACACAAAATAACTACACAGACACAAAAATATCTATAAAAAGATGCATCGAAACGGCAGAGACACAACATACATACAAAACAGCCAAAATAACATCAGAGACACAGAAAGACAACAAAGAGATGCAAAGAAACTGCAAAGAGACACAATATAACTGCAAAAACAGGCAAAACAACCTCAGAGACACAAAATGACTACAAAGAGACAAAAAAACACAAAACGATGCAACAAAACTGTGAAGAGACACAGAATGCATACACAAATGGGCAAAACAAGAAAAAAGAGACACAAAAAATAACATTAAAGAGATGCAAAGAGACACAAAATAAATACCTAAACAGGTAAAACAACTACAGAGACACAAAATGACCAAAAAGAGATGCAAAGAAACTGCCAAGAAGCACAAAATAACCACAAAAATGGGCAAAACAAGAACAACAAGACACAAAATGACCACACAGAGATGCAGAGAAACTTGAAAGAGACACAAAATGAATCTAAAAATTGGCAAAACAACAGCAAAGACACACAAAACAACTACAAAGAGATGCAAAACCACAAAGTCTGTATGTCTTGCTCTTGTGTAGAAGAGGTGGTGGGGCCCTTTGCATACCTGTGCCCAGGGGCCAGTTGTCTCATGATCCGCCTGTGGGTCAAAGTAAACAATGTGAAGAGATGCTGCGACAGGTCGAGGGATGAGTGTGTGTATTTTATGTATTTATCAGCAGAGAGTTGGAGGCACGGAGGCCAGAGGACGCTGAAAGATGAAAACAGCAGGTGTCCATGTTGGGTCAGGAAAAGTAAATTGGTGACATAACCATCATCGGTTGCATTTGGCTTCATATTCGGGGTGTTTGTGCTCTGGTGGAACAGTACACGGCGGACAGATCGCACTGTGAATTGGATAAAGACAATTACCGAGGATAAAGACAGCAGAGAGGGAAAATCACCACGAGGGTTAAACTGCAACAGACACTGATGAAGAAGAGAGGATTCAGCGTTGAGTGATTACAGAGACATTGCTGAGAAAACCAGAGGAAATGACACAGAAGGAAAAGAGAGGAGAAAGTGTGCGGGGAGAGTCGCTCTGCGCCGGTAACCAGGTTCTCCTCCATGTTGCCCGGAAACCATGGTGATGGCCGGAGGACTCAGGCTTAATAGACATTGATTAATCAAGCAGGAGCTCTGTTAAGAGCTAATGAGGAGGCCACCTTCTTAATCACCGCCCTTCAATAAACTAGACACTAAAGCTAGCGTCTCCTCACCACTTCCCCCGCGCTGCCTCGAAGCCGCTCGCTAATCTATAACCACCAGGGTCTGTGGAAACCTCCCTAGGCTCTAAATTTATCCTCAGTGGTTCCCGCTGCAGTCTCTGCTAGTAAACAGTAGCAGTGAGTGGGATTGTTAACTTGTCTTACGGTATGTGACCAATGTTGAGTCAGATAATTAGGGGCCGTTGTGTTGTGGTCGCCATTAATATTTTACGACTGAAGCTTTAAGCCATGATGATGGCGTTGTTAGGCCTGAGTGTCCGAGTCTTCAGCCGTGAATGTTTTATGTTTAGCCTCAGATCTATAAGAACAGACCTATCCATCCATCCATCCATCCATCCATCCATTTTCAACCACTTATCTGAAGCCGGGTCGCGGGGGCAGCAGGCTAAACAAAGCACCCCAGACATCCCTCCTTCTCCCCAGTAACACTTTCCAGCTCCTCCTGGTGGACCCGAGACGTTCCAGTGTGTTCTGGGTCTGCCCCGGGGCCTCCTACCAGTGGGACGTACCCTGAACATTTCTAACAGGAGGTGCCCAGGAGGATCCTGATCATATGAGTAGAGGAAATCTCTGCTAGCTGCTAGGCTAATTTATACAATGTAAAATGCCATAGGCTTGTGCTAATAACATTAGCATGTTGTATTTGTTTGAAAAATGTGTTTGGTATAAGACAGTTGTTTTGTCAGTGAACCTTGTGAGTTGTAATGGAGCCGAATTTTGTAACGTTACCTTTGTTTAATGTTGCTGTTGTCCCTGGCTTCATATGAGTAGAGGAAAAGTCTGCTAGCTGCTAGGCTAATTTATACAATGTAAAATGCCATAGGCTCGTGCTAAAAACGTTAGCATGTTGTATTTGTGGGGAAAATGTGTCCAGATAAAGACAAATGTTAGTCTGTGAAGCAACGAAGCAGCTTTTCCAGATTGTCCATCTGCTACCTGAAGCATTTTTCAAACTCAGCTCCTCATGATTATGACATCTGAGTGATATGACGAGGGGGCAACGACAGTCTGTTTCTACGTGACTAAGTAGGCTGTGCTTCCTGTGTGGTGACGTCAGTGACATCACTGTGACATTTCTTGCTCGTAGTTTGACCATCACGTCGTCTCTCCACAGTAACAGGTGACATCGTACACATCGTACACAGACTGGCACAAGGTTGAATGTACGTCTGTACGAAAACTGCACTTGAGAGAACTTAAATGAGCTGTCGATGGAACAGACTGTACAGACGGCAGGCAGCTCTCACACCACTGTGATTCAAAGTGCAGCCAAGACAAAGCAGAATCAATCAAACAGCACCATGTTGAGACGCTGCCCTTCAAGTGCTGGTAAGACCTGAAACAAAGGAAGGAGGAGGATGTGAAATTAACAGCACAACGTGTGTGAAAGGTTGTTGTCTTTTATTGCATTAAATAGTTTAATCAACACAGTGTAAAGCACCACAGGGAACATCCGCAGTGAGCTGAGCTGAGAATTAAATCCTGAGGAACACTGGGGGGAAGTTCAGAGCTTGAAAACAGACGAATGAAAAGATGGCAGATAAAAATAAAATATATTACCGAGACAAACTTTGTGCAGAATTAATATTGTGTCAACTATAGCAATTTTTTTTTAATGTACAAGCTCTACTTTGATGCTTTCTTATGCACTCTGGCAGCCTGTTTACCCTTTAAAAACTGGGAACCCTAAATAGGGACTAAACTGTAATGTTAGCGATCTGGAGTCCTGCAGATGAGAAATACGCTTCACCCTGCTCACACACTACGGCTCGGGAGAAAGTGGTCTGGACGTGAACTAGGGGTGTGTCATATCATCTCTCTTACGATAACACCGGTATGATTTTTAATATGATATGAAAACGTATTGATACTCGCAATATTTGGACTTGTTGACATATTGACATCACACTGTTACCCACGGCAACAACAAGCATGGCTGAAAGCAAAAATAGGAGCAGCTTCAGTAGTGTGGAATAAACTGCGGCGTCCTGAATGTTTTATGAACAGCCCCGGACTTCTCAGACTCTTACTGCTCTGACTTACTGCTCAGAGGGAACTCATTCAGCGGTTCCTCTGGCAGCAGCACAGAGTCTCTCCCTCTCCTCTCTCGCCGTGCACACACAGGAGTCAGTGTCATCAAGTGATTTAGTCATAAACCTTTGGTCCAGGTGGAAAAAAAAACAACTCAATCATTTAGGGTTTTACTAAAAGAAGGAAATCACCTGTTGATTTATATATACTAGTCCATAGCCATTGGTAGCTTTGTCACCTTCTACCTATGCCAGTCCTCAGTGTCTATGTGCAGTTTCACATAGATTGACCACATCAGTGAGTAGAAAAACGTGGGACAGACAGAATGACTGACTGACAGAATGACACACTGACAGTTTCCGTGATTATGTACAGCAGACCATACCATGACTTAGTCACACCAAACATTAGAAAACACCAACATTGGTCCACAGGGGGAGCCACAGCTATCGGTCGCATTTAGCCATTTGAAGCATTTTTCTGTTGTTATAGCGCCACCCAGTTGCCAATTAGAGTTAAATTTCTCCAGTCACCTTGAGGCGTCCTGTTCTACATATCTACCAAGTTTAGTAAAAATCCATGTGGCGGTTAGGCCTAGATAAGAAATGAGCTCTCTAGCGCCCCCATTTTGTTTGATGGGGTCAGTAATGGAGGGGTCCCCTCAGATTATGTGTGGTCATATGCCTACAAAGTTGCGTGGTGATGGGTGAAACCCTTGAGATTTCTACACCTTTATGTGATGACCACGCCCTCCGCAATATTCATTGCCTTATAGAAGCTCAGTTTTAGTAAGTTTTCCAACTTTTGCCAAGAGGGAACTTTAGATATTGGTCCCTAGATTATGTTCACCCAGTTTCATGCAGATCGCTCAAACTTCCAAAGAGATCCATTTGAAGTGTTTTTCAAAAAATTCAAAATGGCGGAAAATCTATATAACTGGAAGTTATGGGTTCTTGAGGCAAATGTGTTCCTCATGAGGAGAGACATCTCTGTGCAAAGTTTCATGTCTCTACGACATACGGGGCATGAGATATGCCCATTCAAAGTTTGACATTTCAATGCGTTGCTATAGCGCCCCCCTTTGGCCAATTGATGTAATATTGCTTCATTGGCATCCTCCCATGACCCTCTACCACTGTGCCAAATTTCACATGGATTGACCAAATCAGTGAGGAGAAAAACGCAGAACAGACACACAGACAGCGTTTTCATCATTATATAGTAAGATAGATCCCAGGGGGCATTTTTGTATTTGGGAGCTGTTTAAAGTCTAAAGTCTAAAGTCTCCTGCCGATGGCACAAAGAAAAGGACGTGACCATTTATACTCCATGTTTACGATATAGTAATTTTATACATCCCATGTGGAACAAGCTGAGAAACATCCGAGTATACCGATAAATCTCCCACCTCTAGTACCAGTACTAGAGGTGGGATGGAATGCAGCCGCCATTTGTGTTATTAAATATGTGTTTTTCATCCCGAGACGCACCCAAAATGTCACCCTGCAGAAGAGCTCTAATCATCAGGAATAATCAACACTGTGTGTCTGCTCAGACCTTTAATATATAAAAATATTAATAACAATAATGATCAAAGAACCTCCCGTCATATCAGGGGTGGAGGCAGCGTCTGGTCAGTGTGTGATTTTTAATAAAGGTCAATACCAGCTTCGTATATGGCTCCTCCTGCCTCGGTTGCCATTTCCTTTTATTTACCCAAGAGCCTGCACTTGAGCCCTGGTGTTTGCCGTGTCTGTCTCTAGCTCCGTCTTTGTTCGTTTCGGCCGGGTTCAGGCCTCTGCTTTGATGCTGACCGCCACTAATTAGTGTGGGTGGTGCTTTCTAATGAAAGAGGAGCCCACACTGTTTTCCTCGTAGCATAAATGGTTTCGTGTGCGTGTGCACTCTATCCCCTCAGAGTTCAAGGAAGTAGACAGCGCTTTTTTATTTTGTCCTCGTCATGTATATTTCATGAGAGGCCATTGTAATGTATGGCTTTCTGGAGGGTGAACGTTTATGAATACCTCGTGTTTGCTGTTGTTTCAATGTGTTCGTGATTTTTGTTTTTCACTCTTGTCACCACACACACACGCCGTCAGCACTCTGTTGTACATACATTAGTGGTTGGTTGGTAAACCTTCTCGTGTCTGGGCTCAGATTAGAGCGAGCTGGGAGATTTATTTCCATTCAGGGTTGATCTACAGTATTTGCATAGCGCTTCAAATCCTTATCACACCATGACGAAAGACACATTGTGTGCTCCTGTGACTCACCCTCTCACACAAACACAGAAATCATCTGCATGCTTTGGTTCGTCTGGTGCCAGCGTCGTGTCTTAATGCAGGAGAATTTATCAGAAAGCTTTCAAATGTTGCTTTTTTATTGAAGTTCCCTTTTATTCAGGACAAATTTCCTCTGAGGAAATGTTGTTTATTTCTACAGATTGCAAAAACAAATTGTCATCGGCTGTTTAAGGAAAGTTTGATAGTGTGAGGGAAAAGGTTATTTGCTTTCCAACCGGGAGAGGCAAGAGAAGACTGACACATGGACTCTGTGTGTCTCGAGCAGGGTAAGGCAACCTGTGGCTCCAGAGCAATGTGCAGCTCTTTAGCCCCTCTCCTGTGGCTCCTGTGACTTTGACCAAAAACAAAATGGAAATGAATAATGTTTACTTTTTTAACATGTTGTAGGCCTAAAGAAATTCCTACATTCTCCAATCATAAAAATGTGAGCCTCTATATTAAATAAAAATGTTTGAACATTTCAGAAACTAGAATGTCCCTAATACATCAGCTGTCTGACACCTTTTCGTTTGCCGAACCTTGATCGCAGTGACTAGTCTTGAGTCGTCCTTGCTGGTTAGCTACAGATGCCAATCCAAAAAAGTGAAAGTCTCAGAATAAAATAGAGAATTTAGTAGTTTGTCGACAGTTTTGTTTGCTTTCACCTCCATCTCTGCAAAGTTAAATGCCCAAATAATCATAGGTGGTGCCCTGCAGTGTCGCCACCTTGTGGTAAAACATGAATAAACACTTATTTAGACTTTGCTAATTTAGACGTAGACAGTTTTACCTTCATTAAATAGTCTCAATTATGTTTTGCAGCTCCAAATAGATTTTTTAATTATTTTTGGTCAAAAATGTCTCTTTTGATGATAAAGGTTACTGGCCCGTGGTCTAGAGCATAGACTGTAGTCTGGCTGAAAAATTAAACCAATGCTGAAGTGCTAAAAACCACAGTTCATCGAACAAGTCTGGCTCCACAGATCCCTGTGTTAAAATGTCCAACGGTACAGCAGAAATAAACAGCACAGTACCTCCTCTCTGTAGGCCATGTTGTTTCCTCCTGTGATGAGCCCGACCACAGTGGTGTCATCTGCAAACTTGTTGATGTTTCACTGATTATGGTCTGTTGGTAAGAAAGTCCTTCTGGTGTGACATAAAACATACACGTCGGCAGCGCTTTATAAACAGTAACAGTGGCATAATATGGCACCAACAATCATTGACCTCCTCTGTTATATGGCGGCTGATCTCGTCCTCTACTTGGAGGGAACGAGCTCCTGTTTGTCATTGTTTTCCCGCTCTTCTTCTCTGAGTTAGCCGCTAAGTCCCAAACATAATACATAATCAAAACATGATTGTACCTTTCATACAGCAGAACGAGGCGGCATAATGGCACATTATTCCCACCCTGTACAGGCAGATAAAAGTGACATCACGGTAGCTATGTCCATTATCTTTAAAGTCTACGGTAATTGCACTTAAACCATAGATGTATAATGATAACCACATACTGGACGCCAAGATGGCGCCTGTTCAGTTCAATAGAACAGAAGCCAACACAAAACAAGGCTGATGAACGTTCCTGTGGGCTGAAACTGCAGCGGATAGAAACAAGTAGTCAGCAGTCTGTGTTCATAATCCACAACCCACCAACCAGGCATCATGGAAAGACTGATAAAGAGACGACGCACCCACAATGCATCTTGTTTGATTGTGTGATCTCAACTGGAAACTGTGTGGGTCTGTGTATCCTGGTCGGCAGCGGTGGCGGCACATATCATAACATACACCTGTTGATGCACTAATCATAGGTTTCTGCTGTGATGCTATTAATGTCACTGTCATCTGAAAATACAGCAGCTGATTCATATGTGTGTGTGTTTGTCACTCAGTCACGGCGCCTGTCATTATTTACCGCCCCGCCCACACTAAACAATAGGCAGCATGGAAACCTCGGTGAGTCATACCTTTCTGTAGGAGAGCGGGCAGCTCTGCCTCCCTCTGTCTTTCTCTAAGATGCACTCACACACACACACACACACACTTCCAGAACATGTTTTGAACCCACTGTCATTAGCAGTAAAACAGTGTGAAGATAGAAAACCAGACTCATTACATATTGTGTTGTGCCGTAGCATTATACAAAGGATGTATACACCCCTTCATATACGTGTCACTGTCGTCTGCATGATGGTTACTGAGACAATAAAGAGGGAGGGGACAAATAAACATAAACACCTCACAACATAACACGGTCCAACACACAGAACTGCTTTAATTCTTGGTGTCATATATTCAACAAGGTGCTGGAAACATTCCTCAGAGATGTTGGTCCATATTGACATGATGCCATCACACAGTTGCTGCACATCCATGATGAGAATCTCCCGTTCCAGCACAT
Source organism: Epinephelus cyanopodus (assembly GCA_026686955.1). Classification (NCBI taxonomy): domain Eukaryota; kingdom Metazoa; phylum Chordata; class Actinopteri; order Perciformes; family Serranidae; genus Epinephelus; species Epinephelus cyanopodus. The sequence continues at coordinate 39,712,716 of CM048918.1, forward strand.
CCCAAAGCTGCTCTGTTGGACTGAGATCTGGTGCCTGGTGGATTGTCACATTGGGCTGTTTCCCTCCACAACTGGTGCCCTAGATTCAAGTCTGGGATCAATAATGAGAAATTACAGCCTGCACCTGGTGGGTTCGTTGGGGCCTGATCACGCTCAGGCAGATAATCAGACCTCTAAAATGTGCGAGCTACATTTCCTCCTGTATTTTAGAGGTGTCAGTATCTCGTGAGCAGATTACCTGGACTTTAACTGACCACGTCGACGCCCCACAGAGGATCAAACCTCTCCATTTTGCACACTGTGTGAGCTCGGACGAAATGTCAGGATTCCTCATAATCTAATAGGCCGGCTGCCATGAAGTGAGCACATTTAAGCTACCGAGGGAGCCCGTGACCTTTCCTTTACTCCCACACTCAGGACAAACTTTACATTTTTCTCCTACGATGACTGAGGCTCAGATAACAGCAGAACCATGATGTCATTCATTGTGTCCAGTGCTTTTATTCTGCTATGAGGAATATGCAGCGCTAGACTTCAGTCCTTTGGATGTCTTTAATGTCGCACGATGGATAATTTAATTATTAATGTCAAACAGGCTGAATATATGCGACCAGCACGTTGCTTTGACTTGGTGTCAGAGTTTTGTCACAGTCCTCAGAACACCGTAACCTGCTGCGGTCTAATCCTCCGCCGTGTCCCTGTGTGTTTTTGTTTTAGCAGAGTTGTCAGTCATGTTGACTTTTTAAGCTTTAACAAGAGCAGCGTTCATGCGTGACGCTCTGCCAACAGGTTAATGCTTCGCCGCCTTTGATGGTGCTCGAGATGTGACAAATTTTCATCCCCCCCACCAGCAGGCAGGCTGACAGTCAGACGGCAGGAAGCGATGCAACAGGCTTTAATTTAATGCTGAGGGGGCAGAGAGTTTACAAAGCACGTGGAAAATGTAAAAGCCTCTCAGATTTAAGCTCGGTCTTGCACACCAGAGATTTATGTGGTTGTGTGTGGACTCTTACGCGCATGAATGATTTTGTACCTTTAGTTTTGTGGAGTTAATGTGCTGTCCTGTGTTTGAGTTGCTCTTGTTTTTCTTTCTTGTCCTCTTTTGCCCCCGCGGTGATACCTGTGGCTGGAGGCTTTATGTTTTCGGCTTTTCTGTCTTTCCCATTGTTGTGAACATGATATTTATAGAAAACCTTCAGGGAATTTCTTCAAATTTGGCACAAACGTCCACTTGGACTGAATGATGAAATGATTAGATTTTGGTGGTTAAAGGTCAAAGCTCAAGGTCACTGTGACCTTGTCTGTTGCATTCCCATGAACACCATATCTCAGAAACACCTGTAGGGAATTTCTTCAAATTTGGCACAAACATCTACTTGGACTCCAGAATGAACTGGTAATAATTTGGTAGTCGAAGGTCAAAGGTCAAGGTCACTATGACCTCGCAAAAAATCTTTTTTGACAAAAGTCAAGAATGCGTTTGCTAATTATGACAAAATGTCACATAAAAGGACATATTTAAATACTAAAGGTCAAAGGTGTGAGACTGTGACATCATAATGTTCTGCATGCAAAAATGTTAACTCAGACTCAACGATTAACTGATTAGATTTTGGTGGTAAAAGGTCACTGTGACCTTGCATCAGATTTGACGCAAACGTCCACTTGGACTCCTCAGTGACCAGATTAGAATTTAGTGATTGAAAGTCAAAGGTCAATGTGACCTCACAAAACCTGTTCTTGGCCATAACATCAGGAATCCATGCACTAATTATGACAAAATTTCACAGTGTTGAAGTGATGACATTTTATATCCAAAAGGTCAAAGGTCAACTTTACTGTGACATCATAATGTTCTGCAAAAACTTTTCTGGCCATAACTCAGCATCATATCTCAGGTACAGAAAGGGAGACATTTGGTCAGATACTGAATTGAATCTTGAGCAGCTTGATGTCTTAAAGTGGCAGTGGAAGTGGGTGGAGCTATATGGCTGTGGCTCTCTGAGGGTAATTGCATAGCAGGGACTTCCTGGACCCACTGGTTTCCAGTGAATAAGCAACCCCATCAATAGCTCCCAGAGGACTGGGGCTGAGCTTGTACAGTAGCTGTATGTTCAGTGGCTGAGGTTGAGACTCCAGGTTGTTTGTGTGGACTATCTTTGGTTTTGTTAATAGATTCAGCAGATGTGTGTGTTGTATCAGGTTTGTTACCTTTCTTTGACGCAGACACTGACCTGATACACTGTCTTTTGTTCAGAGTGTTGTGTAGTTAAGGATTGGGCCTTGACATACTCACTATAATCTTTATCGATTCCCTCTACAGTTCTAAAGATGCTTCCTCTTGCTCCATGGTTGCAGATGTCTGAGTGTGGGGAGTATTGGTGGGGGATTCTTAGGAGCGGCACTTTGTTTGTGTATCACCATGTTTTAAAGGGACTAAGGACTGGATAGTTCAGTGTGGAAAGCCAATTTTAAGTGTTTATTTTCTGTTTGGTTTTTTTTTGTGAGGAGGGGTGGGATGACTGTCTCTGATTGGCCTCTCCTGGAGCCTGGTGGGCGGATTCAGGTCATCAGGGAGATTCAGCTCACCTGGGCAGGCTGCACGACTCTCCTCTGGCCTCCACCATGTTTGGTTTTGTTACATTTTGTTCATCAGTAAACTTATTTACATTTTAATTATGTAAATTAAACTTCTTTTTAGTTTAAACTCATGTGTTGTCTCCACTCCTTCATCCAGCCTTGAGCTGAGTTGCGACAGTGACTAATCTCAGGTATCCACCTTGAAACTGTGCTGATTGTAAAGATCAGGGGAGGCCTGGGGGAGGTGTGTGTGAAGCATCCATGATTTCACAGACATGGATGTAAACTGTGACTGCAACTTGTGTAGAGGCAAATAACCACATGGCGGTAATTCTAGTGTTGTAACATGAGCCCACTGAACTCTCCCATGTGTGTGAAATCTGATACATAAATACATTGACCTGTCTTGCTTATATGAGTGCTGCCTATATACGTATACGCACTGCATGTACAGTTGTGTAAGTGATGATATGATGATCTCATTTTATGTGTGTGTGTGTGTGTGTGTGTGTGTGTGTGTGTGTGTGTGTGTGTGTGTAGGACCTGGGCATGGAGTCAACATCTCTGGATGACGTGTTGTACCGCTACGCCAGCTTCAGAAACCTGGTTGACCCCATCACGCATGACCTGATTATCAGCCTGGCACGATACGTCCACTGCCCCAAGACGGTATGACACACACACACACACACACACACATAAATATCATCTAACATGAAACATAGTGAAGAGTGGCAATTACAGTAAAGACGTTTGTGCGCGCTCACACACACACACATATAGGCTGATATGATTCATTTGGTCGCTGCTATCAGATGATCTCCTGACTCATTTCGTCGACACTATTGGGTTACGGAAGTGCTCTAAGTGGTTGTGTGGCTGTGTGTGTGTGTGTGTGTGTGCCCTTGAGGGAAGCACAGCTCCTTGTGTTTGTTCATTCATGTCGTCCAGTGTGTCATTGAGGGAAAGACGGGGTGACAGCGGCCATACTGGATGAATAATGCCGGGAGGAAGGAGGAGTGATGGAGATGAAGATAGGAATTAAAAGGCCTGATGTGTAACTGTAGCGTGTAGGGATGCTAATTTAGAAGCTTGTTGTGAGCCTGTGTAGACTCTGCTGTCTCATCATCTCTTCTTCTTGTAGCGCCTGTATTTTATATTTAATCTATATTTTACTGTTTAACTGACGGTGTAATTGTCAAATGTCTGATAAAGTAAATTGTTAACATCTGTAGTAGCGTGGTTTGTTTTGCTGACACACCGTTGCCTCAGCTCTGGTTGCATTTTAAACATTTAACTATGAAAAATCTGACAACAGCCATCATTTTATTTCTAGACCTCTGAATGACATCTCTCCTCGTGCCTTAAATGGTGCTAAAATGTTTCTGAGATGATAATTGTTCTAATCTATGTCTAAGCACTGTGTGTCGATTACATTTTTCCGCTGACCTCGCCAAGAGCTCTTCGAAAACATCATCTCCGCTCCTTAATTTGATGCATTTCCTGTGAAAACAGGATGCTGGAGATTTATTTATTTATATATTCTTTACACAGACAACACGACACAACACACATAAAAACTGCATAAAATCTAAATAGTAAAACAGAAAAAAAAAAATAAGTGTCAGGAGAGGTCAAGAGGCCACAGGATTATACAAACTGACCTCACCTCAATTTATGGAGAAAAACAACGGCAAAAGAACTGAACTAACATTATACAGAAAAATACACCAAGAGATAAATGACAACAGGAAGCACACTGAGCAGTCAGTGAAAAAAAATCCAATAAAAACCAAGAAAGAAACAGTGCAGAGAAAAAAGGAAAAATATATTTATATACGAGCCAAGAAATAATTAGACATGAATTAAATGTGATGATGATTTAGTTTCAAATGTTCTAAGGATGAAGAGCTTGTGACAACATGTACTTTGGTGTTCCACATCTGTGGAGCTAATTAACCTGGCTACAAACTGCAGAACGATGATGGTAGAGAAGAAGGTAAGAACATATATTTATGTCTAAACACTTATGTCTGATGAGTATTTATATCATATGCAAAGCTTAAATATGCATATCTACACTAAGACCCATGAAAAAAATGAAAATACATATTTAAGAGTTTAATTACTTCAATGACAACTGTGACAAAAAGCAGTATTAACCTTTTTTGATATTTTTACTTTTTGTTCGTGACAGAAATTAGGTGTAATCTACTGTAAATAAAAGTGGCTGCAGTAAATCATTGCTTTTAACTTTTTAAATCACCTTCTCTGTTTGTTTTGGAGAAGAAGAGACCTCTGTGGATAATTCAGCTCCTGATTAAAACCTCCTGAACAATGAACTCTGAAGGACTTCTAACCAGGAGAACACAATGACAATATTCGTCAGCAAATAATCTATATTGTGAGATACGGATGGATGGACTAATAAACCAATTAGTGTTTGGATGCAGAGTCAACAACCTGCATGCATCTTTGTGATTACCACCCTACGCCACCAAAATAATATCTGTTTTGCATTCAGTAACCTAATCTCTGCCAGTTCCTTCAGCACGTTATTGGTTTTTGGGCTAAAATCATCTGCAATCCCACCGAAAATTTAACAAATTATAAAACAGAACACCTGGGACAAACCACAGAAACATGCAGCAGCACAGTCTTAAACGTTAAAGGAACAGCGTGTACGATTAAATGGCGTCTAGTGGTGAATTGCAGATTGCAAGGTTTCTCCCAGGAGTGAGACTGAGTGGTGGAGTTGTCTCTTTGTGAGCTCGGCTTCAGATAGAGCCCCCACTGGTTCCTGTCTGCAGAAATTAGCAGAGAAAAAGATGGAAGAGGCGAGAAGGGATTGGGTGGGTTGGATGTGAGAATGCATCTGGTGTGCTTAAATACTTTTGTGGAAATGGGATGTGCACGAGGCGTGGTCTTTGTTCCCGAACGTAGTTATAAAACTACAGTATATCCCCCTAAATCCTACACACTGGACCTTTAATGTGACGTTATCGAGGGCGGTGGATGGAACTTGTACAGGCCACATCCTGAGAGACTCTTTACAGGTGTTGAAGCTGCAGAGGAAATGGAAGATGAGTATTGTGTACAGGTGGTGATGGGTGAAGAGAGAAAAGCTGTGAGGAGCAGAGGAGGAAGAATAGAAACACCAGAGGGGGTCGTGTTCTGTGCAGAAATGAAAGCAGCAGGAGGGAGGAGGTAAAGAAGGAGGTAGAGTGTTGTTCCCTCGTTCCTGTCTGACACGTTTGATCGCTGCTCTCTTCACTTTCATGAACTCTCCTGAACCGTCAAAGATATTTGAGGCGTCACTGCTTCTCTTTTGATTCGCTTTAGCAAACGCAGCCTCTGTGTATGTCATCCCTCTTTATCCAAAATCATCTTTGTATAGGTGCAGTTTGTGCTGCAAAACAGAAAAAATAACCCAAATCCTCACATACTCTCATTGATTGAACCTAAAAAATCTCATACATCAATTTTAGCTGTGAAAGTATTTGTAAAGCTGCTGGATTTTGGACACAGTTGTACCCTGTCCTCTACCACCCAAACTGGTCTGCAGTCCATTTTGTAAGGAGTTAGTGAGTCACAGGTAGACCGACTCAGTTTGTGTCTAAACACCTGGTCGAGTGTGGCTTTATGAGGCTGACTACTAGCGTTAGCGTCACAGGCTGTGCTAGCTCGGACCCCCAGGGTCACTGCCAAATGCTTTGTGTTGAGGTGATATTTCAGGTTTGTAAGTCTCTGATGATACTAGAATTCCTTACTACAGAGGAACCAGGAAAGTTGCAGAGAACGGTGCTCCTACCAACAGCTCCATCTGGGTGATTTTTGAATGTAAATGTTCCATTCATGGGCCGAGCAGCGTCGTCTCATCTGCCTCCGTCATGTGATAAAGCCGTGACACACTGGGTCAACTGGCACCATGGAACTGTGTGTCCTGCCTCTTTATACCTCAGGTGCCAAAAAGTCTTCCACAAAGGATAAACCAGTGTATCCTTGCTTATAGCTCTTTCACCAAGCCTCCTCACTCCTCACACCTAGAGATGTCAAGCACAAACTGGAAAAAGGATTCACAAAGCAGACTCACAGACTCAGATAAAGGTTCAGGGTCTTTAATCAGGCTCGGGTCAGTACACAGGCAAAAGTATCCAATATATCAACAGGCAGAAAGAGTCAGTCGGAGCACGATTAATCAGAGTTAATCACTTTAACACATTATTTTGACAGCCCTAGAAATGTCATAATTTGGACACAGTCATTGAATATTTGCAATTGTGTTACTGGTGAGGTCATGAGGTAATTTAAAGATATACTCAAAAGATCAATCAGTCAGACTTCAGTCTGTCGTCTAGTTTTCTACTGGATTAAAGGTTCAGTGTGTCAGATTTAGCAACCAGGTCTCCCTCCAAATCGAATGTGGTGCTTGGGCAGTGACTTGTGGCGTCAGACACCAAAAGAAAAAACTGCAGCGTCCAGGGGAAACATGGCAGGACAAGAAAAGAAAATATAGATGGCTAAAATTCAAGTTGGGCAGGTGGGAGGGGAGCAGTGTGCTTCCTGTAAGATTGTTTAGCCAAACCTTGTTCTTTTTTCCTGAACCTAACCACGTGCTTTTGTTGTTGAAGGAAGAAAAAGTAAATCTGCTGTGTTGTACCGACATAGTGCTTTTATTTTGAAAGAGACTGTACGCAAACTGTACATTTCTCGTGAAAACAAAAGTGAGATTCAGGCCCTCATTGGCTATGGGGCCGCATCAATAGCATTGGAAGCTCCCATTGGCTCGAGTGAGGTGTCAATCAAAAGGTCAGGAGGTCACCTCCATCATGGCAGCCCGAAGTCAGTTTGTTTAGATGCAGAACGGCAGATAATATGAATAACAGCTAGAGAAATATGAACGTTTGAAATGATGCAACAGCAGTTAATGGAGATCTATGGATGTAATAATGTGTTTGGACTAAATATTTTGCTGGATTTAGATCATCTGAACTTCAGAAAGTGCATAAGACTTTAAGTGGTAACTGTTTATTTGTTTGTTGTTTGTCTGACAGAAGCATTTATTGAACCTGCAGCTTTCTAATGATAGTCACATGACTAACCTGTTGAAGCAACAGTAAATGCAGCTGTTTACATATTATAATCATCAAAAAACAGGCAGGTCGTCGGATTTCTTACAGTGTAATGTTTTATGTCCAGTTCTTTTTGTTGAGATTTAGACACGTCAGTGCCAGGGTTGCCTCCCCATATGCAAATGTTCCACCAAAACAAATTCCCTCACTGCCTCGTGTCCCTGGCGCTGCCCAAGACAACTGCAATCGGTTTCCAGAAATACACACACCCCAGAGCGTTTTTTCCCTTTGTGCGAATTACACTGTGTTTACTTAGACCTTCCTCCAGAGCTGGCACAGCACGAGACAGGTCTGGGTATGTAACCTGCTGCTGTGTTATTTCATACAGCTGTGGTCGTGGACATTCAGTCAGTGCGCTGTGACAGAATGCATACCACGACTTTAAATGGATCTTTCAGTCTCGTGTGCTTCAGTCAGGCCAGAAAGCAGAGAACTAATTGAATGAACCTCACTGAGCTCACAGCCTGATTAATTTGTCTGATTAATATAAACACGGCTGGAGGATTAATAACACCTTTCCACAAATAAACAAAGGGACTGAAAACCTGGTTAGTCAGACGCAGGGTTAATAGATTGATGTAAAGTGTGATGGTGCATAAATAGAAATATAATCATTCATTACATCGGCGCTAATCTCCTCTGAGCAACAGTACGTGCATGCATCGTTCAGGGAAATAGAAGGACCCAAGGTGGTTTTCTATTTCATTTAATAATTTTATATTTTATTTATTTTTAAAATTTGCAGCATGGCATCAATTCTTAGTTAAAAGTGTACTGTGTGCCCGACAGCTGCATTTAAGTTGAGTCCTGACCCCTTCCTCTTGAACTTCCCTTATGTCAGCCGCATGCTAATGAAGCGCCTTGCCGAGCAGCATCACGTCTCCCTGACCTCCCGTCATGCACAGCCAGGTAACAATCGTGTTTGCCCCAAGCCTCAGCATTGTTTGTCACTGCTGTGAAATTAAACCACTGTTAAAACATCTCGATACAGCCGGTCTAACTCAGGCAATAACCCACCGTTAAGCTCAACAACTAGTAAGATATTTTGGCGTAAAATCACACCGTCTCCCTTCAACAATCTGGCAGATTCGGGTTCACCAACTGCCCAGCATGAGCAGCGGCAGACGCTGAATTGCTTTCCCCCCTCAACACATCTTCAAATCAAAACTCAATTTGAAATAATGTTTATGTCTTCTATGTCTCGTCTCAGATAATTAATTTAAACAAAAATGACATGCAGTTCCGGGCTACGTAAAGAGCGCAGAGGAGAAGAGGAGGAGCGCGGGGTGCATGCGTCTGTTCTTTGGGATTCTTTAAGAATATTTAAAACTTATTCAGAAGATAATTTGACTATTTAAAAAGGAAAGTAGGAGAACGAAGGAGGAGAGGAGGAGAACTAATTGAGAAGAGGAGAGCAAAGAAAAGGATTTCCTTTGAGAGGAGAGGAGAAGAACGCACTTAGCCTGATTGTTGCAGCTGAACACAGTCCTATTTTGTAGTTTGGAGGGTTGATTAGTTGATTTATTATTTTAATAATTCAAAGTGTTTTTCAGGGCAGATAAAAATCACTTTGCATGTGCACAATTTTTAAAAATTGATTAAATGATTTTTTTTATTTGCACCAGTACTTTGCACACTAGAAAAAAATAAAATAGAATATGAAAAATAAAATAGAATAAAATAGAATAAAATAAAATAAAATAAAATAAAAATATATTAAAAAAACAAGAAAAGTGAAACAGATGCCCTATTTCCACTTGAGTACCTGCCCTGCAAAATGTGTGCACGTCGACACTGCTAAAAAAAAAGTCACTATATGCACAAGTCACAAACAGCAGTTTTCCGTATTTCAATATCTTCCAGTCATTTTATTTATTTGTTGCAGCATTACACACACATCATTCATTAAACTCACTCCAGTGAATCCCTGGATGATGCTGCTTCTATCAATAATAAAACACACTTGTTTGTAATTAGATTACAGTCAATCCAGTTTGAGTTCCAGCCCGGGTGGTATCGATCGATTCTATAGTAAATATGAAATCAATCAAACTGCATCTCCATCATCCAATCAAATAAGAGCAAAGCTGTCTTTTAATTAAAGGTCAGCGTAAGCACGTGAAATATTGGTCTTAATAAAACGCGCTGTGTTGAGTTATTGGAGTGGATTTCCTGGACGTTAAGTTTATATAACGTCATTATTTTATTATTTAGAAGATGAACAAAGTATATGTGTGTGTCGTCCATGGACACAGTGTAGACTGAGGGGAGATTTCTATACAACAGGAGAGTAATGGGCCTTTACCGCTGTCACTTTGGCCCCACAATATGATTTTCCATTATCAGTTTAGACACGCCAGGCCAGGTCGAGCTGCTCCATAGATGGACCTTGCCCTCCAGCAGGTAGCGGTGACGTCTTGCAGACCGCAGCCAATGACCCCCGTTCTCTCCCCAAACAAGTTGTGTGTGTTATGAGACTCTCCTCACCTCTGTCTGCAGGAGACCAGAGAGAAGAGTGTTTTTAAAAGTCTCTGTGTGTTCAGCTCAGTACGTCTGTAGCTTCTCACTGAATCTCTGTGGTTTGGAGTTTAGTTTCTCTCCTGCGCCCTGTTTTTACTTCAGATATCTGCTTTACTTTACTGTTTCATGTTCGCTATCAGCCACATTAGAAGTTGTGTGAAGTTGCTGCTTGAAAACTCAACATTACCTTATTTTACTGCTTCAAGAATCTACAGGAAATTAAATGTGTTTATCACTGAATTAGGGAAGCTTTGTTAGCAGCTTTTCTTCAATAAAGAGAAGTCTAATAATACGGCAGGGAGGAAGAGTGAAAAGCAGAAACAGCCACAGTGAGATGTTGATGAAGAGCTGCAGAAAACTTGACAGGAAGCTGGATCTGAAATGAGATGAGACAATGGTTACCAAAATAAAACAGGAAACACAGGGATGACAAATAAACATGAACTCAGGGAGCTTGACATGTCATGACATGAGATGCATTTAAGGACCTACGACGTCCTTCAAGATGGAGCGCTGAGATAAATTTTTGGGTCACAAGCCAGAGGGTGGAGGAGATGAGAAGAGCAACAGTCTGCTCAGAGCTAACATGGCTAACATGGTAGCTTTGTTTACTCACTAATGCTCATACACAGTTGCTCGTGCATGTACTACCTTTATAAAACACCTAATCACTCTGGCAAACATTCATACATAGAAACACACGTGCACACATACAGATAAATGCAGATGTGCTCATACGCAGTTTCTTCTTTTCACTTTCCTCCTCACACTCACACTCACACTCACACACTTCCCTCCTGGGTCTCACACAGACACACAGCAGCCTCCACAGAGTCTGTGAAAGGTCTAATCAGTGCAGTGTGACTGCAGCTAAGCAGGGAATCTATACAGCAGCTGAGAAACTTTGCTGCTTTGTCACTGCAGCTGCCGTGATTCTCTCTGCTATTCTTCCTATCCCACACCTCCTCTGTCTCGTCTCTGCAGCCTTTAAGTCCTCTCTGTTTCTCACTTATCTCCTGTGTCGTTCCATCCGTCCGTCCGTGTGAATCCCTCTGCTCACTGCTCGGCTTTACTCGGCAAAACACAGTGTTTGTGTTTGGCCTTGCTGTTAGTGGCAGTTCATTACACATCAGATATGAGCTGATGGTTTGACTAAAATGAACAATGACAGCAATATAGTCCACGATGAGCAGCGCTAAAATCAACCTGCGTAGTTGTCCCTCCATTGTGACATTAGAAAGTGTCACATTTATCTTGCAAGTTCTTCAACGTTTGCTTTACTTCCTGGATTTTTCCCACATGGAAATTCTGACCAATCAAGAGCAGCTTTCTTGAACAAGGCATTTGATCTGGTCCTCTTGTAACCCCCCAATGACAGTGAGTCAGCTGTCTGCCAGGTGTCCTCCTGCACCTCCTGACCACTGAAACGAGAGCAATACGATTTATTCATCCAAACAATTCATCTGCAGAATGGATGAAGAGTTTTTCCGTAATTTACCAGAGCATGCAGTGAAAAATAGCTCTGAAGTAATGGCTCCATTTGTACCGAGCAAAATAAGTTTATCAGCAGGCTGGCCCGAGGGGAGGACCAGAGATGAAGCAGACAGATAAATAAGACAGAGGGATGGAGACAGAGGAGAGGTCATGAGTTCTCTGGAGACCGCAAAGATTCATAGATGTGTTCAGTATCAATAATGTAACGAGAGAGAGGAGGGAGGGCGGGAGAGACGGAGGCAGGTCAACAGAGGAGGAGGAGAGAGCAACAAAACAAACAAAGGAGGAGAAACAGGGACATGAAGAGAGAAGAAGGAAGGTAATGAGAGTGAGAGCGGGAGGCAGTGAAACCATGAGGCCATGACCGGATGCTGCAGCTGCTCGTCATCGACCCGAGCCTCCTCTCATTGACACAATCCACTTCATAAAGCCTCGCTGACACGACGAGACCTCTCTTTAGTGTACGTTACCAAAACATCAATACGTCTCTGCACAGATAAACAAGAAACAGAGATGTTGCACCAAAATGTTTCTCTAAAAACTAAAATATTTACCCCTAAAATGTGACTGCTGTAATCATATTATCATATATTTAGAGGAATTTAATATCTGTGAGTAATGAAAACCTTAGAACGTCACGTTTCTGCAGCCACAACATTTTATTTTTAGCTTGACATTCATGCATATTTGAGTTTATCCACTGTCTTCTGAAAGGTTTTCACCGGACCAGGAGCTACAGGACTTTCTCAAGCCTTTAAGAGAACTCTAAAACGGCAGAAAGGTATTATGGGAACACAGGAAGTGACATCAGAATAAGAAATTGAATGCACCACATGTACATGTAGACAAGGACTTTGATTTATCGCAGGTGTCACGGCAGAAAAAAGATGATTTACGATTAAAATGAAAAATTGGAAATTAAATAAAAATATGTGTGGACATCATATTTTAATATAAAACTATGAATAAACTTTGTAAAGGATATAGACCTGTCAGTGTTCCAGAAACAGACTGTATGCCACCATTGTAACACAGAGGATGGAACCTGTAATGCCTTTGTTAATAGACATATACATACACATTCAGCAGACTTGGGAAGAGCCTGATCCCAGCAGCCATAGCTGCGCTGCACAAAAGATCCTGTTAACTCAAAGTGTCCACCTCTGTGAATGAACATGTGATGTTTTGTGATGTTTGTGATCGATCTCTGTAAATGTACAATTAGCGGAAACGAATAAAGTAAGTCTAAGGGCCCGTCCGAAATGCTGGTTAGAAATGTAGATGGCTCATAGCTTCCTGTTTAAAATAGTTACGTATGCGTGAACGTAACCGACGCAGTGAAGTAGTGAGTGGCGTCCCAATTCCTAGTAAAAGATTTCTACCCCTACCCCTCGCTGTTTCATTTTGAAGGCCAAGGGCTAGTGGACAAGGAGGGGTATTGGGATTGGGCCTAAGTCCAAGTCTAAGATACACATAGAGTGTGACAGGGCTGACGTCAAAACCCGGAAGTTTAGCATCGCGCTGTTTCCCGGAAGAGAAAGTGAATGTGATTTTTGCATTGCATTTTGGATCATGTCAGTAAATAAGCTCTGTGGCTAACTCAAGTTTATGATACTTACAGGTTTTGTTCAGCGAGATAATCTTTAACCTTTCATACCGCATTTGAAGCTTAAATGCGATCGCCAGAAGTAAAAAGCTAAACGTAGGCTTTAACGGACTACATGACTAGTCCACAGTTGCATGACTCTTTACGTCACCGCCACTAAGCTTTCAACTGATTTCGGCCTTTATTTAAAAACATTGTATAATGGGGAAATCGGACTGTTTAAGCTAAATAAGAAGCTGTAATGGTGGACTGCCAGCACTCTGTTTCGGGGTGATGACGTTTAATGTCCCCGACAGGGTTTGTAGTTGTTTTGAGCAACTTGTTATCAACCGCCTTTTTTACGACACGTAAAAGCTTCAAAATTAGTAGGGTATTTACTGACGTGTTTTATGTTGTAGAAAAAACCTGAAACTCGCTTAAGCTTTTGTTCACCACAGACCTTATTTGAGGCATTTTACCAAAATCCCATTCAAAAAACGTATTGACTTTTAGACGAGAGAACCGGAAGTGCTAAAAGCGCTAACGGAGTTCCGGGTTTACTGGCACACTGTAAGTTCTATTATGCTCAGATTAGATGCTGGTAAAGCTTTTGATTCAGTTGGATGGGAAGTTCAATATTTGGTAATGAATAGATTTGGCAGCCTCTCTAACTCGTGCAGTGACGGTGAACTGGGAACGTCGGGCTGAGGTCTCTGTCTGTGAGGTCTTTGACTCCCTCCAGTAGAGTAGAGAAGATAGAGTATACAAGATATATATTTTAAAGGAAAATAAAGACGTTACAGTTAGCAGCGCAGCAGAGCCAAATACTGAGACAAGATTACTGAGAATATGAAGAATTATGAAACTCTGTTCTTTCACTATGAATCTAAAAATGTGTATTTGCACAATAAATACAAAGTGTCCTCGCCTTCTTTCTTTCCTGCAGTGTCCGACCACTCAGACACATTTCCAAGAACATCTTCACAGTTTCTCTGCGGGAATCATCGTCGCTTCATTTAATTTGAAAAATGAGAAAAAAATCATTCGACAGCCAAAGAAGTGGAAGAACTCGCTCTGTTTCCCTCCGGGCATCAATTCATTCACTTTCACAAAGGCTGTCTGCTAGAAAATTGTTTTTCTGCTTTACTATCCAACTTCTGCCCTTCACACACACACACACACACACACACACACACACACACACACACACACACACACACCTGAACAACAATGTGGTACCTCACAGTTTAGGGAACTGAACGTCTTTGTTGATAGCACTTCGTCCCCTCGCCATCTGTTTTAGACTGAATACTGGGGACCTGCAAACCTGACTCACCACCTGAATAAATGCATTTCAATATGGGTGGAAGCCTCAACACACACACACACACACACACACACACACACACACAGGCAGCTCTGGTACAGTGGAGGGTTGTGGTGACATTGAGTCAGGCGGGTTGAGATGAGGCAGTGCGTCACTAACTCGCTCACTGCTCCCCACATGATGGAAACTCAAGGGTTCATTAGTAAATTGAGACGTTGGTCGTTTATGAATTGCCGTTATTTTTGCGTCACGGCCAGAAAATGTAGTTTCTCATGACTGTAATTTAGATGTCAGTCATCGGGGGTGCTGAGGAAAACCATTTCATTGTGAGAAGGTCGTGCACATGCTTTGTACAGAACATTTTTCATTTCATGTTTAATCATGTTTAAGTGCACTGCACGGAGCAGACACGTACAGTTCAGACGCTTGATGGCGAAGTGAATGGAACGCAGCGCACCAGGTGGGAAATGGAGAGTGATTATGGACACAGGCAATCGACGCAGCATGTAGCGTTGAATTCCCCAGTTTCACTGTGTGTGTGTGTGTGTGTGTGCTGTAAACGTGTGTGTCCTGTCGGATCAGAAAGTTAAGGATGACAGAAGGTGTTTGCTTATTCTTTGCTCCACTGGTCCTTAAACCCTTTGATTATCTGTCTCCTGTCTGTTGCTGCTGTAACACTTCACTGCTCTGTCTTACTCTGGCTGATGTTGAACACGACATTTCCTCTCTCTGTTCCCCTGCCTGCTCTGAACCCCGCACCTGCTGCAAATACATACCTGTCACTTATTTATGTTCTTTTTCTGCTGCCCTTTGTGCTGAACGATTGACGGATGACTGTCTACTAAAGATTGTTTTGCACCACCTGCATTTTGACACAAAGTTGATGCAGAATAAAATCCTCTGATGTCAGTTTTCATTGTGTCCAAACAGTGGAATTACAGTCTGTCACTTGATGCCATTGGGCCCAAGAAGACTTTTTCCCATTGACTTACACCGCGAGAGAGACATTTGTAAATCAATGGATACATTTTTTTTGAGTGTCACAACCCCTACGAAATGTCTCGCTCGAGGCCTGCTCTGTGGGACCAGTGATGCAGAAGCAGCACTTTTAATTCGGGTAATCTCATACGCTTCTTTTGGCTTTTTTTGATACTCGTTCTTTCTTTCGTGATGATCATGATTCTTTTGTTAATGACCAAAAGAATGAGATCGCAGATACAAGTGGCTGAAATGAGTTTCCTACGTGGGGTGTCTGGGCTCAGCCTTAGAGATAGAGGGAGGAGCTCGGACATCAGGAGGGAGCTCGGAGTAGAGCCGCTGCTCCTTTGCATCAAAAGGGGTCAGTTGAGGTGGTTCAACATCTGATCAGGATCCTCCTGTTAGAAGTGTTCTGGGCACGTCCCACTGGCAGGAGGCCCCGGGGCAGACCCAGAACACACTGGAGGGATTACATATCTCATCGGGCCTGGAAACACCTTGGGGTCCCCCAGGAGGAGCTGGGAAGAGTTGCTTGGCTTGCTGCCCCCACGACTTGGCTTCAGATAAGCGGTTGAAAATGCTGTATCCAGGTCTCTTAAAGGTCCTGATACACTGAGCCGACGGTCGGCCATCGACCAAAGTCAGGCCATCAGTGAGCATGTTGAATTGGCCGCGGAGCTTGTCGGTGAGAGAGATCACTCTGATTGGCTGTTCAGGTTTTATTTCCTCGCCCCTGTAGCGAGTGAATCTGCCTGTAATGAAACTGGGGCTAACCGGTGCTTCCTCCTCAGGCTCCACTTCACTCAGCTGCCCCACAGACCCGCTGCTTCTTCACATTTTAACCTAAATAACAAACCAGAGCTGGCTGGGAGCGGCTAGCGGAGCGTTAGCCGCAGCATAACCGGAGGGAAGCACAGCCAGTTAGCCTCCGCTAGTCTCTGAGCTAGCCCCGGCTCTCCGTTTGGATCCAACCGGAGCACCGAGCCCTGGTTTGTTATTCAGGTTAAAGTGGGAAGAAGCAGCGGGTTTATCGGGCAGCTGAGTGAAGTGGAGCCTGCGGAGGAAACACCGGGACCGTCTGGATGTAATAGTCCGTGGAGGTGCTGCGGTGCTCGGCTGCACAGGAAACCCCTCGGCTGACAGGATGTACCACTCTGCAACCGACACAGGGCGACGTAACAATTGGTTTTCGTTGCCGCTAGTTCTTTGATGTCGGTTTGGTGTGTCCGCACCTTAAGTCGCCAATCACAAACGAGTCAAACAAAGAGTCCCACTTCTTCTTCTTCTTTGATGCATCATTTATTTTTCACATCTGTGTCCATAAACCATTCAATGGTACAAATTTTCACCAATACATTGAGCAGCGCACACCTGACTTCTTGCAACACTTGTCCCTCAGTGAATGGTTCCTGCCTATACTGACAAAGCCCATGACGGAACAGTGACCCCTACAGGACAAATTAGGAAGGTTTCTGTTTGTAGTCCCTTTGTAGCGCCACTAATGTTGACCAGTGATGTTTAAACAGGCTTTGGTTGCATGCAGGTAAACAGTCTTTGTGGAGAGTAAAAGAGGGAGAACACATTGACCTAAATTCAATCTATGAATCCATCTGCTTTCATCTGATGACAATTTAGCTTTTTATTAGCTTTTATGTTTTGAGGGGTTAGCCAAAATGTTGTCTGGACCTCTACCAAGTTGCAGACTGAACTGGATACAAGTGAAAGAAGAAGTGTTGGCTTGGATATGTGCTGGCTCATAATTAATGATATGAGTTACATCTGTGCTTTTCAGCGTCATTAAAACAGCCCTTTGCATTTCCAATGCTGCTGTCACATATCTATGTCACATAGTAAACTGAAGCCAGTCACAACTCTGGTCTGAATGACTTGTTTCCAGAGGTGGGACTCACACAGTAAACTGTCCTCCCAGTGATCAGTAATACACGTTGTGGATCGGCTTTGTTAGATATTTACTAGGTTTATGTATCAAGGTATCGACCTAACAGATGTTTTTGCTGATATACGAGCAAACAGGTGCTGGTTTCACGTTCAGCAGACACAGAAACATTAGCATTCATTTGGACTTAGTTGTCTGGCGGCTCAGCTCTAATATTCACCCTCTGTGTACCTCTGGTTTGTGAGTAACCCCGACGTAATAAATAATCAGATGAGTAACGTGTAGATATATATTGATGAGGCAACAATTTGTGAAATAATTAAATATATTATTATAATTGAATGTTTTTCCATCGTTGTTTTTGATAACTGTATTTTTTTTTAAATGTCACACTGCCTCTTAAAATGCCCTTTATTTCACATGTCTGTTTTTATGTCATGATGACATTTTTCCCAACAACACTTTCATTTCATGTCAAGTTTTATTTCAAAATGTCACTTTTCTCGAGTGGTGCCGTCATCGCCCCCTCACCCTTCAGCTGACAACATACACCCTGTCTCTCCTGAGCCACGGAGCTTAACCACTGCTTAAGAATGTCGCCGCTTTGTTTATCTAATGCAGCTTTTTTGTAGCAAAATAAATAAATAAATAAATAAATATATAGGCAGTTTACGTTTACCTAATGTGATCATTTTTATGACTCTGTGCCGTTGATAGCTGTGGCAGCAGGAAGGTGGCACAAACATCAACTTGGACACAAAATCTTAAGAGCACTTTCAGAGAATTTCTCCCAATTTGGCACAAACATCCACCTAAACTTAATATAAATTAGATTAGAATTTTAGATTTGTTGGTGGAAGGTCACCGTGACCGTGCATCCGTCTCAATCTTGGGAACATGATATATCGAGAACACCACGAGGGAATTTCTCCCATTTGGCACAGACATCCACTTTGAGGTGAATGAATCAATCCACTTTGAGTCAAGGATGAGGTGATTAGAATTAGATACTCAAAAATGCCTAAATGCATTGAGCTGCTGCCACGTGATTGGTTAGATATATATGTTAACAAGCAGTTGAACAGGTGTACCTAATAAAATGGCCGGTGTATATGTTGTTATGTTTAGGCAACAGTAAGCACTTGGTTACAGACATGTCTAATTTGTCCTGTTGAATCCCAGCAGAAGGTTCTTCTCATCAGCTGATGGTCGTCTGTAACTGAGCTGATCGTGTGTGCGTCTCTGTCTCTGTGTGTCTGACAGGAGGGCGACTCTCTCGGGGCGATGGAGAAGGTCTGTCGTCAGCTGACCTATCATCTCAGCCCCCACTCTCAGTGGAGGAGACAGGGCCTGCTCAAGAGGAAACCTCAGGCCTGGTGAGTGAGCGTGTGTGTGTGTGTTGCTATGGTACAGTATGTGTCCTCTGTTTTCGTTAACATCTCAGTGTGTCACCAATGTGTCATCATCTGTTGCCCCTTTGGGTGTCATGGAAAAATCTACTGATGTCTCTGTCTCTTTTGTTTTCTCACCGTCTCATGGACACAGTTGGAGGTGAAACCAGCTCCTTCTGTGTCACCTCTCTTTGCTTTCTTGTTTCCCTCTTACTGTCGTATACATCATATCTTTATGCATACATTAACGTCTGAATTATGTTTGAATTATGTGGTTCGGCTCTCGGAGAGTCTTCCAGTATCAAACGGCTGAACGTTGCTAGATGAGTCGGCATTTGAAGTTTAGGCAGTGAGCTTTTTCTCTCTTCCTTTTTGCACCTGCATTATGCAGAAACTTGCTTTTAAAAGTCTGCAGCCAAATAAAAATGGAGATTTGGATGGATTTAAAACATACAGCAGGGTTACACAATATGCAAATCAGTCATGGAAAGTAAGTACAAACAACTAATCCACATGTGTCTCCAGCTTTGTAAAATACGGCCAGCGAAGAATTAACTTCAAACTGTTGGAAGCTGTTTTCAATATGAAATATTTTATGTATGCAGAATGCTCCAACTGTTCAGCCTTCAGCTCCACTGAGGCTTTGAAAGCACCTGCCTCCTTAAGAAACGATTTGTTGTTAGATTTTAGGCTCTGGATCTCAAACTATGGTACCTGGTTCACATCAGTGGGGGCATGCAAGCTTCCAGTTGTGCAGAGATGCTCGGACTGTCTTTTTACCTGGGCAGCTACTTTGTGTATCATGTGGCCTGTTGTAAAAGTAAAACACATTCAAATGAGACAAAATAGAAAGGGTGTATGGTGCGGTGTCTGCAGTGATGCAGGCGCAGCGCTGGACAGTCGTGGTGAAGAGGGAGCTGAGCCAGAAGGTGAAGCTTTCGATTTTCTGGCCCATCTACGTCCCAGCCCTCACCTATGGTCATGAGCTCTGGGTAGTGACTGAGAGAAAGAAGTCACGGATACAAGTTGCTCAAATGAGTTTCCTCCGTGGGGCGTCTGGGCTCAGCCTTAGAGATAGGATGAGGAGCTCGGAGTAGAGCTGCTGCTCCTTCGTGTCGAGCTAGCATAACATGGTTGGTCTGACTAGATTCCTTTGGAGATGATTTCCAGTCTTATCTGTTATAAGATTATAAAGTTTGCTTTACATGGCTCTCCACTGACTCTTTGCTGTCCTGCAGATCATCATTAACATTCCTGCAGATAAATATTGTCACTGTTTCATCTCCTATAATATGAAGTACTTTGCTTTACTTATGGTTCTGATGATGTTGCTCATAAGTAACACATCGCCTCTTTCACATGAACGCGCTCGTGGCTGCAGGAAACCCAGAGCTGACTGAACTAGTTGATAACCAGCTTCTTGGTCGCAGTTATCCAGACAGCCAGTAACCAAAAGATCTCCTGCATATGTTGACCTGACCTGAGTTCAGGCCTCTGGTAGGATGTTATGTATAACTCTTTTTATTGGGGTTTTCAAAGTTAAACAAATCATGACAGTAGTATATAAAAGTGAAGACAGAATTTCTGGTACAAAAATATAAGAAATATTCTACAACTCAAAAGTCCAAAATACCCTTAAATGTGATTTATAGGGTGTCAGATTGACCATTGTTATGTAAACTCAGCTGCTGGTCTCTGAAGAGTTGCCAGGTCTGGTAGAATTTCTCTTCACACCCTCTTAAGGAGAATTTAATCTTTTCCAAATGCAGGTAGTGCATCACATCCTTCGCGAGAGCAGAATGGACAGGAGCCATGATATCAATCTACGTGCTCATTAACACAAGAACCTTTATACCAAAGAGTGCGGTCAGTGGATTCGGACGTCTGATAGCGACGACTGAAAAATATTTCACCAATATGTTGTGACTCTCGGGCAGTGCCAGAGCATTTGTGCTGGTGAGGCTGGTGACGACCCACAACAGCTGCACACTGGACTGGTGTTTGAACACATTTGGCAGAGCTTATTTTTTGATAAGTGAAGTCTATGCAGTATTTTAAATAGCACAAACTGAGGAAGGATGTACCAGTAGCTGGGCTTTTACCCGTGACTCTTCCAAAATAACATTTTTAACAAATCATTTACCAGGCTACTTTCAAATAATCTAGGGAGGTGATACGATCTATACACAGAGGCGCCTCCTTTGATCAGTGGGTCTGACAGAAATATAGATTCAATTGGCAAACTAAGGTTACCTGTAAATATCTGAATAAATGAGTATGTGGTTTAAGTTTAGTGCGTAACAGCTGAAATGTTGAGAAAATACTGTCAGTAAAAAGATCTTTGAAGAAATGAACGCCTTTTTTGTGCCACAGCAGAAACTCTGCATCAGTGAGAGATGGAGTAAAAGAGTGTACACTATGTTTTGTTTTTTGACTGATATGTGGGGATAATTAAAATCAAGATGATCTTTTATTTTCTGAGGTGCTAAATGAGAAATAGCTCAGTAACATGGTGAATATTGACAATCTAAACACTCTTGTATCATAATCACCGTATCAAATTTTATTCCAAAGGGATAAAAAACACTTTTCTGTTCCCCTGACTCACCTCAGCTGTGAAGCTGCTCACTGTGTGACGCTGCACAGCCTAAACCTATAAAATGCGTCCTGGTGGGAGCAGATGGCAGAAAAATGACAGTGTAGCAGGACACATTTGGAGCGAGGAGTCCCACTGCTGAGTGATTGGAGCATCAGTAGGGACTGAAAATCTCTGCTCCTCAGCTGTGAGCATGAACACCAGGTGTCACCTCCGCTACAACAACAGTTTGCAGACAAATGCACAAGCGTAGAGGGGTGGAAATAACGATTCAACACGGACCATAAGATTGGGTTCCTGCTGAGTGTGTTTGGGTGTGCGTCAGTGTTTCACAGTCAACAGAATTTATGTGTTGTTTTTGTTTTTGTCAAAGAGCGAGCTCAGAAAATGTGCCGTTGAAGCAGGGTGTCACCTGTAATGGAATGGAAAATGATAGCTGGAGATGAAAATGGAAATAAGTTTGGTAATTATCTTAAGTAATTCTGGACTGGTGGGTGAGATTTAATCAACGCAGCGCTGCAGTCGGCACTTCAGGCTGTCATGAACTCCAGTCAGAGTGATTAGCCAGAGGAGAGACAAGCCCCATTTACTCTGAGTCTCAGGGCAACACATGAGATTGAATCATCTTTTTGCATGAAACACACGCCATTAATGGCCTCCATGCACACACACACACACACACACACACATAAATATATCTCCATGCTAATTACATCAGTCTTTCCCACAGCCAACTAAAAAGCATGAAAAATCTTTCTGTACAGACGTAGACTGTATATCAGAAGCAGATGAAGCCTCCCGCTCTGACAAGTGAAGTCAACACTGATGTGCCTTAAACCTGCAGTCTGTCTAATGGCCAGCAGGGGGCGACTGCACTGGTTGCAGAAAGTCTTCTTCTTAATGTCTTCTCAATTAGATCGAAACACAATGTTTATCTACAATAAGTTCCAGGAAGAATTCCTCACATCAAACGGCGCTGAGCAGATGTTGCCTCAATTAGTTTGTTTTTATTTGAGTGTAAGCGATATTAGGTTTTTTTAAAATGTTGATTTTTTTTAGGTGGCTTAAAGAGGCGTGTACTGATATATAAACAATGCAATATCGACGATGCAAAAGTGAAAACATTGATCTCTGTCATCATCTTTGGGTTTTGCCTTTATTTTTGAAATTCTGTGTCACCGTCAAACAGCAGGAGGCCGATGATGACAAGCAGCTGAGAGAAAGACAAAGAGACAGTGTTATTTACTCAGCTTTAAATCAGCATTGGGGAAATATTTAAGATTTCGGAGCTTGTGTCTTTTTTGTTCTGGATCCCGTGTGCGCTGTGGCACCATTGTGACGCCGTCACTCTGGCTCTTGAGTGTGCCTGTCGCACATCTACATTGAAAACAACGAATTTGAGGGTGCAAAAAACACGGCATGTGTACGCCCCAACTCTCACTCCGGTATCTTCTCTGTGGCAACATAAGCTGCTCTGTTTCAAGAATGCTCGGTTGAAAAAATGTGCATCTCAACAAGTGATTGTTGTTGCTAGTGTGACGTCAAAAGTCAGTTGTGCTGCATCGATTTGGATCCTAATTTGGAAACATAACCTCTTCATCATGAGTCCCACAATGTTGCAACAAAGACAAAGTGCACTCCTACATCAGTGGAGTCAGTTTGGGTGGAGGCAGTGCAGAGTTTGGCTGTGAACCCTTCTAAACAGACTAACTGCAGTGTTTTAAGTGCTGGTTCAATAGTTGCTGTTGCTGGATAACATTTCACGCCAGCAACCACAACAAACACCACAGTTTCATTTTGGTAAGTGGGCCTCGGTGAACACTGATGACTCAGGAAGCCCTGCTCTGAGAGGGAGCCTCGAACAATGAGGTATTTTAAATGAAACAGATTGAAACAGTCATAACACTGAGATGTAAATGGCAGACAGGTTAAAGAGAGAATTTTAATTAAGCCTGCAGTAATTGAAACAGATATTGGCACACAGGAACACGTCTCACTACGAGGAAGGTCTCACCTCCCACCATGTTACTGCAGCCTCCAGGAATAGTTTGAGAAATTCTGACAGTAATGAAAAATTCCTCTCTGCTTTTCTAAGTGTGTGTGTGTGTGTGTGTGTGTGTGTGTGTGTGTGTGTGTGTCTCCATTTCTGTGTGACAGCAGTGTTAATCAGGTGTTGGTCTTCTGCTTTTAGCTACGTGCATCTCATGTGTCCACAGCCCTGAACATGAGGGAAATGTTCACTCAGATTTGACAAAATTTCCTAAAGACAGAAAGCAACAATGGTGATTTTATTATAGCTAATAATCTCTTTTTAACCATTTAAAAATGGACCTCACGCAGACCGCAATGGAACATCGTTGTTTGCATGATGCAGTTTAAATAGATATAAAATAAAAACCATAGTAAGTAGAGCATTCATTCTTTTTTGCAGCACATTTTAAGGATAAAGATTTACAATAAAAGAGTAAAGAGAAAAAAGATATAAAATGTTAAATTAATCATTAAATATTGTACAATAAAAAAATCATCATTAAAAATGCAAAAGTGCAGATGAGGTGCAAAGATTAATTAAAATAATTTAAAATTGAGTTTAGAAATAAGGTTGCAGTCATGACAGGGTGGAGCAGGCAGTGTTAATAAAGGAATGTTTTTAACTTTAGTTATAGTTCTTTATTATTTTGTATGATTTGGCCTGACAGAAGCATAAAGAGATTAAACAACAGGGGTCCCAAAATGGACCCCTGTGGAACCCCACATGTCACTGCCATCTGCTCTGACTTATAGTTACCAGTTAAGACAAAGCACTTCCTGTCATGAGGATGTGACTTGAACCATTTAAAGACAGTTCCTGAGAGTCAGTCAATTATCGTGGTTTATTGACTTACACACCCTTTTCGCTTGGGTTGTACAGATTTTAGGGATACGACGCATTTGTAGATACTCCAAGAAATGACATCACAACAAGCAAAACTCTAAACTCCTAAAATCATCAAGTTTGTTCATCACTTGAATTTCATGCAGGGCTTGTTTTCAGAAGATTCATGTCATTGTATTTTATATTTCTTTGAAAAACATACTTTAAGATGTGTGTTTGGATTTTTGGACTGGATTTTGTTGGATCAATAGCATCTCCACCAGGCCAACACTGTCACATTATTCAGTATTTTTTAATCATATTCTCCCACAAGTTGAGTTAATCTTCACTAAATGTCACACACAGCATGACTCACATATTTAGACTCATCTGTTTTTGGAAGAATAAAGATAAAGATGCACAAACAGAGAGAAATGACTTAATGCCTCACTTACAAATAATTCCCTCGTTTTTATCAGCAGTAAAAATTGTAGCCAATTTTCAGCAGCTTTTGTAAAACAGAGCGTTTCAGTTTAATTTATCTTCTTTGGATGAAGACATAAAAAGCTCTGTTTGCTCCCTAACTCTCAGATTCAGGTCTTACATCACTGACAGTGTGGTGGACGGAGAACGGGGGCGTGATCAGGCCCGGCTGGACCTGGCAGCTCTGGATCTGATCTGAACTTTGGATCACCGATCACGATCAGAAAAAGACACTGAAGTGGTGAAACCAGCCATCGCTGCTTGTGAGGACGGAGCGTATATAACATGTAAATCAACTGGCGGGCAGTTTGTTATTGTCCATTCAACAAGAGTAGTCGTGGTTGTGAATCGTGAAAACAAAGCAGGAGGATTAACAAGGCTTACTGTTCGTTGTCTGGCTGCTGAACAACAGCTCCTTTCAGTGCGCTCAACAAGTCCACTCAGTGGTTTGAAACGAGGCAGCTGCACAGCTGAACGTCTGGAGCGGCCGGCAGATCTCCACTCTGCTTTACAGCCAAGGTCTGAGACCCCTGCAGAGAAAGCTGTGAGGTAAACACTGTGGAAGCACGCACTCTCAGGGCAGGGCCACATTTAGCAGCACAAGGACGAGACATCTCTGTAAAAAGGAATTTACTTTATTTGCCCATCAGCTGTGTTTGATTGAAGTCGTACTCTGGATATAAAGAGCAAGCCAGGAGACGGAGAGGCAGATGGAGATGCATTATTTCAAGATACCACCATCAGTGACTGAACAGCTGCTTCATGAAGATATCATATTTACAGAAGTCTTATTTTTCATCCATCATCACAGTTGTCGCCACACTTTCTACTCCTCTGACTACTCAGCGCGCCCGTTACCACCAAACCCTTTCAGTCCAGTACCTTTGGAACCAGCAGTAACCCTTCAGACATGGTACCTGGACCCTCGGTCTGTTTAGTGTTTCCACCACGGACAGTCCTCTTAAATGTGGGCGGGGTTGTTGTCACTCACTGCTCCGTCCAGCACTCGCTTTATTTCCTCATCAGCGGTGACACAGATGGAAGTCTGCACCTGCTTTATTGTCCACAGAGCGAGGCTGCACGCCCACATTTTCAGAACAAAATGGAACAGGCTGCAGTGAGACGAAGACGAAGTTGTTTTTTCTCAGACTCCAGCTGCTGTGAGAGGCAGCAAAACATCCTTTCATTTTATAGTTAGTTTACTAATAAAACTCTCCACAGTATGAACAGTGGTTACATGAGCCTCAAAACCAGACACAACTCAGCCCTGAGCAGAGTGACCG
Organism: Epinephelus cyanopodus; assembly: GCA_026686955.1. NCBI lineage: Eukaryota > Metazoa > Chordata > Actinopteri > Perciformes > Serranidae > Epinephelus > Epinephelus cyanopodus. Next base: position 39,738,836 of record CM048918.1, read on the forward strand.
TCCTCTACTGACCAATCAGACTGCAGTGTTCACAGCTCCACCTTTTAGTACCAGATCTGTGTGCTAGGTGCCCCAACAGAGGGGGGACCAAACATGGGGACGGTACGGGATGGTTCATTGGTACCGTCCATAACTTTTCACTGTGGGAACCGGAAAAAAAGTGTACTGAACTGAACCGTAACGTACTGCTTGGTGGAAAGTTATTTGACGACCCGCTCTACCTCTGAGCCACAGCCGCCCTTGTCTCACTCACTCCAAAGCTGTCAAAATCCAGCGCTTGGTCAGTGACTTCCGGCTTCAGACACAGACGAAAAAAGCCATCCTTTCACGTTAATAATAACATTAACAACATGTCGGGCAGGAAATCCAAAGTGTGGGATCATTTTGAGAAGGTGAAGGATGAACCCAAGATGATATGTAAACTCATCTTCATTGGTCGACTACAAACATGACGTATCATGTGAAACATGGAAGTAGCTACATGCCCATTAGCCCACAGCGTCATTAACAGGCGGCTCGCTCAGTGTGTGACGTGCACTTGTAGATAAAATATAGGCCTATATTAATGAAGGTTCATTAGTACAGTTTTGTATTTCTCTGTAATGTAGCACAGTGTTAACAATGTTACTGATACTATTCTTTCTCACACCTTCAACTCAAACCACCAAAATATATCATTTATTAATTACATTCATGTCAGAAACATGCAGGAGACTAGTCGACTGATGGCCCTAATTTATGACTATTGTTTGACGAGGGATATTCTTGGTCAGGGAGCAGCTCTATGAGAGGCTCCATACAACATTCAGTGTCTTTAAGGAGCAGCGAGCAAGGAGCAAGATGTTGACTGACAACCAGCGAGTAAACAACTGCCTGTCTGTCCACCACTTGGCCCTGCGTCAGTCTGTCTTTCTGCCTCCCCTGGGTTTTTCATCCTTTTTCCAAATAGCTCGTTTAATTTTCACGATGTTGGAAAGGAAATAATGAGGTCTCGCTGAGGTTTTGCTTGACCACAACATTGTTTGCCACGGAAACTCACAACACACTGTTAGACGCCCACACACACACACACACACACACACACACACACACACATACATGATCACTCCTCACCTTGGCTAATAATACATTTACCTTCTGTCTGCCTGTACCAGCGTCTCCTTCTGTCTGTCCGCCTCTGTTGCCGTCTGTCTGCCGCCTGCTGATTGGCTGGCTGTGACCGCTGCACCGACAGATTTATTGGCTGCCTCCCACCTGTGCTCCGACAGCCAGCAGAGAGAAGTTGAATGTAGACTCAGGTTGTCTGTTCGTCGTCTGCTTCTTCTCACCAGCAGGCAGAGTGAAGCAGGGAGGATATTAGCCCTGATCTAAATTTACATTTATGTGTCAGGTAAGGACGTGAAGGATTAAGCAGCCAGTTAAGGTGAACATTGCACCAGGTTTTATTCTGAAGCAGCTGGTGGCCGACACTCAGTAAACACTTGAAACGACAGAATCCTAAAGCCACTTTTTAGCAGTATATTAAAACCCTGTAGAACTGCTGTCTGACAGAGAATCAGGCAAAGAGCAGTTATTGGAAATTAAACGCTGCTAGTTTCGAACCCATTTTCCTGCCTGTAGGAAGTCATTGATTGGTCGTCTTGTATCCTGCTGCTTTTGTTGCAAAGCTCTCACAGGCGTTTCTTTACACTGATCAGCTCCTGGAGATGAATCAGGCTGCAGAGGAAGGCTGATGGTTTCAGTATTGTTTGCAGATGAAAGCACAGAGAGGCAGTGAAAGCTTTACAGAGACTTGATGCAGAGCAGCTACAGTAAAACACCCCGACTACAGAAAGCAGAAGCTTCTTTATGATGCGTATTTTTGTGCATTTTAACCCTTTTAACTCGGGAATTTTCCTAGCCGACCAATAGTCATCAGTACGGTCCATTAGTCGACTAGTCTCCTGCATGTATCTGATATGAAAGTAATGACTAAATTATATATTTTGGTGGTCCAGTGTGCAAGATTTAGTGACACCTAGGGGTGAGGCTAAAGCCAGTGTTTGGTTTGTCCATTGTGGGCTATTGTAGAACAACTTGGCGGACTGCGTAGATGAGATGTTAATTTGTTGCATCTTACACCAGTTGAAGTCGAGCTAAATGGGACTGAACAACATCAAAAGCATGCTGCAGGAATTCAAGGGTTTGTACTGAGGGTGATGAGCAATAGATGACTGTGTCAATTATCACAAAGACTGTTTATCTAGATATCTGCATTTGAATGGGAACAGAAAACGCACAGAGCAACAGCAGAAGCATGATTTATTCTTCAAGCAGCACCAGAGCTGTTTTGTTGTTTCCTCTTGTCCCTCTGTTTCCCTGTGTCATTGTTATCAGTGTTAATCCCTCCGTATGTCTATAATTTCCCAGATGATTTGTGTCCTGTGGTGTTTAATATGTTGGCTTGCTGCTTCCGTCAGTGTAAGGCCCCTTTTCTCCCTCAGAGCGAGTAAACCTTTGCATAGAGACGCAGCTACAGTAAATTTACATTTAGTCAGTTTGAATGAGGACTTGTTTTCAATCCCTCTTATTTGGCTTCACTTAAACTCATTGTAAAACTGTGTGATGTGTGTTTTTGAGCAGCCCACATGCTCGCAGCTTTCAAATTGAGTCGTAGCGTTAACTTCAGTCTTCAAATATTAATGCAGGCTATAACTTACACACTGGAGATAATGAAGTTTTGAAATTAATCTGAGCACTTCAAAAGCACTCTGATTCATTTTCTTTCTCTCCCTTTTTTCATTTTAATCCAAATCTTTTTTTTGTCTCCTTCCCCCGACTCCTCTGAATCACTCTGGCCCCTGAATTGTACGCTCCTGCCTCCCCTCACTGAGCAGCGTCGTCACCCTCAGGCTGTTGCTGGCTTTACAATGACTGTGTTCATAGCGCACAGACGAGAGCAGGGAAAACAATGAAACACCCATTTCTAAAAATACATGAGATTATGACAGAACCAGCAGCAGTGATGTGTGAGAAGGAAACAATGAAAGAATCAGTAGAAAAGGTGATTCACGCGGATTATGCTTCTGATAAATTTAAATGATCTGCTCTCACAGGGCTTAGAAGGAAGACGCTTTAATGTTTTTGAGTCCAGATGTTGTACTAGAAAACACGTGTTTAATCCCACCACTTCCTTCTCGCTTCATCACGTCTCGGAGCGCTGCGGACTGTCCTCTGTCGTCTACAAACACGTGCATGTTTGGAAAAAGGATCATTCTTCTTGCAGCACACAAACATTTAAAGTATTGTGGTGAAGTGAGGAAATTCAAATGTAACCTTTGCTGTGTGCTCGTGATGTAAAGCTCAGTGCTGCGCGGTGACACGGGGCCACGCCAGTCATCTGCTTTAAATGCATTGGCATGGCTGAGTATGAATTCATAAGGGCGTTTGAATCAGATAAAATAGGACTGATGGTTCGCCATCTCCAGCCTCCTCCACAATACAACACCGTCATTTGTTTGCGCTTCAGTGTGACTCATGTTTATTCCCAGTGGACCAGTGACCTCTTGTAGCTGTGTGAATAATGCTATTACCCACTGAGCTCCTCTGCTGCCTGACACAGATAAAGACACTCTGTGTAACTCTTGATTGTTCCCAGTGTGTTTTGTAGATGAAGAAGTGAAGAGAAGCCAACTGCCTCGGTCACAGTGCTTCTTTGCATTATTCAGCTGGAAGATGAACTTTCAGACAGCGTCAGACATTCTGTCCTTTGAGACAGAAGTTTGGGAGTTTTTATATGGATTTTTAAGTTTCAACACATGAAAGAGTTTCTCAGTTTGGTGGCGGTGAGGGCAGCTCAGAGTATGCTGCTCCTACAAAAAGGCTGCACGATATCAGGAAGATCTGTCGGGTTTGAGCCAGGAGAGAGCCGGTGATGCTGAGAGCGGTTTCAAGGCGAGAGAGAAGAACTGAATGGGTGATGGTGTCGAATGCTGCGCTCAGGTCAAGTAGGATGATTATGTGGAGCTTGCCGGCATCAGAGGAGAGGAGAAGGTCGTTTGTGACTTTGACGAGGGCAGATTCAGTGCTGTGGTGGAAACAGAAACCAGGGGATGGAGTAGTGGCCAGGTCTCTGTGGATAGTATAGTATAAGAGGTGCACGTATCGACGGTGAAGGATTGGGAACAGTTGTCAAGGGGTTTGTTGATTGTAGTGAAAAGGTCTTTGGGGTTTCAGACTGTATGAGCCGAGAGCAGTAGGTGGAACAGGCATGTGAGAAGGCGTCTTCATATTGTTGAAGTTGGTCTTTGTAGGCTTGACAATGAACTGAGGAGTCTCTCTAGCTGATGGCCCGGGTTTTCATCCGGCAAAGTTCAGCAGTGAAGGAGACGTTTTGGTTTTGATGGGAGCAAGCTGGTGGACATTTTATTCATGAGAAGGGATGAGAGAGAGGATGAAGAGCTGGAGTGGAGTTTGCTGAAGTTGATTGTTCGTTTTTTGTTTAGGCATGGAGGCGAGCAGTCAGTGTCAAACGTGATCGCTGAGTGGTTAGAGACGGTGAGATCAGAGCCAGTTAGTTGGTGTATAGTGGGACCAGTGGAACAGACCAGGTTCAGTATGTTGAGTGAGGGTGAAGCAGTTTAGTGTTTCAATGAAGTCGGTGTTAAAGAGCTAATGTAGTGAACCCAAATGCAGACAGAGACAGAGGCTGGGAGCAGGATCAAAGAGGTAATTTATTTACAGATAAATAAGTGGAGGAGTAATGGGTGGATGAAGTCGGAGGCAAGGAAACAGGGCAGGGGAGCTGGGAAGTGGAGCTCAGAGGCAGGGTGACCAGGATGATGCTGAGGGCACAAGGATACAGGTATTAGCAAGCGTATCAACAGACAAGAAAGGCTCACGATAAATAAATATTGAAAAATGCAGTTTTGATGTCTGTGACTGAGGTAGGGGTGGGGCGATTCATCGATTTGCAAAACGTGTGACAGTAAATTAAGCTGCACCTGATGAAAGTGTGAATTTCTTCAGAGAGCGAGCTGCAGCTGAGAACCTTGCCGACAAAATGAAAGTGACATCTCACAGGAAAACAAGTGCAGCGACTCTCAAAGTGAAAGCATCCCGGAGCGCTTTGTCAAGACAGCAGCAGAAAGCACCAGTGGTGCCAACAGGATTATGTTTCACTATACGCACAGGAACCACCCGCCAGCTTTGGTTTCCATGCATGGACATGCGCAGTCTACTCAGTAAGCGAGGAAAAGATTAAGTTCAACGTACCGACACAACACCACCATAAAACTCTGATTAGCCTACCACGTGCATTTCAAAGACAAGCCAACAGACCTGACAACAGCCAGCAGAATAATAAAACACAATATAATACCGGAGGATTGTCCCCTCTGGGTTGGGGGTTAGTTACTGCCTCAAGCGAGGGAGTTCAAGTATCTCGGGGTCTTGTTCACGAGTGAGGGTATAATGGAGCGTGAGATGGGTCGGCAGCTTGGTACAGCGTCTGCAGTGATGCGAGCAGGATGTTTCTGTTTAGTAGTAGTCACTTAAACTCCCTGCACCGCCACTAATGATACCACATGCATCATCTAAGATTGTTATTTGGCCGAATGCACGAGATAGTAAACGGCTGTAACTAGCATTGCAGACCACAGTTACAGTCTGTAACTACTGTCACCCCAGCATCTGATTACACTGATTAGGCAAATTTCAGCCGGAGAGGAGGAGCTTGGAAACCAGCAACTCGAGTGTTCAGGTTCTGTTCTCCGTGACACAGGTTGGACACCACTTGCCCAGCTGCTGCATCATCTCTTGATCAAACGACATGATGTCTGTTGTTCCCTCTTGTCCAGGTGACGCACATGAGCGTCTTTCTGGTTGAACTGCAGGTGATGCTTTCATTGGTTTAGCTCCTCTGAATGAAGACAAAATTTGGGATACATGACTCAAAAGACAAACTGCTGTGAAGTCTGACTGAGACAGCGGTCTTTGAGTCATTGTCAGGATCAAACATACACATCAACACATGTTGAAGAGGAAAAAGTGACAAGAAAATGCAAAAGAAGTGTTGATTATGCTGCAGATTAGACCTTAAAGCAACTGAAAACAAAATGTTGTGTGTCCCAATTTGTCTTCATTCAGAGGAGCTAAGCCAATAACAGCATCACCTGACTCTGTGCATCCTGCAGTTCAGCCAGAAAGACGCTCATGTGGGTCACCTGGACAAGAGGGAACAATAGACATGATGTCGTTTGATCAAGAGATGATGCAGCAGCTGGGCAAGTGGTGTCCCACCTGTGTCACGGAGAACATTGCTGGATATTCATCCACCTGAACACTCGACTCCTCTGTCTCTCCGGCTGAAGTCGGCGTAATCAGTGTAATCAGATGCTGGAGTGATTACTGGGAATGTGACTCTGCAGCTCCTGACGGCACATGATTAGATCAAACTACTGGAGTTAGTGAGGAGTGTTAAAAATATGTCACAACTTTCCATTCAGACAGAGAGCAGTCCTGCGTGCACGGTGAAACGATGAAATGTTCCTGCTAGTCTGTTGTGGGTTAACAGAGACACAGTGAGGCAGACATAAACAGAAGCACCCACACCCTCTGTGCTACCTGAGTACAGCGTGTTGCACAGGAGGAGACGGAGCAGGAGGTGTTATCTCACCTTCTCTGTCACAGCACAGGGGGAGAGGAGGCAAAAGGAGACTCGCTGTCTTCGGTGTGCACAGGGACAAGCTGACTGGGTGATAAATGATTGCCGAGGGGGACAGACACACAGGCAGGCACGTAGAGGAGAAATATCTGAAGTCTTATTCTTATAATGAAATGCTTTATCTTATAAAACACCTGTATTATCTCCTCCACCTTTATTTATATACATTTCATGTCTGAGGAGGATGCAGCCGGTGACATGGAGGCGCTTTCACCTGGTTTCACCTATTGAGTCAGTTCCAGGAAGCAAGTGGGTGGTTTCAGATCATTCAGAGGAGCAGATCAGGCAGGCAGAAAGGCGAGAGCGCGCATGATGTCGATAAATGTGGCTGGAGGCACGACATGGAGAGAGACAGGGACAGACATGGAGAGGGATGGAGGTGAAATGCTGCTACACCTCGTGGTGACACGCCCAAGAGGAGCTGAGGGAAAAGAAATCCAGGCTGTGACGACGTGTCTTAAAACCTGTGGGGATAACCGAGGGAGGAGCTCATCAGACGATCAGCACGGGAACGTTGATGAGGGAATGATCCCGTTTAAATCTGAAGAATTTCTGCTCCATTTTCCCCTCCATTATAATGCATCAGTGTCATACTCAGGACTCAGTTAGGTCATCCTGGACCACCTTCTGTTCTGTATAATGATGTCACACACAGATACCGGGGGAATTAAAAGACCTTATGAGTGGCTTTCATGTTTAAATCAAATATTATCTGCTGACACCTTCCATTAGTGCCAGTCATTATCCAAAGCATGCAGTCATTGCCATTAATGTCTTGCTAAAAACAGCTACTTTTGATCACACAATCGCTGCTGAAAAATGCCATCAGTCTCACTAAAAACAACTACTTTCGGCCACATGATTGCTGCTAGAAATGCCATCAATCTCTCTCAGAAACAACTGCTTTTGGTCACGATCACTGATGGAAATGCTGTCGTCTCACTAAAAAACACACAATTTTGGTGACACAGTTGCTGCTGGAGATGACGTCAAATCTTGCTAGAAAACAACTGCATTTGGTTGCACCGGTAGCTAGAAATGCTGTTGATGTCTCAGTAAAAAAAACACCTGCTTTTGTTGCACAATTGCTGCTGGAAATGAAGTCAAATCTTGCAGAGAAAAATCCTGCTTTTGGCCGAGTCATCACTGCTGGAATTACTCCCAATAACTAACTAAAAATGAACTGCTTTTGATGGCACAATTGCCGCTGGAAATTCCAGCAATCTCGCTAAGAAACAACTACTTGTGGTTGCACAATTGCTGCTGAAAATGCTGCCGATGTCTTGCTAAAAAACAGCCTCTTTTTATCACACATTCACCTTGGAAAATGCTGTTGAATTCTTACTAAATAACACCTGCTTTTGGTTGCGCAGTCGCTGCTGGAAATGCCATGTCTTGTTTAAAAACACCCACTTGTTTTAGCTTTTGTAATATTTTGTTTTTTATTTAGTTTTTTATAGGCTACTTTCAAAATAGAAAGCTCGGGGTGTACACCGACCCAATCAGCAGAATAAATGTTGCAATTGTATGTAAACCATCAATATGTAACTTTTGTATGCTGTTTTGTCACATTAAAGTTTAAACTTTAGATTTTTGACTTCTCCGTGGTTCATATATGGTAATGTTTAGGCACAAAAAACACTTGGTTATGGTTAGGAAAAGATCATGTTCGGGCCTAAAACACCTGTTTTTTTTTGTTGTTGATACAATCATGGCTGGAAATGCTGCCTGTGTCTCACAAAAGAAAACACCTATGTTTTGTAATATTATTCAGCATCATAGCTACATACAAATTGCATTTTTTTGTTTTGTTTTGTCTTCGTTTGTCTATTTTATATGAATAGCTTGTGCTATTTTTTAAAAACTAATTTAATTACATTTTTTTAAAAATGCCGATTTAGTGCTTAGAAAAACAAACAATCACTTTCAGTGGTACAATCACAGCTGGAAAATTCATCAATCTTGTTAAAAAACAACCGCATTTTGTTGCACAATTGCTGCTGGAAATGCCGTCAGTGTCTCGCTAAATATCACCTACTTTTGGTGGCATAGGCATTGCAGACACTTTTGTCTCCAGATGTTGACTCAACTAACTTACTCCAGTGTGCAGCTCTGTCCTGCTCTATTACATCTGGGATTACACTTGGCAAACTGATCAGTCCTCATCCTAAACACCTTTTCAGTTACTCGCTCACACAGAGCAGGTCAACAGCTTAGCGCATTTGTGATCCGTTTATCTGGCTATTTGGTTTATTTTAACCAGATTGTATGTGATCACACAGACAAAAAAGTTATTATGGCTTAATGCCAGCCAGGCAGAATCTGTAAAGTAGCCATCTGAAAGCAGCAGGTATCTGCTCTATCTGGAGTCTCTAACTGGAGTGACGTTGCACACTGTCAGTCTCCAGTAACATGCGGCAGCTGCTGGTTAAAACACCAGATGGTTGTAAAATAGCTACAGAAGCCTCTGTGCAGGTTTGCTGCAGTGTAAACCAACAAGTGTGTTAGAGATGCGTGCTTTGAAAATAATTAACACAGCCCCATAAAAAATCGTAGATCAATTAAAACTGCGAAGACGTCTCTCAGGTCCGTGCGCTCCTGCCAGTCCTCCCCTGATGTCTCCGTCCAAACTGCCTGGAGCTCCACATTTCTAATTACAGTGTGGCTGTGATGAGCAACATGATGTGATGATGATGTTTTCTTAAAGTTTTTTACCCTCTTATTTATAGAGAACGCCTTCATGAACCTTTAAAATAACATGTAAAATATTAATTTTCTGTGGTATTATTGTCTACTTTGAGTCTGGACTCCTGTTGTGTTTCCCAGCTAATTAGTCCCAGTTCTGCAGCATCTGTTTCAAAGAAAATATTCAGGCAGAGATAAAAAAGCAACCTCCTCTACTTCTGCATGTTCAAACTTCTATTACTTAAGGGCTGCAGCAGTGATTCTGACTGTCATCTTTGCATCGAGACCATATATGTGCATGTACTCCTGCTCTCAGTTTTACTTTGGGGACGTCTTCAACTGGCGTTTTAGGCGGATTCCACAGGAACAGTAAGAGTGAAGTCGCAGTGTGAAGATTAAAGAGGCAACTGTCTCTCTCCCAGACTGTCAGATGTGGCAGAGTGAAACACCTGACAGGCATAGCAACAGTAACTAACTGTTGAAGCTCTGATCATTTTGCAAAGTAACAATAACGAGAGTAAAAAGTCAGTTTATATCTGTGTGTGTCTCAGATGACGTCCCCAGCCCTCCGTCCCACCATCCTGCTGGTTACTGTCCAAGCAGGGGTGGGTGACCTCACTGTGGAGCGGGGGTGTGTCTCTCTGTAGCGTGGGATTCTGGGCTGAAGCCAAACACATCATGAGCTCTCTCAGCCTCTCATCTGCTTTTTATTTGCACACTACGACTCTTTCCTTGTGTTGTTTATTGCTCTAAACGGAGGAGGGCGGAGTGTTGCTGCAGAGAGGTGGTGGATTGTCTGGGTAAAGAGCGAGGGACGGGCTGAAGCATGGGAAAGAAACATCTCCCCCATGTTTGTGTCACGTCAGACGGAGGTTAGGGTGGGTGTGTTTCTCACTGAGTGCAGACAAACACAGGGAGGGGAGGAGCAGCCGAGCATGGGAGGAGAATATGCTGTCACGATTAGATCAGCGGTCTCAAGCCACGCGACGCGGCGAGCCGAGGGCACCGCTGCACCAGCTGTGTTAACTAATTAGCACACTTTCAATCATGGGCTGCTGAGTAGAGCTGGGCTGGTGCACAAACCTCCAGGGCCTCTGTGGGAAGTGGTTTTAGACTACTTACCCACAGACAGTGAGCGGCAGCCGCATCAGCCTCAAGGTGCTTTTTTTTCTCAGTTCATTTGCATTTACAAGAAGTGACTCACCTCAAAGTTTTTAGTCAAAGAATACAAACAATCAGGTGATCGACAACACCTTTATTCTCTCATCAAGCCTCAGAAAACAGACCACTCACTGTCAAACCCTCCATCTATACATAGTGGGCAATTTGTTAACTTTTAACAGGGGGGACGGGCTGTCAGAGCAGCATCATGTGACATGATTTAATGCAGTGGTTTCCAACTGGTGCAGCCACAGGGTCCAGATTCCTCCTTAGTCATTAGTTCAGGGTCCTCACACTTTAATACATTCAGTGATGATTTTTTCTAAAACTACTGCAAAATCTTAGGGCTGCTGTGAAACTGCGCTTCATTGGGGCAACAAAAAATTTGCGTCGGTTAAGAGACAAAGAAGAAAGGGCCACAGAGGAGACACCTGCATATCAATGTTAAGGCCCTGACACACCAAGCTGACGGTCGGCCGTCGACCAAAGTCAGGCCGTCAGTGAGCGTCTGTCACCCTAGTTTTTGCGGTGTGTCCTGCACCGTTTTAATGTAAGCAGCATGTTTTTGAATAAAGGTGTGCCTGAAGTTAATTTTTTCTTCCCACACTAAAGTATTAACAGAGTCTTGATTCAGATTTGATCAGCGCTGTTTAGTTTGACAGTTTGACCTCAGTCCACGAGCAGTGATTTACATGATTGACAGCTGCGTTAGAGACTCCTCTGCTCTGATTGGTTGTTTCATTCAGCCACAGAGAATTATAGCAAACGCCATTAGAAGCACAACATGATTTTTTTTCTCATGCTACTGTCAGTAACAGTTCAGCAAATGTGACAAAAGTTGTTTTAATAAAAGTTACCAGCTGCTGCTTTAAGTGGCTGAAACACCAGTGAATTGATTAACATGTTATTGAACACGGTTGTTTGCTGTGTTTTGGTCCATGCTAATATTCATGTGTGAGCGTGTCCTGATGTTACAGAGAGCAGCTGTGCTAAAATATCCAGATTTCCCACAGGGTGTGTGTAAAGGTAGTGACGGTGACAGTATTGCAGAGGGTGGAGGCGACCGCAGGGAAACATGCCAACCTAATTACAGCACAATAAATTCTGTGGGAACCTGGCACTGATTTCTGTCGGCCAGTTTGGTTTAATACACAGCAAGAATAATACACAGTGTCTAAAAACCCTCAGCAGCAGTTATTTATTGAACCTTCACAGGTATATGGGTTTATGTTGACTGTTTCTCCTGCTCTGATCGTAAAGTGCTGAAGGGAGCACAGTTTTGTTTTGGTCACACTTGAACTGGAGATGTAAGTGATTGCCAAATAAACTGCGGCGACATGCTGAGGTCTCCTGAGGATCACTGGCTGTAGTTCATAGGAGATTTCTTCAAATCCCATCACACAGAGGGAAGTCCGTAATAGAAAAACACCACAGTGATGTGAAAGAGGACATAAACCAGATAAGAGCTGTCCGGACTGTTAACATGCTTTAACAACATGTCACATGGGCCGCAGCACTTACAGTGAGTCAGTAGTGTGTTCCATTGTAAACCACGGCTGTGTCTCAGGGCTTTGTGGATAAACCTGAGCTTACAAATCAGTTAAACCGCTAAAAGGTGTGTTTTTAAGAAATAACAACAACCCATGTTGCCACCCAAGTGTTGAATTATCCACTAAATTTACTGAACAAAGATTTAAAACGAACCATTTTGTTTTTGCTCTCATTTCTTTTACAGGTTTAAGTTGAAGATCTGAGAATTTTTTATGCACTTAGTAGATATATTTCTGTCAAATTTTGGTCACAAATTGATCATAGCGTTAGTTCAGGCAGGACACGATGTCAAGATCAGCTCACATACCAGCTACATCGACTGATGGATCAGCTGATTGATGAAGGGAGTCAGCTGATAGATCACATGATTCCTTTCTATGCAACCAATTGTAAAATCTCATTCAGGGCACCCTATTTAAACTGCTCTGGCCTGCCTACTGTTGCTGCTTCCTCTGCAAGCTGCTTTGCAACCTGCCTCCACCCCAGCTCCTCCTTTTCACGCTGTGTCTGACTTATCAATGTCATTTCTGTTTGTCTTTGCTGCTGCTCTCTGCTCTTAGGCTTTCCATGTAGGCGCATGGAAGGGCAGGAAGGTTTGCTCTCTCTGCCTCAGGCTTTCCTCGTAGGCATGTGGAAGGGCAGAGAGGTTTAGTCTTTCCGCCTTAGGCTTTCTGCGTAGCCACACGAAAGGGTGGAGAGGTGTGCACTTTGTGGAAAGGCGAGAGGCCCCAGGACAGAGCCATACTGCCAAATATAATACTGCAAATGGAAATGTAGTTTTATTTGACTAAAGTGGTCCTGAGCTCCAGTGAGCTCTTCGCCTTTTCCAGGATAATCCATCCACCTGATAGTGGCGTATCACAATGCTGATTAAACAGCATTTCTCCACTGGTGCCTTGGCAAGTTTTGAGTGAGTGTGCCTTTGGCATGCCGACTGCAGGTACGTATGTCCACCAGAGTTGAACTGAAGGTTCATTTCACTGCCATAAGACATCTCCAATGTTGATTCACTATATTTGACACTACATCCAACCAGCCTTACAACGCAGATCACATGTAGCAGCACCAGCTCAGGACCTTCACATCCACATTGTCTGAGACCAGCCACCCAAACAGCTGATGAAACAATTGGTTTGCACAATCATTATCCTCACAAGGGTCTTAAACCTGACAGCAGTTAGTCTTCGTAACCAACTTGTGGGGTTGTGAGACCGATCGGATGTACTGCCAAACTGACCTTGAACTGTGACAATTCCAAGCTATACCTGTGTAGTCATGATGCCGTTTAATCAGCATTTTGATACGTCACACCTGTCCGGTGGATGGATTACCTTGGAAAAGGAGAATTGCTCATTTTCCTGATTGTACTTATATACTCTACTTAAGTAACCTTTTCAGTGCAGTGAGTTTTTAAGAGTTTTTTTTGCAGTGTGGTATTAGTTCTTTTGCTTAAGTTTATTTAACACTGTGTCAATTTTACTACTGCTGAAGTTCTTCTTATCTTCTTCTTATCTTTGGTGACACCTCTCTGTTTCTTGGGCATGTATCAGAGTCCTTACACAGGGCACAACACCAACCCTTATATAGTGTATAGGGGACGTTACCACTGCTGATAGGTTACAGTCAAGTGAGATTCATCATTCAGCAAACCCGGGTAAGAGCAGATTTGGATGGTTAAGAACATTTGGTGCATCTGAAATCAACCTCTCTTATTTTTTCTCCTAACAGCAAAGTCAGAGAAATTTAAGTGAGTGTTGCTACATGAGGCCCAGTGACTCAGGATGACCTCTCAGAACTCTTGTGCTTGGAACGTCTCTCGTCCAAGTCACCAGGAGCAGACTAAACAGGATTAAAACAAGGTTTATTTGGACAGGATCAGGTTTGGCAACAGGTTGGCAGACACCAGAGGCAAACTGGGCCGAGGGGCAAAGGCAGGCAGCCCATAAACAGGCCCTTTACACAGACACACAGACAAACAGAAGGCTGGAGGGCCATGACGTAAAACAGAGGGTCTGGCAGAGAACTCAGGCTGGAGGTGAAGGAGATGTATCATCTGGCTGCAGGTGTGCTGGAGGTCGACAGTCAGTCAGTATGTTTGAGTTTTGGACTGCTGTTAGATAAAACGACGTCACAAAGGACTCGTGGAAAATATGATTTTTCACTGTCATTTTCCACATCAAAGTATCAATCAATTAATCAATAAGTCAACTGCTGCCCCAACACCATCATCCCTGGTTCAAGTCTGGTGAAGAACCTTTTTCTTTACCACAGAGTCAGGCTGTCTGTGTCAAGTCACCAGAGTCTGTGAGTCAGATTCACCTCTCATTCCTCCACAGCTCCACCCTCTCGTCCAAATATGGTCACTGTGGGCTCCAAAAATCCAAGATGGCGAATGCCAAAGCAAAAATGCTGAACTCCAGGCTTCAAAATGGCGGTCCACAAACCAGTGGGTGACGTCACATTAGCTACGTCCAATATTTATAGAATAAAAGTCTGAGGATCACCAGAGTCCTTATGATTCATCCTCTGAGGACCATGAATGTTTGAACAAAGTTTCATGCCAGTTCTTCAGATATTCCAGGATCATAGTGGTGGGCCAACTGACCAACAAATCCAAAATCAACACAGTTTCTGTCTCTTTCAGCCGCCCAGTCCCAAATGATGTTGACTGACAGCCAGCTCCATGTTTTGCCCCCGAAATCAAACCAGAAATAAAACGTAGTGACAGACCACTCTGCGTGACCCTTGGGAGAGTGAGTAAAACATTTTTGGAAGGCTAATTTTGACCCACGCTGGCTGCTTAGCTTTGGGCTGCTCTGGCCTAGATTCCTCTGAAGTCCCTCTGGTACGTGAACAGATAAATATATTCAGCTGTTAGCTGAAGATAATAGTCGGATCCCACAGTCTGCAGCACAGTCACTACTTGTTTGGCCAGCTTTGTGCTGATCAGAGCTGTAGGTCTCTGCTGCAGCTCATCTTCTGTCAGTCTATAGCAGAGGCAGATTTACTGCCAGACGGTTAATCCTAAATAAAGCACCCTACTATGTGTGTGTCCCTAAACCTCACCTCCCTGTGTGTCATATGTGGGCGATAATCAACACTGGCCTTCACATCGTCCAGTGTGTATTACAAGCATTGTTTTCACTTGTAAGCTGGGATATTAAACTTCTGATCTCAGTTCTTCTGTTTCATGGAGCAGACCCCAGATCAGTCCTTTGTGCTCGGCTCTCTTCTCTGCCAAATCCAGGCGCCCCACTCGGGTTATTTTTAGCCGGGACCATGTGGTTGGAGAGTATAGCTTTAAGTGTTTTGCTGCTCAACAGCCATTTATCATCCCCCTAACTTCAGTTTCTTAAGCCCCAAATCCCCTCAGTGTCTCTCTGTTTTTGTCTGGGAGCCACACAGCTGCAGTGTTTGTGCTTCTTGAGTCTGTTTATGTAGTTTAATCAGCGTAGTAGTGTAGTTTTCACTTCCTGCGCACATTAACTCATACAGTGTGGACTTGTCTTCATTCTTAATTGTCTTTGCATTGACAGTAGGGCTGACCACAGGGCTGTAGTGAGCAGATACACCTGGTATTGCTTTTTGATTTTGGTTTGAAGGTACTGATACACCTAATGAAATAGTTTGACATTTTGTTTGAGTTTGACGGTTGTTTGCTCTCTTGCTGAAACTAAAAGTTGAAGACTACGACTATAATTGTGAGCTTTAGGGGGCGATCACACAGAAATGAGACGCAGAAACGCGGATGCTTCAAAGACGCTTGAAACGCTGGAAGCGCTTATTCAATGCGCGCTAGACAAAAAAAAACAAAACAGCAAGGAGCGCCTGTGGAGACAGTAGTTTACATGAAACTAGTACTGAGATGTGCGTGTGTTGTATAATTCTTCAAAATTCAAATACTGTCAGGATAAATTCTCGTCTTCAGATTGCATTGTGTTGTCTGTCGCTCATAAGTGCCGTAGAACTGCCGTAACTGCCACAACAAAAGAGGAAGGAGGATTTGATTTGATTGGTGATACTGGCATCTGACGCTCCAAAAGTTGAAAATATTTTAACTTTCAGCGTTTACACACATCTAAAGACGTGCGTCTAAAAAGAAGTGTCTACAAAAACGCGCATCTAAAAAGATGCCGGAAAAACATCTGTCTAAAAAGACACTTGAATGCTAGTCGGACGCGCCGTATCATAGGAAAACAATTGTTTTACTGGCATCGTGCTTCTAGCGTTTCATCTCGGTGTGATCGCCCCCTTAGAGGAGCTCACATGCAGTTCTTTCTTACTTGCCAGGCTAACTGTTTCCCTCCATTTCCAGACGTTGTTCTAAGCTATGCTGCCGCTCCAGCTCGTAAAATGTGCACAACTATTGGACATAACCAACGTGACTCGACCCACTGGTTTATTGACTCATATTTTGAAGCCTTGAGTTTGGCATTTTGGTCGTCGCCATCTTGGATTTATGGAGCCAGAAGTGACCACGTTTGGGTGAGAAGGTGGATCTGACTCATAGCGACCCCTTGCAGACAGCCTGTCACTCAGATTGGCCACATAGCTTCATTTTAAACAGACAGATATGAGAGTAATATTATTCTCCTCATCTCACACTCTGCAAGAAAGCAGTGGTGTGAAAGACTGGTCCTACAGCCTGGTAGCATGACCAACCGGCCCCAAACGTTACCAACTGAAAATCTGCTGGAAGGTCTGCTCGAAACTGAGCACATACACAAGACCAAACATCAAAAGAAAGAAACAGCGGAGTCCATTATTGTTTGATATATTGTGTACTGGGTTCTTTACAGTGAATAAATTACAGCCAATACACAAACATGGTAAAGTAAACATCACCACATTGCTGAGCTGTCACTTTGACAAGTGTGAAGTTGCAGGTTTTATGATTAGTGGAGGTGTTATTGTATATGATTTATGAGCACCTGCAGGTATGAAACAAGAGTGACCATTAAAACGATTACAAGGGCAACACATGATGAAATATTATGAACTTTCAAGATAATCAATCAGATGCATGATATCACCATGGCTCTAATATTTCTTCATATGTCCATCTCTAGTTTGAAGGCAGTGTTGTCGGCCCCACTGTCCAGCGGGGCTTTGGATCTGTCCGGTATCCCTCTGGTGCCTCGGGACATGGAGCGTCTGTGTGCTCACCTACAGCGTCACGCGTCCATCGTGGTCAGCCTGGAGCTGGGCTTCACCGAGCTGACGGACGAGGCATTCCTCCTGCTCCTGCCCACGCTGGCCGCCCTGCCACACCTGGAGACTCTGGCGCTGAACGGAAACAGGCTGACCAGAGCTGTTCTGAAGGAGCTGACAGACGCCCTGAAGGTCAGAAAGTCGGTTTTCTTTTTACAATTCAGTGTTGAGAGAACAGAGCATATTTACTGTGCGCCCATGAACAATAACACAAACCATCAGGAGAAATCTCTGACATCAGTGGATAAAGAAAATAATCTTATGGAACAGGTTTGTTTCTGCCTCATTTGGGTCCTTGCAGACAATGCACAAGTTGCACAGTAAGTGTCTGGAAGCCCAGATCTGTTTAAGCGCTCCTGGGGGCCCTGTGCCAGACACGGGGCCCTAAGCAGCCTCTAGTTGGCTGAAGCCTCAGGCTGGCTCTGATTCCAAGTGTGTGTGGACAGTAATGTGATTTGCTTGCAGCAATTTATGTACAGTATAATAAGATGATGATATTTTAATACAGTGTGTTGATATTTCTCCCCTCAGGATCCCGGCAGTTTTCCCAGCGTGACGTGGATCGATCTGGGCAACAACGTGGACATCTTCTCCCTGCCGCAGCCCTTCTTGGTCAGCCTGAGGAAGCGCTGTCCCAAGCAGGGGAACCTCCCCACCATCCTGGAGTTCGGGGAGAGTCAGGCCAGCGACCCCCCCGAGAGGCTGAGAGGGCTCGGGGAAGAGGAGGAGACAGACGACACCAACCGGACTGAGAGCATGGGAGAGCTGCGGTCGGAGGTGGAGGAGGAGCTGGACGGAGAGATGGAGATAGAGGAGATGATGGAGGAGCTGCTGGACTTTGACAGGGAGGTGCAGGGGAAGGAGGACGAGGACGAGAGCATGTGGACAGTGGAGGAGCAGAGGAGGAGGGTGAGGAGAGGGGAGGAGAAGAGGGCGGAGAAGGAGGTGGAGAAGGAGGTGCAGAGGAAAGAGCAGCGGCGGGCAAAGAAAGCGGTGATAGCAGACGATGACGACGACACACACAGCCTCTCCTCCCACCTGTCATGCTCCAGCCAGTCACAGCACTCCTCCGGGGCCGTTGAGCCAATGAGAGTGGAGGAGGACGACTTAGACGAGGCGACGGACCAATCGGACCACTTGACCTGATTGATGCTCCCTCCTCTGCTAATGTTTCCCCTCCTGTGTCGAGTCCTGTGTGGAAGGAGGCAAGAGACGACTTTGTCTCCTGCAGAGGAGTGTGCTCAGAGTCAGACAGGCTGCAGCGCTGGAAGGATGTAATCCATACGAACACTGGATGCTCCGCCCACTGATCTGATTTGTGACCAGCCGCCGCCGCGTTTAGATACTGGCAGAGTGACAGCTGAGCCCGGGCGAGTCCCGGTGACTTTAACACAAGAAGACAATCCCCAACAGGACGCCTGTTTCATCGTAACTGTCTGTTTTTAAAGTAGGATGCTAATGTATAGAATAGACGGATTCATTATATCACATGAGGCTTTTATGTATAGAATGTTAATCTTTATTCAGGTCCTTTCCTCCTGGTTACCCCGGTGACACCTACATGTGCCTGTGACACGTCCCGTTACTGGTTAAGAGTGTGTGTTGAGAGATAGAAGGAGACCAGAAGATGTAAAAACAGAGACACACACACACTAGACAGGGCCCTTACACCCTCTTAAAAAATATTTTTGCCAAAAAGTAGAAGTGGAAATGTATAAAATGTTTCCCTCCCACGTATGTCGACTTTTAGCCAGATGGGGGAAGATAGGCGGGAATCAAAAAGTCAGGCCAACTGCCTCGTGGAAATCAGTCGCTTCTTTAGAAATGAACAGATGCACGGCGCTTTAGTGGAGGAGAAGTCCACTGAAGATGAGATTAGTCAGCTGAAACCAAAAGACACAAACAACTGATAAAGAGAAGGACGCAGTAAAGGCCTGGTGATTGTGAGGAGAGCAGGAGAAATGTTTGGAAGGACAAGGGCTCGCTGTGGCGTCTGTGTACAGAGGATAGATCTGCTAACCTTATTGCCATGTGTCCCAAAGCAAAGTGCTGGGGTATCAAGTTGAAATATTTAGTAGCCTTTTTCCTCATAAACCAGGTCATGTTTCACTCCGCAGTGCTGTACACTAGTGTGTGTGCCACATGCTTACGGTGCTGTGTTTATATATAGGCCGCAGCCATGATCGCACTCACGTCCGCTGGGTTACAACAAACTATATTCTTATGCAGTATGTAGCTCTCACCCAGCCTGCGCTTTCCATTCATGTGTCACTTGTAGTCCACGCAAAGCTTTAACAGACAAACTGTACATGTGGGTGCACAGTATATACAGTATATATGGTTGTTCTCTGTGCAGGAGCAGATTGTTTAGACTGTAGATGAGCTACTTAACGAGGAATACCACTAAATTTAAGAATTTATATATGTTATTTTTGTGGTCTGGGATAGTTGAAGCTATATTTGTGTACAGTGGAGTGGAGCGGTCTTATAAAAATGTGAATGACGAGACTATTAACGTGCCTGGTGAGACTGTCCTGATGGCGTGAGCTCAACATCCTGTTTTGCTCTCTGTATCAGTCTGGACTCGTCGCCACCCCAAACACTTGCCAGACATTAAAGTCCAACCAGGGCCAATCATGGACTGTGTTGTAGTTGATGACGTACAATGCAGGCCACAGCTTCAGAACAGTAATGGCGGGTCCCGAAGCAACAAGCACTAACTCTAAGGCTGCTTTCAGCCCTAGAGTGTCTCCTTTGGTCTGAATCAGGGACTCATGTTGTTCCAAAGTTGCATAATTGCCTAGAGTTGGTTCGTGTTCTCACGGCAGCATTTACAAGAGGACCAGATCAAATGCCTTGTGTGAGAAAGCTGCTCTTGATTGGTCAGAATTTCCATGTGGGAAAAATCCAGGAAGTAAAGCAAACGTTGAAGAAGAGAACACTTGCAAGATAAATGTGACACTTTCTAATGTCACAATGGAGGGACAACTACGCAGGTTGATTTTAGCGCTGCTCATCGTGGACTATATTGCTGTCATTGTTCATTTTAGTCAAACCATACAGTTTGAAAACGAGGCGCGACTCCAACTAGAAAACAATGTTTTGATGCATTGGATGTGCTGAATGTGCATATTAAGGCAGTACAGGAGGAGGTGCACATTAATAATCCTCCAGGACTGTAACATGCTCATGTTTAACCCAAACAAAGTGTCATGTGACTGCAGTTGCTTCACATCCAGGTCAGAACACCTTCCCCCCACAAACCAACCGCACCAGAGTTCATTTGTAACCGGACTGAGACCACCTCTTCAAGAAGGTCTCGGAGTGTGATTGCTGTGTTCACATCTGCCCAAATGAACTGCACTGAGCGGCCAAACTAACTTGAGTTTGATTGAACCAAACCAAACAGGGCAGGTGTGAAAGCATTCCAACTCTTACGTTAGTAAACACAGCAATAAGTGAGACTATTGCAGAAATAGAGTCAACAACAACAATTATACAAGAACAAGAGCATGCGCTAGTGGAGTTTCTCAAAGGAAAAGACATTCTCCACATTCCTCCGACACCTTAATGAATTAAATTCAGCAGAAAAATCCAACAAAGCATTTGAATGGCATGAGAGCTATGAGACGAAACCTGTGTTTCTGTCAAAGGAGTCTGGTGACTGTGTACGGGGGCAGCAGCAAAACATAATTTAGCCGCAATAAAAAAACAATCAACATCAGTTTAAGTGTACAGTATATTTAGAATACTTTCACAGCTTCACCTCGCAGCTCTCTACAACGAAAAACTGACACCACAAAGTTATGCTCTCCTCAAAGCCACAGGACTCCATTGATAGAAACAATCATCACATAATCAGACAGGGAGTCTGTGGTCTTCCACTGCCCCTCGATCAGGTAGTTAGTTTGCATTCTGCTGTTACTTTAACACACAACCTCCAATGAAGCCTCAGTCACGAAGGATGCTCAGTGGCGTCCTCCCTGCTGCTCGCCCTGCGCCTGCCCCAGGCCCAGCTGGTGCCTGCACAGTGCTGCTGTGCAACAGAGGGGAAGAGACTTAGCAGAGGAGCTGTGCAGCATGCATGGGAATAAAATACAGTATATCTGAATACGTTTCTTGCTTTTAACCTGATGGTGTTAGAAAGATGCAAAATTTGTTATTAGTCACATTTTAGAATTAAAACAAAACTAGCGAGGAAGTCACCAGTTTGGGGACACTGTTCCCCAGGACAAATCCAGTGTTCATAGTCATTTCACCACTGACTGACTGAAGGAGTTTGTCTGTCAAGGCGAGTTTTCCCGTGTTTGGGGTGGTTCAAACTGATACAGAGAGTGAATCAGACTTTTGAGTTCACATCATCAGGACGGTCTCATGAGGCTAAATATTAACTTGTGTAGAGGGAAGCCTGTAAAAAAATGAATACGTGCATTTATGCTTTTCCCCAGGCACCAATACATACACCTTTGGCGCTGTTAACTTGCATAAAAACTTAAGGCCTTTAATGCAAATGCTTGCAGTTGCAATACATAATCAGACAAAAAGCTCATATAGATCATATGGGCATGTTTGCCCATGCACCTGTCACATAGACTTTCTGGTGTGCAAGAACTTCTTTGAAATTGCAAGCCAGTGTAAAGGTCCAGATCTCTTCAAGAAATGTGCAACATTAAGTTGCTGAAGTACCTGAATATGGTAGTTGTTGGTTATTTAATGCAGGATCTCACCAACAGACACTGGATTGGAGCTGTGTTTTCATTTCATGATGTCTGTCTGCTCGCAGGATATATTACCTCAGACGGGATTTACATTGGGCTTTGTTTAAAGGTCAGTGCGTGAACATGGCAGGAATCCAACATGAAGTACAATATCTTGACAGCTGTGTAGCATCGGTGGAGGTGTATACACTGCACTAAACAACAGCTCACACACAAAGCTATTTTATGTTTGATGGATTTAATTAAACTGGGAGTTCAGCAATTTAGTGTGTGCAATTTTTAAAACTCAATTAAGCATCCCAGATTTAATAATGTGTTTGTGCATGTCAATATAATGATCACGATTCATTGTTGCCCAGGAAACTGCTACAAGTCTACGTAAAGGTGCAGTCAGCGTTTTTAATCCAGTAGATCCTTTTTGGGGCCGACAAAATGTGTTTGTCTTGTTGTGTTATTGGAGCCAGAATAGAAGGAGTCATGGCTAAAAAGTATCTCCTGTTGTAGGGATGAATAACGTTATGTGTATTAAGGGTTATCATGTCCACCTCATCAGAAACTGGGGAGGGATTAAGAGGAATGTTGGATTTCTCTGCAACGATAACTTCTTAGCACATTAGCTAACATTAGCTTCCATAGCAAAACAAACTATTGTGGTCCTCCTTTGTAAGATTGGCTTCCTGTGACATCATCCATCCACTAAGTGAGAGCATACGAGTGAGAGTACTGGCTAATGTCTGTGGAGAATTGTTTTGCCTCCAGCTAAGCCCCGCCCACCAGAAAACATCATACTGTTTACTAACAGTTAAAGGGTCGATATCAACAATCACTCTCCTGAATCGCTGACTCCACCTTTAAAGCCACAGTGTGTTGTAACCCACCCTGTATCGTTTATCAGTGAGCGGGGGGTAACTTGTGTCCGTTGCACACGTGGGGTCTCATTTATAAACAATGTGTACACATAAAACGAGGCCTGAAAGAGGCGTGCGCCACTTCCAACACAAAAGTTGTGATCTAAAAAAACAGACTTGACGGGAGAAACTTTGACCCATGCTTACGAATGTTTTGGAGACAGGAAATTGGCGACTCAGATGGTGAGGTGGAAGCCAATTGTAGAAACTGTTGGATATTTTTTTGGCGCATGCCATTTTTAGCTTTTGATCATATGTACACATTGTTTTATAAACGAGACTCTTGGTTAGTGGCAGCAACGTGACACTGCATGGATTATATAAAAGCTAATCATACAGCAAACACTTCCCCAACACCTCATTAACACAGACTGAAGAGATTTAGTGGTATTGCACTTGAAGGTGATGGCAAAAAGAAACTTCCCTTTAACCTTTACAATAAGCTATTTTTGCATTTACCCTCCAAAATCAACTTCACAAACAGCTCAGTTAAACAAACCCTTTAAACAGACAGACAGTAGTGTGTAGATCAGCCTCATCACACATACAGTGACTGAGACAGAGTTGTTCTTGTAATTATCAGCCATTGAAGAATCATGTAGAAGCATGTCAGATACCGATGGCTGTAACGAGAGCTCAGATGGTGATGTTTGTAAACCATCAGCTATGGTTCAGTGTGGATCACTGGGTTTATACAATATACAGCCGATGGTTGGACCTGACGCTCAGGGTCAAACTGACTCAACATCTTGTTTAAGCTTATTAACTCTCAGGTTTACGGTGGTTTTCTGCTCACTGCTGTAACACGAAACCTTCTGACTACAGAGAGAGATTTGGGTGGTGGAGATGAGAGTCATGTGTACATGTTTGTAACGTGCTGCTTTTATGTCAAGGTCAATGCAAATCAAAGCAAAGAGATCACAGGAATTAGACATCAACATCCATGCAGGCTTTTAATTTGAAACCTTTCATCTCGGCTTGGGCAGTATCAAGGTATAACGGTACAAAAAATCCTGAAGGTAAGATTTTTAGTCATCAAAAGACCCTTTAACCCTTTAAAAACGGACATCCCACAGACGGCCATGTGAGATTGTTGTTTGCATGATCCTATTGTCTTCAAATTAGCCACAAATGTCCACTTGGACTTAAAGATGAACTGATTAGAATTTGGTGGTCAAAGGTCAAGAACACTATGACATCCACTTTGAGTCAAGGATAAATTGATTATTATTTAGACGTCAAAGATGAAGGTCACTGTGACCTCGTCTGTGCATTCAAATTAGGCACAAACATCACCTTGGACTTAAAGGTCCACTGTTTAGAATGTAGTGGTCAAAGGTTAAGGTCACTGTGACCTCACAAACCTTAATATACTGTATACTCTGGTGAAATGTCAGGAAGGTATGAAAGTATGGAAAAATAGATACAGCCCAAGCCTACTTTTGTCACTCAGAATCATCCGACAAAAAGTATTCGTTGCAGTTTGATCTCTATTGCTGGACATTAACCTGAACTGATGCAGCACTTTGATCTGATTCCACGCCAGAATGCACGAACATGGCTTCTTTAATATTGTTTCAAATGTTTATCCTAACAAGTGTGTTTGCAGCACGGAATAACATGCCCAGAATATGCTTGAATATAAAGATGTGTTATTGAAAATGTAGCCACATGTCTATTGTTTGGTGATTTCCTCCCCCAGAGTGCTTCATATGTCTGTTTTACCATCGGCTGTTTGTACAGAGGTCAGGCACAGTGACTGCAGACTCTCTCTGTTTGTCACCGCAGGCAGATTGCCTCGTCATTTCATGTGTTACACTAACAGTTGACATGATCGTTGTGTTTACCTTGGACTCACGGAGCCGGAGGGGCTTATGAATGCTTTAAGTGACCAGTACATGTGAAGATGCCATGTTTGTCTTGCTCAGAGATTGCTGATATTTTGTGAGATGTAAAAAGACACATGTGAACCTGAAGGCATGCGTGTCTGTAGCCTTGAATCTTTTCTCTCTCCATGAATCTTTATTCGATATATATTTCTCGATCTGCAGTATACCTCTGTATTATTCTCTATACAGTAACGTCTTCTTTCACTCTCCCTCTTCCCCAAAGCTCCCATGGCTTTTATTTTCAGGCCACTTTATCAAGGTGATCCTTTGAAAGGAACTCTCTGTGTGTTCTTTACAGACGAAACTGTATCATTTTCTGTTGTGCCATGGATCCCAATAAATTCTATGATACATAAACAAATCCTGCGCTTTCTTACGTTTGTATCTGACCTGTCGTACAGCAAAATTTTGCGTTCTAGGTGCCAGCTACATTCAGTGTTGGTTCCTGCGATGCAAAGGAGCATTCATCAGCATCCACGTGTTCTGCTGGTGGTAGCCGAGGTTAGTTGTCCACGCTGAAAAGAGTATTATGTGTTTTACTTACACCAGTATTTGGTAGTAATTTCAAATTGACTTATTTGTGCATCCTTTTTGGAAAATCTAGTGCTTGATTTTAATTGGATTTGTTTGTACAGTTACTGTTCCCTATTGCACTGCCCCTAACATAAGGTGCTAAAGATCTTAACAAAATTTAATAACTAATTGTGTCTCTTGTGTTGCATAGTAGCTGGTAAACTGCTCACTCACAATGTAACTATTGTGTGTGAACCACTTTTAAATGGTTCAGTAGTTCAGGAATATCCCTATCATGTTTTTCATCTTACTTGCCTGTCAGTGTTGCAATGATTCACTTAAAAACCTTATACCTGGGGCGCCCGATGGCTCAGTGGATAGAGTAGGCACCCCATGTACAAAAGGCTGTATGTATCCTTGCTGCAGCAGCTGCGGCCTTGGTTCTGAAGGTAGTGTTTCATACAGAATATAGTACACACATTAACATATAATTTGTGCTGATTAAGATTCAACAGAAGTCTGTGGCACTTGGACACCAGAGGGAGAACTTTGTGATCGAGGGACATCTGTGCAGCAGCAGGATAAATCCCCCCCATGGAGTCCAGACACTGGTGGTGGTGGTGGCTGATGACGCTGAGGCTGATGAGGCTGATGAATCCGTAAACACTAGGTGGTGATATGGAGGGGCGTGCACGACTGCAGCAAGAAAGAACTACAGCAGAAAAAGAAACATATTTAAAATGAGGAGCAGTAAGATGATTGGCTGACAGAGAAGGTGTGTCGCTGTGCTGTTGGTTGATTGTGAACCAGATGAAAAATTCCTAATGACTCAAGTGACAGCCCCGAATAATGACACCTAGAGATACTGAGTGAAGATGCATGCGAGGAGTGAATAGCAGGGTGAGAATGAAACTTACAGCCTGAGCATGAAAAGTATTGTCTTCCTGACTGAACGTTCGTGAGAGCTTCATATCTGGTATAACTGAGAATCGCCATAATAGTTGAATATTACAACATTGAAAGGGAAGGGGTGTCACTTTCTGATTAGGCATCCTTTATAAATGTTAGTAAGACAAAATAGAACAGTTATAAACCATCAAGTCTGAACGTATGAATGTTAGTAAGTCATTAAAATCAATAACAAATATGCAGTTAAAAATGTCACTGTCTGTCGTCACTGTGTTGTCCAGCTGTCTTTAATTGTTAAGTAAATAAACAACGACAGCACCTGAGCATTTTTTTTGTCATGCATTCTTCCAGCATTATATTTATTTGTAAATTACTCACCAAAACCACACTCTTACTGCTCTGCCCCACTTGACCCACATGACCCATCACGTCTAAATGTTGTAGATACATCATGCTGATGGTGTTGATTAAATGAATGGTTTCTGTTTGTGACCGAAATATATTGTCAATGCTTTATCAGTTAGATTATGTATTGAGGACAACGGCTCTTATGGTGGATACATAACCACAACAGTTACGTATGACAGTATAGATATTGACATGGTTCTGGGTTTCTAAAATAGTGTTTGGCTGACATCTAGTGGCCAAGCTTACAAATTGCAACCAAGCAGCTCTTCACTGGATCAGATGAGCCAGATTTATTTTTCAGAGCGTCTAACTGCTCCTGGGAGCAAAACAAAAGGTGTGTGTGTCCACATCGAAATTACACTGCTGCTGATCTGAAGCAATAACGAGGTAAGCTTTAGGTTTCGCAATATCAGGCCAGCAACATGAAGGACAGGGTGTCAAGTTAGACAGAGTTAACATGAAAAGGAAGTGCTGTTAAGTGACTTCATCTACAAAAATTAAAGCTGACAAATGTGTCAGTTTTAGAAAATAAAATATACACCTCAGTATTTAATGGTAAGAGAGACAATTTTCTAACAGGGGATTCAACAGATGCTATTGTTATACACCATCAAATAATTACAAGCTTGTGTGAGCAGCAATAAAAAAAAGTTGTTTTTTTAGATTGTATTTCATTGTTTATGGGTGGTTTGCAACATAATTTATGATGAATTATCACACCCCGAGATTTATTTTCAAATATTGGAATTTAAATACTGTATTATTTTTACTGAAATTCAATAATAACTTGTTGATATAAAAGCATTTCTTTGAGACTTTCAATTCACTTTGCACTGTATTTACAAGCAGTTCCAAACCTTCCCCCTGCAGTGTAAGTTAGGATAATCAGCAAATAAAATTAGTTTTAGCAACTTAGACATGTTATAAATACAATTTACATACAATATAATCAGTTAAGGACCTAACACTGAACCTTGCGGAACCCCACAAGTAACCTTCAACAAATCAGATTTAACACTTTATTTGTACATATTATCAAGGTAGCTTCTTAGCCATGAATATACGATCCCTCCTATACCATAACACTCCAGTGTCTTCACTGATAAGACCTGATCGATGGTACTGAATGCTTTTTAAAGTCTGTAAATACATCTGTAGAGGTTGCCTCAGTTGGTGAGTCAAGGAATTTTATTTATTTATTTATGAAATTATTTTATTGACAATGTACAAAATATCTTTGGCAACAGTCATGTTCTATACAGGTACAGTTCAGTGCAACAGTAGTGCAGTAATGTATAAAATAGATGTAAACGTCTTATAATACAAGGTTGATAAATGTTTACAAAGGGAGTGCGTTTAACTGCAAGTTGAATAGAAATGGAATATTAGCCAACAAAGAAAAAGAAAAAAGTAATAATAAAAGAATAAAATAAAATTTAATTTAATAAGCACGGAAGAGGATTAGGGCCACTGTGGGGGGAAAAAGTGGGTTCTGACTTTTTTCTCTGAATTCTGAGTTTAAAGTCAGAATTCAGACTTTTTTTTTATTAAAGTCAGAACTCACTTTTTCCCCCACAGTGGCCCTAATCCTTTTCCGTAAAAAAGTAATAATTACATAATAAAATTTAATTTAATTTAATATGTTACCATGTAGAGGAAAATACATTTATTCCAGTTATCTAATGCAGTGGGAAAATGTTTTAGGGTATCATAAAATTGTTGTGGGAGTGCTTTCAACTGCAGGTTGAATAGGAGGAAATACAAAGGAAAAGACTAAAAGTAATATTATTGAAATGAAATGAAATACAATAAAAAAGTTAGCAGACAAGGGGAAAATGCATGTCTGATGCAGTGGGAGTGTTATATAATTGTTTTTGGGAGCGCTTTAGTTGTAAGTTAAATAGAAAAGAAATATTGAACAACAACGGAAATTGAGAAAAGTAATTACGAAGCAATAAAGTAAATATACAGTAATCTAATGCGGTGGGGAAATGTTTTAGAGTAACGTTAGTATTATGTATGTGCTATTCTCCCTTTCAAGACCGGAAGTGAAATGTCAGCATCGTTGATTCTGACTGGCTTGACACTGGTGCGTCTACGTCACATCCGGTGAGTGGGGTCTTTTTTTGTTTTCCCGTATCCGCCATTTCAGTTTTTGAAGTTAGTTGTCATCGGTCGCTGGATTGTAGCTGGAATTCTGTCGCTATAACGCGCTGTCTGGTTATTAGAGCTGATTTTTCCGGTCACAAACCGAATAAGAGTCGTTTTTATTTGGTGGTTCCGGTTCTGTATCGGCGGATTGATGTCCAAACGGCCAGCTGCGGATGTCGCCTGTTTACTAAACGTGCTCTAGGCGCTAAAGTTTTTGTATGAGTTGAAGGCTTTGCTTGTGGATAACGGGAGGGAGCGACGGGAAGGCCCGGTGAAGCCTCGGCTTTGGAGTGGTTATCATGGCCGGAAATTTTGACGCGGAGGACCGTGGCAGCTGGTACTGGGGCCGGTTGAGCAGGCAGGAGGCTGTGTCTCTGTTGCAGGGGCAGAGACACGGCGTGTTTCTGGTGCGGGACTCCATCACCAGCCCCGGCGACTACGTGCTCTCGGTATCAGAGAACTCCAAAGTCTCGCATTACATAATTAACAGCATCAGCAACAACCGACAATCCGGCCCAGGTAAGATCACAGGAGTGGTTTTGGAGGGGGCTCGGTATTATGGAGATGCTGATGTGACCATTCTTGCATGACTTGCACCAAAGGAGATGCGCAATAGTGTATTTTCCACTCTCTTATGGAGAATACGGCAGGCCAGACACACTGGAGCATGTGTCAGTGTAATGCTGGCTTCTTAATAGGCAAACACACCTCAGGTCATGGTTTCAGATCTTGAACGGGCGCTCAAACAGACGACCCACTAGATGTTACGCCGCACTTTATGTCAGTAAATCATTAATACAGACTGGTGCACGTTTCTGTGTCTACAAGCATCATGGTGGGTGGTGTGAGTTTCCTAATAGCTGTGATTACCGGCCCGGTGCACCCTTAAAATGTGCTTAATTTCCCAGCTGACCCTGAGAGAGTTGTGAATGAAAGAGTCTGTCATATTGCCAGGTTTTAATAGACTTTGACCAGACGCTGTCCCCTGCCTCCGCTGGTTTTTTCCTGTGTGTGGATATTGCAGGAGGATATTTGTTGTATTTCCTCATACCTTCTCAAAAATACACAGAGCTTTCATTGGAAGGAACAAAACAAACAAGGCGGAGGAAAGAAATGCAGAATAAGGAAACAAAAATCCTTCCAGGTCATTTTGGAAAGCACCTCCATCGTGCTCGGAGACAGAAATAGACGCTCCAGATCTGCAGGTTGTCTGTTGGGTGAGAGACTTTATCATTTTGTCTTTCTCATTCCTCTTCCCTCATTTTCACCAGGTTTGGCCCATCCGAGGTTCCGCATCGGTGACCAGGAGTTCGACGCTCTCCCCGCTTTGCTAGAGTTCTACAAAATCCACTACTTGGACACCACCACCTTAATAGAACCCATCAACAAGTCCAAACACACCTCCTTCATCAGCGTCGGACCCGGGGGCCCCCCGCCACGCCTGGAAGATGAGTATGTCCGAGCACTTTTTGATTTCCCCGGCAACGATGAGGAGGATCTCCCGTTTAGGAAGGGCGACATTCTCCGAGTTCTGGAGAAGCCAGAGGAGCAGTGGTGGAACGCCCAGAACTCTGAAGGCCGGGCGGGGATGATCCCAGTGCCGTATGTGGAGAAGTACCGACCGGCGTCTCCGAGTTCGGCGGCGGGGCCCAGTGTACCTGGGGGACCCCCGGGAGGAATGGGAATGGTAGGGAACTCTGACGGCTCTGCAGCCCAGTCCGGCCCTCCGATGCTGGGACCCCAGCCAGTACGCCCAGCCCACCCCCTCCCAAACCTCCAGAACGGACCTGTGTATGCCAGGGCCATACAGAAGGGGTGCCCAACGCCTACGACAAGACTGCCCTGGCCTTAGAGGTAAATATGGACCTGATTTTCTTGACTCCGTGCACATGCAAGGAGGCAGTTAGCGAAGAAGCTTATCAAGACTGAGCTCACATTCTTTCACTTCCTGTCCCTCTGTGCTTTTATTTGTTTCTTCCTTGGTATTTTTTGAGGGTGTTGAAGAGGAATCGAGGTCAGAAAGTGCTCAAACAGCTTCCCGTCTAGTTTTCTAGATATTCTGGTCATTGAGTGTCTCTTCTACAGAGATCAGTCCAATGACATGACAGATTTCTCTTCATACAGTCTGCCCAAAATATGTTCTGTTGTCCGGAAAGACGAACCCCCCAGATCTATCCCTAACAGGGTACCCCAATATGGAAACAGCCATTAAACTCTGCTCCCTGCTCTCAGTGGCTGGGCTGTTTAACTGTCCGGAAGCGAGAGCGGGGCTCCCACGGAGCAGGTCGTTGGGGGAAGGAAATAGTTTGTGTTTGGGAACAGGACCATTTCCTCTGGTCTCTGTGAAGCCAGGAGTCAAGCTGAGCCAGGAGTGGGACTCTGAGGCAGGCTGAGCAGAGCATGCTCTTGTCTCTCCTGGCCTGCTGGTCTGTAAGACACTAATACAGACTCCTTAAATCTGCAGCCTTTGTGTGTCTCCAGCTCGTTTGTCAGCTAGAAAAAACTTTGGTTTGTTTAAAGTTTGCTGAGTTGCATATGCCAGGTAGATCCTTTGTATGAGTTGGCCTCTGCTGGCACTCCCACCTGTGGTAGACTTGTCTGGCTTTGACCTGTGTGAGGCTGCTTGTTTTCTCCACTCCAGTTTGCTCGTAGTGACTCAGCAAGGCGCCACTGACAGTTAATAATTAGCTCACATTTCCTTGTCCTGTCGTCGTCTTCAGAAAACCCTCTGATTTTGCAGATCAGTCTTTATCGTCAGGAAATGAAACTAAATTCAAATCATCTGTCAGTTGAATTATATTCTGTCTGGGTTTTAAATGACACTTAAAGTCCAGAGTGCTGGATCACAGTTTCAGGTGGTTATGGCCCACGTCTCAAGAGCTGTTTCTAAATTTGGGGACATATAGAAACAGTGCAGCATCAGAGAGTTTAGGCAGTGATTACATGCTGTTATAAATTTGCACTTAAACTCCAAATTCTGTCTTTGTGAAGAGTCCATGTATATGATGGTGTGGAAATAATATATTGTTAGATGCATCGCGATGCGGACGCTTCGACATTGATTCACATGTAAATAATTTATTATCAAAATGTTCATTATGATGTTGAGAGAATGAAAAAGGCTGAACTGAGCTGTAATTGAGGTTAGGTTAGGTTCTTTAATGTCCCCATGGGGATAATTGTTTTCACACATCATCAGTCAGGTTGGTTTCAGGGCAGCATACACAACATATAACAGATAACAGACCCTCTTCCCACATATTCCCCGGATAACAAATAATGTCTAAATAATAATGACATTGGTGAGGTGAACGTGAAGTATATCGAGCATACTTTGTTCTGCCATCACTCAGAGATGAACGTTAAAAGAGTGGAGCAGCTTTCGGCAGTAACGGTAACGAACAAGACCAGCTGACCAACACTCAGCATTAAACAACTTAAACCAACTCTGCAGCAGTGGAAATAACTCTCAGCTCATGGCTTTTCTCGTAGCTAACAGTGTTTTGTACAGAATCTACGTGTGGCGGTAGCTGATGGGGGGAAGCTAACTTTCCGCTTTTTATTTATTTATTGTCTTATCTGTGTGTCCGTGTATCAGTCTGTGTCCTTTTCTAAATCTGGCAGGTCCGTGAAAGCAGCACAGGTGGAGCTCTTTTTTTTCTCTCAGCAGCAGTTTCTAGAGTTTTAAGTCACAGCGGGGATAATTGATCAGTCAATCCAATCAGAGCTGATCAGATCAGATTGATGGATGACAGGATTGAAGGCAAACTTAAGACCCAGCACACTGAAGGTTAAGTTTTACTGTCACTGCGCCTACCGTTCTGCTGCGCCATCCGTGCAATTTGTCTGTAGAGATGACAATAACTAAATGGTATATATATTCTAATGACGCCCCTAAGAGACTTTTGCAAGAGCCATATGTCATTTTAATTATGGATCACTACAAATACAGTATGCTATAAAGTAGCACGTAGTCACACAGTGAGAAAAGTAAATCGTGTAGAAATAAAACATTTTGATGTATTGATAATTGTTTTATCAGTGAGTCGTTGCCATCTGATTTGTAACCAACATTTTATTATGGGACCTTAAAAACTCCTGGAAGTGTTTTGGATTTTTTTTTTTACCACGAAAAATGTGTGGGAGCCCTGTTTATACAACGTCACTAAAGTTCTCTAAAAATTCATCCATCACATTTCTCTTAAGTCTAGGGGGAAGTTTTCAAACCTTAGTTTTTATCCAGCCAGCAGCCTGAAACCCAAATGTATTCACTTTACATCGTAATAACCAGAGAAAGGTTGTAAATCCTCACATTTAGGAAGATGGAACAAAAGTATGTTTGTGGATTTTTGCTTTGAAATTGACCATTATCAACTAATTGATTTTCAGCTCAAGAAGAGACTGAGGCTGATACTACTCAGTTTTTGTATAACCTGTGTCAAAGATGTGTTGCATCAGCTGTGAGGTCTGTATTGAAAGGCATCATGTTGGTTTAATGGTATTTTGTCTCCCCCTGTGTTCTGTGCACAGGAAGCCAAATGGCACAAACACCTTTGAGTATGTTGTGAATCACTGCATCAACAAATGTCTGTGACCAGTATGTGTCAAACGGCTGTGGCTATATGTTACATAATAATAATAATAATAATAAAGTCTTGGTGCCTTTCATTACGCAGACACATCAGCACCTCTATTTAAAACATCCTAATGCCTCAGGATGTCCTGAGTCGATCCTGCAGATGGACACGGGGAGCAATCAGTGCTTCTTTGAATGCATCGGTACCTGCTGCATAAAGCCTTATCCATCACTAATCCATTACTAATGACCCACAAAACACACAAACAAGCCGCAGCCAGCAGTTTAAATTAATGATATCCACAAGCTGCAGCACGGCACTCAGGCAAATTCACACTGGGCTGAAACTGTTGTGTTTTTCTGAGCCGTGTTTCAAGCAAAGATGTCAAATATTCGCTGGTTTCAGGTTCTGACATGTGAAGAGTTGTTGCTCTTTGTCTTACGAGGTAGAACACTATCTATGACAGATTTTTGGATCATGACACGGACATTAAAATTAGAAAGACTTTGCATAACTCTTCTCCAGCGCAGCATGTCAGACTCCACCCTGATGAAGGCAGGATAGCGAGAGATTGTTTCCAATTTCCTTATTTTCAGCCCATTGATCAGTCCTGTGACTAATGGGTCACCAAAACCTTTGAATTATACAAAACAGCAGCATCATCATCTTTCAGAACACCATATTTAGTCATCGCAGATGCAATTCTTCTTAAAAATCCCTGCTATGAATAGAAATATATAGAAGTAGTGGGACACAAGACGTCACCTTAGCATGTTTAACCATCCTCTAAAAGTTTATAGAACAAATGATTTATCGAAAGAAAAATAATTATTAGTTGCACACACTACATATTTAACCATTTACGGAGTTCCCATGGTCCTATAGAACCTGGAAAAGTCCAGGAATTTTACACCTGAACAATTTTAATCACTCCCTTTCAGTGACCA
Organism: Epinephelus cyanopodus; assembly: GCA_026686955.1. Lineage (NCBI taxonomy): Eukaryota > Metazoa > Chordata > Actinopteri > Perciformes > Serranidae > Epinephelus > Epinephelus cyanopodus. The sequence goes on from CM048918.1 coordinate 39,773,167, forward strand.
AGGAGCAAAGTAGAGAGGCAACTTTTTATTAGTGATAAATCTGAATCATTGAATTTCCAATCTATACCCACAGCGACTCATGATCAAGTGGATTTCATCGTTCAGCACAGCTGGGTAGGAGCAGATTTGGATGGTTAACGTTTGGTGCGACTCCTCTTATATTTTCTCCTTCTCTTTTTCGTGCGTCGTGTATATGTGACGTAGTGTGGCGGCATTTCTTATGTGAAACCATGTGAGACTCTCCTGCATGTGCGTGTGTAGAAAAATACCGTAACCAGGCTGGCAGGTGCAGCAGACACAGTGAAGTGCATGCCTTTATGACTTGCAAATTTTGCTATGGGTCCTTGACGAGTCATGGAAAGTTTTAAAATGTTATCCCTTCATTTTGTGTTCAAACACGTCTAAATTGCTTCCCTAATTTTCTTTAAAGATTAAAAAAACAAACTAAATTTAAGCTCTTGCATCAGCAAGAGAAAAAACCTAACTGAGTCATGCTGCCAGTTACACATTTATCACCAGGAACATTGCCTTTAACTGGAAACAGGTCATCAAACTGATAGTACAAGCTCTACAGGAGTGTCATAACCTGTGACTGCTCAGTCGCCAACAACAGCTACTTGAACTTTGGAACTGTCTGTTAGTTCTTGTTTGCTGAGGTTCAGTGAACAGCCACTCCTCTTCCTGTGCAGGTCAGCTGTAACCATACATGCTAACACCTGACAGCAGGGCTGCAACTGACGTTTTGTTCTCTAGGGTTAGTCTTTTATTCTCATTAATCGATTTAAATGTCACAAAATAGCCTCACACAAACCTTCAGAACCTGAGGTCTCATATTCATGCTGCTCTTTCCCTCTTAACCAAGACACATTCAGTCTGCAGTGATATAAAACGGACAAAAGCAGCAAATCTTTCTGTATGAGTAACTGGACGAGGTGGATATTTGGGATTTTTGTTTGATAAATGACTGAAACATTAATGATCAGAAATGTAATTATGTTTTATCAGATGATTGTTTCAGCTCCCTCTGGAAACAAAGGATTCGATAAGATGGAGGATTATCTGTATTTTCATTATCTTTAATGATGATAATAAATCTTGTAATGGCTCCTTCCTGCTGAACTCTCACACCTTTTCTTTCTCTCTTCCCTCCGCAGGTGGGCGACATGGTGAAGGTGACCAAAATAAACGTGAACGGCCAGTGGGAGGGTGAATGTAAAGGCAAACGTGGCCACTTTCCCTTCACACACGTCAAACTGCTGGACCAGCACAACGCCGAGGATGAACTCAGCTGAGAGCGGACAGCCGTGCCGCAACCTGGACACTAGTATTAGACCCTCCCTCACCCCTCCCTTCCCACACACACCACACACACACTCACCTGCTCCCCCCTCCCTCACGTCTGCTCCGGCTTTTACCTGCACCAAGTACAGTTTCAGAAAATCACTGAGAACAAAACAAACAGACCCTCGTACCGCACACACCCTCCATGTCTACCCCTCTGAGTAACCATGCCCACCCTCCTCCACCTGCTCCGACTGACTGACTTATAAATGGGTCACACACTCTGCAGTGGAGCTGTAAACTGAACCTCCTGTTCCACGGATGTGGCAACACCCTTTAGATCCTCCCCTCGCCTCGTCCCTGCCGTGGACACGTTATCAACACTCACTCCTCAGGAGACTCCTCGCCGCAGAGAACATCCACTTCCTCTTCCTGTGTTGCAGCCAGTAGATAACTGCTCAGCACTGTGTCATTTTTCATCGTCGTCCTCATCCGTCACCATGGTTACAGCGCTGTAGGATCACTCATGCTGCATTCATCTCAAATGGGAATACAGAGAAACAACACAGCTTTCATGTGTTTTGGTGCGATTAATGAGTTTTTTACAAACTCTGTTAAAAGCAATGGTTTTCACAAATGTGCTGATTCATTTTCTTGCCAGGAGTTGGATGAGACGATTGATTCAGTTCAGTCAAGCTTTATTTATCCCGAAGGAAATTCTTGTGCCAGAGAATGCTTCAATTACAGTAACACAAATTACAGTCACAACAGTAATTGTTCACAATATGACTCTGTGTCTGTGCGGCACACTGGGTTTCCCACAGAATTACAGAGTATGTGTGGCGGTTGCTGCTAACAAAGGACGGGATACAACAACAATGACAACAGCCTTTTTATTTCTCTTAAATGCCTGTCTGGCCATTTATATCATTCTGTGTCCCCTCTCTAAATTTGGAGGTTTTTGTGGGTCCATTAACGCAGCGCAGGCGGAGCTCTCCTTGAGTTCTTCTTTTCTTTATGATAAAGCAGTTTGTGACTAGTGGGGTTGATGTTTGATCTGTCGATCCGTTCACAGGCGATCACATCAGATCGATGGATGAGAGGAGCAGCTGCTGTGGGAGAATGCAAACTTTAAGACCCAGTAGAACAGTTTCATATTCAATTCGCCTGAGATTCTGCTGCTCCATGATGTTTTAAACGTGGCAGGCCACCACAAATAAATGACAGTTTGGGAAATCCTGGTAGATATGAAGCAGTCGCCAGCAGTCAATTAGCGTAGCTTAGCGTGAAGATCAGAAGCAGGGGGAAACATGCAGCTTAGCTCTGGGAGAATGTAACAATATCCACTCACAGGCACCTCTATAGGTCACTGATTAAAACATTCATCTTGTTTGTTTAATTTGAGAAAAGGCAATGTTTAAAAGTTCAGGTTTACGGGGATTGTGTGCTGGACTATTTCTTGGCTCGGACCAGTTCCCAGGCACACAGTCACATTTCGACAGAGCCAGGCTCCCTGTTTCCGTCTACTTTCAGGCTGTTTAAGCTAAGCTATCGTCTGCTGTTATATTTATTCAAATATAAAACTTGCATTGATCTTCACATTCAACTCTGCAAGAAAGTTAATAAGTGTATTTCCCACAATTGTTTTAATCCCGGTCTGCTTGTTTCACACTAAAGGCGGATTTGTAGGTCTACGCTGTAGCCTATGCACATGACCTACGCCGTTGTGAGCATTTATAATTGTGCGGAGGAGGTGTGTCTGTGAAGTGCTGTAAAGTGTGATTGATTCTAAACACACATTAAACACACATTAAACATGGCTTAATAGAGACAATTTGCAAACACAAGTGCACAAATCAGCTTCACTATAACTCACAGCATTCACAGACAAACACTTGTCTTTATCTGGACACATTTTCCCAACAAATACAACATGCTAACATTATTAGCACAAGCCTATGGCATTTTACATTGTATAAATTAGCCTAGCAGCTAGCAGAGCTCAACAGCAACATTTAACAAAGGTAGCGGCACATAATTCAGCTCCATTACAACTCACAAGGTTCACTGACAAAACAACTGTCTTATACTAAACATGTTTTTCAAACAATTGTAATATGCTAACGTTATTAGCACAAGCCTATGGCATTTTACATTGTATAAATTAGCAAAGCAATGATTGGAGATTTTGTCTGCTCACATGAAGCCAGGATAAATCACACACAGGGTTTAAAATGCCATTTCTGAAGAGGTGCAAGTGAGTCCACGGCGTAGCATACATGTCTGTGACGTGGATACAGCATCAGTTTGACACAGAAGTATAAATCCGGCTTTACAGTACATGCATTCGAGTGATGAATTTGAGCACAAACTTGCAGCGTCACCCTCTGTTCGCTCAAACCTGCCATGGCAGCATTTTTTTTTACCCCCATTGCCCTTCATTTGTCCAAACTGATTTCCTTAGTGTTTGTTTGATGTCCTTATTGAGAACATAAAAATCACAGCAGTCCTGATTAATATTTAATTCTAAAACGCTGTTAAAGGGATTTACAAGAGAACATTTACAGCTCCAAAACAGGACTGAACAGTACTCCTGGCAGTGTTTACCACCTTAAGTTGAGCGCTAAGTTTGCATCTGACATTGTTCCTATTGACATGAACGCAGCATCATTGCAGGGTAACCCGGGGCAGCGAGTGACGAGAGCACGAGGCTCAAATACAACAATCTATCACAGGGGAGATTTAGGATTTCTCTCACAAAGAAATGAAAGCGCTGCACAAGGAGCAGACCAAGGACCAGTCCAACACCCACCCCTCGAACCAAACGGAGAGATACTGAGTGGAGACCAGCAGCTAGGAGCAGCCTCAGTCGTCCTTGCCGTAGAGCAGCTGCCCCAACGTGAACCTGAGAAACTTCCAGACTGTTGTTGAGGTGGAGATAAAGGCAACACTACATTCAACCTCTCCACACCTTCCACCTTGGCTCCCCTCAGCCCCACCCACCCATCACCTACGACCAAGTACCACCAAGTAGTCTTTTGTAAGAAGAAGAAAAGAACATATTGTTATGAGATGATGTACTATGTGATTATCATTACATGCTAAAATATTGTTTCTCTTTGGTTACCTTTGTAGTTTTCTTCATAGCTGATTTTGTGCGGGAGGAAACCGTTTCGATGTACACTTTACTGCTGCATGTTGGAGGGAGGAGTGATGGGTCGCTGGTGCAAAACGGATAAACTGACTCGAGCAGGCCGCGTGTGTGTCGCCCACCCCCGACCCCCCAGCCCTCACAAGGCCACACGTGTTCTCATTCTGCATCTGATGTACATGAATGAAGTTGAACGGAGTGAATGTAGGCTGTCCACCATGTTAGTTAGTACTGTCTTCTCATGTTAGTGCTCTGCATTCAGCTCACTGAGTATACCTTAGATAAAGAGACTGCTCTGTGTTCAAATCTTGTCAAATGTGTCCGAGAAAAGAGAGGGTGGTATTATTTGGTACCTGCCCTTTGTTTTAACCTTTTAATAATCTCGTCGCCACCTCGCACCGCTTCGTTCTTTTAATCCTCTGGTTTCTTTTGTGCTTTCGCCACGACTCTTTTATTTAAAGCCTTTTCCGTTTATGATGCACAACTTGGACTTTTTATGTTACTGTTTTACCTTCTGCCATGTCTGTGTTGCCAAGACAAGTAGAACAGATAATTATGTTATCGTCCAAATTGCCTTTTCCCCTCATGAGGTTGTTTTCTGTTGATTGAATCAATCTATGTGTTGACACCTGACAATCATCACCCTCGTGTATCATAAAGCAGACTGGTTTGGATTGAAGCAGGCTGGGTGTGTCGTTCAGACCGTCGCCAGAGTTGAGCCACTCTGAATTTGAGCTGTGAGAACTCGCTGTCTCTTCCAGGCGAGGGATCTCTCAGATGTCATGGCTCAGTATTCTGGCCAGAGCACCGTGTCACCTTTAGGTGGCACTGTAACAGCATTCAGAGAGATAGGGCCCCTCTGGAGAGCATATTCAGCCAGTGCTTATGAGATTAAAGGAGATGAAATTGATTTTTAACAGGATGCACTTAACCTTTACACTGAGTTTGCATTATATACCCTCCTGTGAAGGTTTTTAATTATCCCTGAGTGCTCCCACAGTCGTCTCTGTGATCTTACGCCTGACAAGCTCTGTCTTGCTTTCACACTTCAAGTCGGCCATCTTCCAAATGATTTAATAATAATAATTACTAGTACAAAAAATATTTGGCTGACATCTTGGAAAAAATCTGGCCGAGGAAAGTAACGTGTGTGCTGCCAGCTTTGGACACGTTCTGTTTATCTGTGTAGTAACGATCAAATCAAGCTTCTTTGTCACTCACACTGCACACGGCAGGTGCTAAGCTACATGAATCATTATCTTATAAATTGCCAATGAAACCACCAACAAGTATTTTTATTTTAGTCGCCCTGCATGGAGTCATTCATTTCTTTTCATCAAAAGGAAGGGGTGCGAAATGCCAGTGGAAATTGTGTTAATATCAAAATGTGCCATTTTATTATAACACTATATTCTTTCAAGACAATTGAAATTACCTTTTTATTTTCTGTAGCATGTAATGTGTAATATACTAGTAAATAAAGTCAAACCCATGACAAATGATCTGTTTAATGTAGTGACTTTTTTAAGGGTTCCCACAGTCATGGAGAATCATTACAATCTAATTTCCCAGGCCTGGAAAAGTCATGAAAGTTGGAAGCGTCAAGAAGCATCTTGAAGATGTCACCTCGAATGATTAATCAAAGGCAAAATAATTGTTAATGCACACAAAACAATATATAACTATAAATGCGGAGCCATTTACAGGATTCCCACAGTCTTGTAACACCTGGAGAAGTCATTGGAACTTCACAGTCTCATTTTCCAGGCCTGGAAAAGTCATAGAATCAGTAAAATCATGGAACGTTTTGGAAACTTCATGGAATTCAGTTATTCTTAATTAGATTAATTGTAACAATAACCTTCCACGTAATGTAACATAAACAGCAAATGTATTTTCTGTAAGTTAGCTGTCGCCATGACTGAGCTCTGATGTGCGTCAAGAATGTGCAATGTCATGTAGGGCAAATTAACTCAATCAACTTGACAAAATTAATTGGCAACTATTTTAATAATCATTTAAGTCATTTAATTTAAAATAACATTTTATACTTCCAGCTTCTCAAATGTTTAATGAAATTATTTTTATTGATTTAATTTATTTCAACTTCTCTGCATGAGTACTTTTACTTTCTATACATAAATACATTTCCCTGATTGTACTTAAAATACTTTTACTTAAGAAATTTTTCAGTGCAGGACTTTCACTAGTAAGAATGTATTTTACAGTGTGGTATCAGTACTTTTAGTGAAGTAAAGGATCTGAATAATACTTCCGCCACCACTGCTACTGACACGGCAAATGTTTAGCCATTGCTAGGTTTTTGATTTTCTGCACTGACTGTCTGGAAAATCACATTTACTTTGTTTCAGCTTATTTAACAGTACATCAATTTGAATACTGCAGACGTCCTTCTTACAGCCTTTTTTTTTGGTGACATTCTTGGCCATTTGCCATAGTTTTTGAATACGGCACACCTGACCTTACATATATGGTGTTTAGGGCGTTACCTATACCAACAATTACTTATGATCAAGTGGGAGAATTATCATTCAGCACAACTAGGTAAGAGCAGATTTGGATGGTTAAGAACGTTCGGTGTGACTTCTCATATTTTGTCCAGGGTTCCCACGGTCGTGGGGAAAAACATGGGATTTCACAGTCTCATTTTCAGGCCTGGAAAAGTCATGGAATCAGCTGAAAATCATTGAAAGTTTTGGAAGTGTTACAGTAATCTTCCACAGATAACCTTCCATATAATGTGACATAACAAATGTATTTTCTGTGAGTTAGCTGTTAACATAACGTAGACGTAGATGATGTAACGTAATATGCGTCAGCTTAGGGCTGCACAATATATCGTTTCAGCATCGACACTGTGATGCACAGTAGTCTCATCAAAAGTTGTGCAATGTCAAGTAAGACAAATTAACGCAACTTATCTGATGCTTGACACAAATGGAAAACTTGCACAGTTCTCATTCTCCATTATTTATACCGGCCAAGCCTTCTGCTTTTAGACGTTACGTGTATATGTGACGTAGTGTGGCGGTGTTTGTTATGGGAGTGAGACTCTCCTGCATGTGTGTGTGTGTGTGTGTGTGTGTGTGTGTAGAAAAGTACCGTAACCAGGCCGGCAAGTGCAGCAGACACAGTGACACAGTTTTGATGCATGATAATGTGTGGGAGCTCTGCTTTTTGTCTGACCTCATGTGCTGCTGAATCATGAAATCCCTTCAAACATACTGTAAAGAAGTCTAACAACTGTTTTAATGCTCGCTGTGCTCACTGTACAGTCAATGAGTAAACCCCCTTTTCATTCATGCTGCACAACAGTTGCCTAGCTACAGATATTGCTATTCATATAACCAGGGGGTATTTTTAGTAGCACTGAATGAAGCTGTGTAACTATAGTGTCAATGTACAGTAGGAATGATTTCAGACAAGCACACAGAATGTGAATCAGCCTGTTGAAGTAACACAGCACATGTCGTGCAGCCAGTAAGAAAACCGACATGAAATATGGTCGATTCAGTCTGTTGCTGTTGGCAGGGAAAAGATACAGGGATCTCATAACACTGTGCTAACAGCACTGGGCCTCACGCAGCAACAGTATCTTAAATTTCTCTTATATTTTCTCTTAATTTTATGTTAAGAAAAACAAGGTTCCCACACATGTTGATGGACAAAAACTTTCCCATGACTTTTTAAGGATCCATAATAAAGTTTTCATTTGGGAAAAGCACGCACTCCACTGTATCTGCTGCACTTGCTGGCCTGGTTACAGTATTTTTCTACACAGAAAAGCACCGAGTCTATACTGAAACAACACAAATTGACATCGTTTTTTTCCCTCCAACAACTAACGCATGTGGTTAGGTTTAGGAAAAACAGAACAGGGTTTGACTTTGTAATCTTATGGGACATGAACACCACTCTCCCAGGTGAAAGTTGGTGATTGTTCAACCGATCAACCACCCCTCCTACCCACCCTTTTCAGACTTTCAGCACCTTAACTTTTGTTCTTGTCCCGCTGCATTTGCCCCCGATACCGCCGAGCACCAGTAAACTAAAATGGCAGCTGCCCGTGTATCATGCTTACTGACCCTCATGCCAACAACAAGTCCAGTGTAGTTTTTTAATCCACAAAACTTGCTCGAGGTATCGGAGGATAACAGATAGCCGGATTTTTCCATACACTTGAAGTGCATGGAACCCACGTCCAAAGTCATTTTTAAGATGAAGTCAAACTCCGCTAATGCATTTCGCAATTCATAATTTACTCCACTTTTATAGCATCATTTCTCAGGTGTGCTGTGTTTACATGGCAACTCGCGCGAGACTCGAGAATGTTCGAGAAAAGTGGAGTAAATTACGTCTTTCCAAGTTAATTTTGCATGCCGCGACTTCAGGGCACTTGGATTACGACGGACGAGCCGTTCTGATGTTTTTGAAATGAATTAGCAGAGTTTTATTACATTTTCAAAATGATTTTGGACGTGGGTTCCATGCACTTTGAATGTATGGAAAAATCCGGCTAGCTGTTACCCTCTGATACCCTGAACAAGTTTTGTGGATTAAAAAACTACACTGGACTTCTTGTCGGCATGGGGGTCAGTAAGTACTGTCTGTATTTTCATTCTAAAGTGGCCATTTCCTTTAAAGGGCGGCTTTTTTAGTAAGTGTCTGACACCACAAGTCACTGCCCAAGCGCCAGATTTCGACGACTTCGGGGTGAGACCAGGTTGATCGATGACCTGTAAGCTTTTGTTCTGTTATTACAGAAATGCATTGGACCAGTTATTAATGATCCCACTGCAAACTCTGTCTTTTCAGATTATTTCTCACGTAACGTCTCTGTTATTGTTTTCTCCATTCTCTCTTTCCAACTTGTAGAATGTGACACGCCTGATGATGATGTTATATTTTGAAAGTCAAGCTGAGGGCCGATTAAAATTGGTCTGCGGGCCACGATTGGCCCCCGGGACAGACTTTGGACATGCCTGTGGTATCATAACAACCTGTCACAGGTTCCAGCGTGATGATTAGAGGAGAAACTAAAACTAAAAGACGCAAATCACCTGTTGATTTATATATATGTCAGTTGAATTTTTATTATTATTACAATATTCGACTGGGTCTATACGAGAAGTAATGAATGTGCGCACTCATTTCCTAAGAAAGAGGCAAACTCCAACTAAGAAATATAATTTAATCATAAACTTTCACAGGGAGTCTATTTCTTGCCGTACACACGTGGGAATATGAGTGTGTGACACATCCAGCCAGTGTGAGGGATGATAACATTTAGAAGGAGAAAGCCGTGAGTGGGACGATGGATCCGTTTATTGTACGCAGCAAATTACAACAACTGCTATTGTCTTATGTTGTAAAAATAGTGATCGCACACGTTATAGAAGCTACGATATAAATATAAGTCCATGGGTATATTTTTGTATTTGGGAGCTGTTTAAATGTGTAATTTGTGGTAGATTTTATCTGAATATGAATCCCAGTCTGAGTTACTGCTGTTGTTCACAAACTAAAGAAATTAGAGAAGCCAACTGTAAAACTGTGTCACTTATTGTGTTGCGATTATGTTTTCGTAAATAATAATACAATGTTTTAACCGAATTTTTCATATCGTCAAGAATATCGTTATCGCAAAGATACCCTGAAATATCGTGATGTTATTTTAAAGGTTGTATCGCTGTCCTTAGTGGGAAGCTGATCAAACTGGTTCATTGTGGTGTAGTAAAGGTATGTAGGGGCTCAAGGAAAAATATCTGCAGCTTCAGGGAGGGTCAAAATACTACTACTACTAAAAAACAACCCAAGTCGCACCCGGCCGCTCTTCTCCTGTGATGAGTACAGAACAGTCCCTTATTAACTCACAACATGTCCCTGCAGTGTTTGCTGTTATAAAGGTGTTGCAGAGATTCCAGTGACTGTTTTCTCCTTTATGAAAATTAAAATGACAGGGGGGAGGTATCAGAGCCGGTGATTCATGTGCGTATGTGCAGCACTCGGATGAGGCTGGTCGCCATCTTTACTCCATCCCAGCACATCGCTGCCGGTGGGCGGAACACCACTCATCGACCCAGTTGATTTCTAGGAACCGCCGACAGACCTGGCTCAGCACCGTGTTTCACCGAAGATTAGTCACCGTTACTAGCACGATACTCTACCTGCACCCGGACACACAATGGGAGAGCGAGAAGACCTAGTGTACCAGGCAAAACTCGCCGAGCAGGCGGAGAGATATGACGGTAAGACACGCTTTGAGGGCTGGATCCGAGTGGGACATGTTCGCCGCAGGGATTTTTTTTCACGTTAACGGAGCTTTGCTCGGCTAGCTAGTTAGCTTCATGCTAGCCGCGGCTAGAAAGCTAACCTGGCTCTTCCAGCTGATTTAACTCGTCACTGACATGGCAGCTAGTTTTGTGTTGGAAGGGATCAAAGCGACATTAAAACAAGAGCAAATGTCACGAAGTGCGTGTGTGTGTTTTAGTGAATCTGTGCGGATGTGACAGACAGCGGCTAACGTTAGCGAAGGGGGCTAACTTACAACAAAATGGCGGATTACTGGAGCGTGAGCTGTCAGGAGTTGCCTCCCCTGCACCATGCTAGTGCTACAGCTTAACACTTGAGCTACTGGCCGCATTACCTACTATAAGCAACAGTGTCATGGCACCGTGTGCACGCTCAAAGTGTTTGCGTGATTTTGTTTACCAGTGTTGGCCAACTGTAGCGAGGCGTTAGCCGCAAGGTTAGCTGCTCGGGGCTCGCTGCTGTGCGCTAGCAGCCAGTGGGAGTGGGAGGGCAGCTGTTCACTTGTGGTGGGGTGTTCCCCCTGCAAGCTAGCTACACGGATCGATTGGCGAAAATGACTCCCTCTTCCTCTGCCTGCTACACTCCTGTCAGACTGTCATACCATTACAGGCCTGCTGGAGCTGTTTTTAGACCCCTGCCTTTGCCTCGGGTCACACGTTGCCCAGTGACGTTAAATGAATGTGCCATGAGTCATTCACGGGATTTGGACCGAGTGTATTTACAGAGTGATTTATGGTTAACTGGCCAAATGGTAACGTTGCTGGAATAAATTCACATTGTTATTCATCTGCAATATGTTAGCAGGCTGCTGAAAGGGGAGTCTCCACAGGGCTTCACAGATGAGCATGGGAAAACTCACATGTTTGCAAATTATATCAGCCACTCTCTCAGATTCAAGACATCCAGCCTGCAGGTATTAACTATTAAACTCACCAAGGCAGTGGGTGATTAAAACTTAAAACCCTGCCAGCTGTCAGTGACACTGTGCAATTCAACCATAGCAGTTTATATGCTATGTATCAATAAGGTAAAACTAAAGACAGTGAAATTGAAAACTGGGGATGCGTGATATTTTTTTGATATGCTGATATATAACAATTTATTGACCGATAAGCGACTTTGGGGCTGCAGGAGCTCAGTCCATAGGGACTTGGTAGCTGGAGAGGTGCCAGTTCACCGCCAAGGCACTGTCAAGATGTCCTTTAGCAGGGCACCAAACCCCTAATTGCTCAGGATGCCCCCTCCCTCTGACATCTCTCCATTTAATGCATGTATAGATCCTGTTTGTGCGTGTGTGTATGAATATACACATAATAAAGTATCATCTTCTGCTGATATCGATATAGTCATCTAAGTCATCTATAAAATAACACTAACAGCACAGAGTCATCACTCATGGTAAACACACATTTTTAAGTCCTGCTGATGGTTGATAGCTGCATCTGAACGAGAGAGAGGTTGTCTGAATACGGTCCAAACTTTCCTGTCACAGCAGATCAATAGGCCCACATTACGACAGGTAATGTACAAAATATAGGAAACCACCTGGAAAGCTTGCACTTTAAATTAAAACTAAAGCTATCACAGATGACAAGGACTTGGGGTCTCATTCATAAACACTGCGTAAGAACAAAACAAGGCCTGAAAGAGGCGCACGCCACTTCCAATGCAAAAGTTGTGATCTACAGAAACAGACTTGACGGGAGAAACTTTCACCTGTGCTTACAACGTTCTGGAGACATGAAATTGGCGATGCAGACAATGAAAACTTTCCCGTAATATGTTCTCAGACATTGCAGTGGAAGAACCAGTTGTTAATAAGTCTGTTTTTGCCCTTTTAGTTGAAAATGAAAATGTGTGGAACTCTGAAATTAATTTTGGGAGGTTGAGGTGTCCCTCCTTTATTTAGAGTATGTGGAAATGGTTACCTGTTTGCCACAATGGAGGTGTTATAAACAGTAAAATAATGGAATTGACTGTAGTTTAAAGAGGTCAGACTTCAAGTTTCATCAAGTTTTTGGACTCGTTTAGTCAGACAAGATGATAAGATTAACAGCTAGTTGTTAGGTGTAGTCTCAAGATGTAAAGGAATGTGACGTGTGTCTCTTCTACAGAGATGGTGGTGTCTATGAAGAACGTGGCAGGCATGGACGTGGAGCTCACAGTGGAGGAGAGGAACCTACTATCAGTGGCCTACAAGAATGTGATCGGCGCTCGGAGAGCATCCTGGAGGATAATCAGCAGTATCGAACAGAGGGAAGAGAACAAGGGCGGAGAAGAGAAGCTGAAGATGATCCGGGAATATAGGCAAACGGTAAAGCACTCAGCAGAGGCTCAGGGTATATCCACCCATAAAGAAGCTTAGCACTTGTACTTACACAGTGTCTGTCAGGAGCACTTACATGGATATACCATGTCCCATTGTCCCACATATGTTTTCCATATTTAAAGAATCTCAGATTGACTGTGCTAATGTGCAGCTCATATTGATAATAAACACTATAAGCAGCTACTGGACAGACTGCATATGAGTCATAGTTGGCAAATCCTCCGCTCTCTTTTGCTTTTATGAAGGGAAATAAGAGCTGGCTATTAATCTGGGAGGGGCCAGAGTGTGTCAGAGAGATGGGAGAGGCAGTTGGGCTGCAGTCAATGACCTAATGGGATTCAGAGATGGGTAATCCTGCTTTTGTACCTTTTATTTCTTTTGTCGTTCTCCAACGCCCTCAGGGGAACGCATTTTTTTTACAGGTTGTTAGCAGCAACAGTGGGTGTCCGCAGACACAGACGTCGTCCACACATGTTTGACGGCACACACAGCCCACATGGTCATATGTTACACCCTCAGAAACATGAGCAGATGACGACATTTACATTACATGGACCCTTGTGCTCAGGCAGAGGTGGAAATCAAAATGTTCCAAATGTTTCTGCTGATTGAATAGTCATATTTATCGTGTTTGTTTGTTTGGTGGCAGGTGGAGAAGGAGCTGAAGCAAATCTGTGGTGACATTTTGGAAGCACTGGAAAGGCACTTACTCCCCTCTGCTGTCATGGGAGAGTCGAAGGTCTTCTACAACAAAATGTAAGCACTTTGTGGTCTGAATGTAAATGAGTGAATGAACCCTCTCAGGTCCTTGCACAGAATGTTGAATACATTTTGGTGAAGGTGTAACAGTACATAAATGTCATGGCTCGGTTGATACTACAGTTTAAAAGCCACCAGGGTACCCATGGTCGGGGAAAAGTAAAAAGCATCAATGAAATTAATGGTTAGAGTAATCTTTTGGGATAACCTTCCACGTAACAGCAGATTTATACACTGTAAGTTAGCCACTGACATAACGTAGCTCCTAAGTCACATTTCAGCGTGAGATTGGTACAGTGGGGAAAAAAAACAAATGCGTAAGGATGTGCTTAATTTTTTTCTAGTAATGCAAGTTTTAAAGACTGAGAAAATCCTCGTGTTGGGGACTGAGGTAGTGTTTTGCTCACTGGCAACTTTGGTGAACTGTTTTCATTGTAGAAGTCAGGAACATTTCACTTGTGTATCACACAGTGTGAACACTGAACAGACATGTTACCAAAAGGCAACCGGCTACAACAGGCTATAAAACTGAGAAGCATCTCTTATGCTATGAAGATAAAAATACAGATAAATAGAGTAACAAAAAAAATAACCTTGCGCATTATGATGAGCGCTTCAGTTCATTCAAAGCAGTCACACAGATGCTGTCAAAAGTGCTGTAGCATGTTAGATGTGTCTTTATTCACAGACCCTACAGCGGTGGAGCGATGCCAACACACTGTCCTCCTCGTCTTATACACAACTCTCTCTGTTGCCGCAAGACCCGCCTTTTCATTTGTGCTGGCCAAAGTGTGATGGACTCATACGCCAATGCACTTGTTGTGCTGACCACAGCAAATATTGCTAATGGCCTTACAGCTAAAAGTTTCCAAGCAGAGCTCACGCATGTGAACTTTGTTCCTTGTTTCGTGCCTCTGTCCACATGCAGTATGTTCTGCGTGTGGCTGCATGAACTGGACTGTGACAGTCTGGTATGAATACAAAAAGCGTTACAGCCCTGGTTTTTGTGCTTGAGCGTTCTCTGACATAGACGTATTTAAATTTAAAATATTGAGAGTTGAATTCCAGACAACAAAGGTAGTATTGGAGGAAACCATACAAACTCAGGAAGGTTCACAATGGGACACTCTTCAGGAATATTTTACAGTGAATCCATCAGGACCAAAAAAAGAACAACAGTTGACTTTTAATTTTGTTATACTCTCAAGACTTCCATCCCAAGGAAACACTGTAGTCATGAAAGTTAATTTTATCATCTTTCTTTCTCCAATTCCAGGAAAGGTGACTACCACAGGTACCTGGCAGAGTTTGCCACCGGCAACAACAGAAAGGAAGCAGCAGAGAACAGCCTGGTGGCCTACAAAACTGCCACCGACCTCGCCATGTTGGAGCTGCCACCAACGCATCCCATCCGCCTCGGCCTTGCCCTCAACTTCTCCGTCTTCTACTATGAGATCCTAAACTCTCCTGATCGCGCTTGCAGGTGACTGTTTTTGCAATTCACTCTAAAACAGAGTAGAATCTTTTATTAACATGCTGCCCTCCAGAATCTGATCTGGAGTGTTTTAAAGGATTTAAAGTCTCAGAGATGATGATTGTTTTGAGTCAGATTTTTCTCTGGCCTCTTCTCAAATTTTGTATTCAACTTTACATCTTATTATCTCAATGAAATGTACTGAAATAAATGTGTATATATATGACACAAAAAGGCAATATATTATTTCGACCAGTAAGAGATGAGTTCAGCTGGTGGATTTTTTCATCTACCAGCCCGTGGCCTGCGAGTCAAAGCTTAATTTCAGACACTGAGCTCAAGTATGTAACACAGAAGATGGCATTTATGAGTGGCACCTTTGTCCCCTATTCATCTTTAAAATATTGCTTTAACAGGTTGCATAGTTATGGTATAGTTGAACAGCAGTTTCCAAGTTCTGCAACATTAATATACTAGTTGCTTTTTAGTCATTCCTATATAACCCTGGCTTTCACATATATACATACAGGGATATTACCAGAAACCCACTGCAAGCAAACAAGAATTAAATGACTTGCGTACAGTCATTGACACAGATGGATGATGTAGAAAATATATTTCCACCTATTTACTGCAGCTTAAAATGAACCAGTAAAGTGTTAAGTATGACCACATGTTTTGATACAGTCAGAGCTCAAAGTAACAGAAGTGTGTTTGTTCAGGTTGGCAAAGGCTGCATTTGATGACGCCATCACAGAACTGGACACACTGAATGAAGACAGCTACAAGGACTCCACACTTATCATGCAGTTGTTACGTGACAACCTGACACTATGGACTTCAGATATGCAGGGAGAGGGTAAGAGTCTCACATCATGGCGCCCCCATTCATCGTATTGTATCTGACATTTACCTGTTTGTCACTGCAGAACCTCTTTTTCCTTGACTAGATGCTGATGAACTAACTCACTCATCTGTTTCTGCCTATAACCTTTTCACACTGGATTTATAACGTGTCCAAATACTGTGAGCAGCGTGATTTATGTCCTGTTGTTCTCATCATCGGCAGCAAACACTGAATGCTAGCTTATAATACTGCTCTTCCATTTTTACAGAAAGAAGTAAACCATGCATCTAACTACTCTGTAACTACACCAGTCAGTAAAAGGGGTAGTTCACTTTCTTATAAGTGGGGTTGTATGGGGGTACTTTACTTTTTGCTGACCCTCCGTATGTTACAGCTGTAACATGTATTGCGCTCCATGGCTGTTGACAACCAAAGAAAATTTTGGTTGACTGAAATTCTCTTAAGCCAAATGATTGGTCAGTGGGGCTAAAAAAATAAAATCTGCATAATACCAGGTTCAGACTACACAACACGTTTGTCCCTTTTGAAAGTCACTATGTCAGATTAGGTGATTATGGAGTCATAAAATTTTGCCGTGACTTGGTCGACAGGCGGTGGGTTGGTGCGCTGGTCATTATTCACCACATGCGTGATGTCATTGAATTATTCTTGTCCTATTTTTAGTATTATTACTATCATTATTATTTTTTCAGTCACTGTGTCTGTTCTTGTCCAAGTCAAACTGTTTTTGTAGTAACAAAAAGTGCCACCAGATCCATGCCAGTGAAAAAATAAGTTCCTGCAAATGTTTCACAATAAAATCCTTTTTTAATAATATGAAGGGTTTCTCTCTGCTGAAACTATAAAAGGCTTTAAATTTAACAGGGCCAGTGGGAGCCAATTACAAATAAAAATACAGTGGAAATGAAAAATGAAAACTGACTTCAGCTGAAGCTTCCAGGACCTGGATCATTCTGCTCACAGTGTGCATGCTCAGCTACTGAGTTGGTCTGTTACAGACTTCCTGTCTTACTGGTCTACATGTGTCTGAGCTGACATCATAACCATCCTACCTCATAAAGATCATCTGCTTCTCCACCTTACAGCATACATAGTGAACGACAAAACAACAACTGTAGTAGCTTGTTAGGTTTTTTTCTCAAAGATAAAAGTCAAAGGTTTGAAGTAAACTTGCTTAATTTATTTTATGTATAGGAAGAAAAAGAAAGCAAAATGACATGAAACACAGAAGGCCTTTCCTTTGGGCCCAGCGCTCCATTGGCCCAGCTTGAGCTTTAGCACTGTGTTACAAAGCACTTTCCATCCAGAGGTGGTGACATTGTTATGTTTTGTGATTTTTAAACGTCCTGCCTTTTATTTTACTTTCTGTTGACTTTGCTATCTAGCAGCGTTAACATGTGGAAACATAGTGTCCACCCTCTGGTCTGCACTGGTTAGCTGACGTTAGCCTTGGCCACTCTGCACTACACACCAGCTGGGTCGGTTGGGAGCTAGCTAGCGTCACAATACCTCTGGTAACACCGTCCTTGTGGTGAGACAATGTTGCTTTGGAAACATGGTGGCCACTCCCAGTCTCCTCTTATGTAGCCCTGGTGAGTAAGCAGCTTCATTTTTGAGCTGCAAAACTCCTTAAGCATTGTTTACAATGTTAGCACCACTGGCTGTGCTGACGCAGAGCTCAGAGTGACGCTAAAGGGTCTTTGCGGCTCAAAAATGGAGCTTACTCACCAGGGCGTCCTGGTGGGAGACCACAGAATGGAAGTAATCACCGGGGAGAGTGGCGCAGCTAGCTAACATTAGCTCCCACCTGGTGGCTGCACAGTGCAGAGCTGCTAAAGCTAGCTAACCAGTGGAGACTGGAGGCTGGGCAGTGGGCACTGTGCATCCAGGTGTTTACAGCTATCTGTGTGTCTCCCACCAGACCCGGTGGGTGCGCAGTGCAACAAACTGAAGTAAATATTCTTGCTGAATAATGACACTCTTTGATGTAGCTGCTTGAGCTAATGTTAGCTGTACACACTGTCAGGACGAGCTGCCTCACTGCTCTGAATACAGGAGGTCCTAATTTTAAGCTTTATTCTTATAAGATCAATACAAAATAATGTGCTTAATAGATAGATAGATAGATAGATATGCTTTATTCCAGACTCAGGGTCCATACAAAGAAAAAGAAAAGGAAAATCAAATCAAATCAAAGACAGACAATAATCAAATCAAATCAAAGACAGACAATACATAAAGGACTAAACAGCTTAAGTTTAATCAGGAGATTCTTTTGACTCTGTCTACCAGTCGTCTATCACGTAGTGCTCAACAGCTGTCACACTACCTGCTGTTGACGTCAGACAAAGCCTCGCCACTCTGTTGGTCTTTATAAACATGATAGAAACAACAGTCAGTATCTCTCCTCTGTTGTTTCACCACCTCACTGAATAAACATTAAGCCACAGCTGAGTAAATCTGCCTCAGACGATTCTTTTACAGCCGTTAAATTGTCACGAGTTACAACTTGTGAGACGCTGAAAATTTAAAACAAGAATAACCCGTTCAGCCTCATTGATTCATTCTCTCTCCTCCTGCATTCATTCCAGCAGTTTGCTGCGTTGCAGAGCGTCCATGACGCCTCTCACTTCTCAGTGACTCGTCATCTCTTGTCTCTCTCTCATTCCCTCTGCTGTAGAGTCCTAAAGGAAACAAAGCTGACTGTTCATTTCCCATGTTAACTGTACTTTGTAAGTGTTGCTCACCCCAAGCCTTGCTCTGTGTGTGTGTGTGTGTGTGTGTGTGTGGCTGCGGCTGCCTCTTTCCCTCTCAGCACTAACCCACTCACAGTTTAATAATTCAGTCCACTCACCTGTTGCTTCGTCACTCACTCATTCAGATGGATTTTATATCAATGGTTGGTAACAGGCTGTGATCTGTGATGTCAGACAGGGATTACTGAGTTCAGATAAAACAGCTGAGCTTGACTCATGTTAACAGAGAGTGTGAGTTTTTACTTTGCTGCCTGTAAGACTTGTGACAAGGGATGTCCTGATCCAGTTTTTTTGCCCCCGATCTTAGTCTGTTGATATTGAAAATCTGCCAATATAAAGTATTGCGGCTCTACTGACTATACTTCTGGCGATTGCATTTAGGCTTCAGTAATCATGACAGAGGTGTCCATTTTAGATTAATTTATTATTATCTTAGTTTAGTTTTTGCCTTGTAGCTGTCTCAAGGGAATCTCTCTGTCCCTTTAAGAGAGTATTTTCTCTAGTGTTTGTTACTTTGGTGCAGCCTCTGTCTGAATCAGCTGTGTTCTGTGTTCAGTGTTTGTGTTCATTTTACGTCTTTTGCGCAAATTAATTAAGAGATTAGTGTTACAGGCTCTTTGCTCGTGGAGCTTTTGTTGAGGCTGCAGTGATGTGATGGGTGTCGTTGTCGTCGGCTCTTCGCTATCTGTCTCTGGAGCAGGGAGGTGAAACACCATGCACCATAGATGACAAAGGAGTTTCTCACACTCAGCTGAAATTAAATGAGCGCAGTTTCCGTCTCTCTCTGTGTTTGCTTTCGTATATGGCATGTAGTGTTTGGCTGCGGGCAGGGCTCAGCACCTGCTCATGCTCAGAGGCTCAGCTGAATGGAGGACGGACAGGCAGCGTTGATGACAGATGCACTCATTGTGTCTTCGCGAGTATAAAACACGAGCTGATGTAACATAAAGGTTTATTTAGTTGTTTTTTATAGCTGATCCCAAAGTGTTAAACAAAGCCTCGATCGACTTGATTCAGATCTTTGAGATCAGATCAGGACATCCCTACGTGTGTGTACACCAAGGAGCAGAGGTTTAGATCATGTTATTAGCATGCTAGACTGCCTGCACTGTAGAGTTGGGCGATGATAAAATTTTCCAACTGGTGATTGCTAATGTATATCGGTACAGGTGTGTGCGAAGATTCTGTTACTGTGCGTTCAAACCAGGAGCTTCCAAAGAGGCAAAGTCTGTCGCGGATGCCCAAGAAGCACGACCGTCAAAAATATTTGTGGCAGCTTTGGTTGCTCATCACGTGAACCATTCAAACGTTCGATCATGCTTTAAGTTTAATTTAAAGGAGCTGCAGAGCGGACTACTGGCTGGAAAGCAGCGTAGTTGCTGCTTGCTGTTGTCCAGTCAAAAAGCTCATAGTTGTGTTGATAAATGCTTTGCAGTATGTCATCCTGTTCAAACCAAGCAAGGAGGACTTGCATGATACATCGCAACATTAGCCTGCAGGTCTCTCCTCTAGTACTAACTTTACGCACTTTAAAACTCACCAGACCAACCAACTACCTCCGCGACGTGGTCCCAAGCCTCATTCTTTTTATTTTGGTCTCTGTAACCGAACAGTTACACATTATAAAGGACTGAGTGGGCGCGAACGCAAGTAATCAACTTCTCGATATCCATTGTGGGAACAAGTGTGCTGTAGGAACCAAAGTTACATGGCTTGTTCTGTCGGACCCGCTTCATCAAAGCACGTCGAAACTTTAAAAACTTTCTGGTCCACGTAAAGTCCAATCTTCCGATTGGTTGTCGCCGAACTGCGTCAGAGCTCATTACAATGAAGTTAAACCAGTTTTAACTCCCCTGTGGACCACTCCAGTTGCTTTGGTCACCCAGTTCGCCCAAGTCACTGAGCTCTCATTGAAAATTAATGACTTCCGCCGTTTTGGATGCTCTGGTCGCTGTTGGTGTGAATGTACAGTTAGTCCTCTTCTGTTCCAGTAAACACCAACTCTGGTTTGGTTGAAATGAACCGTTAATTCACTGATGTGAAAATATGGTTCCTCGGCCTGTTGAGCTGCAGCAGCGCTAACAGACCATTAGATTGAAATAAAATGACAAAAATCACCCAAAAAGAACAGCTGACGACGCACTCAGCCAGTAGCCGATATCTTGAGCCGTCTCCATTGAGAACACAGAGTTGTTAAATGTATCTGCATGTACAGGCTGTTGTGTCAGAGCTCCCCTGACTTGATAAATTTGAAACACTTTTCTTCCACTCTCTGATGTCCTCAGTTTTCACACTGTCAGTTTCCCAACACTGAACTTGAATGAGTGACTATGATTCACAGTTTGATTCCACGTTTCACTCCTCACCAAACACTGGGGACAGGTACATTTGGGTTCAGCATGCACCTTTGACTGATGATAAAGATGTTTTAAAACACATTTCCTCTCGAGAGGTCCAGATTTTTAGGAACAGGTCAGTTGAAACAGATTTTCGCCTGGATCCTAGTGTGTGATCCAACAAACGCTACCGGTCAAAAGTTTGAGAACACCTCCATCTTTCCTGTCTTAATGATATTAACATAGTGTGATGTTTCACTATCTCTGGAATTAAATCATGAAACATTTTTTTAGATTATAATATTTTATCTACAACTTTGACTCATTAAGTTGTCGGCGTTTGAAGATGCAACAGTTGCAGCATTTGTTCTACAATGGAAAGTTTTTCCAACACTGTCAGCAGAAGTTCCCACAAATGTGTTCATGTGGCCGTGGTGCCAAAATCAGGTGACAGATTTTTGCAACAAATAGGACAAGAAAACAAGGTTTCTGTGTCTTTTTTTTTTTTTTTTTTCAGATGACAGGTTGATCAAACACATATGAGAATAATAAACTCAGTGTACAGAGGCCTTTAAGTTACACTTTACATCATTTTACAGTTTTCAGTGACCTAAACTTTTGTTTTGAGCCTCTGGCAGTTACCTGTCACCGTTATACCAATTGTCAGGTTATTCACTGGACTTAAACTGCTGAAATTGCTGAAGTAATGGACGTGTTCTTGAAGCTTTTGACTGGTAGTGTGTCTAAAAATTGTTTTTCCTGCGGCAATAAGAACAGTTTATCAGCAGCAGTGCTGGAAAGTAACAAAGCACATTGTTTGTACTGAAGTACAGTTTTGAGGTAGTTGTACTTCTGCTGCTTTATATATCTACCTCACTACATGTCTAAAGCTCTGCTTTATTTATTTGACAGATAGTTTCTCAGCAGGTTAATGGCAGAACATGAGGTTATAAGACTCAGTAATGCACAGATATGACTAAGTTGGGGACTGCAAATGAAACTCTGAACAGTAAACAAAGTCGTTAGCTCCACCCTTAGACAGCTACAACGAGGCTACACGCAAAGTCGGGGTGTAACAGTTCACTAAATTCATGCTTCAGTTCGATACAGTGCTGTCGCGGTTCAGTAGCCTGGAAATCCAGACCCACATCTAGAAAGATTTAGGGTCTGGCTGTGAGTAATGCAAATGGCCCAACTCGAGGGGTGGCACCAAGCATGCATTTGTAAATATCACTGCACGCAATTGGATAACACTACGACCAATCAGAACAATACACGGGGTGACGTATACGCTTAGCTACCAGCGGAGCTAACTGGTAGATTAGACTCTTGTCGTATCCGGTTGGCAAAACAGCAAAAACGTCCTTCTTGCAAAGGAAAGACTCAAGCGCCATCTTCTGCTCCTCTTTTAGAGAAAAAGCCAAGTG
The DNA here is from genome assembly GCA_026686955.1 of Epinephelus cyanopodus. Classification (NCBI taxonomy): domain Eukaryota; kingdom Metazoa; phylum Chordata; class Actinopteri; order Perciformes; family Serranidae; genus Epinephelus; species Epinephelus cyanopodus. Next base: position 39,795,881 of record CM048918.1, read on the forward strand.
TAACTCGTTCATTGTAGCAGCCAAAGCCGTTTCAAACAGCTGGTGTTCATCTGTAGCCATCTTGCAATGTTTACTGACTGATTCCAGACTTCGTCATCGCAGCGCTATCGTCATCTGTTTAGCTCGCCTCTGGCCCGCCTATATCAGATACACCCATGTGATTGGTGCAGCTCGGCTCCAACGGCATGGACAATGAGCATCATTACTGATTGCCAGAGTGACTCGCTGAGCAAATTCAAATTGTGCTCTCGCGAGAACTCTGGATTTCCAGGGTAGCGGTTCAGTACATTTTCGATAGTTTTGAAATTTGAAATGCCGGACAAATTTTCTTCACTTTTAAAATTTTATTTAGAATATTTACAGAAGAATAGAAAGATAGTTTGTAACGAGACTCCTGTCTGACTGCTGAGCGTAGACACTTCCTGTGTCTGTCCCTTCAAATTAAGTTTTTGATTTATTTTGACGAGGCGCAGCTCCTATTAGAGTTTCAAGTTGTTGTTTTTTCCTGCAACTAATGGACCAATGAAATCTTGGCGACTTACCTTTCTGGTCGACGAATGTTTGGTCGACTGTTACGGGGCAGCCATACTGATTTGTTGCTAATTTGTTGTATCATTTCTTCTTTCGATACTCATCGCCTTCCTATGTTTTGTGAAGAAATCAAGCCAGTTTGCTCAGGGTTTAAAGGGTTAAAAACAGTTAAGACTGTAGAGTTTATCTTCCAAATTTAACCGGATAGTTCAACCTGTTCGTAATGCATACTGAACCGAAAACTCGTACCGCACAGTTCAATACGAATATGTGTATTGTTACACCCCTTGATACACAGCAATGATACTGTAACACCATCAAACATGCACACTGGGTACTTTTCACTTGTGATCATTTTAATTAATTGATTGATTAATTTTAATTAACATTCTAAAAATGTAAAATAATGTTAGCATAGCTTTGTTCTTGGCGAGTTCACAAACAGGTTTTAACTGTAACTGTGAATGAACCCTGACGTCGTGTTTTCTGTCGACAGGTGAAGAACAAAAAGAGCAGCAACTGCAAGACGTGGATGATGAGGCCCAGTGAGACTATGCCACCAACAGCCAACAACTTGAGACCTTCCCCTCACCTCCTCACACTCCTCCTCCCTCCACCTGCGGCCTCCTCCTCCTCCCTCCCCTCCCCCACCTCCAACTCTTCGCCCCTCTCTGCGAGTTCCCCTCCTCCTCCTCCTCTCCCCTCCGTTTCCTTTCTTCCACCTCTGCAGCTCCATGATCCAGCAGGGCCAAGGAGTTAACAAGTTTATTTTTCTCTTCTTTTTTTATTTTTATATTAGTCCTTACATCATTCAAGTAAATAGCACTTAATTGAGACAGGAAATACAATGTTAGAAAGACAAAGATAAAGAGCGTACCTGGGTTGTTTCTGTTTCTGTTGTCCTGGTACAAGCAGTTCTGAAATGTTATCTTTGGTTCCATTATTGTATTTTTGTTTGGTTTTTTGCTTCTTTTTTTTCCTCAATATTTTTATCAGTTGCTGGATGTATTGAGAATTTTTTTTCTTAATGTAATTACAGAAATTAACTTTTATTACTGAAAATGTTGACTATTAGTTATGGGAGCTATTTTATCTCTGTTTTTAGTGAAATGTCATGCGAATCATTTTATCTGGGCAAAAAAAAAACTACAAGTGCCCTTTTTGTTAACTTAGGTTTTCAGAGGAAGTTGGCAAAATTCGCGATATCCACGTGGGGCAAAGACGTGCTTAACTTTTACACCATAGTGATTCTGTTACCATGTTTTTGTAGTTGTCCTTGGACTGTACTTTGTGCTGAAATACTGTATCTGTGCACACATGCTGAAGGTTGACTTATCACTCGTCGGTGGTTTTGGGAGATGTCACACGTGTAAAAGACGATTCGGCCCCGCTCCTCGACACAGAGCCCTAAAATGAAGATAGTCAGTGCTTGCATGAGTTAACACTTTGTTTTCTGCTGCTTGTCCTCTACGTTTCACTAAAGCTCCTCTGGGTTTAGAGGTTTTCTTTCATCGCCGTCTCCTTCGTTTCTCCTCTCGTTTTGCTTCATTATGTGTAACTCGGAGCTGGTTTGTACTACTGGATATCTGACTGGAGCCACAGACAGGGAATCTGTATTGTTCTTACTGAAACACAGCATGGAATTAACATTAAACAATCTAAATTAAACCTTAAACAAACCGACTCGCTGCCTTTTTTACATTTGTCTTCAGAAGATACTGATGGTTTTGCAGCCTCTTGGCCCAAATAATAGGGAACTGTTTTAACAAGATATTGAATGCAGGGTTCACAGGGCCATGGAAAACCTGGAAATACAGGGAATTTCACAATCACATTTTCCAGGCCTCTCTTCTGTTTGCAGGCCCAAACAGAATCTGCAGAGTTCTGTTTGTTTTTAGTGGTGATCCAAAATTAAAATTTGTGGAATTTTGTGGGATGTTTTTTTTCCCGTAACATAATAGACAATATTCAGGTATTATAACAATTATTTTTCAAACCAAAATGACCTCACAGAACACATTAAAACCTCAGATAAGTCAATAAAATCCTGAAAAATAAAATGTTGGACATTAGATACCTGGATCAACGTCACTTTTCTTGTGCTGCTTTCTGATGCCTTTTGCAAGTTTTTAAAATAAAAGGTTCAATATGGAGCTATTAACAGTAAATCTTATGTTTGACATTTCTTCTCACAACACCACGAACTTTGATTGTAATTCTAACTAATACATGATTGAGGTGGAGACCGTGAACATTCTGAGTTTACACGCAGCATCTGTATTCGTAAAATCTGACTCATTAAGTTGTCCTGTTGGCGCAGATACATATGGGCGTGGTCATAATGAGTCATGCACATTAGCACAGGCGTGTCTTCAGATCAGTGTCAGTCCTGGCTCTCTGAATCTAGATGAACAGTAGCAGAGTTGCTGCACAGAGCAGATGTTGCTTCTGGAGTCTGGTTGGCAACTGTGAGCACGATCATTAATTTATAAGTTCTATTTTTAGTGTCAGAGAGACAAATATAATCTGCAGCCTGTGGTTCTGCTGTGACAGTGAAGCTGCTGCTGCTTCTGTGTGAGCAGCTGACGATGGCGACAGACGTCTGGTGACGCGCACGCAGCAGGCGTCAACACTTCCACACAAATGTTTCTGTGAGACAAAGATGGTGTCACTGCATTTGTGCTGCCTGAGAATTAATCACAGATTAGCAACTACTGTGTATCTTCATCTCAACTGTCTTTACCTCTGACTCTGTTTCTTTTTCAGGCACTCATGTACGTGCTCGCTCTGGGAGGAGCCTGATGCTTTAACCTTTTGGCTCCGTGGTGTCAGTTACTTGTAACCTCTGCAGCAGTTGCAACTCCTGCTACTGTTACATCATCCATGATAACAGCCCCAGCTCAGAGCTCAGCCTAAATTTAGACCCTCAGGTGAAAGTGGAGGAGTCGGTCAGACAGAAAGAAGGCAGCATGCAGCAAAATGACTTCCTGTGTGTGAATTGCTCAATATATCTGACCAGAATTCATAAGGGTGCCGCCACTGTCAGTTTAGACTTTCTACTTGATCAGATTGTTGGACCATGACACATAGATTCCAGATAGACTTGCGGTGAATATTCCTGCTCCCCAGAGGATGAAACTTTGATATTAACGCCCATGTGACCTTTAATCCAGCAGAACCATCAGGACAAATTTGAGCAAGAAATCAAAAAAAAATTCTGTTAAAATCTAAAGGCCCTGACACACCAAGCTGACGTTCAGCTGTCAGTCAATGTTGGGCTGTTAGTGGTTGGTGCAGTGTGTCCTGACCCGTTGGCTTTTTTTGGCTGATTCAGCATGCTGAAGTGGTGACACCAGAGCCATAGAATAGTATTCAAGGGCTCTGGGTGACACAGAGCCTGTTAGTGATTGAAATCACTCTGACAGAAACAGTTCAGCTCAGCGCACGAGAAGAGAAACAGAAGTGAGGCAAGTAAACAAAAAGCTAAAGTCAAGAGGGAGTGAGACCAAAACAAACTTCTTACATGAGGTTAAACTATTTGTCTTTAGCTACTGAGTTCTTTAACAGAAACGTCTCCTGATGGTTTGTGTTATTGTTCACTAATGCACAGTAAATATGTTCTTTCAACACTCGATTGTGTTGTTAATGTGCTAACTGGCTAACTAGCATCAAGATGGTGCTCTGGTTTCCCTTTCTGAGTGACGATTACAGATGACCGCCATCTGCTGATGTGGAGAGCTGTTTCCTTTCGTGTACATGCTGGTATAAAGCACACCGGGTGCCACTGCCTGTTCCCATCTGCTTCAAGGTTGGACAAGGTGTTGTTGCTTCAGAGATGGTCTTCTGCAGACCTTGGTTGGAACCAGTGCTTATTTGACTTCCTGTTGCCTTTCTATCATCTTGAACCAGTCTGGCCATTCTCCTCTGACCTCTGGCATCAACAAGGCATTTTGGCTCACTGGATATTTGCTCTTTTTGGGACCATCCTCTGTAAACCCTCGAGATGGTTGTGCTGAAAATCCCAGTAAATACTCAGACCAGCCCGTCTGGCACCAACAACGATGTTCAAAGTCACTTCAATCACCTTTCTTTCCCCAACTCAGTCAGTGATGTAACATCAGACCCTCATGAGCCTCTGAGATTTGTTGACAGCCTGGTTACCACATGGTTTCTCGTCTGAGCTGCTTCTTGTAACATGAAACCTCAAGAGGGCAGCAACTTCCAGCTAATCTGACAATACATCCCTCAGCCCTGAAATAATTTCCACAGCACATGGTTGTGGATGTGCTGTGAGGTCGATAACAAAGTGCAACAGCTTGACTTTGCATTTACCCTGTGTGAGGACCCTGATGGTCAGAGGGGCGGGCTCAGGTTGGAGAGTCCTCCTCTACAACTGCAGCCTAATTGGCGTCCACTGGCTTCCTCTGCCTTCCTGTGGAAACTGCGGCGGCATTCAGTTGTCGGGGCAAGATTACCGCTGGCAGAGTGTGACCCAGGGAACAAACGTCAATGAAATATTATGAACTTCCTCCTCTGCTGCAGAGACAGCAGATATAAATAGTTGGGGTTATTTTCAGGCAACACGTGAGATTTACTCAGCCCTGCACTCTTTTTCTCAACACATCTGCTGCACTGAAACACACTCTGCATCATTTCTGTGTCCTTGAATCCAGAGTTGAAACTTTCTCTTAAAATTTAAATACATTTTTAACCCTTTAAGGTCCTGCTGCAGGGCTTGGTAAATTTGAATGATTGAGCTATCTGTACCTCTCGGTTTAGGCATGTTACGCTAAAATATTCCACTAGATGTCGCTGTGTCTTTAAATAATGTGCCTTTGCATTTTGCCTTCCACAGGAAGTTAGTGACATAAAGTAACTCCAGATATGAGGGCACTGTGTGGAGAGATTTAAGATTGATTTATAGTTGGCTTTAATCGAGCTTAAGTGGACATCTGGCAAAATCTTAATTAAAATTTAATTTGTTTTATTCTATTTTATTTTATTCAATTTTATTGCACTCTGTTTATGTATTTTAGTATTTATTTTTGTTGCGGCATTGTATGGGTTACCTTTAACATCCATGCTGTTTTTAATCTGTCCAGCACTTTGGTCAACCCCGGTTGTTTTGAAAGTGCTCTATAAATAAAGTTTGAGTTGAGTTGAGTTGAGTTGTGCAGCAGGTGTAGTCTACGCGCGTGTGAGCATTTATTCTTGTGCGGTGGTGTGTCTGTGTCACTCTGCAGTTACACCTCCAAAACACTAGTCGGCTGCAAGGCTTCTGTGAAGTGCTGTAAAGTTGAGTTGATTCAAAACACACATTAAACACACATTAAACATGGCTTAATAGAGACAGTTTCAAACACAAGTACACAAATACAACATGCTAACATTGTTAGCAGAAGTCTATGGCATTTTACATTGTATAAACTAGCGTAGTGCTAGCAGAGTTTTCCTCTACTCATATGAAGCCAGGGACAACAGCAACATTTAACAAAGGTAACATTACAATATTCGGCTCCATTACAGCTCACAAGGTTCACTGACAAAACAACTGTCTTATACTAAACATGTTTTCCAAACAAATACCACATGCTAACATTATTAGCGCAAGCCTATGGCATTTTACATTGTATAAATTAGCCTAGCAACAGGGGGAATAAAAAAATTAAGGGAACACTTAAATCACACATCAGATCTTGAAGAACAAATTATTTAAGTTTAAAATCTTTTCTAATGTACGCTGTATAATTTGTTGACAACAAAATGACGGAACACGGTCAGTGGAAACCAAAACCACCAACCCACTGAGGGCTGGATTCAAAATCACACCGAAAATCAAAGTTAAAAACTGACAGTTGTGTGTACGACCTGTGCGTGTCTTGGGGATCTCCTCCCAGACCTGGATCAGGACATCTGCAGATCCCAGGGCCAAATGCACCAGGAGGAACTTATTTTACGCCTGTCACATGTGCTCAGTGTGAACCTGCTCTGTAAAGGTGGAGTCTGTGTAGCAGGTAAAGACCCCACTCTGCTCCGCCCACATGACGTGATGTGTTGTGCCTGTTTCCCTTGTGTTTCAGCTGTAAAACAGATGTAATGATCTAGGCGGGAAAGTAGGAAGACGAGTGCTTTTACGACCGTTATGTGACTGGAATTTACAGTAACTGTGGAGGAACTTCCTCTTTCCAAAGCCTCGCTTAATCAGCGCTTGAAATCCACATCATTACGATTGTTCACAGGCATCAGGTGGACGGTCTTCATGTCTTTATCACTCCCTCGTGATTTCACCACAGATGATCTGTTTGTGATCGCTGTTTTATTTCACTTTCATTCTACGTGAAACAAAAAGCGTGTGTGTTGATCTCCGTTGTCAGTCACTTCAAAACTGTGTGTTTCTAAGTTTAGAGTAAAACTGGGCAGAGTGTTTGCTGCAAAGCCGCGGAGTGTGTGTGTGTCAAGGCCGCAGGTTTCCTGTTGATGCCAGGCTGTCAGGAATGCCTCCAGCTGGGGTCAGAGGTCAAAGGATGTGTGTCACTGTCACTTCCCCTCCCTCTCACCAGCACCCTGCGATGCCACTGCACACAGAATACACACACACACAACCTGAGCCAAACTCACGCTGAAAGACGGAACGTTCAAGTTCATGGCTTTTACTTACTGCTGCTACTCAGTTAATATTTATTTTAATCCATTACAGGTCTCATTTAAGCAAAGAAACCTCATCAAATGTTTCAGCAACCACATCTGGCAACATCAGGAACATTCTTTAGACACTGAACTGGCATTAAATTCATTATTTATTTATTTTTTACATTTTTACAACATCATTTTTAAGTCAAAGTGAATAGTCTGAAGCGCCAGACTGGAATCCTCTTCTTTTGTAAACATTATTTTCTGACAAAGACAGACAGAAAATATAGAGGAGGACAGGACAGTGGTAAAGCCACTAGCTAGCTGCTCATTTATACAATGTAAAATACCATAAGCTTGTGCTAATAGCGTTAGCATGTTGTATTTGTTTGGAAAACATGTTTAGTATAAGACAGTTGTTTTGTCAGTGAACCTTGTGAGTTGTAATGGAGCCGAATTTTGCAACGTTACCTTTGTTAAATGTTGCTGTTGTCTCTGGCTTCATATGAATAGAGGAAAAGTCCAGTAGCTTCTAGGCTAATTTATACAATGTAAAATGCCATAGACTTGTGCTAATTGTCCTAATTAAAAGTGTTCAGCTGGACAAAGATAGTGTGGCATTTATTGTGGCACAGGAAACATTTGTCCCTGATGTTGGCGCTGAATGCCTCAGTGAGCTGGTAGATAGAGATCTGCAGGTGACAGGCTCAACACCTCCGACTCCTCAGCACAGAAACCACTTCATATCACTGAAAACTATCTGAGCGTGTGCAGCATGACATCAGACCCTGGCTGGTTATTGACAAACTTTATTAAAACAGTGATAGGTTGTTTGGTTGACCTGTGAACAGACACACCAGCACTGTCTTTAATATTAAACTGCACTTACTGTAACCATAGTAACCATTATCATTATCCTGCATTTCTTATGATTTATCCTCACACTCCATTAGCAGGTCCTTAGGTGGGAGCCACTGTTCTACAGTTGTGATCAGGCCACATTTCGCCCCAAAAAATGATGATGAAATGCTCATTGTTCACAGAGGGCACAGAGCTTACTGTGTCAAGGTACCTGGACGTCTGCCACGATGCCTGAGGAGAGCAAACAGGAATGCAGGGCGGAGCCTGGGGTCATCAGAGAGGTCAGCAGGGTCATCCACATGATGTGTGTTTGTCTACAGCTGTTTATGTCACACAGACAGAACAGTGTCACATTTAACCCTTCACCTGTCTGTCAGTATGATGTGTGTGTGTGTGTGTGTGTGTGTGTGTGTGTGTGTGTGTGTGTGTGTGTGTGTGGCGTGTCAAGGCCCTGGTTGGTCTGGTCCTTGGGGACAGGAAGCACACGGCCATGAGAGCACAAGTCCCTTATTTGTTTGTAGAAAGTGTGTGCCTACGCGTGCCTCTTGCTTGTATATCCTCAGGGAAGCACAAGTGAGTTCTGACATGTATACACACACACACACACACACACACACACACACACATACGTCACACACACACTCAATCTACTGGGCGGGTACTGGGAATGTCTGAGGCAGGATGCTAAGTCTAGGAGGAAACCCCGTTTAGACCAGCCCTGTGTGTGTGTGTGTGTGTGTGTGTGTGTGTGTGTGTGTGTGTGTGTGTGTGTGTGTGTGTGTGTGTGTGTGTGTGTGTGTGTGTGTGTGTGTGTGTGTGTGTGCCATGTTAAACTTGTGGACCATTAATTATCCAATAGGAGCTGAGGGGAAACAACAAGATGAAAAATAGTTCAGTGATTCCTAACCAGGAGTACTCGTACCTCGTACGTCAGGATGTCAGTTCTGCATGTGCCAGGAGGAACAACTGAAAGATTGCAGAGTAACTCACCTAATATGAACAACAATTGACATTCACAAACCAGTAGCACCAGTGGGTTCCTCAGGTCAGGGTCACACACCACTCACTGGGCCCAGTTTTTAAAACTATAGAGTATTAAATCAGTCAAAATGTTCAAAATGTACAGGATATAAAGTATTTAAGGTACAAAAAGCAAAAACCAGTGCCTAACAGAGCAACACTATAAGTAAGAGTTGCTTAAAATGAACTGAAATGGTGGAAACATGTAGACTGATATTTAATGTTATATAATATATGATATAACAATAAAAAGTAGCACTGCAAATTATTTTGAGAAGATGACACTGCACTATATTGACAAGTGATCATGATATTGAAAAGTACTACTGCGCATGATGTTGTGAAAATATTGCACATTAAACTAAATAATTAAATAACTTTAAAATTAAATGGTTGAAGCTAAAAGTGATGACTACACAGCTGAAATATATGGCTAACTAATTGGTGATAGATCAAAGGTGGAAAAGCAAAAAGTAACCTGATGGTTAAACAGTTGAAAAGGTCAGCTGATAAACAGTTTAAAAACATTACCTAAACGTCATTGATAGACAGATGAAAAAGTTATCTAAAAATAATTTATAAATATTTGAAAAACGTTATCTAAAAGTAAATGATAAATACTTTAAAAAGTTAGCTTAAAGTAATTAATTCATATTTTTTTAATTATCTAAAATAATGAATAATTACTTTAAAAACTTAGATTAAAGCAATTCATAAATAGTTGAAAAAGTTATCTAAAAATAATTGATAAATACTTTAAATAGTTACCTACAAGTAATTTATAAATGCTTAATATATATATATATATGTATATATACACACATATATATATATATTTAAATAATAAATAGTTTAGTTAGCTTAGATTAGATTTATAAATAGATTTATAAATAGTTGAAAATAACTGATAAATAGCTAAAAATGTAACAAGAAAGCTTTTTTAAAAACATAGTTAAGAGCAATTTATAGAAAGTTTTTTTTAAAAAAGTGGTCTAAAAATAATCAATAAAAAGTTTAAAAAGTTAGCTGAAAGTAGCTAACTGATAAATAGCTGATAACTTGCCAGAAAAAAAAGTTACCTAGAAAATAACTGATGAATAGTTGAAAAGTAACAGATTTAAAAACATGATCTAAAAGTGATATATAAATAGTTTTTAAAAGTTATTTAAAAATAACTGTTAAATAGTTGAAAAAAGTGAACCAAAAACAATTAATAAATACCTAAAAGGTAACAGATAGGCTCAATACTTTTAAAAATAGTTATTGAAAGGTAAATTATATACAGTAAAAAAACAAAGTTAGCTTAAAGTAGCTAACGCCACAAACTTGTCTGAACCAAACTAAGACCTTAAACCGGTTCAACTGAATGTAAAAAAATATCCACATTTGTTCTTCTTCTTGTTTTATTCACCAGCTAAGACTTCACCACAGAACGATGTAATAACTTATACAAGATGACGCAGATGTGTTTACTACTCCCTGTGAGCACACACACTTTATCTTTCCATGCACACACACACACACACACACACACATGGCAGTCAGACAAAGACACATATCCTCTGCATGTGACATCCATCTCAGGCCGGGCCGAGCTCCATATCCTCCCCATGATCCCTCAACAAGAGGCAACATCCTCTGGCTGCAGCGAGGGGAAGCTGGCCTCACTGTGACTCTCCGCTCTGCAGCAGGTAACACCCCAAACCCAAACCTCAGAGCCAGAGCTACAAACCTCCAAACACTGCTTCACGCTTCTCGGTGTGGGTGAAACTTGTCTGTCAGGTAAGTCTCTGATGTGAACTATGAGGTATTTCACTTCACATGTACGTAGGACAGAGCTATGATCTATACGTGTGTGTTTATGAAGGTCTATCTGCTCTCAGGCGTCTATGGGACAGAAGTCAAGGCGTATCTTCTCTCTGCCTGACCTGAGGACTTGCCAACGGACCTGAGGAGAGAGGTGTGTTCAGACGGCACCAAACAAGTCGGACTCACTTTAAGAAAAGAGACGGTAAAACAGGAGAAACCAGCACGATGATGGAACTGAGGATCCAGCTGATCCCAACAGGGGAAATCATTCTTCCTCCGGGGAAGAACGGAGAGAACTACTGCCACGGCTGCAAGGTCAGTTCACACACTGTGTCCACGTCTGAGAGCTGATCTGGAGTCAGGTTTTTCCACTCGTCCTTCACTCTGATGGGTTTCAGTGGTGCTGACACATCAGCTGTGTCAGGGTTCATCTCCCTCAGGGACGAGGCTGAGGAACATTTACATAATTTAAGAACTGTAAATTGACTCAGAGTATAACTGTCTGTCATGTAGATTGCATTGATAAATCAGAACAGCTGTGTTTGGTAAATAACTTTAACCCCTCTGGCTCCGAGCTGAGCACTCATTATACATGTAAAAACTGGACCACCTCTGTCGACTGCTACTGACACAGAAGGAGATATAAACACATTTACTGACATGAAGAGGACGGGAATTATGCACAGTCACAATCAGTGCAGCGTAAATAGATTTGTTTACAAACATCAGGAGAGTGAAGGAAGCTACTATGAATCATGGAAAACCTGGAAAAGTCATGGAATTTCACAATCGTATTATCCAGACCTTGAAAACTCATGGAATTTTGTTGATGTAATGACATTAATTGTTACAGTACTCTTCCAGAGATAATATTCACTGTAATGTAACATAACAGTGAATGTATTTTCTGTAAGTTAGCCGTTGACATCACGTGGCTCTAATCTGCGTCAGTTTAGGGTTTCGCGATATATTGTTTCAGCATCGACACTGTGATGCACAATAGTCTCATCGAAGGACGTGCAATGTCAAGTAAGGCAAACTAACTCAACTTATTTGATGTTTGATACAAGTGGAAAACTTGCACAGTTCTCATTCTCCATGACTTGTAGCGGCCAAGCCTTCTGCTTTTAGACGTTACGTGTATATGTGACGTAGTGTGGTGGTGTTTGTTATGGGAAGTGAGACTCTCCTGCATGTGTTTGTGGAGAAAAGTACGGTCCTTGGAAAGTCATGGAAAGGTTCAGCCCATTGTCATCCCGAAGACGTCAAATACCACTGCTTTGTCAGTGATTTTGGCGTCCGTGTCTGACGCCAACAGCCACCAACACGAACTACCAATACAGACATTAAAGTTACGAAGGCTGTCAGCGTTAACACTTCAACCACAATGCGATCAAAGTCCAATCATGCTGTGTTTTTGTTTTTCAATCGCATTCATCACATGCTGCCATTTTCCCCCCACCGTAGTTTCTGCTTCCTGCTGCCATGGTGATGGAATAAAAGACACCACTGCACTTTTTTAACGACTCATTTCACTTTAAAAAAAAAAAGTCCCAGAGGCTTCAGTTGACAAGTCAAAGTAAAATGTGCCTGCAGAGAAAAAATATTTAGTGTCTCTGAGAGCTGCCTCAACTGTTGGTCAGTGAAGAGGAGTACGCTAGCTTTACCCTCAGCAGCAGGGCACAACGTGAGACCGTGTCATTTAGTCCACTGGTGGAAAGTAAGCAGAAGTCAGGAGGACGATCTTTGCGGTGATGTGTGTTCAGCCTATTATCATTCCAAAGTTGGCTAATACCGCTGCTTTGTCAGCGGTTTTGGCGTCCGTGTCTGATATATATCGCCGGGTGGTGTCAGTTTACATGGTTGGATGGAGCCTTTCGCAGTGTTGTGATACACAGTTGGTTGGCCAGACGGCACCTGTCACAACAGTATGATATCTGTACAGGAGGCGTCAGTTGATATTGCGGCTGGATGGCACTTGTCGTGGTGGCATGATAAGCTACTGGACAGTGTCTGTTTTAAACGCTGCCAGTAATTATGTAATATAAGGAGCTGGAAGTCCCTGTGGGGCGTCAGGGAGGGTGGTGAAGGGTCCCAACAAACCTTGGACTTTCACCCAGGAGCTTCCTGTTTGCTTCCTGTATGAATGTAGAGCCAAACCGTGATGTGTTCCTCTAAACCTAACCACATGCTTTGTCGACATCCCGTTGTTGGTTGCACATGGTGGAGCATTTAGCAGCTTAAACATTTCCAGAAGGAGTTATTGGAGGATGAGGGTGGAGAATATTGTATTTATATTTGTTAGATGACCAGAAACACGACTCATATTGGATGCTAATGTTGCTCCCTTGTTTGCTGGATGTGCAACTAGCCAACTGTTTGCTAATAAGGCGGCCATATAAATGTGAGAGGTGATAACGTGTCAGTTTACCCAAGCTACCTTCAAGGTGATTCCCATGGTACTGGTGTTGTCTGAAAGCTGTGAAAGAGGATTCTGGGAAATGTAGGAAAACACTAAATTAAGAAGACACAAGTTTACTGGGCATAAGCAGTTCTACTCAGACAGTTGTGTCGTGTCTTCGGTGGCTCTGAAGGGAGCTTTCTAAAGTGAGAATATAACCCTGATGATGTCACCATTAGACAACAAGCTATAACATATTATTAAACAGATTATATTATAACAGACACCTGCATTACATACTGGTGGCATCAGGTTTGAAAGCTTTAGCACTTTAGCCTCAGTGATGTTTCCACACAGGATTGAGACATACGAAGAGACATCCATGTTTAAAACATCTAACCTGTTGAATACTTGATGTTCCTGTCTCATGTAGGAGGATGGTAATAAAGACAGCTGCTGTCTCTCAACTATAAATCCTGTATGTGAGGAATGAAGGGAGTGGGCCTGTCACAACCGATCCTCCCGTGGTATAAGGTACCATTTGGTACAGTAAGCGTGGGCTGGCGCAGGATTAGGATGTATAGCAGGAGGAATGTGGCGGTTAATGCAGCGCGCTGTGCGCCGGTCAGTGATGACTGGGGAGGTGTGGAATGTACTGTAGCCTGGACGGGAGGAAACAACAAAGACATTCCTGTACACAGCTTCAGTTTTTCCCCGTCCAGCATTCCTCCAAGGTCAAATCACCCCGCATCCGTGTGTGTGTGTGTGTGTGTGTGTGTGTGTGTGTGTCAGGGTCATCAGTTGTTTACTAAACTATGACCAAGACTCTATGGTGAGCTGTGTTTGTCATTTGTATTATTTGTAGCCTTCATACATAGATGGACTACTGAAATGAGCTTATCGGGCACAGACCCAGGGGCCCAAAGTTTCAGGATCCCCCGACATCACCTGCAAAATATCACTCAAATTAACAGAAAGCAACCAGTAAGAGACTCAAAGTGATGCAGAGGAACTGCAAAGGAACTGCAAAGCAAACCACAAAAGACACAAGATAACCTCAAAGAGACACAAAATGGCCATGAAGAGACACACAATGATCAAAAAAAGTACAAAAATAACCATAAGAGAAATAAAATGAGGACTAAAAAGACACAAAATTACCTCAAAGAAACAAAAAAATAACTAAAAAGACACAGACTTACCTAAAAAACAACACAAAATTGCCCCAAAGAGACACGAACTGACCAAAAAAATAGACATAGCACTACCAATAAATACACAAAATTACCTCAAAGAAACACAAACAAATAAAAACGCACAAAATTGCCACGTCTGTCAGCCTTAACCCTTTAACCACAATACACTCCATCCTCTTGGACCACCTTAAAGCATGTTGTTAGCAGTCAGGGACTGGCCTCACAGTGGTTTGTCTCCTTCCTACAAAACTGATCTGCCTCAGTTTCAATCGACGATGTGCCTTCTTCCTTTGCACCCATCTCCGTGATGCACCACAAGGCTCCATATCAGGCCCCATGTTATTTTTCTTGTATATGCTTCTCTTGCTGTTTACTTTTAGGAGGAATAATATCTCTTGCCATTTTTACACAGACAAGACTCAGGTGTATCTCCTGCTCAAACCTTGCAATCCATGCAGTGTCACAATGGCTTCTACTTGTAAACTCCTGGATAGCAAAAGGCTTTCTTCAACTTAACCAGGATAAAACAGAGGTCTGCTTCCACGATCAGTGCCCTCGGGTCTCTGTTATTAAACGTAAAATCACATGTGAAAACATGTGGTGTATTCTTTGATTCTGGTTTAAAATTTGCTAAACAAATCAAAGATCACTCGCAAAATTAAAACCTCTCCTGCCTATCAAAGATTTGAGATTTTAACCCAACGCTTTTATTTGCTCTCGTTGGACTGTTGCAGTTCCCTCTGTGGAGGAATCAGTCAGTCAGCCCTATCCCGCCTGCAGCTTGTTCAAAATGCAGCAGGAGGACTCGCCCCAGTACTGGCCTCTCCTCACTGGTAACCAGTGAAGTACAGAATTGATTTTAAAATTCCATACCGTCTTATATTGATCTGATTCTCAGGGACAGTCAGGACAATGACTGTTGTGAGTTCAACTGACCAGTTTAGCCTCCAAAGAGATGGATGACAAACTCTGTTGGATCCGCTCTCTGCATTATATAAAGGAAATCTTAAAGTCAGGAAAGTTCTGGAGTTAAAACTAAAAATAACGCGAGCATGGCTAAGTTGGCAGCATCAGTGTTTCCTGGTTGTGGTTCAGCGGAGGTGGAGTTTGGAGAGTGAAGGGGCCAGTGTGGAGGTTGAGGGGGGGGTCAGTGTCACGACCGGCCTTTCCGTCCAGTACAGTCTGTCTGTCTAACTTTGCCTTGTCAACAGGATATAACCTGTGTGTGTGTGTGTGTGTGTGTGTGTGTGTGTGTGTGTGTGTGTGTGTGTGAGGGAATGCCATTGCCAGGCTGGATCGATCACTCCCCCCTCTGGCAGTGCGGCCATATTACAGCCCAGTGACACTGACAGCGAACTGACCAGCTGGTCGAGGTCACCTTCTCATGGGCAGGGCACATGTTGCATAACTCTGCAGCGAGATCTGAGATGACACAGAGAGGCTGCTGTGGAGTGATTTTTCTTTTTTATTTCATCTTTATCAAGTCGTATGCAGCACACTGACCTCCTAAACTTTATCATGTGAAGGACCCTGTAACAGATACACACTCCCAGGGCTGCAGGTGCTGCTGTGGACACTGAGGTCATGACAGGGAACACAGGGAACATGTCGCCCTTAATACTTAGAACGTGCATTTGTTCTCCCAGGTGGCGTTGTCAGGCCGGGGCGTCTGAGGCTTGAGCTCTGAATGTTTTATTAACGGCCCAGGATCTAAAGATATAGGCTATAAATATATTTCAACAATAAGAAAAGCCCTAATAAAATAATAACATTCTTTTAAAAAGCCCAACATGGAATAATCTGTCATTTCATTTATGCAATCTACAGTTATACATCACCATTTATGAGTTTATTATATTCTGTATTATTATTATTATTTGTATCTGAGTCTTCAAAGTAACTACAGCAGACAAATATATGTCGTGGAGTGAAAAAATATTTGTCTCTGACATGTAGAGGAGTATAACGCAGCATTAAATGAAGATACACTAGTTTAAAAATTCTCAGAATTTCAATTCTAGCAGTTGCAAAGTTTCTACTCAGTACTAACAACTAATATTTTTAATATGGGTGGGAATCACTGGAGGATCCATGATATTATCACAGCACAACATGGTGTGATATGCTGAGCATTGCAACAATATACTGTGATTTATCAACTTTTAATAAACTGTAAATTACGCCCCCAAAGGAAAACTTGTTTTATCTAACAAGATAAAGTTTCTAGTCTGTTCATCTCACCGCAGCAGCAGCAAACTGTCCCTAATGGACTGAAAAAGCAATTGATTATATTATTCTAGCAGGCTACCTACAGTTTAATTTCCATTTGTAATATTAATTATATATGTTCACCAACAATTGCAATCTTTACCACATGAGGTTTAACGGCAGCCCTGAGCTCATCTAGTCACTGAATTCTGCTGCTAACATCACTGTTTGCCTCCTGCTGTCTTCACCATGACACCCAGAGAAAGCTGCTTCCCTCCACATACTTGTCACACCCTCACAGGTTACCCACAAGGCCACCGACCTTAAAGGGGAAAAAGGGTGAGCAGGTAACAGTGTGCTATATTGATTTTTCCCCAACCCTAATTTTTAACATCACAATCCATAATCCCTGATGTCCTCAGATTGTAGAAACGCCCTGGTCCCCCCATGTGGAAACATGAAAGTGGCAGAGGACATTTGCTTTGATGAAGTTAGACATTTCCACCATAACTTCATGCAGAAATTTAAAATGGATGCATAAAATTGAGTGCAAGAAATTCAATGTTCGATGCTCAGAACACCACCTTCTGTACATGTTCCCCCAGCATTGTATTGCAGTAGCTCCCAGAGGTTCAGCTGGCTGTTTAGCACTGCTATAAAAACCCTTTGCCTCTCTGAAATCTTTTCATTTTAGATTCTAGGGCAGGGTCAGCAAACTTTTGGATTTGGTGTCCATAGCGCGTCTCGCTCAGGAGATTCAAGACTATCCACCACTGCTGAGGTTCATTTCGACGTGACCTCAGGTCGTAGATGTGGTTGACAAAATAAAACTTTTTTTTTTAATTCTGTGCATAGACTACACATTTTCTACAATAAGAGAGTGTAAGAATTTTAGAATAATCATTATTATTATGTAAGGTATTTTATTTATTTATTTATTTATTTATTTTAATTTTTAATTAATTTTTTTAAGTCACAGGGAGCTAATGGAGAGAGTGTGAGGAGCCGCATGTAGCTCTGGAGCTGCAGGTTGTCTTCCCCTGTTCTCGGGAGTGAAAATGATAGTGAAAGTGAAATAGTTTGTCAGCCTGGGACTGGGGACACCTCACAAAATTCTCCTTGGAGGTTACTCTATTATTCCATCAGACATTTAATTAATAGAATAGAATAGAATATAATCACCCTGGTGTCACAGTCTTGTCCTGAGGGAGGAGCTCTGCTCAGTCTGCAGACTCAAGGTGCAGTGACAGCCTTGCAGACAGCAGAGGGTACAAGAACTCTTTGGAACTGATATCAGCAGCTGTGAGAGGAGTTTGATGCAGCTTAATAACACCACTGAGGTTTAATATGCAGCTGAATTACACTGCATGGAAGAGGAATATTAATTTAGCGCCAAACTCTGCACAAAAATGTGATTATTATGATTATATCTGACATTTGTGCACACTTTGCATGTATCATACAAGTTTAATGATTATTAAGTTTTTTGTTAAACCACTGGAAATTATTTCTGCAAGATTAATCAAAGTCTGACTGGTGAGGAGCTGTGCTGCAGATGGTGCAGAGCAAACAATGACGACACGGTGCATGCCTCGTCTAAAATAAACCCTATCAGTCATGCACGAGCTGTGGGCTGGTTTTAAGTGAACTTCCTGGTAGTTCAGGGCTGAGCTGCCTGCACTGAGAGAAAAGGAAGAAGGTGGAAATTACCACACCGCTCCCAGCGGGGGTGCAGGGGAACAACTGAACCACTCACTGTCTGTATCTTACCTCACTTTAACACCATTATAAATGAGTCTCAGTTCTGTTATATGCCGTGTGTGTGTGTGTGTGTGTGTGAGAGAGAGAGAGGAGGTGAAGCCCTGTGCTGAGGCTGCAGTCTGAGAGAAACCACAGTTGGACTGGAGCCCACAGTGGGAGCGCTGGTCTGTGCTGGGAGTGGTGGGAGGGTCCGGAGGAACCCGGCAGCACTGTACGCTACTTACACACACACTCACACACACACACACACACACACACACACACACACACCAGTCACCAGTCACTAACTGACGGACTGACCGGGCTCACACACTCTCAGCGGAGGGACTGAACCAAATATCTGGACCATAAGAGGAGACACCACCTCACTGACTTTGACTCGGCTCATTTAAGGTACGTTATTTTACCACTAACACACAGTTACTGCGCCCTTTGCGTTACTTTCACTGTCACTGTAACGGTAACGGCTTCAATTCATTTACCTAACAGTTACTTAAAATGGCAGAGGGGCTGTATCAGTTATGTTTGTGACATTTTGGAAAGTTTCCGCAGAGTAATTTGTGACATTGCAGCATGCTTGAGTGAGTGGGCAGACAGCCTTGATGCGTGCCATATGGGGGGAAACGCTGCGCCGAATTCCATTAGGAAAAGCGTCAGTTTAACATTACACCAACTTTCGGCTACTTATACACGCGGATAAACATACTTTAATACTTGCATCAACTCAGTGAGAGCCGCTGATCAGTTCGGCATGTGTTTAACATGCTAATTCTGTATTATTTTGATAATATTTAAGCGTTTACGCTCGACCTGTGTACGGCTACTCCATATCCGCTATTGCCAGAATGTTGCATTGTGGTGCGATCGAAGTTTGGTGATCTAACAAATCGAATTGCAGACGTTACAAAGTTTCTTTAAACACCGGGTTGTGTGTTTTATATGCAAACAGTTGCTGCTAGCTGTTACTATTCTTAACGTGGGTTCCGTTATGTTTGTCGTTGACCCCAGATTTCAGCTTGAATGAAGCGGTGCAGCTGTAAGTTAAGCTCTTGTGAGTTTGGCTCTTTACAGGCAGGGCTGTGAACTTTCAGCCACGTACTGATTTGGCCTGCAGCCTACAACTTGAAATCCTTCAGGTTGGGGTTGTCTTTTTATAGACGCCAGACAGACACAGATTAAGACAGGTAAGTAAAGTCATGTCACACCTGTGAGCACGGAGCTGCTGTGAAGTCACTGCATGTGTCAGGAGGGAGGGTTGTTTCTAACTGCAGCAAGCCATAATCAGTGGTGTTGTGGAACATGAATGGTTGGTTACTGTCTTTGTCGTGTGGGTATCAACCATGGACATGTTGCTCTGTGTTTTGTTCCTGCAAATATCTTTCATCTGTCAACCAACCAGTGATACTCAACTCAAGACTCGTGGGCCAAATCTGGCCCCCGATAAGGTGCCAGGTGGCCTCCCAACTGGGAGCAGGCGATATGGCCCTAAAATAATATCACAAAATATATGTGGACCTTTATGCTCTGCCATTTCTCCTCTAATCACCACACTGTAAACTGTGATGGGTTGTGATGATACCACAACTATCACACATTAACATATATGTGGTTTATTGTCGTGCAGCGAGCGTCATGTAGGTTTACATTACCAAAGGTTTATGACACAGTCGCTTGCACCGACTCCCGAGACGCTGTGCTGCTGCCAGAGGAGCCGCTGAATGAGTTCCCTCTGAGCGGTAAGTCACTGAAAGAGTCTGAGAAGTCCGAGGCTGTTCATAAAACACTCAGGACGCCGCAGTTTATTCCACACGACTGAAGCTGCTCCTCTTTCTGGAACCACCGCAGAGTATGTCATAAGTCGAAATATCACAAGTATGACAATCTGAATTTCTCTGACTGAAATCATGCTAAATTGGATCTTTCAAAGTGGGACTAACACACCCAGATAATGTGACTGGGAGTTGAATTCCTGCTGCGTGACCCAAACTGGCCGAGGCGCTCTGAGCATGCTCCACAGTTTCCGCCGCAGGCTTTGACTTAGAAGTCGAGTAGCGTTAAATGCATAACAGAAGAAGAAGCTGGTAACGACATGGAGCTGTGACTTTTTGGACGGACGAGGAGACACAGTTCATGATGTGTCAGCTGAAAGAGTTAAATATTTTAAAATACATAGCTAACTTGTTTGTCGATCGTTTGGTAGCACATCTCGCACCTATCGTAGAGGAGTCGGACATACTTCAGTCAATAAATGGATTACCCCCCTGTGCTTGTATACTGGGACAAGGACAGTAGTCCAATTAAATGGCCTCGTCGAGCTGCAGTCAACTGAAAAGATCCTTGTCGGATGCTCTCACTAAAAATACTGACATGAAAGTATAATATTTATACGCAGATGTGGGGTTGGTAGTTGAATTATTTTATCACCATTGTTAACATTGTTTCTCAGCATTGGAGAAACACTCTGTCTCCTAGTTGGACTTCTTGAAATCTGATCATTTTCACTCTGATAATTAGTAAAACAGAAGTGACCCACCCAGCAGGGAGGAAAAGACAAAATAACCCTGTATGTTACGTTAGGATTTTTGAAACCAAAACCAAAAAGGAGAAGTGTGAAGGAATAAACCAGATAGGACAGCCTATCCCACAGGGGTCAAACTGCTTAGAGTAGCTGCCCTGTTGCTTGAAGGTCACATAGAGGTCAGGACCTCCCAGCGTTCCCTGGCTGCCTGCAGCTGCTGCTGAGGTGACTGTCACTCTGCTGTAAGTTTGATGTAAGCTCCTTTAAATGACAGCTTGTTATTGGAGATGATTGGCTTTGAAGGCGGAGTAGAAAAGACAGCATCGGCCGGCACAGTTTTTATGTCCACCTCTGATGTATAGGGTTCACACGGTCATGGAAAACCTGGAAAAGGCATGGAAGTTTTTTGTTATTTGTAATAAAATTAATTGTTATAGTCCCGAGGATAATATTCCATGTAATGTGACATATGGCAAATTTATTTTCTGGCCGGCAGGTGCAGCAGACACAGTGAAGTGCAGTGAAGTGAAAGGGTCCTTGAAAAGTCATGGAAAAGTTTTAAATCTTGTCCACGAATATGTGTGGGGAACCCTGAATTTAAATGTCTAATTTAAGAGTGGTGGCTATTCAAAGGCAGTGCAGTGATCAGATGTTTCAGTAGCCTGCACCGTTCTCCAGCTTGGCACACGCCACACATCAATGTGCTGCTGTCAATACATTTTTCCATAGCAGTTCCTCCTGTCGTATGCTCCCGGGTGAGATGTAGTTTCCATCGGAGTGATGTGGCGCAGATGGTTTAAGGCCGGCTTCTCCCTCAGCGCTTTGCTTCAGGCTTTTTATAATCTCGCTGGGCTGGGTCTTTGGTCGTATTCCTGGTTCGTGGCTGTGACAGAGCTGTGGTGAGAGTGGCGCTGGGTATTTTGGAGTCAGAATGAGCTTTCCCTCCAAATGTCAACCTGCTTCTGCGTGGTTAGGCATTTTCCCTTTGGCACTGTATACTTGCGTAAGCAGAGACACATGGTGTGTGGAGTAGTTGAGTTTGTATGTATGCGGATTCCTTAACTTTCCAATTCCATATTTCCAGGAGGATCGAGTGAGAAAGTAAAATATAATGAAATCAAATGGGGATCCCAAGAACCTTCCCATTGACCTACTATGAGATCCACCGTGTTCTGTTTTGGCGGATGTAGGACCTGCTGTTGACAGGGTGAAGGTTTGCCCGGTCATGTAGTCTGTCAGTGACATATGTTGTGGATCCTGGGTGGAACCCATAGGATACACCTGACTGCTTGGCTGTATGGCTGTTACCTTCACCATTACCTCTACAACAGGAAACACTCTCACGCTCACATATGCACTCACACAGACTTGAACTGTGTTATAGGAAATGCTCAGGGGGATTTATTGACACTTTAATGACCTTGTGGACATCAACAAAGGGCATGGCCGTCAGGCTGGAGGAAGTTTACACCACACACAAATGAGAGAAATGGGCAAAACACTCATGTCATTGTTGATGAGGGATCATGACCTTGTAACTGCACATATGTAGTCGTACTGCTTGATTGAGCTGCCTGCATTAAGGGTTTGGATTTAGACATACATGTAGCTTTTTGAAATATCAGGAAGTTTTGCTTTAAATGGCAATACTGAGAGCTAAACTTTAGCTTTAGCTTGAGTTTGCACTGGAAAAACAATAGAAGTCAATGGAATAGCTAATCATTTTAGCAAATACACTTAGTGACATAACCATGAGAGTGTGCGCCCTCAGCCAGCTGATTGAATTGGAAGCGGCATAAAGACAGGCTTCCCAATTTAAAGGGATAGTTCAGATTTTTTGAAGATATCCATAGACAGTATTTAACATCAGGAAATTGGTGCTCATCCAGGTTTTTATGTCTTTAAGGCAGTTATGAAGTTTAGTTAATTGATTAGTTTCTTCTGGCTTCATCGATAAATACAGTTGTGTATCATCCACATAACAATGGAAATTTACAGAGTGATTTCTAATGATGTTACCTAAAGGAAGCCTATATAGAGTGAATAGGATTGGTCCAAGCACAGAACCTTGTGGAACTCCAAAACAAACGTTAGTACCTAAGGATGATTCATCGTGAACATGAACAAACTGAAAATGATCAGATAAACAAAATTTAAACCAGCTTAGTGCAACTGCAATTGAAATGGACTCATTACTCTGAAAATAGTCTCATTATACCATCAATATGTCAGTGGGTAGAGTGGGTCTTGTGTACAAAGGCAATGTCTTGGCTGCAGGTTTGATTCCAACCTGCTGAACATTGCTGCATGTCATCCCGCTCTAACTCTCCCCATTCATGCTTAAAACTGTCCTATCAAATACAGGCAAAAGCCAGAAAAATAACCTTTTAAAAATGTATTTATAGAGCACATACTTGAAGTGATAATGAGTTTTTAGGTAGGACTTTGTTTAGGTCCAAAAAATGCATGTTGTTGCTGACCCGTCCACAGCGGTAGATTGACACCTGCCACCTCCTGAATATAATACACCGTCTATTGATAAGTACAACCCCACTTCAAAAATCCAAACTATCCCATTAACTTTCTCGAAGCCAACGAACATCTTACTTACACAACACCATGTTTAAGTTCAGTCATGGGACATCCAGCTGTTCCCTGTCGTACCCATTACACTAGACGTGCCTAGTTTAAACTGCGGCATCTGTGACTACAGTTTGAACCCAAGCATGACGATACAGTCAGAGCTTTGGACATGTTGCTCTGATAACATTAAGCACAGATATCACAGTAGACTAAGCCTGGAATAATAGCACTGATAAGGGTGTAGTGCAAGAACAGTTTGCAGTTCAATGTGGATTCATGGCCTCTGGACTCATTTCTTAAGATGTGAAGAGTTGGGTCAATGTGGGTTATTGGGGGCAGAATCAGATTTGATGTCTCAGGCTGATGAGTGTACATCTTCTAATTTGTTGTCATGCCTTGGATTGTTTTACAGAGTGGTAAAGGTTAGGGATGCGTATGAGTACTCGTTTGGGCATCAGTATTCGCTCAAGTTATGGAGTACTTGCTGCTGTCCTTCCCACATGAACATTATTGTTATATATTTATATATTTTTTACCATTCAAAATATCTTAGGTAGTAATCTATTTACTCTTTTTATATTGCAATTGAAATGGACAATTGCAATATAAAAACAATATTTATCCAAGTGCTTGGAAAGTTATTTATCTCTAGTAAAGGTACTGATAAAAAATGTCAAATTAAATTTATGAAGAAAGCTTAGAGGCAGGTCAAATAATGGTCAAGAGCAAGATAGACTGAATTTATTCTTCCCCTCCATCTTTTTCTAGACTGGCTGTCAGACAGCTCAGCTACAGTTCCAGCCTCTGAAACTGAACACTTAGCCTAAATTTGGCTCCATAACAGCTTCTCAGCCATTCGCTGTACGTAATACATTTCTTCCCCCTGGTCTTAGCTGTATGACACAAACAGGCTGATATCTGGCGTGAGTCGGTAATGGTGATGGTATGTGGTGTTGGTGGTTGTTAAGATGACTACTGTTGATAGAGACTGTGAGTGTATGGACAGTTGAGTCAGACTTGAAGATGAGAATGTGTAGGAGACACTGGACTAGAATGACTATTGATCTCAGCTTTGTCAGACAGACAGCAGGAGACACAGATACAGATATATGATGAGACATTTTGCATTAGAGTGTGTGTTGTCATTTGAGCTCTTGCTTGTCTTGCAGAGATGTAGTGGACGTTTTTAATAACTCAGATGGGCTCACTTATCTTTTTGTTCTGGAGCTCACAGTCGTTTAAAGTGAATAATCACCATCACATACTCTGTGAATTCATCACCAAATTGCACATGTACTCCAAAGCTCCACTGGACAACTTTAAACCTTGGCTGCTGTGAATGTCACAGAGAGGTCAATATTTGAGAACAGTTTGTACTTAAAGGAGAACTACGCCCATTTTCAAAATTCATACATGTTATTCCTATGGTCAAAGACAGTCCAAAAATACAACAAAGCCTGAACAAAAAATATGCTATGCAGTTATCACTGGAAGAGAAAGAAATGAAAGCAAGTTGAAGCATGAAAGAAGAGAGATGAATGAATGAATGATGCAAGCATTTGAAAAGTCTGTTGTCTTAGTGGTAAAAGTACTAGAACTCTCTCCAGTGCTGTCACTTTAACAGAAATTTCAGGTGTGTGCGCTCAAGTGTGTGTGTTTGAAAGCGGGATTTATACGTCTGTGTCATGCAAATGACATGGTTGATTGCACCACCCTATAGATGTAACCGCACGTCATGGCAACGCAGACCTTCTGTCTATTTCTGTAGGCTGAAACCATTTCCCTCAGTGGAGACAAAGCTTTAATTCACATTTATTTAACAGATAAACAATAAATTGTGAAGACAATAAAGCCTCCACAAAAAAACATTTCAAGTCCTGTGTATGATTTATCCTGGCCTCTTATGAGTAGAGAAAAATTTAGCTATCCACTAGGCTAGTTCAAACAATGTAAAATGCCATAGGCTTGTGCTAATAACGTCAGCATGTTGTATTTGTAGGGGCGAGTTTTAGTATAAGACAGTTGTTTTGTCAGTGAACCTTGTGAGTTGTAATGGAGACGAATTTTGTAACGTTACCTTTGTTAAATGTTGCTGTTGTCCCTGGCTTCATATGAGTAGAGGAAAACTCTGCTAGCACTACGCTAGTTTATACAATGTAAAATGCCATAGACTTCTGCTAATAACATTAGCATGTTGTATTTGTGGGGAAAATGTGTCCAGATAAAGACAAGTGTTTGTCTGTGAATGCTGCGAGTTATAGTGAAGCTGATTTGTGTACGTGTCTTTGAAACTGTCACTATCAATCATCAATCAATCAATTTTATTTATAAAGCCCAATATCACAAATACAATTTGTCTCACAGGGCTTTACAGCATACGACATCCCTCTGTCCTTTAGACCCTCACAGCAGATAAGGAAAAACTCCCCAAAAAAACCCCTTCACTATGAAGCCATGTTTACTGTGAGTTTCACATGTGTTTTGAATAGAAACCCCTCTGCCGACTGGCGTTTTGAAGGTGTTACTGCAGAGCAGCACAGACACATCACTGCACAAGTATAAATGCTTACAGTGGCGTAGGCTGGGTTGTAGAGCAGACACATAACTATATAGCAGCCTTAAGTAGTATAAATGTCGTTTTAAGTCGCTGAATGAAGTGTTCTAGTGGCATTATTGACATTTTTCATGCTGGAGCACCATGTCAGGTACATTTAAATTATTCAATTATAGACTGTACCTTTTATTTGGGTTATTCGGGGTTAATGGCCTCAAGTAGTGAGCATTCCTGTCTTTACTGTTGCAGCACCACTTTGCAGAAGAATTTAGCCTGGTGCAGAATGTGTTGGGCATTACGCAGAAACACTTAGTGTGGAGTGGAAGTAATGATCGTATGTGTCTGGCAGTGATTCAGACGAAGTGTTACCTGTGTGTTGATGACTCACAGTCTTCGAGGGTGTGTATGTACAGTGTGTGTGTGCCTGGTTAGTTTGAGCCTGCTGCTGTGGGCATCTGCTTAGCCTTTCCATGTGATTTTTTTTATTTTTTCCCACATCCCAATGCTCGCCCAGCGGTAGAGCGAGCCCCGCCCTGCTGGGAATAAACGTTATGAGTGACTGAGCCCTGCTTCCCCTCAGTATTACAGCCTTGACTGCTGTGGGACTAGAAACCACCCTGGAAATGACTCACAGTCCACGCCAGCTTCACTGCCATTTTTGTACATGCAGCGTGCCTGCAGGAGCTGGGAAGTCCTCAAATGACTTGAAGATGAATGCTTATGACAAGGGCTACAAAATATAATATATCATGTCATCATAGTTTTAGATTTCTTTCACTTAAAGTATCTTTGATCAGATTCAACAGTTAAGAACGTAGAAATTTAGCATACTCTTTTCTCTGTTAATCCAGAGCCTCATGAATCAGTGAAACACAAACATACAGTGTGTTGGTCATACAAGGTATCCTCACACACACACTCTTAACAGTTTGTATAATACCTAAACAATTAGTGCCCCAAGATTTGAGCTTTTAATGTTGCGTACCTAACATCAAGTTACATAGTTTAGATTTAGGTAAGTGAAGTTACGTAGCTTAGGTTTAGGGAAAAAAAACATGGTTGGGCATCGTCATGTTATGCACTTTACATAAAGTTATTTAAACATAATATACTTAACATAAAGTTTTGTAAGTTAGGTTAAGGAAAATAAGATTACAAAGGTTAGGTTTTGGAAAAGAAATATGGTTGGGCATCATCAAGAGACGTACAAAGTCAAGTTGCATACCTAATGTACAGTTACATGCTTAATGTGATGTACTTAACATAAAGTTACATAGGTTAGGTGTAGGAAAAGGAACTTGGTTTGGCATTGTCATGTAAGTAATGAAACATGATAGGACGTCATCACATCTTGTGCTTAGCATAAAATTACATGCGTAACGTAAAGTTACGTATGTCACATAATGTACTTAACATAAAGTTATGTAGGTTAGGTCTAGGCAAGGAAATTTAAGTAGTTTAGGTAAGAAAAAGAAACATGCTTGGCCATCACATTACACACTTAACATAAAGTTTCATACTTAATGTAATGTACTCAATAGAAATATATGTATGTTAGGTCTAGGAAAAGAAACATGGTTGGGCCTTGTCACATTTAATATAAAGTTACATTCTTTATGTAAAGTTAAGTACTTCATGTAAGGTACTTAATGTAGGTTAAGGCAAGTTAAGTTATGTAGGTTAGGTTTAGGAAAAGAAACATTCTTAGGCATCAGTTACATAGTTAACATGAAGTTGCGTACTCAGTGTAACATACTTAACGTATATTTACGTAGGTTAGGTTTAGGAAAGTGAAGGTACGTAGATTTAGGAAAAGAAACATGGTTGAGCATTGTCACATTTTGTACGTAACATAAAATTACATATTTAATGTAACGTTATGTGCTCAACGTAAAATTACGTAGGTTAGGTTTCGGAAAAGAAACATGCTTAGGCGTCATCACGTTACATACTTAACGTTAAGTTATGTACTTAAAATAAAGTTATATAGGTTACATTTAGGAAAAGAAACATGGTTACGATGTACCCAAAAATAACTCAGAGTTTACTTGGCTTCATACATGACACAAACATCGACCTCCTCTGGGAAATGTTCTGTGTTTGTTTGACCCATGACAATTACAATCTGCCCAGACTTTTTTTTAGATGTACATACCAGTGGTGGATGAGAACAGCCTGATGCATACAAAAGATTTAACCAACATAAACAAGATGTTCTACAGGAACTCATTTTTGGTAGTTTTTCAGTGCCGACTGCACATATCTTTGTTAATGTATTAAAAGAACTCTTGAAAGACTGTTAGGGTTAGGATTGGGTCTTTTGCCTTCATCCCTCAGTCTAGTCTGACAGGATGAAGTTGGTGTCGGCTGAGGTCAGAACTGCTCATTCATGTTTACTTACCGCAGTGCTGACTCGCCCACTTCCTAATCCTGTTCCATCCCTTACTCTCACACACACACCGTCACCTGCACACCTTCACTCAGATTAACCAGATAATACAAGATAATTGGTAATCCACTTTCATCTGCTGCTGCACATCTTCAGGCCAGAAGGAGACGAGCTGTGTTTGGTTTAACATGCGTGCCTAGGTTTCAGGGTCCGTCACGGGGATGTTCTGTTGAATAACATTCTGCATATTTGACCAGACTCATTTTCCAGAAACCTACTGAATGTTACTCGAGCTCTTAACCCCGTGTTAGTTACAACAATAATCCATGTACAATCATAGACTGATGTTTGTTTGAATACCTGTTAATGTATTGTATTGTATTCCAGCCTCGCCTCCCACACATGGAGAAGGTAGGTGGTCTCAGACATGAAAACCACTCTCCTTGTTCCCATAGTGTGCAAGGTGAACAGTGTGTATATCACTCCAAAATAAACCTATGACACCATTAAATGTACCTCCAGTGAGCAAAATATTAGGACCACCTTCAGTTTTGGAGTTATACTTGTTTGTGATGTATCTGCATTCACCTATTAAAGGGACAGTTTTGAATTTTTTGAAGTGGCGTCAAAAGACCCGAACTATCCCTTTAAGCGCGTTGTGTGCTTTGTACATGCAGTGTGTGCGTCATCATCCCCTCTCCATCTCCATCCATCCTTATAATCATGACAAACTGACCTAATCCCTGTGGATCCTGTACTAGACCAGCTATAACTGTCATTATGTCAGCTCCTCTCCTGTATACCTGTGATTTTCCAGCTGCTTCCTACCTATACAGCCGTGCTGAGACACACCCAGGTGCTCTGTTTGCTGTGACATGACACCAAAGGCAAATCTCAGTTTGTTGAAACAAGGGTACATACGGCGTGGCAGAGTTTGAGTGTGTTTGTGTTGGATTGGTGTGAGACTCTGGAGCACACTGGAACATTTTAAGGCCACTCCTACTCGTCTCATTCCTCTCCTCAACCCCCCCAACCCCAGTTAAAGATAAGATAAACTGTAGTTTTACTATTTTTAGCTAACTCCATATCTTGTTGGTGTTAGATGTGTTCAGATTTAAAAGTGAGAGGAAACTAGAGGTGGTGATAATGAGGCATATTTGTATCAAGAGAAACTGGACTCTGGTGACTGGGAAAGACATGGGAAAGGAAAAGTTGGACTATAATTAAAAGAATAAAATGAGCTTAATGGCTTCACTTAAATTCCTGCAAATAGGCAGTGCGAGAGGCTAAAGGTCCAGACACACCAAACTAACTTCGGAGAACTAGCAGCAATGAAGACCCTCTGCAGTGTGGCCACGTCTTGGCAAAAAATTTGTACATGAACACATCCTAAAGACTACAGCCATTAGCCAGCCAGCATGTGTGTTCTGCACCTGTGTGAGAGAAAACAACTCTCCACACCGGCAGATGGTGGTTGTCTGTAATCGTCACTCAAAAAGGGAAACCAGAAGACCATCTTGACGCTAGTTAGCTGGTTAGCACATTAACAGCACAATCTAGTGTTGAAAGAACAGAGCATATACTTTGCGCCAGTGAACAATAACACAAACCATCAGGAAAGGTTTCTGCTACACAGCTCAGTGGCTAAAGAATAAATAATCTTACCTGATATAAAAAGTTTGTTTTGTTCTCACCCTGTTGACTTTAGCTCATTGTTTACTTTCTTCACTTCTGTTTCTCTTCTCGAGGGTTGAGCTGAATTGCTAGGCAGAGGGATTTCATTCACCAAAAGGCTGTGCAGTGGGCAACGCTGATTCAACATGCTGAATTGGCACAAAAAAAACCAAATAGCGCCATGAGAGGCCAATGCACTTACTAGCGCATCAGATGCTCACTGATGGCCGAATGTGGGCTTGGTGTGTCAGGACCTAAACACGTTAAGAAGCCGATGACACGCAAGTACTAGTCAAGTCACAATTCAGCAAGGAACAATAGAGAAGAATCTCATACTTCTGTTTTCTCTTTATTGGCCAGTTGAAAAAATCCCGCAGGCTTTTTGATGAGGGAACCAGCTAGCCACCGCTAACTTCCACGTCTGCCATAAAAACATCATCCCAGGAGCACTCTGTACTCCATTTGGTTTGGGCGAGGGGTGGTGCCCATGTGGGGCGTGCAGGAGGCAGGACATGACGATGTCACATGATAGAGCTCGCTGTAAATTCTCCAGACTGTTACGGGCTCTATTCACACATGTGCTCAAGTGGACATTGCACACTCTTTGTTCTAGGGAGCTGGCAGGGTTAAGTCAGTTTAATGTCAGATCCAACTTAGTCGGAAGTTTGCATTCTTATACACAGTTCCTCCGGGTGATGATAGGTTAGCAGTGCTTATGTGAAAGATGCTATAGTTTAATAAAGGGACATATTTGCACCATCAACTCCGGTCTCATAAGTTCACGACACAGGAAATATACTGATGCAACACAGTTATTAAGCTGCGATAGCCTCCTCCATTTTGCACTTGGTCAATGGTGCAAATTTGTGCTCTGAAATTCACTCAAATTGAACTTGACACAAACAAATTTGCAGGGATTTAAATGCTGGTGTGACTGGGTCTTTACTCCAGTAGGAACACTCCTGACAACAAAGGCTACGTATTAAAACTGTGTTTATTACCAGGTCCTGCTGCAGGACAATAGGAGCTCTCTGAATGAATGGTTTAACCATGCCCATGTGTGTTTTCCAGCAGACGTCCTTGGTTAAGACTATGAAAGCTTCCTCTCTCACTCAGTACCTTTTTGTTAACCTTTAACCGAATCTTTCCACGGAGCTTTGATAATGTCGGCACAGTATGGGCAGGTGTGGCCTTGGACCTAGAGATACAGAGAGGGAGAAGGTGGTGGCGTAGGAGGTAGACTGTGGGAAATGGCAGAGAAAGCAGTGTATAAATAACTTGATGTGTGTTGTGAGGTTGAGAGAAGAAAAGTAAATGTGGCATGAAGGCTTAGCTCTTGGAAAAGAGAGCAGCCTATAGAGCCTGAAGGAATGCAAACAGCTGATGAGGACGGAGATAGCTGGGTTTTTCTGATGGTCGATGCAGATACCTGACTAATGTTCATTCATTCCTTGTCGTTACTTGCTCATTTCTATTGACTGTGAAAGTATGCTGAAGTGTGTCCCTGCATGGATTGAATGAAAGGAGGCAAACACCTTGGCCTAGTGAGCAATCCAAGTTGACATCGATATTGAGGAGTGTAAAAGACAGTTCATGCGAAATCCTTATCAGACCACTCTCCCTCTCACTGACTTACCCTGCTGTGGAAACCATGTTGCTCTACTCACTCACGGGGTTAATGTTCACCTGTTGTGCAACCTTTTCCACTGCTGCAGTGTCTAGTTTGGGCCGTAAAAGCCTGACAGTGAGCGTGTACCTCAGGTTTGGACAGTGTGAATGAGTGGAGGTCTCCAATCTTACGATCTGATACAGTGAAGGAGTTTAAGGGGTCATTAATGCTCAAGGTTAGATATGGAGACAGAGATGGACGGAGCCCTCTGTGGGTACTCTGTGTTCATTTCGTCTGTATTTGTGCACGTTTTCTAAAGCATACAGGTGCAGACTAAACGGAGCAGTAACACCAGAAGCAGTGTAGTGTAGTTCAAGAGATACGTGGACAGATCTGAGGACCTGAGGAATTGCTTTGTTGGAGAAGCCTCCTTGGTTGGCAGAACTCAAACTGAGAGTGTGCGATAACACGGTCAGTGTGTTACAGACCAACAGTGTCTCCCAGTTGTTTCCTAATGAATGTATTTTCATCCCCACACAGCTGTGAGCCACATACCTCCTTAACAAACGCAGATAATCAAGGCTCACTATCTGACATACCACAGCAGCCCTGCCCAGTCTAACTATGACAAGTGGTTGGAGAGTGTTGTGTGTTGGAACAACTGTTGGTTCAGATCGGTCCCCAGTGGGGTCAAATTGTTGCGGGTGCGGCACTGAACTTCACAGCGGACATTCTCAAAGTCCACCTGAATTTAAAAAGCATTTTCTGTCTGCTACACGTGTCTGCTCTGTAAATCACTGTTACCCAGTGAGAAGTGTAAATTTCTTTGGTTTCATATTGGCACTCTGTAGTTTTGCATTAATTCAACGGAGTCATTTTATTGTTTATCAAACGATTTGTTCCCAGGCACATTGTCACAGCTTTTTGGCCTCAAATTCACAAGTGAATATCAGTGTTTGTTATGAGCAAAACTTCAAGTTGCTGTGTTCAACATTTTAACTACAATAAACATTGAGTCAGTGTAATTACTGTAAACAGTTGAGAACATCACTGAGAAGAATTACAACCCCTACTGGCCTCTTGGATTGGGCCAGTGTGAAAACTTTCACACCAGTTTAATATTAAGCTAAACATGGGACTGGACTGAAATATGGAGTTGTTACCAGGTGTCACTGCTCCCGAGTGGCACACAATGCACCATGTGCCAACAGCAAATGAGCGTCTGACTATCACGTCGAATCACGTGACATCGGAGCTCTCTGTGTGCTCTGAATCCATTAAATATGCACTTCTGTTACCTCATAAAAACAACCACATATATGTCAGCTGTTGGCTCTGGATCAGACTGGAGACGTAACGTAAAACCTCAGTTAAAAGTCTAGTCCCAATTAAATGCCCAGTCCCTTTTACTAGCCTGGTGTGGCTACCAAGCAGTACATTTCCTTTTTAGAAGTTCTTTGGATGTATAAAAGCAGGTTGTTGCTATCTTTCTACCTTATAATGTTACTTTTTTATATTTTGATATTTACTGGAAATTACAAAATAGCCAACAGGAAGTCACCTAGCTTGTTATTAGTGACTCAAGGGTCGTTTAGCTCACCATAAAGGTTCAGCTCCCTGGCGATCTTTCTCCAGCCAGCTTCACCTTATTTAGGTTTTTGTAGTGAAATAAGATGGTTTCATGTTGATAATTTGTCATCTAAACTTCATGAATCAGCCGTACTTGACATGATATGGAGCTTTCAAAGCTAGAGACGGATATGAATAGACATCTTCTGACAAAAGTACAGGCATCACTGCGTTGATCGCGGATATTTAGGACGCCACTATTTGTTGGTTTCAAATCCAAAATGCTGCCGTATTGGTGAAGTTTTAGTCTTAAAACACGTGAACTTTGTTGTAAACAAACTAACACTGCGTGTGACACTATTTATTATTATTTATTATTATTATTAATTCAATACATGTTGGATGTAGCACTGTGACACGGTCAGCACAGGTTGCCGATTTAGACTACTTTTAATTCGTTTAGCCAGTTTGCATAAAATCTAACCAGTTTACCTTTGTACACCAGACCAAATCTGTAAATCAACCCAACTCTATTGGCCTCTACACTATATTTACTGTAAAGCTGTGTCCTATATGAGAAACATAGTCTTTAATATACAGAAACAATACCACAGACGTCTGACAGAGGCTGCCATGGTCTCAACATACTCATTGTTTACATCCAGTGGCATCCACACATGGTGTTCCCACACACACACAAAGCCTCTGTCTCAGTGTCTGTCCCTCAGACTCAGCAGACACTCGTCATGCCTGGCAGTGTGTAACATTTCATCATTATCATGGGAATGGCTGGAGGGACGGTGTGTCTGCGTGTTGTAAGGCCTGTAGCTGTCTGGTCACTGCTGGCTGACTCCGACCAAATGACCTGTGACACAACAGACGTAGAGCTTTGGTTGTGCTGAAGTGTGTATGTTTGCAGATCAGTGCAGTGGATGGATGATCCTCACTGCGTAGTGTCAACATGCGAAACAGTTGTGCGTATATTTTCGATCTCAGCAGCCCAACCCTTGGTAATAAATCTCAGAGGGGATTCCAGAGATGTTGCAATGAACTGTGTGACCAAATTGCTGAGCTATCCTCTCGTGTCGGGAGCGGTCTGTGTTAAGTTACTTTCTCCAGAGATTCCTCTCAGAGTTCAGGCAGTTCACACATAAATCCTCATCCATTTGTCAGGGCTAATGTAGGTGGATGCTGACATGTCAGCAGCACTTTAATGAGAAACCGATGGCCTCGGAGGAA
The DNA here is from genome assembly GCA_026686955.1 of Epinephelus cyanopodus. Classification (NCBI taxonomy): domain Eukaryota; kingdom Metazoa; phylum Chordata; class Actinopteri; order Perciformes; family Serranidae; genus Epinephelus; species Epinephelus cyanopodus. Next base: position 39,830,433 of record CM048918.1, read on the forward strand.
CCATCATTCCAAACTGTCAGACGTCCTTTCATATCTTTTCTTTCTCATTTTTCTATTTTTCCATGGAGTGGTCCTCCCGTCCCCTCTGTCACCCCATATGCTTCCTTCAGTCCCTCTGTGACAGCTGAGCACTTTAATGACTCTACTGTACGTGTGTGTGTGTGTGTGCGTGCGCGCATACAGGTAGTCTGTTCAGATGCCAACTGCTCCCCTTGCATAAAGATGTATAGAAGCTGAATGTCAAACCTATTTTAAAAACGTGGAAGATGGAGGGAAGAGAGACAATACGCACACACTTCTGAATCCGATGTTTGTGTCTGTTTGTCCTAATCGTCCCGTTTTGTTTAGTCCAACGATTCAGCTGCTACTAATGTCTAATCAGCAAAGAGGAAGTGCCCGGAGTAAACAGGAAATTCTCTGTTAAGAAATTGAGCAGCTTTGTTCAAGCTGTTAGAATACCAGACAATAAGTGAAGACTGGACACATGTTGATGGGCCCACACTACTTACAGTGAGTCAAGTCTGATGAAGTACTTCCTTATTTGTTTTGTGCGGTGCAAATATTATTGTGTGCAAGTTTGTTTGGTGGTTCAGCTAATTTGTACAAAATAATGACAATACAGAAGGAAGACAGAAGAGATGAGGAACAGGAAGAGGTGGGGGAGAAGGAAAAGCTTCAGTTGCTTTCTTCAAGGGTTGTATGGCCGGTGTTTCCTACAGAAATGGAGTGCATGTGTGGCGGGGGAACGACAGCAAATTGCCTGAGTGTCTCTTTGTAACAGTTTGTGTCCACTCTCTAAAGTCAGGCTTTAGGCTCTCTTCCTCGTTGATCATGATGTTCCCAAACTCCTTCATGGTCAGGTAGTCGAGGAAGGTGTAGAACAGGATGTGTTGCAGCTTCTTCAGGATGATTCTCCCATGCAAAAATAGAAAATCTATTTGTGGCGGCAAATGTTTTAATCGTGGCAGGCCGCCACAGATAAATGAATATGTGGAAAATCCTGATCCCAATTTTTACTTTGAAGTTGCAGACTAGATATGTTTTATTGTCGGCCTTTAGCTCCTCATCAGACAATAAAATTGCATTAAGAACCATATTATTTGAAGCATTTTAGGGGTGTTGACAGTTTTATAAGTTGGGGTAAGAACACGGCAGGATAATATCCAGTTTTCCATAAAGCGCCAACACTGTAAGTGCATTTAGTTGGCTGTGAAACATGAAGAATTTAAAGGCTCTGATCACAGGCCCAAATATTAGCTGTAATTAGCATTGCATAACAAGCCTGTATTAGTCCCAGAGTCTATTGTGCTGGTGTGCAACTTGGGCTGGGCTGCAGGGTGCAGCCTCGCCAGCATTGTTAACCTACAGCCAAAGCTGGTCTCCATATAAGGCCTGCTGTGTATAAATAAGACCAGGAGGCCCTCTGTCCATAGGGAGGAGAAGACAGAGGAGACGTGTGGAAGAAAGAGAATAAGACCGGAAGGAATAAAAGATAAAGGGAGATATAGAAGGGATATAGAAAGGCATGGAGACAGAGTAGAGGAAGTGAATGAAATGTAGAGGAGTAGAAAAAGACAGGAGAGGAGCGGAGGAGGGGCAGGATAGATATGCAGGGTAGGTAGAGAAGGGTGGGAATGGGGGTTGGAGAGGTTGAATGTTCCTAATGTTTGGAGTTCCTTCTCAGCAAGTCACCACCTGCCCTGTTGACTGGAAGGGCCTGTCGAGTGTGGGAGAGTCGAGTCTTTGTGCTGTTGATATCTGAACAAGGGCCAGTCATAAAAGAAATGTCTCAGTTCCCACTTTCTGCACCAGGATCAGTTTATGGTTTAGACTTCTTGGTTTAAAGTTTGGATTAGAGCAAAGATGAGGTTGTTAATGGATGTCAGGTGAAGCAGCAAACCAACATGCTGTGCAGCTGAGTGTGAAGACTGGTAAAAAGCTACACATCTAACTATTCTTAGCACCCAGTATACACCCTGTACATGTTGTTATTGTTATTATTAGAGGGCTGGTCTTGTGAGTGTAATAGTGTTCTGTTATTAAGGGCTGAAGCAAGCATTGTTGTTTACAGCCGCTCACCTATGAAGGTTTCCTGCTGTTCTGTGTTTTATGTTTGTTATACAGTTGTAAATTGATCAATTTGGGGTTTTTGGTTGTTATTTAGACAAAACAAGACATTTAAAGATGTGACCGAGAACTAGGGCTGGCTGTTGTTTATAAAATTATAATACTAGTACTCCAAAATGACACCAATACCAACAATACTTTATTTGATACCTTTTTTATGCCTCGTGCCAGCAGTAGCTGTGTCCGCAGGCATTATGTTTTCAAATTGCTCGTCCATCCATCCCATTCTAGTGAACGCAATATCTCAAGAACGCCTTTCTTCAAATCTGGCACAAATGTTCCCCACATTCAAGGATGGACTGGTTAGATTTTGGTAGTCAAAGTTCAAAAGTCAATGTCACCGTGACCTGGCAACCGTCTCATTCTTGTGAACGTAATATCACATAATCACCTTGAGAGAATTGCTTCAAATTTGGCACGAACATCTACTTGAATTGATTAGACTTTGGCAGTCAAAGGTCACAGGGTCACCGTGACATAGTTTGTGTCTGTCTCATTTAGTAAATGTGATGTGTGTCAAGAAGGCCTTGAGGGAATTTCCTCAAATTTGGGCCAAACGTCCACTTAGACTCAAGGATGAACTGATTAGAATTTGGTGGTCAAAGGTCACTGTGACCTCACAAAACCTGTCTTTGACCATAATTCAGGAATCTGTTCGCAAGTTATGACAAAACTTCACACAAATGTCTAACAGGATAAAATGATGAAGTGATGATATTATATATTCAAAAGGTCAAAGGTCAGCTTCACTGACTTTCCTGGCCATTACTCAGGGTCATATCTCAGGAACAGAAGGGGAGACATTTGGTCAGACAATGAACTGATGAATCTTGAAACTGTGCTGATTGTATAGCTCTTCTCTGTGTGAAGCATCCATGTTTTCACTGGAGGCTGTGAGAGAAACACAGTGGAATTCAGCCATCATTCATTTGATCATTCACACCTGTGTTTATCCAAAATCTGTTGTGTGAAATTAGGTCCATTACACAGTGTACATGACTGTGAATGTAGGCTAACACACCATGAAGTGTCAGACTCGTTGGCCTTGTACAGAGCCTGTATCGCATTGACATCACCAGCTGTGAAAAGACCAAGTTCAAAATAGGGTGTTAATTCAGAGCAGTGTTTCGTGGTCGGAGCCTCATATCCGAGGTTATAATCAGTCAGAAGATTCGTCGGTACCAGCTTCCATTCATCCACACAGAGATCTCCTCCGAAAGATTCAACCGCCTCCTCGACTCAGCCTGGGATTATGGCTTTTCAGAAGACGCTAGACACTTTAGGAAATGCCTGCATGACCAAAGTGCTGCCACGGTGGAAAAGTTGCTGTGTGTGTGTGGAGGGCAGGGAGTGTCTCCTTATTTGGTGTGTATGTGTGTAAGAAATGAGCCCAGTTTCCCTTATTAACTTAATTTCAAGCCTGCTGCTTTGGTCTCTTTGTCTCGTATCTGTTCACAGTGGAAACATCTCACTTTGCCACGGTCTGGTACACACACTCACACAGACGCACACTGTGGTGATTCACTTAACCCAGAGCAGCGAGGGCAGCGACAGAGGGGACCGCTAAGTAGGTTGCAAAGAGAGAAAGAGAAACAGGAACCGTTTGACTGGCCCCTGGGAACCCCCTCGTGTCAATACAGCGCTGTGCCACCATAAGCTGACAGAAAACACACACACACCCATTTAATATCTTTATTCCTCCTTACTGTGACACTTTCACCATCTGTCATCAACTTCCTGCCTCTCATCCTCTTTTCTTGATACTTCTCTTTCATTGAATTTCTCTCGCTCTCGTCTGTCCTCTCGTCTCTGTTCCCCGACTCTTGTTTGCCGCCCACATGGCTTGCATTCTTTCGCTCTGACATCACCGCCGCCCCGCTCTGCCATCTATTTTTCACTCCTTTTTTTTTTTTTTTTTTTTTTTTTTTGTCTAATCTTTGCTTCTTGGCCCCACTTGCCAGCACTGGATCACTCCCTCCCTTTCCTCTTGCATTTAAGTTCTTTAAATGTTGGCTCTCAGGTTATTAAAAGAGGACTGAAGCAAGTGGTTGTTGACATGTTGCGCTGATGTCAGAGTGTGAAAGAGTGAGAAATGAGACGTGAGAGTGAGGGGAATAACCTGGGAGAGATGGTGCTGGCTAATGTCAGGATCTTGTTTGCATGAGTGTGTTTGGGTCAGCGGGAGTTAAATGCAGATTTACAGCGACTCTGAGCTGGTATTTAACAGTTCAAAGGGGCACTTTGTATTTTCTCTATTCTTTGATTTGTAGCCAGTGGCTTATGGTCTGATCCATCCCTGGCTTTCTCTCACGGCTCACACTGACAGTTATATTCCACAGCAAAGACAGGCCAAAAGTTCACACAGTATTTATTGTTAAAGACATTGTAATGGCTTGTATTGGTACCAATTACATGTTTGTTGTGGTGGAGGAACCTGTGGAGTGTCGGGATGAAAGCCAGGTCGGCTGGAAGGTAACAATACACAGACACAACCGGAGGAAGACACTCAGCGAGGAAACAGAGTTATAGTGTGCTCTCACTGTGTGTAACTGGCCTGATGCTTTGTAATGCTTCAATGGCAAGACAGTTATCTTACTTTACACTTTGCTTTTTAATCCTTCCATTGCATATGGTTAGGTTTTGGCGTCAGATAGGGCTGCATGATTAATCAGAAAAAAATCACAATCTCAATTCATACATCTCTGCAAACTCATTTCTAAATGACGACGTCCCTGTGCATTCATGTGGTCATGCTGCGTTCACGTGTCGACTTTTTTGTTACGAAACAATCCCAGATGCTGTCAAGTGTTTCCTCTACCAATGGTAGAGAATAAAGAAACAAAATATTTTATGTTATTCGCCTGGCATACGTGCACTAATTTCATTTTGGTGTGAGAGCCTTTACTGTGTTTCCTGTCGCTCGGCTGCGTTTCTCTCCCTCCTCCTGTGTCAGTCGCGACAGAAACATGACAGCTGATGTTACTTGAATTAACAACCTCTCATTACAGTATTTATTCATTCACCATTCACAATCACATTCACACCTACGGACAATTTAGAGTCACCAGTTAACCTGCATGTCTTTGGACTGTGGGAGGAAGCTGGAGCACCTGGAGGAAACCACGCTGACACAGGGAGAACATGCAAACACACAGAAGGAGGCTTACAGCAAGAGCGTTCGTGGTTCTTGTTACATTATTGTAAATGCAAAAAAACCAACAACTTCCGAACAAGTGTGATTTTTATCATTGTAATCCACCTAAAACCAAAGATTAGACACATCAAGTCCAAACTAGTCAAGCCAAAGCTGACGGGCTCCTCCCCCTCCAACAACTCATATCTGTGCAGCAGCATGTTAAGAACTTTATTAGCTTTTATCTGAATCTGTGGTTTGAAGTTTAGTTTCTCTCCTGCGTTGCTGTTTGTACTTTGAGATATCTGCCTTATTTACTACTTCATGTTCGCTGTCAGATGGATAGGATTTCAGCTGCTCCACAATGAAAGCTATTAACTGACAAAACAGCATTGGACTTTTACTGTGAAGGATTTATAAGAAATGAAATAACCACTGTTTTGAAGCCGCTTAACGCAAGACAAACACGTCACATAACGGTCAGTGTGTGTTATTTATTCTAAAGCTTCTAACTTTAGACTTGCACAGATTCCAATTTTTTGGGCCGATACCGATTTCCAATTTTCAAACTTTACAGCACACAAGATATTGCAATATTTTCTATCTTTGCTTTATTAGAGCATTTTAACTGAGATACAACCAGCTTTTCAATTATCATCTCAAATAAACAAACAAACAAACAAAAACAGTGACACAGGTTAAGAAACATTTTCCCTTTGCTCAATTATAACTTCAGGTACAGTATTAACATAAAAAAGGCGTACATAAATAAAGAACATGGATGAATAAAATAATAATTCTTGGTGTATAGCATTTGTGGGTAATTTCTTGAATAGACAAAAAAGTAAAAAATATCTCCTGTGGAAAATTCACACAGGTCTTCAGGACTGCAGTTAACACGGACAATTAAACAACTTTCTCCTTCTCTCTCTTTTGATGAAGGTGAGAAGCCGCCCATGTTTCACTTCCTCATGTTGCCCAAGCCCTGAGTGTGTGTGCGCTGCTGATGTTACATGATGTCAATCATGTGGCGCAGCAGAAATTAGACCGGTGTTTAAAATCGGCATATTTTAGACTGACCGGCCGGTCGCAGGTCATGGCCCATCACGTGAAAACCAGCCCGATTCCGAGCACTGCCGATAAATCGGTGCAAGTCTAGTAACTTTTATATTTAGCAGCATTTATGTGAAACACTTCGATGTTCTAAACTGAGAGACGAAAAGACACTTGTTTTATGATGTTAATTCCACGACAGAAGAGACTTGATGATCACTAAAATTAAGAGGGGAAAAAGTGGGTATAGGTATCAGTCATTGGCCAAATAATTTGTTATATATCGGCATCTCGGATATCGGCACAAAAACCATCCCTAGTCTGGACAGCAAGCATCACAGAAGTGTTTTTTCACTTGAGCATCTAAGAGTGCGAAAGATTGTGAGAGTAATGGAGAGTCACATTTTGGCATTAATCGTGCAGCCCTAATCAGCACCCGTAAACCATCGATAAAGAGATTATTGGATACATCTCATCACATGATGACTAAGCTGCCAAACGTCAGCCAAAATTCCCCCAAACTAAGTATGTTCCTTAGCTCATTTCCTCTCTGGGATTAATAAAGCATGTCCTCTTCTGCTTCTTCTTTAACATAACTATAACTGAGCTTGGAGGAGCAGCCATGTTGCTGTTGGTCTAAAGCCAGCTATAGTGTAATGCTGCCCACTGGGACGGAGGTTTGGGATGACGTGTAAAACGATTCTTTATTGTAAGAGAGAGACGGGTGGAGTCATCGTATGGACTGTACTTTACTGTCGGTGTTCTTCCAGAGGACTTTACTGTGGAGTGGAGTTTTGCTCCTTCACTTTAAACCAGTGGATCCAGATGTAAACATCATCTTTTATCTCCCCATCTTGTCTCAACTGTAGGTGCGCTAACTGTGACATATTTGCCATCACCGTCCCGTCCCAGGCTGATCCTCCTGGTGCCAGAGTTGATTTTGGTTTATGGTACAGCAGAAAGGGCTGGTCCCACACTGCATTACTGATGTCATAGCCCAGCGTATATAAGCATCCCTTACGCCTGGGATTCGTCAGTCTGATGAAACCTTTACAGCAGCATAGGCTGAAAATGAACCGTGCAACCTCGAGCCGAAGGGTGTGCTCAGTATGATGCAACAGTGCAGCGCTGATAGAGATCTCTCAAGCTTATAAAGCCATTAGAGTTGTGGCTAACTCTGGGCTTTCACTGAGAATTCACCTAAATTCCCTTTTCCGTCAGTCCCGTCACGCTCTGACGTCTTTTATTAAGAGCCTCCTGTGTTTCTCATTTATCTGCTGGTTTCACAGCCTCACACTGGAGGACACAAACAGTCTAATAAGCATTATTAAAATCCGCTCTAAGATCACAGGAGTGACACAACAGGACCTGCTTGCAATCATCAAATCCTCCAGAAAGTGACAAGTATTTTAGCTTCTTCTGGACATGCTTTTGCAGGCAAATTTTCTCGATTGCTGTCAGGGTGTCGTCACGTTTACCTGCTTGTATCCGCTTTTGAAAAGTGTTTTATCCCCTCTGCAGTCTGTCTTTTAGATTCTCTGCATGATTTCTTATTGATTTTGTTTTTTTGCTTTTATTGATGCTCAAACTATTAATTTTTTCCTCTTCATGTGTCTACCTATATGTTAGAGTATACAGGATGTGCAAAGCAAGCTGTTCAAAGCAGTTCAAGTTGCTTGAATCTGAAGACTGCATTTTTTAAATTCTTTTTATACAAAAGAAAATCCCACTATCCCCTAAATGCAGTATTATAATTAAGATGATAGCAAGGCCCTGGAGCTCATCACTTAAATCTAGTTAAATGTGCCCTGAGGAGTTTTTCCGAACTGACTTTACCTTCAGTGTTTCTTCAGTGTATCCTGGAGGCTTAAAATGAGTAGTGTACATTTCCTTCCTCATTTGCAAACAAGTTTTGTGTCAGTAGTACTTTTTTTTTCGATGCCTTCTTTGGCACATTAGTGCTGCCAACTTTGATAACCGGAACAGAATGAAACTGACGGCAGGATGTGTGTCTCATAGCCCACACGGTCACGCAGCATGCACGTTTCTTAATACAAAAACACTGCTCTGTAGAGCTACTGGTGGTTAAAAAGCTCTTCATTAGTTTGTAAGTAAAATTTATTTCTGTATCGATTTTCACAGACAGCACTTCATGCCTCTGTGCCAGAAAGAGGCATTTTGTTTTCAGGTTATCCGTCCGTCCCTACACACATCTGTCCCATTCTCTTGCACCCAGCCTTGAAGGAACATCCTCAAATATGTCACAAATGAGCACTTGGACTCAAAGATGAACTGGTTAGATTCAAGGGGTCATAGGTCAAACATCAAGGCCACCTGATCTTGCATCTGTCTCATTCTTGTGAGTGATATCAGGGAGTTTATTCAAATTTGGCTCAAACATCCACTTTGAGTCATGATTAACTGATGAGAATTTTGTGGTGAGAGATAAAAAATCAAGGTCACTGTGGCCTCGTCTGTCACATAATCGTGAACGTGATATGTCAAGAACACTATGAGGGAGTTTCTTCACATTTTGCACTAACCTCTTCTTGGACTCAAAGATGAACTGATTATAATTTAGGGTTGAAGGTCAAGGTCATGTCTTACAAAACATGTTTTGGGCCATAATTCAGGAATTCATACACTAATCATGACAAAATTTCACACAAATGTCAAATAGAGTTAAATCATAAAGTGATGACATTTTATATCCAAAAGGTCGAAGGTCAACTTCACTGTGACATCATAATGTTGTGAATAAACACTTTCCTGGCCATTGACATTTGATCAGATACTGAATTGGCGACTCTAATCTTGAAGCTGTGCTGATTGTATAGATCTTCTGTGTGTGAAGCGTCCATGTTTTCACTGACATGGATGGAAACAGTAGGAGAAACTTGATGGATCCGCAAAGGTATACAGCTGCAGGACGGTAAATCTGGCTTTGAATAAGCAAAAAGTGGACGTGTGAGACACTGGCTGGTGATCTTTATCAGGTATATTTGATAGTACTGATGTTACTTAGTTACCTTAGTTACTGTTGCTAAATCCGACAAACTTTCGGTTTTGGAGCTAGACTGGCATAGCGCTCCCACTGTTGCTAACTGCACTCAGTGGAGAAATACTCTCAAATTTTCGGAAAATCAAATAAGAGATTTCAGACACAAGCAGACAGAGGGGTCTGCAACATGCATATATTTGTTGCGCACTCTGGCTTCATATGAATCTCTTCTATTTTGACGATGATGTTTCGGCCTTTGGCTGAGACACAGGCGCACTGATCTGTTATAGAGGCCACACCTTTGCCACACAGCGAGCGGTCAGTGGTTAGATCATCATGCCACACCTCTAGGTATACACCAGTCCAACTTATACAGCTGTTTCTGTCCTGACTCTCTCTGACTGAGCGAACCATTCCCTGGCCTTAATACAGAGGTGGATGTGCTCTCTCTGTATCCGTCACTGTGATGGACTCACTGGAGTCATTTCTATGTAAGGTAACACAAGACCTCTGCTGTGGCAACTAAAAGCTGAGTCAGTGGTCTGCTGTGACTGAATGAATGTATCATGCAGAGGAAATGTTATTATGACATTGACAAAGAAACTGTAAACTGTAATGCGGATCGATCATATTGTCCCCAATAACCCGACCTGCAGTATCTGTGCCACTAACGATCAGGCGCGTCAGGTCAGTGCGCTCCTAATGTCCCCTGAAAGACCCACAGACAATACGATCATTAGCAAGTGAATGGCTCATGGTTATGTCAAACATATTTAACATTAATACGTTAACAGAGGGTGTTGCACATGTTGAAATAGGGAAATCCTCTGTATTCCGTCTGTAAGCATTATGTTCTCATGACACATCTGTGTGGAGCAATATTTGGTGCGTAAGCTGTTAGTGTGAGCACAGAGTGTGACTGAATTGAACTGGACATGTCCAGTATGCTGTGATAGTGTGTAGTGGGTGTTTTCACACATAGTCCTTTTAAATAAACTGATTCAGTCCTCTTAAAGTGCAACAAAAGTGGACCAACAGAAAAGAGACTTGGTTGTTTTTGTGTTTACACTATATATATTGACATAGTTTTGTTTTACTTTGGCGTGGTACTGCAGTGCGGTTATCAAGCCCCTCACTTTCAGATGAACTTAAAATTGGAGGAAAACCTTAGTGTGACATTTGTGTTCACAATGCACATAAAGCCTCCACAAAAATAGCATTTTAAGTCTTGTGTGTGATTTATCCTGGCTTCAGATGAGCAGGCGAAATCTCAGCTAGCCACTAGGCTAATTTATACAATGTAAAATGCCATAGGCTTGTGCTAATAACGTTAGCATGTTGTATTTGTTTGGAAAACGTGTTTAGTATAAGACAGTTGTTTTGTCAGTGAACCTTGTGAGTTGTAATGGAGCTGAATTTTGTAACGTTGCCTTTGTTAAATGTTGCTGTTGTCCCTGGCTTCATATGAGGAGAGGAAAAGTCCACTAGCCACTAGGCTAATTTATACAATGTAAAATGCCATAGACTTGTGCTAATAACATTAGCATGTTGTATTTGTGGGGAAAATGTGTCCAGATAAAGACAAGTGTTTGTCTGTGAATGCTGCGAGTTATAGGGAAGCTGATTTGTGCACTTGTGTTTGAAATTGTCTCTATTAAGCCGTGTTTAATGTGTGTTTAATGTGTGTTTTGAATCATCTAAACTTTACAACACTTCACAGAAACCTCCAGCACCGACTAGTGTTTTGGAGGTATAACTGCAGAGTGACACAGACACACCACCACACAAGTACAAATGCTCACAACGGCATGAAGGCTCCGCTGCACAACACATAAATCTCGCTTAAGACTTGGACATAGATGTTGTGGCCCGCTGCATTGTGGGAACTCCACAGGGCAATCCACCATGTGTGGCAACAGTTGTCTTTTGTTTACGTGCAGCAGCAGCTGTAGACGTCACTTTAGTTGCACTGTACTAAATTACCCCCAAATAATGAGTGAATGATCCAAAGACAACATGGCACGGAGTCTGAGAGGAAGGATCACACACGCTTCAGCTGCAGCTGCAGGTCAGAGAAGACAATACTGCCAACTCAGACCAGTGCAGTAGACCTGCATCAGAACAGTCTGGATCAGCTTCTAATAAATTTAACAGATTAGTGTGGCATGATGTTTAATGACGACACTTTCCCATGTGTTATTTCTGGAGCGTATGGGCAATGGCGGGAGAGTGGAAAAATGTCTATATATATCTGAGATAACTCTGAACAAACTTTGCTGGAGAGGAAGTGAGAGAGGAAAGAAGAATTTGAGGGGAGGGGAACAGAGTAGAGAGGAGAGAGAGGAGGGGAAAGGCAAGTTCTCATTTCTGATTTCCCACAGAGTCAAGGTCACATGTTCTTTCCTGAAAGTGGTCAGTGGGATTTAAGATGTTTTTTTTCTTCCCTCAATCTAAACAACACAATGTTTAATTTGGTGTTTTTTCCCAAAGTGGTGTGTGTGTGTTTGTGTGTGTGTGTGTGTGTGTGTGTGTGTGTGTAAAGCTTACTTGTACTTGTTACATAGTGGGGACCGACTTATGTTTTTAACCATCATGAGGACATTTTTGGAAAGTGACAACATTTTCGCTTCCTCAGAGGTCTGATTGAGGGTTTACACTTGGATTTAAGGTGTGCGTGTATTTGACAAAATCAACATAAGCTGTGCATTGAATATGCTTTTTGGCTTCTAATAATGACCTAACACACACAAGCCCCATTTCCACCAAGCAGTCCGGTTCGTTTGGTTCGGTACACATTTTGTCTGTTTCCACTGCGAGAAGTTGTGGATAATAGTCTCCATGTTTGGTCCCCCCTCTGTTGGGATACCTAGCACACTGATCCAGTACTAAAACGTAGAGCTAGAAACAATGAAGTTCGTTGAATGGTCGAGAACAGTCATTTTTGATCATTAAGCAAGGAAGCTTACGTATCCACTGTTTATACTGTGGCTAAGTTTTTCATACATTAGTGAACCATAGCTATACAATGAAAGGATGTTCAGCTGCCTCTAGCAGGAACTGTAGATGTGAAATACTTGAACTCACTTTTTTTGTTCCAGCTTTCAAGAGCACGGAGGCAGGTTGTGTCTTACTTTGCTAAGCAACCTTAACAAGCACCGTATCACAGTCTATTTACCTGAAATCCTGAGTGCAGAGCTGATCTTCTTCCGGGCCCTGCACTAAAATGATCGACTTCTTCTCAGTATTTGTCACAGACTGATATTTATGGAAGAAGGGAAAGATATCTGGCGGCTGTGCAGTGCTGAGTTCCTAAAGTTGGAAGTCTGTATGTCGGGGCGCAGCCATCATGTCCTGAAACATAAGTGCTCAGAAACGCATACACACCGTAATGGCATCGCTCTGGGATTTGACTGCGTCTGCTGCACATCTACATTGAAAATGTAGATGAGAATGCGACATGTGTATGGCCCCTAATGCTACTCAATGCAGGAGTTGCTGACATGAATCCATCAACACACCTTAATTGTCAGTACGACCACTTCAACCATTCCATTAGATTATATTGTGTCTTTTGTTGACATACACTTTAAGCAATGAGTTCATCTTCGAGGGTAAAATATATGCTAATTTCGACCTGATTATGTGACCTGCACAGAGTCTAATCCTCACTTGGAGAAAGAAAATATCTCAGAGCATCATTTCAGTGTGCTACAGCAACACTAAACCCCTGAGCTTGCCTGAGAAGGACTAAATGCACAAAGCTGCTATTTTTAAACATCCCATGGAGAGAGACTCTCACTGCAGCCTGTTGTATTTGTTCTGAAAATATCGGTGTGCAGCCTCGTTCTGTGGACGATAAACCAGGTGCAGACGTTCTTACACATCATGGGTGAAGAGGAAATACGGTGAAAGCTACATTTAAGAGTATCGCCTGCGGATGAAACGCTAAACCGATCCAGAGTCTAGGAACACGTCCGTAGGGGTTACTTTTGGTTTGAAAGGTACTATATCTAAAGTTTTTGGTGGAAGATTTTGCTATAGAGTGTCTGGTAACCCCTCAGTGACCTCAGACAGAGACAGTCGTCTAATTCAAATAACAGATTTGATGCACCTGCTTTGGTGAAAGGTTGTATACAGCATCGTAGTCTGTGGTTGAAAAGCTCCTCCACTGGCCAAATGTCAGATATACTGTAATAAAACAATGTTTGTATTGTTTCCATGGCTTTATGCCCCATAGTGCTGTTATTATGTCATATAATTTATAGCCTGAGAGCTGTAAAAGACAGATTGAATATGTTGTATTGTAGCTCAGCTTGTGTGTAGGCAGGACAGGCTGTCAGGCTGTATGTGGGAGGAGAGGACAAATGCTTATCTGGTACCAGCGGATCATCAGGATGTCTGTGTGATTATGTTTTTGCACCTCAGTCTTTGGGTGTTTGTGAATTATGCTCCAGTCTATGTCCAGTGAAGGAGTAAACTTTGGATGGAAACGGGATCAGCAGAGAGGATAAGAAAGGGTTAAAGTCTGACAGCTGAGTGAGATACTGGTGGTCAGATACAGCCGCTCCTTCCTCCAGCTCAGCACAAATATGCTGCCTCAGCATGAGCCTGCAGAAACGCACACACACACACACACACACACACACACACACCTTTCTGCAGGTCTGCACGCTCGCCAAACGTCAGATTTAGCCAGAGACATTAGCACAGACGAATAAACGGATGATTCCAGTTGATTCGTGGAGTGTTAAACAGCTACAGCCCTCTATCTTCTCGTGTATCTCGGCCTGTTTCCTGCCGTCTGCCCGGTGTATTCAAACACAGCGCTGAGAGGGCGAGAGCGCGTCTGGAAAACATTACTCAGATTCCTGCAGCAGGGGCTCTGATTATACTGGCAGAGAAAGGAGCTGAGAGGGGAGGCATCAAACGAGGTGGACAGAGTTTAATCTCTGACACAAACACCGCTAAGTCCAGCACAAAGTGTGTGTTTTCTCTTGGCTGCTCTGAGCGTGCAGAGAGATGAGAGATGGAGTTATTTTCAGGCATTTTGATGGCTGCCTCAGCAAAAACCTCCTTATAGAGTTTCATTCAGATGAAGGGTGACCAGTAGAGGGCGGTGTGGAGGACACAGAGTGTGCCCTTGTTGTTCCAGGGTGTGTTCTCCTTCATTGTTCCCATAGTGCTCTGTAGTGAGAAGTGGAAGTTACACCTGCTCTCTGTGTTTGTATGAGTGTAGCTGAGCTTTATCATGATTGCGGTCCACTTTTAATTCTTCTTCATGGCCTGGTGGTTTAGTTAAGAATGTAAGAGTAAATAAAAACTGCATTCTTTTGATGCATTTGCCACATACTCATTTGTAAAGAACCTTTGTGCCAAGTGAGTGACCTCAAAGGATCGTTTTTCTTCTTCAATAAAGCATGAATAAAAGCATGAATACAGTGACCTTGACCGAGGCTTTACCTGAGCGCTGAGCCTCAGAGCTGACTGAGGGAAACAGAGCTGATGAAGGTTAGACGGCAGTTCAGATAACCATGGAAAGAGAAATTAAACCCATTCTCTGTCTTTACCTTTACTTGCCTTCATTATTTATCTCATATACTTTTTCTTTCCTTTCTCATTTCGAGGGCTGTTTTCAAATAATCGATTTATCTGATTCTTGTCAGTCTTCATGTGAATGACCCGACAACGATTGATAAAATCCAAGATTGTTTTTTCCCACTGATTATTCTCACCAGTAGTAAACAGGCCCTGGTGCTAAACCTGGTGCTACCGTTGAATCTCGCTTTAACGGCACTACACTGCCTCTGTGATCTTCAGGTATACTGCTTCGCTTCGTTTCGTTCATATCCGTAAACTTTGTGAAAACATGCACAAATACAGACAAAATGAACAGACAGAGTGCAGACGGCTCCGTCCATCTGTCTCCACATCTTATGTTGAGCATAAATGAGTCGTTGCACTCACCCTGGGTCTGGGTCTGCTGCTACCTGCACCGGAGAGCAGCAAGAAAGCAAGGAGCACTCAGTCTGCAGCTGCATCTGGAGACCGAAACGCCCCCAGAAGTACATTGCACACTGACCGACAAAAAAAACACAGCTCTGCTTGAAGTATCTCAGTCGACTGAGGGGTCTCCAACTGATGATTCGAACCTTCAGCTTTCAGGGGGCAGCCTCACACAGGGCTCTATCTTTAGGGTGGATGTTGGCAGAAGATTAAAACAGATAAGATGGACGTAGAGACGTGGGATACACAGCACCAGCAGCAAGTGCCACGTCTTTGGTTTATGGGCCTATTCTCTCAGATCAGCAGGAAGGAGGGAGTCATCCTAATGACGCCTATAAAAAGTGGCTTTCCTGCTGCTGCTGCTCTTTGAAGCCTCTTCCACCTCAGTCCAGAGCGCCCGACTTTGTCCAGCGAAAGGAACTCTAGAGATCCCTTTCATCAGGTTTTCAGCCTGTGGAGAATACTTACTCATACTGAACTTGCACCCATCTCTTACACTCATAATCCTTTGTGTTTTCAGTGTGTGTTGTAGATCTGTGGCATTGCTGTCACTTCTTAAAGGTGAAATGTGTAAGATTTAGGGAACTATTTTCAGATTGCAACCAGCTGAAATTTCTCCCAGTTATAATTCCTTCAGTGTTGATGGTTCAGGAGGTTTTTATCAGAAGCCAAATTATCCACAGAGGTTTCTAACTCTCCAAAACAAATGGATCAGGTGATTTAAAGCACTAGAAACACTGAATAAAGCAGTTTCATGGTGCAAATCAGTGTAACTCTGATGCTGTTCAGCATCTCAGAGACGGGCAGCTCGCCCACAACATGCTAATGTGTGCACACCTTTTTCTGATCCAGATATTCAGGAGGTTTTTATCGTGAACCTAATTATCCACAGAGGTCTCTTCCTCTCTAAAACAAACAGATCAGGTGATTTAAACTTGTAAAAACACTGACGCTGAGAAACACTGTTCCTTTAGGTTGGGGCTGCCCGAGGTCAGATGGCGTTCTCCCTTCGACAAAATACTACAGCGAGCAGACACTCTGTAAACTTTAGTTGCGTTTTGGCCGATCGTTTACACGACAGCAGCGTTTTGGGTGCCTGAAAATGCAACATTTTGAAAACAGGTTCCAGAGTGCAACTTTCTGGAAACAGCAGCGTCTCTGTTGTCATGTAAAGTTGCAATATGCAGTTCCTGTGAAAACAGAGACTTGTCGCACATGCTCATTACGGTTCCAGTCACGAGGCATGCCGACTGTCACAACAACAGTGCAGAGCTCTGTTTGTGCTGCTCACCCTGTTGATTTGAAGTGAAGTATAGATCTGTTATTGTAGCAACTCCACCTCGTCGTCCATCCAGACAAAGTTAGCTGTGCATGCTGTCGGCATTGTGTCTTCTTTTTTTTGGTTTGTAATCACCACGTTGTAGAGGAAGGAGCATGGCGTCATGCCGTGGTGTTGCTTTGCAAATTTACACTGCCACCCATTGGCCTGGCGTGCACACTACAGCGTTTCCAGTAGATTTTGCGGCTCCGTGTGAACAGGGATCGTTTCAATAACGTCGTCATATAAATGCAGAAGTTTTTTAAAACGCAAAGAACAGACTTTTCCGTTGTTAGAGAAATTGTTGTCATATAAACAGGGCCTCGGTAACCAACAGGTGATTTTGAGACTGCCTTCAAACAACTCCCCATCACACCTCAAACTATCCTTCATCAATGTAAAAGTCTGCAACTGTAGTGGAAACCAGTCTTCCTCTTTGTTCTCAACAACACACGCCCACTGCCTGTAAGATGTCAGTTGTCATTAGTGTTAACAAGCAGATGCATTAGACTGCTGAGGCCTTTGATCTGCAGCGAGGCGGTGTGTGTGTGTGTGTGTGTGTGTGTGTGTGTGTGTGTGTGTGTGTGTGTGTGTGTGTGTGTGTGTGTGTGTGCAACACTGGTCTGGAGTAATTACACTCCCTGTAATGATATCGGACTAATGATGATAAGTCCCTGTGCATGCATGCGTGCATCATTGTATACATGTATGTGTGTGTGCAGCTGTATTTATGACAGTGGGACTCCTGGCCGCCCGTCTGCTTTCTGCCTCAGCTTGTAAATTGCAGAGCAAGGAGAGAGGGGGAGGGGGAGGGGGAGAGAAGGAAGAGGAAACTCTTTTGGCTCCAATAAGATGATTAAATATTGGCTCATGCTGCATTTACTACTTAAGAGTTCCCACTTTCACACAGGCACGCCTGGACACACACACACTCTTTACCCCTCTGGCACCAGGACACTGTTTTCCTTTCTCATCCTTCTTCTCTCCAGGGGTGTTCAGGGCCAGATGTGTGTGTGTGTGTATGTGCATGCGATATGAGATGTGCTAACTCCCCTCTTTAGGAGGACAGAGGAGAAATGAGAGGAGCTGTGGTGAGTTTCTGAACATAAATGCCTGTTGGACTGAGGAGAGGGCGACAGGAAAAAAAGCACAGAGTGAAAGAGAGGGAAGGAGGAGGGGGGTTATGTGTCACCCAACACAGGGACTATTTCCTCTGGAGGGAGGGAGGGAGAAGAAAAGTGGGTGAGCAGAGAGAGTCAGAGTGAGGTGTGTGTTAGGCGTGTGTGAGCAGCAGTAAGAGGAGAAGCTATGGCAGCTGGCTCTCAGGACGAAGGGGAGAGCTTCTAAAAACAAACTCTCGGCTAAATAGTGGTCGTGACGCGGCATTGGAGGCCACATTCTTAAAGCTGGACTATCGAGGCGGTGGGAGAAAAAAACCTCGTCCAAATCACTCGAGAGCAGAGCAGGAGCCATGAAGTACAGACCTTTGGTAAGACTCCAGCTACACTTCTATCTTTCAGTCAGGAGAGCTGATCAGGACACAGTTTGATGGTTTAGTGTTGTCTAAGACTTGTGTGTGTGCAGGTTTGCAGTGAAGAGTGTGAGAGGTAAAGAGGTAAGGAGTTCTGTGTGAGATGGGTTCACTCCTGGTCAGGCTCCTGCAGTGGGGCACGGAGTTTACTGGAGTGGAAGAGAGAGTTTACAGGAGCTGTTTTATCTGTAATGAGTACCTGCAGTGGCGTTCGAATTGTGTAACAACCTTGCCAGCGTACTCCTGAACTTCAAGGACGCAGGTGAGAGCGGCGCAGGTGAGAGCCAGAGGCGTGACGGCCTGCGTTGTGTTTCAGGTTTGTCTTTGTCATACGTCTCTGCACTGTTTTTAATCACCCAGCATCCCTCTGCACCTCAGCTCTGTATTTGTCATGTTGATGTCAGGGCTATTTGAATTTGAATCTATTTGATATCTGAGAAGGTGTGTCCTCATCGCCGCATGTGTGTGTGTGTGTGTTTGCACCGCCCCGGGGCGAGGCAATCACATGGTGGTGTTGTGTGGCCGGGCAGCATTCTTTGGCTCTCACTGAGAGCAACAGTGAGCACGTTAATGAGGAAAGTGTGTGTTGCTGTATCGCTGATGAATGAGTGTGTGTGACTTGAACCTTCTTTTTGGCGCTGCGTGTATTGCCTCTTACTGAATAGGAGTGCTGGTATGTCACAGTTGGGGTTTTTTCTGTTGCATACCTGGACCTTTATATAGGGTTATAGTGACATATTCCACTGTCAGGACTACAATAAATAACTTTAAAAACATTTTAATGTCCTCTCATATACACACTGAAGGCTTTGATTGCTATAAGGTTTGCCTGACCCCACAACAAAATAAAATAATGATGAATCAGGAGCATAAAACAGTTGCAGAATGTCAACGGTTTTAATCGCACAAACTGCAGCGTAGCAAAAAACAGAACTTAAAAAGCGAAATGCCAAAAACTTTGAACACTGCTTCTTAAAAAACAAAATATTTCCAGATTGTTGTGAAACATGTGATGACATAAAATGTTTTTATATTATATATATGTATGTGTATATGTACAACTGACAGTAGAATAAGCCACGATAAATGTAAATACTTAAAGGTATTTAAGTATTAAAAGAGATATTTCTCAAGTATTCTACTGTATAACTAAAGCCCTTTTTAGATAGGAATTGTGTAAATTTGCAGGAAAGTCCAATCAGTCTTTTTTCAGCATTGGCAGTATAAAAACAAAATCGGGGAGTGCAGCTACCTACTTTTGTTTATACAGAATGCGCCTTCTGATGGTTATTGGCCTCTTCGTTTGCGAGGACAAGGAGGGCGCGCAATTTCTTGTCTCCCCAGTTGCTCATCTCTACAGTGTCTGTCAGGTTTGTGTTTCCCTCTTGCTACTAGCTGCTCGCTAATTCCTGCTATCAGCTGTTTCCTGTTTATCCACCGCCAGTAGCTCGTACGTGTGGCGTCATCAACAGCCCCTCCCACAAGTCATCAACAGCCCCTCTCATTGCAGAAGGCTGCCTCGGTCTGTTTAAACCAAAAAGGTTCCTCCAACATGTCTAACCTACGAGGTGGAAAATTGGGCACCTCGGATCAACTCGCCAATCCAGCTCTGTGTGTCTAAACGCTCGCAGCTTGCCGACAAAACGGCCCAACATTCCCCTGAAAATCTGGCAGTGTAAAAGGGGCTATAGATGCTGAAGAGTAGGGTTGCAGCTATAAACCAGTTTCAGGGTATATGTGATATAAAAGTTGACGGTTATCATGCCGTTTATATTTGCTTATCTAGATCAGAACATTGGATATCGGCAAAAAATCCAATATCATGCAGGTGCTAACAGACTGTTACGCTAACAGACTAGCTGGTGAGCTGTACCCATGTTTGGCAGTGTAATTCTGTAAATGAACAATTATTAAGTCACAAATCGTTAATGTGTCACATGTCGTGTGCCTTGGTGTTTTCCAGGGGTGGGGGTTTAGCAGCCTACTAGAATCATATAATCAGTCACTTTTATAGTTTACTAGATACATTTTGCTGCAATAAAAATGATTTAAGTGAAATGAACAGACTTAAACTTTATTGTATAAAGTAAAACTGTAGATAGTGATTGAGTTTTCTTTTGGGGGCATAATTTTCTGTTGAAAAAAGGTAATATATCGAATATATTTTACAGCTTTGTATCATTGTATTGTGATAATATGGTATCATGGGGCCTCTGGTGATTCCCACCCTTTGTGGGATTAATTGTGAGTTATTATTTGCTTCATTCTCAAGTTAAAACTATTAGTAAGTAAAGTGGTATAAAGTTTTTACCCTCACATTTTGCCAGATGCATACATATCCATAAGGATGTGTTATCTTCATACGAGCCTCCTGTGCTCCTGCAGCAGTGTGTGTGTGTGTGTGTGTGTGTGTGTGTGTGTGTGTGTGTGTGTGTGTGTGTGTCAGGAGGAGGACTGACAGATTCGTCAGGGCAGAACTATTCATTGACAGCCTCCTGACACAGTTGTCATTACTGCCTGCAGGGCATCTGACTTCACTCCAATAGGTAGTTTATGTTGGGCTGGCCTCTCCCTCTCCAGGCTATCTCCACTCGTTGTTTTCTAGACTGTGTCAAGTCCAAGTTGAGATGAAGTTTGACAAGTGAGAAGCGTCTGAATGGCTGGTTAAACTAGCTCATTGTACCTGGAATACAAACCTAATGAGCTGAAAACCTCAGAGCTGTTTCTCCATGGCGTATCGTTGGGGTCGGGTGAGTTAGTGTTGCTAAAGTCTTGAGCTTGACTGGCCGGTAAATGTCTCATAAAAAAGATGAATGTGTAATTTGAAGGTTCAAAGTAAAGGTAGTTACTTAACCTTAACTGACAGTGTAAAGGATTTCATGTTGAGTTAATGCTAACTGGAGTTTCAGTGTGAACCAGCCTGCTGTAAGAGCTGCTGAGACTCAGTGAAACCAAAGTTAAACTCAGCTGTCCGTCCAGTTTAGATGAATGAAATCACTCCTGTTATTCCAGCTGTGGCTTTATGGTATCAGTAATCTTATTCGGGTCATTACTATAATTCGGGTGCTGCAGCTTCTTTTTACTTCTATGAAAGTCGACTTTGACACCATGTGGAAACATTTCAGCTCCACACAAGGATTTATTTGTCACTTTTATTCTATTGATGGTGACACTAAATGATATTTGTGAGAGAAACAGGGTTGAATCCACAGCAGCTTGCTCCCTGCCTCCTCCAGAGAGATCTGAGTCCAGGGTAAGCATTAGCAAGTCACACCTGGAGCTGGTGAGAATGCAGCAGACAGCAGAGTAGTAACATGCTCAGGAACACTTCATCATGTCGAGTCCCTGGTGAAATTGTGACCGAATACGACACATAGAGTACGTCCAGACTGGCAGCTGCTGGTCGCGTTGTTTTGGCCCACATGTCCTCAGATAGGCTGGTTCATTTCTGCTGCCTGCGGGAGACTCAGCGAGCTCGTCTCACCTGTCTGACTGCTCTGTAGTGTTGGGACTGAAGTGAACACGCTCGCTGCCAAAGCCTGAAGGGGCGTTTCCGTAGTAATGATAATCAAAACATTAATAAGCTCGGTTCCTGGACAGGTGCAGGTGGAATGGGAAGTTGTTTCAGTGGTGATATAGCGTCTCTGTTTTTAATTTCACCTGCAGCTCACCTGGAAATACAGGGAACAGGCAGTAGACCATTCTTACTCAACGTATGGCTTGTGGGCCAGATAGAGTGCTGGGTGGACCTCTGAATGTTTTCTAATTATGATGAAACTAAATTGATTACTATGGGATTTTTTTTTTAAATACCCTGAATGTAATGTATTAAGATGCATCTGAATAGAGCTTGTTCATGAAAAATGTGCAGATTTGTTCATTTTAAACAGGGCGGATGTTTGTTTCACTGCCCCATGTCTACATGAACATGGATTTCTGTCAACACTTTGACTTTGAGTCATTGATTTGCTCTCTCTGATTTTAAATAAACAAAGTCCTGCCTTTCAAAAGATAAACAGGATTCACACGGTCATGGGAAACCTGGAAAAGTCTTTGAATTAGTGAAAATCATTGAAAGTTTTGGAAATTTGTTGTTTGTAAAAAATTAATTGCTATAGCAATCTTCCAGGGATAACCTTCCACGTAATGTAACATCACGTTGAATTTATTTTTCTGTAAGTTAGTTGTTGACGTAACATAGCTCTGATATGCGTCAGCTTAAAGGGAAATTTGGGTTTATTTCAACCTGTCTCCTATCGTCCTAAATTTGTTTCATTTGACTAGTGACATAAAAATAATAGTTAGCATGTTAGCCGTTAGCCTAGATACAGCCATGTCGTTTTCTATATGTTCTCTGACATTCCTAACGATATGAGGTGGTCTTTGTGGAAAAAAAGCTTGTTTAGTGGACTAACTTTGCACTTGAAGGTTGCCCGTTCACTTACATCTTAACAGGTCTGACGCTACTATGCACCCCAGCTGTAGCTAGGCTAACAGCTAACACGCTAACTATTGTTTTTATGTCACTAGTCACTTGAAACAAATTTAGGACGATAGGAGACAGGTTGAAATAACCCGAAATTTCCCTTTAAGGCTGCAGGATATATCATTTCAGCATCGACACTGCAATGTGCAATAGTCGTGGCGAAGGTCGTGCAATGTCAAGTAAGGCAAATTAACTCGAACTTATCTGATGCTTGAGAGAAATATAAAACTTGCACAGTTCTCATTCTCCATGACTTATAGCGGCCAAGCCTTCTGCTTTTAGACGTTATGTATGACGTAGTGCGGTGGTGTTTGTTATGGGAAGTGAGACTTTCCTGCATGTGTGTGTGTAGAAAAGCACCGTGACCATGTCCCTCAATTTTTCTGTGTATATTTTTCACCCTGGGACAGCACGTACTCCCAGTTTGGAAAGCCAGTGCCCTCTGTCCTCTGTTGTGTACCTTTGCAGCCACCGTACAGCAAACTTTGAAGGTCTTTCTCTCAAAATCATGGCTCAGTGACAGTCATTATGTAATGTGCCGGATTTTGCTTAATATTTGGAGAACAAAGGCAACACTTGGTTCTGGACCCTGATGGAGAGGGATGGTTTCCTGTCATCTCCCTGCTAATTGCTTGGTGAGCACAGAGCTCACTTTCACTTATTCAGACAAATTTTTAGTGTGTCTTCTATTTCATCGTCCTCTGACCTCAGTGAAAGTCACACATTGACTGATAGAGCAGCATCAGCTCTTGCATGACTTGTGATGTCACACTTGCCATTATTACGACCTTCCTTCACTTTAACAAGGACCACGTTCATGTCTTAAAAAATGAATCTAGACGTTGAGTGTTTCTTCACTTCGTGCCCCTTTCTTTCTACCAGCTAGTGCAGAGCATATGAGCGAGGAGGAGAAATCAGTGCCAGACAACTGATTCATAATGGAAATATGCAGAAAAGGGCAAAACACTCTCAGAGTAATCTAACCGTTTCTCCATCAGAACACACGTCTCGCTCATTTGGTTATCATTAGAGAAGTTTCATGAATCATGTGAAACAGGAGTCAGAAGAAATAAGTTTTCTCTCTCTAATAGGACTGACTGCTACAAACCTCAGTTCTCCTGTTTGCATATTTAACCTGGGTCTTTTACATGAGCAAATATTTTACTCCAGTTGGTTTAATGCTCCGGGGACTGATTTGTTTCTTAGCTCTTTGAATCCTGTTCAGTCTGAGAAAGACAAACTGTACGCAGGTCTGCTGTTTGTAGCCAACTGTGAGACAAAGTGGACGATAAAAAAAACTCCTTACAAACCCTGACGTCCATCTGAGGTCAGAAATGAGACTGTGTATTAGGTCGTATTAAGTGTCTGTGGACTGGTGCAGTTCTTAAAGGGACTCTCCACCAGTTTCACACCAGAAGCAGATGTGGAATTTGAAAGAAATGGGGATTTTAGAAGACGCAGTCTTCTTGGAGCTTGACCCATACTGGGCACTAAAAGTCAAACTATTGTGGTTTCTGCTGCTTCGATTTTGACCATGCTTTGGAAAAATGTGTCTCTTGTAAGTCCCCCAACTCCATGAAAACCTTTGGTCCCTTTTTCTTGTCGCCTTTGTATTTCTCCCAAGAACCAAACAACCGTGCTATCACGGCACTCCTGTGTGTCATTTTGGACATTATTTGGAGTAAGGAACTCCTGGACCTCATTGTTTTTCCAATTTGGGGACATTTACAGCCTCTAGGCTTCTTCTTTGAGTTAGCTGCTAACTGCTATCAGGTCGGACACTTACATGTCAACAAAAACCATCATCACAGTCTTAAACAGACATTGTTTCTGGGCTGTTATGACCTCCATTCCCATCTTACAGGCAAGGCAACTCTGTCAGCCAATTCTGCAATTGTACGTTAAACAGAATAGCGAAGTGGCCGAACGGCATGATACACCCGCCTTGAACAGGCAGTATTAAAGGGGCTGAATTATGTTAAATCCAATCAAGCACATAGGTAATCATTGTAGGGCTGTAACTATCGATTATTTTCACTATTTGTTCCCCAGTAATTGTTTTGTTTGGAAAATGAAATCAACTTTTCCAGTTACCAAGAAAAGCTCTTCAAATTAGTTGTTTTCTCCATCCATCAGTCCAATAATTTTATGTGTGTAAAATGATTAGTTACCTATCAGAATCATTGTGGATTCATGTACTAATCAACAAGCCAACAAATCGTTCAACTTACTAAGATATGTGTGAACTAGTGGAGTTAAGTGACGGGCCTCTGATCCACAGCCATCTTTTTAACTGTGCCAAAGCAGGAAAACAAGCCAACACAAGCAGAAACGCCATCAAACTTCAGTCCTGGTTTATGTGGGTTTAGACGCCTTTTCATTCCCATCATTATCCATCTACTCTTCCATCACGAGCACTGTATGGCGCACTGAAAGCAGCAGGTTAGATGAGGTTTACATAAACAGTGTGACATCTGAGCTCTGTGAGCGCACCCGGGGCGATGTAAAGGTCAAGCTGCTATTGTTCACAGGCCGGCTGGATGATCAAATCCCTCGGCTTTCTCCCCCTTTTCAGCCTCTCTCAGATGTGGTCGCTTGTTCCGTCTGTCCTTTGAAAACAGGAAGGAGGGCCAAAGGGACGAGAAAGCACAGAGGAATAAGAGACATAAAATATGAAACACTGCTGCAAAAAATGTAGTGAGATGTAAGATACAGTGAGTAAAAACAGTTGAATACATGAGATGCAATGCATCAGAAGTTTACATTCTTGTTTTACGTTGATCAAGGCAAGGCAAGTTTATTTGTAGAGCACAATTCGTACACAAAGTAATTCAATTCAAGATAGTTCTTTATTTCTTCAAGTCATTATATTACGAATAAATTTAAAAGGTTCTGTAGTAAAAATAGTAATATTACTCAAAATAATGTACATAACATACGTATCATATTGGCTACAGCCATGCTAACAGCTCTGTGAGGCTGTACGTAGACTCAGCACTGCTTTAGGCTACATGCTGCTGTCACTGCACCAAAATACTCACAGTGACAGAGTCAACATGACGTTTGGCAGGTGTAATGTCGATTTAAACTTTGAAAGTCGGAGATTCGAATCATTAGTCGGAGACCCCTCAGTCAACTCAAATTGCTTCAGGTTGTTGTGCAGTGTGCTGTGCTGTACTTGTGGGGATGTTTAGATCCAAGATTTTGCTCCTGAGTGAGCGCTCTTTCACGCGACCATGTGGTACAGACAGCTGAAGACATGACGCAGCGGCACAGAGGAGGAGATACTGTGCACCATAAGGCTCTGAGATATCATTATTTTGTCTCCTCTGCTCAGAAGTGGTGAATTTTCAGCTCACAGATACTTAATACGACACAGTCTCTGGCTTTTGTCTGATATCTGGGGTTGGAAAAAAATATTGTAGCACATTTCCGATCCATTGTTAGCGCCGTTAGCTTGTTTACTATGTTACATGAATGCCGCTGTCACACTGAACGTCCCGCTGAGCCCCGTTCAAACTTTAAAACTTCAAAAAGAATTGTCATATATTCGTATAAAAGGGCCAAATCTGATTCGACTGACAATTGTGAGTCAGGTACAGCCCTAACAGGAATGTGGTTGTTTTTAAGTGGTAACACCAGATTCATGAAAACTCCTGCAAGATTACATGTTCAGTGACTCATGTGATCATTTTAATCCAATCCATGATCTTTCCCTAACCCGAATCAAGTGCTTTTTGTGCCCAGGCCTAGGAGACCATCTAGCTGCGAGCCATGATTGTCTGCACCAGGTGTCATGGCAGTCGTTTTTAGTTACTGACACATTTCACTTAATTTCAGAAATGTCAACTTCATGGTGATGCTAGAGGACAGGTCAGGGGATCACCAGAGTCAGTTGGATTCATGAATGTGTTAAGACAAATGGATGAGAGCGGTAGATAGATTTGGGGGTGTGGCAGTGCGGTGAAGGATTGTTTTCGACTTATATCCGTCTTACACTTCCCTTTGGAACAATTTAAATCAGCCAGTCACTCTTCTTGACCTCTGATAAGTATAATGTGCTGCAGTTTGTTTATTTATTTGTTCATTTATTGGTACCTGTCTTCAAAAACACGTACGAATAAACATTTGTTTAGTTTTAAACATTAGTTGCACCTCTTAAGGTCTCCTCCTGCTAATCTGGCTCATAGCTGCCTTGTTTGCTGCACAGGATTTGGAAAACATGACGACATAGGAGCCGGGTAGGCACGTACTTGGCGTGTTCCTGAGACCGGGTGGAGGTCCGGTGTGTGGCACTACACGAAGGAAAGCCAAACAGTGAGAGTGGTACTGGGAAACAATGAAGTAATGGAGAGAGGGTGAGAGCCTGACACAAGGAGGGAAAGTGATAGAATGTATAGAGGAGGAAGAGGAGGGGAGAGGGGAGGAAACACAGTTCTGGTTTCTTTTCCCCGGCGCCATAATATTTGGAGGGTTCTGTAATAAACTGTGACATCTTGATGTAAATGTGTGTCAGTGCTGCTCCTAAAAGGATTGAACCTGTTCCCAGATGATGGATTCTTTACGTTTGGTCTAAACACCTGCTGCCTCGTAACTCTTTCCCAGGAAAAGTCCTCGGCTGCACAGGAAGTCATATGCTTCATATGTTTCCAGCTGCAGCAGCATTTTGGGATTTAGAAAAAGAAGTGGTCAGTTAGCATTAGCAACAAAATAGCTCAACATATAAGAACAGACATCATGAGAAAAACAAAATCAAGAGGTCAAAACTCGGCCCGTACTTATGAGAGCTGAGAAGTGCAGTTACGGTAACAGGGAACACTCGAGACACACACTCAGCTCTCAGAGTTCACACATACACACCCACACACACACACAGCTGCAGTTTCTTTGCTTTCTGTAGAAATGTGTGAAACAATAGGTGTCCAGAGATCACGGCGTCCAGGGGTTAGAGAAACAAAGATGTATGGGCTGAGAGACGTGTGACCTCACATGTGCTTTTATTATGCTTGAAAAATATTAATCCTTGTATCAATAGCACATTGATTCAATGCACTACAAAGCTATTTGCTCCCCTCTTTCCCTTTAAGTCATAAACTTTAACATTTCAGCCCTGGTTGGTTTGGAAACACCTGTGGTAACTCTGGTAACACAAGGTGTGGTGTTGCTTGACAATAAAAGCCGACCAGTGTTTGCCAGTCGAATGCTTTTAATGTGAAGCAGCAGCAGAAGGAAAAGTCTATTAGAAAAATTAATGCAGCTCTGGTGCAGCTGTAGGAGAGTGATCAATCAGGGTTTCCCTTTGTAGCACACGGCCACATCATCATCATCATCATCATCATCCGCCACATGTAGATTTTCTAGTTTTGAAGCTGCATCTCTCTTCATCTCTCTCACAGCAGAGTGTAATCTGGGCACAGACGGAGCAGCAGAATGCCGAGTAAAGTCAAAGTGAAACCTACTCGTTCACCATTTTATATAGTTTTAGTGTTGGCTATAGTTTTACAAAACTACTCTCGGTCAAGCATTTGGTTTCACTAAAGTAACAGCAGCAGAAAGTTGCTTTCACCGATTTATCGGCAGTGCTTGGAATTGACCTGCGACCGGCCGGTCACTCTAAAATATGCCGATTTAAATCGCTAGTCAAATTCCCGGCACGCCACATGATTGACATTGTGTAACATCAGCAGCACACACACACGCACGTGTGCAGCTCACAGCTTGGGTGATGTGAGGAAGTGAAACATGGGCGGCTTCTCACCTTAATCATTCATGCACACACATCAAAAGAGAGAAGGAGGAAGTTGTTAATTGTCCGTGAGCTCTCACTGCTGAACTGTGCTGCTTGAAACTAACGAGGCGCATGTCCGCACGCTTACTGGCGGACGCGTCCTGAAGACCTGTGGGAATTTTCCACAGGAGATATTTTTACTTTTTTGTCTATTCAAGAAATTACCCACAAATGCTATACACCAAGAATTATTGCCTCCGCCAAGGAGGTTATGTTTTCACCTGCGTTGGTCTGTTTGTTTGTCTGTTTGTTTGTCTGCAAAATAACTCAAAAAGTTAAGAACAGATTTTGATGAAATTTTCAGGAAAGGTGGATAATGGGACAAGGAACAGATGATAAAATTTGGTGTTGATCGGTTGAAGCAAAGTGGATAAAATAATAAAGTCTATGGTCTGACAGCCTCAGCAGCTATTCTGCGTGAGGACTGGGCCGTCTGTGAGTGCGGGGAAGGGGCCCACGGCAGCACACACACACACACACACACACACACACACACACAGGTGAGCACACTAGAGCATGGTTCGGGCCACATTTACCTGACCGAAAATGCAGCTCATACAGCAGCGAAGCACAGCACTGAACAATTGTAGCGGAGCCTGTGTTGCGTCCAGGCGTTGTCACGTAAATGACAAATTCCAGCACTTGCTGCTCCATGCTATTCGGCCCATATCAGGATTAGGGGTGTAACGATACAATTGATTCATTGATTAACGATCCGATTATATTGATGCAAAATGAAAACATCGATCCATATCATCATCTTAAAGATACACATTTATTTTGAAATTCACATAGCACGTCTGTGTCACCATATGTGGGCAAGCGCGCCTCCGCTCAAACAACAAACAGAATTCATCAAAATCTGTTCATAACTATTTTGCAGACAAACGGACCAACGCCGGCAAAAACTTTATTCTTTATTATTAATTATTCCCTCCTACCTGACTGACGATTCTAACTGCTGACTTTCTCACATTTACGATCCACTGTTAGCATTGTTAGCTTCTTTAGCATATTATACGAGTATCACGGTCACACTGATCAAACTCTGAAATTCTGTGTGGGGGGAAAAATAGAATAGTTGAATATTTACCAGCCAATTCTGATTTGACTGAATTAATACTGAGCCCTAGAATTTGTAACACAAAGCAAAGCTGATATCCATTAAATGTTCCATTTATTGTCACTTAATGTTGGAGTTGTATATTTTAGTGTCTTGTAAAATCAGCAAAGGGCTTCTCTTCTCAAGAGCTGACATCAAACTGACCCCACTTTGGATTTGTGCCACTGTTATGTCCCTGTGAGGACGTGTCCACACCAACACATAAGCTCAGCCTGGGTCAAGAAGTGAAAGTGGGGCGCAGATGAAAGCTCGAGTCATGGACAGGTCATAAAGATGAGAGGTGAGACAGCTCTAACAGCCTCCCTCTTAGCTGGGCCACGCTCCTCTCTGAAAGGCAGTAAAGATAAAGTGCAGGGGCGGTTCAGTTAATTAAAGAACATAAACAGAACGGGCTGCGTTAGCTAACGTTATTAGGATCATTAAGTGCTGCGGTGTCCAAGATCCAGACCAGTGTCCCATAGCTTCTCCTAATGTGTGAAGAATTCTCCCAGGATTCAACGTATTCACGCACGCTTGTGTTAAATCCGATCAAGATGTGGTGCACGTGTGTTCTGCAGTGCAAAGACAGGCGATGCAGTGATTTAATGGGCTCAGTGTTGTTGAGTTCGCTGCTGTGTGGAATTTCAGGGAGTATTGTTAAGTTTCCAGTCCAGTGCCGGACTTGAATCACAACCTGGCATCGTCCATCACCTCCTCTCTCCTCTCCACTTATTTTCTCTGCCTGCTCTGACACCTCTCTCCTCTGTATTTTTCCCCACTGTCTCACCCAGCGCTAATTAATATGTCCTCTCGTCCCTCAAGCTTTCTCTTCTGTGTCTGCGTCTCTTTTATTGTCCCCTGAGAGACTCAGGCTACTGTACCGCTCAGTGCAACAACAACACCTGCTGTACTTTGTGTCCCTGCCTCTACCCTCAGCACAAAGTCAAGCTGGTCTTAGTTCTGTCCAACTCTGTACATGTTAAACATGGATGTGGCCGACATTCGCAACCTAATGCGTAAAACCCAAGTCTCTATTTTAGAGCACGGCTTCCTGGACAAATGTGTCGATGGGCTCAGAGATGTAAGTGTTGCAATTTAACTTCTGCCTCTAAATATGTGCTGTATATTTTCAGATATGTGCAACGTGGGTGGGGCTCTTCGGTTTAAGTGATAAATTTCCCCCACATCTGGTTTGGCTCAAGATTTAGAGGTGGTTAGGTAACTTTGAGCTGTTTTAAAGAAAACTTAAATTTCTTCTTTTTTTAGTCGTATGTGTTTGAATGAATGTGCGGTCTGTGACTGACTTGTAGTCTTCAAACTGTGCCTCTTGGCATTGGTCTGAATGTGCTCCATTGTAGGGTTAAAAGCTGTTGGGACTTTCTGTGAGTCCTGAAAGGTGTGAGAACTTATGAGACAGGAAGGACTTAATAATGTGCAAACTAATAGTTTACACCGGCCCACATTTGGTTCCAGGATGCAGCTTATTTTTGGAAGTTGATGACAGCTGATAATGGCCTCACGTTTAGATCTGAACCATCAGTCGCCTGGCAGAAAAGTGATCGGCAACTTTTTTTTCCAAGCTAAAACATTTGTTCTCATGTTCCACTTTCTGAGGATTTGCCGTTCTTTGTTTTGTATCAGTGTAAACTAAATATATTTGGGTTTTCAACTGCTGGTCAGACAAACAAGACATCTGAAGACTTCACCTTCGACCCGAAGGAAATGTTTTAGGTCTTCAAACTAGGAACCCTCTTGCTGTGAGGCGACAATACTAACCACTGCACTGCTGTGTAAATACTGCTAGCTCTTCTAGCACCACTAAGCTAGAAAACATTACAGCTCAGCCGAGGAGAAAACAATCTCAATCAATAGCACCACAGGTAAAATGGAAAATATATATTTTTTATTCTGGGGTGAAGTGTCCCTTTAATATCTTCTGAGTTTATTTCAAGGCCCTGCAGCTTCAGTTCTCCATCTGTATCTCCTCAGGATGCCTTCAGGCTCAGTATTGACTGTAGGTCAGTGGGTTTTGGCAGCACTCAGAGCGCATTACGTAATCACTGCAGTTATGCGCAGAAATAGACTTGAATCATAAAGATAATGTTCGGGTCAGATTTACACAAGTAGAGCTTGAGGAAAATGCAAGACGCTGTGCAGCCTGTGCAGAGAGCTGGGCTGGTTAGAATGGAAGCAAACCTGTCCTGTCAGACGTGAGTGAGACGGACGACTCAGGCACATTTTCCCTGCATCTACCTGTTAGGTTTCTGTGTACCTGCCTCTTTCATTGCTGGAGTGTTAAAGAAGGGGAAACGCAGCCTTCAATGTTTTTTACCCGTCATTTGTCTCGTATTCGATGCAGCATTGATGTATGATTTAATTTCTGGTCTCTCCTTATTGTCTCACTCCTTCCTCCCTAATAAGGATGGATTATGTGTGTGTAATGTGTAACCTTTACTCATCGTTGGTGCCTCCCTTCTTCATCTCTCTAATTCCTCCTCACATGTGATGTGTGTTATGTACTCTAGGTTATGTTGTTTAGTCACTAACCTTGCCCACGCTCTGCCTGTCCTCCAGGTGGTGGCTAGTGACGGGGTGCGGGCTATGGAGTCGGCCCTGACAGCCAGAGACCGGGTGGGCGTGCAGGACTTTGTCCTGCTGGAGAAACACCAGCGAGGCGGCCTTCATAGAGAACCTGCGCAAACGCTTCAAAGAGAACCTGATCTATGTGAGTGGGTGTGGCAAGGAGGGCGAGGCTTTAACTGTCTGGCTCCACTAATGATGGATTTATCTGGTTGATATTGATGTTTTTTTCTCCAGCAGTATCTTTATTAATTTCAACAACAATAAACAAAGACATACACATGCAGTATGATTACATATGTCCACAAACACGCCAGAACAAAATCTCGGTACAAGTATTTAACACACATTTAATCCACCCACACTAAAAGTATGAATTTAAAGATGAAGAAATTAGTTAATAAATTAATAGATAATCATAATAATCGGAAATTAATAAATTAGAGAGAAAAAATAAATAGCAAATTAATAAAAACGGGGAAAGAAAATTATAAATTACAGGTTGAGGGTCATGTCAGTGCAACACAATACACTTCAATTTAAGTACACGTTATATTAACGTACAAATTTCCTGTACCGTTTTGTCCATAATTGATAAGTAATAAAAAGACTATCGAAAGACACAAAAATTTTAACAAGAAAAATGATATTGATATTTGAGAGAAAACATCGGCTGATATTAATTTTTACAACATAAATATTTTATTTTTATTTTTTTTCTTGATGTTTTCTATTGAAGGATAAGTGCAAAACATACAGAGCTACTATTTAAGCAACATTTTTCCTTTTCCTTGTTCTTTTAACATAAAAATTACCTTAAATTTGATTATTAAGGATTTTTGGTCAAGATATTTTTAAAAGTCAACGTGACAGTGCTCTTTGATGCCACAACTGTGTACATGTAGTGGAGACTCTGCTTCTAAATAACCGTAAACATATCTTTTGTATTTCTACTGCGATTTCTTGTTATTTATTGGCTGACATATGAACCAGTGTTTCCTCTTGTCAAGATAAAGTGGTTAACTTAAACAAGACAGAGATTAATTCACAGGAACAGTAATTATTTGTCACAAAATCGCACCTACAGTTTGTTTCCTTTGTCCAGAGTTACAATGACAAATCTGCCTTTTATGCCGACTTGGTTCATTTAAATATACACTGTAAACATTTAAAGTGGACCAAAGCTTTAAAACCAGAACACACACACACACAGAAAGGAAAAAAATCATAAATGCTGTTTGTCCTGGTGAGAGATTTGTCTGAAAGTGACGTCTGTGTCGTCCATTAGCAGTTAAGCACAACAGACTGACATAAAGCCTCTCCTTAAACCATTTTAACCTCTGATTTTTAAATGGTTTAAAGCATTTGATCAGGATTATTTCTATTTTTACGACAATAAGCAGTTTTATGTTTCACTTAGAGGAGTAGGTGATGCAGACAGATGTTTGGTCCCATCAGAATGTGAACGTACTCACTGCAAAGTTACTCGACAAAAGCACAGGCGGTGAAGTTTGAATGAAACACTCACATGATACTGATGAACACAAACACACACTGGACCAGTAAAGAGGTGATAGAGCCAGTAAGGTATGGAGTAAAGATGATAATCTGTAGAATCTGTATCAGAGGCCTCGGTCCTGTCTAACAGTGATTACACCACTACAGCAGAGTCTTCGTCAGGTGATGTGACTGTGTGTTCCCTCTCTGTCAGACGTACATCGGCTCAGTGCTGGTGTCAGTCAACCCGTACAGAGAGCTGGAGATTTACACCAAGAACCACATGGAGCGATACCGTGGAGTCAACTTCTACGAGGTCTCACCACACATGTGAGTACACGACCTCTGCACACCTCACACCTGTCCTTCTCAAACCTTTTTCAATAATGTATCCCCTTCGTCCTCTGCACCGGAGGTAGCTGTGGCCAGAGTCAATATTTCCGTTCCCTTCTTGTGAATGTGACACCTCGAAGCAATTTCTTCACATCTGGCGCTGAGCGTCCGCTTGTCCTCATGATGAACTGATAAGATTTTGGAGGTCAAAGGTCAAGGCCACTGTGACATCATAATGTTCGGCAGAAACCCTTTTCCAGCCGTTGATTTACTGGTCCATCTACGTCCCAACCCTCACCCTTAGAGATAGGTTGAGGAGCTTGGACATCCGGAGGGAGCTCGGAGTAGAGCGGCTGCTCCTTCACGTCAAAAGGGGTCAGCTGAGGCGCTCAGGGATGATTAGGATGCCTCCCATTAGAGGTGTTATGGGAATGCCTCAGGGTCCCCAAAAGGAGCTGGAAAGTGTTGCTGGGGAGCGAGACGTCTGGGGTGCTTTGCTTGGCCTGCTGCCCCCAGATGAAAATGGATGCATGGATAGAAGGAAGCTGGTTTCGGCAGATCACCCATCTCCACAACATACAGTCATTAAAAACAACCTGCCATGTCGTTCTTTTTGTGCCTGACCATGAATGCATCACTATACAGATGAGTCAAAGCTGGGAGGAATGATTCATTGCACCGCTGCGCTGTTACAGGTGAAACAGGTTTTCCTGATTGGCCCAAACATTACCTGCATCATTCATGGTGACCACATGTTTACTGTTGCCTTGTTTTTGCTCCAGCGCTCTAAAAGAAGGAGTCTGTTGACGCTCCATGAAGCGTTTTACACGAGGATGACATAACATTTGTTGCACCTGCCCTCTAAATGCTGTCATAGTCTGTATGTTTAGAGCACATGGGAATATTTGCTCTGAGCGCGGCTCTCACAGTCAGCCAGCTACGTAATGCTCTCATGCTCTGACTGTCCTTTTCTCTGTCAGTCAGACTGTTTGCGAGACGTCATGACTCGAGGCAGACTGTTTGTTTGAAAGGTTGCCACGGGTATGGTCAGAGAATTCCCAGTTAAATCCCCCCAGACCCCACAGGACAGCTCCGACACAATCAGGAGCATTATGTAGAAGTGTGGCGTCATCGAAGCATTTCAGATCCTCTCACTAGCTCTTTCTCTCCGCTCTCTAACCACTGGTGGGGTTTTTTCTCTCTTTACTTCAACACTTGAGCGAAGGGCCAAATGTTTTCTCTCCGTCCGAGTGGAAAGAAAGATGTATATTGGCACGTTGAGGCGGAGAGCTGGAGAGAGAAACAGGAGGGAGAGGTGGAGAGAAATGTAAGCAAATGATGGTACCAGGCGAGAGGTTTCCTCCCATGAGAGGGAATTCCTCTGACCTGTGTCTGACCTCCTCCCGCCCCGCCCTCCCTAATATCGCACACATACAGTACACACACATAAAGTACAGTGCAAATGGCTGGCTGGTGATTTTATCTCCCAGCAATTAGTCTGGTGTCAGAAATGTGTCCAAACAGGCTGAAACAACAAAGCAGTGCTGATAGCAGAGACAGGCTGACAAATGAGACTGTAACTCAAACAGGCTGCGCTCCACTCCGGACATCATGATTCATACCGCTGTCTCACACCGTGAGATGCTTTCATGTCACATTCAGACTCAAGTTTTCCGAGAGAGTTTGACCCATCCATTCAGTTTGGTTTTATAATGTTGCTTCTTATATTTGATCAGTATTTAATGTAAAGTTTTTATGCCACTGCATCAGCGATAGCTGTGGCATGTTTTCAAGGTGTCCGTCTACCTGTCCGTTCCATTTCTCGTCAAATATCTCAATGTCACCTGATTAGAGTTTGGTGGTTAAAGGTCAGAGGTCACCGGGACTTAAAGTCCATCTCATCCCGTGAATGTGATATCTCATGAAGGCCTTATGGCAATTTCCTCAAATTTGGTACAAACATTCACTTGTATTTTAAGGCCAGTTCAGACCAAAGATTCAGAATGAGACGAAAACTGTTACAGAACATTGAAGAGAAAACTGGGCCTTAGAATGAACTAATCAGATTTTGGTGGTTGAAGGTCAAAGGTCATTGCGACCTCACAAAACATGTGTTTGTCCATAACTCAAGAATTCATTATGCTAATCACGAAATCACGATTACATTTCACACTAATGTCTAACTAAAATGATGATGTGATGACATTTTAAACCAAGAGGTCAAAGGTGAAATTCACTGTGACATCATAATGTTCTGCAGCCTTCAGGAAATTTCTTCACATTTGGCAAAAACGTCCACTTGGACTCAACAATAAACTGATCAGATTTTGGTGGTCAAAGGTCCTTAAATCCGTCTAATTCTCATGAACGTGATATCTCAAGAACACCTCAAGGGAATTTCTTCAAATTTAACACAAACCAGGGACCAGATTAGAATTTAATGGTTGAAGGTCAAAGGTCAAGGTCGCTATGACCTCACAAAACATGTCCAGTTTCAATAACCATTGCTTCCATTAGCCTTTCAAACTGTTTTAATATTGGGAAAGACCTTTCTAGCCAGTAGCAGCCTAATAGACTGTACTGAACCACTCGAGGCAGCCCATCAATTTACGTCCATTAAAGATGCTTGTTTTTGACACTGACAAGCTCAGATTGTTATTATGAGTGTTACAGCTTTACAAAAATGGACCCTACAGAGAAATGAAACATTTTCCTTACCTTTTACTTTTTCTGGTCTGTTTTGTGTCTCAATAAAGGAGACGTCTCATTCTGAAATCTCGCCAGCCGTGATGTTAAAAATAATTTAGATAAATATGCTTTCAACACAACACACAATTACTGGCACTCCTCTCTCTAATTTTCACTAATGTTTCCACTGTATTCTTTCTGCAACAAGTCACCTGAGATACTAGAATGAGACCTGTGCTTTAGAAAGACTTGGACGCAAAACAGACCAGAACAAGCTCCCTGTTGTAAGACACTCATAATGATAAACCTGAACTGTTTGGTGGCAAAAACAAGCACTTTTAGTGGACGAAAATTGACACAGTTTGACCCGTTTTGTCTGTGACCCTCTCTCTCAATACTGGACCAATTTAAAAACTTGTTCTCACCAGTCATTCAGACACACAAACGTGGGAAAATTAGGTTAAAAAAAAAAAAATCAGTTTTCCTTTGATTTGTTTTCCGATCTGCAGTCTGAGGCCTATTTCAATGACACATTTGTTGTTCAGTTTTCCAAACTCCTCTTCTTGCTGCTGAACATCTGCCTGACCACGTGTCTCCTTCCACTCCTCCAGCTACGCAGTGGCGGACAACTCGTACCGCTCCATGAGGACAGAGAGAAAGGACCAGTGCATCCTGATCTCTGGGAGAGTGGCGCCGGGAAGACAGAGGCGTCCAAGAAGATCCTGCAGTACTACGCCGTCACCTGTCCGGCCAGCGAGCACGTGCAGACCGTCAAAGACCGACTGCTGCAGTCCAATCCCGTGCTGGAGGTGAGATGTCACAGCACTTCATTAATCTGTGTGAAGCTCGGTCTGTTGACCACACAGAGAGACAGAGAGTGTTTCAGCATATTGCATTTGAGTGAGGGGCTGTTGAGGCAAATATTTTAATCCTATCCATCCTATCAATCCTGTCTTTATGGTCTCAGATATCAGTATACCCAGCTGCCGCTCAATAGCCAATTTGTTAAAGAGGCATTGTTTTACTTTGATTTCACTTACAGTCTGAATGAGTGCCCACAGGCCTTAAAAACAGATTAATAACTAGTGTTTTTAGTTACATTCATTGATTATGATGCTGGATTTTATAAAAGCGTATGAATGTCCTGCAGTAGGGATGTCACGATTATAGATTTTCTTGGTACGACTATTGTCAGACAAACAATCACGGTTTTACGATTATCACAATTATTATGCATGAATTAATTTCACACTATAAATGTATAAAATCATATGAACACTCCTTAGATCTTTAAGTTTCATTTATTTCCATGCCAACATGACAAAAATAATTTAGCAACAAAGAACAGTAACCAAAAGGTACAAGATTAGTTTGACTTTAATAATCTCATTGGAATTAAAACAAAAATCACCTCTGTGTTAAACATCCACAGCAGGATTTCCCTTTTGGGGAAAGGTTTCAAATGCTACATGTATTTCTTTACAGACTTTCTGTAAACTATATTACAAAAATGTTTCTGAACATTTCTTTTGGACCTGAGAAGAGAATTTTTAAACGGGAAAACAAACCATCTAGTTAGCTTTTGACTTATAGCTGCCCTTTGAAACATAAATAATCCATACTTCATCACTCGGAGACGCCTATTCACCTGTACCGCTTGTGTAACTTTGTTTTCATTTCGTGAAAGTTGCGCTGATCTGCCTACTGTATATGGTTCCGCGTCCCGGCATAATCTTTGGAGAGTGACGTGTTGAGGAATCTTTACGAATAATTAACCGTGGCGTTTAAAATCGTGGTTAAGTGGAATCAAGTAATTGTGACATCCCTATCCTGCAGTCTGAATCTGTCTGACGTAAGAAGAGTCAAAAGACAGAACTAAACAGGGTTCCCACAGTCATGAAAAAAAGCTCATGGAATTAGTAGAAATCATTAAAAGTTTTCAAAATATATTGTGAAAGGGGGATGACATGCAGAAAAAGGCCAAAAGTGCACAGCTCTGGATGTAGATTTCTCCATGTTCTTACCGTCTTCTTTTTCTGTTACACATTCAATGCTACTCAACTTCGGGTTCAAAGCCTGAGGTGGAAACTGTGGAGCATGTTCAGAGCACCTCGGCCAGTTTGGGTCTGATTGACTGTGTACATGCAGGAGTCACATTATCTGGGTGTGTTGGTCCAACTTTGAGAAATTAGATGTAGAACTATTTCAGTCGGACTGCTGAGGGTCAAGTGCGTGCTTTTTCCGAAATGAAAAATTTATTATGGGTGCTGAAAGGTCATGGAAAGGTTTTGAAATGTTGTCCATGAAGATGTGCGAAGCCTGAGTCAGATAGTGGAGCTTGCGGTCAGTATTTGTCACCTCTACTGTCAGATATAGTGTAGTTATTTTGATGAAGCTGGAGTTTATTAAAGCGTATGAATGTCCCAGAGTCTGAATCCTCCCGCTGCAACGACAGCCACACAAAAACAGCACTAAAACTTTTGTATCTTTTTTATATACGTGGCTCAGTTTACATGGGAATGCTTTCCATATTCGTACTGTTATGGCTCTCAAAAACCAACTTTGATTAAACACATGCAGACAGATGTATTTTGATACTCACATAGGAACATTTGAGCATCATGAGCATCATGAGCATCATGAGCATCATGAGCACTCCTCGCTCACACATATAGTGTAGAAGCGCCTGTTTAGAAGTCTGGCATGTCTCTGCCAGATGTGTTCCAGATGGGTGTGTGTGTGTGTGTGTGTGTGTGTGTGTGTGTGTGTGTGTGTGTACACAGTGCCCTGTAATCTGTGCTACTGTCCCAGACACACACTGCAGGGACTCTAACGCCTGTGGCTTCCTCTTTGCTGCCCCCCTTCATCTGCCCTCCTGTCTTTATCACACTTTTCCTCTCTGTCCCGTTATCTGTCCACCTCCTAATCCGTCAATCATCACTCCTCGCTGCTCTCTATCCCACTCTATCCTCTCTGCAGGCCTTCGGCAATGCCAAGACGTTGCGTAACGACAACTCGAGCCGCTTTGGCAAGTACATGGACATTCAGTTTGACTTCAAGGTGAGTGGGACAGTCTGATTCACAGTGGCAGCTACTTTGCAGTGGAGTCAACACTGTCTAATAAGTCTCCTGTCAGCAGGAGGTTGTTGCAATAACCAAAAATATTGTCACTTCAACATAGTGAAAACAAAACTGTAAGAAGCTCTCTGCTCTGTTGCTGCATGGTGATGTTAATTGAGTGTATTTAATCACTCCTCCCTCCTGTATCCCTTTTCTGTGGGTACACAAATTATGTTATG
Organism: Epinephelus cyanopodus; assembly: GCA_026686955.1. NCBI lineage: Eukaryota > Metazoa > Chordata > Actinopteri > Perciformes > Serranidae > Epinephelus > Epinephelus cyanopodus. The sequence goes on from CM048918.1 coordinate 39,870,372, forward strand.
GACCACCAAATCCCTGCATGCGATATCAAACCTACTTCACACTTCAGTACCCCAGCCTTACCCTCTCTCCTCCTCCTCCTCCTCCTCCCCCTTCCCTCCCTGGCCTTTGTCCCGTCGACAGGGCGCCCCAGTTGGAGGCCACATCATCAACTACCTGCTGGAGAAGTCCCGCGTGGTGCACCAGAACCACGGGGAGCGGAACTTCCACATTTTCTATCAGCTGATCGAGGGAGGAGAGGAGGACCTGCTGAGACACCTGGGCCTGGAGAGGAACCCTCAGCAGTACCAGTACCTGGTCAAAGTAAGTGTTAGTGTGTAGAGTTCAGGGGCATATAATGTTTTCTTTAGTGCATAATCACTGGAAAATAAGAACTGATGTCTTTTAGTTACCTTAGAATGAGCTGCTTATATCTACATACCAAGCGCTATGTTGTTTTGAACGCACAAACCAAACTAGCTCTAGATCGGACCATTAGCATCTCTGCCACCGTAGCTGCTTGGCACATTAAAGAAGTTTCAGTATTGCAACCTCACCACTAGATGCCACTGAATCCTACACACCAGCCCTTTAATAGAGTTCATAATGACCGGAGTTGTTTTGGAAGTCCTTGGTTCCAGTAAAGGGGCGATCACACAGAAATGAGACGCTAGAGACGCAGACGCTTCAAAGACGCTTGAAACGCTGGAAGTGCTTATTCAATGTGTGCTAGCTACTGGCATCTGACGATCAAAAAAGTTGAAAAGATTTTAACTTTTCAGCATCTACGCACGTCTAAAACAATGCCAGAAAAACGCCCATCCAAAAAGACACTTGAATGTCGGTCAGATGCGCCGTATCGTAGGAAAACAATTCTTTTACTGGCGTCGCATTTCTAGCGTTTCATCTCAGTGTGATCGCTCCCTAAGTCTGTTCAGTTAGGGCTGGGACACAGTCTTTGACCCCATGGGAGCTCTCTGTGTGCTCCCTGCATCTTGTTTTTTTGTTTGTTTTTTAGTTCATAAACCTGCATTAATGCTAGGTCATGGTTAAAGGGATAGTTCGGATTTTTTGAAGGGGGTTTGTATGAGGTACTAATCCATAGTCAGCATATTACACACAGTAGATGTCAGTCAGCACACCCCCAGTTTGGAGAAGCAGGCTGGAGTCTGACATAGAGGCTAAGCAATGTGCTGCTGCGGAGGGGTCAGCAACAAAACGTATGTTAGCCACCTATAAAAAATCAGTATCACTTTAAGTGTACACTATATTGAGAGTATTTTTATCACTTTATCTTTCCGTCAGACGGCCTGTTGCGATAGGAAAGCAGCAAATGGCTTAATCTATGTCAAAGCCACCAGACTCCACTGAGAAAAACAGTCATTTTAGCTCACTGAACACAGGAGCTGTTGGTCTACCTCTGCCTCAATTAGTCAGTTAATTTGTCTTATTGTGTGGCTTTGGTGAATCTGAACTAACCGTTCTAAACACCAAAGTCACACAATAACACACATAACATAACTGATGGAGGCAGCAATGGACCAGCAGCTCCTGTGTTCAGCAGTGTTAAATCGCTGTTTATCTCAATGGAGTCTGGCTTTGAAGAGAGCAACAGAAAGGCTTCATTTTTCTGTTGGAAATCACTGTCTGACATTAAGGTGAAGCAGTGACAGTACTCTCAATAAAGCACACACTTCAGCTGGTATTGATATTTTTTTAGGTGGCTAAAACACATTTTGTTGCTGACCCCTCCGCAGCAGTACATGCTTAGTTCACATGTCCAGTCTGCTTCTCCAAACTGGGGCCGTGCTGACTGACATCTACTGTGTGTAATGTGCTGAGTAGCCCACACAGCCCCACTTCTAAAAGGAAACAAACTGAACTGTCCCTTTAAATCTCAGTAAAGTTGTTGTCCATAAACCCCTGATGCTAGTGTGGACGGAAACCTGTGTGTGAATATAAATCATCTGTAAATACTGCAGGGAAGTTGCAGTAAATCTTTCTCTCACTCACGCCTGCTCCCCTCTCCCATCCTGTCATAAGCCATTGGTCTGTGTGTGTGTGTGTGTGTGTGTCCCAGTGGGAGTTCTGGTTAATAGGCTCTAAGTCAGGGACTCTCAGCGCAGCGAGAGAAAGCTTTCCTCAGGAGGGAAATCTGCCTTAAGGCACTCGCTGAACCCTCCTCTCGATAAACACACACACTGACAACCACTGAGCAAAAACAACTCATACGTGTGTTTGTCTAAAGAGGTGTTTACATCACACATAAATAGGTGTTTACTTCACATGTAAACAGCTGTTTACACATCACCTGCTTTATGGATTCTGCCGGACGTGTTAATTAATTCACCAGGACATGAAACACTGACGTAGGTGATAAACATATTATGTGTGTGTGTGTGTTTTCCACAGGGTAACTGTCCCAAAGTGAGCTCCATCAACGACCGCAGCGACTGGAAGACGGTGAAGAAAGCCTTGTCTGTGATTGGCTTCAGCGAGGAAGAGGTGGAGGTGAGGACCAAGTGTGAGCTGCGTGCAGTAAATCACACCTGACATGTTTGTTTGTCACTCAGAGTAGCACAGATGGGAATCTCCAAGCACCTCATGGTTTGATTCAATTATGATTCAGGGTTCAATTATAAAACAATTATCGATGCATAAACTTGAGAAACTTGGAGCACAGAGACAGAGGAGGTGGAAGCTTTGAAATCTTTCCACCAGGGCCGGGCGATATAAAGACTATGTACGATGTATTGCTATATTTTCAAGCAAGATATAAATTTATACACCAGTTATATTGATATAGGGTCAAGTTGCGTTACTTGACACATACCAGTGTGCATCTCTCACTCACAAGTTCTCCTGCAACACCTCTCAGAGCCGTAGCCTGACGTGCACCTCCCCAGAAATGTAACTACACGCCGCAGTGACGCAGACCTCCTGTCTGTCTCTGTGAGCTGAAACCATTTCCCTCAGTGGAAACTTTTATTTACTTTAATTTCACAGATAAGAAACAATAAATTGTGAAGACAATAAAGCCTCCACAAAAATAGCATTTTAAGTCTTGTGTGTGATTCATCCTGGCTTCATATGAGCAGAGGAAAACTCTGCTAGCTGCTAGGCTAATTTATACAATGTAAAATGCCATAGGCTTGTGCTAATAACGTTAGCATGTTGTATCCCTGTGTTTTGGAGGTGCAGCTGCATATTTTCAAACAGGTGAATAAAATCTCTGTGTTTGCATTTTATTTTGATCACAGTCTGTTTTTATAAAAGTGCTTGTGACGTCTCAAATGAGGCTTTGTCTTGCAGCTGAAAACATGTAGTCCATTGCACAGGAAATACTGAGATATACATTTTTGTCCGTATCGCCCAGCCCTACTTCCTGCTACATTTTTTATGAAGCCTGTACATGAAATATGTTGCATTTACACTCATCTGACGACTACTACATTCTTAAGATGACAAAAAGTTGAGGTTTACCTCAGATAAACTTTGACAAACATTCCAGCTCTCCCAGTATGTTTGTAAGTGTCCCAACACCACAGGTTGCACCATGAACAGTGAAGTACTCCATGTGCCTGAGGGGGCCGAGCTGTTTCTGCTTCAGACTGACACTGTGGATGTTTGTGTTTGAAAGTGTTTGTTGGACAGAGCTCAGTGTGTGCGTGTGTGTGTGTGTGTGTTATTATATGGTGAGAACTTATTTGTGCTCAGCGTGGGAGTCTTCCTACACGCTCATGAGTCTGGGCTTGCGTCCAGAGCCTTGTAGATCTCACACTGCTCATAAAGTGCGGAGCAGGTGTGAGAGTGTTGCGGCCCTGCTCTGATCGTCGGTGCACAGTCGTGTCCTGCTCCAGTCTTAACTTTATTCTTATCAGAGCCGCCTTTATCTGCCCAGAAGTCGGTCACAGTCGTAAAGATAGGCAGCAACTACAGACCTGTGTAATCTTATCGTGCTGCGGCCTCTCATCTCTTCACCTTTGTTCTCTCTCTCTCTCTCTCTCTCTCTCTCTCTCTCCGCCTCTTTGTCACACTTTATCTTTCATTTTCCTTCCCTTATCCTTATTTCTTCCACCCCTCCCTCCCTCCCTCCCTCCATCTTCTCTCCCTGTAGGAGCTGTTGAACATAATTGCCAGCGTGCTCCACCTGGGGAACGTGCAGTACGGCGGAGAGGAAGGCACCGCCTGCATCACCTCTGACACACAGATAAAGTACCTGTCCAGGGTAAGATGCAGCCCGAGCAGGCTCATGAACGCTCCTAACAGGCCAGGAGGGAGATGGGATTTATTTTTTATATATAAAGCCCAGGCTGGTATTTATCAAGCATCTCACAGGTCCTCTCACACTAGCACTGAAAGCTGAGTTATTTATGAAGCTTCCTTCACTCACTTTCAGTAAGAGGAGGGATCACTTTTAGCAGACGGTTCAACGTTTTTGTTTTACAACATTCTCAGCAGTGAAGTAGAAATTATGATGGTGTGTTGGAGTTCCTCTGACAGTTGCTGCACCACCATTTCAGCTGTTAACTCATTATCTTTAGCTGCAGTTTATCTGTTACTCATAGCTAAATATTTTAACCATTTATCCAGTACTATTTTTAATAATTTATTGATTATTTTTATCTGTCTCAGACAATTATCCATCACTTTCAGTTAATATTTCAGCTGTTATTTTTAGCTAACTGTTCAGCCATTTATCCATTAATCTTAGCTACGTATATTAGTTGTTTGCCAGTTATCCATAGCTGATTATTTCAGCCATTTATCCATTACTTTCAGCTCAGGTTTTTTTAACCATTTACTGATTGCTTTCAGCTAAATATTTTAGTTGTTAGCCAGTTACCTTCAGCTAATTATTTCAGCCTTTTATCCATTACTTTTAGCTCAGTTTTTCAATCCACTTATCCTCTACTTTTACAGTATTATTTTGTAAAATTATTTTATAATTCATTGATTATGTTGAGCGAATTATCTCAGACAAGTATCCATCACTTTTATCCAAATATTTCAGCTGTTTACCCGTTATCTTTAACTAACTGTTCCACACTTTATACATTAATTTTAGCTGACTATTTCAGCCATTTATCATTTACTTTTAAATATTAAATATTTTAGTTGTTTGCCCATCATCTTTAGCTGACCTTTTCAACTTGTTACCTACTACTGTTAGCTGTCTATTTGAACCATTTATCTGTTAGCTTCAGCCAACTATTTTAACACTTTATCCATTACTGTTAGAGAACTGTTCAGACTTCTCTGTTTGCTCACCAACTGGTTTTCACACACTCTCAATTGCTACATGTGTTCAGGTGTGTAATGCCAAAATATCACAGCTTAATTATGACAGGGTGTCCGCATCCCTTAAAAAGTATTAAAAAGTCTTAGATTTGTGTATCTAAATTAAAGACTTTAAAAAGTCTTAAATTCCTACAATTTCATTAAAATGGTCTTAAATTCATTACTCAAATGTCTTTAAAAAATACGGGACATCTGTTTTTATTGTGCTCTGTTTTTGTTGCAAAGAGATTCATTTGAGTTGCGTGAAGAGAATTAGTTTGGCTCCGCCCAGGCCAAATATATAGCTGCCAAGCTAGCAGGTAGCGCCCGCAGTCATTTCTGAGGTGATAGCATAGACTACTTGACTTATTTAGCTAGCTGTAGCTGTAGCCTAGCTAACTAGCTTGCACTACAGTTAACGTATCAGTCCTGAGCCACAGCATTTCACCTTTAAACAGAGGTCAGCAGTTATTGTTTGGGGATCTCTTTTCTTCTATCAAACAGGTCACATTCAGGGGAACACAGTCATGGTTTAACTACAGTTTTAGTTGACTCTGAGTTGTGCACAATATCTGAGGCTTTGCATCGACAGCAGCAGAAATAGTTGGTTGTTTTACCAAAAGTCAGTCAATTTTTTTTTTTTGGCAAAAATAATCTTTTGATTAATCATTTAATCGCTGAATGTTTCCCAGAACACCTCTCCTCTCACACTCACTGTTGCAGCCAGAACGCATTTCCTAGTAACTCCTAACAGGTCAGGAGGAGCTTTTACTCCCAGTTATTAAAGTGGAATGAAAATATGTCATTGTGAGGATTCACCAGCCAACACTGATTCCTAATCTGAGATGCCTGATAAATATGGGCGTGGGCTTGATCCTGGGCTTCTTGGGAATTAACATATTCATATTTCATTCAATTACTGTTAAAGACTTACTCGTTTAAGTCGTCACTGCTTCAGAAATGTGAGTCATACAACACTCTCCTCAGAAACATCCCTCATTCCTTCCCATCTCAATTTTTCAATTACACTTCATTAGACATAATGAGTAGATACCATACCCAGGATGTCACTGCTGCTGAGCGCCATGACGTCTGTTTACACGGCGAGCGAAATCGCTCACTTGTCGTTGGTGTGTCGTACTAATGTTGCTGTGCTTCTCCAGTTGTTAGGAGTGAATGGACCAGTGCTGACAGAGGCACTCACACACAAGAAGATAATTGCCAAGGGAGAGGAGGTGGGTTTGGACACACACACACACACACACACACACACACACACACTGTAGCGTGAGCGTGTGATAAGCATTTATACACAAAGCTTTCCTGTCTGTGTAATGTCTGGTCTGGTCTGCTGTAATTATGTTGTAACTTGTCTGACTGTCCCTGCTGAACTCTGTGTAACACTGTTATTGTCCATCTGTCTCGACTCCTCCTGACTGTGTGTGTGTGTGTGTGTGTGTGTGTGTGTGTGTGTGTGTGTCTGTTCTCATCAGCTGGTGAGCCCACTGAACCTGGAGCAGGCGTCATCGGCTCGGGATGCTTTGTCCAAGGCGGTGTACGGACGCACCTTCACGTGGCTGGTTAACAAGATCAACAGTTCACTGGCATACACGGTACTCACACACACGCACGCACGCACGCACGCACGCACACACACACACACACACACACACACACACACACACACAGCAGGGATGCTGAAAAACTTCAAACTAGATCCAGACACTATCCAACACTGTAGTTCAGAGCATGTTGACTCTCCTCTTTATTCTGTTACAGCACAGCTCCACCTTGTGGACACTTGAAAGTCCACAACATGAACATAACTCCACATTAAACGTCCAGTTTGCAGGATTTAGTGGGATATTTTGGCAGAAAGGGAATGTAATATAATAATATAATATAATAATGTAAAATAATGTTTTTTCTGTAGTGTTTAAAATAAGAACTGTTGTGTGTGTTTGTCACCTTAGAATGAGCTGTTTATATCTTCATAGGGAGCAGGTCTCTGTTTATGAAGATCACCATGTTGCACCTACATGTTCTGCAGTAGCCCAGAACAGACGAACAGATACTGGCCTTTTAGGGCCACCATAGTAAGAAGTCCCTCTGCAGCGAGCAGCGTCAGTGTTCTGCCTTCTCTCGGCAGCCAGGTCTGCCTGTGTCTGCCAGTCTCTGTGGCCAGGCTGTGATCACTGTTCAGTGTTTTTACCAGTTTAAATCACCTGGTCTGTTTAATTCTGAGAGGAAGAGACCTCTGTAGATAATTCGGCTCCCGCTAAAAAGTGATCTCACATTAACAGGTGATGGACAAGCTGCCCGCACCGACCTGCCAAACACCTTCAGAGATGCATTGATGTGTATCGTGAAACTGCTTTATTCAGTGTTTTTAGCTGTTTAAATCATTATGTTTTGGAGAAGAAGAGACCTCTGTGGATAATTTGCCTCACGGTAAAAACCTCCCAAATGTCTGGATCAGAAAAAGGTGATCATACATTAAGTTGTCAGAGGAAAAAGGGGTGAGCACACAAGCATGTGGTGGGCGAGCCGCTCGTCTCTGAGATGCCAAAAAGCGTAAGAGAAACATTGATTGGTCTGTTTATTTTTGCAAGGACACATCTGTGGATCGTTCAGCTCCTGATACAAACCTCCTGAACAATGAACACTGAAGGAATTCTAACCAGGAGAAGTTTTAGCTGGTTGCAAAGCCACCAAATCCCCCTAAATTTTACACGCTCCACTTTCAAACAGCATAATATCTTATTCTCATTTAGGATTTAATTACAGTGTCAGTTATTACATGCCAGGTTAGACCAATACGCAGGCTGTATACTAATGTTATTGTCAATGTCAATTTGCAAAAGTTGGAGTGAAATTTAATTTTGTTTTAATGCACATTTTATTTTATCCTGATTGAAATTTGTGAGCAAACTTAAGAAATAGATCTGAAGTTTTGTTGTGCTTCTCTAACAGGATGACTCCTACAAGAACTGCTCTGTCATCGGCCTGCTGGACATCTACGGCTTTGAGGTCTTCCAGAACAACAGGTGCAGTGTTCAGGATTTCTGCTAATGCTGGATTTAAACCTTCGCTTATTTTAAAGTAACCAAAAGTTAAAATGTCCCTCTAAATCTGTAGGTAATGAAATAAAACACAGTTTGATTTTGAAAAAAAAAAAATCTTTGCACAAGGTCGACTTTCTGGAGCTTTCAGCTGCATCTCATGGCCTTCATCAGCTGCTGACGTTTCCTCAGTTGGTTATTGATCAACCTAAAAGCCCCGACACCACAACTAGTGGTGATGAATGCCCCCTGCTGCGTCGCCTTAGTCGCCATGTCTCGGCCAAAAAGTTGCACATTAACACACTGCAAAGTGTGATGGGCAACCAGCACGTACGTTCTGGCATATGCTGAGATGTAGCTTAAAGCTCCAGAAAATAACCACTAAGTGGAGCTTGGTTAATATTTAAGCTCCAATCTGAATCTACACAGTGTTTATGTAACCTGTATTTATACATGCTATGAATTATGGGTAGTTAGTTACCCACCACCAACATAATATGAGTTAGTGAGAACACCAATAACATGTTGATGCCTTTTTTCACTCAGTGGTTGTGTGTGTTGTTGTGTGTGTTGTTGTGTGTTGCAGCTTTGAACAGTTCTGCATCAACTACTGTAACGAGAAGCTGCAGCAGCTCTTCATCGAGCTCACCCTCAAGTCAGAGCAGGAGGAGTACGAGGCCGAAGGCATCACGGTCAGACACCAGTTTCTTCCCTCCCTCTGCGTCCACACTCTCACCCCACCTGCCTCCACTGTTTAGTCCAGAATTTAAAGGGACAGTTCAGGATGCTGCTCACAGACTGGGAGCTGATCCATCAATAAATATACAGTTAATCAGTTCAAAACACATACACTCACCAGCCACTTTATTAGGTACACCTGTTCAACTACTCGTTAATGCAAATATCACGTGGCAGCAACTCAGTGTAGACATGGTGAAGACGAGCTGCTGAAGTTCAAACGGAGCATCAGAATGATGAAGAAAGGTGATTGAAGTGACTCTGAACGTGGTTGTTGGTGCCAGACGGGCTGGTCTGAGTATTTACTGGGATTTTCAGCACAACCATCTCGAGGGTTTACAGAGGATGGTCCCAAAAAGAGAAAATATCCAGTGAGCCAAAATGCCTTGTTGATGCCAGAGGTCAGAGGAGAATGGCCAGACTGGTTCAAGATGATAGAAAGGCAACAGGAAGTCAAATAAGCACTGGTTCCAACCAAGGTCTGCAGAAGACCATCTCTGAAGCAACAACACCTTGTCCAACCTTGAAGCAGATGGGCTACAGCAGCAGAAGACCACACCAGGTGCCACTGCTGTCAGCTAACAACAGCAAACTGAGGCTACAGTTCAAAACTGGACAATAGAAGATTGGAAACACCACATTCAGATGGAAGCATGGATCCATCCTGCCTTGTATCAACACTTCAGGCTGCTGCTGGTGGTGTAATGGTGTGGGGGAGATTTTCTTAGTACCAACTGAGCCTGGTTTAAACACCACAGCCTACCTGAGTATTGTTGCTGAGCGTGTCCATCCATCCCTTTATGACCACAGTGTACCATCTTCTGATGGCTACTTCCAGCAGGATAACGCACCATGTCACAAAGCTCACATCATCTCAAACATGACAATGAGTTCACTGTACTTCAATGGCCTCCACAGTCACCAGGTGGAACGGGAGATTCTCATCATGGAGTGCAGCAACTGTGTGATGGCATCATGTCAATATGGACCAACATCTCTGAGGAATGTTTCCAGCACCTTGTTGAATCTATGACACCAAGACTTAAGGCAGTTGTACCTAATAAAGTGGCTGGTGAGCGTATACAGGAGGATATTTGTGTGATTTTTAACAGCTGTCTGTGCAGATTTCATACTGAACGTGACAGAAATAGACTCTCTGGGGTCTCTGGTTACCATGGAGAAACCTTTCGCCGAGGTGTAAATTGAAAACGTCGTGCTGCTCTTTAACTTCAGTCGAGCGACACTCTTCAAAGGTGTCGAGCACTCTGATATAAATCAGGCTGAATTCTGTAGGAGACACTGAATGATCATAATAATAAGCTCTGAATCCGAGACAGCTTTGCAACTTTTTCATTGCAAAAAATACACCTTCACCAGCTCTCTTATTTTTAATCCCTCCTCCGCTCCTCTTCCTCTCTGTCCACCTTCATCACGCTGTTTTGACATTTTGTTTGAACCCTCCATTATCAGCACATTCCTCCTCCTCAGCCACAGGTCAGGCTTCACACAGAGCTCTTAATGTGATTGCCGTCACAGTTGTGTTTGTAAATTTAATTTATAACTCTGACGCTTTTACTCAAAGTGATTTACAGTAAGTGCACATATTCTCAGAAGATGCTGCTCCATCAGACATTTAGCCTCTAACTCTGTTATTGCTAAGTCAAAGTGTCTGTTATTTATTCACAGTTAAGTCTTAAATGATCCGTCTTAAGGAAATGACATGTCAGAGGAGGTCTGTGTTGAAAGATGATCTCTAATTCTCCTGCTCCATTTATATTCAGTTATAGTTTGTTTTGCCTCTTTGGAACAAGAGCCTCTTGTTTCAGTCTGATATAAAGTCAGTGGTCAGAGAGCAGGTTGTGGGAGAAACTTGGACTCACCTCTCAAAGAGCCCATTCTCATCTGACATCAGGGCCGTGGGCCGTGCTCTCTGTCATCTCTGTGGAAATTATGTGGCTGTTAGCGCTAACAGAACCTAACGCTGCCGCGCTCAGCATGTGGAACTCTGTGTTCATGTGTGTGTCCACATACGAGTGGGCGAGCGGCGTGTCTGTGTGCCAGGATTCCTGGGATTCTCTAGATGATTGACTTTACAGTTGCTGAATAGTGTGGAACAGTCATAATGGTTTCAGGTTCAGACAGATTTATCTGGCAGGAGTTACGTCCAGGTCAGAGTTCAGACTGGAAGAAAAGTCAGCTGGCTGTGGCTCTTTATAAACAATTTCTTTCTGTTCTAATTTATACCAATTAATGCTTTTATTCTCATGATGTGTTACTGAATCAGTGCTGGTGTCTTCGCAGTGGGAGCCGGTGCAGTACTTCAACAACAAGATCATCTGTGACCTGGTGGAGGAGAAGTTTAAAGGCATCATCTCCATCCTGGTGAGGAGACACTCTGAGCTGTCTCTGCTGCAGAAGGGTCATTCATTCATTCATGAGATTTTATTTCCAAAGGAAGCTCACTTATGAAATGAACGCCAAGAATGAGGTGTCGTAGTTAAACATTTTAGAAAATCTTGGAGATGGTCGCCAACATGACAAAATATATAGTACAGTTCATAGCCCCATAAAACTATAGCACTTTTACACTTTGGTTGTTGTACAGATTAAACAAACAAGATATAACTCGTCCATACCCATTGGTAGCTTTGACACCTTCTACCTATGCCAATCCTCAGTGCCTATGTGCAGTTTCACATAGATTGACCACATCAGTGAGTAGAAAAACGTGGGACAGACAGAATGAAAAATCCATATGACAGTTAGGCCTTGATAAGAAATGAGCTCTCTAGCGCCCCCGTTTTGTTTGATGGGGTCAATAATGGAGGGGTCCCCTCAGATTATGTGTGGTCATATGCCTACAAAGTTGCGTGGTGATGGGTGAAACCCTTGAGATGTTATACACCTTTATGTGATGAGCCACGCCCTCCGCAATATTCATTGCCTTATAGAAGCTCAGTTTTTGTAAGTTTTCCAACTTTTGCCAAGAGGGAACTTTAGATATTGGTCCCTAGATTATGTTCACCCAGTTTCATGCAGATCGCTCAAACTTCCTAGGAAGAGATCCATTTGAAGTGTTTTTCAAAATATTCAAAATGGCGGAAAATCTATATAAGCGGAAATTATGGGTTCTTGAGGCAAATGTGTTCCTCATGAGGAGAGACATCTCTGTTTTCTCCTTCCATAATGTCCGGTATAAATATTTCCCTCTGCAAATATGTAGGCCTAGCACAGTGCCCTAACAGCAGGCAAGCGTCTCTGTCCTCTGGTACTAGTTACCAGTTACTAGTGATGGTCATTTTGTGGGTTGCAGTTTGGGTTTGGGTCACTGATTAACACATATCTCTACAGGTCAGGCAGAGAACAGTTGTGGCAGTTAATAATTGCAGCAGACGTTCAACACTCCACCGTGTTTTCAAGCTAGTTAAAGTATATCACAACCTGTTGTCTACTCAAGCTGCTGTGTCCTGAAGTCATGTCATAAACCTATTCTCTATAAGCTAAGCTAACTGGTTCCTGGCTCCATATTTGCTGTCGATCTTCTGATGTAACTCTCAGCAAGACAGTGTATAAGTGTATCTCCCAAAATGATTAATGTTTAATGCTCAGGAGCAAAATCTGGCATCATCTGCATAAATTATAAAGGACTCGATTAGATCCTTTCACTGATTCATGCTCTGAATAAATACTGTACTAATAAATACTGTGACATGATATGAGACGCAGGCCTGAGACTGGTTTTTGGTTTGGTAAGACAATAACTGACCGACTGCTCTTCTTGTCCTCTCACAGGGATGAAGAGTGTCTGAGACCTGGAGACGCCAGTGACCTCACTTCCTAGAGAAGCTGGAGGACACTGTGGGAGGACATCCACACTTTGTCACGTTAGTTTAGTTTCTCTTCTCGTCTCGTGCCACAAATATACTGACAGCAGTTTGTTCTGGCTGTTGACCGGCTCGTTGTGCCAGACTGTAACTATTGAATATGTGTGTGCGATGTATCCGCGTGTGTGTGTGTGTGTGTGTGTGTCTCTGCAGTCACAAGCTGGGTGATGCAAAGACCCGGAAGGCAATGGGCCGTGACGAATTCAGACTGCTGCATTACGCTGGAGAGGTCAACTACAATGTCAATGGTACGTGTGTGTGTGTGTGTGTGTGTGTGTGCTGTAAACACTGTCCATATTGAAACTGTCCCTCTTCTGTTTGTAACTGCAAACAAGCAGATGCAGCGTCGCAGTGAGGCCGGCGTGACCTGACATCCTCGGATGTTTGGTGCTGTGGTGAATTTAACACAGAGCTCAGACATGCAGAATTAATTTCCAGCTCTAAATATCAGCACCATCCGTTAAATATAACGACAGCGTGGTCGAGTTATATTCACCGGTGTGTTACTGTGAGTTTCAGAACTGTATTGTTGAGGTTACATTTAGATAAAAATACCCTGCTCAAGCTACCACATCGACCAGAGAGTGTTCGCTGTGCTGAATGCTTCTGTGTCAGAGTTTAGTGACAACAGCTGCTCTGTCCTGATGTGTTGAATACGGGGAAGTCGACACTCCGTTAGCAGAAACACACTGATTAGTCCTCTTTCTGAAACACTTTTCTCATGTGAAGTCAAAAGTTAAACACACTGTTGGAATCTGTACATAAATCTACTATCAGTACAAGTTTGTAAGCTAAGCAGCTAAACAGGATGAAATGTCTGATCATGTCTTTCTCTTGTCGTACCTTTCACACTAACTAGCTTTATGCTGCAGCACAAGAACAGTGTTGCTTCTTCATTTCCATGTCTTCTACATGGATCATCATCTGGTGACATAGGCACAGACTTGGCAGATCAGCTGGTTACATATTACACCAAAATAACCACAGATTGATTTTTATGCCTCTGTGCCGTAGATAGCTGTGGCTACATACTGCAGTTAGAGCACTGAGGTCGACACATTAGATGCTGCTGGATGCTCCCTGGAGCAAACAGTGGCGACCCAGCCTTTGTGGTGGTCGCACCTAAAGTACTCTGACTATAGAAACCTTTAAATCACTGCTGAAGATCCACCTCTTGATTGACTTGAGCTTGACACCCTGCGGGAAGCTCTGTGATTAAAGGGGTGACAGTAGCACAATAATGATGATATTAATGATTTATTTTTTATCCCAGCCTGCACCCAAGTTCACTACAGGACGAGGACCAGGGGGCGTGCGCACATTACACCAGTTTTAAAATCGCTGCATTGGCTCCCCGTGTGTTTCAGGGTCGATTTTAAGGTTCTTTTATTAGTTTTTAAATGTCTTAATGGTCTGAGGCCATCTTATTTATCTGACCTGCTTTTACCATATCAACCCTCGCGAATCCTGACGTCCTCCAGCACCAGCCTTTTAATTGTTCCAAAAGTGAAGTTGAAAACCCACGGGGAGGCTGCATTCAGCCATTATGGCCCTCACTTATGGAACAGCCTGCCGGAGAACATCAGGGCTGCAGAGACTGTTGATGCTTTTAAAAGGAGGCTCAAGACTCACCTTTTTAATTTAGCTTTTAACTGATTTCTTTAACTCTTTTACTTGTTAAATCATATGTTATCTTAATTTCATTTTAATTTTAATGATTTTAAATGATTTATTTTTAATTTTTATGCATTTCATTATCATTAAGTTTCTAAATCTTTCTTTATTGATTTATTTATTATCATTTTATCTCATGCTTGTTTTATCTTATCATACTGCCTATTAGTCTTTTAGTCTTTTAGTTAATATGAATGTTATATTTTTGTTGTATGTTTTTATTCTGTGAAGCACATTGTGCTGCATTTTTAAAGCATGAAAAGTGCTACAGTATATAAATAAAGTTTGATTTGATTTGATTTGATACAGGCCAAGACATTACCAAAAGTGCATTTGTATGGCTTCCGACGCACTTGATTCTGATCTGGGGTCTCATATATAAAACAGTGTAGGATCCATCCTAAAAATGTGCGTACAGACAAAATAAAAAAATGGCATTCCAAATTAATTTGACAGTATCTGTAATTAGACTTCCATCTCACCATCTGCATCACTAATTTCCTGTCTCCAAAATATTTGTAAGCATGGGTGAGCATGAGTTTCTCCCATCAAGTCTGTTTTTATAGATCACAACTTTAGCGCTGGAAGTGGCGCACGCCTCTTTCTGGCCTCGTTTTGTGTGTACACAGTGTTCATAAATGAGACACCATGTGACCAGAACAGTGTGCGACCATTTGACAAGGTTTTAGCTTTAAAACAAGTCAACTGGAAACATGAAAGAAACTGGAAAGCTTGAAAAGTCAACCAGAGACAGAGTTTTCGACTGACACATCAAGCTAACATTAGATATAATCTAGCTGCAGCTGGTCACATCCGTTAGCCAGTTTTCTCAGTTCAGCAGAAAAAAGGACAAAAGAGGTGCCGGCTATAAATGAGAAAGCGCTTTTGTTCACTTTGGTCTGGAATCAAGGAGCCGTTGTTACAAAAATCACTCAAATGTTTGAGTGGAAATCTGCTGCTGTTAACTGCAAATGTGTTGCCTGAGAATGTAACGCTTGATGGGCCTCAACAAACGCTCCACTCCAGTTGCTTGTACTCCATTTTTTGTCCAATACAACACTTCCTACAAGCATCTCCCTGCCATGTGAGTGTTTAACCCTTCTGACTGCTGGGAGGCTTTAAATGTAAAATTAAAGTGCATCTCATCTCATGTGAGACCCTCAGTGGAAGTGAACGATCAGGACATGTATCAAGACTCATATTCCATCTTCTCTCTCTCTCAGGATTTTTGGACAAGAACAACGACCTGCTCTTCAGGAACCTAAAAGAGGTGAGACAGATCTTAAAAAGGGAGATAGTAAAGTGTGGGGATTATAAGACAAAGCAGACTGTGCTTCTGGAACAGTGTGTGCTCGATTCAGAGGTTAAAACGTCCTCTGTGTGTGTGCAGGTGATGTGCATGTCCGAGAACAAGATCCTGACCCAGTGTTTCGACAGGGAGGAGCTGACTGACAAGAAACGTCCAGAGACGGTGAGATCTCGTGTTCTTCATGTGTGTGCTCCCGAGGTTTCTCTGCATGTTTCCACACTGCTATAAATCATGCGCTCACACATCCCAACATAGTTTCCCACAGCAACACAAACAGTGGTGTGTTTCCCCTCTCCGGTGTGGAGTGGGCGGTCTGATGGGGATTCTCTGCGGCGTCCTACTCACTGAGGAATGCCCTGACACTTGTATGCCCTTCACACACACACACACACACACACACACACTTGAACAGGGTACTGTCACAGGCTGGCAAGTTAGATTCCCAGTCCTCCACACTGGGCCCAGTGTTCAGTCTCCACTGGACTGTCAGTCACATCAGCCTCCCCTCTGCTTGCGTAGCTCTTCTTAGGTCATCATCTCTGCCTGCGGCTTTGATTCGCGTACTCGTCTCCTCAACAGTTTCTACCTCCGGTCACTGAGCAGCTTCCTCTCCGTCCTCTGACCTCCATCGCTTCATCCCTCTCTAACCAGCTTCCATCTGTCTGTGTGTCTGTGTCTGCCCCTCCAGGCAGCCACCCAGTTCAAAGCAAGTCTGGCGAAACTAATGGAGATCCTCATGTCGAAGGAGCCGTCGTACGTCCGCTGCATCAAGCCCAATGACTCCAAGCAATCAGGTATGAAGTCAGCTCATGTTTTCTGCTCAGTTTGGTGCAAGATAGGGATGAGTGTTTGTCAAATAATGAGGTATCAGGCTGAAACAGACTCATCAGAGTGAAAACGGAGTGTAAAAGGTGTCTTATGTTAAATTCAAACCAAAAACAGCTCAGTTCAGACACCAAAGACCTCGTCATCTTCACACCATTTAATCATTTTAACTCCTGTGTGCATTACATCTCAAACTATTTCAATACTTATCCTCATGATTTTGTACTTTTTTGACATCCTGGTTTATCAGAGTTTCTCCTCAGATCTCTAAAACACTTGTTTTTAACACTTGTTATCAAGTCATTTATTAGAACAAGTTTATTTTTGTCTTTTAAACGTTGAAAAAAAAAATGGACTGACACCAGTCAGTAAAAGTAACTGGACTTGACAGTAGGAGAGAGGAGGTGTTTAGGGTGGAGTGATGAGATGAAACTAGGAACTTTCTGCCATTTTGTGCCAACCCATGGTTTGACTTAAACTTATTCATATACAATATTTTTAGGTCTGCATTTTGCATTACACAGTCATGGAAAATCTGTGAAAGTCATGGAAGTCATTGAAAGTTTTGGAAAGCTCATGGAATTTTGTTTGTAGTGACAGTAATTGTTACAGTAACCTCCCACATAATGTAACATAACTGCAAATTTATTTTCTGAAAGTTAGCTGTTGACATAATGTAGCTGTGATATGTGTCAACTTAGGGCTGCACGATATATCGTTTCAGCATCGAAGGTCGTGCAATGTCAAGTAAAGCAAATTAACTCAACTTATTTGATGCTTGATACAAATATAAAACTTGCACAGTTCTCATTCTCCATGACTTATAGCAGCCAAGCCTTCTGCTTTTAGACGTTACGTGTATGTGTGACGTAGTGTGGTGGTGTTTGTTATGGGAAGTGAGACTCTCCTGCATGTGTGTGTGTAGAAAAGTACCGTAACCAGGCCGGCAAGTGCAGCAGACACAGTGAAGTGCATGCTTTTCCTAAATGTAAATTTTATTATGGACCTTTCTGTCCATGAAAATGTGTGGGAACACAGTGCATACAGTACAATATGGCAGGTCTAATATGGAAGCAGATAATGGTTATAATAATTTGAATTGTGTAAGCAACTAAATGCCTCATTGTGAAATGTAATCACTGCTGAATAACCAAAGTTGGAATTTATATATCACTGAATTCATCACGGTGAAATGTTTTACTTTGAAATCCTGAATTTATGTGGCTGGAATTTGTCTTAGTGAAATTTTCAGAAGGCAATTTTAGGTTAAAGCTCAGATACGCAGTTAAATTCTGGCGTCACTGGGCAAAAATTCCATAATAAACTTTGAACATATTTTAATTCAAGTGGTCTGAGACAGCTATAGACTAATACACGTCTGCTCACCTCTGTTTTCAAACTTCTGAAAGTCTAACCTGTGACAGCTTTGGCTGACCACAGGTCATTTTCAGAGAGCAGCTGTCAATCACTGCTCGTGAACTGTTACATGAAGCAGCGCTGGTCAAATATGAATCAAGATTCTGTTACTGCAGTGCAAGTGCACAAGTGTTGTTCAGAAACATATTTTAATGACTGGCTGTAAAATGATGTTTGTGACCCAGCCGCTACATTAGAGACATTTGACCGACGCACCAAGCTCCACCCACCAGCAGCACCAACTGTCATTTCAGAGCTAAACAGTCACTAAAATGTGTTTCTGAAAACATCTGAGGGAGAAACAGTGACAGAGTCTTGCTTCATATTTGATCAGCGCTGCCTAGTTTGACAGTTTGACCACAGCTCAGAGCAGTGACATTGTCACTGACATGATT
Organism: Epinephelus cyanopodus; assembly: GCA_026686955.1. Classification (NCBI taxonomy): domain Eukaryota; kingdom Metazoa; phylum Chordata; class Actinopteri; order Perciformes; family Serranidae; genus Epinephelus; species Epinephelus cyanopodus. The sequence continues at coordinate 39,888,932 of CM048918.1, forward strand.
GACGGCTGAGTTACAGGCTCTGCTGCTCTTAATAGTTGTTTTTGTGATTCTTGCAAATGCCATTTGAAGCACCATGAGGAAGCAGAGGAGCATGACTTTTTTTCACAGATTATCTGATTGATGTTCCACTGTCAGGATGCAGTCGTTGTCAGGCAACCACCCCATCACCTCCCCACCCTAACGCTTTGCTGTAATCAATCTATCATTTATATATTTATTCTTTTTATCGCCTTTAAACCACAGTAATCAGTGTGTAGCTGCTGCCATGTTGAGGCAGAGGGTCTGTCTGTAGCTCTGGTTGAGGGTGAGAGGCTGTCAGCAGATAAAAGAGATCTGTGTTGGTACATGAGACCCTAAAAAAGAGGCTGGATCATGGGGAGAACCACCAGTTGGTCCAGCAGCTTCTCCTCCATCATGGACGTTTACAGGCATATTTTAGGACGACTCAGGGGCAGTTTGACAACCTGCTGTCTATTGTTGGGCCTAGCATAACAAAATGAATACCAACTACAGGGAGTCCTGCCGAGCAACTGAGCACCACCAATTTCTCCTCCATTGTTTACCAACTGTAAACTTGTTATGACCACCACAGAAGACCCGCCTCTCAAGTCATCTGATTGGACAAAAGCGGAGATGAAGTTGAAGTTTTTCCATCTCAAGGAGTTCAAAGCGCTCTGGTAAAAACACCAGGCACGTAGCAGCGCAGAATCAGTGAGCAAAAGTGATCAAGTCATTTGAGGTCAAGTCATAAAGTGGATTAGTGAAACTCAACTTGAACATCAAGTCCAGCTAATCTTACATTTTACACACATTAGAAAGGTGCAAAAACAAACACAACCTGATGACACAGATGTCTGACTTCAGACCTGGTTGATTATCCTGCGTCACCTGGGTGCTCAGATTTCAAGTTTCTATCTTGAATTTTGGTGTGTCTGAGTTTGACCGATCCAACCTGCAGGATAAAGACAGTGTGAATTGACTCACTGATTAGATTTAAATCATTCTGGCCTTAACGTGCTTCTACACATTAAGTATAATAATAATAGTTTTACAGGTTTGATGTGAGTTTAAAGCAACAGTTCCTGTAAACACTCAGTTGAAGCAGCTTAGCAGCGTCAGCGAGCTAATATATTTCCCAGAAGCATCACGTTAATCCTGTGCTTTCACTAATTCCAACCCAAACAGTTTGTTTTCAGCTGCATGAGCGGCGGCAGTGTAACTCTCCGTGTGGTCGTCAGTATATCGGGCCGGCCTTTGTTTCCCTCCACAGTCGGCCTTTTGTTGGCCTCACACTGTGTCTCTGTCCCTCGTCACTCCTACTGCTGTTGTTTAGCATTTACTGGTTTTCTCTGGTTCATTTGGTCCCAACAGACTTTACATTTTTCTCCAACCGATCTGACCCTGCTCTGCCTCCCCCACACTCTCTCCCCAGGTCGGTTTGACGAGGTGCTGATCCGTCACCAGGTCAAGTATCTGGGGCTGATGGAGAATCTAAGGGTGAGGAGGGCCGGCTTTGCTTACAGACGGCGCTACGAGGTCTTCCTGCAGAGGTGATCAACTACTCTCTATTTAATTTACTCTACCACTAATGTACAATCACGTGGAGGTGTTTCAATAATAAATCAAGTACATGTGTTCTGATACACGGCCGATACGACTTCTCAGTTCAGTTAGATTGACCAGAGTAGACATTCATGACCAAGGTGTACGCACAGAGACACAACAAGAGGTGAAGTGAGAGCATCAGTGAAGGATACAGATGTTTTCAGTTAATGCAGTGTTAGTCAGTGAACCCCACACAACTTATTTAACTCACAGGTAACTGACCCCGACGATAGAAGCAATAGTTAATGGATTTTTGGCAGACTGACGGCACAAGAGTGAAATATATCTTTGACCCTGAGTAGTCGACCATTCGACGGTCTGATCTACGGAGCCTGATGCAACTGCCAGTCTCCGAGTCGAATCCTCGCCTTTATGGGGAAATGTGGTCATTCCATTTGGGCTGTATCGGTGGTGAACCTTAAAAAGTCTTAATAGGCTTTAAATTTATCAAACTATAAATAAGGCCTTAATTGGTATAAAAATGTGTGTCCTAAAAGTGCTCAGACATGAGAAGTAGGATGTTATAAATCATTTTTTCAGACATTGCATCATGAAATCTCAAAATAATTTTGCAATATCTACTTTCTTAAATAATATGTGAGTGAGTTTAAAGAATTTAAGAGACATATTCATTTGCTTTCACCGCCAACCCTGCAAAGTTAAAGTACCACACAATCATAAACAGCCCACTGCAGAGTCACCACCTTGGTAAATCATATTAATGAAGGCTCATTCAGACCTATTAGTAATGTTAAAGGGATAGTGCACCCAAAAATGAAAATTCAGCTATTATCTACTCACCCATATGTCGAGGGAGGCTCAGGTGAAGTTTTAGAGTCCTCACATCACTTGCAGAGATCCAAGGGGAGAGGAGGTAGCAACACAACTCCACCTAATGGAGGCTGACGGCGCCCCAGATTCAAACGTCCAAAAACACATAATTGAAACCACAAAATATCTCCATACTGCTCGTCCGTAGTGATCCAAGTGTCCTGAAGCCCCGACATAAAAAGTTGTTTGGAAAAAACGTCATTTGAACTGTGAGACATGGGCACCACGTTCATGTGTGTTCACGTGCTTTCGCTGGTCTTGCGTGCAAGCACACACACGTGAGTGCGGTGCCCAGAGAGGCAGAGCTACAGGCTACAATGAGGCTAAAAACAGAGTTGAAATGATGTTTTTCCAAACAACTTTTTATGTCGGGGCTTCAGGACACTTGGATCACTACGGACGAGCAGTATGGAGATATTTTGTGGTTTCAATTATGTGTTTTTGGACGTTTGAATCTGGGGCGCCATCAGCTTCCATTGTGTTGCTACCTCCTCTCCCCTTGGATCTCCGTAAGTGTTGTGAGGACTCTAAAACTTCACCTGAGCCTCCCTCGACATATGGATGAGTAGATAATGGCTAAATTTTTTATTTTTGGGTGCACTATCCCTTTAATGGACGAATTTAGACTTCGTGTTACCTTCATTCTAAGGTTCAAATATGTTTTGCGGCTCCATTTGAGAAGTTTACTGGCCAAAAATGGCTCTTTGATGGTAAAGTTTGCTGACCGCTGTGTTAGGGGAAAGGCTGGAGTCTATCCCAGCTGACACTGGGTGAGAGGCAGGGTTCACCCTGGACAGGTCACCAGGCTATCGCAGGGCTGACACATAGAGACAGACAACCATTCACACTCACATTCACACCTACGGACAGTTTAGAGTCACCAGTTAACCTGCATGTCTTTGGACTGTGGGAGGAAGCTGGAGCACCTGGAGGAAACATGCAAACTCTGGTTTGAACCAGGAATCCTCTTGCTGTGAGGGGACATTACTGTGTTGTGGCGGTTGGCACTGCAGTTACAGAAGCTTTCACAGGCTGATCACTGAGCTGTAGAGCTGTGGTGATTCAAACCCAGGATGTGTTTTCTAACATTTCGGCTTCATTCCTGAACCAGTATTCTCGTCCTCATCTGTGTTTGTGTCTTTGTAGGTATAAGTCCCTGTGTCCAGACACGTGGCCCAACTGGCAGGGGAAGCTGTCTGATGGAGTGGCCACACTGGTCAAACACCTGGGATACAAGCCTGAGGAGTACAAACTGGGCAGGTGAGCAACACACAGACAGAAACAGATACAGACTGAGACATGTGTACTTTAATATGAGTTAAATAAATGAGGCAGATCATGGTTTACAGGCTGAAGAAGAAGAGCTGATTGTTTTATTTTACATTATAACATACATACACCTTTTGTGATGTTTTCATCGTCCTTGTGTTTTTGTTCTTGACCCTGAACTGCACTTATATCAAATATAAATATAAATCAAATATATTTGATTTCACGTTTAACTTTTAACTCAACATTTTAGATCCAAAATCTTCATCCGCTTCCCAAAGACCTTGTTTGCCACTGAGGATGCACTAGAGACCAGGAAACACAGTCTTGGTGAGAGCCTGCGACACAGTTGATGATGTGTGGGGAATATTTTCATTATCTTTCACAATTCACCTCCTTTCTCTTTTTCACCTCCTCACAGCCACCAAGCTGCAGGCGGGATGGAGAGGCTACAGCCAAAAGTCCAAATACCAAAAACTGAGAACCTCAGGTGAGGAAACATCTTCATGGGATCATTTCACTTTTTCTCCGGCTGATCTCATTTCAGAGTTCGTTTAGAAACATGTCTGTGTGAGCTGAAGTGTACCTGTTTGTGATGATGTTGCAGCGATTGCCATCCAGGCGTGGTGGAGAGGGATCCTGGCCCGGAGGAGAGCGCAGCGCAGGCGACAGGCTGCTGACACCATCCGCAGGTACACACCAGTGGATGGCACAATACACTCTGTGATAAATACACCTCACTCTGAGAGGAGATGGGCTCTAACGTGGTTTTACAATGAACGCAACAATTTTGTAAAGCTTTTTCCTATTTAAAATTCCTTTTCTCATCCCGTCCTCAGGTTCATCAAAGGCTTCATCTACCGCCACAAAGAGCGCTGTCCACAGAACGAGTACTTCCTGGATTACGTGCGCTACTCCTTCCTCATGAAGCTGCGCAGGAACCTGCCCAAGAACGTCCTGGACAAGAGCTGGCCGACACCTCCAGCTGCTCTCGTCGAGGTAAGAACAAACTACGCTCGCCAAAAATAGCTCAACATGGTCGTCAACTTAAAAGGCTTGTGTAAAAAAACAACACATTCAAATCAGAATTTGACTTTGTATTGTTAAAGTGCGAGACTTTTTGGGACAGTCAGTCACAGTGGAATAAAACAAAGTCCTCAAGTACAAATTTGAGGTACTTGGATTATTTTAATCTCATGGCACTTTCTATTTCTACTCCAAACTTCAGAGGGAAATATTGTACTTTATGCTTCACTGCAATTATTTAATAACTTAAGCTACTAGTGACTTTACAAATTAAGATTTTTGCAGACTAACCATATGAAAATATAAAAGTGCAGCTGAAAGTATTCGTCGATTTCTAATAATATTAAATTTGATTATCATTTAACTCATTTTTCATGTAACACGTTTGGTTCCAGCTTCATAAATATGAGCACTTGTTACATTTTCTTTTAATTAGTTCAGTTTTTTTAATTAAATTGATTACAGTTTTTCTAATACCTCAGTGCATTTCCCTGATTGTACTCACATACTTTACTTGCGTAACATTTTCAATGCAGAGCTCTCACCAGTAACAGAGTATTTTAAGTGTGATATTAGTTATTTTACTTAAGACAAGGATCGTAATACGTCCTCCACCACTGGAAGAGAGTTATGGATTAAACCTTATATTTTGTTTTGGTATATTTACTATTATATTTTACTTTTATATTGCAAATAAATAGAGTTTCATCTTTTATATTTTGGACACTGGGCAAAATATTTTGGACTGCAGGATATCATAATTTAGTATAAAAATATTCCATTAATATTATGACCATGTTACTATAGATTATTTGAAATCTGATTAATATTATCTATCTATCTATATATATATATATATATCTATATATATATATATGTATGTATATATATAGATATATATATATATAGATATATATATATACACACACATATATATATGTGTATATATATATGATAGATACTATATGTCGTCGTTTTTCACACCTGACACGGTTGCACCCCACTTTTGGACCATGATCAGCCAGCTGGGAACCACTGTCATAGACTGCATTTAAAAACTGTGCGACATGTTTCCACTTCCTCCCACTGAACAAAAATGAGGCAAAAAATATCCTGGATACAGCTGCTGCCATCTTGTGCTACTGACGTCATTTAGAGCCAGAGTCTGCGCAGTCCATGGTGTCGACATCCGGCCCAAACGCCCATTCAAGCAATCTCGAGTGCACAGATTTGTACACACAGCTGTCAATCATGACGTCAAACCTCTTTTTATAGCATTGAATAACTAATGAAAACCAAACTATCAGAAAATTGAACAAATGAACAGCAGCGTGATGAGAAGTACCTAAAAACAAAAAAGGGTTTGTAGTTTGGCTCATGTCCCGTCTGCTTACATGGAGGGGAAGGGGTTTATGATCTATACTGCAGCCCGGCACCAGGGGGCAACAAAGATGTTTGGCTTCATGTTTGGGCAGCTGTCATTAGTCTACAGCAGATAAACCTGCTACAGTGGCTACTCACATATCCTGTATGTATTAATAACTCCACATACTGTGTGTGTGACTAGAAACAGATTTTTGTTTCTGCAGCAGAGCTTTAGTGAAAACACTCTGTCTGTGTCTTCAGGCGTCAGACCATCTGCGTAAGCTGTGCATGCAGAACATGGTGTGGAGCTACTGCAAGAAGATCAGTCCTGAGTGGAAACACCAGGTGAGTGTTGTCCCATTGTTCCATCACCTGTCAACACACACTCTCTGTACGCTGGCTGCCTCTTGTTTGCTTCACTGACATCTAATCTGCTTGAGCAGATGGAGCAGAAGATGATCGCCAGCGAGATCTTCAAGGACAAGAAGGACAACTACCCACAGAGCGTGCCCAAACTGTTCGTCAGCACCAGACTCAGTAAGACTTTTTTCCCTCTGCAACAAATGAGTTGTGAAACTTGTCCCAGCTTCATGTTGCTCACTGTGTGAAAGATTACAGCAGCGTGTCTCCTCTCGTTCAGATGGCGAGGACATCAACCCCAAAGTGGTGCAGGCTCTGGGCACCGAGAAGATGAAGGTTAGTGAAGCAGTGTCACAACACAAAGTGTGTTTTAAAAGCCATGTGTGAGCGTGTGTGTTCATGGAGTGTTCTGACCGTCATCCTTGTGCTCCCAGTACGCAGTGCCAGTCACCAAGTACGACAGGAAAGGCTACAAGGCTCGGCCCCGCCAGCTGCTGCTCACCGGCAACAGCGCCGTCATCGTAGAGGAGGGAAAACTCAAACAACGCATCGACTACGGAGCTCTGAAAGGTCAGAGGTCAACAGCTGGTCATCATCTGCAAAGGGGGGGTGTGTCCGTTTAATGTGGACGGTGTTGGTGCTCATTAAAACTGTCTGTCGTCTGCAGGTATCTCCGTCAGCTCCCTCAGCGACGGCCTGTTTGTTCTGCATGTGCCCAGTGACGACAACAAACAGAAGGTGAGACCAAAGACATGTTATAAACGTCATACATGAACCAGATCTCATGTCGCTTTGTGGTTTGTTCTGCTGAGGTTTCACAGCGTGTGTTTGACGTGTCCTCACAGGGCGATGTGGTTCTGCAGAGCGACCACGTGATTGAGACCTTGACCAAGATTGCGATCTGTGCCGACAAAATGAACACCATCAACATCAACCAGGGCAGGTGAGAGGCAGGACATGATCACAGTAACGCTGGACACTCAAAGTTACTCTGTCTTCCTGTGTGTGTGTGTGTGCATGTGTGTGTGTGTGTGTGTGTGTGTGTGTGTCCTTACGTAACGCTGACAGCAGTGTAACACAAAAATGAATCTACTCCTCCACACCGAAGCATTTACAGAAGAAGTCCTGTCTAACCTTCCTTCTGTTCCTCCTGCAGTATAAAGTTTACAGTGGGTCAGGGGAAAGAGGGCGTCATCGACTTCACGCCTGGATCAGAACTACTGGTGGCCAAGGCGAAGAACGGACACTTGTCTGTGGTGAGTCTGATGAACCCTCCTCAGTTTGAAAATGAATATCTTGGACACAGGGAGAGTCAGGTAGAAGATCAGCCTGATAATTATGAGATATGGATAAATATTTGTGGGCCTATGATATGAAACACAATAAACAAATTGAGGTTAGTACAACAGACACAATGGCGTGCGAGTAAATTAAAAATGTGATATCTCAAGAAAACTGTGAGGAAATGTCTTTGTGTTTGGCACAAACGTTTACTTGGACTCGAGGATGAACTGGTTAGATTTTGGTGGTCAAAGGTCAAGATCAGTGTGATCTTGTAGATGTCTCATTCTTGTGAACATGATTTCTCAAAAACACCTTAAGGGAATTTCTTTGAATTTGGCACAAACATCCACTTTGACTGAAGAATTTTGATTCGAATTTAGTCGTCAAAGGTCACTGTGACCTCACAAAACATGTTTTTGGCCATAACTCAAAAATTCTTACACTAATGATGACAACAGAAATGTCTAGTAGGATAAAATGACCTTCATCAAGAATGTTTAACACTCTTGATGAAGGTCAAGAAGGACCGAAATGTTAGTCTTACTGATATGTGCAGCTGAGCAAGAGTAGTGTGCAGGATTTTGTGTTCAAAGACTGCACCGAAATATGTGACGTCGCCTTTTCCTAACTGAGTCCCACCTGCTTAAAACCACAGAGAACAAAAATACAGAAAATCTTGCATGAAATAACCAGAAGTGTTCGACCTTAAGCAGAATATATTGTGTTTCTGTAAAACTTTATCGCTCACAGCAAGAAGCTCGTTGAGAAAGTGGGTTTTCAGGTCTGTTAATGTCGTGATTACAGCTTGTTGCACTTCCTCTGAGTGGCTTAAAAAATCTGTTTATTCAACTTATTATCTTTGAACAATAACAGTGTTGTTGGAAGTTGATGTGTGTGTTTAGCAGGGCTGTTTAATAGGGCTGTGAAATTCCTCCACACAACACTGGAAATATTTTTTGAGCCAAACTTCTGGGAAAAAAAAAAAACAGTAAAAATCATGAACGCACTTTTTGTTGGGAGCGGCACAGCTGATCTGTCAGGTTAATGAAGATCCCTCATCAATCAGTACATCAGTGTTATTTGGACTGAGAAAGTTTGAGAAATTGGTTTGAAGTTCTGAACTTCCTGTTGTTGTCATGTGGTTACTTCCTGCATCTGTCCAGTAGCGGCCGCTCTGTTGACTCTGACGTGATGTGATATTTCTCTCCTCCTCCAGACGGCTCCCAGACTCAACTCCAGATGATGGCCACTCTGACCACACACGTGCCAGGACCTGCGTGCTCCTGACCTCTCCCATCCTCCAATCACATGACCGCAGACCCCTGCTCTGCCTAAGCCAATCAGACGCCAGCTACACGGGTGGCATGTGCTTCCAATTAAAAAAAAAAAAAAAAAAAAAAAAAAAAAAAAAACACAAAAAAATCCAGCAAAACTAATTGATATATTTATGTTTATATATTATATTTTTGGGATTAATACTGTTGCTGTTTGAATATTCTGATTTTTATATATGAGGCCAAGGAATAACAAATATGTTGGTGCACTTTTTCTGCACCATGTGTGTTTATTGTGCTTTATTTGGGAACATGACCAAGAAAACAATGAGGGAAGAGTCGGAATAAGAGACAGTAACAACGAGGAGGAGGGTGTTGTTGTTGTTGTTGTTGTTGTTGTTGTTGTTGTTGATGAAAATCAGGGTTGCCTGTTGCCTCTTTTTTTTTTTTTCCTGTTTACCTTCTCTGCTCGACTTACAGGCTTGTGTTGCTGACGCGACTTTAACTGGGGCGGATGGCGTGTTGTTAAAGTGTGGAGGTGAGAAGATCGAGGCTGACGGTATGTAGGATAGCTGTGGAGAGGATCAGGGACGAGGACGAACAACTTTTCAATCTAATGGTGATGCTTTGGCACGGAGAGGCTCGTAGTGTCAGACTAAATCAGTTACAGTTGGATGTGCGACTGAATTTATGTCACAAATCTGTTTGTGCTTGAATGAGAGGAAGTCTGTCATGAGGGATTCACATGATAATATAACCAGCGCGCGGTGTAACAGTACGTGAGAAGAGGGTGAGAAAAGGCAAGAGAAAGGTGAAGGGAAAGATGAGAGCACGCAGCAGGTCTTTGCCGTGACGCCCGGCGCTTGTGCCTTTCTCTTTGACTAATTTATTCATGAGTTGAGCTGAATATTGATGTATGAAAACCATGACACTCAGTGCGAGAATGAGTCGAGTTAAGTGTAGATAGAAATCCTCTGACTGAATATTGTTCCAGCAACAGCTGCCTGTACTGCAGCCTTCACTTGTAACCTGCTCCGACCTGGTCCAAGGCCCCAGCGTCTCTCTCTGTCGTACATTTCCTCCATCTTTCCCCCTCTGCTCTCTGCTTTGCTCCTCTAGTCTCCTCCCTGACCTGCCTGTTGTCTGTCGTAGAGAACTGAGGCTTCTGTCTGGCTGTGACTGAACTGGTCTGATGGCTACACCCGACTATGTTTCCACAAATGTCTCTAATGTGTTGATTCTTTGAAACAGGATTCAGACCAACACGTGAAACTAAAACTCACATTTTGAAGCTGCAGGTGTAAAAATCTGGTTCAGCTAAAATGCATACGAAGGCCAAAACATCTTGACATGTTTAAACGGGACATTTTTAAAGGAATATTTTAACATTTTTGCTGCGAGTTAGATGGGAACATTGATCCCTCTCTCATTTCTGTATGCTAACTATGAAGCTCAAGCTTAGTGTATGCTGTGTTCAAACTACAAGCGACACAGCAACAATGTATCAAGCTACATCATCGCCGGGTCGCAGCTCAAGTGCTCGTTAACACATTTGCGTCATCAGGGGCTAGTGTGTGTCGCTACTTGCCTCAAAGCACTTCTACTGAAAGTCTGAAGTTTGTTTGTGGTTTGAAATGTATCTGTGCTTTTTGTCAACATCTAAGCCCCATGTTAACGTCACATTTAGCTGCCCCGTGTATCTGTGTGTGCCCCACAGTACACAGAAAGTTAGCATAGCATCAGCTAACCAGGCCCCCAGGAATGCATCTCAGCCTTGCAGCCAATTGTACCCAGTGGCCACTCGCGGTACTGCAGTGAAAAATCCCCAGTGGCACAAAAAGCGTCGGTAAAACCTCGAACTGCAAACAGTGTCAATTATGTTATGAATGTTTTAACCATGGTGGTTTTATAATTGTTACACTTTCCTCAAGCTGAGAAAAGCCATTTAAAAAGCTATGACGTAATCACTATGTAAAGTCTACGAGCCGAGCGGAACTTGTGAGCGGAGCTAAAGGGAGGCATTTGTTCAGTTGGCCGTATCCCATGGAAGTAAATCTAGAAGCTAGAAACTTTTATTGGCGTATGCGCCAGACGAGCAGCTCCAACTAGAATGAACGGTGCCATCTTGGTACGCGTTATCTACATATTATTTTACATTCATGCAGCTTACTTAGCTAAACCAGTGGTTCCCAACTGGTCCAGATTTGTTCTTTGTCTATTCAGAATGGACCTGCAACCCACTTTTGGACGGCAGCCCACCAGTTGGGAACCACTAAGCTAGACAAAAGCTGAAAAGAAAATTGAGGGAGGTTCAACTTTGATTTGTGGCACATCATGGCCGTCCATAGCGACGTGTTGGATGTCAGCTTTTGGCCTCATGTCGCTGGCGTCCACTGAACATGACTTGTTGCTGTTTCGCTCGTGGTGTGAACACGGCGTTAGGGGCAGGAGCTAGTTTGGCTCTGCCTGAAGGTAAAAAAAAAAAAATCATCAACACAGGCTCGCTGTTTGTCCCTGTTCATAGTCTTTATGCTAAGCTAAGCTAATCGTGTCCTAACTGTAGTTTCGTATTTTTTATACAGATATGAAAGTCGTGTTAATTTCTCTCAGCAAAGAAAGGTGAGTTCGTGCACTTCCCCAAAACGTTGAACTGTTCCTTTATTGCCAGGAACTATAAACATCTGGAGACTTCTCAGGGTAGGAAACTTCTGAAATAGCACCTCAATTGTGATTCGACTTAAAAAACAGTCAGATATTTCTGCATCCTTATAAAACATCACACCAGTTCAGGTTCAGGCCTCCCGTACATCAGTTCTACAGATAATGATTCTGTAACTCTGACCAAAGACTGATCCTGAAAAAGTTGTGTCACTGAAAACCTTCGAGAGGAGCTCCAAAATGTTTCCAAGTTTTTTTCTTCTTGTTTCTTTTTCCCGGCTCAATGACACAACTCTTTCCCTGCATGGCTCTGGGTGGCGAGGCGGGTGCACTGGGCTACTGCACCTCACATAAACTAGCCAAAGACCCTGTTGATTTCTAGCGATTCTGTTTGTATGATTTATGATATTATTATAAATGTTATGTTGTTTTGTCAGGAGGAACATCTGTGTGTACAGCCTGTGGTCTGTGTTATAAATGAGTGATTCAAGCCAGGTCAGGTTTGATGATGTGAAACATTTGGGGAGAAAAAGCTTCTAGTATTCGTTTGTTCATGTGCCTTGTTGGAGAGCAATACAGCAGATTCATGTGGAGTTATTAGAGAAATGCCTCCTTTGCCAGAGTCCTCGGCGGATGGCGGTCGTCGGTCCGTATCTAAAAGTTTCCCAGCAGCACCCAAAGGTCTCCTCCCTCTGTGTGTATAAGCTTTACTCAAACCAGATCCTTAGTTTGTCCTTTGATTTACAGATGCACTCCTGTTATCAGTCCTGACTTACTGTATGCACCCAACCAATGTATAATTATACCAAACACACTAAAAGATAAGATACTAAAGATTTAAAAATAAATTTGAAAAGTAAATATAAAATGATGGAGGGTTGTTTGTGGTTTGTTTTGTTGTCATATTTGTGTGTGTGTGCGTGTGAACTGGTGTCTGGTCAAACCTTTGTATTCTGTGTTTCAGTGTTAAAGGAAAAATTCACCCCAAAAAATGGTCGTCTGTATATCGATTACTCCAATGTATCGATTACAAGCGATTTTTCTGGTGTGCCAAATTCAAAAACTGAGAAAATTCTTGATAACACTGTACATGTAATATTTTCCACCGTCTCCACATTTAAGATTATAACTAAGACTTTCCTCTTTGATAAAGCTTATAGTTAGGGCTGGCTCAGGCTTGCCTTGTTCCAGCCCCTAGTTAGGCTGACTTAGGCCTAGTCTGCCGGTAGACCCCCTATAATACACCGGGCACCTTCTCTCTCTCTCTCTCTCTCTCTCTCTCTCTCTCTCTCATATCCTATTACTGCATCTTGCTAACTCGGCCATTCTGGATGTCACTAACTCGGCTTCTTCTCCGGAGCCTTTGTGCTCCACTGTCTCTCAGGTTAACTCGTACTGCAGCGGTGCCTGGATAGTGTGACGTGTGTGGTTGTGCTGCTGCCGTGGTCCTGCCAGATGCCTGCTGCTGCTGCTGCTGCTGCCATCATTAGTCATTAGTCATACTTCTACTGTTATACACATATGATATTATCACACGTGTATACTGCCAGATACTAATATATATTTTCAACATATTGTACCACAGTAGCCAGAACTATAACGACAATATTATTACTTTCATGAATGTTGTTGTAAGCTACTGTCATTACTGAGGATGTCCTGCATCTCTCTCTCTCTCTGTCTCTCTCTGTCTCTCATAGTGTCATACGGATTACTGTTAATTTGTTATGCTGATCTGTTCTGTACGACATCTATTGCACGTCTGTCTGTCCTGGAAGAGGGATCCCTCCTCACTTGCTCTTCCTGAGGTTTCTACCGTTTTTTTCCCGGTAAAGGGTTTTTTTGGGGAGTTTTTCCTGATCCGCTGTGAGGGTCCAGAGGACAGAGGGATGTCGTATGCTGTAAAGCCCTGTGAGGCAAATTGTATTTGTGATATTGGGCTTTATAAATAAAATTGAATTGAATTGATCTGTAACGGGATTTTGTCCCATCCGTCCATCCATTTCTTTTCGCTAATCTGGGGCCGGGTCACGGGGCAGCAGGCCGAGCAAAGCACCCCAGACGTCCCTCTCCCCAGCAACACTTTCCAGCCCCTCCTGGAGGACCCCAAGGTGTTCCCAGGACAGATGAGATATATAATCCCTCCAGTGTGTTCTGGGTCTGCCCCGGGCCTCCTACCAGTGGGACGTGCCTGGAACACCTCTAACAGGAGGCGCCCAGGAGGATCCTGATCAGATGCCTGAACCACCTCAACTAACCTCTTTCGGCACAAAGGAGCAGCAGCTCTACTCCGAGCTCCTCACCCTATTTCTAAGGCTGAGCCCAGACACCCTTTTGAGGCAACTAATTTCAGTTGCTTGTATCTGCGATTTCATTCTTTCAGTCACTACCCTGAGCTCATGACCACAGGTGAGGGTTGGGACGTAGATGGACCAGTAAATCAACGGCCGGCACCTGCATCACTGCAGACGAAGTGCCAAACCACAAATCCATCTCACGCTCCATTCTACCCTCGTGAACAAGACCCCGAGATACTTGAACTCCCTCGCTTGAGGCAGTAACTTTCTCCCAACCCAGAGGGGGCAATCCATGGCCTCAGATTTGGAGGTGCTGACTCTCATCTCAGCCACTTCTCAGTCCACTGCTAACCGCCCCAGTGCATGCTGGAGGACACGGTGTGATGAAGCCAACAGAACCACAATGCCAAGGTCCCCAGACCGGAGCCCTTCCTCCCACGGCTGCACCTCGAGATCTTGTCCATGAATAACACAAACAGGATGCGAATATGTTTTTCGTAGGGTGCTAGGATTAGACAGTCAGCCTGTCAGTCAAACTCGCACCCCAGCCAGAGCTACGTCATCATGCTTTCATTCATATCTTCTCTACAGCCAGTCTGCCGCCGTCACTTAGAAATGAAAATCTATGTCCAACTTTGCCTTCACACACCAAACAGTTATAACAAAATTGTGAGGCTAGATTAGAAATGTTGATTCGTTTTGGATATTTCTATAAAAGAGAAATGTTGATTCATTTGTTTGCTCTTTTGTTTGATCATTAGGCTGTGTTAATAGGCCTACATTGTAAATAGTTCATCGTTCTTCTTAATTATGCCATTACTATAATTATATTATGTAGAAATTATTTATATATTGAATAATTACATGCAATTACTATAAATCCATTATGTAGAAATTATTTATATATTTAATAATTACTTGCATTGCTATAAATTCCATTATGTAGAAATTATTTATATATTGACTAATTATTCTAATGCGCTTGGCTTAGACCTGGGCTATTTGAATTGTGGTAGGTGATCAGATCAGCCTGCACAACATTGCAAAACTGGATAATATCATGTCAGGTCAGACTCTGAAGTCAAACTAGAAGCCTACACCATGGATATATATAGAACACACCCTACACAGTCCAACTTCTGCATCACAATCATGGATAGAAGGGTAGAAAAAATTGTCAATCTAATGAATAATATACACACGCGAATCAGAGAGATTCGTTTGACTAACGTTAGTTTAATAATAAATACACATTACAATATGGGTGATTCTTCCTCCTTAGGGAAGCGCGAGCGAGGCATCTAGTCACGTCACGGCGGATTTTGGCCTTTTTGGATTGGATCAGGGACTTAACCAACGAGATTGGATAATCTCTGGTTATCGCCTCATTAATATTCATTATTTTCCCGGATTCCGCCTACGAAAAACATATTTGCAAACAGGATCTGTGAAAAGGGACAACCCTGGTAGAGGCCAACACCCACTGAGAACGTGTTTGACTTAACACTGAGTAGGTGGATGCAGCTCTGATTTTGGTCATACAGGGACCTCATGGCCTCGGTGCCACGTTGATTTTTAAAAATATCTTGACCAAAAAACCTTAATAATCAAATTTAAGGTAATTTTTATGTTAAAAGAAAAAGGAAAAGGAAAAATGTTGCTTAAATAGTAGCTCTGTATGTTTTGCACTTATCATTCAATAGAAAACATCAAGAAAATATTTATGTTGTAAAAATTAATATCAGCCGATGTTTTTCTCTCAAATATCAATATCATTTTTCTTGTTAACATTTTTGTGTCTTTCAATAGTCTTTTTATTACTTATCAATTATGGACAAAACAGTACAGGAAATTTGTACGTTAATATAACGTGTACTTAAATTGAAGTGTATTGTGTTGCACTGACACAACCCTCAACCTGTAATTTATAATTTTCTTTCCCCGTTTTTATTAATTTGCTATTTATTTTTCTCTCTAATTTATTAATTTCCGATTATTATGATTATCTATTAATTTATTAACTAATTTCTTCATCTTTAAATTCATACTTTTAGTGTGGGGGTGGATTAAATGTGTGTTAAATACTTGTACCGAGATTTTGTTCTGGCGTGTTTGTGGACATACATATGTAATCATACTGCATGTGTATGTCTTTGTTTATTGTTGTTGAAATCAATAAAGATACTGCTGGAGAAAAAAAACATCAATATCAACCAGATAAATCCATCATTAGTGGAGCCAGACAGTTAAAGCCTCGCCCTCCTTGCCACACCCACTCACATAGATCAGGTTCTCTTTGAAGCGTTTGCGCAGGTTCTCTATGAAGGCCGCCTCGCTGGTGTAGTTCTCCAGCAGGACAAAGTCCTGCACGCCCACCCGGTCTCTGGCTGTCAGGATCGACTCCATCATAGCCCGCACCCCGTCACTAGCCACCACCTGGAGGAGGACAGGCAGAGAGTGGGCGGGGTTAGTGACTAAACAACATAACCTAGAGTACATAACACACATCACATGTGAGGAGGAATTAGAGAGATGAAGAAGGGAGGCACCAACGATGAGTAAAGGTTACACATTACACACACATAATCCATCCTTATTAGGGAGGAAGGAGTGAGACAACAAGGAGAGACCAGAAATTAAAATCATACATCAATGCTGCATCGAATACGAGACAAATGACGGGTAAAAAACATTGAAGGCTGCGTTTCCCCTTCTTTAACACTCCAGCAATGAAAGAGGCAGGTACACAGAAACCTAACAGGTAGATGCAGGGAAAATGTGCCTGAGTCGTCCGTCTCACTCACGTCTGACAGGACAGGTTTGCTTCTATTCTAACCAGCCCAGCTCTCTGCACAGGCTGCACAGCGTCTTGCATTTTCCTCAAGCTCTACTTGTGTAAATGTGACCCGAACATTATCTTTATGATCCAAGTCTATTTTCTGCGCATAACTGCAGTGATTAC
Source organism: Epinephelus cyanopodus (assembly GCA_026686955.1). Classification (NCBI taxonomy): domain Eukaryota; kingdom Metazoa; phylum Chordata; class Actinopteri; order Perciformes; family Serranidae; genus Epinephelus; species Epinephelus cyanopodus. The sequence continues at coordinate 39,905,863 of CM048918.1, forward strand.
GTAATGCGCTCTGAGTGCTGCCAAAACCCACTGACCTACAGTCAATACTGAGCCTGAAGGCATCCTGAGGAGATACAGATGGAGAACTGAAGCTGCAGGGCCTTGAAATAAACTCAGAAGATATTAAAGGGACACTTCACCCCAGAATAAAAATATATATATTTTCCATTTTACCTGTGGTGCTATTGATTGAGATTGTTTTCTCCTCGGCTGAGCTGTAATGTTTTCTAGCTTAGTGGTGCTAAAAGAGCTAGCAGTATTTACACAGCAGTGCAGTGGTTAGTATTGACCCAAAACATTTCCTTCGGGTCGAAGGTGAAGTCTTCAGATGTCTTGTTTGTCGGACCAGCAGTTGAAAACCCAAATATATTTAGTTTACACTGATACAAAACAAAGAACGGCAAATCCTCAGAAAGTGGAACATGAGAACAAATGTTTTAGCTTGAAAAAAAAAAGTTGCCAGGCGACTGATGGTTTCAGATCTAAACGTGAGGCCATTATTAGCTGTCATCAACTTCCAAAAATAAGCTGCATCCTGGAACCAAATGTGGGCCGGTGTAACTATTAGTTTGCACATTATTAAGTCCTTCCTGTCTCATAAGTTCTCACACCTTTCAGGACTCACAGAAAGTCCCAACAGCTTTTAACCCTACAATGGAGCACATTCAGACCAATGCCAAGAGGCACAGTTTGAAGACTACAAGTCAGTCACAGACCGCACATTCATTCAAACACATATGACTAAAAAAAGAAGAAGAGGCCTTTCAGAGAGGAGCGTGGCCCAGCTAAGAGGGAGGCTGTTAGAGCTGTCTCACCTCTCATCTTTATGACCTGTCCATGACTCGAGCTTTCATCTGCGCCCCACTTTCACTTCTTGACCCAGGCTGAGCTCATGTGTTGGTGTGGACACGTCCTCACAGGGACATAACAGTGGCACAAATCCAAAGTGGGGTCAGTTTGATGTCAGCTCTTGAGAAGAGAAGCCCTTTGCTGATTTTACAAGACAGTAAAATATACAACTCCAACATTAAGTGACAATAAATGGAACATTTAATGGATATCAGCTTTGCTTTGTGTTACAAATTCTAGGGCTCAGTATTAATTCAGTCAAATCAGATTTGGCTGGTAAATATTCAACTATTCTATTTTTTCCCCCCACACAGAATTTCAGAGTTTGATCAGTGTGACCGTGATACTCGTATAATGTGCTAAAGAAGCTAACAATGCTAACAGTGGATCGTAAATGTGAGAAAGTCAGCAGTTAGAATCGTAAGTCAGGTAGGAGGGAATAATTAATATAAAGAATAAAGTTTTTGCCGGCGTTGGTCCGTTTGTCTGTTTGTTTGTCTGCAAAATAGTTATGAACAGATTTTGATGACATTTCATGAAAGGTGGATGGAACAGATGATAAAATTTTGGTGGTGATTGGTTGAAGCAAAGGATAAAATAATAAATAAAGTCTATCGTCTGACAGTCTCAGCAGCAATTCCAATTTCTAAAGACGGTGAAAATAGCGCCATCTGGTGGCCGGGCAGCACAACTTGTTCTACTTGCTAAATATTGTTGTAATTCTAAAGTTGAAATTAATGTTCTGTGTGAAAATACAAAAAAACATATTATATTCTGTGTTGGTACAAAATAGGGAAAACGATAGTGATATCTATCATGATAGACACGTGATCGGTATCAATAGAAAATACGTTCAATAAAACGTCTAATAAAACAGGAAGAAAATCCTGGCCCTGAACCGCAAGGCATTCTGGGGATGCAGTTCCAGCAAAGGCTTCAGCCTCTCTCGGCACTCCCGGCCCAGTTAAGCAAGTTTAGTTGCATGAACAAACTCACTCACTCCCTGCTGGTAACGTACGTAACGTTCCAATAACCAGCTGAGTGAGACACAGACTAGCAGTTTAATGTTTGGTTGTACCTTCGTGCCTCGTGTCTACAACTCACAACAAAGTGGTGAAAGGAGAAAATGAGCGTGACAGAGCATGAGGAAATTGTCGATAAATGAGGAAAGGTCAGTTTGCCAGTTTGGCAGTACTTCGGAATTTATAAATCCGACAAAAGTCAGAACAATGTTGTTTGCAAACTGTGCATGGTTGCCGTCCCTGCCAAGACTGGGAATACAACAAACCTTTTTTATCACTTCATCCGCTCTCACCCGTTGGAGTACAGCAGTATCAAACCGCCATCAACTGCTGGTACAAGTGAAACACCACAGAAGCGGCAGCAGACTACCATGCAGTGCCACCAGCAGTGCCTTATGACAAAACTTCCAAACGTTACAAAGAAATAACGGAGGCAGTTGCTCATCACTTAGCTAAGGACATGCTACTGCAAAGCACGGTTGAGAGGCCTGGGTACAAGAATCTTGTCCAAGTTCTTGATTGCCGATATATTCTACCAGGCCGAAAGCAAAGGTCATGATCAGCTGTGAGGGATGTCGTATCCTGTAAAGCATTGATTGGTTGACTGATAAATAAATACATGAATAAATAATAACAACAACCATAATATTAACTGTTCACTTATTAAATACAATCATTTCCTCTTGAGTTCATATGTAACATCATAATTTAACTGTTGCATCTTTTCTAAGTTACAAACAGAAAACAACCGGAACCGGAACACCCGGAATCGAACCCTCAACTGTGTGATTGTGCTGCTGGTCCTAAGAGCTCTGGTGTAGAGCGTAATAGAAACCACAAATATGTCGAACGGACCATTTTTGTAACTTAAAATGGAAATAAAATATAAATAAAATAGAAATCGTAAACTTCAAAAACATATATCCTAATTTAGTAAACAACGTTATATATAACTATTTACGTTAAAACGCAAGCAATAACTATTTACAAAACAATCAGATGCCACACAAGAAGGAGGACACAACAGGTGGACAACTCCTCCTGTTGTCCACCTCAGCAGACTCGCTGATGTCACTCACGACACTGTCACTCTCCCTCCTGGCAGGCGTCACGCAGCAAGACATCACGCTCAGCGTCAGAGGCATCATCTAGTAAAAGGTCTAGGATATCTCCCAGCTGCTTAGACACTGTTTTCTGGACCTGAGATTTTTTACTTTTTGAGCTGTCAGCCGATTGCTTTGAGTTAGTCTCAGAGCTTCCTACCTGCCCAGGTAATGAACTGCAGCTCTCATCGTAATCATCATCCACTATGTCCACAAGCTCTAGATCTCCAGGTGAAGATCTTAGAGACAGACAAGCAAATGATGTTTTTCTGATGAAAGACTGCATCATGGATCGAGCATGCTCAACCATGTCATTAAACCTGCAGCAGGACATAAACTGACTCTCTGCATCTCCGCTTGTCGTGATGGAGGAGTTGAGGCTTTTACAAACCTCCTGAGACATGATCTCCATCAAGCTCTGTGAGCTGATGTCAGGCTCTTTACCATCCCTCATCACGAGAAGCTGCGTTCCGGACAGCTGTTGAAAGAATCTGTCCACAAAAGGACAAAATTGGTCCACTCCAAACTGGGATGCCTCTGCCATTTTATCTAAAACGACGATGACGGTCTACAACAGCACAACCTCACAACCTTCCCCAGCCTGAACCCTCTGCTGCCACAACATGATTGTCTGACATAACTGCACTAACATCAGGAACACTAAAAAAAAAAAAAAAGGAACAAAAACATCCTTATCTGTGCTGATCCTCTGTGGCATCCGGGTTCCCTCCTGGACGGCGGACTTCATCGGCACGCTGCAGCAACCTCCTCCACCATGTCCACGGACGGCTGGGCTGTGACCTGCACCTGGCACAAAAACAAAATATGAGGTTGGGCACCAGGTTGGGCATGCCATCGTTACAAATCTCTAAGCTACAGCCACACAGACCTTTCATTTAAACAATATGCTCAACTAACACAAAAGCATCCTTATTAAATGCAAATCAATACATTACACAAATCAATCTGCATTAGCATAAACAAATCAAAATCCATATTAAAAATCCATCTCACATCCACTGCACTGCCTTTAAAATTTCACAGTTATTTCTTTCAATCAAGCATCTGCGTCTTAGCAATCAAGTTTACCACAGTAAAGTTACCGACAGGTAGCAGTCATCACCTAAGCTAGCACATAAGGCAGCATGCTGTCAAAACACACCGCTAACAGTCATTAGCATCAGCATAAATTATGCCACTTCATCAAAATCCACCACGAATGTTAAACATCCATCCAACATACACTGCACTACTTTTACAATTACACAGTATTTCTTTAAATCAACCACTTGTACGACAGCCGTCGAGTTAATCAAACAAAAGGTAGCTACAATTATCTGAAAAGCTAATTCACTCGAGGCTAACATCAAACGAAGCAAACAGCTAACAGACATCAGCACAAGCCCAGCCAAAACCATCAATTAATGTTTCCAATCCATCGCTCCCATCCACTGCACTGCCTTCAACACTCACTAATATCTGTCCACATCGAGCAGCTGGGTCTGAGGAATCAGTAAAGTTAGCTACAGTTAACATTAGCAGCACAAAGTCATCACGCAACAAGCTTACAATAAGCTAGCATCAAGCTAACGTGATTTACGCGGCCACTTGCCTCCAAGTCGGTGTGTGAAAACGCTGACCAACGCCCTGCAGCACGCGGCTTTTATCAGCTCGGATGATGACGCGCAGTCATGCGATCGGGAGGTCCAATCAGTTCAAATTGGAATTCAATGTTTCTGTGTCTTTGAGTGAAAACAAACAGCATAAACACAATGTTATGACATTATGGAAGGTAAAAGGTGTAAGAACTGCCATAAATATGTCTCCAAAATATTCTTTGATGAATCATGTTGAATTAAAGGTTTATGAATGTCCCATTATCTTCATCAGACCCAAAGCTGCAACGTAAACTATCAGTACGGTAACTGTTGTCAACCGTGTTACTGAGGTGTCGGCCCTGTTACTGAGGTGTCAACCCTGTTACTGAGGTGTCAGCCCTGTTACTGAGGTGTCAACCCTGTTACTGAGGTGTAGGCCCTGTTACTGAGGTGTCAGCCTGTTACTGAGGTGTCGGCCCTGTTACTGAGGTGTCAACCCTGTTACTGAGGTGTAGGCCCTGTTACTGAGGTGTCAGCCTGTTACTGAGGTGTCAACCCTGTTACTTGTATAACTGGGCGTGTGTTGCGTGAGCTAGAGCGAGTGATGTCATCACTAGAGCAAAGAGCAGCTGTAAACTCATCAAGAAATTTTCTCTTCAACTGGCTCATACGGCCACAATTTTCACTGTACAGACACAATTGATACCACAAAACGTAGGAAAATTTGTCCTGGTCACAGACGTGTTGACATGGAATCTGTCACACGTACACATTTTTGCTGAGCGGCTCCAAAGTGAAGGGAGTGCTGATTTTTTTTCTCATTCACTCCCATGTAAACTAAGAGGAGAAATTTCTGGAAACAGCTGAGGTGCAACACATTTGTAACTCGCGCCTGTGACCACATTTTTGACTCACAAATATAAAAATCGCCACGTGCGTTCACGAGGAGTGGCTGTCTCTCACCATCACTTTATTTTCATTACTGGACCAACGGTTTGGGACTCAAAAGGATTTGTTTCAGTAGTTCAAACCCATTATAAACAGCCTTTGCTGATCTGCTCTGTCATGAGCTGTGTGTGTCTCTCAAGTGCAGGCGAGTCATTAATCGCCATGGCAACGGCTGCTCACACAGACACGCACACACACAGCCCTCTACTCACAGACGCGACCGCCTCCTGTGCAGTTTTTCAAAAGCTCACATCTCAACAGTTTTACCGCAAAGTATGACTTTCTTGACCTTAAAATTTATGTTTTAAATTCATTAACAACATATTTGGATTTCATGTCACAAGTCAAACGGGACCAAAAGATAACACTGCTCTCCTCATTCACTGCCATTCATATTTTTTCCGATCTAAGGTCCCATGAGCGTCACGTGACTTCGGCACTCTGTATTATTAGGGACGGAGCCCGAAGGCAGACGACTCCTCACAGAGGAGTCCTCGCCAGGCCCTGGACATGCTCAAAAACTCACCAAAATTGGCACGCATGTCAGGACTGGCGAAACATTTTAGACAATCAAAAAAATTAAACCCTAAAGTGCCAAAATGTCCTCTCTAGCGCCACCTAGGCGCACTAAAATGGCCTCTGCAGCCAGCATCTAAACATTATATATCAGTGTTTTCCATCTCCCGCATACTACTACAGCCTTTATTACTGATAATACTGTTGCTAACTTTGTGATTATGACTGATTAAATACACATTGTAATGCAATGTAATATACTGCACACATAGTGCTCAGTGATTGTAGCACATGTAGTACGCAGCATGACAAGTGACTTAATTATCAGTCGAGTCACTCGTGCAAACAGAAACAAAACAACACAATCACACACACACACACACACACACCCCAGCAGCAACCTCCCGTGTAAATAACATATAAGCCTCTCAAAAAATATATCTCTTATCTTTAATCACCACTTTAGTCTTTATAAAAATAAATAAATAAAAATGTTTTTATAATTTACTCTCTTTTGTAATTCATGTTTTATCCATGTTAATGTTGGTTTTATGTTTATCCTTAAAAACGGTTGTATCTACATATTCATGTACAAACATCATAACGTGTTAGACAACAAACCAGGAATACAGTCACCACAGACCTTTGTCTTTTACAATACACTTCAATTCTTAGCAGTATGACAGACACCATTTTGTAGGTAACATTATGAAGTTTATTTATCATTACAGTGTATTTCATTTGAATGTGGATACTTTGGAGATGACATTTTGTTTCCATAGCCAACATATCACAGTTACATTTTAGTTAATACACTGGTTGCAAATATGGCAACAACAAAACATGTCAGGACATTCATTTACATAACTCATTGTTTGACTTTATAGTTCATGTAGAAAAAAAAAGGATCCATTAACAGTCCTACATTGTCTTCCTGTCCATGCTCTCAAACAACAATTGACATGGGATTACTTTTTGAACTTTTATCATGCCCCTCACATAGACTACAGTACATCTTGGGCAGAACATGCACACACACAAAAAACAAACAAACAAACATGTGGAACTTTTGTCCCAAAATTCCACTTGCTCATCAATATCACTTGGGGACTGCAGAGGTTGGGACGCTCCATCACAGCAGCATTTTCAACCACCTCAGAGAGAAGAAAGATTACTGTTAAAAAGGAAACGCCACCAACCAACTATTCAATTCATTTAATCAGTGTCAATGAGCTATAGAAAGTTTGAAAGGGACAGGGAGAGAGAAAACATAAGATTGGAGGGACACAAGGGGGAGGAGAATTCGTGGAAACAACAACAACAACAACAACAACAGCAGCAGCAGCAGCAGCTGGAGGAGTGACACTCCTCCTGTTGTCCATCTCAGCAGACTCGCTGATGTCACTTGCGACACTATCACTCTCACGGTATGTGTCACACAGCAGGACATCACGCTCAGCATTGGAGGCATCGTCCAGTAAAACGTCCAGGATACCTCCCAACTCCTTGGACACTATTTTTTGGACCTGTGATTTTTTACTTTCTGAGCTGTCAGTTGGCTGCTTTGAGTCAGACTCAGAGCTTCCCACCTGCACAGATAATGATCTGCAGCTCTCATGAAAATCATCATCTTCTACGTCCCGTGATACAGTCTCTCATTTGCAGAAAATCACCATTTGCTTGTCTGTTTCGAAAATCTTCACCGGGAGATCTAGAGCTGATCGAGCATGCTCAACCATGTCATGAAGTTTGCAGCAGGGAGTCTCTGTATTTCTGCTCGTCGTCATGGAGGAGTTGAGGCTTTTACAAACCTCCTGAGACATGATCTCCATCAAGCTCTGTGAGCTGATGTCAGGCTCTGCAGTTTTTACTCCCAGAGCTTGGGCGAAAGCTTCTATTGTGTATTGTGTATTGATCAGCTGTGAGGGATAAATAAATATATGAATAAATAATAACAACAACAACAACAACAACCATAATATACACAGTTCACTTATTAAATACAATTCATATGTACATCATAATTTAACTGTTGCATCTTTTCTAAGTTACAAACAGAAAACAACCGGAACCGGAACACCCGGAATCGAACCCTCAACTGTGAGATTGTGCTGCTGACTACCAAGGTGGTCCTAAGAGCTCTGGAGCTGGTGCAGAGCGTAGTAGAAACCACCTGTTGTCCACCTCAGCAGACTCGCTGATGTCACTCACGACACTGTCACCCTCCTGGAGGCGTCCTCGGTTCATTCTGAGAAGAACCAGCTCAGCACAGCCACAGGATTTACACAAATCCTTAAAAACAGCCTTGTCGAGTCCTTTAAAAGTTGCTGGGGAGATCTCAAAATCAGCTCCCTCAACCTCTGCCCATATCCTACTGGAAAGGTTGTCAACGATGACACAGAGGTCTTCAGATCTGATGTGGATCTTAAGCCTTTTTACAGACTCTGGTGACCAGCTTGTTAACAAGTAATGTGACAGAGAGTCTGTTCATCTCTGAATCCTGGTCTGGTGGTAAGTGGAGCACCGCTTCAGCACCTGTCTCAGGTACTGTGACTGCAGATGCTGGTGAGGTTGGCTCAGTGGCTTTTAAAGCCATCATGACATTGTCACAATGGATGCCAGTGTGATACGTCAGCCACCACCTCAGCAGTACCACGAAACGCCACACTGTGCAGCCAGTAGCCCTCCTGATGATGGCATGTGGTTTTCTGAATGGTCCGAGCCGACCAAATGACTCTGGAATCATCGTGTCGATGGTGTATTCGGAAAGGAGGCTCCTCAGTGCCTGTGTAAAGACCAGATCTCTACCCTCTGCGATACGGTGCAGTTTTTCTAACCGCCTCTCTTCATCAGCTGGCTGTTCCTCACCACCCTCTGGTTGGAGCAGGTCAGAGACAGATTCAGGAAAGGACTGCAGTGATTCTCTGCTTTTCACTTTGCTGTTTGGCGAGAAAATTTTCTTCAGATTTCTCGCACTATCACTCTCCTGGCAGGCGTCACGCAGCAAGACATCACGCTCAGCGTCAGAGGCATCATCCAGTAAAACGTCTAGAATACCTCTCAACTCCTTAGACACTATTTTCTGGACCTGAGATTTTTTACTTTCTGAGCTGTCAGCCGATTGCTTTGAGTTAGTCTCAGAGCTTCCTACCTACAAGAAACTCTTCAAAATCACGTTCAAAGTCGTCCATTGCAGCTGCTGCAGTCCGGAGATATTACTAGGCTAAATAACCAGATGAGCTCTGTTTACAGGCTGCGCTGTCAGTCAGGGCAGGCTGGAGATTGTTGGAGCAGAGAGGGGAGGGGACTGTGAAGTATTTCCCATGTAGCTCTTCATTCTGATGCCATATATGAGGAAATGTCTTTCAGCCACATAATAATAATAATAATAATAATACATTTTTTTTTTCTATAATGCACATTACATTCCGGGGAATCCCAAAGTGCTATAAAACAACATAAATAAAAACAACAGTGTGGAAATATAAACGATTATGTCATAGATTATGGTGGATATGTGGCCAAGATATAATTCATCATATGCAAGAAGGCAATAACAAGGAACTAGTACAAGACTGAACCTGTTACAAGAAAACAATGGTTGGAGACTAGAGATTTATACTATGGGGGAAAAAATGAAAAAATGTACGAGTAAATATAAGAGCTAGATGATTTATGAGTCAGTGGAAAGTGGAGACATATGGAGACAGGGCGAGGATCTGTGCTGCCCCACAACAAAGCAATACATGTATTACCAGCAATCATAGAATCTCGTAAAAAAAAAAAAAAAAAAGCACACACACAGTTTCTTCCTTTTTATTTATTCATTTATTTGTATTATTGAACATCGTAGAACATACAACATCTCATGAAGGATTGTCCTTATGTAAAAATACAGAGCAAAAATAATAGTCCACCTTGATGAAGGCGAGAAAAAACAACAAAAAAAATAAAATAGACTAGGCCTCCGTGTTTGTAAAAAGCAAATCCACACGTGTAGAACTGAGATCCACAAATGTTTTTTTCAGTTCACAAATTAAAACTGAGTTCACAAATGCCTATTTGAAAGTTGTAATTGTTAGGAAGATATTCACAAAAGCTTTTCATTTATTTGTAAATTAATTTAATGTATTCACAGATATTTTTTTATTTGTGTAATGTGTTTGTGTATTTGCAGATCCGTTTTATACTTACAAAATATTTTTGTGAGTTTACAAATCTTTTTTGTATTTGTGGAAGGTGTTTTATATTTACAGTTTACACATTTACACACAGATTGTCGATCAACATTTTAAACTTTTCAGTTCAGCAGTAAGTACTGCTGCCGGCACGTCCCCTCAGACGGCGGTGACCAGAGCTGACAACATGAGGCCGAGCTGGAGGGTGAGCAAGATGCTCCAGATGCTTCTACATAAATTTTGTGTTTCAGCGCTTTCATCATCAAACTCACTTCACTGTAATAGGACGTCATGCTTATTAAGTTCCAGGTTCAATACAAGATTATCTGTAACGTTACATGACGGAATTTAAAGGTCATGTCTAAATAGTTTTCTTTATGCAACGCTTTTTCAGTCTTTTTATAAAAATAAAACTACTTTCTTTGCTTTGCTGGACTGACAGCTGTGTTTCTGACCAGCCACAATTATTTTCAGTGTTACCGCTTTCTCCACAAATCTCTGATATTACAACCCCAGTTCCAAAAAGACTGGGACACAATGTAAAACACATAATCTCCATAACTGCATAATGGACGGTTCATAAATTTGGAGCGCTGTGAGAATGTACCGTTTGGTCGATGGCCGGCTTTGTGGTTGACAGCTGTGCCAGTCTTACAAAGGAGGTTTGGTCTTATCACATTAAACCATAGTTGTCTTTGTTTTTGGTGACGGGCAGTGGCGGCTGGATTTGAGCCATGACTCCTTCTATTCTGGCTCCAATAACACAACAAGACAAACACATGTTAACACTCATGTTGAGCCTGCAGCCCTGTGAGGGAGAGGCAGCTGGGTGACTCCATGAAACTGGTGCCTTTTCAACTTTGAAAAGTTAAAATTCAAAATAACTTTAATCACCTCTTTTTTTTAATGAAGATACAGATAGAACATCCTAAACTGACAAAAAAAAGTATCGTGCCATCTCAGGCTATTTAATTTCATATTTTATGACTGTTTTTCTCATAAATGTTTTGGTAGCTTTGTCAACCCTGTTACAGACATATGTACGGTGGCCGAGACCCGCCATCGCTGCAAATAAAAACAACGCTGCAAATTAAACAGAAACGCCGCGATGCAAATAAAAAAGCCACAACGGAAATGAATTACCGGGGACTATTATTGCCAATGCACATGTTTTTTATGTGAAAGAAGAAGAAGAAGAAGAGAGGAAAGTAACAAGAAGACGAAAAATAAAGAGAAAAACAAACGAAAAACTAAGTGTGTTATATACAGTTAGGCCATGTAGCCCCAGGTTTGATATGAAGCTGAACTGGAGGATGCTGGTGTTCCTCTATCTGTATACTATAGACGAATTCGGCGAGTGATTTGTGTATGCCGCCATCTTGCGGCAGCGCGCAGCAATCGTTTGAGCGATAAGCAGGAAAGATTAGAGTAATAGGGAGACAATAGACTATCATTAAACACTGTGTAATATAACGTTAGTATACGTTACGTGTGCTGACGTTAGCAAGCTAGCAGTGTGACATTTAATCATTATGGACAGGCTACGTGACTAAAAACAACAACAACAACAACACGTGTTTGTGTTTTGTTTTAGGTATTCAAGAATATTTTATTGATCATCTGGCCTCCGATGACCAGAAAAACGGCAATTACAGGTTTCTGATTGAGGGTCAAAATTCACAGGCGCGACTCATGACTCCAAAATTTTGTCGTTTTTTAATGAACATTAAAAATGTATTTAGCAAGAATTTGCAAGTATATGTTTACAATACCGTTTACAGTCAAACATTTTGATGCACTGTAGGCTCAATTTTTGATAAACCAAAAATCTGTGTGGATTGTTTGTGTAGGACAGTCTGAAGATGCTCTGTGGCAAGTTTGGTGTCAATTGAGCAAAAATTGTGGGAGGAGATAGGTTTAAGAAGTTTTACAGTTTTTGAAAAAAACAGAGTGATTGACTGTATAATTTGCAAAAGGTTTAAATGTACAAAGTTTTGTCAGTATTGGGGCTACAGTTTTGTGAAAGTTGCAAATCTGTAGCACATATGGTTGATTTGTTGAAAAAGTGAAAAAGAAACATTTTCTGTGTATTTTCTAGACAAAACCTTTAACCTGAGTGAAACTGAATCAACAGGTTAATCTTACTTGAATATTTACAGCTATGACAGATAATGACAAGAGAAATGAGATCAATTTTGGTTTTTGTTTAATTGATGTATCCCAGTTGTAAAACATAAAACCAATCAGCTTTTGCTGAATTGAAAAAAACCCAAAAACAAACGGGAGAACCGAGAAAGCCCGTCATCGATCCCTCACCTGTGAGGTTGTGCTGTTGACTCCCAAGGTGGTACTGAGAGCTCAAGTCCTGTCTCGCATGTGTCCAAAAGGTAACCTGGAGGTCACCTGGATGGGATGGGAGGCAGGACATGAGCTCTCTACTGGATTCATGTTGAAGGAAAAAAGCCTCGTGCAATTTTCTCCTCCAACATGAATCCTATTACACGTCACCTAAGAGGGGCTGACCCTCCTGCAGGCTGAAGTGAAGGGCTTAGAGATGACTTTGCCCACACTGGAAAAGAGCCTACAGATGGCGTTACCTTTTCTCTGTGGTGTCATAAGGTGACGTGTAAAGGTGCAGACTGTATGATCGATTTCTGGTTGTTCTTGATACATAGAAACCAGAACCAGCTCTGCACAGCCCCAGAATTCAACGAGGTCCTTGAAAACTGCCTTGTCCAAGCTTTTCAAAGCTTCATGGGTGATATCAACATCAGCTCCCTGGACTTCGGCCCATATCTTCTTGGACAGGCGGTCGATGATGATATGGGGGTCAATCAATTTAATGTTGACCTTAGCTTTCTTGTAGACCCGTGTAACCAGCTTTTCAACAAGAATTAGGACAGAGAGTTTGTTTTTCTCTGTCTGCAAATCCTTGTCTGGTGTTACATGCAGCACAGGTTCAGCATCAACAGTGTCAACAACCTTCAGATCTGCAGATGTTGTTCTGAGACATGAACTCACGCTGCCCATGAATGATGACACTGTCTGTGATGTTGCATCCTCAGAGTCAACAACCCTCAGACCTGCACAACCTCTTCTGAGACATGAACACACGCTGCCCATGAAAGATGTTATCATGGCGCTCGCGTGTTTGACCATGTCCATCAGTCTGTGAGTCTGACACTGTTAAGTTCCACTCTGTTCCACTCCAAAGGACACACGGACAACTCCTGATTTCCAATTGATCAACTTTTATTTTCCAACTCAGAGCCTTGTTGGTTTCATTTCAGTTGATCTTCAGACAATCATCAGGTTGTAAACCTCCAAAGACACAGAAACAAAGATATTATCAACAACGTGAAACAGGTTTTCAAACAATGTATAACAAGTGCTTTTAAACTTCTGAATAACGTTTTTAGACTTTCAATTAGTTGTTTAAACTTAATGTTTCTAAACATTTAAACTCAAACAGGTTTTAAAGAATTGTTTTTACACTTAAATCTGCAAACTTTTAAACCCCAAGTTTTTAAACTTTTAAATAATTTAAACAAACATGAGCTTGTAGATCGGCTCTCTCTCTAAGTCTTTTAAACTTAACATCTTAAATTCAAGCTTAACTTTTAGCAAAAGTTTAACAAACATAAATTTATCCTTTAACTTTGTATTGAACTTGTGTACCTTTAACTTTAAACCTTAAAGTTCATCTTTAAACCTCTTAACTTTAAACCATTTGTCATTAACATTTTAACTTAAGCTTTAAAGTTTTACGTGTACTACGTGCACAGTATGCATTCAATGCTCAATAATGAATTTAAAGTTAAACAAACAAATTAAAATAGTTATGTGAGCAAATTAAGAAACATTTCAGGTACAAATTTAGCATTTCAAGCTAAGCATTTCGACCGGTATCAAATGAACAAGCATATTCACCGACCATTGGTGTGTCTGGAGAAACTTGTTGAGTAGAGCTTGCGGTTGCTTGCTGTTCTTGCTGTTCTTCCTTGCAGCTTGTGAATGAATGTGAGTGAGCACCTCCCTTACCTTCCAGGTGCCTTCAATCATCAATCGGCGGCCATTTTGCTGGGGCATTCTGGGAATTGCAGTTCTCAATGGATTTCCACCATGTATAGTTAACATTTGAACTCCATTTAACTCAACAGACACTTAAACCGACTCTTCTTGTTCCGGCCCGTGCCGATGGAGGAGTTGATGCTCTCAGAGATCTCCTCAGACATCATCTGGGTAAGGCTCTGAGAGCTGACATCTGAATCCTGAACGTTGACGCCCAGAGCCTGAGCAAAAGCCTCAGGGACTACATTGCTCAGTGTGGACGCAACGCTCTCTTCAGTGACCGACTGATTTCCGGACATATTTGTCACGGTGTTAGTCAGGTACACTATCAGCTCCGTGAGCAGCTCCGCCAACATATTTCTGATCGCCTCATCAGTTTTCCCATCCTTCAGCTTTTGGAGCTGCACTCCTGACAGCTGATGGAAAAACCTCTCCACAATTGGGCAAACTTGGTCCAGTCTCAGCTGAGATGACGCTGTTGTCTGTGATGTTGCATCCTCAGAGTCAACAACCCTCAGACCTGCACAACCTCTTCTGAGACATGAACTCACGCTGCCCATGAAAGATGTTATCATGGCGCTCGCATGTTTGACCATGTCCATCAGTCTGTGAGTCTGACACCTAAACCGACTCTTCTTGTCCCGGCCCGTGCCGATGGAGGAGTTGATGCTCTCAGAGATCTCCTCAGACATCATCTGGGTAAGGCTCTGAGAGCTGACATCTGAATCCTGAACGTTGACGCCCAGAGCCTGAGCAAAAGCCTCAGGGACTACATTGCTCAGTGTGGACGCAACGCTCTCTTCAGTGACCGACTGATTTCCGGACATATTTGTCACGGTGTTAGTCAGGTACACTATCAGCTCCGTGAGCAGCTCCGCCAACATATTTCTGATCGCCTCATCAGTTTTCCCATCCTTCAGCTTTTGGAGCTGCACTCCTGACAGCTGATGGAAAAACCTCTCCACAATTGGGCAAACTTGGTCCAGTCTCAGCTGAGACGACTCTGCTGTCCGTGATGGCATCATGATGAGTTAGAGACAAGATGCCGTCTGCAAATTTAGTCTGACAGCCTCCTACTTACTAACTCAAAGAATGTGTATCGTGATGTCACAAAGGCCCCTCCCACAGAGCGACTGCAGCTTAGCAACCGTTGCTAGGCACCGGTGGAACGCTGTGTGGCGCGGCCATGACGGCCATTTTGACCGTTTTCAAATTTCTATGTCAAAGAACTTTATTGAATTAAAAGTTACAGTGCTGCTGGATCCTGCCTTTTCCTAAAAATGTCTGTAGCCTATTCTATTTAGGCCTATTTGAAACGTCATTTAAGCAAATTTGAATTGATCGCACGGATTTTGCCGCTGATAAATTGATCAATTTATCGCGCCGCAGCAGATGCGTCTTGGTTGCTAGGCAACCATCACTGTCTCTGTCAACATAGTTAAGTCAGACACCAGCAGAGAGACCGCGGTGAGTAAGTGCAATAAAACCTCTGCCAATAAAAAGCCAATACTTTATCAATACACGTGATCAGCATGTAGAAAAGCCATATTTCAATCCGCGCTGTCCGCAGTCTCTCATTCAGTGCTGTTATGGTTTATGATCGCGCTCGCGGTGCTTACAGCAAAGTGTTAAAGACAAACTAAATGAAAGCTGTGTGTGTGTGTGTGTGTGTGTGTGTGTGTGTAGGCTCACACTTTACCTGAACATGCACCTGAGGCAGCGACCTGCAGACAGTAGTAGAGGAGGGACTCGTCACTCAGTGTTGTGATGTCAGGAGGAATATTTATTTTACTGACATGTTAGATTTGTTTCCACTGAGACATTATTGAGTTTATATCGTGACTTTGTTGTTGTAAACATGACTGTTGCTGCCACGGACTGTATAAAACTACATCCTGTGTAACTGACCTATAAGGAAAGCATCAGGAGGCGAGGTGTGTGTGTGTGTGTGTGTGTGTGTGTGTGTGTGGAGGAGAGGAGAGAGGGAGATGCTGGTGTGTGTTATTAGATACTGTTAATGTTACTTATTATTAGGGATGAGCGAGTACACCACTATCTGTATCTGTATCTGTATCTGTTCAACCATCTAAATTATCTGTATCCGTATCTGTACTCGGAGTGGGAGGGGCTTAAACCGGAAGTGGGCGTGGTTCAAGTGGAACTGGGTGGGGCTTAAAGCGGTACATTATTTTAAGTCTGAAATTGATATGGATTGATCAGAAGTTGCTTTATTTATTGTTTATTTGAAAACTATTTACAGAACAGCCTCAGAATTGAGATTCAATGTTTTTGATCACAATAGTAAAGGAACTATTTACAGAACATGAATATTTTTAAGTGCATGAATGAATACAACGCATGCAGTAGGAAATTATGAACTATGAAGTATGCATTAATTTTTATGATCAAACTGTGATTTTTTTTTCAATGATTTATTTATTTTTACTACCTAATGTTCTTGGCTCTTTTTTTTCCACACAAAGTTAAACAATGTTGATTAAGGTGTGTGTGTGTCTGTGTCTGTGTGTGCATGTGTGTATGACTGAGTGACTGTGTGAGAGGGAGAGAGAGAGGTTTTGTCCTCATTGGAGTAGCCGATTTCTTTTTCTGCAGGAAGGACAGGACTGAAGTGCTGCTGGTGGCAGGTGTTTCTTCTGTGTTTCTTGCAGGTGCAGCCACAGGGTCACAGAGCTCCATCCTATGGAATAATGTTCTCTTCAGTGCATCCACATCAACAGTGTTTGGGAAACAGCTGGCCTTATATCTGGGGTCAAGGAGAGTGGCGAGCAGAAATGTGGAGTTTGCTCAGATTGGCTGCGAGTTTCCTTGCTGCTGCTCCTAACTTTTCCCTGGACTCAGCTGCACCATCCTGGTCCTGCCCCTCTGTGGCATCCTGATCATCATCACCAGTCATGACATGATCAGAGTCATCCTCAGATTCCTCACCAGCTGCACAAGACCCCAAATGCAGTGACCTGGGGCCTCATGTACAAAGGGTACGTACGCACAAAAACGTGGCGTACGTCCTTTTCCACGGCAAAGTTCAGATGTATCAAGAGTGAAATGACCGTGGAAATGTGCGGTGCCTCACGCCAACTTCATGGCTGGCGTACGCACGTTTCTACAGCTGTTGATCCTTTGGCGACACTTAGAGGTGATGCTGGGAAACTGTTATAATAAATAAATGTGAAAACAATTAGTCTTTAGAGTGATGTGCACATCAGAGAAACATGAACAATTAACGCTGATGAACAATTAACACACCCACGTGTCTGCAATAAGATGAATGGATATAAAAGCATGCGCAAAGTGGTGCCGAAAATACCGTTAACAACAACGGCTGCTTTAGCAGTATTAGAAGGTTTGTAAATGGCGCAATACGAGGAGAGCGTGTGTTCAGAGACAGATGGCACTGGCACATGATAACAACTGGCTCATCAGCTGCTTAAGGTTCCCGAGGCCAATCCTCCTGCAACTGTGCGCAGAGCTGCAGTCGGCAGCGCGACACGGCGAGGAGCCATGCGCTGCCTGTATCCATACGGGTGCTGACCACACTGGGGTTCCTAGCAAGGGGCATTCCAGAGGGAGCTGGCTGACCGATCGGGACTGTGCCAGTCGACCCTGAGCCGAGCCATGCCAGCTGTGTGGGACGTAATTATCCGCATGTCAGCCAGGTATATCAAGTTCCCATACAATGCAGCTGAACAGGCCAACATTAAAGCGCAACAGCCGATTTCCCTAACATTATCGGAGCTATCTACTGCAAAGACATGGCTACAGTATAAAAGCGCCATCACAGGATGAATTTGTTTATGTCAACAGGAAGCATTTTCATTCGATCAATGTACAGATCATATGTGATGCACAAATGCAATTAATAAACATTGTGGCGAGGTGGACTGGTTCAATGCACGACTCATACATTCTGAGTGGCAGCATGGTTGGGAACATACTACTAGCTGGCACTGTGCGAGATGGGTGGATTTATGGTGAATAAATAATTTATTTGTTTAATTATCCTAATATTAATCCCCCTGATGCGCACTGAGCATATGCGCCCCCAAATATTATAATATTACTTCACAGCATCAGTACTAGTCAGTGGTTAAAGTTAGTGACTTGCTGATTTTTGCTGGTTAAACTGCAGTTTCAGAGCTTTCTAACAAGCCTCTGACTGTCTCTGTGTGTAAAGTACTCATGTCAATAAACCCGTGCGTAAAGTGTGACATTTCTTAATCAGCCTCATCTTTTCCCCGGCGCACTTCTGCGTTAATTTACAACAATAGTGTCGGATCCGTGTAAGTGGTGTATACAATTAACAAATCGAAAATGGAAATCCAGTTCACATTATTATTTGTCTGCTTTGAATTGACCCCAGGCAACTCTGTGTTCAAACAGGGTGAGCTTCTCCTCTCCTGTCCCCCCGCCCTCCGCTTCACGTCCACCTTAATATCGGACCACTTCTTTATTAATTCTGCGTGTGAACACTTTTCTGTCCCCACAGCACTGACAGCCTCACACACACTCTCCCACTCACTCCGCTTTACGTTTAGTATTGATGCCGGAGGACAGCGTGCCAAAAAATACATCTTTGCGCGCCTCCACTTAAGTGAGTAGCGTTTCCAATTCATATTCTGTGAAGATTTTCTTTGTTCCTGTCTTATTCATTCTTTTGTTTTAGTTTTCTGATCGTGCAGAGAGGGGAATCTCAGGTGCAGGGTTCATTTAAATATGATTTGCATATTTAAATGGGGGCGTGAACAGGGAGGGGCCGGGTACTCCAACATGTGCGCTCAATTCCACGTTGATTGGGATGTACAAAGGAAATGTGCTTGGATTCATGTGTACGAACAGATTCATACATCTGGATATTTTTGTGCGTACGACGTTTTCTGGATTTAAGCGTACGCCATGTTTCAGTAGGAAATCCACGCAAGTCTTTGTACATGAGGCCCCTGATGATGGAGCACAAGCCATGCAGTAGGGGGATGACCTCAGAGATGGAGGCACTGTGTTTTGAGAGCGCCCGTGTGACCTCCTCAAAAGGACTCAGAACAGTGAGCATGTCTGATGCCAACCTCCACTCATTTGGGTAGATGACTGTTGGAGCTCTACCCATGTTAGACTCCTGTGTCATAATCTGCACAGCCCTGCGCTGCTCCACCAGCCGCTGGAGCATGTAGAACGTATAGTTCCACCTTGTTTTTGTATCTGTTATGAGAGTGTGCTGGGGGAGGTTCAACTGTGTTTGCAGCTCATGTAGTCTGTTGTTGGCTTTGCTTGAGCGATGAATATAGCCAGAGATGCTCCTGGCTTTGGACAGAAGGGATGTCACAATCCTGTTCTGCTCCAGTGCCTTGATCACCACCAAGTGAAGCGTATGGGACATGCAACGGATGTGCCCAAATTCACTTAAAGCCTTCACCATGTTGGCTGCATTATCTGACACAACAAACTTCACTCTAACAGGCTGCCCAACAGACTCTTCCCACTCTCTCATCTTTTCTTTCAGGCAGCACAGAATGTTGTTTGCTGTGTGCTCAATGTCCAGCACACCAACATTCAGCAGCCCTGCTTTCCTCTGCACTGATGACTCCCCCACACGTTCACACCAGTGCCCAGTTATACAGAGGTCTGCATGGGCATTGTGGTTGCTGGTCCAGAGATCGGTAGTGAGGTTGATGACACCACACAGAGGTCTTCAGATCTGATGTGTATTTAATCAGTCATAATCACAAAATTAGCAACAGTATTATCAGTAATAAAGGCTGTAGTAGTATGCAGGAGATGGAAAACACTGATATATAATGTTTAGATGCTGGCCGCAGAGGCCATTTTAGTGCGCCTAGGTGGCGCTAGAGAGGACATTTTGGCACTTTAGGGTTTAATTTTTTTGATTGTCTAAAATGTTTCGCCAGTCCTGACATGCGTGCCAATTTTGGTGAGTTTTTGAGCATGTCCAGGGCCTGGCGAGGACTCCTCTGTGAGGAGTCGTCTGCCTTCGGGCTCCGTCCCTAATAATACAGAGTGCCGAAGTCACGTGACGCTCATGGGACCTTAGATCGGAAAAAATATGAATGGCAGTGAATGAGGAGAGCAGTGTTATCTTTTGGTCCCGTTTGACTTGTGACATGAAATCCAAATATGTTGTTAATGAATTTAAAACATAAATTTTAAGGTCCAGAAAGTCATACTTTGTGGTAAAACTGTTGAGATGTGAGCTTTTGAAAAACTACACAGGAGGCGGTCGCGTCTGTGAGTAGAGGGCTGTGTGTGTGCGTGTCTGTGTGAGCAGCCGTTGCCATGGCGATTAATGACTCGCCTGCACTTGAGAGACACACACAGCTCATGACAGAGCAGATCAGCAAAGGCTGTTTATAATGGGTTTGAACTACTGAAACAAATCCTTTGGAGTCCCAAACCGTTGGTCCAGTAATGAAAATAAAGTGATGGTGAGAGACAGCCACTCCTCGTGAACGCACGTGGCGATTTTTATATTTGTGGAGTCAAAAATGTGGTCACAGGCGCGAGTTACAAATGTGTTGCACCTCAGCTGTTTCCAGAAATTTCTCCTCTCAGTTTACATGGGAGTGAATGAGAAAAAAAACAGCACTCCCTTCACTTTGGAGCCGCTCAGCAAAAATGTGGACGTGTGACAGATTCCATGTCAACACGTTGACACCTCAGTAACAGGGCCGACACCTCAGTAACAGGGTTGACACCTCACTAACAGGGCTGACACCTCAGTAACAGGGCTGACACCTCCGTAACACGGTTGACAACAGTTACCGTACTGATAGTTTACGTTGCAGCTTTGGGTCTGATGAAGATAATGGGACATTCATAAACCTTTAATTCAACACGATTCATCAAAGAATATTTTGGAGACATATTTATTGAGAGGTTTTAGCATTTCTTTAATGTTTACATTTGCACATTAACCAGTACATTTATTTATTTGACAGTTTTTCATGGTTATGTTGACCTCTTTTTCCCCCTATGTTCATTTGTTCATTACTGAGGAAAGGTTACATTTACCGGGTAGTATAGGACAGGAAATACTCATGCTGGTGCACAGAGCCCATTTGCATTCATGCTGGAGGAAAAAGGCCTCATGCCAGTTTTTTCCTCCAGCATGAATCCTGTCACCTAAATGGAAGTCACTCTGGCCCTGATGGAAGTGAAGGGCTTAGAGATAGCTTGGCCCAGACTGGAAAAGAGCCTGCAGATGGCACTTCGTTGCTTCGGTGGCTTCATCACATGATGTTTGAAGGTGCTGGCTACGTGATCGATTTCTTGTTCTCCTCAGTTCATTCTGAGAAGAACCAGCTCAGCACAGCCCCAGGATTTACACAAATCCTTAAAAACAGCCTTGTCGAGTCCTTTAAAAGTTGCTGGGGAGATCTCGAAATCAGCTCCCTCAGCCTCTGCCCATATCCTACTGGACAGGTTGTCAACGATGACATAGAGGTCTTCAGATCTGATGTGGATCTTAAGCCTTTTTACAGACTCTGGTGACCAGCTTGTTAACAAGTAATGTGACAGAGAGTCTGTTCATCTCTGAATCCTGGTCTGGTGGTAAGTGGAGCACCGCTTCAGCACCTGTCTCAGGTACTGTGACTGCAGGTGCTGGTGAGGTTGGCTCAGTGGCATTTAAAGCCATCATGACATTGTCACAATGGATGCCAGTGTGATACGTCAGCCACCACCTCAGCAGTACCACGAAATGCCACAATGTGCTGCCAGTAGCCCTCCTGATGATGGCCTGTGGTTTTCTGAATGGTCCGAGCCGACCAAATGACTCTGGAGTCATCGTGTCGATGGTGTATTGAGAAAGGAGGCTCCTCAGTGCCTGTGTAAAGACCAGGTCTCTACCCTCTGCAATATGGTGCAGTTTTTCTAACCACCTCTCTTCATCAGCTGGCTGTTCCTCACCACCCTCTGGTCGGAGCAGGTCAGAGACAGATTCAGGAAAGGACTGCAGTGATTCTCTGCTTTTCACTTTGCTGTTTGGCGAGAAAATTTTCTTCAGATTTCTCGCAGCGCAATGAATCAACTGTTTGGCATACTGTTTAGCCAACAGTATGAGCTGGTGCAGAGCGTAGTAGAAACCACAAACATGTCGAACGAACCATTTTTGTAACTTAAAATAGAAATAAAATAGAAATCGTGAACTTCAAAAACATAAACAATAACAACGTTACATATAACTATTTACATTAAAACGCAAGCAATAACTATTTACAAAACAATCAGATGCCACACAAGGAGGAGGACACAACACCACCTCAGCAGACTCGCTGATGTCACTCACAACACTGTCACTCTCCCTCCTGGCAGGCGTCACGCAGCAAGACATCACGCTCAGCGTCAGAGGCATCATCTAGTAAAAGGTCTAAGATATCTCCCAGCTGCTTAGACACTGTTTTCTGGACCTGAGATTTTTTACTTTTTGAGCTGTCAGCCGATTGCTTTGAGTTAGTCTCAGAGCTTCCTACCTGCCCAGGTAATGAACTGCAGCTCTCATCGTAATCATCATCCACTATGTCCACAAGCTCTAGATCTCCAGGTGAAGATCTTAGAGACGGGCAAGCAAATGATGTTTTTCTGATGAAAAACTGCATCATGGATCGAGCGTGCTCAACCATGTCATTAACCCTACAGCAGGACATAAACTGACTCTCTGTAGTTCCGCTTGTCGTGATGGCGGAGTTGACGCTTTTACCAACCTCCCGAGACATGATCTCCATCAAGCTCTGTGAGCTGATGTCAGGCTCTGCAGTTTCTACTCCCAGAGCTTGGGCGAAAGCTTCTGGGACTGCGTTGCCCATCACGGATGCAACATAATCCTCAGGTATCGCATTCGCCGTCAAATTGGCGGAAAGGGAGTTTATATTATAAACCGCCATATCCATAAGTAGCTCCGCCAGCCTAAGAGTGATGGTATTATCTGGTCTACCATCCCTCATCACGAGAAGCTGCGTTCCGGACAGCTGTTGAAAGAATCTGTCCACAAAAGGACAAAATTGGTCCACTCCAAACTGGGACGCCTCTGCCATTTTATCTAAAATGACGATGACGGTCTACAACAGCACAACCTCACAACCTTCCCCAGCCTGAACCCTCTGCTGCCACAACATGATTGTCTGACATAACTGCACTAACATCAGGAACACTAAAAAAAAAAAAAAAAGGAACAAAAACATCCTTATCTGTGCTGATCCTCTGTGGCATCCGGGTTCCCTCCTGGACGGCGGACTTCATCGGCACGCTGCAGCAACCTCCTCCACCATGTCCACGGACGGCTGGGCTGTGACCTGCACCTGGCACAAAAACAAAATATGAGGTTGGGCACCAGGATGGGCATGCCATCGTTACAAATCTCTAAGCTACAGCCACACAGACCTTTCATTTAAACAATATGCTCAACTAACACAAAAGCATCCTTATTAAATGCAAATCAATACATTACACAAATCAATCTGCATTAGCATAAACAAATCAAAACCCATATTAAAAATCCATCTCACATCCACTGCACCGCCTTTAAAATTTCACAGTTATTTCTTTTAATCAAGCATCTGCGTCTTAGCAATCAAGTTTACCACAGTAAAGTTACCGACAGGTAGCAGTCATCACCTAAGCTAGCACATAGGGCAGCATGCTGTCAAAACACACCGCTAACAGTCATTAGCATCAGCATAAATTATGCCACTTCATCAAAATCCACCACGAATGTTAAACATCCATCCAACATACACTGCACTACTTTTACAATTACACAGTATTTCTT
Source organism: Epinephelus cyanopodus (assembly GCA_026686955.1). Classification (NCBI taxonomy): domain Eukaryota; kingdom Metazoa; phylum Chordata; class Actinopteri; order Perciformes; family Serranidae; genus Epinephelus; species Epinephelus cyanopodus. The sequence goes on from CM048918.1 coordinate 39,929,941, forward strand.
TAAATCAACCACTTGTACGACAGCCGTCGAGTTAATCAAACAAAAGGTAGCTACAATTATCTGAAAAGCTAATTCACTCGAGGCTAACATCAAACGAAGCAAACAGCTAACAGACATCAGCACAAGCCCAGCCAAAACCATCAATTAATGATTCCAATCCACCGCTCCCATCCACTGCACTGCCTTCAACGGTCACTAATATCTGTCCACATCGAGAGCAGCTGGGTCTGAGGAATCAGTAAAGTTAGCTACAGTTAACATTAGCAGCACAAAGTCATCACGCAACAAGCTTACAATAAGCTAGCATCAAGCTAACGTGATTTACGCGGCCACTTGCCTCCAAGTCGGTGTGAAAACGCTGACCAACGCCCTGCAGCACGCGGCTTTTATCAGCTCGGATGATGACGCGCAGTCATGCGATCGGGAGGTCCAATCAGCTCAAATTGGAATTCAATGTTTCTGTGTCTTTGAGTGAAAACAAACAGCATAAACACAATGTTATGACATTATGGAAGGTAAAAGGTGTAAGAACTGCCATAAATATGTCTCCAAAATATTCTTTGATGAATCATGTTGAATTAAAGGTTTATGAATGTCCCATTATCTTCATCAGACCCAAAGCTGCAACGTAAACTATCAGTACGGTAACTGTTGTCAACCGTGTTACTGAGGTGTCAGCCCTGTTACTGAGGTGTCAGCCTGTTACTGAGGTGTCAGCCGATACTTTGGAGATGACATTTTGTTTCCATAGCCAACATATCACAGTTACATTTTAGTTAATACACTGGTTGCAAATATGGCAACAACAAAACATGTCAGGACATTCATTTACATAACTCATTGTTTGACTTTATAGTTCATGTAGAAAAAAAAAGGATCCATTAACAGTCCTACATTGTCTTCCTGTCCATGCTCTCAAACAACAATTGACATGGGATTACTTTCTGAACTTTTATCATGCCCCTCACATAGACTACAGTACATCTTGGGCAGAACATGCACACACACAAAAAACAAACAAACATGTGGAACTTTTGTCCCAAAATTCCACTTGCTCATCAATATCACTTGGGGACTGCAGAGGTTGGGACGCTCCATCACAGCAGCATTTTCAACCACCTCAGAGAGAAGAAAGATTACTGTTAAAAAGGAAACGCCACCAACCAACTATTCAATTCATTTAATCAGTGTCAATGAGCTATAGAAAGTTTGAAAGGGACAGGGAGAGAGAAAACATAAGATTGGAGGGACACAAGGGGGAGGAGAATTCGTGGAAACAACAACAACAACAACAACAACAGCAGCAGCAGCTGGAGGAGTGACACTCCTCAGCAGACTCGCTGATGTCACTCACGACACTGTCACTCTCCTTGTAGGCGTCACGCAGCAAGACATCACGCTCAGCGTCAGAGGCATCATCTAGTTTTCTCGCAGCCCCATGAATCAACTGTTTGGCATACTGTTTAGCCAACAGAAGACTAATCTTGAGTTTATCTGCCCTGACTGCTGCACCAGCAGACTCACTGATGTCACTTGCGACACTATCACTCTTGCGGTATGTGTCACACAGCAGGACATCACGCTCAGCATTGGAGGCATCGTCCAGTAAAACGTCCAGGATACCTCCCAACTCCTTGGACACTATTTTCTGGACCTGTGATTTTTTACTTTCTGAACTGTCAGTTGACTGCTTTGAGTCAGACTCAGAGCTTCCCACCTGCACAGATAATGATCTGCAGCTCTCATGAAAATCATCATCTTCTACGTCCCGTGATACAGTCTCTCATTTGCAGAAAATCACCATTTGCTTGTCTGTTTCAAAAATCTTCACCGGGAGATCTAGAGCTGATCGAGCATGCTCAACCATGTCATGAAGTTTGCAGCAGGGAGTCTCTGTATTTCCGCTCGTCGTCATGGAGGAGTTGAGGCTTTTACAAACCTCCTGAGACATGATCTCCATCAAGCTCTGTGAGCTGATGTCAGGCTCTGCAGAGTTGGTGGTAAGTGGAGCACCGGTTCAGCACCTGTCTCAGGTACTGTGACTGCATCGTGTCGATGGTGTATTCGGAAAGGAGGCTCCTCAGTGCCTGTGTAAAGACCAGGTCTCTACCCTCTGCAATACGGTGCAGTTTTTCTAACCACCTCTCTTCATCAGCTGGCTGTTCCTCACCACCCTCTGGTCGGAGCAGGTCAGAGACAGATTCAGCAAAGGATTGCAGTGATTCTCTGCTTTTCACTTTGCTGTTGGGCGAGAAAATTTTCTTCAGATTTCTCGCAGCGCGATGAATCAACTGTTTGGCATACTGTTTAGCCAACAGTATGAGCTGGTGCAGAGCGTAGTAGAAACCACAAACATGTCGAACGAACCATTTTTGTAACTTAAAATAGAAATAAAATAGAAATAAAATAGAAATCGTGAACTTCAAAAACATAAACAATAACAACGTTACATGTAACTATTTACATTAGAACGCAAGCAATAACTATTTACAAAACAATCAGATGCCACACAAGGAGGAGGACACAACAGGTGTCCACCTCAGCAGACTCGCTGATGTCACTCACGACACTGTCACTCTCCTGGAGGCGTCCTCGGTTCATTCTGAGAAGAACCAGCTCAGCACAGCCCCAGGATTTACACAAATCCTTAAAAACAGCCTTGTCGAGTCCTTTAAAATTTGCTGGGGAGATCTCAAAATCAGCTCCCTCAACCTCTGCCCATATCCTACTGGACAGGTTGTCAACGATGACACAGAGGTCTTCAGATCTGATGTGGATCTTAAGCCTTTTTACAGACTCTGGTGACCAGCTTGTTAACATGCTGCTAACCCTGCTCACGGAGCTGATAGTGTACCTGACTAACACCGTGACAAATATGTCCGGAAATCAGTCGGTCACTGAAGAGAGCGTTGCGTCCACACTGAGCAATGTAGTCCCTGAGGCTTTTGCTCAGGCTCTGGGCGTCAACGTTCAGGATTCAGATGTCAGCTCTCAGAGCCTTACCCAGATGATGTCTGAGGAGATCTCTGAGAGCATCAACTCCTCCATCGGCACGGGCCGGGACAAGAAGAGTCGGTTTAGGTGTCTGTTGAGTTAAATGGAGTTCAAATGTTAACTATACATGGTGGAAATCCATTGAGAACTGCAATTCCCAGAATGCCCCAGCAAAATGGCCGCCGATTGATGATTGAAGGCACCTGGAAGGTAAGGGAGGTGCTCACTCACATTCATTCACAAGCTGCAGGGAAGAACAGCAAGAACAGCAAGCAACCGCAAGCTCTACTCAACAAGTTTCTCCAGACCCACCAATGGTCGGTGAATATGCTTGTTCATTCGATACCGGACGAAATGCTTAGCTTGAAATGCTAAATTTGTACCTGAAATGTTTCTTAATTTGCTCACATAACTATCTTAATTTGTTTGTTTAACTTTAAATTCATTATTGAGCATTGAATGCATACTGTGCACGTAGTACACGTAAAACTTTAAAGCTTAAGTTAAAATGTTAATGACAAATGGTTTAAAGTTAAGAGGTTTAAAGATGAACTTTAAGGTTTAAAGTTAAAGGTACACAAGTTCAATACAAAGTTAAAGGATAAATTTATGTTTGTTAAACTTTTGCTAAAAGTTGAGCTTGAATTTAAGATGTTAAGTTTAAAAGACTTAGAGAGAGAGCCGATCTACAAGCTCATGTTTGTTTAAATTATTTAAAAGTTTAAAAACTTGGGGTTTAAAAGTTTGCAGATTTAAGTGTAAAAACAATTCTTTAAAACCTGTTTGAGTTTAAATGTTTAGAAACATTAAGTTTAAACAACTAATTGAAAGTCTAAAAACGTTATTCAGAAGTTTAAAAGCACATTGTTTGAAAACCTGTTTCACGTTGTTGATAATATCTTTGTTTCTGTGTCTTTGGAGGTTTACAACCTGATGATTGTCTGAAGATCAACTGAAATGAAACCAACAAGGCTCTGAGTTGGAAAATAAAAGCTGATCAATTGGAAATCAGGAGTTGTCCGTGTGTCCTTTGGAGTGGAACAGAGTGGAACTTAACAGTGTCAGACTCACAGACTGATGGACATGGTCAAACACGCGAGCGCCATGATAACATCTTTCATGGGCAGCGTGTGTTCATGTCTCAGAAGAGGTTGCGCAGGTCTGAGGGTTGTTGACTCTGAGGATGCAACATCACAGACAACAGCGTCATCATTCATGGGCAGCGTGAGTTCATGTCTCAGAACAACATCTGCAGATCTGAAGGTTGTTGACACTGTTGATGCTGAACCTGTGCTGCATGTAACACCAGACAAGGATTTGCAGACAGAGAAAAACAAACTCTCTGTCCTAATTCTTGTTGAAAAGCTGGTTACACGGGTCTACAAGAAAGCTAAGGTCAACATTAAATTGATTGACCCCCATATCATCATCGACCGCCTGTCCAAGAAGATATGGGCCGAAGTCCAGGGAGCTGATGTTGATATCACCCATGAAGCTTTGAAAAGCTTGGACAAGGCAGTTTTCAAGGACCTCGTTGAATTCTGGGGCTGTGCAGAGCTGGTTCTGGTTTCTATGTATCAAGAACAACCAGAAATCGATCATACAGTCTGCACCTTTACACGTCACCTTATGACACCACAGAGAAAAGGTAACGCCATCTGTAGGCTCTTTTCCAGTGTGGGCAAAGTCATCTCTAAGCCCTTCACTTCAGCCTGCAGGAGGGTCAGCCCCTCTTAGGTGACGTGTAATAGGATTCATGTTGGAGGAGAAAATTGCACGAGGCTTTTTTCCTTCAACATGAATCCAGTAGAGAGCTCATGTCCTGCCTCCCATCCCATCCAGGTGACCTCCAGGTTACCTTTTGGACACATGCGAGACAGGACTTGAGCTCTCAGTACCACCTTGGGAGTCAACAGCACAACCTCACAGGTGAGGGATCGATGACGGGCTTTCTCGGTTCTCCCGTTTGTTTTTGGTTTTTTTTCAATTCAGCAAACGCTGATTGGTTTTATGTTTTACAACTGGGATACATCAATTAAACAAAAACCAAAATTGATCTCATTTCTCTTGTCATTATCTGTCATAGCTGTAAATATTCAAGTAAGATTAACCTGTTGATTCAGTTTCACTCAGGTTAAAGGTTTTGTCTAGAAAATACACAGAAAATGTTTCTTTTTCACGTGAAAAGCAGCTTCTTTAGCATGAACGTTTGCTTCTGATACATAAACTATGTTTATCTGATAATATCCTTTGCAGCAAGGTTCTGTTCAAAAGAAAATAACAGACTACAAGATTTCAAAATATGAAATCAATTAATTTGTCTCATAATGTGTCAGTGATCAGTATTAGTCTGTCTGACTGCTGAGCGGATGTTGTCACGTTTTCCAAAGTCATCTTGTTCTTCACACACGATCTTTGTTTGGATCAAAAGGAATTTTCTGGCACCGACAGCACATGACAGCCACCGTCGGTCTGAACCTAAACGCTCCGTGAAGTGAACCGGAACATAACAGGAAGTTAGACGGTTTGCCTTCAAATTAAAAGTTTAGAAAATGTCATTTTAAACGTAACTGATTTGATCCATCAGCTCAAGACCATTCTTTAAAAATTTATATTAATTAGGGGTCGGGCAGCATAAGCTGCCAGGACCCTATTGTTTTGCTTCTTCTTCTTCTTCTTCTTCTTCCAAGGAAATCCTACTTCCCATGCGCGAAAAATCACCAAACTTTGCACAAAGGTCCAGTCTCATGCCAGATTGCCTCAGCTGCAAAAACAGGCCAATAGTCCTGATGGTGGCGCTACAGCAAGCCTCTAAAGTTCAAAATTTTGAAAATTCACAACAAATCAACCATATGTGCTACAGATTTGCAACTTTCACAAAACTGTAGCCCCAATACTGACAAAACTTTGTACATTTAAACCTTTTGCAAATTATACAGTCAATCACTCTGTTTTTTTCAAAAACTGTAAAACTTCTTAAACCTATCTCCTCCCACAATTTTTGCTCAATTGACACCAAACTTGCCACAGAGCATCTTCAGACTGTCCTACACAAACAATCCACACAGATTTTTGGTTTATCAAAAATTGAGCCTACAGTGCATCAAAATGTTTGACTGTAAACGGTATTGTAAACATATACTTGCAAATTCTTGCTAAATACATTTTTAATGTTCATTAAAAAATGACAAAAATCATGGAGTCATGAGTCGCGCCTGTGAATTTTGACCCTCAATCAGAAACCTGTAATTGCCGTTTTTCTGGTCATCGGAGGCCAGATGATCAATAAAATATTCTTGAATACCTAAAACAAAACACAAACACGTGTTGTTGTTGTTGTTGTTTTTAGTCACGTACCCTCTCCATAATGATTAAATGTCACACTGCTAGCTTGCTAACGTCAGCACACGTAACGTATACTAACGTTATATTACACAGTGTTTAATGATAGTCTATTGTCTCCCTATTACTCTAATCTTTCCTGCTAATCGCTCAAACGATTGCTGCGCGCTGCCGCAAGATGGCGGCTTACACAAATCACTCGCCGAATTCGTCTATAGTATACAGATAGAGGAACACCAGCATCCTCCAGTTCAGCTTCATATCAAACCTGGGGCTACATGGCCCAACCGTATATAACACACTTAGTTTTTCGTTTATTTTTCTCTTTATTTTTCATCTTTTTGTTACTTTCCTCTCTTCTTCTTCTTCTTCTTTCACATAAAAAACATGTGCATTGGCAATAATAGTCCCCGGTAATTCATTTCCGTTGTGGCTTTTTTATTTGCATCGCGGCGTTTCTGTTTAATTTGCAGCGTTGTTTTTATTTGCAGCGATGGCGGGTCTCGGCCACCGTACATATGTCTGTAACAGGGTTGACAAAGCTACCAAAACATTTATGAGAAAAACAGTCATAAAATATGAAATTAAATAGCCTGAGATGGCACGATACTTTTTTTTGTCACTTTAGGATGTTCTATCTGTATCTTCATTAAAAAAAAGAGGTGATTAAAGTTATTTTGAATTTTAACGTTTCAAAGTTGAAAAGGCACCAGTTTCATGGAGTCACCCAGCTGCCTCTCCCTCACAGGGCTGCAGGCTCAACATGAGTGTTAACATGTGTTTGTCTTGTTGTGTTATTGGAGCCAGAATAGAAGGAGTCATGGCTCAAAACCAGCCGCCACTGCCCGTCAACAAAAACAAAGACAACTATGGTTTAATGTGATAAGACCAAACCTCCTTTGTAAGACTGGCACAGCTGTCAACCACAAAGCCGGCCATCGACCAAACGGTACATTCACACAGCGCTCCAAATTTATGAACCGTCCATTATGCAGTTATGGAGATTATGTGTTTTACATTGTGTCCCAGTCTTTTTGGAACTGGGGTTGTAATATCAGAGATTTGTGGAGAAAGCGGTAACACTGAAAATAATTGTGGCTGGTCAGAAACACAGCTGTCAGTCCAGCAAAGCAAAGAAAATAGTTTTATTTTTATAAAAAGACTGAAAAAGTGTTGCATAAAGAAAACTATTTAGACATGACATTTAAATTCCGTCATGTAACGTTACAGATAATCTTGTATTGAACCTGGAACTTAATAAGCATGACGTCCTATTACAGTGAAGTGAGTTTGATGATGAAAGCGCTGAAACACAAAATTTATGTAGAAGCATCTGGAGCATCTTGCTCACCCTCCAGCTCGGCCTCATGTTGTCAGCTCTGGTCACCGCCGTCTGAGGGGACGTGCCGGCAGCAGTACTTACTGCTGAACTGAAAAGTTTAAAATGTTGATCGACAATCTGTGTGTAAATGTGTAAACTGTAAATATAAAACACCTTCCACAAATACAAAAAAGATTTGTAAACTCACAAAAATATTTTGTAAGTATAAAACGGATCTGCAAATACACAAACACATTACACAAATAAAAAAATATCTGTGAATACATTAAATTAATTTACAAATAAATGAAAAGCTTTTGTGAATATCTTCCTAACAATTACAACTTTCAAATAGGCATTTGTGAACTCAGTTTTAATTTGTGAACTGAAAAAAACATTTGTGGATCTCAGTTCTACACGTGTGGATTTGCTTTTTACAAACACGGAGGCCTAGTCTATTTTATTTTTTTTGTTGTTTTTTCTCGCCTTCATCAAGGTGGACTATTATTTTTGCTCTGTATTTTTACATAAGGACAATCCTTCATGAGATGTTGTATGTTCTACGATGTTCAATAATACAAATAAATGAATAAATAAAAAGGAAGAAACTGTGTGTGTGCTTTTTTTTTTTTTTTTTTTACGAGATTCTATGATTGCTGGTAATACATGTATTGCTTTGTTGTGGGGCAGCACAGATCCTCGCCCTGTCTCCATATGTCTCCACTTTCCACTGACTCATAAATCATCTAGCTCTTATATTTACTCGTACATTTTTACATTTTTTCCCCCATAGTATAAATCTCTAGTCTCCAACCATTGTTTTCTTGTAACAGGTTCAGTCTTGTACTAGTTCCTTGTTATTGCCTTCTTGCATATGATGAATTATATCTTGGCCACATATCCACCATAATCTATGACATAATCGTTTATATTTCCACACTGTTGTTTTTATTTATGTTGTTTTATAGCACTTTGGGATTCCCCGGAATGTAATGTGCATTATAGAAAAATAAAATGTATTATTATTATTATTATTATGTGGCTGAAAGACATTTCCTCATATATGGCATCAGAATGAAGAGCTACATGGGAAATACTTCACAGTCCCCTCCCCTCTCTGCTCCAACAATCTCCAGCCTGCCCTGACTGACAGCGCAGCCTGTAAACAGAGCTCATCTGTTTATTTAGCCTAGTAATATCTCCGGACTGCAGCAGCTGCAATGGACGACTTTGAACGTGATTTTGAAGAGTTTCTTGTAGGTAGGAAGCTCTGAGACTAACTCAAAGCAATCGGCTGACAGCTCAGAAAGTAAAAAATCTCAGGTCCAGAAAATAGTGTCTAAGGAGTTGAGAGGTATTCTAGACGTTTTACTGGATGATGCCTCTGACGCTGAGCGTGATGTCTTGCTGCGTGACGCCTGCCAGGAGAGTGATAGTGCGAGAAATCTGAAGAAAATTTTCTCGCCAAACAGCAAAGTGAAAAGCAGAGAATCACTGCAGTCCTTTCCTGAATCTGTCTCTGACCTGCTCCGACCAGAGGGTGGTGAGGAACAGCCAGCTGATGAAGAGAGGCAGTTAGAAAAACTGCACCGTATCGCAGAGGGTAGAGACCTGGTCTTTACACAGGCACTGAGGAGCCTCCTTTCTCAATACACCATCGACACGATGACTCCAGAGTCATTTGGTCGGCTCGGACCATTCAGAAAACCACATGCCATCATCAGGAGGGCTACTGGCAGCACATTGTGGCATTTCGTGGTACTGCTGAGGTGGTGGCTGACGTATCACACTGGCATCCATTGTGACAATGTCATGATGGCTTTAAAAGCCACTGAGCCAACCTCACCAGCATCTGCAGTCACAGTACCTGAGACAGGTGCTGAACCGGTGCTCCACTTACCACCAGACCAGGATTGAGAGATGAACAGACTCTCTGTCACATTACTTGTTAACAAGCTGGTCACCAGAGTCTGTAAAAAGGCTAAGATCCACGTCAGATGTCATCGTTGACCACCTTTCCAGTAGGATATGGGCAGAGGTTGAGGGAGCTGATTTTGAGATCTCCCCAGCAACTTTTAAAGGACTCGACAAGGCTGTTTTTAAGGATTTGTGTAAATCCTGGGGCTGCGCTGAGCTGGTTCTTCTCAGAATGAACCGAGGACGCTTCCAGGAGAGTGACAGTGTCGTGAGTGACATCAGCGAGTCTGCTGAGGTGGACAACAGGTGGTTTCTACTACGCTCTGCACCAGCTCCAGAGCTCTTAGGACCACCTTGGTAGTCAGCAGCACAATCTCACAGTTGAGGGTTCGATTCCGGGTGTTCCGGTTCCGGTTGTTTTCTGTTTGTAACTTAGAAAAGATGCAACAGTTAAATTATGATGTACATATGAATTGTATTTAATAAGTGAACTGTGTATATTATGGTTGTTGTTGTTGTTGTTGTTATTATTTATTCATATATTTATTTATTTATCCCTCACAGCTGATCAATACACAATACACAATAGAAGCTTTCGCCCAAGCTCTGGGAGTAAAAACTGCAGAGCCTGACATCAGCTCACAGAGCTTGATGGAGATCATGTCTCAGGAGGTTTGTAAAAGCCTCAACTCCTCCATGACGACAAGCAGAAATACAGAGACTCCCTGCTGCAAACTTCATGACATGGTTGAGCATGCTCGATCGGCTCTAGATCTCCCGGTGAAGATTTTCGAAACAGACAAGCAAATGGTGATTTTCTGCAAATGAGAGACTGTATCACGGGACGTAGAAGATGATGATTTTCATGAGAGCTGCAGATCATTATCTGTGCAGGTGGGAAGCTCTGAGTCTGACTCAAAGCAGTCAACTGACAGCTCAGAAAGTAAAAAACCACAGGTCCAAAAAATAGTGTCCAAGGAGTTGGGAGGTATCCTGGACGTTTTACTGGACGATGCCTCCAATGCTGAGCGTGATGTCCTGCTGTGTGACACATACCGTGAGAGTGATAGTGTCGCAAGTGACATCAGCGAGTCTGCTGAGGAGTGTCACTCCTCCAGCTGCTGCTGCTGCTGCTGCTGCTGTTGTTGTTGTTTTTGTTGTTGTTTCCACGAATTCTCCTCCCCCTTGTGTCCCTCCAATCTTATGTTTTCTCTCATGTTTTCTTCTCCCTGTCATTTTACTTTCTATTTTTTTTTGAATGCGTTTTTTTTTTAACAGTAATCTTTCTTCTCTCTGAGGTGGTTGAAAATGCTGCTGTGATGGAGCGTCCCAACCTCTGCAGTCCCCAAGTGATATTGATGAGCAAGTGGAATTTTGGGACAAAAGTTCCACATGTTTGTTTGTTTTTTTGTGTGTGTGCATGTTCTGCCCAAGATGTACTGTAGTCTATGTGAGGGGCATGATAAAAGTTCAAAAAGTAATCCCATGTCAATTGTTGTTCTACATGAACTATAAAGTCAAACAATGAGTTATGTAAATGAATGTCCTGACATGTTTTGTTGTTGCCATATTTGCAACCAGTGTATTAACTAAAATGTAACTGTGATATGTTGGCTATGGAAACAAAATGTCATCTCCAAAGTATCCACATTCAAATGAAATACACTGTAATGATAAATAAACTTCATAATGTTACCTACAAAATGGTGTCTGTCATACTGCTAAGAATTGAAGTGTATTGTAAAAGACAAAGGTCTGTGGTGACTGTATTCCTGGTTTGTTGTCTAACACGTTATGATGTTTGTACATGAATATATAGATACAACCGTTTTTAAGGATAAACATAAAACTAACATTAATATGGATAAAACATGAATTACAAAAGAGTAAATTATAAAAACATTTTTATTTATTTATTTTTACAAAGACTAAAGTGGTGATTAAAGATAAGAGATATATTTTTTGAGAGGCTTATATGTTATTTACACGGGAGGTTGCTGCTGGGGTGTGTGTGTGTGTGTGTGTGTGTGTGTGTGTGTGTGATTGTGTTGTTTTGTTTCTGTTTGCACGAGTGACTCGACTGATAATTAAGTCACTTGTCATGCTGCGTACTACATGTGCTACAATCACTGAGCACTATGTGTGCAGTATATTACATTGCATTACAATGTGTATTTAATCAGTCATAATCACAAAATTAGCAACAGTATTATCAGTAATAAAGGCTGTAGTAGTATGCGGAAGATGGAAAACACTGATATATAATGCTTAGATGCTGGCCGCAGAGGCCATTTTAGTGCGCCTAGGTGGCGCTAGAGAGGACATTTTGGCACTTTAGGGTTTAATTTTTTTGATTGTCTAAAATGTTTCGCCAGTCCTGACATGCGTGTCAATTTTGGTGAGTTTTTGAGCATGTCCAGGGCCTGGCGAGGACTCTGTGAGGAGTCGTCTGCCTTCGGGCTCCGTCCCTAATAATACAGAGTGCCGAAGTCACGTGACGCTCATGGGACCTTAGATCGGAAAAAATATGAATGGCAGTGAATGAGGAGAGCAGTGTTATCTTTTGGTCCCGTTTGACTTGTGACATGAAATCCAAATATGTTGTTAATGAATTTAAAACATAAATTTTAAGGTCCAGAAAGTCATACTTTGTGGTAAAACTGTTGAGATGTGAGCTTTTGAAAAACTGCACAGGAGGCGGTCGCGTCTGTGAGTAGAGGGCTGTGTGTGTGCGTGTCTGTGTGAGCAGCCGTTGCCATGGCGATTAATGACTCGCCTGCACTTGAGAGACACACACAGCTCATGACAGAGCAGATCAGCAAGGCTGTTTATAATGGGTTTGAACTACTGAAACAAATCCTTTTGAGTCCCAAACCGTTGGTCCAGTAATGAAAATAAAGTGATGGTGAGAGACAGCCACTCCTCGTGAACGCACGTGGCGATTTTTATATTTGTGGAGTCAAAAATGTGGTCACAGGCGCGAGTTACAAATGTGTTGCACCTCAGCTGTTTCCAGAAATTTCTCCTCTTAGTTTACATGGGAGTGAATGAGAAAAAAAATCAGCACTCCCTTCACTTTGGAGCCGCTCAGCAAAAATGTGGACGTGTGACAGATTCCATGTCAACACGTTGACACCTCAGTAACAGGGCTGACACCTCACTAACAGGGTTGACACCTCAGTAACAGGGTTGACACCTCACTAACAGGGCTGACACCTCAGTAACAGGGCTGACACCTCCGTAACACGGTTGACAACAGTTACCGTACTGATAGTTTACGTTGCAGCTTTGGGTCTGATGAAGATAATGGGACATTCATAAACCTTTAATTCAACACCATTCATCAAAGAATATTTTGGAGACATATTTATTGAGAGGTTTTAGCATTTCTTTAATGTTTACATTTGCACATTAACCAGTACATTTATTTATTTGACTGTTTTTCATGGTTATGTTGACCTCTTTTTCCCCTATGTTCATTTGTTCATTACTGAGGAAAGGTTACATTTACCGGGTAGTATAGGACAGGAAATACTCATGCTGGTGCACAGAGCCCATTTGCATTCATGCTGGAGGAAAAAGGCCTCATGCCAGTTTTTTCCTCCAGCATGAATCCTGTCACCTAAATGGAAGTCACTCTGGCCCTGATGGAAGTGAAAGGCTTAGAGATAGCTTGGCCCAGACTGGAAAAGAGCCTGCAGATGGCACTTCGTTGCTTCGGTGGCTTCATCACATGATGTTTGAAGGTGCTGGCTACGTGATCGATTTCTTGTTCTCCTCGGTTCATTCTGAGAAGAACCAGCTCAGCACAGCCCCAGGATTTACACAAATCCTTAAAAACAGCCTTGTCGAGTCCTTTAAAAGTTGCTGGGGAGATCTCAAAATTAGCTCCCTCAACCTCTGCCCATATCCTACTGGACAGGTTGTCAACGATGACACAGAGGTCTTCAGATCTGATGTGGATCTTAAGCCTTTTTACAGACTCTGCTGACCAGCTTGTTAACAAGCTGCTAACCCTGCTCACGGAGCTGATAGTGTACCTGACTAACACCGTGACAAATATGTCCGGAAATCAGTCGGTCACTGAAGAGAGCGTTGCGTCCACACTGAGCAATGTAGTCCCTGAGGCTTTTGCTCAGGCTCTGGGCGTCAACGTTCAGGATTCAGATGTCAGCTCTCAGAGCCTTACCCAGATGATGTCTGAGGAGATCTCTGAGAGCATCAACTCCTCCATCGGCACGGGCCGGGACAAGAAGAGTCGGTTTAAGTGTCTGTTGAGTTAAATGGAGTTCAAATGTTAACTATACATGGTGGAAATCCATTGAGAACTGCAATTCCCAGAATGCCCCAGCAACATGGCCGCCGATTGATGATTGAAGGCACCTGGAAGGTAAGGGAGGTGCTCACTCACATTCATTCACAAGCTGCAAGGAAGAACAGCAAGAACAGCAAGCAACCCCAAGCTCTACTCAACAAGTTTCTCCAGACACACCAATGGTCGGTGAATATGCTTGTTCATTTGATACCGGTCGAAATGCTTAGCTTGAAGTGCTAAATTTGTACCTGAAATGTTTCTTAATTTGCTCACATAACTATCTTAATTTGTTTGTTTAACTTTAAATTCATTATTGAGCATTGAATGCATACTGTGCACGTAGTACACAGAACTTTAAGATTTAAAGTTAAAGGTACACAAGTTCAATACAAAGTTAAAGGATAAATTTATGTTTGTTAAACTTTTGCTAAAAGTTAAGCCCTCCTGATGATGGCCTGTGGTTTTCTGAATGGTCCAGGCTGACCAAATGACTCTGGAGTCATCGTGTCGATGGTGTATTCAGAAAGGAGGCTCCTCAGTGCCTGTGTAAAGACCAGGTCTCTACCCTCTGCGACATGTTACAGTTTTTCTAACCGCCTCTCTTCATCAGCTGGCTGTTCCTCACCACCCTCTGGTCGGAGCAGGTCAGAGACAGATTCAGGAAAGGATTGCAGTGATTCTCTGCTTTTCACTTTGCTGTTTGGCGAGAAAATTTTCTTCAGATTTCACGCACTATCACTCTCCTGGCAGGCGTCACGCAGCAAGACATCACGCTCAGCGTCAGAGACATCATCCAGTAAAACGTCTAGGATACCTCCCAGCTGCTTAGACACTATTTTCTGGGCCTGACATTTTTTATTTTCTGAGCTGTCAGCCGATTGCTTTGAGTTAGTCTCAGAGCTTCCCACCTGCCCAAGTAATGAACTGCAGCTCTCATCATAATCATCATCCACTATGTCCCCAAGCTCTAGATCTCCAGGTGAAGATTTTACAGTTTTTAAGGATAAACATAAAACCAACATTAACATGGATAAAACATGAATTACAAAGGAGAGTAAATTATAAAAATATTTTTATTTATTTATTTATTTTTACAAAGACTAAAGTGGTGATTAAAGATAAGAGCGAGATAGAGATATATAGGGATATATTTTTTGAGAGGCTTATATGTTATTTATGTACATTAAAAATTTCGAACAAATATCTTTTTAGCGTGTCCTGTTGTGGAAACAGTGCTGACACAATGAGCTCGTCCACCTCTGTCAAACATTATATAACTCTAAGAAAAACCATGAAAAGAAGAGAACACTTGTTTGTCTTTTCACCAGCATGTTCACAAAAGGAAGCTGATTTCACCTCCAGGAAATGATGCAACTTTCGAAGCAGTCCATTATCTCAGAAGGGGTGTGTTCATTAAAAGGAACAGGGTTGACGACTACCTGGCGACACGATTAAATTGATGTTGTTGGGTTTTTTTTTTTGGTTTTTTTTTTTACAACATTTTACACATATTAAGATTAAAACCCATTCATGAATAATGAAAGGACACTTGAGGCATTGTATACAAGTTTATGTTTTTATGATAGTTTGTCTTTTTTGGGCCTTAATAGCTAGTAAAAGTAGAACAATCATATTGAGCGACAGGCCATTTTTACAGCTTTTGAATGATGCTTCATACAAAAAGGTGTTTAAAACTCTTTGAAAACAAAATAAATACAATTTCACATTGTTTTAATGTTACAAGAGCTATCATGAAAAATAAATTCTGAAATGATTATAGTGTATTTATTGTTTATTGGCATTTATAGCACAGTTTTGTTTGAGAGACATAAAATGGCACGTTTTCGTATAATGAGCCTTTTACGTAGCATGCAGGTGTTCTGGATTCAGAGGTGTGACGGGGATCAGACTGATCAGAGTTTTAAACTCTGCCGTGAGGGAGTGTACAACAACGTTACTAGGACGAGGGGAGAACATTTCTTCTCGTATGATAACATTACGATGAGTCGGGCAACCGACTCATTTTAAAGAAGATGAGAGAAAAAGAGTGAGAGAGAGCAGCTGTGGTCAAGCAAGCTAGAGAGTGAGTGAAGAGAGGGAGTGCTGGTAGCCAGAAAGCTGGTGAATCAGATCAATGAAACGTTATTTTCCGATTGTTTCACAGCGGTTATGGTCTAAAGCACAAACACACCCACATCCTCACACACCTCCGCTCAACAATGAGGTTGTAACTCCGCACCACTTGATTTGGTCTGAATATTGTCGCCGTCTCGCTGCGTCTCTGCTCTCTGTGGGGCTGAGCCAGTGTGCAGCGCAGCAGAGACAGACAGCGGAGTAAACTCGTTATGTTACTGTACTGAACATGCTTGTTTTCCTTGCTCAAAATCTGCAGTGAAGCCAAGGTTGAACGGTGCTTGCTTGAGTTTTTTTTTTTATGTACATGCTGGTTTGATATTGCCATAATAACTGGACTGCATAACAGGTTTGTGTCATGTCAGATGTTCAGACAGTGACTACCTCAAGTTTATTCTAATTCCTATGTTTGCAAAATACTTTGCACTGTGCAAAAGATAATTTGTTAGAATTTATTTGTGTATATTGTTACATGTAGCTGTATGGCCTTAAAGCCTGAGAAGGTGAAACAGTTTACCTGGCCAAAAACTGAGGTGAAACCATGTTTGAGTTGTTTTTGAGTTATTTTTATATTTTTATGCTGGTTCTGACTGTTTGTAGAGATTAGAGATTAACATATCTGACCTGTAACAAAGTACTTTGCACATTTTTTTTAAAGAAGTTTAAGCATTTATTTAATGTTTACATTTGCACATTAACCAGTACATTTATTTATTTGACTCGCTGATGTCACTCACGACACTATCACTCTCCTGGCAGGCGTCACACAGCAAGACATCACGCTCAGCGTCAGAAGCATCATCCTGTAAAACGTCTAGGATACCTCTCAACTCCTTAGACACTATTTTCTGGGCCTGAGATTTTCTACTTTCTGAGCTGTCAGCCGATTGCTTTGAGTTAGTCTCAGAGCTTCCTACCTGCCCAGGTAATGAACAGCAGCTCTCATCATAATCATCATCCACTATGTCCCCAAGCTCTAGATCTCCAGGTGAAGATCTTAGAGACGGGCAAGCAAATGATGCAGTTATGCTGATGAATGACTGTATCGTGGATCGAGCGTGCTCAACCATGTCATTAAGTCTGCAGGAGGGAGTCACGTGAGACATAAACCGACTCTCTGCATCTCTGCTCGCCGTGATGGCGGAGTTGACGCTTTTCGATACCTCCTCGGACATGATTTTCATCAAGCTCTGTGAGCTGATGTCAGGCTCTGCAGTGTCTATTCCCAGAGCTTGAGCAAAAGCTTCTGGGACTGCGTTGCCCATCGTGGACGCAACATGATTCTCAGGTATTAGCTGTCAAATTGGCAGAATGGGAGTCTATAAGATATACCACCATATCTAACAGTAGCTCCGCCAGCCTAACTGTGATGGCATTATCTGCTCTACCATCCCTAATCACTAGGAGCTGAGTTCCTGACAGCTGCTGAAAAAAAAAAATCTATCCACAAAAGGACGAAATTGGTCCACTCCAAACTGGGATGCTCCCTTCGCTTTGGAGCCGCTCAGCAAAAATGTGGACGTGTGACAGATTCCATGTCAACACGTCTGTGACCAGGACAAATTTTCCTACGTTTTGTGGTATCAATTGTGTCTGTACAGTGAAAATTGTGGCCGTATGAGCCAGTTGAAGATAAAATTTCTTGATGAGTTTACAGCTGCTCTTCACTCTAGTGATGACATCACTCGCTCTAGCTCACGCAACACACGCCCATTACAGCATTCACACCCAGTTATACAAGTAACAGGGCCTACACCTCAGTAACAGGGCTGACACCTCAGTAACAGGGCTGACACCTCAGTAACACGGTTGACACCTCAGTAACAGGACCGACACCTCAGTAACACGGTTGACAACAGTTACCGTACTGATAGTTTACGTTGCAGCTTTGGGTCTGATGAAGATAATGGGACATTCATAAACCTTTAATTCAACATGATTCATCAAAGAATATTTTGGAGACATATTTATGGCAGTTCTTACACCTTTTACCTTCCATAATGTCATAACATTGTGTTTATGCTGTTTGTTTTCACTCAAAGACACAGAAACATTGAATTCCAATTTGAGCTGATTGGACCTCCCGATCGCATGACTGCGCGTCATCATCCGAGCTGATAAAAGCCGCGTGCTGCAGGGCGTTGGTCAGCGTTTTCACACCGACTTGGAGGCAAGTGGCCGCGTAAATCACGTTAGCTTTATGCTAGCTTATTGTAAGCTTGTTGCGTGATGGCTTTGTGCTGCTAATGTTAACTGTAGCTAACTTTACTGATTCCTCAGACCCAGCTGCTCGATGTGGACAGATATTAGTGAGTGTTGAAGGCAGTGCAGTGGATGTGAGATGGATTTTTAATATGGATTTTGATTTGTTTATGCTAATGCAGATTGATTTGTGTAATGTATTGATTTGCATTTAATAAGGATGCTTTTGTGTTAGTTGAGCATATTGTTTAAATGAAAGGTCTGTGTGGCTGAAGCTTAGAGATTTGTGACGATGGCATGCCCATCCTGGTGCCCAACCTCATATTTTGTTTTTGTGCCAGGTGCAGGTCACAGCCCAGCCGTCCGTGGACATGGTGGAGGAGGTTGCTGCAGCGTGCCGATGAAGTCCGCCGTCCAGGAGGGAACCCGGATGCCACAGAGGATCAGCACAGATAAGGATGTTTTTGTTCCTTTTTTTTTTTTTTTAGTGTTCCTGATGTTAGTGCAGTTATGTTGTGTCAGACAATCATGTTGTGGCAGCAGAGGGTTCGGGCTGGGGAAGGTTGCGAGGTTGTGCTGTTCTAGACTGTCATCGTCGTTTTAGATAAAATGGCAGAGGCGTCCCAGTTTGGAGTGGACCAATTTTGTCCTTTTGTGGACAGATTCTTTCAACAGCTGTCCGGAACGCAGCTGCTCGTGATGAGGGATGGTAGACCAGATAATACCATCACTCTTAGGCTCGCGGAGCTACTTATGGATATGGCGGTTTATATCATAAACTCCCTTTCCGCCAATTTGACGGCGAATGCGATACCTGAGGATTATGTTGCATCCGTGATGGGAAACGCAGTCCCAGAAGCTTTCGCCCAAGCTCTGGGAGTAAAAACTGCAGAGCCTGACATCAGCTCACAGAGCTTGATGGAGATCATGTCTCAGGAGGTTTGTAAAAGCCTCAACTCCTCCATGACGACGAGCAGAAATACAGAGACTCCCTGCTGCAAACTTCATGACATGGTTGAGCATGCTCGATCAGCTCTAGATCTCCCGGTGAAGATTTTCGAAACAGACAAGCAAATGGTGATTTTCTGCAAATGAGAGACTGTATCACGGGACGTAGAAGATTATGATTTTCATGAGAGCTGCAGATCATTATCTGTGCAGGTGGGAAGCAGAGCATGAATTATTTCGGGAAATCCCGCGGGTCACGGGATTCCCGCGGGACTCCCGCGGGATGGGAGTCAAAATTTTATTAACTCCGTGATTGGGACGGTACGGGAATAATAATCAACGGGAGCGGGCGGGATCGGGAACACATAAATAGATGATGATTTTCACCTGTGTTAAACAACCTAGAGGACCGAAGCGTCCATTTTTGTAGTTTTATTTTCGTGGGCCAACACTATCTTGACTTGCGTTGGCATGTCAAAAGAACTACACATTCCAATATCCCAACGCTTCGACTTCCGGCTACTACCGGAACTTAAAGCAGCGGAGAGTGGACTGGAGACAGACGAACACAACACACAACAACATGGTGAGCGGTCGAGGAGGTGAAGATATGAAGCGTGAGCTACAGAGGAAAGTGCGCAATGTGGTTATTTTCAAGCACAAAAACACTTAGTTATGGATTGAAAAAGATCATATTTTGGTTTTAAATACTCGACTGGAAATGGAGCAATGTACTGGTAAAAAACCTCTTTTGTTGTACTGTCCTAACAGAAAATGCAAAGATGTCTTGGTAAAAAAAACAACAACAAATGCTTTACACAACACTATCCCTGCACAGCAACGTTTAATTAAAAACAATCACTTTTTGTGACACTATGCGAACAGAAAATGCCGGGATGCCTTAGTAAAAAACCAACAGCTCTCCTGGAAGTATCCTGGCAGGAAATGCAGCAATGTTTCGGTAAAAAAAAAAACCACAACTGCCTTTTTGTGGCACTATCCCTGGTGGAAAATCCGTGATGCCTTGGTACAAAAAAAAACAAAGAAAAATACTGCTTTACACAACACTATCCTGGCAGGAAACACAGCAATGTTTCATTTAAAAAAAAACAATAACAAAAAAAAAACCAACACTTTTTGTGACACTATCCCAACAGGAAACACATAAAAAGACAACAGCAACTGCCTTTTGCGGCATTAACTGCTTCACCTGACACTATCCTGGCAGGAAAATGCACCAGTGTTTCAGTAAATAAACGACTGCCTTTCAGATAAGTATCCCTGCTGGAAAAACAGTGATGCTTTATTAACCACTTTACCGCTGTAGGAAACACACCAACATCTTATCAACAACCGCTTTTTTTTGACACTATCATGGCAGGAAACTCATTGATGCCTTGGTAGAAAATAAAACCCTTTTCATTGCACTATCCAGGCAGGAAATGCAGCAATGTTTCAGTAAAAAACACAACTGCCTTTTGTGGCACTATCCCTGGTGTAAAAACAGTAATGGCTTGCTAAAAAACACACATTTTGGTGAACACTGGCAACATACAGTATATTCCTCATTTTATATTTTTACAGATAACTGTTCATGCTGTCATAATTTGATTTTAAACTGCATGAAACACGGTAATCTAAAAAGAACAATCCACTGACTTTCCTAATGACCAACCTAAAGGTGTAAGTAAAAAAAAAAAAAAAACAGGAGTGGGATGGGAGTGGGAGTAATTTTGACTGGGAGCGGGATGGGATCGGGAGTCACTCTACAGGAGTGGGACGGGATGGGATTTACTTTTTGACTCTGGCCCAGGATTGGGATGGGATGGGAATTTTTCTCTGGGAGCGGGAGGGAACGGGAGTGAAAATCCACTCCCGATTCATGCTCTAGTGGGAAGCTCTGAGTCTGACTCAAAGCAGTCAACTTGACAGCTCAGAAAGTAAAAAATCACAGGTCCAGAAAATAGTGTCCAAGGAGTTGGGAGGTATCCTGGACGTTTTACTGGACGATGCCTCCAATGCTGAGCGTGATGTCCTGCTGTGTGACACATACCGTGAGAGTGATAGTGTCGCAAGTGACATCAGTGAGTCTGCTGGTGCAGCAGTCAGGGCGGATAAACTCAAGATTAGTCTTCTGTTGGCTAAACAGTATGCCAAACAGTTGATTCATCGGGCTGCGAGAAAACTGACGAAAATTTTCTCGCCAAACAGCAAAGTGAAAAGCAGAGAATCACTGCAATCCTTTGCTGAATCTGTCTCTGACCTGCTCCAACCAGAGGGTGGTGAGGAACAGCCTGCTGATGAAGAGAGGTGGTTAGAAAAACTGCACCGTATTGCAGAGGGTAGAGACCTGGTCTTTACACAGGCACTGAGGAGCCTCCTTTCTCAATATACCATTGACGCGATGACTCCAGAGTCATTTGGTCGGCTTGGACCATTCAGAAAACCACATGCCATCATCAGGAGGGCTACTGGCAGCACAGTGTGGCGTTTCGTGGTACTGCTGAGGTGGTGGCTGACGTATCACACTGGCATCCATTGTGACAATGTCATGATGGCTTTAAATGCCACTGAGCCAACCTCACCAGCACCTGCAGTCACAATACCTGAGACAGGTGCTGAAGCGGTGCTCCACTTACCACCAGACCAGGATTGAGAGATGAACAGACTCTCTGTCACATTACTTGTTAACAAGCTGGTCACCAGAGTCTGTAAAAAGGCTTAAGATCCACGTCAGATCTGAAGACCTCTGTGTCATCGTTGACAACCTGTCCAGTAGGATATGGGCAGAGGTTGAGGGAGCTGATTTTGAGATCTCCCCAGCAACTTTTAAAGGACTCGACAAGGCTGTTTTTAAGGATTTGTGTAAATCCTGGGGCTGTGCTGAGCTGGTTCTTCTCAGAATGAACCGAGGACGCCTCCAGGAGGGTGACAGTGTCGTGAGTGACATCAGCGAGTCTGCTGAGGTGGACACCTGTTGTGTCCTCCTCCTTGTGTGGCATCTGATTGTTTTGTAAATAGTTATTGCTTGCGTTTTAATGTAAATAGTGACATGTAACGTTGTTATTGTTTATGTTTTTGAAGTTTACGATTTCTATTTTATTTCTATTTTAAGTTACAAAAACGGTTCGTTCAACATGTTTGTGGTTTCTACTACGCTCTGCACCAGCTCCAGAGCTCTGAGGACCACCTTGGTAGTCAGCAGCACAATCTCACAGTTGAGGGTTCGATTCCGGGTGTTCCGGTTGTTTTCTGTTTGTAACTTAGAAAAGATGCAACAGTTAAATTATGATGTTACATATGAATTGTATTTAATAAGTGAACTGTGTATATTATGGTTGTTGTTGTTATTATTTATTCATGTATTTATTTATCCCTCACAGCTGATCAATACACCCCCCCCCCCCAACACACACACACACACACACACACACACACACGACAGCAACTTACAACAACATTAATCATCTGGCAGGAGCACGGTAGCAACAGTAGCTTTTAAGTCATCGGCATCCCAGTTTGGAGTGGACCAATTTTGTCCTTTTGTGGACAGATTCTTTCAACAGCTGTCCGGAACGCAGCTGCTCGTGATGAGGGATGGTAAACCAGATAATACCATCACTCTTAGGCTGGCGGAGCTACTTATGGATATGGCGGTTTATAATATAAACTCCCTTTCCGCCAATTTGACGGCGAATGCGATACCTGAGGATTATGTTGCATCCGTGATGGGCAACGCAGTCCCAGAAGCTTTCGCCCAAGCTCTGGGAGTAGAAACTGCAGAGCCTGACATCAGCTCACAGAGCTTGATGGAGATCATGTCTCAGGAGGTTTGTAAAAGCCTCAACTCCTCCATGACGACGAGCAGAAATACAGAGACTCCCTGCTGCAAACTTCATGACATGGTTGAGCATGCTCGATCAGCTCTAGATCTCCCGGTGAAGATTTTCGAAACAGACAAGCAAATGGTGATTTTCTGCAAATGAGAGACTGTATCACGGGACGTAGAAGATGGTGATTTTCATGAGAGCTGCAGATCATTATCTGTGCAGGTGGGAAGCTCTGAGTCTGACTCAAAGCAGCCAACTGACAGCTCAGAAAGTAAAAAATCACAGGTCCAAAAAATAGTGTCCAAGGAATTGGGAGGTATCCTGGACGTTTTACTGGACGATGCCTCCAATGCTGAGCGTGATGTCCTGCTGTGTGACACATACCGCGAGAGTGATAGTGTCGTGAGTGACATCAGCGAGTCTGCTGAGATGGACAACAGGAGGAGTGTCACTCCTCCAGCTGCTGCTGCTGCTGCTGCTGCTGTTGTTGTTGTTGTTGTTGTTGTTGTTTCCACGAATTCTCCTCCCCCTTGTGTCCCTCCAATCTTATGTTTTCTCTCTCCCTGTCCCTTTCAAACTTTCTATAGCTCATTGACACTGATTAAATGAATTGAATAGTTGGTTGGTGGCGTTTCCTTTTTAACAGTAATCTTTCTTCTCTCTGAGGTGGTTGAAAATGCTGCTGTGATGGAGCGTCCCAACCTCTGCAGTCCCCAAGTGATATTGATGAGCAAGTGGAATTTTGGGACAAAAGTTCCACATGTTTGTTGGTTTGTTTTTTGTGTGTGTGCATGTTCTGCCCAAGATGTACTGTAGTCTATGTGAGGGGCATGATAAAAGTTCAAAAAGTAATCCCATGTCAATTGTTGTTTGAGAGCATGGACAGGAAAACAATGTAGGACTGTTAATGGATCCTTTTTTTTTTTCTACATGAACTATAAAGTCAAACAATGAGTTATGTAAATGAATGTCCTGACATGTTTTGTTGTTGCCATATTTGCAACCAGTGTATTAACTAAAATGTAACTGTGATATGTTGGCTATGGAAACAAAATGTCATCTCCAAAGTATCCACATTCAAATGAAATACACTGTAATGATAAATAAACTACATAATGTTACCTACAAAATGGTGTCTGTCATACTGCTAAGAATTGAAGTGTATTGTAAAAGACAAAGGTCTGGTGACTGTATTCCTGGTTTGTTGTCTAACACGTTATGATGTTTGTACATGAATATGTAGATACAACCGTTTTTAAGGATAAATATAAAACCAACATTAACATGGATAAAACATGACATTTTGGCACTTTAGGGTTTAATTTTTTCGATTGTCTGAAATGTTTCGCCAGTCCTGACATGCGTGCCAATTTCGGTGAGTTTTTGAGCATGTCCAGGGCCTGGCGAGGACTCCTCTGTGAGGAGTCGTCTGCCTTCGGGCTCCGTCCCTAATAATGCAGAGTGCCGAAGTCATGTGACGCTCATGGGACCTCAGTGCCTGTGTAAAGACCAAGTCTCTACCCTCTGCGATATGTTGCAGTTTTTCTCTTCATCAGCTGGCTGTTCCTCACCACCCTCCGGTTGGAGCAGTTCAGAGACAGATTCAGGAAAGGACTGCAGTGATTCTCTGCTTTTCACTTTGCTGTTTGGCGAGAAAATTTTCTTCAGATTTCTCGCACTATCACTCTCCTGGTAGGCGTCACGCAGCAAGACATCACGCTCAGCGTCAGAAGCATCATCCAGTAAAACGTCTAGGATACCTCCCAGCTGCTTAGACACTATTTTCTGGACCTGAGATTTTTTACTTTCTGAGCTGTCAGCCGATTGCTTTGAGTTAGTCTCAGAGCTTCCTACCTGCCCAGGTAATGAACTGCAGCCAGGGGCGGACTGGCCATCTGGAGGTTCTGGAGAATCACAGAACGGCCGGTACTGCAGGACGGCTGGCGGCCGCCACGCAGTCATCACTGTTTTCTCTCTTTTTTTTTTGTCTTTTTTCTTTTTCTCCCTGATAATCTACTGTTCCACATCCAGTCCACTAGGTGGCAGCCTTTAAATTGGATGCCAGCTGGCCCATAGATATCTATGAGCTGGCCGGCCGCCAATCAAATTGAAGAAGGAAGCACATATGTCATGCAAATCGAGCGGCCGTGTGCAGCAGGTGCAGATGGGAGGGACCGCGTGCAAGATAACAATATGGATACTGGTATTAATCCAAAAAAACGGAAAGGAAAGGGTGGGGCTGAGAAGGTGAGGGAAAAAACAAAGGCGATTAGAGAGTGAAGCCTCTATGAGTTATGATAAATCACAGTGTTAAGAGGCTGTAATTATACAGTTTAACTTGAATACTCGCTGAGAAATAAACGACACAGTCCAGATGTCTGTCTGCTGAACAATACAATGCAGGTGACTGCCTGAAACACAACAAGACATGGTATGAGACTCATACCATGTCTTGTTGTGTTTCAGGTCGTTTATTTCTCAGTGAGTATTCTACACTCTGCTCTTAACACAACATCTAGCCAATATCGGTGCTTTTGCTATAATTTGGAAAGTATGGTATCGTGTTAAGATTTAAGTATTTTGACACCCGTGTTTGGGGCTGATGAGTTTCCGCGCACCGGTTGTTGTGGGCTGGGCCGAGTCAAAGTCCAGGGCTGTTTTTTAGTCCCAGTCCGCCCCTGACTGCAGCTCTCATCATAATCATCATCCACTATGTCCCCCAAGCTCTAGATCTCCAGGTGAAGATTTTACAGTTTTTAAGGATAAACATAAAACCAACATTAACATGGATAAAACATGAATTACAAAGGAGAGTAAATTATAAAAATATTTTTATTTATTTATTTATTTTTACAAAGACTAAAGTGGTGATTAAAGATAAGAGAGAGATAGAGATATATAGGGATATATTTTTTGAGAGGCTTATATGTTATTTATGTACGTTAAAAATTTCGAACAAATATCTTTTTAGCGTGTCCTGTTGTGGAAACAGTGCTGACACAATGAGCTCGTCCCTCTGTCCAAACATATATAACTCTCAGAAAACCATGAAAAGAAGAGAACACTTGTTTGTCTTTTCACCAGCATGTTCACAAAAGGAAGCTGATTTCACCTCCAGGAAATGATGCAACTTTCGAAGCAGTCCATTGTCTCAGAAGGGGTGTGTTCATTAAAAGGAACAGGGTTGACGACTACCTGGCGACACGATTAAATTGATGTTGTTGGGGTTTTTTTTGTTTTTTTTTTACAACATTTTACACATATTAAGATTAAAACCCATTCATGAATAATGAAAGGACACCTGAGGCTTTGTATGCAAGTTTATGTTTTTATGATAGTTTGTCTTTTTTGGGCCTTAATAGCTAGTAAAAGTAGAACAATCATTTTGAGCGACAGGCCATTTTTACAGCTTTTGAATGATGCTTCATACAAAAAGGTATTTAAAACTCTTTGAAAACAATGAAACGTTATTTTCCGATTGTTTCACAGCGGTTATGGTCTAAAGCACAAACACACCCACATCCTCACACACCTCCGCTCAACAATGAGGTTGTAACTCCGCACCACTTGATTTGGTCTGAATATTGTCGCCGTCTCGCTGCGTCTCTGCTCTCTGTGGGGCTGAGCCAGTGTGCAGCGCAGCAGAGACAGACAGCGGAGTAAACTCGTTATGTTACTGTACTGAACATGCTTGTTTTCCTTGCTCAAAATCTGCAGTGAAGCCAAGGTTGAACGGTGCTTGCTTGAGTTTTTTTTTTTATGTACATGCTGGTTTGATATTGCCATAATAACTGGACTGCGTAACAGGTTTGTGTCATGTCAGATGTTCAGACAGTGACTACCTCAAGTTTATTCTAATTCCTATGTTTGCAAAATACTTTGCACTGTGCAAAAGATAATTTGTTAGAATTTATTTGTGTATATTGTTACATGTACTTGTATGGCCTTAAAGCCTGAGAAGGTGAAACAGTTTACCTGGCCAAAAACTGGGGTGAAACCATGTTTGACGATGTCCACTGATATGAAACACATATCGTGATACATTTTTCAGCCATATCGCCCAGCCCTAGTACAAAATAAAACCAAATTAAACACACCACAGTGTCACCATAGTGAAGGTACATATAACCTAATAATGATAGTGATGCAAATAACCTTAATTGTGATGCAGGCTGCAAAATCCGATGCAGAAGGGGAGGGAATATCACCTGCTTGGAGGAGGTCTGCACTCTCTGAGTGCTTTTCTAGTTTTAGATCAGCTCATTTCACCCAGTTTTGAGAAACACACTGAGAGTATGAAAGTATTATAGCCCACTATAATTTAAAATCAAATACCAGAACATAGTATTAGATTATTCCCGTTGTGCTTAACCTGAGCCACAGCATTTCACCTTTAAACAGAGGTCAGCAGTTATTGTTTGGGGATCTCCTTTCTTCTATCAAACAGGTCACACTCAGGGGAACACAGTCATGGTTTAACTAGAGTTTTAGTCGACTCTGAGTCGTGCACAATATCTGAGGCTTTGCATCGACAGCAGCAGAAATAGTTGGTTGTTTTACCAAAAGTCAGTCACAATTTTTTTTTTTTGGCAAAAATAATCTTTTAATTAATCATTTAATCGCTGAATGTTTCCCAGAACACCTCTCCTCTCACACTCACTCTTTCAGCCAGAACGCATTTCCTAGTAACTCCTAACAGGTCAGGAGGAGCTTTTACTCCCAGTTATTAAAGTAGAATGAAAATGTGTCATTGTGAGGATTCACCAGCCAACACTGATTCCTAATCTGAGATGCCTGATAAATATGGGCGTGGGCTTGATCCTGGGCTTCTTGGGAATGAACATATTCATATTTCATTAGTCATACAACACTCTCCTCAGAAACATCCCTCATTCCTTCCCATCTCAATTTTTCATTTACTCTTCATTAGACATAATGAGTAGATACCATACCCAGGATGTCACTGCTGCTGAGCGCCATGACGTCTGTTTACACGGCGAGCGAAATCGCTCACTTGTCGTTGGTGTGTCGTACTAATGTTGCTGTGCTTCTCCAGTTGTTAGGAGTGAATGGACCAGTGCTGACAGAGGCACTCACACACAAGAAGATAATTGCCAAGGGAGAGGAGGTGGGTTTGGACACACACACACACACACACACACACACACACACACACACACACACATAAACTAGATCCAGACACTATCCAACACTGTAGTTCAGAGCATGTTAACTCTCTCTTTATTCTGTTACAGCACAGCTCCACCTTGTGGACACTTGAAAGTCCACAACATGAACATAACTCCACATTAAACGTCCAGTTTGCAGGATTTAGTGGGATATTT
Organism: Epinephelus cyanopodus; assembly: GCA_026686955.1. Taxonomy (NCBI): domain Eukaryota; kingdom Metazoa; phylum Chordata; class Actinopteri; order Perciformes; family Serranidae; genus Epinephelus; species Epinephelus cyanopodus. Next base: position 39,958,288 of record CM048918.1, read on the forward strand.
TGGCAGAAAGGGAATGTAATATAATCAGTGTGTTTTCTTTAGTGTTTAAAATAAGAACTGTTGTGTGTGTTTGAGCTGGTTGCAAAGCCACCAAATCCCCCTAAATTTTACACACTCCACTTTCAAACAGCATAATATCTTATTCTCATTTAGGATTTAATTACAGCGTCAGTTATTACATGCTAGGTTAGACCAATACGCAGGCTGTATACTAATGTTATTGTCACTGTCAATTTGCAAAAGTTAGAGTGAAATTTAATTTTGTTTTAAAGCACATTTTATTTAATCCTGATTAAAATTTGTGAGCAAACTTAAGAAATAGATCTGAAGTTTTGTTGTGCTTCTCTAACAGGATGACTCCTACAAGAACTGCTCAGTCATCGGCCTGCTGGACATCTACGGCTTTGAGGTCTTCCAGAACAACAGGTGCAGTGTTCAGGATTTCTGCTAATGCTGGATTTAAACCTTCACTTATTTTAAAGTAACCAAAAGTTAAAATGTCCCTCTAAATCTGTAGGTAATGAAAAAAAAAAAAACACTGAAAACTGACACACACGGTTTGATTTAAAAAAAAAAAAAATCTGCACAAGGTCGACTTTCTGGAATTTTCTGGAGCTTTCAGCTGCATCTCATGGCCTTCATCAACTGCTGAAGTTTCCTCAGTTGGTTACTGAACAACCTAAAAGCCCCGACACCACAACTAGTGGTGATGAATGCCCCCTGCTGCGTCACCTTAGTCGCCATGTCTCGGCCAAAAAGTTGCACATTAACACACTGCAAAGACTTCAGCTGATGGGCAACCAGCACGTACGTTCTGGCATATGCTGAGATGTAGCTTAAAGCTCCAGAAAATAACCAGTAAGTGGAGCTTGGTTAATATTTAAGCTCCAATCTGAATCTACACAGTGTTTATGTAACCTGTATTTATACATGCTATGAATTATGGGTAGTTAGTTACCCGCCACCAACATAATATGAGTTAGTGAGAACACCAATAACATGTTGATGCCTTTTTTCACTCAGTGGTTGTGTGTGTTGTTGTGTGTGTTGTTGTGTGTTGCAGCTTTGAACAGTTCTGCATCAACTACTGTAACGAGAAGCTGCAGCAGCTCTTCATCGAGCTCACCCTCAAGTCAGAGCAGGAGGAGTACGAGGCCGAAGGCATCACGGTCAGACACCAGTTTCTTCCCTCCCTCTGCGTCCACACTCTCACCCCACCTGCCTCCACTGTTTAGTCCAGAATTTCACCCTAAAATCAAATATACACCTTTTTCCCTCTTACCTGTAGACCTGTTTATCAACTAGATTGTTTTGGTGTCGTGTTTAATTCACACGGACTCTGTCCACAGAAAGAGCTGTATTTGAGCATCAGCTCCTTACGAAGCAGAGAGGACAGAGACAGACCCGTTACACATTTATGGACCGGTCAGACTGTCTTCACCAGGCTGACTGACATTTACTGAGTTAAAATATTTTTCATGTCAGCGCCACAGCAGGGTTTTTTTGCTGCTCACAGACTGGGAGCTGATCAATCAATAAATATACAGTTAATCAGTTCAAAACACATACACTCACCAGCCACTTTATTAGGTAATCGTTAATGCAAATATCACGTGGCAGCAACTCAGCGTAGACATGGTGAAGACGAGCTGCTGAAGTTCAAACGGAGCATCAGAATGATAAGGAAAGGTGATTGAAGTGACTCTGAACGTGGTTAACATGGTTGTTGGTGCCAGACGGGCTGGTCTGAGTATTTACTAGGATTTTCAGCACAACTGTGGTCCCAAAAAAAAGAAAATATCCAGTGAGCCAAAATGCCTTGTTGATGCCAGAGGTCAGAGGAGAATGGCCAGACTGTTTCAAGATGATAGAAAGGCAACAGGAAGTCAAATAAGCACTGGTTCCAACCAAGGTCTGCAGAAGACCATCTCTGAAGCAACAACACCTTGTCCAACCTTGAAGCAGATGGGCTACAGCAGCAGAAGACCACACCAGGTGCCACTGCTGTCAGCTAACAACAGCAAACTGAGGCTACAGTTCACACGGGTTTTCTCACCAAAACTGGACAATAGAAGATTGGAAAAACGTTAACGCACCATGTCACAAAGCTCACATCATCTCAAACATGACGATGAGTTCAGTGTACTCCAATGGCCTCCACAGTCACCAGATCTCAGTCCAACAGAGCAGCTTTGGGATGTGCTGGAACGGGAGATTCTCATCATGGATATGCAGCAACTGTGTGATGTCATCATGTCAATATGGACCAAAGTCTCTGAGGAATGTTTCCAGCACCTTGTTGAATCTGTGACACGAGAAGAATTAAGGCAGTTGTACCTAATAAAGTGGCTGGTGAGCGTATACAGGAGGATATTTGTGTGATTTTTAACAGCTGTTTGTGCAGATTTCATACTGAACGTGACAGAAATAGACTCTCTGGGGTCTCTGGTTACCATGGAGAAACCTTTCGCCGAGGTGTAAATTGAAAACGTCATGCTGCTCTTTAACTTCAGTCGAGCGACACTCTTCAAAGGTGTTGAGCACTCTGATATAATAATAACCTGAATCCGAGACAGCTTCGCAACTTTTTCATTGCAAAAAATACACCTTCACCAGCTCTCTTATTTTTAATCCCTCCTCCGCTCCTCTTCCTCTCTGTCCACCTTCATCACACTGTTTTGACATTTTGTTTGAACCCTCCATCATCAGCCCATTCCTCCTCCTCAGCCACAGGTCAGGCTTCACACAGAGCTCTTAATGTGATTGCCGTCACAGTTGTGTTTGTAAATTTAATTTATAACTCTGACACTTTTACTCAAAGTGATTTACAGTAAGTGCACATATTCTCAGAAGATGCTGCTCCATCAGACATTTAGCCTCTAACTCTGTTATTGCTGAGTCAAAGTGTCTGTTATTTATTCACAGTTAAGTCTTAAAATGGCATATTTTAGGACGACTCAGGGCAGTTTGACAACCTGCTGTCTATTGTTGGGCCGAGCATAACAAAATGAATACCAACTACAGGGAGTCCTGCAGAGCGACTGAGCACCACCAATTTCTCCTCCATTGTTTACCAACTGTAAACTTGTGACCACCACAGAAGACCCGCCTCTCAAGTCATCTGATTGGACAAAAGCGGAGATGAAGTTGAAGTTTTTCCATCTCAAGGAGTTCAGAGCGCTCTGGTAAAACACCAGGCACGTAGCAGCGCAGAATCAGTGAGCAAAAGTGATCAAGTCATTTGAGGTCAAGTCATAAAGTGGATTAGTGAAACTCAACTTGAACATCAAGTCCAGCTAATCTTACATTTTACACACATTAGAAAGGTGCAAAAACAAACACAACCTGATGACACAGACGTCTGACTTCAGACCTGGTTGATTATCCTGCGTCACCTGGGTGCTCAGATTTCAAGTTTCTATCTTGAATTTTGGTGTCTGAGTTTGACCGATCCAACCTGCAGGACATAAAAATGACGTTTTTCCAAACAACTTTTTATGTCGGGGCTTCAGGACACAATCTGGGGCGCCGTCAGCCTCCATTAGGTGGAGTTGTGTTGTTACCTCCTCTCCCCTTGGATCTCTGCAAGTGATGTGAGGACTCTAAAACTTCACCTGAGCCTCCCTCGACATATGGATGAGTAGATAATGGCTGAATTTTCATTTTTGGGTGCACTATCCCTTTAATGGATGAATTTAGACTTCGTGTTACCTTCATTCTAAGGTTCAAATATGTTTTGCGGCTCCATTTGAGAAGTTTACTGGCCAAAAATGGCTCTTTGATGGTAAAGTTTGCTGACCGCTGTGTTAGGGGAAAGGCTGGAGTCTATCCCAGCTGACAGTGGGTGAGAGGCAGGGTTCACCCTGGACAGGTCACCAGACTATCACAGGGCTGACACATAGAGACAGACAACCATTCACACTCACATTCACACCTACGGACAATTTAGAGTCACCAGTTAACCTGCATGTCTTTGGACTGTGGGAGGAAGCTGGAGCACCTGGAGGAAACATGCAAACTCTGGTTTGAACCAGGAATCCTCTTGCTGTGAGGGGACATTACTGTGTTGTGGCGGTTGGCACTGCAGTTACAGAAGCTTTCACAGGCTGATCACTGAGCTGTAGAGCTGTGGTGATTCAAACCCAGGATGTGTTTTCTAACATTTCGGCTTCATTCCTGAACCAGTATTCTCGTCCTCATCTGTGTTTGTGTCTTTGTAGGTATAAGTCCCTGTGTCCAGACACGTGGCCCAACTGGCAGGGGAAGCTGTCTGATGGAGTGGCCACACTGGTCAAACACCTGGGATACAAGCCTGAGGAGTACAAACTGGGCAGGTGAGCAACACACAGACAGAAACAGATACAGACTGAGACATGGGTACTTTAATATGAGTTAAATAAATGAGGCAGATCATGGTTTACAGGCTGAAGAAGAAGAGCTGATTGTTTTATTTTACATTATAACATACATACACCCTTTGAGATGTTTTCATCGTTCTTCTGTTTTTGTTCTTGACCCTGAACTGCACTTTAAAATATATTTGATTTCACATGTTTAAGTTTTAACTTGATTGGATTATTTTAATCTCATGGCACTTTCTATTTCTACTCCACCAAACTTCAGAAGGAAATATTGTACTTTTTACTTCACTGCAATTATTTAATAACTTTAGCTACAAGTGACTTTACAAATTAAGATTTTTGCAGACTAACCATATGAAAATATATAAAAGTGCAGCTGAATGTATTAGTCGATTTCTAATAATATTAAATTTGATCATTTATTTATTATTATTATTTAACTCATTTTTCATGCAACACGTTTGGTTCCAGCTTCATAAATATGAGCACTTGTTGCTTTTTCTTTTAATTAGTTCAGTTTTTTTAATTAAATTGATTACAGTTTTTCTAATACCTCAGTGCATTTCCCTGATTGTACTCACATACTTTACTTGCGTAACATTTTCAATGCAGAGCTCTCACCAGTAACAGAGTATTTTAAGTGTGGTATTAGTTCTTTTACTTAAGACAAGGATCGTAATACGTCCTCCACCACTGGAAGAGAGTTATAGATTAAACCTTATATTTTGTTTTGGTATATTTACTATCATATTTTACTTTTATATTGCAAATAAAAAGAGTTTCTTCTTTTATATTTTGGAGACTGGGCAAAATATTTTGGACTGTAGGATATCATAATTTAGTATAAAAATATTCCATTAATATTATGACCATGTTACTATAGATTATTTGAAATCTGATTAATATGTCCCATTTTTTTCAAATATTATCTATATATATACAGATACTATGATTCTAAAACGTTAATGTTGTAGTTTTTCACACCTGACACGGTTGCACCCCACTTTTGGACCATGATCAGCCAGCTGGGAACCACTGTCATTGACTGCATTTAAAAACTGTGCGACATGATTCCACTTCCTCCCACTGAACAAAAATGAGGCAAAAATATCCTGGATACAGCTGCTGCCATCTTGTGCTATTGACGTCGAACTACTGGTGGCCAAGGCGAAGAACGGACACTTGTCTGTGGTGAGTCTGATGAAACACAATAAACAAATGTTGAAGTTAGTACAACAGACACAATGGCGTGCGAGTAAATGAAAAATGTGATATCTCAAGAAAACTGCGAGGAAATGTCTTTGTGTTTGGCACAAACGTTTACTCGAACTCAAGGATGAACTGATTAAATTTAGGGTGGTCAAAGGTCAAGATCAGTGTGATCTTGTATATGTCTCATTCTTGTGAACATGATTTCTCAAATATGTCTTATTCTCATGAACACAATATTAAAAAAAAAACACCTTAAGGGAATTTCTTGAAATTTGGCACAAACGTTTACTTGGACTCGAGGATGAACTGGTTAAATTTCGGTGGTCAAAGGTCAAAATCAGTGTGATCTTGTAGATGTCTCATTCTTGTGAGCACGATATCTCAAAAACACCTTAAGGGAATTTCTTTGAATTTGGCACAAATGTCTACTTGGACTGAAGAATTTTGATTCGAATGTAGTTGTCAAAGGTCACTGTGACCTCACAAAACATGTTTTTGGCCATAACTCAAAAATTCTTACACTAATGATGACAACAGAAATGTCTAGTAGGATAAAATGACCTTCATCAAGAATGTTTAACACTCTTGATGAAGGTCAAGGAGGATTGAAATGTTAGTCTTACTGATAAACTGTGCAGCTGAGCAAGAGCAGTGTGCAGGATTTTATGTTCAAAGACTGCATCAAAATATGTGACGTCGCCTTTTCCTAACTGAGTCCGTCCTGCTTAAAACCACAGAGAACAAAAATACAGAAAATCTTGCATGAAATAACCAGAAGTGTTCGACCTTCAGCAGAATATATTGTGTTTCTGTAAAACTTTATCGCTCACAGCAAGAAGCTCGTTGAGAAAGTGGGTTTTCAGGTCTGTTAATGTCGTGATTACAGCTTGTTGCACTTCCTCTGAGTGGCTTAAAAATCTGTTTATTCAACTTATTATCTTTGAACAATAACAGTGTTGTTGGAAGTTGATGTGTGTGTTTAGCAGGGCTGTTTAAACGGGCTGTGAAATTCCTCCACACAACACTGGAAATATTTTTTGAGCCAAACTTCTGGAAAAAAAAACCCCAGTAAAAATCATGAACGCACTTTTTGTTGGGAGCGGCACAGCTGATCTGTCAGGTTAATGAAGATCCCTCATCAATCAGTACATCAGTGTTATTTGGACTGAGAAAGTTTGAGAAATTGGTTTGAAGTTCTGAACTTCCTGTTGTTGTCATGTGGTTACTTCCTGCATCTGTCCAGTAGCGGCCGCTCTGTTGACTCTGACGTGATGTGATATTTCTCTCCTCCTCCAGACGGCTCCCAGACTCAACTCCAGATGATGGCCACTCTGACCACACACGTGCCAGGACCTGCGTGCTCCTGACCTCTCCCATCCTCCAATCACATGACCGCAGACCCCTGCTCTGCCTAAGCCAATCAGACGCCAGCTACACGGGTGGCATGTGCTTCCAATTAAAAAACAAAAAAACACAAATAAAAATCCAGCAAAACTAATTGATATATTTATGTTTATATATTATATTTTTGGGATTAATACTGTTGCTGTTTGAATATTCTGATTTTTATATATGAGGCCAAGGAATAACAAATATGTTGGTGCACTTTTTCTGCACCATGTGTGTTTATTGTGCTTTATTTGGGAACATGACCAAGAAAGAGACAACAACAACGAGGAGGGTGGGTTTCCACGATACCTCCCCGTCATTGAAATATCTGGAGGCTGTGAGTTACCGAATAACGGTGTGAAAGCAGCTAAAGGTGCCAGAGTGGATTGAAAAGCATCAAAAATAGAGCTAGTTTAAAAATAAAATGTGCCGGGGAGGATCCCCTGACTAAGGTCCTGGCTGAGCCCCAGATGTGTACATGTGCTTCTAGAAATCCATCTTGTTTAATTTCAGTGGTGTGAGAAACTTGTGGAAGCTACTTTTCCGTCTGTGATTGATTACAGTGACCTTTTGTGTACGTATGCGATCTCCTCTGTTTTACAAAGCCTTGATTCAGTTTACCGTCTCTGTGCTTTATTACAAACACAAAGTCACTGACTCATCACTGCACTCTTTATTATCTGATGGGATGGACGTCATTGAGCACTCACAGGCAGCACTGGTATATTTTTATCTATAAAGCAATACTAGGCAAACTTCCAGTCGACCTCTGCCCCTGCCTGTGCGTCAGCTCTGGTAGTTTCCTGCTACACTCCTCCAACTGGTTGCTTTTTAACGAAACCCAGGTTTTAACAGATCTACTTTTCTTCTTGTGCAATTTGTTCCCATATCATGCAGCAGTTGGGATGAGGGTCAGCACCTCAAAATCTGAGGCCGTAGTTCGCTGTTTGGAAACTGGTGGATTGCCCCGTCTAGGTTGGGAGAGAGTCACTGCTCCAAGAGAAGGAGTTCAAGTATCTCCGGGTCTTATTCACGAGTGACAAATCTGTGGTTTGGTGCAGCTTCTGCAGTGATGCCGGTGCTCAGCCAGAAGGCAAAGCTTTCGATTTACTGGTCCATCTATGCCCCAACCCTCACCTATGGTCATGAGTTCTGGGTAGTGACCAAAAGAATGAGATCATGGATACAAGTGTCCAAAATGAGCTTCCTCCATAGGGTGTCTGGGCTCAGCCTAGAGACAGGGGGAGGAACATGGACATCTGCTCCATGTCAAAAGGCGTCAGTTGAGGTGGTTCGGGCATCTGATCAGGATGCCTCGATAGGAGGCCCCGGGGCAGACCCAGAACACGCTGAAGGGATTATATATCTCGTCTGGCCTGGGAACACCTTGAGGATGTCTGGGGTGCTTTGCTTGGCCTGCTGCCCCCACGACCTGGCCTCGGGTAATCGATTGAAAATGGATGGACGGAATATCATGATCACCTATATTGCATTATCAGACGCAGTCTTTTTCCACCATTTTAGTTCCTTCTCAGTAACTCATGTACTGATCTTACTCCTGCTGTTCCTCTATTAGACACTGGATTTTCATGTTGCTCCTTGAAAACACTTATAACTTGTATATTTGTGCAGATATTTAACACTCTATTGTTCCAAAACTGGACCCAGTGAGTGACCCTGATTCTAGCTGTTGTTTAATGTGTTATGAAGCATTCTCTGGCGCAAGAACTTCCTTTGGGATACATGTGATATTAACTTGAGTTGAAAGCAGCCACTAGGTGTCGCCCTCTGTGTGAATATCTCTCCCGGTGTTTTTTGTTTTCAGCTCCCGTTTCCTCCGGACTGTGTGAACCCCCTCTCTACTGTATTTCTAGGAATTGCACTTCTGGTATGAAGTAAACAGTGAGTCACCTCTCACAGGCTGATGGAGGCTGTATGAGCTGCTTATAGGAGCACTGTGAACATCTGCGTGCAGAAAACAAGGGGTGGGGATGCAGCGGTGAAGTTAGTGCAAACAGGTAGGACTCAGAGCCGAGCTGAGGGTGGAAACATGTCAGCACATATTTGTGTCCAGCTTTGTCCTTGTTCTCAGCTCTTGTGTCAAATCCCTTGTTTGTGTGCACGTACTTGGACATTAAAGCTGGTCCCTGCACCCAGAATAGGTTTTACAAGCCTGGATGACCTTTTTTTTTTTTAAATTATTTCTAACATTTATAATCCTTCTCATGCCAAAGTGTTGGTGGGTTTACAGGCTTATAGCTCAGTTTTATAATTGATTCATAATTAAATTACGTCATATGTCACTGTTTCTGTGTCCCATTGTGATCAGATGTCGCTTCTGTGTCCCAACACATCTCACTCAACTGTTTCCCTCAACAATATTCCAGTATTGAGAAACAACACATGTATTAATGCGGCTCTGTGATTGGCTGCGGCCGGTCTCTAGCTCAGCAGCGGGCCAATCAGGAGCCGCTGTTGTTTGTGCATCGCTGCTGCGCTGCTATAAAGCGGCAGCAATGAGGGATGAGAGGAGAAACACAGATCCAAAGACACTGAAGACACATCCTGAGTGTGTGTTTCCCCCCCGCTGCTGTGTGTGTGCGTCGTCGAGGGGCCGTTTGGACGCGCAGAGGCCGAGCTGAGTGAGGACAGAGCCGGTCCATTGTCCCTGAATCCAACAGGCTCAGGTAGGTCCGCACCGGAGGATGCTCTCCACACACACACACTCACACACTCACTAACACACTGCAGTCCACTGGAGGAGAGGCTGAGTCATATTCATAAGCAGGATCAGAGTCAGTGACACAGTGTTTCATGAAGGCTTCATCATCATCATCCTGCAGCAGAGTCTTCATCACTTTGAGTCTCTCCCAGTGTGTCTTTGTCTCCTGGCTGCAGAGAGGAAGCTGCAACAGCCTCACACACACTCTCATCAACTTTAGGTCTGACACTGTTTTGTGTCCCCTCTCATCTGTGGAGACACACACACACACACACACACACAGAGCTGATGAGATAAAGATGACTGCAACAGTTGTTTCTGTCAGTCATCATCAACACCATCACTTCCCTTTATTTTGCTCTGTCGACATCAAAGTTATGATTTAATCTCTAAATTGAAAACATCTGGATGTCAGAGAAACAGCTGTGCGGCAGCAGCGCGACAGCACAGACTGCAGGATGAGGAGTCTTTGTGTTGCCGGTTGTTTCTCTCGTTAACTGTCTTTGTTTCGGAGGCTTGATGGTGATTTCCCGGACTGTTGTTGATACTGAACAGCTGAGCGCCTCCTGCCTTCATGTGCGTCAAGTTACTGAGGAATAAGCAGAGTTGTTCCGGAAATCTGCAGCTGTAGCCTTCAAAATAAAAGCATAGACACACAAGTTTCAGTTCTTTCTCATTTTAGACCAATTTCCAAACTCCCCTTTTTATCTTAAGTCTGGGAGAGAATTGTTTTGACCGCTACCTTCGATACAGTCAATCACTCAATTCTTTTTTCTCGTCTCGAAGAGTGTGTGTGTGTTAAGGGTTCGGCCCTTGAATGGTTCAAGTCGTATTTGTTAAAAACGAGTTACTCTATCCGACTTGGTGAATTTTCTTCTTCTGTGGGGAACCCCAAGGGTCCATTTTGGGCCCCTTACTGTTTTCCCTATTTATGCTCCATTTTCAAAAAATGTGATATCTCCTTCCATTGTTTTACAGACAATGTACAGATTTATTTCCTGCTTAAAACTAATAATACAGACTCACTGCAACCCCTGTTAAACTGTGTGAGAGATCTAAAAACTTGGCTGGAGTTGGAACTTTCTGTGCTTGAATGCAAATAAGACTGAAGTTATTGTGTTTGGTTGTTCTGATCAGCTGGATGGAAGTGGATCTCAAATAAGTGTTCAGTAAAATGTCCAGGTTGAAAGTCAGCTTCTCTGAAAACAAAAGTATTGGGAAAGGTTTTTAACGTTAAAAGTTGAGCGTCTTATTACAGGACACTCCTAACTTATATGCCAGTGGTTTGCATCCTGGCTCCCGCGCTATCTCTAGGCTCCAGGAGCTTCTCCTCTTCCATTTTGAACCAACTTTTCAGTCTGACTGAGACAAGAAGCCTCTAACTGGTGATATGTCTCTGAGGTGATAAAAGGCAGTCACAGAAATATTTGAGCTATGCGTCTATAAGTTAAGATTAGCATCTAATATGATATCATACCAAAGGTTCTGACATGCTCACACGGGGAGTTAAAGACTGAATTTCATTCCTCAAAGTTTTCGGTCCTACGAACAGAATATTTGTCATGATTAAGCTGTAAAAGAGTATCACCATCTTTATTGACACTAGTTTTATTTTGATTTTACCCCAATAATGAGTAAAAACAAAGCAGGACTCAGGTTTGTCTTCATCTGCAACATTCATTAGGGCTTTTATTTTGAAACTGCCCACCGGAACAGCTGTGTTTCTGTGCTGGCTGACTTGCCTCTGTGCAGGGAGGGGGCTGGAGATGCAGATTGGGGCTGGTGGGAGGAGGAGGAGGGGGAGGGGGTGTATTGTGCGGATGATTTCAGTCCAGTTCAGACCAGTTTCAGCGCTGCTTCATTCACTGCAATAGCCTACTTTGTCTTATTGTTCTCAGTGTGTGTGTTTAACCATCTAACAGATAACAATACACACACACACACACACACACACACACACACACACACACACACAATACAGATACAGTGTAGAGTGTGTGTCATGTCATATTTATTGTGCATGCTCCTCATTGTCTCAAGTTTGTCTCAAGACAAAAACAGGACATCATTAAGTTGTTTTAACGCACTAAAATATGACAAAAAAATAAGATTAATTTCTATTATATTATTCTATTAAGTCAGGTCCCACTGTAATACAGTATATTAATCATTCACCTGTTTTTAATAACTTATTTAGTTGCTTGTTTTGGTGCAGCCTAACTCTGCTGTGTGTCTGATTATTCAAATTAAATCTCATTTTTATTTCAACTACATTATTATTATTATTATTATTATTATTAATTATTATTTATTCTAACGTCTGTTTCTGTATGTACATAAGAAAATATGGTCACGTGAGCTGTTATTATTTGTGTTGTTCTCCCCTGTGGGCATCTGATACTGTGTCTCGCGCGCTGACAGCCAAACGACACCGTGAATCTCGCGCCGCGCTGGTTCGAACCGGCTGGAGCTCGCGGTGCGTTCACGTGCAGCCGAGTTGTGTGTAAACACACTCTTGTTTTCACCAGAGTGGCTTTGTCACGCTCCACAGACACACACTTACACACGGAGACATTCACGTTCATGTTTATATATAAGCAGAGGAAACTAAAGGAGGTGCTCGAGGTGTTTTTAACCTGCAAACTCAGGTGTGACACAGTTATTTATTTATTTTAATTTGTTATTTGTTTACACTGAAATTTAGAAAGCTGGATTTTACGGCTGTGTGAATATGGCTCCAGTGTCAACCTAAACATATCTGCGTTTAAATCTAAATGCAGTTCTCATCTGCAGCTTCACTCTCTGTCACACTGACCCTTCATCAGTCTTCCCCCCAACACGGGCTGAATCCAACACCAACCTCACGTGTAGCTGCTGCACGAGCTGTGCCACTGGCAGCCAGTAGGAGACGAGCTTAAAACCATCCAGCCAATCAGATCAGTCAGGGGGCGGGTGTTATTCATATTTATAGGAGGGGTTATGCACCTCAAAGGCCTCAGTTGTTTTCTGTTTGTGGGGGAGTCTTCATCAAGACCACCACCACCATCATCATCATCATGAGGCGAGAACAAAGACGTGTGTATGATACAGGCCCAGAGTGTCGTCCACAACATGATGATGTGAATCAGGCTCAGCTTTACTGGCTGAGCATATGTTCACACGCAGCCTACAGGGAGGGAATATGACTCTAGTTTAAGTTGCTCTTGATACACACACACACACAGTTTCAAGGACAACAAAGGTAAACAAAGATAGGTAAACATAAATATTACACACAGACAGTGGGGTGAAAAAATTAGACGCATGTATGAACATGTATCAACATCACACATTTGGTGAACGTCACATTCTTGTGGCTAAAAATTATGTTTAAATCATTTCTGCTTGATGATGTGTTCATAGACGTCTTTTAAACTGTTTTCTTTTTCCTTCTTATTGTGTTTTGTTTGATTGTTGTTTGGTTTTTTGAGCTTTGTTAGTATTTAATAATTTGCACTGTCCCTTTAAATAACCTAAACAACATTCAACGTCTTGTTTACAAGTCGGTCATCTCTATAAATTGTAAAACACCAACACAGCAGAGTGCTGGAAAATGTTTGTTTAAAGTCTGCGATCATATCTGTAATAGTTAAACGTCCCAGTGTGCACCAGTATAACCAGTTCAGCATCACAGCTTCTCATTACTTTGCCCTCCGTCTTGTCTTCCAGGCTCCAGCAGCCTCCCTCACCTCCAGTCAGGCCAGTGAAGTGCGACCTTCAACCCGACCAAGATGGCTCCCACCCTGGCCACTGCTTTCTCCCGCCGCTGGTGGATGGCGGTGACGGCGGTCATCGAGAACCTGCTCTTCTCCGCTGTGCTGCTGGGCTGGGGCTCCCTGCTCATCATGCTCAAGTCTGAGGGCTTCTACTCGTACCTGTGCAAGGGGCCAAGTGAGTCGGCTTCATGTGGTCATTGACAGATGGGGGGGGGGGTAATCTGACCCGTTAGTGATGGAAAGTAACTCAGTACATTTACTCAAGTACTTTGTATTAGCTCATGATCCCTCACAGTAAAACGGGACACAACAAATCAAAAACTTGAGCCTTTATACTGTCCCAAAACCCACAAAATAGAAAGTATGTTAATTAAAAACTGAGTTCATTATGACTTGTGTAGGACTTGAAACTCTTAGGACTCCCCTAGGACTTGGGACTTGTTGGTCTTGGCTGGTTCTTGACTTGGGACTTATTGGTATTTGCTTGGGACCTGCCTTAGGTCTTGTCCATCTTGACTGGGGACTTGTCAGGCTTTGCTTGGGACTTGACCTGAGACTTGTCAGTATCGACTAGGACTTGACTGGGACCTGTCGGCCTTGGCTGGGGCTTGACTTGAGACTTGTCGTTCATGGCTTGGGACGTGACTAGGGACTTGTCAGCCTCTGCTGGGACCTGACACGGGACATGTCCATCTTGACTTTGGACTTGTCTTGGGACTTGTCTGGGACTTTGGACTTGACGGTCTTGGCTGGTACTTGACTTTAGACTTGTCCATCTTGACATGGGACTTGTGGTTCTTGGCTGGCACTTGACTCGGGACCTGTCCATCTTGACTTGGGACTTGAATTAATTAAAATAAATGAAAAGAAATGAAGAAAGAACACAAACTTGTAGGAGAGGAAAAGATAAGAAACAAAACAAACACAAAAGAAGCACAATTAAAATAAATAAATAAGAAAAATAAATACTAAATTAAAAATAATAAAGATAATAAAAATAAATAAATACAAAACAATAAAGAAAATTACATTTAATAATAATCAATAAAATAAATTAATAAATTAATTAAAATAAAGAAAGAACAAAAACTTTTGGAAGAAGAAAAGATTCTCTGTGTGAATCACTTTATTTTCCCTGTAAATTAAAACATGTTTCTTGGGGCCACCCTGCACTTTATCAGGAGCCACATTTGGAGTTGAGAGTCACTGGACTCTGTGATTAACTGGAGACAAATGACTCATAGTTTGTTTCATCACATCAGAAACTGTCACCACCACTTTCACTGTTAATCCTGTTGCTACGACAACAGCTGCTACAGGTCTGAGTTACTTCCAGTAAATTTCTAAAACCACCTCAGCCTGGAGTTTTTGGATTAAATCGCAGTTGGATGTGACTCAGTGACATGACGAGGCAGCGATTCTCACAGAGCTGCTGAGGAATCAGAATCTGTCATCAGACTGATTTCGACACTCTGGAGTTCTTTCTGCTGAGTGGGTGTGGGCAGAGTTTGGGGACTTGAGGACACACAAACATCCCAAAGTCTTTTCAGGAAGTGTTTAAAAGCAGCCTCTCAGTATTCATGTTAGTGACGTGTGATTTCCTCGGCGAGGACGGCGACCTTTGAGCGACGCAGCAACACACGTATTGATCCAACAGTTGGGATTTCCTCATAGAAGCAAGTCAGTAAGTCAGGCAGCTTCAAACGCAGCTGTGAAGTGCTGCAGAACAACAAACCATCACACGGAGCACATCTTAGTGTCGTGATTGGTCGTCTATGATCAAAGGTGGCGTGCGGCGCTGCTGCGCTGCTGCACTCAGCCGGTCGTCATTAGTCTGAGTCGTCGGGACACTGAATTACCTCGACTCTGAAGATCACATCAGACCAGACTGTGCCGTGTCACCACTCAGATCAAACATCACAACAACACAGCACTTCATCATCGTCATCATCAGGGTTCTGAGTGGTCTCCCCCGCAGATGGACGTGTGAATGAGTCCATTCATCCCTTCATCCCCCTCAGTGATTATCACACAGGCTGTTTGTGTCTTTGATCATCTGATGGTGTCTCTGTCTCTTTGTGTCTTTGTCTCCAGTGATGAGCGACTCGAGGGGTTAATCTGTGCATATGAACCCTTTAATGGTGTTAATGCTCTCACACATTCACACATTCACTCATTCATATGACCTCATCTGAGCTGGCATTGTCACTGTGTGTCTGTGGGCAGATGCATCTTGTGTAATCTATCATCAGGGAAATCTCATTATCTATCAATGTTTATTATAGCCTGTTAATCTGATTGGATTACAGCTCAGTACCTGATGTCAGGAGTGGAATGTAACTGAGTACATTTACTCAAATACTCAAGTACAAATTTAAGGTAACTGAACTTTACTTGAGTCTTTTTTTTCTTGCTACTTTGTATTTCTGCTCTTCTAAAAGACACACAGTTAAAATAAATAAATCAAAAATAAATAAGAAATAAAAGAAAAATACATAAATTAAATAATGATAAATATTAGTAAATTAAAATGTAGATTAAAAGTAAAATAAATAAATAAATAAAGAAAGAACAAAAACTTGTGGAGGAGGAAAAAATGAGACACAAAACAAACACAAAAGAAGCACAATTAAAATAAAGAGATTATAATAAAAAAATGAAATAAGATAAAAATAGAATTAAATAAAATTAATTAATTCCAATAAAAAAATTAAAAGTATTATATTAAATAATAATAAATAAATAACTGAAATAAATAAGTAGTCAAAATTATTTAAAATAGTAAAAATAAAATAAGAGAAATTAATTAAAATAAAGAATATAACGTAATAAATTAAATGATTATAAATGAATTACATAATAACAGAAGAAAGAAAGAAAGAAAGCATTTGTAAGAAGAAAAGATAAGAACAAAACAAACACAAAAGACAAATTGTCTCGACAAAGACAACAAATTAACAAATTAGGAGCTCATATCAGTCACACAGGGAGGCTAAAAAAATTTGCAGCTGCGGGGAGGGTCAAATTTAGGACTTTTACTTTAACAGGGTGTTTTCACAGGGTGGTGTCAGTGATTTTATACAGGTAAAGGAACTGAACTCGTCCTCCGCTGCTCTCGTCACTGACTCAGCTCCTTCCTCAGTGACCTGACCTCAGCTCCGTCACTACAGGTCTCGTCTCTCTCTGCAGCTCTCTGACCTGCTCAGCTGCTACATCAGCAGTGATTGATTTTAGAAGTCTGAAACCAGGTCAACAAAGTTGCAACATTAATGTGATCGTCTTCACTCACAGATCAGTCGATGTGTGTGTCTGTAATCAGTGCAAGAAATGTGCAAACATGTGACACTGTCCTACTTCTAGTGTGAAACAGCTGTCTGCATCATCAGGGACTGTTCTTTATTGTTGTCAGAGGAGAGGGAGGCTGGGGTGTGACTCCTTCTTCTGCTTTTTTGGAACATCCCTGAAGCTACAAATGTTCTTAGCCTTCCTCAGTGACTGGTGGAAAATACACGACAATCTTTGTCCACCAACTTGTGAAAGAAGAAAACAAAAGAAACGAACAAACAACAAAATAAATTAATTAAGATGAAATCAAATAAAATGAAAAAGAATAAAATAAAATAAAATGAAATAAAATATTATAAAATAAATGAATTAAAATGAAAATAAATAAATAAAATAAAAGATAAAATAATATTAATTAATAGTAAGAAAAATAATATTAAATTAATAATAACAAAAATAATAATAAATAATACTAAACTAAATAAAAAAATAAACTAAGATAAATACATTAAAATAAAAAATAATACATTAAGTAATAAGCAAAATAATAATAGATAATACTAAACTAAATAATAATTTAAAAGATATATAAAAAATAATAAATAATAAGCAAAATTATGATAAATAATACAAAATTAAATAATAATAAAAAATAATAATAAATTAAAATTAATAAATTATTAGTACTGTTTTCCTATGGTGAAAACAGTGGCTGTCGAGGGTCAGGAATTTTTTTGTCGACAGGCCGGCTCACAGAGCGAGCTGTAGAGCTGCAGAGCTGCAGGCTGCTGCTAAAAAGTACATGTTGCAGATTTTTAAGTATCTGAAAGTTTTAAATGATCACTCCACTGATTTAACATTGCACTTTAACATCATTGAACTCATGATGGTCGTCACATGAGGCAAGTATCAGACGTTACAAACGTTTTATACAGGTTTGTGTCGCATGTGCAGTCGTACTCCTCGACACAGACTTTGATGTGTGAAATTGGTGGAATTCCTCTTTAACAGCTGTGAACAGCTGAGGTGAGGCCGAGGTGAGCAGACTACGATTGTTCTGCACGTTGTAAAGAAGTCCCAGTGATTGGCCGAGGAAACAAAACACGGCCCCAGAATGTGTCGAGGAATTTCCCCCAGCGGTGTGTCACCCACTGCAGCAGCACGTTGACCGAGCAAACACAGAGAGGTCACACAGGAGACATTATAAATTATTGTATCCTGCACAAACCCTGATTGAATTAGCTGTGTGTTTAGTCTGCATGTGTGTGTGACCCCCCCCCCACAGTAAGGTGTCACAGTTTCCATCCCTGTGCTGTGAAACTGTTGTTGCTCCTCAGCTCAGCGCCGCCTGCTCTCCCACGGCTGGTTGTGGTTGTTCTCGTGGTGTGAAGTGTGTGTATGTGTTTTTGTCACACAGCGGAAAGAAAAAGGTGCACATTCCTTCGTCATCACCTCTCACCTGCCTCCCTTTGTCTCGCTTCGTGTCTCATGACGACAGGCTCTGTCAACGCTGCTCCTTCACTCAGATTGTGATGTTGTTTCTTTAGATAAAAAGTGTGTGTTTAGACCAGAAAGGCTTGTTTCTGCTCAGTGTGAATAGAAAGTATGTAATCTCCAAAAGGAAACAGTGGAGTTTGTCTCCTATCTCGTCTTCTTAAATACTTTGTGTGTATCCACTTGTGTTTGTTGACCCTCTATCTACAACCTGACCTTTACTCGGTAACGACTGTATCCTTATATGAATAGCTTCTAATCAGGAGGAGCCTCTGTCTGCTAATTGTTTCTTGACGTGTCACACTGTCGGCATTATTCCTCCAAACATCCTGTGATGACTCCACTGTCAGTGCATTGTTTTAATTTAACAATCAGGCCGTGTACGTTGCTCTATCTACAGGTGGATAAAGGAGGAATTTTGAAGCAGAGGAAACAAAGCTGTTTGTGCGTCCTAGTAATTATTAAACCAGCTGATTCTGTAGGAGTGTGTTTGGCATCAGCTGTATGTACAGGGGGAGCTTATAGGACAGAGGGGAGTGGCGGATAAAAAGCAAAAAGGTATTTAGCGAAACGTTCACACGATAAAGCTTTTGTGGCGTTGACATATATGAGAAACGCCCTCTGATGAATAGCCGCTGCTTGCCGAAGTTTTCACACACGATCCAGTCAGCTTTATACCCACGAGTGTGTTCGCTGCTTTGTGTGTGTGAGGTCGGGGCTCTTCCCTTATTGACTCAGGTTTGCTGCGGCCATTTGATTAGTCAGCAGCCGAGGCCGCTGGGGGACAGATGATGCTGTCTTGTGTTAGTCCAGCAGTCAGCACTTAATGCTCCAACACACCTCAGATACCAGGCTGAGAGCGGGGAGCACATAATCTCCATATTGATGCAGAGGCTTGATCACAAAGTGCTTTTGAGGCAGATTGGTGTGTTGTTCCACCGCTTTGGTCCAGATCTCAGTATCGACCTTTGAATGGGTTGGCGTGAAGATTTGTGCATGCAGTCATTGTCCCCTGAGGATGATTCAAGTGTCATTTTTTGAAATATCTCCACAACTATCAGGTGGATTGCCGTGGGATGTGGTGCAGGTATTCACGCTCCCTTCAAGATGAATTGTAAGGACTTTGGTGACTTTGACTTTATGACGACTAGAGCTGCCCCCCGACCAAGAATTTTCCTAGTCGACCAACAGTCGTCATTACGGTCCATCAGTGGACTAGTCTCCTGCATGTTCATGATATGAATGTAATGATTAAATGATATATTTTGGTGGTTTGAGTTATCTCCAAGTGCACGTCACACACTGAGCGAGCCGCCTGTTAATGACGCTGTGGGCTAATGGGCATGTAGCTACTTCCATGTTTCACATGATACGTCATGTTTGTAGTCGACCAATGAAGATGAGTTTACATATCACCTTGGGTTCGTCCTTCACCTTCTCAAAATGATCCCACACTTTGGATTTTCTGCCCGACAGGTTTGTGTTTTCTGCGACTTTTAGAAAATTAAATGTACCAACTGGCAAATGTTGGCACGCTAACACGCTGGAGCTGTAACAACTAGTCAATTAATCAAGCAGCTCACTGACAGAACATTATTTTGTAACTATTTTCATCATCAAATAGTCATTTTAATTATTTCTTAGTCAGAACAGTTGAACCTTTGCTGGTTTCATTCTTCTTAAATAGAATTTTCTTTGTCATACATGATGATAAACTGACTCGTTTTGGTCGGATAAAACCATAGACTCTAACCATTCAGCATTTTCGCCATTTTGGTTTTTTTTTGGAGCCAGAAATGATAATATTTGGGCGAGAAGTTTGCACTTTAGAGAAGTGAATGTGACTGAGAAGCCGAGGACCCTAACGGCAGACAGCCTGGCTTTTACATGCTCTTGGAGCCAGCCTCAAGTGGACGTTTGAGGAACAGCAGTTTATGGCACAGTGTTGGCTTCATGTCTCAGCCCTGGAGGTCTCCTCAGAGCTCTATACTGCAGCTTCTATTATTACTGATAATAATACATTTAATGTCAACTTGTTGCATGAGAATCAATCCAGGTGAAGGTTTTCCCATAGACGGCTTTGTGTACTTGAATGGCCGACGTGCCCTGAGATCAGTGCAGCTCTGCATCCTCGTGTTACATTTAACCAGTACTTTCTGCAGCTGCTTGTTTTTGAATGCTCTCGATCTCAAGTGTCCCAACAGCTCCCGTGAATTCATGTAAAACAACACTACAGCCATCAGATGTTCATTAAGCCCAGATACCTTTCACCTACTTCTATTCTCTCAGAGCACGGGCCAACGTTCTGCACCAGGACGCATTTAATATAACATAATAGCTTCCTGTTGTTCCCTCAAAAATCCGACCCTTTGCCCAGAGACCAGCGTCAACACCTCCTCAGTTTACACTGCTTTTACCTTTAAGCTGGTTCAACAGAGGCAACATCACACACCCCTCTGATGAGAACATAGTGGGAAAACAGAGTTTGAGCTGTGTTGTTTGTTTGCAGCAGAGACCAGCTGATGTTGAGAAGTTGCCCCCAGGACAGAAATGAGGAAAACACAGTGATGACTAAGTCCTTTATACGTCCCTGCTCCCTCCTCCAGACATTAAGCATGTGGTAACCTCTCAGTCTGACTCTATTGTTCTCCTGGCACAAGTCAAGGTGAATGAGGAGTTGTTTTCCTCCTCTCTGTCTGTGTGTCTGGGTGATACCAGCAGAGTTTCACCAGAGGCAACAGTCTGATAGTTGATAGACAAAAATAGACTCCACATGAACTCAGTGGACTTTGTTTACTGGTGATTCAGCAGGAGGCGGACACACTGCGTCGGTGTGGAGCTGTTACAGAGAGTTCCCCTCCACCATGCCGGGGTTCAGTTGTGACTATTTCTGGTGCTTGTTTACCCAGTATTGTGTTGTTTCCCCTACACTGTGTTTACTTGACCTCTCATGGGTCGACTGGCTTTTCGATCAGTGGCTCAGCTCTCAGAGAGAAACATTAGAAATGGGCTATTTGAAATACTGAGAAGGAGTTTATTTTAGATCACACTGAAACCTCGAGAACAACTGAACAAGTCAACAACACAGCTGCAGTGTGAAGTGGAGCTTATGTATTGACCAGCATGCATTTTAACCCATAACAGTGCTGTTATTTATAGCTTATATATTAAGATGTAAACAGCTGTGGTCCCTCGTACTGAGAGCTAACATCAACATGCTGACATTCTCACAAGGACAATGATAACATGCTAGTGATCCACCTGTCGGCAGATAAGTTGAGATTCACAGATGTTTCCTCTCTTGTGTCACATCAAATTTGCGCATCTCAAAAGCAGGGCTCGCGTCTAATGGCGTCCCGTCATCCTGGGGACATAAGAGACATAAGTGTCCTTTGGACAAAAGGACTCAGTAAAGTCATTATCAACACGTCAGGGGATGCACCCTGTTATTTCTCTGATAAAGCTACAATGTTAACAAATCCATGTTAAAATCATCAGACGGAGAGCGAGTTAACGTCAGCTGTGCAGCTGGTGGCGGCAACTGACTGCTGATAAAGGTCACACTGAGTTACATTATGATGAGTTCAAGCTCTCGTCTGTTAATATTAGTGTTGGGCGAAGGTACATTTTAACATTCTCATAATGTGTTCAAGATAACCTTGTAAAAGGCAGCCCTTCTGCAAGAACCTTGAATAAAAACAGTCGTTTGAAGGAGAAATTTGTTGATGTTTTCACATTAATATGAAATATATACAGTAAAATGACTGTTGAGGCAGATATTTTTTTTAAAAAAAGGTTTTTAATGTGAAAGAAGGTTATTTTAAAGGTTGTTTAATTAATTTGTATGATTGCATTTGTGCTCATTCAAAGGTAGTTTGAAGGACTCAACAACTTTAAAACAGTTATTTTTTATTATAAAGATTTCCTTGTTTCCCTGACACAAAGAATGTTTAATAGCAAAAACAGAATAAGCAACAATAAAAACATTGGTATCGGCCATCAGCTATTGACCATCAGCTATTGACCATCGGCCATCAGCTATTGACCATCAGCCATCGTTTACCATGTTTAGCATCTTACTTTTGTGTGTTAGCATGCTAACATTTGCTAACTATCACTAAACACAAATTTATTTGGAGTGTCATTAGTTTAACATGTTTGTGGTGCTGCGTGGAAATTAAAGAGCTACCCAAAGTTATTAGGGTTTGTCCTCTGGGGAACATTAATGTCTGAATGAAATTTCATGTCCATCCATCCAATAGCTGTGAAGACATGTCACTAAAACCCCAAAATGTCAACCTCATGGTGGAGTGAGATGAAAAGTCAGGGATGACCAAAGTTGGTAGGATTCGTACACAAGTTTCTGTGCAGTCTATCCAAAAGTTGTCGAGATATTTCAGTCTAGACTGAAGACAGAAAGACACGTTCATTAACTGTAGCCGTCAAATAAATGTAGTGGGATAAGAAGTACATATGTTTACATGTAATGGGAGCACTTGCAGTGAAGGTGCACTTCCTTTGTATCACAGTAAATGCACATAGTTACTTTCCGCTTCTGGTATAAAGCATCACAGCCTGGACTGGTCATGTGCACATAAAAAGATAACAATATAGAATTTCTCGTTGTGGAATTTCTCAGATTTGGTTCATTGTCATTTGTATCCAGGCTGCTGTGTGCAGTTTAAATCTGAACTCTTTTCCTCTTTCCTTTCCCTCACCATTCAGCAAACACCTCCAACGTCACCCTCTCCAGCCTTGCGGAGACTGAGGAGTACCAGACGATGAACGACTGGCCCATCTGCAAGGACCAAGACGAGATGCTGAACTTGGCTTTCACTGTGGGCTCCTTCCTTCTGTCTGCCATCACCCTGCCCATGGGCATCGTCATGGACAAATACGGTCCACGGAAGCTCCGACTTCTGGGCAGGTAAGGCTACAGAAGAAAGTCTGTCATCTTGATGTGATACAACATTTGATGGTTTTGGTATGTTTGGTATATTTATTGCTATATTCTGTGTGTTCCCAGTGCCTGCTTTGCCTTCTCCTGCCTCCTCATCGCCTACGGTGCCAGTGATCCCGCTAGTACGTATCTTAATGTCATCTCACATACATCACTTTAATGGCATCATATGGCGCCACTGACGCACACACTGCTCTCAGTCATGTTGTTCGTGCCAGCAGGCCACAGTGTTTGGCATGTTTACACATACAGCATATCGATTCATTGGTGACACTTTAATCAATCATGCAGGATGTGTGGGTGTTACTTTGCGTCAGCAGAGAGGCCACACCTGTCTGTGATTAACTAATCTGCTCTTTCTCCTGCAGATCTGTCCATCCTGATCTTCTTTGCTTTGGCGATGAACGGGTTCGGAGGCATGTGCATGACCTTCACTTCTCTCACAGTGAGTATAGATTTATTTATCGGCTTTTATTGGCGTTTATGGAAACACAACACCCAGGTGAACATGCAAAATTTTGCCCCTTACCTGAAGAGATGCAATGAAATGCACCACAACATATCGTCCGTCACCACCAAAGCAGCACTTACACATCGTTCCAGATTAGTCTGCTCTGAGTTTGAAAGCGAGACTGAACAAGAAAGAGATATATAAAAAGAAGTAACCATAAAATTTTCCCCAGGCTTCCATGCTGCTTTCGACTGTTTATTAACCTGTTTTCAGGCCTGTTAATGGCAATTAGAAAGGAGTCTATAGCCGATTTTTATGGTTTTGCCCGGGTCTAAAAAATGTGCGTGCAGGCACACATTCTGGTGGAAAAGGGGTCTGACAAGTCCTGCAGTAAGTTACTACAAGTCATAGATTTTGCAAGAACGCACAAATACATTTCTTGGTACCACTTTGTCTTATGACCCGACACTTTAATGAGGTACTGTGTTAGTTTATTCAGCGCCTGGCAAATAAAGAAAAAGTCCCCAACTCGAGGCAGACAACACTGCATGTCAGAGAGGCAGTTTCTAATAAAATATGTCAATATCAGCAAAGCAGAATAGCGTAATATCTAGATATGATATGACAGGAAATGAAATGGAGAGTAGCGGATAGAGAGGAAGAGATGTGAAGATTTCAAGAGAAAAATTGCGCTGAGAAAGAAGAGGAGAGAGATGACGGAGTGGCTGGAGAGTGGATCAGAGCACTGTGAAGAGACACTTCATTACACACTGATGAGGAGAGGACAAAACAACAGGGTCAGTGGACAGAGACTCAGACACGGGCGGAAAGACAGATGCATCACAAAGAGGGAAAAGACGGACGAAGGCGGAGACAGATGGCTGAGCGGTTGACAAGAGACTGCTGCTGGGAGAAAGGGGCCGAGGAGATGAGGGAGTGATGGAGAGGAAGAGGAAAGCCAGTGGTCGGGATGATCTCATCAGGGAGGGAAAGTGCTGCATCACAGGAGGGGCCACGTGAGACGGAGAGACTCGGGGAGAGGGTGGTTAAAGACAGCGGGTCTGCATTAGTAATTTATTATTCACTCCTGCTCTGCTGCTCTGGCTGGGAGCCAAAAAAAGACCTCTACTCATTATTATTTCATCCACACATGGATCTACAGTGTGTGTGTATAGTGCATGTCTACAGATGTGTCACTGTTCTAACAGCACAATAAAGATCAATTTGAAGGTGTAAAAATGTTCTGAGACATTATTTTCTACAACAAAGTAGTCAATGATCTGTCTCATAACCACAACATCAGATGTGGATTGTTCGTTATATGTTACTTAGCTAATGCATGGTGAGTAATTCTTTGCAACACAGTCGTTTGCAGCCTCAACAGTCTGTTACTTTATCACAAAACACCCGCAGAGCAGCGACAGGCTGTCACACAAGAGACAAACAGGAAGCAGCAACAGGGGAACTGACTGAGTGTGTGTGTTTGAGTGCGCCTCCCCACCCATGCTGCGCTGTTTCCTATTCAGGCGGCCTACTGGGACCCTGACTGACACAAATACACACAGAAGTCGCTCAGCTGGTTTCATCGCACTGCCCCCCACCCCACCCTGTCTCCCAGTCTTTAGTCTCAGCCCAGTTGTTTTTGTCTTCTCCAGTTTCAGCTGCTCTCCGTCAGCAAGGCTGGAGCTGCACACAACTGTCAAAACTGAGCTGTGTGTATACACAGTACTGTATGTTACTGTGTCAGCACTGTGTGTGTTGTTTTAGCTGTTGAGTGCCTTGAACATACAGTAGGCTGAGTTATAGCTCCCTGCAGGCCTCGACAAATGTTTCCTTTATACCACTGCCTCAGTGTGTGTGTGTGTGTGTGAGAGAGAGAGAGAGAGAGATCAAGGCAGAGTAAAGCACTATTTGTACTTGTGTGTAGAATCAACACCACACCTACACCATCGTCTCTCTGTAGGCGCATATCCTACAGTGTAGCCTGACATGCACCTTCCCAGAAGTGCAGCTGCACGACGCGGCGACGCCGACTTCCTGTTTATTTTTAAAACTGAAACCATTTCCCGCAGTAAAAAAATCTTTTAGTTTTATTTACTTTTATTTCACAGATAAGATACAATAAATTATGAAGAAAATAAAGCCCCCTCACAATGATATTTTAAGTCCCGTCTGTGATTTATCCTGTTTTCATATGAGTGCAGCTAAGTCCCCGAGCTAATATGCTAGAATAGTTAGCATGTCATATATGTGAGGAAAATGTGTCTAGTACGAGACAGTTGTTTCATCAGTGAACCTTGTGAGCTGTAGTTGAGTTGAATTTTGTAACGTTATCTTTGTTGAATGTTGCTGTTGTCCCTGGCTCCATATGAGTAGAGAAAAAGTCTGCTAGCTGCTAGGCTAATTTATACAATGTAAAATGCCATAGGCTTGTGCTAATAACATTAGCATGTTGTTTTTGTGGGTGAAATGTGTCCAGGTAAAGACGAGTGTTTGTATGTGAACCTCATAATGGAGCCGAATTTTGCACTTTTATTTAATATTGTCGCTATGTAATACGGGTTGGAATCCCCAAAGGATCCACTATACGATATTATCACGATACTTAAGTCACGATACAGTGTTACTGTGATCATAAATATGCTGCATATTGCGATGAATTCATTGCGAT
This sequence comes from Epinephelus cyanopodus, assembly GCA_026686955.1. Taxonomy (NCBI): domain Eukaryota; kingdom Metazoa; phylum Chordata; class Actinopteri; order Perciformes; family Serranidae; genus Epinephelus; species Epinephelus cyanopodus. Next base: position 39,984,588 of record CM048918.1, read on the forward strand.
TTATTACCTTTTTTCAACTGTAAATCATGTCCCTAAAGGAAAACTTTGTCAACATCTATTTTATCTAATCAGATGAATATAAATATAAAGAAATATATAAATATCAGCCTTTTTTTCCCCTGCTGCAGCAAAATGTATATAGTGGATTGAAAAACAATTGATTATATTATTCTAGCAGGCTGCTTAAAATTTAATTTGTATTTGTAATATTAATAATTTACATAATAAAGAAAATCGATACTCATACTCTTATTCTTACCGCTTATAATTCTCTGTTCTTTACATCAGAGCGTCTGTAACAAATCAGTTTCCTCTCTGGGATCAATAGCACAGGCTACACACAACTATAAATCAGCCTTGAGCAGTCAGTGATATTTTGTGGATGCTCAGCTGAGGCTCTTCCCTCTTGCTGCCCTTTCCTGAATCTCTGGGTCACGGGTTATTACCGAGGAAAACAACTATTTTAAGAAGCCTGTAACCTTCTGGTTACGTCTCAGGGGGTGAAAAGCTCTGACGCAGCATCTCAGACATCCTTTGTAGCTGCTCAGGTCAGGTTGACCTGCTCAAATCACCCAGTGTGAGACGTTAAGTGATTTAGAACTAGGGATATCTTTCATCGTCGTCTTTCACCACTGCGCTTTTAATATTTTTTGCCTCTCCTTCTTTCTCGGCACCTCTAATGAGCTCAAAGAGTAGTTTGGCTCCTTCCCCTCGTTCTCTGTTACTTCTTATCTTTATTGTTGCATATGGATGCACACTCAGCACTCAGAGTCCCGGCGATTGAAAACAGGGATTGAAGCTGAGGAGGAGGAGGAGGAGGAGGAGGAGGAGGAGGAGGAGGAGGAGGGTGGAGTGTTTCATTCCATCTCTTTCTGTGCTTGTAAACAGCTTCATGTTACAGAGAGTCTCTCCTCCTTTCTAGCCAGACGTTCACACACACACACACACACACACACACACAACACACACACACACACACACACACTGCCTCTACATACAGACATACATACATCAACGCCCACAGACTTGAAGCTCCTCCTCTTGTTCTTTATGGCACGTGTTGGAGCCCCCTGTGCTTCCTGGGTTTGCTTCCCCTACTCGCTGCCATAATCTACTTTCTATCTCTAATGTGCATTTCCTCTGTTCCCAATCCCCCTTTTTTCTGTGTCACTGGACCATCTGGGAACGCTCTTAAAGGCTCACTGATCGTCTGGCTGATGCCCCCTGCATCACACAGGCGACAGACTGGTCATAGATGTGGTTTTTAGTTGAGAAATCTCAATGTCCTGCACATTTTCTCACAAACACACGCAGTGTTTGATTATACTGGAGGACGGGATGGGAGCAAAAAGGCAGTGAGATCAGTCTGTGGATTATTTCTACCATGCTGGAGATGGCGGGGTGAGATGGAGGAAGTACAGTATATGCCTTGTTTACTCCGCTGGACATTAAATGGAGGGAAGGGAGATGTGAGAGGAAGAAAAAGAGATGAATGAATGCCAGAGGTCAAGTAATTTGAGATCCGAGCCGGCCAGACAGAGCAGCAGTCGCTGATATTTACGCCCAAATGGCTCTGTGTAGTGTTGTGAAATGTGGCTCCAGGTGGTTGTGTGTTTTTGTGGTTTTCTGTGCAGCTGGTTCGACTGTAAATTCCTTTCAGACACAGAGGGGTCTTAACACTCGTCTCCACCCTTCCAAATTATTCTAGTGGAAACACTGTAACTGGGGATGAAGTCAGTTGGTTTCAGTCCAAAATACATATGAAGCTCAGCCCTAGAAATTTTAAGACCCCTACGAGGAAAGAGCAAAAAGTGACGTCAGATCGATGGAAGTATGCCGCTTGGTGTTCGTCAGCTGGTGTTTGCTAATCTTAAGACCCAGTTGGCTGCTCTTTATGAAGGATGGAGTCCTCTCCTATTCTGTGCGTCAGGGCAGGACCGGTCGCAGCTGGTTCTCAGCGGTTCGGCAGCAGGTGGCTGAAGTTTCCACTTGCTGCAGCAAACCCTCTTCCTTCTTTCGTTTCTCTGTTCTGTGCTCTCAAACGGCTCCGTCCAGTTTCCTCTTTCTGCCCCTCGTCTGAGGCTCAGCATGTTTTCTCACTCCCCGGGCCTCTTTGCTACCTCACTCTTGGCCTTTTTCCATTTCCATTTTCAACACTCAGCACACACTCTTATCCAGAGAGTCAAAATGTTTGCAATAGTGCAGGATGGCCAAAAAGTTTGCAGTTGCAGGGGAACCTTTTAAACTAAGTGAGCATCTAAAGTTGTTAGCAGGAAGTTAGATTCTACTTATGTGATGCTCAACTTTTAACCTGTGGGCCAAATGTGGCCCCTGGCAGGGTGCCGGGTGGCCCTTGAAACCGTTCTTTAAGTCACGGTTAAAATAAATTGAATCACACTTGGATATACATTAACTACTGCCTTGACAACCACCTAGCTGCAAAAGCGTTCTCCATAAATCAAAGCATTCTTACGAGCAGCTGCTGCTGACGGAAGTGCAAGCTAGCTTGGCACCATGTTAGTAACGACATACTGTTGTGAGACAAGGGAGATCACTGAAATGAACAAAGATTTCTACGTGTTTGGACAATTTATCAGTTGTCAGAAATTTTGTGTAAATGTTATCGCAGGTCCAGTTTTTCCTGTGACCATCCTTCTAATTTTTGTGTTGCAGTACTCGCTTAATTCTTGCCACTTAATTGGCGTATTTTGCGTCATTCACGTTGCGTCCATCGTGTTTATCTTGCCACCTGATGGGAATTCCTGTCTAATTGCGTCTTTACCTTGAATTTACGTGTAATTCACTCACACAAATTGTTTTATTCATACCCAGTGTGAACACAACAGAAGTTGCTAGTGCTGTGTTGTACAGCTCTGGGTATTCAAACACGATGCACATTTTTGAACACTTAAACGCTAAAATATTTTGTGTTGACTGGTTTCATAAGCTCGAATGCATCATAGGACCCTGCAGGATCTCAATTCTGATTGGCTATCGCAGCATGAATCGGTCACTGAAGTTCAGATTTTTCACCTCTGGCAAATAAGAGTAACAACTCACTTCACTCGCACGTCTTACCTTTTCAGATTTCGCGTCATGTCCATCATGTGCAGGGCTGCTGACTGGCCCCTGATCTCCTGTCATTTTGCAAAAGTGGCCCCAGAGCAACACAAGTTGAGTTTCCATGTTCTAGTTCATATGCAAAAAAGCTACAACATCAGAGGTTAACGTGATTGCAGACTCATGTTACACTCAGCAGAACACATTTACATGTGATGACACTGAGAACATGTTCCCAGCGACGAGATAAGCGTGAAAACAAGACAGACCTCGACTGTGGAAAAGACACCAGTCCTCCCTGAACCTCTGATGAAATCAACATCTACAAGCAAATATGTTCATTATTTATAAGTGGGTCACATGGTGTGCAGTGAACGCAGTGTCCATCTCGCCTGCGCTGATAACATTCAGCACTCTCACCCAAACAAGATCGAATCACAGCTGAACAGGTTTCAGCAGGCGCCTTATCGTCACCTGAAGTAAACCTGGCTGAAGACACGCTTTACAGCTTTAACTAGCAGCTCTGTGAGGTTAAGCTAAATGTTAAATGTCCGTATGCTAATGTGGTCACAGTTGCTAATTAGCCGGTTGGATTAAGTGAGTTCAGTTCCCTGTACAGCCAAAAGCTGTTCTTGTGCTGAAATCCAGGGACATTTAAGAGCACTTACATTGTTCCACAACATTTTGGCAGAGGCTCAAACGCTGCTGGAGGGCAAATGTCTCTAGATTAGCTGGAAAGCAAAGTTTTTCAAAGAAGACTTTTGTTGAATTCATCTACATAACCCACGCTACAGAGTATGTTTCAACTTTAGCCTCCTGCACAAGTTTCCCCGAACTCCTAAACAGAATGGATGCTGACTCATGACAACGTGCCTCTTGTTTTCAATCCTGAGCTTCCTGGATACTGTTCAAACAAAACCCTGGCATGCATAGATCCACTTATTGATGAACGCCTGCATCCCCCCTGAAATAAACCCTCCACCTGCAGCCGCCTCCAACCGAACCCTGATCCCTTATCTCCAGGTGACTGCTCTGACGCTGAAATAGACCTTTAGTGGCTGTCCAAACACTGAGCCCATCTGTGTGTGTACCCTGCCACTCTCTGCATGGATACATCGTGACCGCAGAGCTAACAAAAGAGCTATTCAGGGAAGAAGCAATAACAAAGTAGATGGTTGGTGTTATTATTTTAGAGAGGTATATACACAGGTCTGCTCTCAGTCGCTCACCTGGAGATAAACTTATGATCTTATATTTATAATGTCATCGAGATGAGGGAACTAGTAGGAGTCAGGTGATTAGTCAGGTGTTAAATGAGGTTGTAAAGTGATGGGTGAGGAAATGAGGTGAAATATCTGGAGCAAACGGTGGGATGCGTCTGATTAGGGACTCAGCAATCATAGCAATCACGTATTGTAAGTTGCCTGTTGAGAAACACAGGCAGTGCATTCTTTTGATGATTAGAAAGTCACTAAACAGGCCACTGCTCCCTGAAGGACAATCTTGTTTTAATCTGACAACATCCTGATCTTTAGCTAGCTCCAGGATTGACAATCAATACATGCACAGTTAAGTGGAGCTACAGTTACAGCTTGACCAGGGCTTTTAATTGCACTACTGTCCTTGTCCTAGTAAACAAGCACAGGAGGGGAATCAATTTATTGAGCCAAGTATGCCTGACTCTACGATAGGTGGAGATATGCCCCCTTTCAGCTTGTTAGTATTGGACCTTTTTCCAGTTGACCCATTACGTCAGACTAAACAATGGACAAGCTAGTTAGCTAGCATCATCAGATCACAGTTTTAATTCGTCCAATACTTTGGTTTACAAACTATATTCATCAGCCGTAGTTGTTGGCCCACTTTGTGTCAGTGCTAATTTGCAAATTTTAGCATTCTAACATGCTAAACTAAGATGGTTAACATCCTCCTATACCTGTTATAAACCAGTGTGTTAGCATGTTAGCATGCTGATCGACGCCCCAGGGACAGCGCTGGGCTTTGAAGCCAATTTGACACAGTGGCTTAACCATAGAGTTACAACTGCGGGTCCGTCATGTGACGCCATTGGGCCCAAAAAGGCTTTTCTCCATAGACGTACAATGTAAAATAGATGTCTGTAAATCGGTGGATACACACAAAATAACTTGTTTCACTATCAGAATTAGAGCCAATCAGTCCAATAATATTCCAAAAGTCTAGACAAGCTGCACAATTAAATCAGCCTGGTTTCCATTCAATCTGAATTTTCACCAAAGTAAAACTTTAAATTCTGGCGCACCATCCATTTACAATAAAAGAAAAAGGTTAACTCAATGTCTTGGGGCTTTTCTTGTAAATTATATTCTTTAAATTAAAAAAGTTTCTCCGCATTTTTATTAGCTTGGTGCTTTTATTTTGACAGAAAGGCGTATCCATCGAATTCTAGATCCTGTTTCTCTCGCCCTGGGTCCAGTTCCTTACCAAAACAGCCACTTAACGGCCCCAGACTAGCTTTATGGGGCCCACAACATATTTCATACCCAGAAGTCAATCTTTTTTGACTTTTTGTAGTAAACCCGGAAGGTCAAAACTCTGTCTGGCAAGTAACTCCATTGGAATGAACAGACGCCATCTTGCCATCCAGTATTTAGGTATTATTATAAATCTATGAACCAATTCATGAGCGTTAGCATGATGGAAAATTAGTTTTTATATCTGTAGCTGGCAGGTCTCCACAGGCCCAACGATCACCCATAGGCTCTGATGTGTGTTTTTAATAATGACATTAACAGTCATCATGTCTGTCATCTTGTGACTGCACCGTTACTGTGCTGTTAGTTGCTTGTTGTGTGTCTGTTATCGCCCGAGGTTACAGAGGATTCTTTGTCCTCGGATGTCTAACGCTCCCAAACTCACCTGTCCGCCTGACTGATGTGTTATTGACTCCAGCTACAAAAACACTGTTATCTCGTCAAGCGTGACAGCCGCCCCTCCCATCAGCACGCCCATGCTAACATTACCCTCACGTTGCCGACCCCATTAATCCTCACTTCTTCTTTTGTGATTAGCAGACCAAACTGGTTTGTGACATGTTTTTGGGAAGCAGTGTTCTCAGCTGACTGTGACTCAGACCTGGTAACCCAGAGAAACTCTCGGTGTGACGTAATTGCTGTGTCAGGCCAACGCTCAGCATCACAAGGACTAGAAGTGGTTTTTACCGGCATGCTGCAACACACACAGATGGTTTGAGGTTTGCTCTCTGGCGCTGCACCGGTGGCTCATGTGACTTTGTTGTTCTCTCCCTCTCACCCCTGCCTTAGCGAAATGATGGCAGGCGTGTACAGCGCTGAATCCAATAAACCTGTTCCCAGAGTGAATAAACAAGCCATGGTGTGTTAGTGGAAGAGACACGAAGGAGGTGAATGGTAGAGAGGGTAGAGACTGATTCATCCACACTGCAGTGACATGACTCCTTTGTATCCGCGCTGGATATCTGGAATCTACTTGGGGAATTGTTCATTTGAACTGTAGTGACTTGGGGACTGTATGAAAGTTATTGAGGTGGTGAATTCAGCTGCACTTTATCATGCACTTTGCAAAAAAGCAAGTTTCTTTCAACCCTTCCCTTGACTTTGAAAAATTGTACTGACCTCCCCACAACATGTCAAAATCACACAAGAAATTGATTATGAATTCTTAAATTGGTACAACTTGTTTTATTGTTTATTCCAAATTAAAGGTCCAGTGTGTCAGATTTAGGGCTGAATGAAATAAAATATTATAAGTATGTTTTCTTTAGTGTATAATCACCTGAAAATAAAATCTTCATGTAACTCTTATTGTAACGGTTACAAAGGAAGGCTGATACAGATAATTTTCATACAGCATACCAAAGTCTTTTCAAGAATTTTCACTCTCCATAGAGCTCTTGCAAAAGACTGGACATAAAAAGTGGGCCGTCATCAGTGGCCGGAGGATGAGGAAGTAACAGGGCAACAGTGGGGAAATCTGAACCTGTTGACTCTGCACAGCTATCAAGGCCTTGATGCGTCACGACCACATCAAGTCTGCTGAGCGAGACACAAGCTGAGCTGGTCATTTGTGTGTCCTCTCCTCTCCTGTACGCCAACTGGGCCAAAGGTCACCTGACTCCCCCCGCGGTGTTGTCAGTCAGTCAGTCAGTCAGTCTGCTGTAAAGTGTCACAAGTGGACTCTTCCAGCTGAGTGCTGCTACAGAGAAACAGGAGTGGAGCGCTTGTTATTTTGGATGTCATGGCAGAGACGTAGTAATTTTTGTAGCTCACCTTTGGTCCAATTAATCCGGGGAGTGACGTCTGTGTGGGGTGAGAGGGTTCAAGCAGCTGCCTAACAAGCTGCACCCCCGTGGTGAGCACAGCGGCCGGATGGACGGACAGATGAATACAATGGGAGGGCGACTGGAGAGGAACTCTGAGCACAGTGTTGCTATTTATGACCCATAATACACAGATTTTTAACTCCCTGCCCCCACTTCTTTCACTGCTGTTGACTCGGAGTTTGATTCCTCTCCTCCATGTTGAAACTATATGATCACCAGATGACATAAATTAAACACCACACTGATAGAGAGACAATAAATATCTGAGCCACATGGCGCTCTCACACTCTGCTCTCAGTTTACGCTCTTTGTCTGTGCCTTGTTGAAGAAGGCTGTTTACAGTTTGAAGTTAAGAACAGTATGTGCTCTTGCGCCGGCTCAAGATGAGGGTTGAACGTCATTGAGCAAGACCTCTGGCTTTCTGTCTCTGCTCCACTTCAACTGCTGCAACACAAACAAACACCCTGCTGCACACGGGACGGGCTGTACTCTGTGGTGACAGGCCCATCAATACTCTGTGACTGAGAGCACCAGGGTGAAGTGTTCGCCTGGATACCACTGGATCTTTATGCAGGGTTTAGTGGATTATAGGAGAAGGAAACATTTGTGCATGAGATAACAGATAACAGTTGTCTGAAGAGTTACACAGTGAGCAACAGACGCAGTGATGTATTGATCTAAAGTTGGCTAACATTAGCCACCATGAGCTAACTGCTCACACCAGACTGAGTAAAGCAGTAACATTAATTAATTTAGAAAGATTAATACATTTTTGTATGGTTTATATTTTTGTATTGTTAAATGCTTTTTTGTTTGTTAGTGTTTTGAGATATTATTGTTTATTATTTTTTGTGATTGCAGTTATTGGGAGAGTCGGGTCACATGGATGTAACGTTATAATAAGTTGATTCCTTTTACATTTATTTAACGTACTTTTGGATCTCAGTGAATCTTCTCTTGGCGTGTCAGACGAGTTAACCGGGCTCAGCCTCTCACCAACTCTTCGTTTGTTTCCTGTTGCTACACTTGGTGCATAGGTTTTTTGTTTTTAATTCAACTTTTAATATGTAAAAGAATGAAAGTGCTATGTCCTCTGTCAAAAATGACAGTCCCCCAATCCCAAATGATCTCTTACAGACTCGTTGACTCAAGCCCTAAGCTCGTACAGACCTAGGACCAATTGCATTTCTTCCTCTTAGCCCTGGTCTTGGCCCTTCCCCTTGGTTTTGCGTGTGGCAGTGGTGTCCCAATTCTCCGTCAGGTTAGCTCTTAACCAGGTTAAGAGCCAAGACAAGGGCTAAGGGGAAGAAATGGAATTGGTCTTAGGTCTGTACGGGCTTTGGTCTTAGTCAACGAGAGTGTAGGGATCCATTTGGGATTGGGGTACCCTGGAAATCCAGAGTTCTTGCGAGAGCAAAATTTGAATTTGCTCAGCGAGTCACTCTGGCAATCAGTAATGATGCTCATTACCCATGTACATTAAAATTGTTATTAAAAGTGTTTATCAGCTGCTGCTCAACCCCAGAGGGGCTGCGAACTTCGGTGGCTGAAGCAAAGACGCCAATGGCTCAATCTAGAGCAGTGTTGGGTTCGTCTGTTCAGGGCTACTGTAGAAACATGGTGGTGAACATGCTGAGCTCACTGGACAAGGACCATCGCTCTATGTGTGTTAATATGAACGTTTAAGTTACTAAGCTAATGTGTTGTTTGTGTTCTCTCCGTAGCTCCCCAACATGTTCGGAGACCTGAGGTCGACCTTCATCGCCCTGATGATTGGCTCCTACGCCTCCTCCGCCGTCACTTTCCCCGGCATCAAGGTACCATTTGACTTGTGCTGTCGCCAGATTCTTGATTCACCCCAAAATGTTCATTCGACTCCATCCATCATAGAAGGATTCTTCCTGAGAAGTGTTGCTGTAACACAAACTCAGCCTGTGACGCTGCTCCCTCAGAATGGGATATTGATTCTCCATTATGATGTGTCTGTTTGCGTCTGTCTGCCTGCAGGTGATCTATGATCTGGGCGCCACCTTCATCACCATCCTGATGGTTTGGGCCGCCTGCGCCTGCCTCGTCTTCCTAAACTGCTTCGTCAACTGGCCTCTGGAGCCCTTCCCCGGCCCGGAGGACATGGACTACACGTAAGACGAATAGACACACTCACTCTCTCATGCACAAAGGCATAGAGACTTTTCTGTAGCCTCCAGCTATCACTGTCAGGCAGTCGTAGTAATGCTTCTACCTGACCTCAGGTTATATTTGCTGTAGAGTGCCTGAGCCTAGACGGTCTGCATTCTCCACAGTGCACACACACAAACACACAGTAAACCCCAGCGTAATGCAGCAAAGGCCAAGTGAGCCCTATAGACAGGAAAGACTTTAAAACCAGACGATCAGCCGGCTTTGCTCTCAATCACCTGGATCCTTTGCTTCCTCCTGTCGTTTCCCTTTCCCTCTCTTCCTCTGCTGACGTTCTCTCGTGCTGCCCTTCTCCCCCAACTCCTCCTTTCATTTGGCAGTTTCCCCTGCTCTGTATTTTGTGCTCGCAGTAACCTTTCACCCTCTCCTCTCCTCCCGCTGCTCCTCCAGGGTGAAGATCAAGTTCAGCTGGCTGGGCTTTGACCACAAGATCACAGGGAAGCAGTTCTACCGGCAGGTGACCACAGTGGGGCGCCGTCTCAGTGTCGGCAACTCCATAAAGCAGCAGCAGCCAGCGACCAGAGACCTGGCCGCACAGGAGGCCAACAAGCTGTGTCTGTCCACTGTGGACCTGGAGGTGAAGTGCAAGGAGAAGGAAGCAAGTAAGTCTGGGAGGAAATGTCGAACTGTGTCCCGTTTGCCAACTTATGAATATTCATCCGAGCATCTCAGGAGTCAGTCTGCTGGTTGTGAATGAACTGGGCAGGAGGGCGGCTCAGTTTGCCAGATTTTCTGAAAGAGCCGTGACGGACAGAGGCTTTTCCAGACAGACGTCCAGCCCACAGTCCTACAAACACTTTATAACATTCTCTAATCAGAGCAAAGTCGTTAAGCTTTTACTTTTCATACTTTTCACTTTTACGTACATTTTTGTATGAATACGAGTCACAATCCGAGGTTGGCCATATTGAACAGACTTCAAATCAAGTTGACACACCTTAACTGCAACATTCAAAGCAGTAATACAGCAGTAAAGATCAGGGCTGCACCTGATTCCTGACCCTGAATTTTGTCAGTTGAATCAGATTTGGCCGTTAAAATGAATTTGCGACAATTCGTTTTTATCCCCTTTCATATAAAGATTTTAAATTTGAACGGGGCTCAGTGGGACAGTCAGGGTGACAGCGGCATTCATATAATATAGTAAACAAGCTAACAGCGCTAACGACGGATCAGAAATGTGCAACATTTTTTGCGCACACTAGATATTCAGATCATGATATCTCAGAGCCTTACTATGGAAAGTTGCTCTTCACCTCATCTCATAGGCTCTGAATTTGGTGCAGAGCCTCTTTAATTACATCTTGCTCAGAGTGACTCATTTCAACAGCCATAAGTTGAACAATAAATGCATCAACGATGAAAATACAATGCACTTCATATCAGCAGCGTCACCTCTCCGCTCTGAAAGGCCTGACCTACATCTGTACACAGCAATTAGGCACAAACACCCTGACATCCCTAATGTACCTTAAATGCCCCTTTACCTCCGCCCTACATCCACACTAAGCTAACCTCCTTTACCCCGACACCTCCATGCCTCCCCTGCTCCTCTACACTGGGGTCAGGGTCTCCCACTGGGGGGGTCCTGGTCGCTCCCCTCTCGGTCTCTTTGGTAGCAAACGGACCGTGGAATTGGTTCGGACCCCGTTCTTAGAAAAGCCGCTCAGCAGGTGTGTGGTGTGCTGGCAGGGAGCCAGAGAGGCATTGTTGTGATTTGAGGGCCGGGCATCACCAAGTGTGTGTCCGTGAGTGTGTGTGTGTGTTTGGAGTGCAATCAGGACGCACATGGTTGGTTTCATAACAGCTGGACATGTTCCGTCTGTCAGGAGCTTTAAAGGGGCCCATATTACACACCGGCCCCCTCTCATTCCTCTCTAATTTGACGGCAGCTGTGCAGGTTGCAGAATATTTACTCATTAGGCATTGTTTCTTTTCCTCCCGTCTCCCGAGAGCTCAAAGGCCTGATTTGAATTTTAATACATGTTATTGTTTTATTTCTATCAGCAGTAACAAAAGCAAATCATGTGGCTGCGCTGAAACACTCAGCGCGGCTGCAGTGTTCCAGTTCGGTATGTAAACTACATATTTAGGCAGCGCTGAAGATAAGCAAAGTCTGTTTTTATAATAGATTGCTTCAGTTTCAAAATGAAATACGTACTGACCACGTCACACTGAACAGCTGTTGGCTTTCCGTGCCGCCACCATGAAGCTGATGTTTGTTGTTTTGAAATGTCATGACAACTATTGGATAGATTGTCATGAAGAGACATTCACACTCCCTCTAAGAGCATATTGTAAAAGCTAAACCACATGTAGATTTCATAAGCACAGCCTCACGTGGTCCCCAGTCCAGCTGTAGACTCTGATCAGAGGCAGAAACACAGCGCGGGTGTGGAAGTAAAAAATGCAGCGTGTGTAAAAATGCCTCTAAAAAGCGTGACCCGTTACCAAACAATTCCCTTGATTAAGCCTCACATGGATACCTGTTGTTCTGGGTAATAAACCCATCTGCTCCATCTGTGCTCCAACAATTAATTGGTTTGTCCAGCGCGTCACCATCTGGGCAGTTGTGTCCAATCTCCATTTAGATTCACAACTTTGATTAATGATCAACCTTTTCCCAGAATCCACCTTTCTCTCAGTCCCCCGGCCGCTCAGCTTCTGCAGGGCGAGACATGTTACCGTGGCACCCGGGGACCAGCGGGAATATTTAGATGACAACCTCCTCTCCCACCTTAGCAGGAGGTTTACCCTGGGTAGGAAGCACAGTGGGGTAGTTTTCCATAGTGTGTTTGGAAGGCGAAAAAAAACAGAGAATCTTGGGTATGTGTAACCGCTGGACTCTAGTGATGTCTGCATTGTGTTGATATAAAGAGGACCAGATTATCTTCATGCTGTATAATTGATCCTGTTACATATGAACAGACAGGTTTGGGCTCATAGATGATGCAGGTCAGAGGTGTCAAACTCATTTTTAGTTCACAGGCCACTTACAGCCCAGTTTGATGTCATGTGAGCTGGACCAGCAGGGGCGTAGGTTGTGTTTCAACGCTGGGTGACAATCATATGAATTAGGGCAGTGGTTCCCAACTGGTCCAGCCACTGGGTCGAGATTTCTCCTCAGTCATCAGTTCAAGGTCCCACATTTGAATACGTTCAGCATCGTACATGTTTGGCCATGTCATCAGTCTCTGTCAAGTAGCTGTTGGTTAGTCACTCACTCTCACTCACATGACACGATTGTGAGTCACTTGGATTTGGGGTTCTCCATTTGAAAACTTTGAGCGTCAAACATGTAATTTCCTGCGTCCTGGTGAAGTTTTATGCACCAATTTGTGCCTTTCCTGCATAAGTTTATGGTGTAAATGTCTTTACAGGGTTCCCAGAGTCATGGAAGCTCCCGGACCTGGAAAAGTGTCACAGTCTTATTTTCCAGGCCTGGAAAAGTCATGGAATTAGCAAAAATCATTGAACATTTTGAAAATCTCATGGAATTTTGTAGTTTGTAGTAAAATTAATAGTCACAGTAACCTTCCGGGGATAACCTTTCACGTAACTTAGTCATTGACATAACGTAGCTCTGATATGAGGCAAATTAACTCAACTTATCTGATGCTTGATACAAATGGAAAACTTGCACAGTTCTCATTCTCCATGACTTATACTGGCCAAGCCTTCTGCTTTTAGACATCACGTGTATATGTGACGTAGTGTGGTGGTGTTTGTCATGGGAAGTGAGACTCTCCTGCATGTGTGTGTGGGTGGTGAAAAGTGCTGTAACCAGGCCGGCAAGTGCAGCACACACAGTAAAATGAAACTTTTATTATGGGTCCTTAAAAGGTCATGGGAGAGCTTTGATATTTGGTCCACGATTATGTGTGGGAGCCCTGCCTTTAATCTTGTCAACACAACAGTCCTCTGCCTTTTTCATGTTTTATCAGGGGAGATAAATGCACTTGTTCTAAATATTGAGGCGGACATGTCCTCTGCATCCCACCTCAAATCTGCACCCACGCAGAGCAGTAAAACCACTGCACGACAAGAAGTACAAATACCTTCTGAAAACATGCATTTACAGAACACATGACGAACAGCCTGAGACGTCTAAAGAAAAATAAGTGTCTCAGTTTTTCCATATTCAGTCGCCTCCTGCTCGCTGTCGTCACATGTGCATGTTTCCATACGTTTCCACTCCTGTGCAGAAATGTTGGCATCACCTCACCAGACACAAGTGGAAACTACTGAGGAGGCAAATGAAGTTTATCCACTGCCTTACAAATGTTTTGGCAGAGCCGTATTGATCGATTCTTTCGTACTGAAGCTGCTTATCGACAATATTTTGCACAGTGTTCAGTGTCTTTAAACATGACCGCAGTAAGTGTTCAGTCATCTTCAGAGAGCTGTGCTGTGTTCAGGGTGGAAAAACCCTGAAGTAGCATTTTATCTAAAGTAGGCGACTCAATGTTTAACCTAGAAAATAAATAAAGAATCTCGGTCCTGTGAAATGTGAACCAAACTGACTGCAGCCAGTAACTTGTATGTGATAAAAGACCGACTGATTCGATCTAACCCTGACTGTAACGACGCCTTTCATTTCCCCTGCAGCTCCGTCCTTCATGAAGAGTATCTTCAGTCCCATCTTCCTGCTGAGCCTCATCACCATGTGTGTGACCCAGCTGCGTCTCATCTTCTACATGGGCGCCATGAACACCATCCTGGAGTCCCTGACAGACGGAGACCTTGGCACAGGTGTGTGTTGTGGATTAAACTGTAGGTGCAAACACAGGTAGCGTTCACGGAGTGGTTGTATTTATCTTTCCCGTCTGACCACAGATATTCAGTCAACTGTGTCGCAGTGAATGTTCTTCTGTATGTTTGCTCTCTGCTGCACTCTGACACCTAACAATCATCTCTCAGCTGCTCTCCACTTGGTCTTAACTCAGCTCCGTCTTTCCTTTTTGCGTGTGTTTCTCTTTCCTCGTCATGCTGGCTTCTTGCTGCTGTTGCAGTGGAAAAGATGCACGTGGGTAAGAGACTTCAGGCTTAACTTAACAAAGATCTAACCACCTACACTCCTCCGCCCTTCCCCTTCGCTGTCCGTCCACCTTGTGTTTGCTTGTGTCGACGTGCATCGCCCTCCAAACTCATTTCACGTGATGAACTTCAGCATATAAAAACATAAAAATAACTGTTCGCACTGTCGTCTCTCTCTCTCAGTGAGCGTCTACACGTCCATCTTTGGCGTGCTCCAGCTTCTATGTCTGGTCACCTCTCCTGTGATCGGCTACGTCATGGACTGGAGGCTCAAAGACTGCGAGGACGAGAATGAAAAGTGTGCCAAGAGGTGAGGATGCACACGTGAACACGCTCAGAGGAAAAGAAGAGGAAAAAGCATCAAAGCCTGACTCTGTTTTATTGTTCTCTGTTCTCTCAGGGAGCCTGGTCAACCCAGTCGCCCCAGCAAACAGATCCAGAAGATCATCAACGCCACCAGAGCCTTCATCTTCACCAACCTGCTCCTGGTCGGCTTTGGAGTCACCTGCATCGTCCCCAGCCTGCCGCTTCAGGTACACAAACACACACAAGAACCATATGACTCCTTTAAAGCTTTAAAGTGATGCACATGTGCAGCTGGAGCCCCGAGTCTGCAACGCTGCAGAGAGAGGAAGAGATGAAGAGATGAAGAGACGTACACAATGTTCAAACAGGAAACCCTCAAATGGCAATGCAGCTCCTGACATCACAAAGTGCTTCACTGACACCTACTGGACAAAAGAGTCGCTGCATGTATTTACTCAGGCTGAGTCTCATTTGTCAAACATGAAATGTTTCTCAGCGAGGACAAACCGGCTGTGACCTCAACAAGTACTTAATTAAAAATAATGTTTCTTCACTTTCCTCCTCCTCCTCCTCCTCCTCAGATTCTGTCCTTCATCCTGCACACTATCGTCAGAGGCTTCATCCACTCTGCTGTCGGAGGCCTTTACGCTGCTGTGTAAGTGTCACCGTGCTGAAAAGATACTGTCTGGTCCCCTTATACCATGAGATATACCGTTTACGAACTACACAACATGGCCAGAAGTATGTAGACACACAAACATTACAATAATAATAATAATAATAATAATAATGTTAATAATAATAATAATAATAATATTAAACTTATTTAAAACAGTGTTTTACAAATTAAAAAATGTCAGATTGATAAAAAATTTTGAAAATTAAATATGACAAAGAGTAAAATAAGTAAATTAAAACAAAATAAAATAATAAAAAGAGAGAATGCCTTTGAATATAAGCAGGTTTTAAGAAGTGACTCACAGATAAAGGTGAGTTCAGGTCTCAGACCTTGTGTGAGCATATTTATAAAAATGTGTTCTTAACAGTGATTTAAAATTCAATTAAATTCCTTTTCATTGTCATTGTAAATAAATACAAACAGAGCCTATTATAAAAGTAATAAATAAATAAGAAAGGAGGAGATTAGATGTCATTTATTCATACTCTATGCACACACACAGACACACACACAGACACAGACAGTGCTGTGAACATAAAATAAGTTAAAATTATTGCAAATAAATAAATGAAAAAGTTATTGCAGTGTTAGTACAAATATTAAACATTACTGGCGGTGTGAATTCAGTGCAGCAGGATAAGGTGCCCGCTAGTCTGATCCCCCCCGTCAACCTTGTGGGCCTTTTCCATTGTCACTTTTAGCCACGCTGAGTCGAGCTCTACCCGAGCCGATTTGCATTTCCATTATTAGATTAGACGCGTCAAGTTAGGGCCGAGCTGCAACAGAGATGGACGTTCTCCAGAGTATTTCGTGATCTTTGCCGAGCGGCAGTTTGGTGTGAAAGGAATTAAAGGCCTGTCCCAAATATTTGAGTGATTTAAACAAATAATAGCCCGGGCTGTTGATTGAAATTTTATCTTTATCTATGACAAAATTTTGCCAAGTGACTGTACTGAATTAGCTGGATTGCTAACACAGCTAGCGTCTAAAGAAATGCCATTACTGGCTAAAAAAATCGTCATATTCTGCAATATTGAGATTTTGCACCTTAGTCTGAACCCTGAAGAACAGTTTACAAAAAGTATTTCAACAGAAGTGTCCACATACTTTTGGCCATATGATGTATGACGACCTCTGTGTGTGTTGTTTTAATTCATCTGGCTTCCGTTTGAATTGAACCACAACAGCACGGCGCTGATGTTACAAACTCAAGTACCAGCTCAGGTTAATTATGAAACCTGTTTGTCCCTCGCAGGTACCCGTCCTCTCAGTTTGGCAGCCTGACAGGCATGCAGTCTCTCATCAGCGCTCTGTTCGCCCTGCTGCAGCAGCCTCTCTTCATGGCCATGGTGGGGCCGCTGGAGGGAGACCCTCTCTGGGTAAGACGACACACACATATGGACGTTAGCTTACATGAGTAACGGAGCGAGCGCTGTGGAGGATATTTGGACATTTTAGCTGTTATTTTTAGTCAGATATTCGCATATCATTACATTGGTCTGACCGTGATGTCGTCCCCAGGTGAACGTAGGCCTGCTGGCGCTGAGCATGCTGGGATTCTGCCTCCCCATGTACCTGCTGTGCCACAGCCGCCACCTCCAGCGCCTCAGAGACGAGCGCGACGAGGATCCCAAGATCTACGTCAAGATCAACGAGGACAGCAAGCCCGAGGCCTACGTCTAGACCGTGAAGAAGAAGAACGGTGATCTTTTAAAAAACACGGAGAGGACGAACTTCACTTTCAAGACGAGGACATAGAGAGGAGAGCAGAGGGGTGATGGCAGAGGGCACCTCTCAGCTCGTCTGCATTCAGACGACTCACCATATTTCATACTGTATACCACTGTGACACCCTGTCTCACCCTCTCTGATGATAGACACTGTGAGAAACCACACACACACACACACACACACACACACACACACACACACACACACACATCCCACTTCTTTGACTGCAGCTGAGGAGAAACGGGAGAAAGAAGCAATGATGGACTTTTTACGTCTCCCTGAGTGACTCCTCTGCACACCCTCTCATATCCGTCACGGATTGGTCGACTGGTTTCACCCTCTGCCAGTCTCACGTAAAAAAAACCCCCCAAAAAAACACAGAAGCAGATGGCAGCCAATGGAAAGCCACAACGAGGAGGAAACAGATGTAAAAAAAAAAGATAAAAATCTCAGTGACATTGTGCTTTTAAAGCCACTTCACAGAAACTGACTGTGACCTTAAGAACACAAACAGCCGTAACCATGACGACCATTGCTGTCCGACTGGTCCAGGTTTGTCAGAGATGCGGTTCATGTAATCTCTGTCACACAGCACAAACCCGTGTCTAACAGGGCTGCTTGGCGTCTGGGCTTAAATGTCTTTTGGGAGACACACATGCACACACACACACACACTTGGTCGTGGCATCTCTGCTTCCTCTCGTGCTCGAGGGCATTAACTGAATCCACAGACAGCAGTATTGGTAGCAGCTCAGATTGAAACCATGGCATGATGCACATGAGTTAGTCAAGAAACCACTGCAGCGTCTCTGCGTGTGTGTGTCACCTAACGCAGTGTGTCTTGGGGTTACATCCTGCATGACGCCAGAGACTGTGCTGGTCCCATATTACAGTTTCACTCAGTCACCAGTGCAGGACGTCATCCTCAGCATGCCATGTGTGTTTTTATTGTTTTTTATTTTAGCTCATATTACTTTTACGTATGAAATATGTAACCTTTTATTTTAAATGTATTACCTTGCAATATGATCGCTGATGTTAAATCTGTTCCGCTCGTTACACACACATGAATTTAGAGTCTTGATTCGTTGCAGCAATAAGTGCTTCTGGGACGTGCTGGGCAACACACACACACACACACACACACACACACACACACACATAGGCAGACGTGTCATCTTCTGAACTGTATTTCTTCATCATAAGGTGCTAGCTGAATCACAAAATGTGTGTTTCTATGACTGCATTTTGCTTTAAGAGGCAGTCGAGGTCGTTTTACCACAAAGGCAACAGATTGCCGTCAAATTCCTCACGAGAGCTTTTTCTGTAAGCGATGACACAGTGGATTCCAAAGAATCAGTCAGGTCGCCGCGTCACGTGGCCGCTTTGCTTTTGGCTTCTTATCAGTTTTGTGGTAATTCTGCACCGTAACACAAAGTGCAGCCGCAGCAGCCGCAGCAGCAGCAGCTCTGGGAAACTTGAATCACCTCTTACAAACACAAAGGGAGATTTGTTGAAGGTAGCAGGCTGATGAGCACACACTCAACACAGACTCAACACACACAATAAGGAGTCTCTGTGAAGTCCAGAGGAGGAGCACAGAGTGTGCAGAGCACGATACAGGGAGATAAAGATATCTGTTTGAGTCAACCTGCTGTCTTCAGATGCCATACAGAGAGTCTCCTCAGATATTTCCTGCCTGGCAGTAACTCACAGAGGCACTTCCAAAGACAGCCATGACCCTCACAGTGCCTCTCTATGTGTACGGAAGATGGGCGGGGTGGATCCAGGCAGGATGTGGCGCACCCAGTCCCTCTCTCCCTCCATCTATCCAACCATCTTCACTTTCATCCACCCATCCGTCCGCAAACACACAATGAAATGTTTGCTGACTGAGCTGAGAGACGAGCCTCTGCTGCCACGAGTTGCTCCCAGACAGTGACTGAGAAACGAATGGCACATGATGCACTTTAGACCCCCTTAGACATGGACCTCAGTCGTGTATTTCTGAACCGGCCCCGCCCACACTGTCTCGTACACGCAGTGCATGGCTGCTTGCCCGCGGTGCATGATGCAGAGAATGTAAACTCAGAGCTTCAGATGTAGATTTTTTAAATTCAGAACATGGGAACGGAGAGATGCTGTTATTTTTTTATGCTCAGATTAAAAACTATAGCTTCACATGTTCATCGTATGGCCTTGGTGTGCACGCACGGTGCGGCAGAGTCTCGTCTCTCAGCTCGGGACGAACCAATCACATGTTAGACAGATCCTTATTAAACTGCATGAGCAAAGAGAATTGTTCGGAGTTATTTAACCGTGTTTAGTTAGACGACAGATGTGGCAAAGCTTTTGTAAAGAAAAAAATGTTTGCATTCACATTTGTACATTTGCAGAAGAAAGTAATGAATCCTCGCACAATACCAGCACTCTTTAACCACTTTGTATTCACAGATCCTCTCGCCAGACACCAAAGTCCAGCACCAAACATTTTCAGTAAACCTCCACAGACCGTACGCAGGGGTTCATTACATTCTTTTACACTTCCTTATTATGTTTTAGGAACTTTGCTGAATTTCTGTGTCCATTGTTGTGTCTCCAACGTGCAAAATCTGTGTACGTGACAAATCTCAATCCATCCATTTTCCATCGCTTACCCAGGTCTGGGTTCAGTGGCGGCAGACTCTGTTAGGTATCCCAGATTGTTGTCAGTTGTCAGTCTATATTGTGCAAGTTGTAGAAACAAGGCACACACACAGATTGTTTTTGCACGATTATTCCCTAATAAGTGGAGGAAATTCTCACACACTCAGATGTTCCACATGTTGTTTCTAAACACCAGTTTTGCTCTTGAGAGATGCAACAATGTGACTTATGTTTGTACATTTCAACGATAGAAATGTACAATGGTAAATGTAGCGTCACAGATCTTCAAAGGTGAAGTGTGTAAGAATTAGGGGGATTTTGTGGCGTCTAGCGGTGAGTTACAGATTGCAACCAACTAAAACGTTCATTGTTTGGGAGGTTTTTTATGGGGAGCTGAATTATGCACAGAGGTCTCTTCTTCTCCAAAACAATCAGACCAGGTGATTAAAACCGATGAAAACATTGAATAAAGCAGTTTCACGTTGCACATCAGTGTGTCTCCGACGAAATTCCGATGCTAACCTTGCACCAACTAATGTACGCTCACCTTTGTTCTCCGATAAAGTAAGCACTGGATGTTCAGTAGCTTTTTACCTTGAGCTAAATTATTGCAGAGGTCTCTTCCTCTATTAAACAGTCTGACCAGGTGTCTCATTTATAAACACTGTATACGCACAAAACGAGTCCTGAAAGAGGCTTACGCCACCTCGAACAGAAAATTTGCGATCCATAAAAACAGACTTGCGGGGCGTGGTTATGGCGCTAACCTAGACACACGCAATTTGGATGAGCTCTTGGTGATTGAATTTTGAGTTTAGTAATATTTTTTGTAGGAGACAAAACTTGTATCATGCGGTCGAAAAAGCCAAATATTGAGTTTAGAACGGACTCTGTCGAGGTAGTAGTCATGCTAGCGCTAGCTCACCAGGAACTAGCCCGAACTGACACCTTGAAAAGGCAGGTGACGAAGATATTTTAAAACTTGACTTGATGCGAAGTGACTTTGCCACCAAAATCGCAGCTACCCAGCTGTCATCATTACGAAGTTTTTAAACCTCCAAGATAAAAACATGATGGGAGAAACTTTGACCCATGCTTACGGACATTTTGGAGACGCGAAATTGGCGATGCAGATGGTGAGGTGGAAGCCTTATTGTGGAAATACTGTGGCGCACGCCATTTTTGGCTTCTGTCTGTGCGTAGATTTTTAGTATGGATCCTACATATTGTTTTATAAATGAGACCTCAGGTGATTTAAACGGCTGAATGAAGCTGCTTCATGTTGCAAATAAGTGTAACTCTGGCGCTAACTGTGGTGGGCTACGCAAAAACGGGAATTGCCCTATGTGGAGTCAGTGTTTGGTCTGTCCATTCCGAGCTACCATAGAAACATGGTGGTGCAACATGGCGACCTCCGTGGATAAGGACCCGCTCCCTATGCAGATATAAACAGCTCATTCTAAGGTCGCAAAAAGAAAACAATCTTATTTTCACGTGATTAAACGCTAAACAAACATACTTATTATTTTATATTCCATTGCTGCCGATACGTCCCCCTAAATCCGACACACTGGACCTTTAAGTACAAGTGTACCTTTTTGTTTTCGCTTCACAGAACCTTGTTCACATTTGCCATTCTCATTAAACACGTTAATAATTGTACTCCACAGAGTGTATCTCGTAGCGTGCTGGTGTGTCCTGTCACTAACACTCTGTCTTTACATGCTGTAAAGACGACACACAGCTACAGACACACTCTGACAGTACTTTACTCCAGCAGCATGAATGTGGGTGATGAAGGACGCTGATTTTTAATTCGCCTGGTAACCCACTCTGTTCTGAGAGTTGTGACATCATGTGATATCTGAGCGTGGGAGCGGTGAGTTACCAGGTGAACGCTTCATTCCCTCAAAACCAGTCAGCACTTTCCTTCACTGCCGTACCTTAAACACCTCCCCGCCCTTAACGCCATCACCCTCCCTGTCTTACCTTCGCTTCATAGGAGTTCAGCAGTAGTTTGGTTTATTGATCGATGTATTGATTAACTGTGTGTCCTCTGAAGATGAATCCTAGCGTCAGCTCATGCTCACGGGTGTTTTTATGGTTTTATGTGATGATAGGAAATGGGAATAATTTTAGCTCCACACCTTGTCCCCCCCCGGCATGTGTATTGTTTCTACCCAACATGCTCCAGTTAAGTTTTACTGTCTTTTATTAAGCTTGTTTTTTTTCCTCTGATGTTTACAATTGTGTATTTTCATGGTCTTATATTGTATATTTGGTTTCCTTTGTCTTGTACCACAGTATAGCCATTGTCATTGACATTTCGAGTCACGTTGTTTCAGCTCAAAGAAAAAAAAAAAAGACAGATCAATATATGAAACAAAATAAACACAATCATTTGTACGGCTGTGTCTCTTATTTCTTACGGCAGAAATGATCAATGTGCAGGTGTCTGTCTCTGGGACGTTGAAGAGCAGGGGAGTTGAAATGTTTTTTTAATGGGGGGCAGCTGCTTCTCACATCATATTTCCCTCTGCCTCTTTACACTACCTAGCAGGAAATGTTTCTATTAGGTATCTGAAAACTCATTAGGGATTGATCATTATTTATAGGGGGTGGGGTAAAAATCGGGAAGGCACATCAAATAATTTTGCAAAATGACATCATTTATCACAGCCAGACACTGAAAGAACAGAAACCACCCTTGGATTTTCAAAATTCTGGTGGTCCTTTGACACATTGTGTGCAATGAACGCTTCTGTCAGAAAAAAACACAACAAATCTGATTTTAATATTGTGATATTTCATCAAAATCGAATGATTTATTTAATGTCTCATTTAAAATTTGGCCAAAAATTAACTGTTTGCGCAAAAAAACAGGCTTATGTCTTCAGCTTCTAACTTTTAACTACTTTTAACTACTTTATGGTAGACACAGAGGGTCGTGTATTTTCCACCAGTCACTGAGGAAGGCTAAGAACATTTGTAGCTTCTGGGATGGTCCAAAAGAAAAACTTCCTAGGAAGAGATCCATTTGAAGTGTTTTTCAAAACATTCAAAATGGTGGAAAATCTATATAAGTGGAAGTTATGGGTTCTTGAGGCAAATGTGTTCCTCATGAGGAGAGACATCTCTGTGCAAAGTTTCATGTCTCTACGACATACGGGGCATGAGATGTGCCCATTCAAAGTCTGACATTTCAATGGCTTGCTATAGCGCCCCCCTTTGGCCAATTGATGTAATATTGCTTCATTGGCATCCTCCCATGACCCTCTACCACTGTGCCAAATTTCACATGGATTGACCAAGTCAGTGAGGAGAAAAACGCAGAACAGACACACAGACAGCGTTTTCATCATTATATAGTAAGGTATTTATCAAAATAGAACACAGAATAGTTGCAAAACAGTTGCTCCAGTGTAAAGAATAGAAAATTATAAGTATGAAAAAGAGTATGAAATAGAAGTATGTAAATATAAAGCAATAATTAAAATAAAATAGAAATGAAAATGTACATTAAAATAAAAAATATAATGCAAATTAATGTAAGGCAAGGCAAGTTTACTTATATAGCACAATTCTACACGAGGTAATTCAAAGTGCTTTGCAGAGACATTAAAAGCAACAAGACACAATTTAAAACAATAAAAACATTCGATTAAAAAGGGAAATAGAAATTGAGAATGATAGTGATAATAATAAAATACAGCTCAAATCTGTTGGAAAGGCTGAGGTGGGATGAGAGACCGACGCCTAGTGAGGTCCTTTTTTGTACAGTGTTTAACACTCGTACTTATGACATAAAACTATTAAAAATAAATATAAGATATATATTGTCACTATAATTGTTTCAGCTGAACCTGTGTGTGCAGTGAACGCTTCTGTCAAAAAAACAAAACAAAAACCAAATTCATCAAAATCACTTTATTTTATGTCTTGTTTAAAAACAATTGGCCAAAACTAAACTGTTACAGAGGCTGTTCTCAACTCCAGGATTTTGCCTTCAACTTTTAACTTTTAAACATTAAACATTAAATGTGTTTGGGGCCACATGTCTCATATTTTTAAAGCCATGCCACAGGGCCAGACTGTGGCTACAGCTGCTGTAGAGGAGGGACAGTACTGACTCAGAGCAGCAGGGGTCACACTCTCACTGATACTCTGAGGCTGACAGTCACGGTACGTGGGGTCAAATAGAGAAGAAGAATCTGCTTCATGCTTCTGTGTGAGACGAGTGTGAGAACAAACCTGTTGATCGTCAGCAGAGTCTCCACCTCATGTTCAAATCACAGAGGAACATCTGTACTCAATGGATCTAAACTGTCTGAGGTGTCAGAAACAGGTCGGACCAGCGCTGACAGTTTCTACCTGGATTGGTTTACTCACACACACACACACACACACACACACACACACACCCTACTCCACCCTCTGAGAGGACAAAGACATGCAAGCTGTCCTTGTGCACGAACTGATGCTCACTGAGCTGTGAGCGTCATTAACCCTTTCACACACAGTCATCACCACAGAGCAGAGCTATTCAAAGGTGTGTGTGTGTGTGTGTGTGTGTGTGTGTGTGTGTGTGTGTTGATGCCACACACTGCCACCCTCTGGCCAGGTGTTGTATGTGCAACACAAATCTCTCAGAGCCAAGATGGATGACAGAAATGTGCAGCAGGAACATCTTAGCATTCCTTCTATAAGAGGAGACTGCAGGTAAATAACATGCTGTAACATCTAAGGAGAAATTTGTTTTGATTTTATGTTGGGAGGAAATTATAATTATCTGTTCACTACACTGAGCATCATGCTTTGCTTTTGGTTTTAAATCAAAAATATTTTTATTTTTGCAGAAAATGAACAGAATATAGCGTTAAACAGGGGAAGTGTGTGTGTGTGAGGATGAAGAGTCAAGAGGAAGGTTCACTGCTTTTTGCATTTCATCGAACAGTATTAGAATATGTTAAAATATGTAAACACACCAGATGAACAGCATTAAAAATATATTTTTTACAGTGTCATTTTATTGATGGGTTTATATGTTTTTCAGTTGAAAACATGTATGTGTGTGGGGCTACATGTGGCTCAGTGGGTGGAGCAGGTTGCATGTCATCACCTCTCTTTGCCCCCTTCACACTTTAACTGTCCCATCTATTAAAGGCAAAAATTCCAATATATATATATATATATATAGATAAATAAATAAATAAATAAAAATCTGAATGCATGCTTTGCACCCAAGTGAACATGTGAAAAACCGCACAAAAATATTTTTTTTCATGCCTAAAGAAGAATAAAAGAATGTATATTATTTTTTTATAATAATAATAAATAATAATAATCATTATTATAATATAATATAATATAATATAATACTGTATATTGTACTTAAAAATAATATATTATGTAAAAATGATCATAATTGTTACTAAAAATAATTGTTAAATAAATGAATGTCAATAGCAATTATTAATAATATTAATTAATTTATAATTTTATTCATGATGAATCATTTTAATTTAAATATTTTTAAATTGAGAATTAATAATAATAATAACAATAGTAATTTCTAATAATAATAATGATTTATAATAATAGTATTAATAATATGTAAAATATGTTCATAATACTATTATTTATGGTAATATATTATAAAATATTGACATAAAATTATCATCATTATTATCATTACTAACAATAATAAAAAAAATTAATAAATGAATAATTATTAATTAATTAATTAATTAATATGATGAATTATTAAGAATATTAATTAATTCATAATTTTATTCATGATGAATCATTTAAATTTAAGTATTTCTCATTTGTGAATTAATAATAATAATAACAGTATTAATAATATGTAAAATATGTTGATAATACTATCATTTATAGTAATATATTATGTCAACATAAAATTATCATCATTATTATTATATCAACAAAAAATATATATAATTATTGTATGAATTAATAATGCATACTAATTATTGACAATTATGATTAGATTGTAATATAATTTGTATTTTATCGGTTATTATTTTAATAACAGTAACAATAATAATCTTGACTGAGGCTGTCATAATTCATGCACTAAAGTTTAACTCACTGGTAAATAAAATTTGGAGACCGTGTGATCTCAGTTTGATTATATATATAATCATATTTTAGGATGAATCTGGATCTTTGTGTCTCGTGAGCGATAAAGTGTGCTGAAGTCCACTCTGCAAATAACAAGTCACGTGATTCTGTGACATTAACAACAAGGTAATGTGAATGTCTTGACTCAAACTGCCACCTGTTAGTCTTCATATCACCACATGATTATTATCAGTGTCAGGCAACAGTCGCAGAGGCAGCAGTTACATCTTGTGTTTAAAAGCAGGGTCGCTGTCACACACCTGAAGTCGCGATTCACACCGGTGAGACCTGATCGTGGTCTTTACCAGCTTCACCTAAACGTCACATCGTTACCTGAAACTAAAGGTGGGTGTCTCCTCCTGTGTGGATGCCGCGCCCCTCCACACACACACACACACACACACACACACACACACACACGGCATCTTCCAGGAAGAAACCCCGGAATAAAGCCCGTCAGTCGGTGAGTGAGCGGCTCCTCTCAGGTGTCAGGAAGTTTTCCAGGAGCTGCTGTTGAGTCGGACACACAGACATCATGCTGATCAGAGAGTTGTGAGTATCTAAACTTTGTCAAAGTGTGTGTGTGTGTGTGTCTGTGTGTTTGTATGTATGGTGGCCTCCCTGCGGCTCAGCACCTCAGCCTGGCTGTGTGTGAACTCACTGTGGATACTACGGAACTCCATAGAAACCTCTGGATGTTTTAACTTCAGTCGGTTGTTAGCGAAAGTGCGCACACGTTAGACACAATATTCGGGGACTGGAGGTAATGTCGGCATTAATATGTTGCGCTATCGTTGTATATTTGAAACAGTGTTGTTGTTTAAACTTTAAACGGGTTACAGTGCTCGCTACCGACCGAGGTTGACTAACTTTCTGACGTTAGCCTACACTGTAATTTGGTAGGAAGAGGGTGACGAGAGGTGCAGCCAAACAACTTTCAGAGTTCAATTTCCATTCCATTCCGTATTATTTGAGGTATTTTATAACGCCGAATTATAGAGTGCATGTCCATTGATCAGGAGAGTTATAAATTAATAAATCATAATGCGTGTTTTGGGATTTATGAGGAATAACATGTTAAATTTGCAATTTCCCGGACGGGGTTCGGTTTTTTCCCCCAGCTTGGCAAATATCGGGGGCTTATGAGGTAAAGGCAGCTTTATTTACATAGCCAAATATCAGAAATCACATTTTTGCCTCAAAGGACTTTTTTTTTGCATTAATGAGGTTTTTATTTCTGCATTCTTGCAAGTCTTTAGTCAGGCACTTTTATGACAGTGATATCATACGCTCACCAGTGCTGGAACACCGTCCAGTAGCTGTCTGTCATCTGACCATGGTGCAAAGTACATTAAAGGTTTGCCATGTTAAACTGTTATGCTCAAAAGGGAATATAGTGCTTATAAAATATGATGAATGGACCATTTGTGAACGGTGCAGGCAAACCTATATGTGTTTTTTATATCACCCCAGCCATCAAGTTCAAGCCCGGGAGGCTCCTCTTTCACTCTGATCTGTTCTAATGAAATATTCAGGCCCTGCTAGACTGACAACAGGTGCCGATTAATTGGCTATTGTATCAAGGCTGACCAGAGGAGGATACACACAAAGAACACACACATGCAGCGTTTCCACCAAAAGTTCCAGGTTTATTAGTTCTCTCTCAGCCGCGGTCTTGATTGCAGTTTTATCATTTCCTCTTCCTCTTATCTGTGTTCCTGTGATAATGGGACAACACCACAGAACTAACTGTCATGCTACTTCCCAGGGCTGATTATAGTGTTTAACTCTGAATCAATCAGTCCAGACACACGCTCCAAAGCAGTGTGCAGAGTAAGATCCTGCTCGTGGTGTTGTTATTGTGCCGGGTGTGAATATGCTCAGTGAGGAGAGACGTGTGTTGTGATCTTTGCAGTTCTTATAGCTGCATCTGAGGGACAACAGTGGTTTCATGAAGTAGTTGCTGAACAGACATGTTGAAATTGTCTATATTTCAGCTGACTGACCACTGGTTCTTGTTTTTACTTCAGTTCGTCAGATTTCTCAACCAGAAAAACCTCGAGATTAAAATTTTCCTTTTCAAGAGTGCCAGGTAGCAACATAAGTTACAGACTGACGACATAGAACATGAGTACAAAATAAAAAACATGCAGCTGTAAAACAAGCGATATAAAACACAGAATGAGATCACTACAAAGAAAAGCCCAAAACTATGCTAATATATGCCATAAGTTGACCATAAAAACACGGGGGCAGCTACACATGGTTATAAAGAGCAGCTTAAACACACCAGCAAAAATCCGGCAACAGTGCTTTGAAACAGCCGAGAGGAACCAACGAGTGCAACTTTAAGTCCTTCTGCAAAAGATTCCATATACTTAAATGCTTGTTTGCCAAACTCTGAGGTATAGACACTAAAAATCAAATTAAAAACCCACACCCACAAAATTAAGGCGCTGCTTGGTTAAAGGAGCTCTCCTCTGATGTTACATATGAAGTTCAGTTCAGTCATCATGAGGAGTCGGACGACACAGCCTGTGGAAACAGCTGTACACTGTCCTCTGCAGCTCTGGAGTGAGCTTTATAAAGGTGCTATTTAGAAAGCAGGGAGGGTCTAAAGAAAGACACCATTGAGTTGCATTATGGGAAGTGTAGGATCCAGCTTGAGCCTTGTTAAAGTAAAGATATCTTGGTGTCTGCTGATTTGATTTTGACTTCTTTTTTTTTCTCAATCTGTCTCTTGAGATTCTTTTAACTTCATGGAATTACAGTAACTCTTAAAATGGGATCACTCCAGCCACAATTCTGCGATCTGTGACTCAAAGTGAATGAGGGCCGGGGCGTAACAGTCCCTTCTTTACTTCCTACTCACCTCCCTCTGGCGCTGATGCTCGAACCACACCCGTTATCGAACTCGGTCTTCATTGTGACCTCAGCTACACACCTGTTAAAGTTTAATTGGCGGCACGGTGGTGCAGTGGTTAGCATTGTCGCCTCACTACAAGGTTACAAGGGTGGGGGAGCCCTACGTGCAGAGTCTGCATGTTCTCCCCGTGTCAGTGTGGGTTTCCTCCAGGTGCTCCAGCTTCCTCCCACAGTCCAAAGACATGCAGGTTAACTGGTGACTCTAAATTGTCCGTAGGTGTGAATGGTTGTCTGTCTCTATGTGTCAGCCCTGTGACAGTCTGGTGACCTGTCCAGGCTGAACCTCGCCTTCAGTGTCAGCTGCGATAGGCTCAGTAGGTGTCACCAGGACCACATTTTGTCATGATGACACACACACAGACTCAAAGTGCAAACAATAACAGCCATCGCTATGTTGTTGTGTCTGTAAATGACTCAGTGGCATCACTTCAGAGGCTCCTGTGGATTCGGTTAAAGCAATAGTTTGATACACACACTGATTCTCTTTCTTGCCAAGAATTTGATGAGAAGATCGAGACCACTGACTGTTTGGAAAATATGAACCGTTAGGAGCAGCCAGCGGCAGGTTAGCGTAGTTGGGTTTAATATTACAAATACAAATGAAACTTTAAGTAGCCTACTAGAAAAATATCACCAGTTGCTTTTTCAGTCTATTAGATAGAAGTCTTATTAGATTAAACACATGTCAACAAAGTTTTCCATTTGGGACAAATTTTACAGTCGGAAAAAGGTGATAAATTGCAGTGTATTTTATGGCAATACTCAGTATATCCCAAGATATTTAAAATCACAATAATAATAATGATACCGTAAAACTTTCTACTTGGCAGTAACTACTGGTAATTGTGCAATAACTGCTGTGGACAATTTGCTGATTCTGGCACTTTATAGCTGCCTCTAATATATGATATGCAATGTGTCCTCTTTTTCTTTTTAACTCTTCTGCACCAATCTGTAGTCGTACTCCAAATTTTGATGTACCCTGCATAACACAATGACAGAAGAGGCTTTATAAGTTCTAAGTTAAACAAACTAGTTATAACATGATAGTCAAAAAGCTTTAGAGGTGCTGGAAAGTCGATTACGTTACCTTTGGACAGCCAGGCTAACTGTTTCCCCATTTTCCACTCTTTATGCTAAACTAAGCCAATCTGGAAATCCATCGGTAAACAAAAGTACTTCCAGGTAGAAAACCAGCAGAGTTTATCTATTTTCACGTCATTTTTTTACGTCACTGTATCACCGTTTAGACTAATCTGATGTTTGTAAAGTCTATAAACACAATGATTGAACACACATTACTATTTCTGTGTGCATGTTTTGTAATTAATAACATGGTTATCGTAATTTAGCTGGGCTAACCGTTAGCTGTTAGCCCCGTTAGTGGTGTCTTTAATAACTCAGTAACTCAATAAACGGTCCGTGAAAAAAATATTTTTTCCAGCGGAGATCTTAGTTACAACATGATGACGAGACGGCGTTTTGGGTGGAGCGGTCGCTATGGACGTGGAGCTTGCTGTTTCTGTAGGTACACATTTCCTGGGGACACCTGCACATCTCGGCCCCGCCCCCTCCATTGTGATTGGCTAAAGCGCAGCCTCATTCAAACCCAAAGCCCCGCCCTCCTCCCCTCTCTGTAGTCGTCTTTCACACTGGGCTGCCGACAGATTCTACAATGTAAATTGCAGAATCTGTCTTGAGAGATTAAAGCTAAGCTAACAGCTGGCACAATACAACAGCAAGGGAGTTCAAGTATCTCGGGGTCTTGTTCTTGTGGGTCACGTCCCACTGGTAGGAGGCCCCGAGGCAGACCCAGAACACACTGGAGGGATTACTTATCTCGTCTGGTCTGGGAACACCTTGGGGTCCTTCAGGAGGAGCTGGAAAGTGTTGCTGGGCAGAGGGACGTCTGGGGTGCTTTGCTCAGCCTGCTGCCCCGCGACCCGGCTTCAGATAAACGGTTGAGAATGGGTGGATGGATGGATAGTGAGCTTTAGAGTTGCAGGAAGGTCGTTTCTGTTATCTTTGGACAGCCAAGCCAAGCCTGTTTCCCCTTTTTCCACTCTTTATGCTAAGCTAACTGGCAGCAGGTTCATGGTGACATATTTACTCTGCAATAAAGTGAATTTCCCAGAATGTCCTAACACATCCTCATCCACTTATTGTAGGTCTGCGGTAGTGATGTCGTTGTGGTGTTGGCTGTTTTATTGTTTACTGCTTTGCCCTAATATCTTCCTGTTTTATTCTCTGTCTCTTTCAGCCGAATTGTCCTGCCCATTTCAGTGGAGGAGGTAAGGACTTATTCGATTACTTTTATTATGTCATTGAAATGTAAATGTCCAAATTTAGCTGGATGGCTAACATCAATTTTAAAGTCCACTTGCCTGTCATACGATACAGACACAGATACAGATATAACCTAGAATATCTGCACAGATCATTCATTATAATCACAGTTACATAACATTTAAAGCATTTCAGCACACTGTCTTGGTGATTAATTAAACATTAAACATTTTATGGTGTAGGTTTGTATTTCACTGCTTACTTTGTGTAGCAGTAAATACTCTTTGGATTCTCATCGCTGGAATGCTGCTGCTCGTGAACATACTTCAGTTATAATCGTGCATCTGATCTTACGGCCTGTAGACATGATAAAAGGCATGACGGAGCTGATGGGATTTTACACATACTACACTAAGTGGCTCCCTCTCGGCACACTATGTGCCCTGACATGTGTTAGCCGCTCTCAGGACTGTCACTTCAGGCTGCCTTTAGATGCCCTTGCAGTTGAAACACTTAGCTATCAGGTCCAGAATTTATTTAGCTGTGTTTAATCTACTGTACGATTGGTTGTTCCCACGTTATCAAGAGAGCAGGTTCTTTCCCTTTACCCTTCATCAGATTTCTGCTTTATGAAAGAACCATCAGTTTTTAATCAACCTCACTGCACTTGTTTGTGAACTGTTTCCTTTTCTTTGCCCAGATGCTATTGGCTCATTCAACATTTTAATCCAAATGTTCCATACAACACTATACTCTTTGTTGTTTTTCCGTTGCTCAACACAAAGCAGGAGCCAGTATTTCACTAAGCCACGTAATCGTCGTTTGCTGTATGACCGGCTTTACTCTGATCCCTCGCAGTGAGAAGCAGGAGCTGGATTCCTGTGTTGGTTGAGTAACACAGTCACAATTGTAACCGTTAGAGCTGGAACAAATCTGGAGGAAATAGGAGAGAGCTCTGTAGTCTGTGACATTAATCTGCACGTCCTGTCATATGTGTATGTGTTGCATAACTTGTAATGGACTTTTTTTGACTGCTGACCTTTTAAAGACAGAATAAATTGATTAAATGACCCAGATATCCTGACCTAAAGTCACTAGTATGGGTCAAACTCCAGAAGCACCGGATCCTGTTAATGCAGCGGTGTCCAGACTTATTTGAGGGGGGGCCAGAGTAGATCATGTGATCAGCTGTTTCTGGCATCATATCCCAGGTAGCCAAAATGACTCAGAAACAGACTGAAATCGGCACGCTGGCAGAAATAAGTCGGGCTACATTTGATTGTCTTATTCTGGCCCACGTTTTGCCACTGACACTGCCATCACAAATGACCTGCCCTAGCATTGGCCCAAACTCAGCATACTGGAAGAAATAAGTCAGGCTGTAATCAGTTGCCTGATTTGTCTGAGACTTGGAATGAATGACTTTGGACCCGACTACGTTAATACAACTCAATGACATTGGTTTTCGTTTACATCTTTCACACCCCAGCAGCATAAGATTTTATCCCATTGACTGTGACCGTTTTATTAACGTTTGTTTGGTCCACACCTTGTTTTTGTCCTTTAAACACATGATGTGGACCAGCAGGTTGACTTTCTCTGACAAACTTGACAGACAGAGCACTTTGCCTCGACATGTTTATCCCAGTACTGAGGACCACCTTCCGTCAGGTTCAGCCTGTTTTTGTTTGCAGCCGTATGTTGTGTTCCCGCCCTCGAGCTGCTCCTAAAGGTCTGCATTACGTCTGTCTGTACTTGACAATGAGAAGACACACTGGTTTTACAAGACAAGTTGCATTCCTGAGTTCCTGCTCACAGCGGCGAAGCCTGAGCATCCACAGATACCAAAACAGGTTACTTAGCTGTAGCAGTGCTGTGTCACCTGGGAGAGAAAGTGCTCTACGTCATTCAGCTGCAATGTTTTTGTCCAAATACACTACAGTGGATGTGTCACTAACTGTCACCCAAAACATCCAGTAATCTTATAGAAGAGACAAAGATAACAGCCGGTTTATCAGCAGAAACCTCCCCCAGAATGCAAAGCGACCTGCATCTTTGCGTCACAGATAGAGTGTGAAAAAGTTTCCAGTGTCTTTTGTGAAGTTATTGCACTGCAGCATCGTCATCTACCATTTTGGCAAATTCTGTCATAGAGTTCCCACGGTCATAGAAAACCTGGAAAAGTACTGCAGTTTTACACTCCTAATTTCCAGGTCTGCAAAAGTCATGGAGTCAGTGAAAATCATCGAAAGTTTTGCAAAACTCATGGAATTTTATTGTTCGTAATCAGGGATGCACCGACATAGATTTTTCCTACCAGTAACCAATAATTACCTGCTCCTCACCCACTGTGTTGGGTGTGTAAATGCTGCCCTTGTTGAGTCAATGAAAGCAGTCTAGCTTTGTGTTATTGCACAATGTATCGTGTCAGCATTGAAGGACGTGCAATGTCAAGTAAGGCAAATTAAGTCAAAAAACCTAACTGATGTTTCTTATACCAGCCAAGCCCTCTGCTGTTACATGTTATCTGTATATGTGACGTAGTGTGCCGGTGTTTGTTGCAGGAAGTGAGACTGAAGTGAGTTAGTTTGGATCCTTGAAAAGTCGTGGAAAAGTCTGAAATTCTGTCGATGAAAATGTGTGGGAACCCTGATTTCAGCCATGTTCAGTGTTTCAGCGTTACATGACACATCCTCTGGGCTACTTCATAAACATTTTGTGTGTGTGTGTTTGTGTGTGTGTGAACTAGGAGTGTCTGGGACTGGCCAGTACTGTGAGTCACTCTTTCCAGTGTCACAGCACTTTTGCCTGACTCAGGAAGAGTTTGAATTGTGGGGGGTTGGATGAGGAAGAAGAAGAGGAAGTGAGGGGGGGGTGAAGGTTAAGAAAGGGCTTACTCTGCTTGTTTTCTGATGCTGAAGTCTGGGACACCTACAGGAGAATGGTTAACTTGAGGCCACTTCCATGAATGGTTAACTGAGGCTGTGACAGACTGATTCTTAACAGGGGTCTATAACTCACCTTTCCATTCTGTTGTGTCTCTCTGGGGTTACTGCTGTAGTTTTATTTTTATTCAGCCAGTTATATAGTTGTTTGGAGAAACACTGGAGTTGACTTTATTGATACGAGTGAGGATGGAGAAGCTGTCAGCAGGTTCCATTTAAAGCAGAGTGGTTTATTGTCAGAGGCAGGGTAGTTAGATATTGACTGTGTGTGTGTGTGTGTGTGTGGTTTTAACTCTGCAAAACAAACTTACTAACAATAAACCAAGACGTCTACTAGTGTTATGTAAGGATAAGGTTCCTCTCCAGGCAGGAGTGTTTCTTTCACTCTCCTTTCCTCAGGTGGGTTATGCGATCTTTCTTGAGATCTCTTCCTGGGGACCTTTAACAATAGTAGCGTAACAACACTTCTGTATTTTTTATTAGAAAATAAAAAGGCACTATTATTAAACATCTGACACGGAAATTATTTAGGAAGAAATTGTCTGAAATCCCATTTTCTCTGCTGTAAATTCACCACTTCAAGCAGAAGAGAGAAGATAATGGTGGAAAACGTCGCCTCCTTTGATGCTGCTGCATCACGTCTGCAGCTGTCTGTGCCAAAGAGTTGTGTGAAAATCAAGAGTGCTTACCCCACAGAAAAATCTGGCGACCAAAATGCCCCTAAAAGTACACTGCATAGCACAATGACCAAAAAAAACACTGCTCGCCTTGAAACAGTCGACTGAGGGGTCTTTGACTGACGATTCAAATCTCCGACTTTCAAGAAGCCGCCCTAAACATAGCGCAGCTTTAAGGTCTTGTCAAAAGCATCATTCAGGATGAGACAACTGATTTCACTGTTGTATAAATGTGTCTGTTAACTGTGCTCTCCTCTTTCGTCCCTCCAGTACCAAGTGGGTCAGCTGTACGCAGTAGCAGAGGCCAGTAAGAATGAGACGGGTGGAGGAGAAGGTGTGGAGGTGTTGGAAAACAGGCCCTATGAGAATGATGATGGAGAGAAGGGGCAATACACCCACAAGATCTACCACCTGAAGAGGTAGGCAGCTCAGCACTGCTACAGACACACTACTGGACTCAATGGTTTTGTTACTGGTGTCTCTTTACTCAAAGACAAGACGGCCTGTTTTTGGTCAAGGGTGAAAAGTTTGGCATGTTTAATCACTCTGCGAGCTGAGCCAGGGATTCCAGTGAGGCAAAGGGATTTTTGGTTTAAATGTTGTGTGACCAGGGGGCACAGCGTACTTATGTCACACTGCAAACATCATAGGACATCACACAGGGTTCCCACAGTCATGGAAAACCTGGAAAGGTCATGGAATTTCACAATCTCATTTTACCACGAGTTGCCATTGCAGCCAGTTGCTTTCTTCAAGTCGTCCTCTCTAACAATCTGATTTCCCAGGCCTTGAAAAGGCATCTAATTGGTAAAAGTCAATGAAAGTTTTTTGTTGTTTGTAGTGAAATTAATTGTGACAGTAATCTTCCAGGGAAAACCTTCCATGTAATGGTAACAGCAAATTAATTTTCTGTTAGTTAGCCGTTGACATAACGTAGCTTCAATATGCGTCAACTTAGGGCTGCACGATATGTCATTTGAGCATCGACATTGTGATGTGCAGTAGTCGCAAAAAGGACGTGCAATGACAAGTCCTTGGGTCCTTGAAAAGTCATGAAAAAGCTTTGAATTTTTTTCCATGAAAATGTGTGGGAACCCTGATTGTAGGACTACAGTGGAAAAAGCAATTAATGAACAGGAAATGAGGCTATGAAAACTATAAAGTGTACCTACTGTGTCTTATATTTCTGTAAGTGTGTGTGTGAATACATTCAGTACAAGAGTTTGTGTCAAGGGATGGTGTACTTGTGTGACCACATCAACGCATGTTTTTTGTCTCTGCAGTAAAGTGCCATCTATTATCCGCACGTTGCTCCGAAAGGTTCTCTGGAGGTTCACGAGAAGGCCTGGAACGCATATCCTTACTGTAAACTAGTGAGTCCCACCATACATGTTGGGGACAATGAAAAACACTGTATGGGTTAGCAGCCCGTCCTCCATCAGTGCCTTATGGTCCCATTATACAGACCAACCCCAGCTGTGTGTAACTGTGCACAGTTACAGTGCTGTTGAATTTCACAAATGAAAAGCTTGGTGCTTATAATCTGTTTATAATCTAAAACCTTTCCTCTCTTTCCATCTCCGCCCCCGTCTCTGCTCTACAGTCTCCAGTGAGTATTTTGCTTTTTACTTTTTATTGTAACTTGACCCTCTTTATGACTGTAAGGAGTTTAAACTGTGTTCAGTGTTTAATTTAACATGATGAAAGATAAGCTGAGTTGGTCAAAGCAGAGACGACAGCGCAGTGATGAGCACAGTGATATGATTGTTGACTGATCATGCATCTCTCCCATGCTTCCAGAATACGTACATGAAAGAGAACTTCGAGATTAAGATTGAGACGTGGCACAAACCTGACATGGGGGACCAGAATAATGTAAGTCGTGTGACCCTCCGTGTAGGTTAAGAAAATCCATTACAGGTAAAGTCGTGTATGCCTGAAGAATTATGCGGGATTTATACATCTGCGTTGAACTGACGCTGTACCCTTCGCTGTAGCAGACTTACTGTTGAGAAATATGCATTTTGGTTGTTAAGGGATGGTAATTAAAATAACTGCTCTGTTTTACTGCTGTGGATACAAAACTTAAAAAAGTGGAAACCTCTTGTAATCACGGCTCTGGGTCAAACTGATCAATGTATGTATATATCTATATATACATGCAGTCTGGTTTGTGTTTCCTGCTGTTACCAAACAACTGACCTAACTTGATGGTTTGATTTTGTCTCGCTGCAGGTACACGGACTAGACGAAGGCAAATGGAAAACAGTGGAAGTAGTTGACATTGACATTGCTGACAGGAGTTCCATAAGTGCAAAGGTAAGAACAAACCAGTGTCCCTGCAAATCCTAAAAAAGGCTCCAAGCCAGCGATAGCCTTGGCCGTTAATTGAGCTGCAGCTTATTAGTTTGTTTCATATTTGTCATGGCTGCACTGCATATCATTGTACTTGTTTCACCCATTCTTTAAGGACTACAACCCAGAACAAGATCCAGCACTCTTTAAGTCGGAGAAGACAGGTCGAGGGCCGTTGGGACCTGGGTGGAAGGTACTACATCTGCTATCACGCTTCAGTGTGGCTCACGAATGATTTGAGTTCAAAGGCCTGGAGAGTTCATGTTCTCTGTGCGTCTGTGTGTTTGCAGAAAGAACTCGCCAACAACCCCAGCTGTCCTCACATGTGTGCCTATAAGCTCGCCTCTGTCCATTTCAAGTGGAGGCCAATAGGGGGCACTGTGGAGAGTATGATTCAGAAGGTATACAATTAGAGGAAATATTCACAATGTACTTCACACTTGCTCCACAGATGTGATTATTTAGACATTAGATTAAAACAAAAAACCTGCAACTGCTGACTTGTGAGGATGAATTACAAGTAACTCTAGCATGTCTGTGCTGTAGACTGTCCAGATGTTGCAATTATAGACATTTCTGAATCGATGGGGATTCGCCCACGACTGCATCATAATACATCTAAGAATCAATCATTCTTCCCCACCTCTAATATATATGCTACACAGTATTAGTGACTGTTGTCTCATCTGTCCTGTCCCTCTGTCTCTGTGTGTCCTCACACTGCCCTTCTCACACTCCCACCCTGTCTCTGCAGATAGAGAAACGCATCTTCACCCACTTCCACAGACAACTGTTCTGCTGGATCGACAAATGGATCCATCTGACGATGGACGACATACGGCGCATGGAGGATGAGACAAAGGCAGAGCTGGATGAGGTGACTGAGCGCAGTACACTGTACACTGTACACTGCACCACTGTTACAGGACAGAGCAGTGATGCCTTTAGTGCAGGGGTGCACTGATGACTGAGTGCCTATTTAGGGAGCTCGCATATGATCAAGGGCACCACAGGAAATGCGCAGTTTCAAGTTTTCTACTGAAATCGCTAGCTTTAGCTAACAGCTCTAGCACTGATGACAGACATGCTCCTCAGGATGCAGTTTGATGCAAGCCTCGAGAAGTCAAAGAAATATAAGCTATTTGAAGTCAAAGTATTGACATGGACTGCAAATGATAAAAATACAGGGTTCACATGGTCATGGAAAACCTGGAAAGGCCATGGAATTTCACAGTCTCATTTTCTAGGCCTGGAAAAGTCATTGAATTAGTGAAAGTCTGGGTGATGGCAAAGAAAGTATTCACGCTTTGCACTTGCCCTCAATGGTTATGGAAATGAATGAATTGTTTTGGCTATTGTTTAGAATATATTCATTGAAACCACAAAACATGTCTCACATTGAGTGAAATTTGTTCCTTGTATTCATTCATTCATTCATATATTTCCTTAACCACTGGTTGGGGGTAGCAGGTGTACTGGAGCCTGTCCCAGCTGACACTGGGCGAGAGGCAGGCTACACTCTGGACAGGTCACCAGACTATCACAGGGCTGACACATTAGCCCCTTTTACACTGCCAGATTTTCCGCGAATGTTGGGCCGTTTTGCCGGCAAGCTGCGAGCGTTTATACACACAGAGGTGGAAAGGCGAGTTGATCCGAGGTGCCCAATTTTCCACCTCATAGTGTAGACATATTGGAGGAACCCTTTTAGTTTAAACAGACCAAGGCGGCCTTCTGGAACGGGGGGGGGGGCTGTTGATGACTTGTGGGAGGAGCTGTTGATGACTTGTGGGAGGAGCTGTTGATGACACTGCACGTGCGAGCCACTGGTGGTGGATAAACAGGAAACAGCTGATAGCAGGAATTAGCGAGCAGCTAGTAGCAAGAGGGAAACACAAACCTGACAGACACTGTAAAGATGAGCAACTGGGGAGACAAGGAATTGCGTGTCCTCCTTGTCCTCGCAAACGAAGAGGCCATTAACCGTCAGATGACGGGGACGGTGAAGGACGGGCCGACATAAGAGAGAATCGCTGAAGGACTGACCAGCCGCGGCTTCCCTCCCACGTCACTGTTTACGTCACACGCTGAGCTACACGTTTTGTTACTTGCTCACGCCCCCCATTGCCCCGAAAAAGGCACATTCTGTATAAACAAAAGTAGGTAGGCGGCATTTTGCTGCACTACCCGATTTTGTTTTTAACTGCCAATGCTGAAAAAAGACTCATTGGGCTTTCCTGCAAATTTGCACAGTTCCTGTCTAAAAAGGGCTTGTGAGACAGACAACCATTCACACTCACATTCACACCTACGGACAATTTAGAGTCACAAATTAATCTGCATGTCTTTGGACTGTGGGAGGAAGCCGGAGCACCTGGAGGAAACACGCTGACACAGGGAGAACATGCAAACTCCACACATTTAAACATCACAAGTATCTTGTCATAGACTTTTGGCAGGAAAAAACCTAAGGAGAGGAACAGGACGCATTTCAGCTGAAGAGCCATCATCCATCACTCTCTTCAGCTGAAATGCATCCTGTTCCTCTCCTTAGTGTGTCCGTGTCTATGTGTTTGCCCATATTAAATAAGTGAACTCTGCTGTGAATGCTGGTGTTCTAGGGTTGCAAAGGTATCTCAGAAAATATCGCGGTTTCACAATATTACAGAATTTATCTTATTATCAGTCAGTGATCCTTAAAGGATGGAAACAGGCGGGTTATTGTTGGTTGAACAAATGTTTTATTACTATAACTGAAACTTGAATTAATTTTGTTAATGGAAGTTTGTGTAAAAAGTCTCCTCTTTGAAAATAACTAGAACAAAGGGAGACTCTTCGTCCAGTTGCATTGTTTTTTTTCAATATCGTAAATAAGCAAACATCAACTTTTACATTGCAGCACGGTGCACCCTTTTTATACGGTCTAATATTTTCTGAGTTGTGCGCACTGCTATTTGTCATCACGTCTCACTAACACGTGTCTTAATGTCACAGATGAGGAAGAACGAAGAAGTCAGGGGCATGGGAGCTGAAGGCAACTGATGACACCTCACTGGCTAATCCAGTGAGTATTAAACACTTGTTCTGGTGAGATTTAACATTTGTAAATTTGGATTTATCGGCCCTAACTTGTTCTGTCTCCTCTTCAGATCACTCCCTGACACAGGAGGATGTGACTTCAGCCTACGAACTCAGAGTCTTCTCCTTGGACGCTGGACCGAGAACAGCTTGATAGGCATAATCAAGAATACCACGCTTAGATACTAATAAAATTTGCTCTTAATAAGAGCTCCTTATTGTAAAGCAGTTGTGTGTATTTATCTATGACATGTGAATACAACTACAGTAGCGTTTAGGTTTGGTTTTTTTTAAGGGACAAGTTTGCAAGTTGGGGAATCCGTTCTTGCTTATGCCTATTTAGTCCTCTTAGGTTTTACATTAGGGGAAAGGTTGTGGGTGTTCACTGAGGAAATGTTTCTGACTACTGGTGTCCTTTTAATTGCAGTTATTTGGGTTGTGTTCGTTTCCTGATTTTTGTATTTTTTCCATGATTTATTCCACTCCTGCCTGTATCCATAAAAGCTCCGGTCACTTGGATCTTACAAGCCTTTTGTCTTTATAATAATTTACCAAAATGAAACAGACTAAACCGGTTTTGAGAAAATTCTTAATCTTTCTCACCCCACAACCTGCACTTTGGCTCTGTTCTGTCAAACTGTTAAATTCCTCCAAACTTGAAGTTTCCTTAAAATGATTTGATTCATCATGACATGCTGGCTGGGGCATTGCAATAAAATACAGCTTATGATTTACCTAAAAAAACATATGAGGTGTTTACTTTTTGAAAAGACTCCATGAGAGGCATTTGATATAACTCCAGAGTGGCGGTACTCCTGGTCCGACTGCACCTGCTGCGTGTCAGGTGGTTGGTTTAGCTTCAGACAAAGATGCCAGCTGCTGTTTTGTAATTAAAGCTTTGGTTTAGGTTTTGAGTGTTGGTGATGATGATGATGTGTAAAAAGAAGCTGAATTCAAAATGATCGACACGAGCAGTTCTGTCTTCAGTTCAGGAGTTAGGCCGACATCATTGTGAGTCTTGTCCTGTGTTGAATGAATTAACCTGGGTTTTAATGTTATGAGTTGTATGATTGTGTAGTATATTAAAGACAATGTATTCATTCATGGCTTTTTGTACTTTTGTGCTTCTGCTGGGAAAACTGGTCGATAT
This sequence comes from Epinephelus cyanopodus, assembly GCA_026686955.1. Lineage (NCBI taxonomy): Eukaryota > Metazoa > Chordata > Actinopteri > Perciformes > Serranidae > Epinephelus > Epinephelus cyanopodus. The sequence goes on from CM048918.1 coordinate 40,026,145, forward strand.
TAGTGAACAAGCATCACATCCACTGGTAGTGCTTCTGATTACAGATTGAAGAAGATGCGCTGAAGATGAGCTGCAGTCACAAATTATTACTTAAATCAGAAGAAACGTCCAGCGCCTAAAATAAAATTCTAAATTAAAGCCGGTGATAGCTGTAGCTGGAGGCATTATGTTTTTAGGTTGTCTGCCCATATGTTGGTATGTATGTCCCATCCTTGTAAATAATATCTCAAGAATGCCTTGAGGGAATTTCCTCAAATGTTGCACAAACATCCACTTAGATAAACACTGAACTGATTAGAATTAGGTGGTCAAAGGTTGAGGTCACTGTGACTTTGGGTCCTTTCATTCTTGTGAATGTGATATGAAAACACCTTGAGGGAGTTTCTTCAAATATGGCACAAACACTAACTCCGATTAACTGATTAACTGAAAAGATTTTGTTGGTCAAAACATCAAGGTCACTGTGACCTTTGGCCTTTCTGCCTAGCCACTTCCACTCACGCTGAGTGTCCGCCACATTGAGTGCCGTCCCAAACCAACTAGTGTGGAGTGGAAGTGAGTTATAAAACCCCCCAACAGTGAGCCTGCATTGATGCTGACTTACTGATCATGTGCAACACTATTGTGTCCGTCACAGCAGATGCTCCATATAAATGAAGTTCAGTGACTATTCCTACAAACTTAACCTGCTCTCACTAAGATAGACATTTCTATGCCTGCTGTCATAATGCTGCAAGCATCTTAAAGGTGATATTGTATAAAGGATAAAATATATCCTTCTCTAGTTTCTAAAAAATAATTAAAAAAGAGTTCATTTGTTTTGAGTGCTGAGCATTTCAGAACTGTTACAAAAACCAAGCAGCGTCTAAACATCAGAGTGACAATACAAAAATTTATGTTTTATATATAGAAGTTATCAAGTCATTTCTTTTAATGTTAGAAACATAATATGAAAAAATAAGGCATACAATAGCAGCACATACAGATTAAATATAAGTGTTACAAATACATATGAGAAACATAAAATTGGATTAAGCTTTGTTTTTCTCCATGGTTACGAGAAGTTCCTCTTTCCACCACAGCGAGGGAAGTTTGTCCCAAACTTTGCTGCTGTGTTTACACCCTACAGCTGTGAAGGTTTTGGAAAGGCCCTTGTACATCTCATTTTTTTGCACACGATATCCCAAGAACACCTCACGGGAATTTCTTTAAATTTGACACAAAGGTGTACCTGGAATGAAGAATAAACCGATTCAAATTTTGTGATCAAAGGTCAGTGTGACCACAATATGTTTTTGGCCATAACTTAAAGCGACAAAACTTCACACAAATTTCTAACAGGATAAAATAATGAAGTGATGAGGTTTTATGTCCAAAAGGTCAAAGGTCAACTACACTGCAGCATCATACTATTCTGCAAAAGCTCTGATAACTCTGAACACTGATATTTTTCATGTTATTTTCTCTCTAGAGAAAAGTAATGTCATTACCAACTCAACAAATATTTTTAAATACATTTTTAAGAAGTTAAATCAGACATATGTGTATTTTTAGATATTAAAAGCCAAGCCGTTAACATTATACAAACAAAACAAAACAAAGCATGAGTCACTGACCTGTGTTTGGAGTAATTACTGTATGTTTTGTCAAGATTAAGGAACATATTAACAGGATGCACTTCACAAGACATAAAACTTTGTTTAATTCAAAATATTTCCAGCTGCTGACAGCTCAAAAGAGAGGTGTGAAATTACATAAGATGCCTTAAAATCAATCACATTTAACTTTTGAAAAGTTTTATTTGACAGCGTGGCAGTAATGGCCTTATATTGCTGACACCTGGGGAAAATTGTTAAACAGATAAATCTTTCTCAAAGTGACGTGTGCATCCATGTACAGATGAAGCTGAGGTGGATAATTTAAGGTTTTATGAGATTTAATTTTTGAGAACTAAAGAATCCAAAAGTTCCCGACATCAAATGAGCACACGGTAATTCAAATTTAATTACATGATATCCACGCATTGTCTTAAAACTCGTGTTTCCTCGGCAGTGACAAAATAAGCACAAATCATGGACAAAAATTACAGAAATTATAATTATATGTTTATATATGACTTCCGGTATGAGACCAAGCATGACGGTTTTATTTTGAAGGCTTCCGGTGAAGGGGCGGGACCAACTATGACAACAACAGCAGCAGCAGCAGTAGCGTCAAACTGCTGAGTGAAGTCTGAGCATCTCTGTGCGAGTAGGAAGAGAAACTACGATAAAAAGTACCGCCAAAGCATCTCAGGTAGTGACGATAAAACACCCTCATTTGTACAGGTTAATTATTCCAGTGTTACAGATAAAATAAGCCAGGTTCAGCTAGCTGCGCGATGTAGCTAGCTTGACTGTTAGCGTTTAACTGCAGTAAGTTACTAGCTACAGTGCTAACAACATGTCAACACTACAACAGCGGGGCGTGATGTTATCAGTAGCTAAACCAGAGATGATGTTAGCTGTGTCCGCTAACGTTAGCAGATACACTTTGTAGTCAATATTCAGTCCTAACCTAAAGTAGAGGCTTGAATTAGCAGTGTTAGCCACGTCTTAGTGTCAAAGTGAGATTTATGAGCGTTTTGACTTTGTTCACATGAACTCAGCCTCCAGCTGTAGCTGTGCTGCAGCAGCGTGAGTTACAGCGGGTTTGCTTCACTGTCTTCCAGCTGTGGAGATGATGGAGGAGAATGAGGAGCAGCCAGACCTCAGTGTGATGGAGGGGAACAACGATGGAGACAGCTTCAGGTTGGACTCTGCTCATTGCTCTGATCTGATCGTTATCGCATCCGTTCGCAGAGAAGTCGATCCTCTCGGCAAACAAACAATGTGTTGGCACTTTATATAAATCACGCACGGACACAGTGTGTCGTGTAATATCATGCAGCTTCATTGAGGGTCCCCGCCCACCATTATTACACCTACAAGCTGAAAATACCTGTAGTAATTGCTCGATTGGCTTTATAAGGTTCCTAGATAAAGCTGTGATATGCCAGGTGTTATCAGGGTTTTAAAAAGATGTGAAGTCTAGCAGTATCTGACATGTTGCAGTAACATTAATACATATTCATGTGTAACTAATGCTGACTACATGTAAACAGATGCAGTTTTGTTGTTTGTACACGGGGTGGCACACTAGAGCAGGAAAACGCAGGTAATATAGATGCAGGTGATGAGTGGCAGGTGTGTGACGGGGGAACTAAACAGGTTTTGGAAGGTCTAAAGTGTGTCAGCATTCAAGTTTGTAGCGTGTAGAAACAAGGGATTTGGATTAGTGTTGTCACGATACCAAAATCTTTGTTTCGGTACTCATACCAATATGAATTTCGATACTTTTCGGTACTTTTCCTAAGGAAAAGTCCTTTTGGCTACAAACCTTTAGAACAGTAAATAGTAGGGGTGTAACGGTACCAAAAAATCGTGGTTCAAAAGTACCTCGGTATGGACGTCACGGTTTGCTTTCTCAAATGTTTCACCAAGTTGGTTTTGTCTTGTGTTGTCGCCCTTTGTGAGGCAGACTTTCTCTTGTCTTTTTTCACGTGTGCCAGCTGCGAATGTTGGTACAGGTGTTGTCATACACACCACTTAAGCAATCTGTGCTCCAATAGGAACAAGAAAAGCGTTTGTGTGCATAAATGAGTAAAATAAATTAACTAAATTAATGAACTGAATCAATTTCAAAGTACTGATATTTTCCAAATGCAGTATAGTACCGTTTGGAATACTCTAGTTCCGCGGTACTAGTATTTTAATACCGGTATACTGTGCAACACTAATTTGGATAAATGTTGATTATTTCCTCCAGATATTGCATCTGGATTTCCAGAGACGTGATGATCACTAAAATTAGGTGGATATGTCGGTATCGGCTATCAGCCAAATGAGTTGTTACATATTGGCATATCGGATATCGGAAGAAAATCCATTGTCGTGCATCCCTAAATCATACCCACCTCAAAGGTTTGTTTTTTGACAAATTCATTCAGTGTTGTCTTCTCCCTGATGTTTATCCACTGTTCACAAGCTCTTTGGTTGGTTTAACTGCGTACTTTACTCACGCAGGATGAGGCTGTTTAGCAGAGAGTGAAAGTTCTGTCAGTATAGCTTGTGTTCTGGTCTTCACTGTGCCCTCATCCTGTGAGATTGTTTTTAAGTTAGTATCTCCAATAATCTTTAAAATAACAATTTAGTTTTCTTCACAGAAATCATTGAAACTAGTCCATAGCCATTGGTAGCTTTGTCACCTTCTACCTGCCAGTCCTCAACACCTATGTGCAGTTTCACATAGATTGACCAAGTCAGTGAGGAGAAACAGACCCACACACAGAGTTTTTGTCATTATATAGTAAGATGCTGAGATAAAGGCCTCATTTTTAGAGAAGTTTTTTGAAATCAAGAAAGCCTTGTGATCTCTAATAGGGGTGGAGACCCCGAGGCTGGGAACCAGAGCACTAGTTAATTATCATATCCATAGGGGGATGAGTGTTGGTGTATACGTACAAGTGTGTGCATGGTAAGGATATAGACTAAATTATGGCACAGTTGTACTGTCCCAGCCAGAAAACGGTTGGGCTTACTGCTCATAAAAGTAATGATGTGTTATTTGAAGTGTGTGTCTGGGAAAAGCTCCTGGACTGTGGTTAATTTAACTCCTGTGGTCTTTTCTGCAATGCCAGTGGTAGATTTGAGGCTCTTGCATTGTGCTGTGTGGTTGTTGAGCCACACCAGAATGTAGTCAGTTCATGTTACCATGGGTGGAGTGATGAGGACAGACTCAATGACTGCTTAACCTTAAGTTGCTGTTGCATAGTGGGATGAACGCTTAACTTCTTTCCTGTGTACTCCAGGGGAACTTTTTTGTGTATAAAACCAATGATCAGTGTCATTAGAGCTGTAGAGAAGCTCAGTTACACAGTGGAAAGTGGGCTGTCATGATACAATCTATATATTGTGTAATACATTATGCAAGAGCTAGTCCAGACGTCTCTTCCTGGACACTATGTTGTGTTTGTAGACAGTTGCCATTTTATGGCAGAGATGACACCCTCCAAGTTTGGCTCTAAAGTCAATCAGAAAGATGTGCTTTACAATGTCGACATCAATCCTCACTTCTTTTCTCTTCACCTCTTTATGGCTCCAATCACACAGAAAGCGTTTTAGCAGCTGGAGGCAGCTTTTTGTAATTGTTTTTAATAAGAATTAAGCTTTTTGCTCGCTGTTTTCACATTGATACGCGCCTGCCGTTTCTGCACTCTTGGCGCCTGGCCTTTTTTGCCGGAGCGCTCTGAACTCCTTGAATTGAAAAACTTCAACTCAGAGCAGAGAAACGCCCCATGTCATCTCTGCTTTTTTCCCCATCGGCCAATCGATGATTTGAGAGGCGGGGCTTCTGTGGTGGTCACGACAACAAGTTTACAGTTAGAAAACAATGGAGGAGAAACCAGTGGTAGTGGTTGCTGGATACCCAGAGCTATACGACTTTACAAACCACAGTTAGCACCATCTCAGTAGAAAACAGCAGGTGTGGGAGCATGTAAGTGCAGTCCTTGAAACGTCCATGATGGAGGAGAAGCTCCTGGACCAACTGGTGGTTCTCCTCATGATCCAGCCTCTTTTTTAGGGTCTCATGTACCCACACAGATCTCTGTTTATCTGCTGACAGCCTCTCACCCTCAACCACAGCTACAGACAGACCCTCTGCCTCAACATGTCAGGAACTACACACTGATAACTGTGAAATTAGTAGGCAGTCTTAGCTAGCCAAAATAAATAGTAGATTGATTACACGTACATTTACAGTTTCTTTACAGTTTCCAACTGCTTTTCAGTCATTAAATTAAAGGTGTGTCACCAGCAGTTGACTAACTCTTTGTGCAACTGGTAACAGACCTCCAAGAATTTCCTCAAAGCATAATTGTCTGTCTCATTTAGAGTGTAAGACTAAACACAGCCCACTGTTTGCCAGTCTATAAATCTGCCTGCACTCTGGCAGGTGGATTAGGTTGCCCAACGGTTTACACATAATACGGATTTTAGAAAAATAAAACAAGTGTTGCTAGCCCGGCTGAGGAAAGGGCAGCCGGGTGCTCAGCAGAGGGTCGGAGATTTTATGTTCACACATGCCAGCTGGTTTCCCAATTTTCTAATAGGCCTAATGTTGAGACATTTTCCAATGAGATTATACGTAGTTTTTAGTACACAAAGAAGACTTGTAGACAAATTAACCAGTTACCCAAACACTCAGTCCAACTCTGGAGCACACAGATCCTCAGCCAGGACTTTAGTCATTATGTTGATTTGATTCAACAGAAACAACTGAAGCTTGGGGCCGCATTTGATTCTCCTCGCGCTGTCCAGACATACTTAAAACTGACTAATACACTGCCAACAATTTTGGACCTATAGAAGGCAGTTTTTGCTTTCATATTCTGTCATTTCAACGACACTTGGACCCTGCTGCATTTAACACTTGGAGCAAGAATGGATGAAATCCGTCAGCTGTTAGGCACCATGGGGCGCGTCCGCTCTGACAGCCTCTGCAGCGATGCCACGCAGTCAACAGGCAGCAAACTGCTTCTGCGCCATCGGCTGAACCAGCTGATGACATGCATGGATGACTTGGACCCCAAAAGCGAGCTACATGATAAAATGGTCAAGTCTCTGGATAACGTCTTCCTTGTCTGCGGCAAGAGAGCCAACAAGCCCAGAAAGCACAGTTTCAGGTGGAGAACTAATGTTGCTTGTCTGTTCTGTCTGCTGAAGCTGGAGGAAGAGTTTTTGATTTTGTCCTCTGTCTCCTTTAATTCACCTCTGTGCTCTTTTCTTTTTTGTTTTTTCTTATAACTCGTGCTCCATGGATTTGTCCCGTGTGGTTTCAGCGCCAACAAAAGACGCTCTTGATCCTTGTCAGTTTAAAACCCTCCAGTAGAACTTTGTCCTTTTGGATTTCTGTCATTCATTTGTCGTAACTGAGCGCAGGAAGTTCTGCCTTATTAATGTAGTGAGTTTGGATGACTGGTCTCATTATGTGTCAACTGTAGTAGCCTGACCTGCTCATGGTAGTGACACAGTGCTTATACTGTAACAGCTTTACGCTCAGATGATATGCTCATCTTTGGGTTTAGCTGCACTGAATGAAGCTCTGTGATTGTCAAAGTGCTTCGATTTAGTACGGCTGGATGTGTTTCAGTCATGAGGTAATCCTGTATATTTTAAAGGTGTATTGTCAGTTCTAAACTTCTAAGTCCATCTATTATTAGTGAAAAGTGTTTATTTTGTAAGAAAGCGCCGCACAAGTGACTATCTTTCCGTCCTCCATCACCGCAGGCTTCACATGGTGACGTGGAACGTGGCCACAGCTGATCCTCCAGACGACCTGACCGTGCTTCTCCATCTGAACTCCCCAAAGAGCCCAGACCTCTACGTCATCGGGTAGGTGGTGCAGGGTGTGTGAATTGATTGGTAGGGTGTGTGTGACTGGATGTGGGGCAGAGCGACTGACGATTAAGACCATGTGTGTGTGTTAGTCTGCAGGAGGTGTACTCGGGGCCTTTGAGGTTTGTGTCGGACACTGTATTCGATGACCCGTGGAGTCATCTGTTTATGACCACCTTGGGACCACGGAAATACATTAAGGTACAGATCTTCTTCATACACATGCGCACACATCAGAGGCGACTTCTGTTATCACAGGGAAACAAGAAGAAATTGATCTTTCAAGTGTCAGTTTTTATTGTAAATGTAGAGTATTATGTTGCGCTGTCTTTACTTTGTGTGTGTTTCAGGTGTCATCCATCAGAATGCAGGGTCTGCTGCTGCTCTTCTTCTCCAAGCTGGAACACGTCCCCTTCATCAGAGACATCCAGGCCACATACACACGCACAGGCATTTTTGGTTACTGGGTGAGAAACATACACGCACAGGACACCACTGACTTAAGGCGGATTTACACTTGTGCGTCAGCTCAATGCAGAGCCTACACCGTAGCCTACACTGTTGTGAGCATTCATACTTGTGTGGTTGTGTGTCTGTGTCACTCTGCAGTTACACCTCCAAGACACTAGTCAGCGGTCGGGTTTCTGTGATGTGCTGTAAAGTTTAGTTGATAAACACACATCAAAACACACATTAAGTACACATTAGAATTAGATTCCCTCTACTCATATTAAACCAGGGACAACAGCAACATTTAACAAAGGTAATGTTACAAAATTCAGCTCCATTACAACTCACAAGGTTCACTGACAAAACAACTGTCTTATACTAAACACGTTTCCCAAACAAATACAACATGCTAACATTAGTAGCACAAGCCTATGGCATTTTACATTGTATAAATTAGCCTAGCAGCTAGCAGAGATTTCCTCTGCTCATATGAAGCCAGGATAAATCACACACAAGACTTAAAATGCTATTTTTGTGGAGGCTTTATTGTCTTTGTAATTTATTATTTGGCTGCAAACAGCTTCCTCTGGAGCCACTAAAGGCTTTATGCGACTTTTCTACATATGCAGTAGTACTACCCAGCTCACCACACTGTAAAATCAGTTCCCCTTTTAATCAGGAATAGAATAAAATGTGTCAACAACACATCCCACTTTGTGTGTCTTGTTTGTGAACTGAGCCACAGAAGCAGAAGTAAATGTTTGACTTTTTTCCCCCAAAGTGTCAAATAATAACTCAGAGTTCTTTCTGCACTCGTCATAAGTTGCTCATTTTATCTTTTGTTTCCGTCCCAGTTGTAAAAGCTTCGGTTAGTTTCTCACACATCTGAACAACTGTATGAAAAGTGCAGAGTGGTTCAACAGACCTGATCTTTTCCTGTTTGTCTCTCAGGGTAACAAAGGTGGCGTGTCCATCCGTCTGTCTTTCTACGGCCACATGCTGTGTTTCCTCAACTGTCACCTGGCTGCACACATGAAATACGCCACAGAGAGAGTGGACGAGTTTGAGTACATCCTGGACACGCAGACCTTTGACTGTAAGAAGGCTCCAACAATTGTTGACCACAGGTGAGCAGATACACAGACCACAAACTCCACTTTACCCAAACACACAAAATTTGTACAGTCAAACTTTCATGTTCTTAATTCTCAGTGTTTCTCAATTCTTTATCCATCAACTGCTTCCTCTCTCTGCTGTCCATCGTCTCTCTGCTCTCCCTCTCTGGGCCCAGGCTGGTCTTCTGGTTTGGAGATCTCAACTTCAGAATCCAGGACCACGGCATGCACTTTGTCCGCTCCTGTATCAACAACCAAACGTTCAGCCTGCTGTGGAGCAAAGACCAGGTTTGACACTGACAGAATCATTCAGCTGTTTACAGCATAATTAACGTCTTATTTAAGACCTCGTATTATTTATTTATTTAAATTTCTCTATCTGTGTTGCTGTCCTTATACTGCTAAAGTAATCAAATATTCCCTCTGGGGGTCAATAAAAGTTTATCTGATCTGAATTATTTGTACATGAGTAACTAGAATAATATTATTAGTCATCGCTCATGAGTGTGTTTGTGATTTTGGAGTTTGGGAGGTTTTGAAATGTGTGTTGTCATTGTCAGTTGACCATGATGAAGAAGAAAGAACAGCTGCTCCAGGAGTTTGAAGAAGGGCCGCTGGACTTTCAGCCCACGTACAAGTTTGACTTGAACTCTGACACTTATGACAGCAGGTAATTGTTTAAAGGTATAAACAAGTAATCTTCATCTAAATCAGTCTTACTGAATCATAATCACACTTTTAAATCGATTTTCTTCTCCAGTACTTTCCTCTTACAATATAAATATTTGCATTATTTTATTGATGCCTTTTCCACCTTCACAGGGTCTACAGGACTTGGTTTGGCTTTAAGTAAGAGTCAGAACACATTTGTGTTCACATCTGTTAATAAATCACGTCACCCCTTTTTAATTCACCTAACTGCACTTTTAACGAGATGCTAAAAGTAGGTCCCTTTTTACAGGGTGTCTGCAGGTCCTTATTCATAGTGTCAGGTTTTTGTTTTTTAAATAAAGGCCTTAAAAATGCATCGAATAGTCCTACATTTTCATTTGAGAAGTCTCTGTTGCCACAAATATTTTATCTGATTTCATTTATCCATCTTTTAATTTCTTCTTGACAAATTGAGTCAAGCAGTGTGTCTCAGATCACATACTTCTGTTCTAAACACTTAATATTTTGAGTGCACAAGTACACAAGTACCCAGGAAAATGCAGTGTACTACTGGCGCACTCAGAGCGGTCCAAAAGTTGAGTGTGGAATGACAGACACTTCACTCTCAACGGTCGCCATCTTTATGATGTAGTAGATGATGCGTTACAAACTTCTCAACTTTTGACACGGTGGCTGGAGACAACAAGGAGCCTGTTAGTGAGCTAACTTGCTCCTAGCTACGGCAGCACATTTGAATCAGTATTGACGTGGTTTAAGTTTGGTTTACGTGTGGGCAAAGGTAGTGGTCAATTGTTGGTGGCAGAAGGTGGCAGAGCTGGAGGGTTGCTGGTTCCAGTTAGTAGTGTATATAGTATATTACATTGAAGTGCACCAACAGAAGTATGTGATTTGAGACACACTCGAGCTCTTCTGTGTGAAAAAACACATTTCTGATGTTACAAATCTTTAAACCTAAACTAAACCTAATACTGTCTTTTTAATTTATACTTGTACTTAACCTGTCATCAAAATATAGATTAACTTGACCACATTCGTACATAAGACCTACCTCTGCATGGGACCACATATAAACTTCTCACCTTTATAATTACCTGCAGTGCATTAATAAGAAAAAGATGATTTTCCAAAAATCTTACCTTAAAAAGATCCTACAACGCTTTCAATGTCAGCGTGTGACACCTGTAGACACCCTGTTTTATGCAGTGTAGTAACTTTAAGTGTTAACCACTTCTCAAGGCTGAATGAAGATTATCTTCATCTGTAAACAAACAAGCAGGAGGAGCGAACAGTCTTTTTCAAGACAAATGTCAGATTGTCTGTGCAAAGAAAAGACTGAAATGCTTGTTTATTTTATTTAATATTGTTTTGGGGGCCAGTGATATCGCTGTTAAAGGTATCCTGTGGAGTTTTTATCAACTAGATAGAGAAATGTTTTATGAGCAGAAATCCTGTTTTTTTTCTATCGTTTTTATGCGCATGTGGACACAGGAGAGTTTTAAATTCCTTCCGATAGCTTTATATTATTATTATTCTGTGAGTTTCATGCTTCTGACAGTTTGGGGAGTTAATGCACCAAGAAATGTAGCGATGCAACATGCAGGGACTTAAAAGACTTGATACATGTTTTATGAGGAAGAAAAGACATTCAACACATTTGTTTTGCCTAAAACGTCTTTTTTATAGGGAACACTGAGTGCAAATGTAACTTTAAAAACTCCAAAGGGTACTTTTAAATGCCGAAATATCAGCAGTCAACATTAACCGTCATTTAACCTCCAGTATGTTAAAACCATCCTGCTGCTTCCAGCGCTTGTTCACATAAAAGCCAGTGTGCACACCTCTGTGGGTCCCAGAACAACTGCTGCATAACAGCTAACACGCATGGCCAGAAATAGATGTTATGGTAACACAGGAGCTATGACTGTGGATCATTCAATATGTGTTTGTGTATCACGCAGAGGTTGCTAGAAGACAACAGCTGATGTGTAGTGTGAGGCAAACTTTCTTTTTTGTTTGTTTGTCCCGTTGTGATCATTCTGTGTCCCCAGTCTGAACTGGGAGGTTTTTGCGGGTCTGTGTCTGCAGGTATTTGGTGTGGTGAGACACAAATAAATGAACATGTGGGAAACCCTGGGCCTTAGCACATGATCTAAAGTGTATGGTGTAAGTGCTTTGAGGGCGTGTCCAACCACTTGTGCAAGTTAAATGGTGTGTAAACTGCCCACAGAGTCTGGTGCAAGGGGAAAAGGAGTTGTATTTAGTTGCTTAATTAATCATAGGTGTGTTTTGGGTTTAACATGAATTCAGTCAATCAGAGTGTCGTCTCCCGCACCCTTTAAAACCCAGGTGTGCCATGCATGCACCTGGCGCACTGCTATTTGCATGATGGATTTGGCAAATTGAAGGAGCGAGTGTTTTTCTGCTGAGTAATGCAGGAAGAGCAGCAAATATCGTGGGACATTTAAGCAGCAAAACTAAAACCTAGTTAAAAACGTGACAGAGGAAACAGAGCTAAATTTTTAGCTTCTGAAATCAGTGACGTTACGCCACTTCCCGTCTGCGAATGAGCACAGTGTCTCTCTTAATGTGGAGTCGGACAGCAGCTCGGCAGCTCTGCTATGTTCACATGTTAGAGAATGTAATTAATGTTTTCCTCATTAATGATGTGTCATTTCACCCACCCACAACCCATCTGCTCGTCCCTGTGTGTGTAACAAGTGCAGGCGCCTAGGTGCATCTTACTATATAGATACTATGTCCTTTAAGTAGAGGGAAAATACTGCGCTCCTGACTTTAGACCAGGGTTTTGTTAGTCAGTGGTTCAGTCTCAAAATACGCAAACAATGCACCTGATCACACCTCGTCTAAGACCTGCAGGCCCATGGGTGCACAGATGGGTGCGTGGACATTTGCTCCTTACACAGCATGGGCTGACCGTGAACGTGACAACTGCGTCGGTGTGAGACTAGCTATGAGAGCTGCTGTGTGTCTGGAGATGTGGCGAGAAACACGGAATATATTATCAGACAAAATGTATCACAAACTTCAGACTGCATGAACAAACTGAACCTTCACCTGCTGTGCTTTATGTTCTGTGTGTGTAGATGCCACACTTTGTTTCCCGTCAACATTATAAACCTTTATATTTTCTGCTTTTCCCCTTCTTTTCCATCCATCACCTCCTTCACCTCACAACACCCTTTGTTCCTGCTATAAAGAGTCGTCTCTGGCTGCTGACTGACGCCCGTCTTTCCTCTCTCTCCCCTCTGTAAACACACGTCCAGCGGGAAGAAGCGCAAACCCGCCTGGACCGACAGGATTCTGTGGCGGCTGCGACCCAAAGCCCCGCCCCCTGACGAGCCAGATGACAGTGGGGTCGGACCAGATGTGAAGAAGGTCGTGCATGTGGAGGAGGATGAGGAGTACCCTCTGAAGGTCAGGCAGGAGTTGTACACCAGCAACATGGAGTACAGCATCAGTGATCACAAACCTGTCATCAGCATCTTCACGCTGGAGGTGAGACACGCTGAGAATGACACAGACACACCTGTTTAACCTGTCTCACACACCCTTAATCCTGAGTGACATGTTCCTGTCAAACACACACTGTATTTTGAATAAGTCCACAACCTCCGACAACACAGTTTATTCTGTTTTTGAGAAACCTTTGGTAAAAACAGAGACAGAATGCAAGAAAATTAAACTTTATATTTATGACCTGTTTTTAAAGTTGAGATGAAATTCCTTTTTAACCCTTTCAGATCACATCCCAATCATGTTTTCTTCCTGTCATACAAATATGACCCGTGCTTACATAAGCCAGTACCAACCAGTTTCTACATGACATCCACCCGTCAGTCAAACTGCAACTGTTGGCTGCACAGAGCCAAGATTAAGTTAGCTAGCTACGCCAGTGTGTCCTCATTTCCTTCGATCAGACAGGGTGTTTAAAGGGAAATTTCGGTTTATTTCAACCTGTCTCCTATTGTCTTAAATTTGTTTCAAGTGACTAGTGACACAATAATAGTTAGCATGGTAGCCGTTAGCCTAGATACAGCCGGGGCGCATAGTAGCGTCAGACCTGTTAAGATGTAAGTGAACGGGCAACCTTCAAGTGCAAAGTTAGTCCACTAAACAAGCTTTTTTTTCCACAAAGACCGCCTCATATCGTTAGGATAAATGTCAGAGAACATATAGAAAACGACATGTAAACGTGTTGTCTTACCTTACCGGTGTGCTGCCGTGTTTGTTTACCATTTAGCTCTGCTTTCCAAAGCGTGGCTGAAATCTCGTGAGAACAAGCAGCAACAGCTGGAATAGACCCAGACAGACCTTGAAAATAAGCCTGCAGCCGGTGTCATTCCTTGCAACAGAGGCATTCCTCTTCTGTGGGCACTGGGGCACAGCATCCACACAAAATGTCCCTTTAAAAACTAATTAATGTGGAGGTTGAACTGAAAGTGAGCACACCTGCATGTTGGGAATAATCCCTCCACAGTCACAGTTTTCTTGCGCAGAAATATATTGGCTTCAACCAAAGTAAGGACTGTAGGTCAAAGTAAAAACTCTGGTGGATGTTGCGATGAACACTTTTGGTAGTAATCTTAATTTTCTCCTCTTAATAAATTTGGCTGACCTGTGGGTTTGTTTCACACTGATCTCATCGTCTGATCACTCCTGTTTCTGTCCCCTGTTGAACTTCTTTTTAGCAATGTCACCTCGTTCCCAAATCTTTTACTTGGTAAGCTATCACAGCTGATAGAAACTGTGGCCAAACCTACGAAAATAAGGTCTGAATTTAGATGACACGATTAGATGACAGATGTATTTTCCAGTTTATTCATGTATCATTTTAACTTGTGAACTTTATTTCTCCGTCTGTCCAGCTGAGGAAGATGATCGAGACTCCTCTGGTGCGTCTGCAGGCGGAGGGCGACTGGAGCGCAGACATTGACGCCATGGTTATCTACAGCCCTCTGCAGCCGTTCCCCTCCAGCACATGGGACTGGATCGGACTCTATAAGGTTGGCTGAACAACAACTAATCACCACTGGCAGTTTAAATGTGATATTTCAGCGTGATGACATTAAATGTGTGTTTAAAAATTCAGGTTGGATTCACCAGTGTGTCGGACTACATCACCTACACGTGGGTCAAAGACGACGAAGTGGCCTTTAATGAAGAAGTCATACAGGTAGAACCAGTGACTCTGTTGTGACACATTGGAAAGATATCAGAGAAAAAACTGATGATGTAATAAAAGGTAGACGTATGAATAAAAAGTGTCTGTTTTCACAGGTGTATGTCAGTAAAGAGGAAATCCCTGTGCGGGGAGGAGAGTGTGTGCTGTGCTACTTCAGTAGTACTCTGCAGTGCATCATTGGAATTAGTGATCCATTCAAGGTGAGGAATAAACACAAACTGTACACCAAGATTAATCTGCTAATAGTAATGATAATAATGACCCTAAATGAAGACTATTGGTCGACAAGGAGTATTCTTAGTCAGGGGCAGCTCTACTAGAATAATCACTTGAAACTGAGTCCCCAGTCTGACCTGCTGGTCTCTCTCGTAGGTCCATGAGTCTAAGGTAGCCAATGAGGAAGGCCTGGAGCCGGAGAAGATCAACGGACTCAACCAAACCGTAGCCAGCGACGACTTTTGGAACTGATCTATGAGGAGTCGTAGATGTGGTATGATACAGAGGTGGATCTGCCTGAACCACATCACGTAACTTAATTACTGTGTTTCCTGATTTGTCTCCAGAAGAGCAGATCGAGAAGTGTTGCCTGTTGATGCTGTGACACATCCCCACTGACCTCTCTAATGCTACTGGTGTGGCTGTTAGGCCTCGTTCAGACATATCCAGATTTTATCCAGATGAATTTTAGAAAGGCTGTACGTTAAAAAAAAAAAAAACACATGAAATGCGATTTTTTTTTATCAGATCCAGCCACATTTGGAGGTGGTTTGATATCGGATTTCAACATATGAGATTCAGTCCGACCGCTCTGCCTGCTCAAATTGGATTTTCAAGTGTTGTTTGTGTCACGACACACAACGTCATACATGAGCCCAATTCATGCTGCTACGAGCAGAACAATATGGACGAAAGGTTGCTGCTCTCTGTCGCTGTTTGGTGTGAAGAGTGAAAAGTTGGACCTCCATTTCTCATGCTTGCCTGTTGAAATGACACATCGCCAGTATAGCTACCAGAGTTTACGCTACACTTTTGTTTTTTTGACGGCCAGTATGAAGTATATTTTAAATATTCATGTCTTTTAAAGGCAATAAAACACTTTAAACTAAATAACTACTAAACGACTACTCGGACTTTTAGTGACAAGCAAAAGAGGAAAAGACCTCGGTGCGCTAATCGTCACCAAAAAATCAGGTCTGTCAGACTCATTTTAGCTTATGTTCCACATACAGCACAGTTTGATCTCAAGGGGGCCGGACCAGTAAAACCATTGCATAATAACCTTCAAATTTGTCCCTCTCTTCCAATGTGAAGAAGTAACCTTACTTACTATGTAACTCACATCCTGAAAAGGTCCACAGTTAATGAACAATCCATTTACAAAGCAAATAATGAACAGCCTGAGATTAAGGCTGAAAGATGGTAGAAAAATAAGTGTGATTTCAACAATATGTCCGTCAGTAAACTCACCCTCAGTGTGGCTTTGATGCTGATGCTATTCCATTAGCATAAGGTAGCTAGCTTTCACAGCTGCACTGCTGATCTCTCAGCTAAAACTAAAACCAGACTTATGTTTCCTCAAACCCGCCAACCATTAATTTACCATCTCTGCTCTTAGTTGTCCTGGCAAGTTGCTAAATTTTTTGCCATGAGTTAATAGTGGTGTTAAATATAATATTTCTTGAGCACAGTGACTGCCCGTTTACCTCTGTGAAGAAACAGGAACTATTTCATTTGGATCAATAGGTACAGCAGTGCATTTAATTGAACAACTTGATGTGGATTTAATGACTTCCCAGCAATTTTTACTCTTAGCTAAGTCATTAAGTGGGCCAGATTGGACCCTTCTGGCGGACTGGTTCCAGCCCGCGGGTCATATATTTGGCACTGAAGTGGATCGTCAGTAGATGTGGCGTAAGCTCTGAACAGGCACGGACGAACTCTGTACGGTTTAGGGGGATCGTTAATATCCCAAAATCTGGTCTGCTGATTTAAGTTTATATTTAAGTCCAGGCAACATATCTTAAAGGTCAGTTGTTTGATATACTATTAAAAAGTTTATTTATTTGACATATTTCCAACCGGACATTCAAGGTTTTGATATTTCATCTGACGGTCAACTGCAGGCGATACGCTTAAAAGCTGACGGCTAACATAAACTCTGGTGGCTGCGTAGTTACTGAGACCATTGTCGTTACCATAGCAACCCATGCAGGTAGTTTGGTGGTGTCCGGACACACAAATCCGATCTGATCACAGCTCAGAGCAGACGGTCTGTCTTTGAGATCTGATTCGAGGACCAAATCTGATTCACCTTCAGTCTGAACGCGGCCTCAGCTACTCACACCTCCGTGGTCAGAGCACGACTTCCTCTGTAGGGTCATTTTCTCTACGTACGTTTACCAGAATTTAAACTTTGACTGAAACAATACAAAGGTGGCATTTAAGATATGAAGGGTTTTGATTGAACATTATATGTTTGGTTAATGGGGAATAGGATGTAACAGGTTATTGATAAAACAGAAGGTGAGGTATGTCGTAGGATCTGTACAGTCTGCTGCTGTGTGTCGGTAGATAAAATGCAGCTGTGTGAACAGCTCCGTTATGTGTTAACTCTGTGTTTTAATGCTGAACTTTTAACGCTCTCACAGCTGCTTTGTGTGGCTGATAGAAACGCTGGATCAGTGAATAGTTTTGCTTGTTTGGAGACGTGAAAACACTTCACCTGACTGCTGCAGTGATGAAAAGGGAATCGCAAAATTAACTAAACTCTTTGGCTAGTTTTAGTGTCAGCTGTGTTCTTATGGAGTTATTTTGCAGTGAGAAATGAGCAAATTAATGTTCACTGCTTCCTTAGCAAGAATGAAAAGAGAGGTTAACATAAGTCAGTGTGTGGATGTGATTAAGCTGTATGTTCATGGCAAAGCGAATACGATGCTGGAGTTACAGCAGTTCACACAGCAGATGCCTTCATTAGTAGCTCATATTACGTTTCCTTGTTTTCATTTTAATCTAACTCAAAGCTTTAAGATCAAGTGCTTGTTCAGGAGATAATCAGAGCTTCAAACCTGTGGGTGAACCAATAGGCTAAAGCAGTGGCTCCCAGCTGGTGGGTCGTGGTCCGAAAGTGGGCTGTCAACTTGCCAACATGTCAAGTTTGTTAAAAACACACTTTATTTTAAAGTACAGTGAATTTCCAGAGCTTTTATTTTGAAGTGCTGTTTCCTGCTGTAGAGTGCGTGACTTACAGACAGCTACTAAACAGAGACAGCAGACTAGCTTGATGACATGACGCTGAATAAATCTAACTGTGTGGACCTTGAACGAATGACTGTGGAGAGATCTGGACCAGTTGGGAACCAATTTTTTGGTTTGGCCAATTAATCGGTGCCAATTTTTACAAACTATCAGTATCAGCAGAAGTTTTTGCTTGGACTGCAACAGCTGGTCCAGTGCTGCCAGTCAGCTATTGACGTTTTCCTGCTCCGAACTGTCGTCATTATATCCAAGATGGCAGCTATTTCTCCCAAATCAGTCTGCAGCCGATCCTGAGACAAAAGACGACAAGGTCCAAAATCTAATCAAATTTAATGGTTGAAACTTGTTTATAATTAGTAATGTTTTTAAGTTTGATACGGCAACAAATTTGACCAATTTTAGCAACAGTAACAAGAGAAGACACTATTAATTAGGAATTATTATTTGAAGACACTGAGACTTTATTATCGTCTCGTTTTAGGTGATTCAGCTTCATAATCATTGACAATGCTTAGTTTTTTCATACTTACCAGGTCCTACTGATCCAAATTAGCTAGGAGATATTAAAATGCATATAAACCAAAGCTGGGGTCTCAGGAGGATATAATTTTAAACATTTGAAGATCCACTCATTACCAATAGTCTGTCTCATCCAAGAGAGACAATAAAAACTAAACTGATGGTCAAAGTTTTCACAGTGAAATTTAAGGTGTGCTGATGGATTCACGTCATCAACTCATGCATTGAGTAACATTAACGTTCCACCTTAAAAGTCGCCGGCAGTCGGCCCAGTGAATGAAGTTATTTTTCCTCAGACTCCAGCTGCTGTGAGAGGCAGCAAAACATCCTTTCATTTTATAGTTACAGTTTACTAATAAAACTCTCCACAGTATGAACAGTGGTTAAAAGTGACCGTCCTCTACTGACCAATCAGACTGCAGGGTTTCTAGCTCCACCTTTTAGTACCACATCTGTGTGCTAGGTGCCCCAACAGAGGGGGGACCAAACATGGGGACGCTAAGGAACGAGTAGATTGGTACCATCCACAACTTTTCACAGTGGAGAAAAAATGTGCATCGAACTGTACTGTACTGTACTGCTCGGTGGAGACGGGGCTTTAGTCAGAGATCAGACTGTCCTTCCTCTCCTCTTTTTTAAATACATTGTATTATTGGCTACAAAGTCATTTTTATTTATAAATAAGCAGGTAATTATTACTCCTACAGCACTGATCTTAATCTGCGTACTGTCCTCAGGACGTTGCTGTTTTTATTCGTGGTTTATATGTAATATAAAAATATTTATAGGGCTCACAGAATAGTCGTGGACGGACTGCTGTTGGAAGATAGAGACGATTTTGCAGTTTTGATTTTCTCCTCACAGTGTTTTTAATAAACTTCAGTTGTTCCTGGGGGACTTGAAAACATAACTCTTACTTTTTTGTGGAGCAAATAACCTGTGACTTACTCTCAGCTTGCAGTCTTACGAGCCCACCAGCACCTTGCAGTAGTTAAAGACTATTCATTCCTTTTTAATACAGACTGGTTATCAGAGTGAATTGAACATAAAGATATGTTGCACTGGTTGTTGTTAATGCATATTTATAGGTTGTCGTGTTATTAGTGTTCTCAGAAACAAATATAAATATTATGTTTTTATTTTCAAAACAATCTGGATTCAGCAAGTGCCTTTAAGATGATTGTTGCATCACAGCGTGTGTACTGTATTATGCTGCTCAGTTTATATATCGTTAAAGTTCATCAGATTATTTATCATAACATGGCGCAGTTCTCACGGCTTCTTCTTGATTATGAATATTGCTGTTTATAACTTTCACTGATACAATATCTCCTCTATTTAATGGTATTGGTTTGCTGGAATCAATTATATTAGCAGATTTATGTATTTTGGTTTTGTTTTTTACTTAAAGTGACCTATTTTCCGACATAGAAATGTTGTAATGTACTGTAAGAGAATACCAACAAATTTACTGCTTTGCAAAGGAAATATTAAACGAGTCTCACTTCATTCTGTGTGTGGTCAATTAATTTTATTATCTGTCATTAGGTGTGTAATTGCTTTGTCTCAGTAAGTAAATTTAATGTCAAACGTAAAGATATTGATTGATGGCAGCTCCAGAAAATCTGACCGTGTCCACCCATGACATCATCTGTCAGCCTTAGCAACAATCTAAGTTTCATTTAAGAAGAGACACAGAAGAACTCAGACCTGATGTTTTATTTTCCTTCAACTACAGCAACAATAATAATCATACAGGCCTAATATTTATTGTCCTTCTGCGCTGGCGATAGCGAAGAGGCATTATGTTTTCAGGTTGTCTGTCTGTCCCATCTTTGTGAACACAGTATCTCAAGAACGCTGAAAGGAATTTCTTCAGATTTTGGACAAACGTCTTGGACTCAACAATGAACTTGTTACGCTTTAGTCGTCAAAGGTCAAGATCACTGTGGTCTTATCCATCTCATTTTTGTGAATGTGTTATTTCAAAAACACTGAGGAAATGTCTTCAAATTTGGCACAAATGTCAACTTGGACACAGTGAACTGATTCGTTTTTGGTGGTCATAGGTCAAAGGTCAAGGTCACTGCAACCTTTTCTGTCTCATTCTTGTGAACATGATATCTCAAGAACACTGACAGAATTTGGCACATCTGGTACAACTATTCACTTGGACTCGAGGATGAACTGATTAGAATTTAGTGGTCAAGCGTCAAAGGTCAAGGTCGCTGTGACCTCACAACCATCCCATTCTTGTGAACACAATATCTCAAAAAAAGGCATGAGGGAATTTCTTCAAATTTGGCACAAACTGATTAGAATTTGTCACTCTGACCATGTCTGTCTCATTCTTGTGAATGTAGTATATCAAGAACACTGTGAGGGAATATCTTCAAATTTGGCACAAACGTCCACTTGGACTGAAAAATAAATTCAAAGATCAAGCTCACTGTGACCTCACAAAAGGTTTTGGGCCACAAATCAGGACTTCATACACTAATTATGACAAAACTTCATAAAAAAGTCTGACATGATAAAATAATGAAGTGATGACATTTCAGATCCAAAAGGTCAAAGGTCAACTTCACTGTGACGTTATAATGTTCTGCGTAAAATATTTGTTTCATTGTTTATTTCGAACCAAGATAGTAGTTATAGCTCGCTAACAGCCACG
The DNA here is from genome assembly GCA_026686955.1 of Epinephelus cyanopodus. Taxonomy (NCBI): domain Eukaryota; kingdom Metazoa; phylum Chordata; class Actinopteri; order Perciformes; family Serranidae; genus Epinephelus; species Epinephelus cyanopodus. Next base: position 40,047,508 of record CM048918.1, read on the forward strand.
TTAGCTAACATGAACACTTGCCACTTTCTTTGGTGTTAAAGACATTTCAAGGTAATATGTAATTTCATTTTTTCAAGACTGTAGGTTGCGTAGTTTTTTCAATTTAATTTTTTTATTTTACGAAGGAAAACATAATGAGAACAATCGTACCTAACGTTACATAACTAGCTGACACACATCCATCTCCGTTCAAACAAAACAGCCACAAAAATATTCCTTTAAGTGAGGAGATCCACCCAACACTGCAACACCCTCGAATCCAAACATGGTCACTTCTGGCTCCCAAAAATCCAAGATGGCGACAGACGACATGCTGAACCAAAGATACTTGATTGTATGAAATGTTATACATTTCCGGTCTCCTATGTAGGCGTTGTCCCCCGTACTCCAATCAAAGACGATGGAGAACCGCCAATCATAGCAGAGTATCCCCAACCTCGTCTCTGTCAACCTGTGTGTACCCTCACTGGCCGTAAGCTAAATAATTCAGTGTGGCAGTCCACGAACCAGTGGGCGACATCACGGTAGCTACATCCATTATTTCTACAGGTTATGATTAATATGTCTTTATGATGCATCTCAGACTTTGACATGTAAACTTTTTAGACATTGCTCAATTTGATGCTGCTGACTCAAAACACCATTCACTTGTAGACAGATGCAATTAGCTTTGCAGTTTAGTGGCTGTATTTGTATTTAATAACAGAAACATTAGAAAGTAGGAGTGTGAAGTTTACTGAGATGCGGAGAACTTTCTGAGAACACCTTCTCTTCATGCGAGCACAAAGCCATGCACACACTAAAACTAAATGTCAGTAAAACTAAAAACAAAATGTAAACATTTGTTTAGACGTAAAAAGGAGCCCAGTAAGGTTTCCATCCTTTTGCTAATAACACATGATCAGAGTTCTATGAAGCAGCGTGTCCATCCTGACGAGCTCTGTCTCTTTACTTCAAGAGAATGTGGATTTGGCACTTCACCTAAAAACACACAGAGATGTTGGGAAACTTTTAGCACAGGAACCTTTTTTAAAGAATGTATATACAGATGGTCTGTGACGCAGGAGTGTTACCGTGTGCCAGCGTAGTGTGGAGTTAGGCAGGGCCAGGTGACAGTGTGGGCAGGTGCTGATCTGGTGTGGGTCACCTTCATCTCCCCAGAGACCTCTGCTGGGCTCGTGTGACAGGGAGTTTGCCTTAAAGGTGCTGCTTAGCCAAGTAGTTTCCCCTCCACTGTAGAAGTCATCCTCATCGTCGCTCTCTTCCTCCCCTGGTGCAGCCTCTTCATCGTCCAGCCTGGTTGTTGGAAAACACTCCAGCTGGTTTGGGAGATGCAGACAAAGTGTTAATTTTATGTCCTTTACAGTGGATTTGGGCTTTTGGTGAGTCTATGACATGTGCGGGAAAAGAAAGAGGACATTTTTTCTCTTATAAATTAAAAGTTGAACAGCTAAGCGGTGTAAAACTCAATCAGGGGTTTAACCTCAGCCGTACTTGGTCTGGTGTGACCAGTAGCTCACGGTGGCTGAAGTTAGCAAACGTTTTATGCTTTGCTCACTTCGAGGCTGAGCTGTGTGTTACAGATGTAGCCACCTAGAGTTTACCCTCAACACCGGAGGTGTTTTCACTGCCAGTCAGTTTTTTGCGCGTCCAGCCGGATCATCCCAGACCGTCATGGTGACGAGGGAGCTGAGCTGGAGGGCAAAGCTTTCGATTTACTGGTTCATGTACTGTATGTATTCCTGTCTGTGACCCTTGTTCAACCCACAACTGCCAGGATTCGCCTTTCCTTTTTGCTGCTGGCTGCCCCAGCGCCCACTCCACTAACTTGACGTGGAAATGAGCGGTAGTCTAGAAAACTGGCGAGTTTTGTTTTGCTTGTTTTTTGTTTTTTTTTGGGACGAGCGCCCTCACATACATTGTGCCCTGGGCGGTCGCCCACATTGCCCGTAGCAAAACCCGTCCCTTGGTGTACAGGAAATCTAAAATAACCACTTGTCAACAGACCCGCTGTCGACACTAACCTCGCGAGGCTAGTGACAGAGTTCAGTTTGGAGAGGCAGAGGAATGTTTTTTTTTAAATTATATTATAATACGGGAGATTTACGGGAAAATACTAATACGGGAGGACGGCGGGAAAGAGGGATAAAATACGGTAGTTTCCTGGCCAAAACGGGAGACATGACAGGTATGATCCTGGGCGCCTCCTGTTAAAGGTGTTCTGGGCACGTGCCACTGGTAGGAGGACCAGGCAGACCCAGAACACACTGGAGGGATTATAGGAGGAGGAGGAGCTGGAAAGTGTTGCTGTGCAGAGGGACGTCTGGAGTGCTTTGCTCAGCCTGCTGCTCCCATGACTCTGTCCCGGATAAGCTGATGAAAATGGATGGATAGATGGAAGGATGTAGCCTAGTCATGTTTTAATCCACACCAGCCTCTGAGACATACACTGATGTTTTATCTGCCAGATGTTCCACTATGTTCCCCAGCTAGTTACTAACTTTGTCAGTCTGTCATGCTTCATTCTTACGTGGGATCGTTACTTTCATTTTTACCATAATATATAAGATAAGGCTGGCACAATGGTGCAGTTCACATGTTCTCCCCGTGTCAGTGTGGGTTTCCTCCAGGTGCTCCAGCTTCCTCCCACAGTCCAAAGACATGCAGGTTAACTGGTGACTCTAAATTGTCCGTAGGTGTGAATGTGAGTGTGAATGGTTGTGTGTCTCTATGTGTCAGCCCTGTGATAGTCTGGTGACCTGTCCAGGGTGAACCCTGCCTCTCACCCAGTGTCAGCTGGGATAGACTCCAGCCCCCTGCGACCCCTGACAGGACAAGCGCTTATGGGAAGTGAATGAATGAATGTAAGACAAATTCTTGCAATAAACACAAACCTCATGATCTTCTAAATCCTCAGCTGGAAATGATTTCATACATCCGTTACACATCACTGTTATTGCTGTGAAGATAAAACAGGCAGAGTTTAGTAGAATCGTCATGGTAAGATTTTAAGAAAAAGACGTACTGTATTGTGTAAGTTAATGTGTGTGGCCCCACATCCCCTTACTCTCGTTCGATGGCGGCTTGCTGGTAGTCTGAGGAGCAGCTGAGTCGTCGTCAGCAGCTGAGCAGGTCAGTTGGTGCTCGGCCTGGTCCTTCAGGGTGACATAGCGGCCGCAGTCCCGGCAGCGCTCAGTGCGACTGCCACAGGCCAGACTGTGTTCGTCCAGCTCCTTGTGCGGCAGCTCGAGCTCGCAGAACTGACAGCTCTGCAGACGCTCCACACACTCGTCAGACTGGAGGACGGAGCAGAGCAGAGGCAGGCTGATAAACAGGTGTTTAACCTTTACAATGAGTCTCTTGGAGACTCTTGATCTTTTCCCCACATTGACAGGGATGAAGTTATTTACACTGAATATCCAGGCAAACAGCACCAACAGTCCGACTCACCTCGTGATCCTTCAGGTGACGACGCTCCATCTTCTGTTACACTTGGAGCATCTCACCTGCAGACAAACAGCGCTGTAAACACACCATCATGTGGAGTGTGTGTGCATGTGTGTGCATATGTGTGTGTACCTGTGTGTGCTCTTCCTCTCTGTGTTTGTCCAGCAGCTCTCTGTGAACTGATTCACCACAGTCAGGACAGGGACACAAGAAGCGCTTGCAGTGCGTTTCGTGCAGAGCGAAGTTGGGCCTTGCGACCTCTTTGTGGCTTCAAGAGAAAAATGGAGACGGTCATGTTAAGAGACACTTCACTGTGCGTTATCATGTTGAGTGTGTTTCCAGTAATACACCTGCAACGTCTCCAAAATATTCTGTTCATCTTTTGAGTCCTAAGTCTGCCTGAAAGCAGCGGGGATAAGGATCTGACCTCTGGTTTAAGTGGCTCACTTTGTGTCTAGGGTTTCTTTCTTGTTGCTATATAAATAAATTTTACTCACTTACTCCAGCTCTGGTGTTCTAATTTTATGCTCTTGTCACAGTGACTTAATCTCACGTCATCCTGTTTGTTGTGCTCACCTCAACATTTGTTTCTTGTGTGTCATATCATAGGCCCACAAATATTTATCCTTATCTCATAATTATTCATCTTTGATCCTCTGCCTGACCCTCCCTGTGTCCAAGGACATTCATTTAATTATTTAATTGTTCTGTGTGAACACATGAGTGTTTCACACCTGCAGCACTGGAGCAGCTTCTGTGAAACAACACGAGTTTCATCCATTTAACATCAACATCAGTTCCTCTGACGTCATTCTGGTGAAAGTAGCGTCATAAGTAACTCATTACTCTACACAGAGTAATATTGTAAAGCAACTTATTACATTTAAATGAAGGTAACTACTTTAGAGAGTAACTTGCTCATTACGACGTGATGCGTCTTGTGGCTCCAAACATGTCCAAGTTCAGGCTAAATATAGAAAGTGAAAGGAGACTGTTTCCTTTGACCCGAGTTACTGAGTCTCTAAACACATCACAGGTTCATGATGCTCTGCCATCAGATTAATGTGTGTTAAGACTTCCTAACTTTCTTCCTTCTTACAAACATGGACTCACACAGCCCGCTGATGTCCCTCTGCTCTCTGACAGCTGTTTGTTACACTATAGTCATTAAAAATATACAGAGACATAAATATTATTCAGTGTCCAGTTCACTTTAACTGTCTGGAGCCAGTGTTGAACAGGTACATTACTGATTCACGTCCTATGTTCAGTATATTTGCTTCCTAATTATCAAAACATGACACAAGCAGAGTTTTAAATGAAATTTACAGAAAGTTTGATCCATAAGAAGCGTTTAATAAAGTAAAGTCTCACCACTGGCCGCAGGTGCGTGTCTCCTCCGTGTCCTCCATCCGCAGAAATCCCCGAACTATGATCGATTTACAGAAAACTTTGTGACCTGACACTTTCCGTCTCGCTTCAGCAAAACAGAAAGTGAAATCAAGCTGCTCCATCACATGGTGTCACTGTGCGCATGTGCCACACGATGGCGCCAAAGCTCCAGTGTGACTGTGACTGAGTCAGATTTGTGCCTTTATTACATGCGAGAAAATAAATGATAGGAGAGAAAAAAAATGTTTGAGAGAAATAAAAAAAAATTCAGAAAAAAATGAAAAATGTTTGAGAGAAAACGTTTTCACACTGATAGCAAAAAATAATATTTTAAATCATTTTTTAAATCTCAAATTTTTTTTTTATATTCTATGACAAAATACTTTCTCTCAAAACTTTTTGTAGTCTCAAATATTTTTTTTTTTTGCTATCAGCATGAAAACTTTGTCTCTCAAACATTTTTTTTTCTCTCATATCATTTATTTTCTTGCATGTAATAAAGACACAAATCTAACTCATAAAGGGGTCAGTTATGAGCTTGGTTAAGACGTCAGAGCACAGGACCAGAGCCGTGCACAGACATTAGTGGGGCAGGTGCTCAGGTGGGACTAAAGAGCATCTCTTACACAAAATATTTTTGCATATAGGCAGGTGGATTTTTTCTTTTGTTTGCTTGCAGAGGCCCCTGGAGGTCTCTATGTGTCTGGCTCCTGAGGCCTAATTACAGTACATTAATGCACAGTAATGAGTCTGAGGTGACTCATGTCTATACTATACACACCTACCTGCTGCTACACACACACTTTCTACATTTATCAAGAACAACAAAAACATTGAAAACCGTGTCTTGCAAAAAGAGCACTTATCTAGACAGAGGGCAAAGTGCAGGTGCTGAGCCAAACCTGGGATCAATCTGAACCACACCTGCAGAAACAACACACTGTTTAGACAGTGTTTGAGCAGATGTTATTATTCTGTAAGAGCTCTGAACAGTAACTGAATAACTATAGAATAGTGACTTGGATATTAACTGCAACAAGATGGTCTCAGTGTCTTTTATAACCTGTCAGTAATTCATGACCATAAGTCTGTCCCTTCTGATGGAGTCAGTGAGCTGCAGCGAAAGCAGAGCGTGAATCAGTGCTGGAGCAAAGGTCAGAGGTGATCACATGATGAAGTCACACACTTTCACATGTTTGTGCCTTATCTCTGTTCTCTCTGTGTAATTAAATTGAACACAGTGTAATACAGAAGTCTGTGGAGTTAGATTTATGTCTTTATTACATGCGAGAAAATAAATGATATGAGAGAAAAAAAGATGTTTAAGGGGAAAAAGTTTTCATGCTGATAGCAAAAAAATAATAATATTTGAGACTAAAAAACGTTTTGAGAGAAAGTATTTTGTCATAGAATATAAAAAAAATAATTTGAGATTTAAAAAATGATTTCAAATATTTTTTTTGCTATCAGTGCGAAAATGTTTTCTCTCAAAACATTTTTCAAATTTTTCAATTTTTCAAATTCAACTGAATCATTCATCCATCATATTTTTGCTATCAGTGTGAAAAAAATTTTAACTGATTTTTTTTCTTCTCTTAAACATTTTTTTTCTCTCATATCATTTATTTTCTCGCACGTAATAAAGACACAAATCTAACTCTATACTTGTTGGAGCTAATTACACAGTGACACATTATCGCCTTGCTCAAGTCATAGTTGTGAGATTTCCGATTGTGCTGAATGCATCATATGAACGATTTGAAAGGAAGGAAGTAACAGTGACGCGTCGCCATGGTTACAGGGGGCGGAAGTGGATGGAGACTTTGGTGAGTCGGGTTTATATCTGCTGCTTTATTTGACTCTGATACAAAGAGTAAAGTTTAGGAAACTATGTTTGATGTTGCTCTCTCGTGTTGCTCTGGTGCACGAGCGCTGAAACACACTGCTGCTGTGATTTGTTCGCGCGCCCTTCTTTTCATTCATAGAAAAAATAACCCAAGTAACAAAACCCCCCGTTTGTTTGTTTGTTTGTTTGTTTGCTCTGCAGGGACATGACAGCATTTGAAATGATTTTCTATTAATGTCATCACATTGAGCTCAGCTGCATCAGTTGGGTCACTCCAAGACATCTGAGCTCTCAGACGACTTTCTCCAGGGTCTCAGACCTCAGTGAGCTTGTTCGTGCTCTGCCTTGTTCACAGTCATCGTTAGGAAAGGCCACGTGATGCTGATGTCACAGCTTTATAAAGACTCTGACTCCTGAAAGCTTGTCCCAACAATCAGACTGTTTTTACTGTCATTGCAACAAGTGCAACGAAACTGTAAGGTGCAGTAAGTGCCATTTGAAAAGTATGATGAAAACACAAGAATAAAAGTATAAAAGAATGCACTAAAAAAGTGCACAGTCAAAACAAATAATAAATAAATAACATTGCACAACATTCAGACAGCAACCACTCATAAAAACACAGCGCCAGTCAAAGAGTGTTTCATGCAGTAATGGCTCTTAGTCTGTCTGAGTGGGATCGTATTAAATACAGAGCTGAAGTCCACAAAGAGCAGGCGTGCGTAAGTCCCCTGATGCTCTAGGTGGGACAGAGCAGCATGGAGGACTGTTGTTACGGCGTCCTGCATGGACCAGTAGACCAGCAGCCATGGGCTCCTCTACACAGCTGCCTAGCACTCTGAAAACTCAAAGACCTGATGAAGACTAGATGAAGACAGCAAAGTGTTTTCAGGGAGCTGTTTCCTCAGTAACAGGAACTGTGGAGGTGAAGCTGAAAACTTTGTGAGAGAGCTGCTCGCAGGATTGTTAGAAAAGCAAATCAAACCTCTGTTTGACTGCAGAAGACCTGCAGGAAGGTTTCTCAGACTCTGGAGTGGTGGTGCACAGGTAGAGGGAAGAATGGGTTCAGTTAAATTCCAGCGTCACGGCGCACATTGAGGGCTGCAACACAACAAAAGTCCTTCACACTGTTGTTTTGTTTTGTGCAAATAAACCTTACAAGCACTTAAAAAAGCAGTTTCCATTCTACAGGAAGTTTGAAATCATGGCTGGAGCTTGAGACTGTGCACAGGTGCACCTAGAAGGGTTTTCTGCCTTCACCTACCTCAACCTGCACTATACCCCTGTCTGAGAATGTCCCGCTCAGCCATCCCGCCCCTCAGTGTCGGGGCCCCAGAGGCTCTGTCCCTCCTGCACCAGCGCCTGCTGATGGCCGAGGAGGCGGCTGAAGCTCTTATTCGAGACATGGGCACACTGGGCGTCTCCAGGGATCAGATCCTGGGGTCTGCACAGAGACTGGACGCCACTCAGCGCCCTGTGAGTCCTCTGAAGGTGTGTGGGGTCAGTGGGGACGAGGGCACGCTGTGGAGACAGTGTGACGCTTTAGTGAGCCGAGTGTGCCGCATGGAGAGTCTGCTGCAGACCCTCAAACTCACCATATTCCGCCTGGAGACTGAGAGACAGCTGGATCCATCTCACACAGGTCAGGGCTCATACTGTATGTAACCCTGTTGGCTAACTGAGACAAGGAATCAGTGATCTCACTAAGTGTATCGCTGTGTTACTGTGGCACCTATAACACACTGTTTTTTTTGTCCTCTGATTTTCCCGCTCAGCTCATCTGGAGCAGCAGCTGGCAGCGCTGCAGGAGGACAGTGAGGAGGAGCGTCAGGCCTGCAGGAGGGAGGTGATGAAGCTCAGGGAGCAGCTTCATCAGGCCGACCAGGAGAGAGATGAAGCTCTCACAGAGCTGCAGAGGCTGGAGGAGACAGTGGGGGCTGCTGCTGCTGCCAAGGTAACGCTATCACCCAGTCACTTCACAGCCTGAGTCTTATTCTTGCGCTTTTCAGAGATAAAGACAAACTTAAAGACGGGTTGTTGAACCTGTGTCTCAGTCCCAGCGTGTCCCTTTGCTTTTATGTTCTTATGTAAAAGGTTGTTCTATGAGTGATGTGCGAAGCTATGTAAACATGACTCAGTGGGTAGTTTAGAAACTTCTGAGTTCTCTGTCTGTCCTCTACTGTTTTTTGAAACAACACTTCACCCATTAAAGGAACAGTGTGTCAGATTTTATGGGGATATAGCGGCATCTAGTGGTGAGGATTACAAATTGCAACCTGCTGAAACTAGGCCTCTCGCGATATGCGATAAGTTTTTAGTTGTTTTTGGATTTTTTGATAAGAGAGTCCATTTTATTGTTTTTGGTTGTTTGATTTTTTTTCTATTAAAGTGCACTTTTTGTTGACAGAGACTGACAGTCTATTTGTTTGTATTAATTTATTGGGACCTATGTTCTTCTACTACCAAAATTCTTTATTTTTCTTCTTCTTATTATTATTCTTCCGCCGCGTTTTTCAACATCGATTATCTTCAATACCGTTCAACCGATTCAAACCATTCAAACTTCTTCTGATTCAGCTTCATTAGGACATTATCGGAAACTTTCAAATTTTCAGTGTGGCGTCAGCTTTTCAACAAACTTTTACACATTAAAATCATTCAAACTTTATTGTATTCAAGGCAGCATTGCAGCGTGGCTTCAGCTCGCAGCATTCACACCCGCAATTTCTTCAGAAATTGCTTCTCTAGTTATTATTATTATTACTATTATTTTTTTTTACATATTTTTTTGGTGCTAAATGTAGTCTTTTTGTTGTTGGTAAATGTAGGTTATCAATAAAAATCAAAACTTTTAAATTGCATTGTTAAAAATGTGAAAATATAGTATCACCTACCAACTGAGCTTGTGCGCACGGCACGCTTGAGCACATCCGTCTGAGGCTGTGGATCAATGCCAAGTTTTTACCACTTTATCACTATTCCCTCTAACTTGACGCTGTTTTTTCGTTGTTATTATTATAACATTCAGCTATTCATGTCTGCTCACATGTGAATGTGAGCATCTGAAACATATCTAACCCACAACAGACAAATATGAAATATTTCCCATGTAGCTCCTTTTTCTGATTCCGTATACGAGGAAATGTTAAAAGACAGAGCTCAATAATAGTCCACCTTGATGCAGGCAAGGAAAAACATAAATAACCAAATTGAAATAGTCAGATGCATGTGTCATCTGGTCAGGTAAGTTTAGGTGAACAGGGGAGCTCATGAACTTTCTTGACCTGGGAAAATAGTGTGCCAAATAATAATATCTAATATAACACTAATATAACAATTGATTACATTTGAATAGATTGCAAAGTATTTAATTTGAGGATTTGTAACACATTTAGAAGAGAGAACAATTTAAAAAGCCTAAAATGAGCTGATCTAAAACTAGAGAAGCACTCACAGAGTGCAGACCTCCGCCATGTAGGTGATCTGTCTGACTGGCCTACATGGATTAAAGGCTTCGACAGATTCTGCGTTGCTTCTGGATTGGAGACACAAGCAGAAGAGAATCGCAGGAATGTGATCTTTGAGAGAGTAAAGTTTAATCAGCGGCTTCAAGAAACAGGTGAGACGGCCGACAGCGCTGCACTGCCTGCCTGGCGGAGCACTGCTGTTACTGGGCTCTACATGATGAGATGGTGAGGGACAGGCTTGTGCTGAGTCTGTGGGACAAACGCCTATCTGAACAGTTGCAAATGGACCTGGAATTGACGCTACAAAAGGCCGTCACCAGAGTCAAACAGAGAGAGCAGGTAAAAAAGCAGCAAGAAATATTAAGAACATTGTTCCATTAATATCATCCATGAGAAACAATTAATGAGCTATAACTTGTGCCAAGATAGTGTGTTAGCTATTGTGTGCTGCTGGTGCTCTGCTGTTGTCATCCTAAAGCCAGAACCACTTGTACAGTTAATTATCACAGTGAGCATTTTTTGAACATGTTTCACTGTCAGAACGGAAAACAAAAAACAGGCTCCTCATTTTTAGTCAGCTGTTGCAGCAGAGTGACAGTCTCTGGGATGTTTGATCAGCAGGAGCCAGCTGGTGTCAATCTCCACCTGTTTTTAATGTCACACAGGGTGCTGCCGGTGCTTAGCAACGGTTGCTAGGCTGCAGTCATTTGTTTAGGGGGAGGAGTTCAGCAGACTTGCTTGGTGATGACATCACCTTTTAGAATGTCTTTCTCAGATTTTCCCTTCGTGACATCACGTGACATTCCATGAGAGTTACTAAGTAGGGCACGAGTCTGAACTTTGAAAGACGTGCATCACACTGCACGCGCTGTCAAACGGATTTTGATCTATGGACCGCACAATGGTTGTCGTTTCAGATGAAATGGCATCATCACAGAGAGCAGAGACGTCCCAGTTTGGAGTGGACGGATTTCGTCCCTTCGCTGATAGATTTTTTCAGCAGCTGACAGGAGCTCAGCTTGTCGTTATGAGGGATGGCAGACCAGATAATACCGTCATACTTAGGCTGGCGGAGCTTCTTACGGATATGGTGACATATGTTGTAAACTGCTATTCTGCCAATTTGACGGCTAATACACAAATATCTGAGGATCATGTTGCATCCATGATGGGCAACGCAGTCCCAGACGCTTTTGCCCAAGCTCTGGGAATGGAAACTGCAGAGCCTGACATCAGCTCGCAGAGCTTGATGGAGATCATGTCTCAGGAGGTTTGTAAAAGCCTCAACTCCTCCATGACGACGAGCGGAAATATAGAGACTCCCTGCTGCAAACTTCATGACATGGTTGAGCATGCTCGATCCATGATACAGTCTCTCATTTTCAAAAAAACACCATTTGCTTGTCTTTTTCAAAAATCTTCACCAGAAGATCTAGAGCTGGACGTAGATAGTGATTTTCATGAGAGCTGCAGATCATTATCTGTGCAGGTGGGAAGCTCTGAGTCTGACTCAAAGCAGTCAACTGACAGCTCAGACAGTAAAAAACCACAGGTCCAGAAAATAGTGTCCAAGGAGTTGGGAGGTATCCTGGACGTTTTACTGGACGATGCCTCCAATGCTGAGCGTGATGTCCTGCTGTGTGACACATACCGTGAGAGTGATAGTGTCGTGAGTGACATCAGTGAGTCTGCTGGTGCAGCAGTCAGGGCGGATAAACTCAAGATTAGTCTTCTGTTGGCTAAACAGTATGCCAAACAGTTGATTCATCGGGCTGCGAGAAAACTGAAGAAAATTTTCTCGCCAAACAGCAAAGTGGAAAGCAGAGAATCACTGCAATCCTTTGCTGAATCTGTCTCTGACCTGCTCCAACCAGAGGGTGACGAGGAACAGCCTGCTGATGAAGAGAGGCAGTTAGAAAAACTGCACCGTATTGCAGAGGGTAGAGACCTGGTCTTTACAGAGTCACTGAGGAGCCTCCTTTCTCAATATACCATCGACGGGATGACTCCAGAGTCATTTCGTCGGCTTGGGCCATTCACAATTAGAGAGGCCATCATCAGTAGAGCTACTGGCAGGACAGTGTGGCAGTTCCAGGTACTGCTGGGATGGTTTTTGCAGTATCAGTATGGCATCCATTGTGACAATGTCATGATGGCTTTAAATGCCACCGAGCCAACCTCACCAGCCCCTGCAGTCACAGTACCTGAGACAGGTGCTGAACCAGACCAGGATTCAGAGTTTAAGAGACTCTCTGTCAAAATACTTGTTGACAAGCTTATCACTAGAGTCTTTAAAAAAGCTAAAACCAACATCAGACCTGAAGACCTCTGTGTCATCATTGACAACCTGTCCAGAAGGTTATGGGCAGAGGTTGAGGGAGCTGATTTCGAGATCTCCCCATCAACTTTTAAAGGTCTCGACAAGGTTGTTTTCAAGGATTTGTGTAAATCCTGGGGTTGTGCCGAGTTTGTGCTTCTGAGATTGAAGCTGAAAAAGAAGCTCGGAGAAAAACAAATCGATCACGTGGTCAGCATCTTCAAGCACCATCTGCTGAAGCCACCAAAGCAACCGAGTGCCATCTGCAGGCTCTTTTCCAGTCTGGGCCAAGCTATCTCTAAGCCCTTCACTTCCATCAGGGCCAGAGTCACTCCCGTTTAGGTGACAGGATTCATGCTGGAGGAAGAAAATTGGCATGAGGCCTTTTTCCTCCAGCATGAATGCAATGGGCTCTGTGCACCAGCATGAGTATTTCCTGTCCTGTGCTGTTGGATGAAGTGATTAATCACTTCATCCAAGAGTATAGGACAGGAAATACTCATGCCTGCTTCCTTTCAGGAGGTAGTGGAGCTGGTGCAGAGCTCTTAGGACCACCTTGGTAGGCAGAGCACGATCTCACAGGTGAGGGTTCGATTCCCGTTCCTGAGCCTCTGTGAGTTAGTGTGTAGCCTACCTTCGTGGATGGGGTTTTCTCCGGGGTCTCCGGTTCCCCAGATTTATTTTTTTTTTTTTCAAGCCATGCGGCAAAAGCTAATTGGTTTCATGTTATACGATTCGATTATGATCACACGAATTAAAATTAACAAAATTGATCTTATGTCTCTTGTCACTATCTGACATAGCTGTAAATATTCAAGTCAGTCTGAACTTCTGTTGATTCAGTTTCACTCAGGTTAAAGGTTTTGTGTAGAAAATACAGAGAAAAGACTGATCTTTTGTTTCTTTTTAATGTGAAAAGCAGTTTTTTAGCATGAAAGTTTGCTTTTGATACTTGAGTTATGTGTTTTTTAATACCACCCTTTGTTTCAAAAGAAAAACAATTAGGGCTGTACCCAGATATTCAGATATTTGAATATTCGTTTCTATGGGTAGGTATTCGTTATGAAAATTTGGTATTAGATATTCATTTTGTCATTTATTTATTTCTTTATTTTTATCATTGTTTATTTATTTATTATATGTTCTTCTACTACCAAAATTCTTTATTTTTCTTATTCTTCCGCTGTGTTTTTTGACATCAGTTATCTTCAACATACTTCAACTGATTCAAACCATTCAAACTTCTTCTGATTCAGCTTCATTATCGGAAACTTTCAGATTTTTCCATAACGTTCATATTTTCCCGGGAATTCAACGTTAAATTCTGATCACTATTAAAGCGGATGGAGCCAAAACGGTTGGACCGCTACTAGTTCCACAAACTTCAACCGATTCAAACCATTCAAACATGAAAACGTTCAGCTGAATTAGGACATTCACGGATGTATTCACTTTTTGTTCCTAACATTCATACTTTCCGAGATATTTCCGATTTTTCCCAAATCCTTTTCCCATTGGGAATGCATTACGCAATCCTCAAAAATCTAAAAATTTCACCTTTTTTCAAACTGTGACTACTGATTCATACTTTCAGCTAGAAACTCCATTCAAAATGGAAAAATATTCATCATTTTGCTGGCTTTTTACATATGATTCAACTTTCCAATCCCATTCAAACTTTCAAAAATATTCAGCGTTTTCTGAAACTTGGTTATAATGGAAGTCAATGAGAAAATCCTTCAAACTCACTCATCTTCACCCACACGTCACGAATTCATACATTGACGTAGAAACTCTGTTCCAACTCTCAAACGTTCACGCTTCCGTCGACTTTCAGGATCTAATTCAAATTTTCAATATCTCTTTTAGTTTTTCTACAAAGTCAGTTTAAAATACGTGAAGTTTTCAGCCCTTCTCAGACTTTATAATGGGCGTGTGTTGCGTGAGCTAGAGTGAGTGATGTCATCACTAGAGTGAAGAGCAGCTGTAAACTCATCAAGAAATTTTCTCTTCAACTCGCTCATACGGCCACAATTTTCACTGTACATACACAAGGTGCACCTGCTTTATTACCATGGCAACCGCTGTGCCGACTCATACTTTCAGCTAGAAACTCAAATTCATCTGTGTCATCATCTTACCCAAACATTGGAGTTTCCACTCCCAAATAACGCAGCGCATCTATGCCGGTGAATCGACCGTGGTGGATAAATAATTCAGTTGAATTCGACTCCCAAGACGATCCTCACCCAGCTGTCAGTTCGATTGAGACTGGCCAATAGGAACGTGGGCCCGCCCATGACATTATTTTCGCAGCGAAAGCAAAATCCTGACACGAGAGCAAAGACTTCGATTTTGAGAGAGAGAGAGAGAGAGAGAGAGAGAGAGAGAGAGAGAGAGAGAGAGAGAGAAAACGTTTTCACACTGATAGCAAAAATATAATATTTGAGAGTAAAAAAAGTTTTTGGAGAGTTTTTTTTCTGGGAAATTATTTTTTAAATCTCAAATTATCTTTTTTATATTCTATGACAAAGTACTTTCTCTCAAAACTTTTTTTAGTCTCAAATATTTATTTTTTGCTATTAATGTGAAAACTTTTTCCACTCAAACATTTTTTTTCTCTCATATCATTTATTTTCTTGCATGTAATAAGACACAAATCTAACTCCATAACAGGCTGCTAACTAGAGTTCCTAACACAAAAAGAGGAGCAGCTTTAGTAGTGTGGAATAAACTGTGGCATCCTGAATGTTTTATGAACAGCCCCGGATTTCACAGACTCTTTTAGTGACTTACCGCTCAGAGGGAACTCATTCAGCGGCTCCTCTGGCAGCAGCACAGCGTCTCTCCCTCTCCTCTCTCATTGTGTCGTCAAGTGATTTTGTCATAAACCTTTGGTAATGTAAACCTACGTGACACTCGCAGCTCAACAAAACACTCCATATATGACTGTGTGATAGCTGTGGTGTCATAACAGCCTGTCACAGGTTACAGTGTGATGAGTAGAGGAGAAATGGCAGAGCATAAAGGTCCAGGTGGAAAAAAAACAACTCAATCATTTAGGATTTTACTAAAAGAAGGAAATCACCTGTTGATTTATATATACATAAGTCCCAGGGGACATTTTTTGTATTTGGGAGCTGTTTAAATGTGTAATTGTGGTAGATTTTATTTTGTTGAACCATTAATACTGTAACAGAATCTGAATCTCTTGAGTTACTGTTGTTGTTCACAAACTAAAGAAATGAGAGATCATTTTACTGAATATTTGAGGCAAACTGTGAAACTATGTCACTTTGTTGTAATTCTGTTTTCTTGATTAATAATACATGATTGTTGCCATTCATCTCTTGCTCCAGATGGAAGTGGCTTTGGCAGCTGAGGAGCTGAAGATCGTAAAATTAGAGATGAGTCAGAAACTGACGGAGGTGAGTGGCTAATTATTTTTTTTTACTTTATCCCCGTTATCGCCCTCTGTCAAAAATGTGCCCTGACGACCTGAAGACGAACCCTGTTAACAAACCCCCTCCTGTGGTCAGATGCAGCAGCAGATGAGGCAGGAGTCGGCCCGCTCCACTGAAGCCATGAAATCTCACAGCGAGTCTCTCCAGCGGGTGGAGGAGATGGACAGAGCGGTGGAGATGGAGAGGAGACAGGTACATCGTAAGAGTGCCGGGCGAGTAATGAGCATGTGGAAACAGCAGCTGACAGCTTGTCTGCCTCTGGCCTCCCAGGCTCTGATGCTGCGCTCAGATTGCCAGGCCTTGCGTGTGGAGGTCCGGACCGGCCGGCAGCAATTGGCTGAAGAAGAAGACAGAGTCCGACAGCTGGAGGAGCGCTGTCAGCAGCTCACGGAGCAGACAGGTGAGGAGGCATCCAAACCAATCTGTTGTGGCTGTGCTGTAACCATCGCAGGACGCTGCTGCGAGGCGTCTGAGGAAAGACAAGTACAGATTACAGTTTATTTCTCCAGCTGTCAGTTCTTTTGGTCACATACAACATATTGTGTGGTCAGCTCGTCTCTCACTGGCAGGAAGTTGTTCACTCTCCTTTAGAAGGAGTCAAAGCGTGTTGTACAGAGCACATCCAGGTTTCCTGCTAACATGCAGTGTGTGAAATATAGACACAATATAATGATGAATGTTTCCATAATAAATAAAACACAGTCACAAATCTTTGAGCCACGTCATTCATAACTAGTTCCAGATCACAGCCTGTCAACAGCTCGACCTCTCGACCAATCAGATCACTGAGGACAAAATGCATCCATGAACAAAAGTCCAGTCCAGTGGTTTTAAAACAGAGCTTAACAAACAGAGATCATTTACAACTCTAAACATGTGAATTTAGCTGCATTTCAAATTATGCAAAGTTTATTCTAGTCGCAGTGATAATGTTGCTACTTTCACACTCTGATTCATCACTGCAGCTCACGCCTGTGTGATGACAACTAGGATAAAACAAAGATTATATTTTATTATAAACGCCACATTTCAGTCACACAGACCTCATCAGTCATCGAGCCTTCTTTGCTTCAGCAGCAGAAACAGTCTGGTGTTACTTTAAAGTGTTTTATGTGACATGTTCAGAGGAGTTTCATCATCATGCAACTAAACAGCAAAGAACACTCTCTGCTAATATCACACGTGGCCTCGTGACACTAACGTGTAATGTAAGTCTCGGCTGACGGTGAATTTTTGGATACTGTTTTCAGTGTTTTACATTTTCCATTATAGGACTGCAGAGTGTCGTTTACATCTCACACCATCAACATGTTACTGTCTCACCGTCGCAGACACTTTTGGTACCATATAATCTCATGGTCCAGATGATGTCGCTTGTAATTAACACCCAATAAATGCATTCGTGGCTGGATAGGAAAACCCAGAGTTGACTGAACTAGTAACCAGCTGTGTAGTACTGGTTTTCCAGACGGACAATGTGACGGGTTCATCAGGCCAGATAACTAAAAGATATCCTGTGTAAGTTGAACTGGCTTTATACACTGAACAAAAATATAAACGCTTTTGTTTTTGCTCCCATTTTTCATGAGCTGAACTCAAAGATCTAAAACTTATTCTATACACACAAAAGACCATTTCTCTCAAATATTGTTCACAAATCTGTCACCATTTGCTTCACGCAGTGCAACACACCTCCTTCACATAGAGTTGATCAGGTTGTTGATTGTGGCCTGTGGAATGTTGGTCCACTCCTCTTCAGTGGCTGTGTGAAGTTGCTGGATATTGGCAGGAACTGGAACACGCTGTCGTATACGCTGATCCAGAGCATCCCAAACATGCTCAATGGGTGACATGTCCGGTGAGCATGCTGGCCATGCAAGAACTGGGATGTTTTCAGCTTCCAGGAATTGTGTACTGATCCTTGCAACATGGGGCCGTGCATTATCATGCTGCAACATGAGGTGATGGCACAACAGTGGGCCTCAGGATCTCGTCACGGTATCTCTGTGCATTCAAAATGCCATCAATAAAATGTACCTGCGTTCATTGTCCATAACATACGCCTGCCCATACCGTAACCCCGTCGCCACCAGGGGCCACTCGATCCACAACGTTGACATCAGCAAACCGCTCACCCACACGACGCCACACACGCTGTCTGCCATCTGCCCTGAACAGTGAAAACCGGGATTCATCCGTGAAGAGGACACCTCTCCAACGTGCCAGACGCCACCGAATGTGAGCATTTGCCCACTCAAGTCGGTTACGACGACGAACTGCAGTCAGGTTGAGACCCCGATGAGGACGACGAGCATGCAGATGAGCTTCCCTGAGACGGTTTCTGACAGTTTGTGCAGAAATTCTTTGGTTATGCAAACTGATTGTTGCAGCAGCTGTCCGGGTGGCTGGTCTCAGACGATCTTGGAGGTGAACATGCTGGATGTGGAGGTCCTGGGCTGGTGTGGTTACACGTGGTCTGTGGTTGTGAGGCCGGTTGGATGTACTGCCAAATTGTCTGAAACGCCTTTCGAGACGGCTTATGGTAGAGAAATGAACATTCAATTCACAGGCAACAGCTCTGGTGGACATTCCTGCAGTCAGCATGCCAGTTGCACGCTCCCTCAAAACTTGCATCATCTGTGGCATTGTGCTGTGTGATAAAACTGCACATTTCAGAGTGGCCTTTTATTGTGGCCAGCCTAAGACACACCTGTGCAATAATCATGCTGTCTAATCAGCATCTTGATATGCCACACCTGTGAGGTGGGATGGATTATCTCGGCAAAGGAGAAGTGCTCACTAACACAGATTTAGACAGATTTGTGAACAATATTTGTGAGAAATGATCTTTTGTGTGTATAGAAAATGTTTTAGATCTTTGAGTTCAGCTCATGAAAAATGGGAGCAAAAACAAAAGTGTTGCTTCACATGATGTTTGGATGTTGAACTGTATTGTTCTGTTTCGTTCTCACAGTGATGAAGGACTCCCTCGCGTCTGCGCTGAGGACTGAGCTGAAGGTAGACAGATCAGTGAATGGAAATCTCTTCAGTTTACTGTTAAATCTTATTTCTGCTGTCAAATATTGTGTGTGTTGTTTGTGTTGAGAATGTTCATGTGGCTCTTCAGAGGCAGCAGACAGAAAACAGTAAACTCCTGATGGAGGCCAGAGAGCTGAGAGCTGCAGCTGGCAGAGTCCAGGTCAGGAGCCTCACAGGAAGATTTCATTCCTCGTCTGATTTTTTTTTTTTTTAAGCCGCGCGGACGTGTTAGTCTGAGAGGTTCCTGCAGCACAGTCACGGGGAAACTTACAAAGTTAACAGTGTGTTTTTCCTCCCAAAATCCATGATCCAATATCATGCATCTGTAATAATAATAAATTCACACAAAAACAAAAGAGTTGCAGTCTTTTGGGCTTGAATTCAAAATAAGCTTTGGAAGTTTATCCATTAAATATAATTATAACACCTGTACATGAACACGTTTGTTCCCTGCTTTAAACATGTTTCCCACTTTCGGTGCCCTCTCTGACAACGTTAGTTATCAGGTGCACTGTACTAGTGACACATCCTGCTGACGTCCAAACACCTGCTCTCTTCTTTACAGCTGTTTAAATATATATATGTATGTGAATTATAAACAGAGCCTGAAGCAGCTGCAGTTCTCACCTCTGGGCTGCGCTCACTCTCAGTGGAGAATGAAAAGCAGCACGTCACTTAAAGGCATTGCAAACACACACACACACACACACACACACACACACACAAGTATGACAGAAGTATGACTCTCTCTTCTCTCCCTTCTCTCAGGCTGAGCGGAGTCGTGCAGTCCACCAACTGCAACAGCAGGACCTGCAGCTGGAAGCAGCCACACGCAGCATCCAGACTGAGCTGCAGGTGGCGCTCACAGATAAAGTTAACCTGCAGCTGGAGCTGTGAGTCTCTCTCATGAACACTCTCACCTCTCACTTTATATAACAGTATTCATTTGTAAAACTAAAATTTATGAAAATGAAATACGAGATGATTTTTTTTTTTTTTTGCAAAGATTTTTAAAATCTTAATAATTTTGGTTTTCAGGTTACAGTTATAGTTTTCCTGTCATACATGTATTTGCAGCGAGGGTTATTTGGAGGATCTAAAACTTCTTCCAGATGCTGGACAAATAATAAATACCAACAATAAATATTTACAGACGATAATATTCAGTTTTTAAAACAACCTCAGAGAGAGAGAGAGAGAGACCACGATGTCTCTTTTTCTTTTCTCTCCTGTTTCTCTGAGTTC
Organism: Epinephelus cyanopodus; assembly: GCA_026686955.1. Taxonomy (NCBI): domain Eukaryota; kingdom Metazoa; phylum Chordata; class Actinopteri; order Perciformes; family Serranidae; genus Epinephelus; species Epinephelus cyanopodus. The sequence goes on from CM048918.1 coordinate 40,067,725, forward strand.
ACTGTCTCATAAGAGACGAGCGCTGCTGGGAGAGGAGACAGTGTCATAATTTGAGAACAGTGAGGCTAGACAGATATATTGCTTTGTAAAGTTTCAGACTGATATTTGATATTGGTCCTTTATTGAAAATCAGAGTTTGTCTCTGTCTATATTTTTCAGTTTCTGACTCCCCTGGTGTCATTATGTAATGAAACCTGTCTCACTGTGCTGTGAAACCACCCACCTACAATAATGGTATAACTCTGGCATTTGTTGGAGATTCAGTTTAATCTGATGGTCGAACTTTGATGCTGCTGATGCATTTTGGACATGAAACGTCGACAGTTTAAAAGACAAATTGAGAGAGGTGTGTTTGTTTTGGAATTGGAAGTACCTTCTTTAGATGCAAAACAAAATATCTGGCCTTCTTCAGACAGAAGCTGACAGGTGAGCATGCACAGCTCCTGCAGAGCTCCTCCACTGCACAAGAGACAGCGTCCACTCAGAGGGAGCTACTGGAGCGAACCATTGAGAGACTGCGGGGGGAGCTGAGCACGGCCAGGAGAGAAGAGGGTGCAGTGAGGAAAGACCTGCAGAGTTTAAAAAACGAGGTATATTCAACAGACGCAGTTATTTTTTTTTTGCATGATGGGAAGTGTTGCACCATGAAGTAAAGAAATTATTCTTTGTGTATCCGTCCTGTCTCTCACTGGCCTCCAGCTGAGCCTTGTTGTCACCAAGTTGGAGGGTGAGAGGAGCAGTTTGGAGACCCAACTTACTGAGGCCAAGGTAGGACTGGTGAGAAAGCCGTCCAAACACATCTTCATGGACAAATCTCAAAACTCTTCCATGACGTTTTCCACATGGGAACCCTGTGTATTACACTTTACATACATTCACCCATTACTCACAGCACTAACGTCTCTCCCTGTTGGTGCCTGTGAACCTTTGCTTGACAGCAGGAGGCGAGGTCGCTGAGCTCAGCCCTACAGAGGCAGCAGGATGAGAACAGGAGGCTCATGGGGAAAGTGGCGGCTTCGGAGCAGCAGCAGGTGACCGTTACAATCAGCATTTTATCTGTCATGATGTATCTACTTACGTAAGTACAGTATTTCAATCAGGAGGGACTCGTTGTTTGTGAAAATTTTATTTACCTGACTAATATTTATTAGCATGTGCACAAGTGTGAAGAAAGTGGAAAGTCTTGGCGATTAGACCCCATGGAGATGGTTTATATTTAAGGAGGGTGATGACGTGCTAGGAGAATAAGGAGCCCACCTAGAGGTCCTTATTCCAGTGGTGGTAGCGGTGGTGAAGACGAGCTGAGATGAGAAGAGGAATGGGCTTTTGGTGAGCTCGTCCTGGACTCTGGATACAATGGCTGGAGGTGAACGGTGGAGGAGGGTGCGATGGTTCTGCCTAAAATGACAGCTGACAGCAGCAGAGGAGAGAGCAGGTTTCAGATTTGGATGCAGCATCCTGATTGGCTGATAGAGATTGTGGCGAAGTTTGAACAGATAACTAGAAGGTCAGCTGATTGGAGGAAGCAGTGGGAGAGAAAGTCTTCATGACTGAACTCACACTGAGCTTCATTTTTATGTGTATGGATCAGTTAATGGTGCCAATGCCTTAAAGTGTGTGTGTGTTTGCAGCAGGTGGATCAGATGCTGAAGGACCTGACTGCCAGTGAGAAAGGGAATCTTCAGGTACAACACACAGACACTGATTTAGACATCAATTTTAGCTTCTTATTTTTTTTAATGAAACTTAACTCAGTGCACAGCTCAATATGTTTAAACCTGCACTAACAGATGTGAACACCTGGGGGCAGCAGAAACAAGCTCATAAATTTGATCAGGCGAACGTGTTGGTGAACAGCTGCATATTTACACATCCAGCTGCTCCAGAGAAACGTTCATTTAGGAAAGTGCAGCTTTGTTACCGTCACATATACTCTGATTGCTGATCATGATTTGAAGCACAGATCTTATGCTCTCAAGCTGCTTTAAAGGGACAGTTCACCCAAATGAAAATACATATTTTCCCTCTCACCTGTGGTGCTGTTTGTCAGTCTAGATAGTGTCAGTGTGAGTTGCAGAGTTTTAGAGATATCAGCCGTAGAGATGTCTGTCTTCTCTCTAATATAATGGAACTAGATGGCACTCAGCTTTTGAAAAACTCAGCAAAAATGTCTGTCTAGAAATCATGACCTGGTTACACAAGATGATCCACAGACCTTGTTGTGAGCAGTTTCATATAGGAACTATTTTCTTTCTCGTCTTTTATCTTCACCAGGTTCCCACGGTATTTAAAGTGCATGTTAGTGAGGTGTGAACTTTAGTGCAAAGAACACTCAGCCGTCTGAACCACTGGAGAGTGTTTTTTGAAGGACAGGTTCTTTTATTCATAAAAAGATTGTCAGATGTGACAGAAGGTCGAGAATTGTTCACTCAAACTTTATTCTAGTAAAGTAGCAAAGCTTCTATTATTTATTATTAATTACTAACAGTGCAACAGATTGTAGCTTTCACAGTCAAGGCAAGAAATGATGGACGACACTGACAGGTTTATAATTCCTGTGTTACAAATGGCCAAAAACATTTATTCAGCCTCAGCACATGCTCTGATCGAGCGCACTTACACATGAATAAACGTGTCCTCACAGTGAGCTGTAACATCACCTGTCTGTGCGGTAGGTGAGTGAGCTGGAGGCCTTGCGGGGTGTCTGTGGTCCTGCAGGGGGCGCTGTCAGTCAAACCCTTGAAAACATCCTGGCCTCTCAGACCCTGCAGCAGGAGCTGAGCACCCTCAAGACGCACAGGTCAGAGCTGGTTCACAAACACTGCATGACGCAGTTTGACTCTCAGCACTGAATGTGCACAGTTTAAAAATCACACATGCATGTACAGAGTGTGCACATCTGGATATTAAGCTGTGCAGTTCATGTCACATGTTGCTGTCCTGTGTGCCAGGCTGCAGGCTCAGAGAGACATCAGGAAGCACCAAGCAGAGGTGGAGAAACTCCAGCGACTCCTGACGTCTACTCACGCCAAGAACAACAGAGCTGTGAGGACGCAGCATTTCTTTAACACATGCAGATGGTTTTAATATTTGTAGATTAAGTTTTATTTTATCATTATTCATGTCAGGAGATGACTGTAATAAAAGAAGACACACTCAGCACCAGGGGTCAGACATTATCTCACAGCTTGAGCCAAAGAACAACTCTTAATACTACACATTGATTAAAAATTAACAAGTGGGGCGAGAAAAGAGGGAGCGCTGGTCAAAATATTTAAAAACATGATGAGACTCTCATGTCCTTGATGTTCTTGGAAGATCATCAGGTTAGATAACTAAGGCTAGGAGGGCTTGTTTTAACTTTACAGGGGGAGTAAATTTAGCTGATCTGATGTTGGCTGTTCTTCAGTCTGCAGTTAAAACAGGGTTCCCACAGTTATGGAAAACCACCAGTCATGGAACTTCACAATATCATTTTCCAGGTCTAGAAAAGTCACAGAAGTACTAAAAATCCTTGAAAGTTCTTGATAACTCATGGAATTTTGTTGTTTTTAATGAAATTAATAGTTACAGTAATCTTCCAGGGATAACCTTCCACATAATGTAACATAACTACAAATATGTTTTCTGTAAGTTAGCCGTTGACATAACGTAGCTCTAATCTGCGTCAGCTTAGGGCTGCATGATATATCGTTTCGGCATCGACATTGCGATGTCCAACAGTCGCATCAAAGGACATGCAATGTCAAGTAAGGCAAATTAACTCAACTTATTTAAAGCTTGATACAAATGTAAAACTTGCACTTGGTGGTGTTTGTTGTGGGAAGTGAGACTCCCCTGCAGACACAGTGAAGTGTATGCTTTTACGAGTCCCTGAAAAGTCATGGGAAAGTTCTGAAGTTTTATCCATGAAACAGCACTGTAGTTCCTATCAGACTATAAACGCGTGCTGTAACGGCAACTGAACTAATAACTGATGTTAAGACCGAAAAGAGTTGATCTTCAAGATGGGTTATACACCAAAAACAGAAATCACACTCTCTCAAATCCACCTTAAAACATGTGAAATGTCAAACTTCCTTCAAAAACATGAAAAGAAGAAAATTAGCAATGAAAGCAGAAATTTCATTAAAAAATTGTAAGAAATTAGTAAGGAATAAATTAAAAACAAGAAAATTTGTAAAAAAAAACCAAAACAAAACAAAAAAAACAACAACTAACAATTGCCTTGAAAAGTGCTTAAAATGTAAAAGAAAATTCTGCAACATGATCTAAAAACTGAATAATTATTATTAATAATATAACTACTATAAAAATGAAAAATTCCATAGATTTTTCTCTTTTTCCCTAGTCTTTTTTAAACTTTTTGTGTCTTTTCAAGTTGCTCATTGCCCTTTTTCCCATGTGTTTGAACGAAATCACACCAATCTGTGTGAACTGGGAATCCTTGGCCAACCAGTATTTATATACGGTATTGTCAAACCATCCATCCAAAAACTTGCATTCACCCACTGTGAACCACGTGAAGCTCGTCTTCTTGTCGAAGGTGCACTGTTGGAGTGACACTTGATATCTGGGGGGCTGGAGGAGGGTCATGGGGCAGCGGGCTGGATGTACACTTGTCATCAATCAGGTAAAAGGGGCGATATGTTTTCTGAGATGTTTGCTCTCACACAAACTGTGCTTGGCGCGGCATAAAACACGATCCAGATTGATTAAATTATTTTTGGAAATACCTAATTTTCTATTTTAGAAAACAGTATTTTAGAACATTGGTAATAGTCTGGAAACATAAATATGTTTCCATACTTTTTAACACCTGGAAATTGATCAGATTTATTTCCATACTTGCGTAGGAACCCTGCAATCATCTCAGGGGTCAAAGGTTCAAGTATTTGCTCCAGGTTTCAAAGGGTCAATGAAGGTTGTTGCTAAGATTTCCATCATGGCTCAACTACATGTCTCTCAGCTGCAGTCAGGGGCAACTAAGCTGGAGACACAGTTGGTGCAGCTGTGCGGTTATACCAGAGGAAACTGGATATAGCGTGATTTTAGGGCCTTTTATGTGTTGGTGTGATACAAAGGGAGGAGCAGGAAAAGTCACAGATCAGCAACAAAAACTAATGTGATTATTTTGCTCCACCCACTGAGATATCACTTTACCAACTAGATTATTCCTGTTTCTGTAGTGCTCTATCTCCAAGACTTGATTCATGACTGGGCAAAAGAGGCCCAACTCCCAGGGGCCCTCGAGGCCAGGATCACCATTAGTTTAAATGACAAAAGCAAAACCTCGACTGAAACAACAGGCCTTAAAAGAACAGTTAGAGATTTGGGGAGATACACTCATTAGGTGTGGTGCCAGGACATAGAAGAGACGATCATTACCACTCTGCTGTCTGTGCGGTGTGCCAGACTTCTTCTTGGCCGGACTCAGTAACTTCCTGGAGTCTCTGCTGGTTGCCTGGAAGATAAGACTCCAGTCCTGCACCCGGCCAAGAAATAATCCGGCCAATAAGCCCTTGTAAAACCACAACATGTTGTCTTTATGCTTCATCTTTTCTACGGATCAGACAAACTAGACATAGCGTGGTATTAGTGAGCTGTAGAGATGCTTTGGACAGAGACAGGCTCGCTGTTTCCTCTTCTTCATGCTAAGCTAAGTGAAGCAGATGCTGGCTGTAGCTTCTAAGGACTGTTTCCTGAGTCGTTTGACTTGTGCAAAAGAAAATGGTGATTGTTGTTTGCTGTTACGGTGACAACAGTTTATGGTCCTAAAGTGTGTAACACTCACTAGTTTGAGAGCTTGGTTTCGGCCCATTTTACTTGTTTCCTTATTAAACAGAAAAGTTCAACTGTACAGTCCAAGTTTCTCTCTTTCACCGAACTAAAACTATCATTAGCTTTATTTAGCCCTGTTAGCTCATCGTTAAAGACACTTCATTCAAACTCACCAACACCATCAACAGCTCTGATTTAGTCGAAATGAATTCTTAATTCATCGAATCAATATCAGTATCCTCAAACAACGTTGCATATGATATCAAATGAGTTGTTGCCCCACGAAGGACATTACGGACTCCACCTATTTACGCACTTAACATAAAGTCTTGGAGGTCGGGTTTAGGCATGAAAAGTGACTGAAACAGAAACATGATGGCCGAGTACTTTGAATGTCTCAAAGTTCACATGGTCTCAAACAGCACGACGTGATTTCTCCTGCGTGTCTTTCAAAAATTCCTCTGTTTCTTCAGAGCTGAGCTAGTTTTCAAAAATGAAGCTAAACAATTGAACAAAATCCTTGAAATCCAATCTTTATAAATAAAATTGATTGATTGATTGATTGATAACTTACTTATTTAGCAAGCTAACTCGCTAACCCTGCAGCAGTCTATAAGGTTTTTGTTCAGTAATACTGAGGATTTTATTCTACATTCAAGTCAATTTGTTATATGGAAATTAGCCTGCTACAACAGCTGGTAATGGTAAAAATATGGCCACTGCTCTGACCATCCTGCTATGTCTGTTGTACCCACATTCTGTGTAGTAAACCTATCTGCAACAATACTGACCTGTTCCTTTAAGGCAGGTCCAGCATTATGTTGAAGCCCTCAGCAAAATTTAGTTTGGTTGATACTGTGCTAACATGGCTCTAAATACATTTTATGTTGAATTAAATTACAACAAATTTAGGAGAGTTTTATATTGTGTACTACTGAATCCTGGGCTCCAGGCAAAATATAATGAAGGTGCCATGTGCAGCCGCTGTGTGTCTGATGGGAACTCAAAGTTGACAGAGTACAAGCTCAGTGCACAAAGATGGGGAGCAAGTAGCCAATAGGAGCCCACAGCTCATTTTGGCCTAACCCGAGCAGGAAAATCTATTTATGTTTACAAAATGTTTGTGTAATTAAAACTGTGTATGCACTTTGTGTGTGTGTGTGTTCGAACCCTCCAGCTGGAGTCCTTGCAGAAGGCCTCAGATTCAGCCAAAGTGGACAACAAGCGGCTGGCCCAGAGTCTGGAGCAGGCTGTGTTGACCAACAGCAGTTTACGTAGCAAACTGGAGCAGAGCAGAGACCAGTACCAGGCCGCCATCACACTGAGGTGACATGATGTGTGTGGGTGAACATGTATGTGTGAACACTACATCTTAAACAGCATGTCTGAGTGATACCTTTGCCTGATGCATGTCACCACATATTGCAGAGACGAGGAGCTTCGCGAGGCTCGGACACAGATTAGTCATTTGTCTGAGGAGCTGGGAGCTTTGAGGCAACAAACAAGGGGAGATTATGAATCTTCCATGAAGACACTGCATCGAGAAATCTCAGAGGTACCAAATGGCAGGAATTTTTCATTCTGTTGTATTGATTTTTTATTTCAAGAGAAGAATTACTGTGATTTCAGCTATAAATCCTGCACAGGTAAGATATTCCTCAGTAAATGATGACATCTTGTGAAGTCTCTGATTAAACAGTGTCCCTGCCTCAGACTGCTGCTGAAAGACTTCTAAATAAGACTTTAGAGTAAAAGTTGAAAGCCGCCAAAAACAATTCTGAGCTGCAGAGAGATTTACCAAAGTGTGTAGATATGTAAATATGTATGGATATGCATAATCCTTATTGAAAATCTTTACCTCTGACTGTGCTGTTTTCTTTTGATGCAGTGTCTCACCACAAGACTCTCTGTTTACATCATCCGCACTTTCTCAAAATTAATTAGCTACTGATGCATCAGCAAACAATGAATGATGCAACTTGGGCCTCAGGTTTAACTTTTTATCATGTTTCTGTGAATCCCCTGTTTCTCACTCAGCTGAAACGCACAGTTAAGGCCTCAGCAGCCGGGTCAGGTGACCTCTCCACGGCCAATCAGGAGCTCCACCAGCGGGTGTCTGAGCTGGAGCGGCTGGTGTTCAAACAGAAAGCTTGTATCAGAGAGCTCAAGAGTCGACTGAGGCAGCAACACAAGAGCAGAGATTTGCAGGACAGCTGTCAGGAAGATGAGGTAATACTTCACCCTGCACACAGTGACAACAAGGATGTTTGAGATGCAGGAAGTGATATTTGATTTGCATTTTTCCTTCATTTATTCATTAAATACTGTTGAGTTATGAAACACAACTGACGATATCACCTGACATGATCCCTTTATTGAGCCTATCTTGTTAAATCTTAGAGGAATCTAAAGGTTGAGTCTATTTCTGCTCAGATATCTTGTATCTTCTGGCTTTCAAGTGAATGTTTTCATAGTATTGAGCTGTACAGATATTTATTCTGCTGTATCAACAGAGGTTTGAAGAGAGAACCAGGAATCTGCATGAGGACGAGCAGGCTGACCACAAGCCTCAGGAGGTCAGGCTGGACTCTCAGCAGGTTAATGTCTGTGGTTTATGAATATTGTTCAGTTAACATAAGGTTGATCTCTAAAAGCACTTCCAGCTAAATGTTTGGATTTGATCGAGATACACACATTTTAAAACTATAAATTAAAATCATCATTGCTACCGAGCTTTAAAATCCACATTCACTGTAAACAGACATTAGTTGAGATTCTCAGAGTGTAATATCTGCTGCTGTTATTAAGTTGCTTCACTCCAGCTAAAGAGGTTATTAAAACAGGATTAGTCCACAGAGCTGTATGCAGACGACTCCTGTGGTAGACAAACAGATCTGCCTCTGGGTCACAGCTGTAGACAGAATTGGAATTTTCTGAGTTCAAACTTCAGTGAACTGCAGCCGACCTGAGTACGTGAAGACGGCAGTTCGCTGACTTGTGATTTTGTTATCACATGATTATGCAGATTTGTATGAGAGGCCCCTTTAAGACAGAATTCATACTTTGTTTTACAAGTAACAATATAATCTCAAACATACACCACGAAACACTTCCATGTACAATCATACTTTCTTTTATTCACTGTCATACACACATATAATCACACTTTCTTTCATGATTTTGGACGACATGCTATACTATGACTTTTTTCATGATTTTGGACGACATACTATACTATGACTTTTTTTCATGATTTTGGACGACATGCTATACTATGACTTTTTTTTCATCACTTTTGACGACATGCTATACTATGACTTTTTTTTCATCATTTTTGAAGACATACTATACTATGACTTTTTTTTCATCATTTTTGAAGACATACTATACTATGACTTTTTTTCATGATTTTGGACGACATGCTATACTGTGACTTTTTTTCACCATTTTTGACGACATGCTATACTGTGACTTTTTTTCATGATTTTGGACGACATGCTATACTATGACTTTTTTTTCATCATTTTTGAAGACATGCTATACTATGACTTTTTTTCATGATTTTGGACGACATGCTATACTGTGACTTTTTTTCACCATTTTTGACGACATGCTATACTATGACTTTTTTTCATCATTTTGGACGACATGCTATACTATGACTTTTTTGCATGATTTTGGACGACATGCTATACTATGACTTTTTTTTCATCACTTTTGACGACATACTATACTATGACTTTTTTTTCATCACTTTTGACGACATGCTATACTATGACTTTTTTTTCATCATTTTTGAAGACATACTATACTATGACTTTTTTTTCATCATTTTTGAAGACATACTATACTATGACTTTTTTTCATGATTTTGGACGACATGCTATACTATGACTTTTTTTCACCATTTTTGACGACATGCTATACTATGACTTTTTTTCATGGTTTTGGACGACATGCTATACTATGACTTTTTTTCATCATTTTTGAAGACATACTATACTATGACTTTTTTTCATCATTTTTGAAGACATGCTATACTATGACTTTTTTTCACCATTTTTGACGACATGCTATACTATGACTTTTTTTCACCATTTTTGACGACATGCTATACTATGACTTTTTTTCACCATTTTTGACGACATGCTATACTATGACTTTTTTTCATCATTTTTGACGACATGCTATACTATGACTTTTTTTCATCATTTTTGAAGACATGCTATACTATGACTTTTTTTCACCATTTTTGACGACATACTATACTATGACTTTTTTTCACCATTTTTGACGACATGCTATACTATGACTTTTTTTCATCATTTTTGAAGACATACTATACTATGACTTTTTTTCACCATTTTTGACGACATACTATACTGTGACTTTTTTTCACCATTTTTGACGACATGCTATACTATGACTTTTTTTCATCACTTTTGACGACATGCTATACTATGACTTTTTTTCATGGTTTTGGACGACATGCTATACTATGACTTTTTTTCACCATTTTTGACGACATACTATACTATGACTTTTTTTCACCATTTTTGACGACATGCTATACTATGACTTTTTTTCATGGTTTTGGACGACATACTATACTATGACTTTTTTTCACCATTTTTGACGACATGCTATACTATGACTTTTTTTCATCATTTTTGACGACATGCTATACAATGACTTTTTTTCATCATTTTTGACGACATGCTATACTATGACTTTTTTTCATGGTTTTGGACGACATGCTATACTATGACTTTTTTTCATCATTTTTGACGACATGCTATACTATGACTTTTTTTCATCATTTTTGACGACATGCTATACTATGACTTTTTTTCATCATTTTTGAAGACATACTATACTATGACTTTTTTTCATCATTTTTGAAGACATACTATACTATGACTTTTTTTCACCATTTTTGAAGACATACTATACTATGACTTTTTTTCATCATTTTTGAAGACATGCTATACTATGACTTTTTTTCACCATTTTTGACGACATGCTATACTATGACTTTTTTTCATCATTTTTGAAGACATACTATACTATGACTTTTTTTCATCATTTTTGACGACATGCTATACTATGACTTTTTTTCATGGTTTTGGACGACATGCTATATACTATGACTTTTTTTCATGGTTTTGGACGACATACTATACTATGACTTTTTTTCACCATTTTTGACGACATACTATACTATGACTTTTTTTCACCATTTTTGACGACATGCTATACTATGACTTTTTTTCATCACTTTTGACGACATGCTATACTATGACTTTTTTTCATGATTTTGGACGACATGCTATACTATGACTTTTTTTCATAATTTTTGAAGACATACTATACTATGACTTTTTTTCATCATTTTTGACGACATACTATACTATGACTTTTTTTCATGATTTTGGACGACATGCTATACTATGACTTTTTTTCATAATTTTTGACGACATACTATACTATGACTTTTTTTCATCATTTTTGAAGACATACTATACTATGACTTTTTTTCATGATTTTGGACGACATGCTATACTATGATTTTTTTCATGATTTTGGACGACATACTATACTATGACTTTTTTTCATGATTTTGGACGACATGCTATACTATGACTTTTTTTCACCATTTTTGACGACATGCTATACTATGACTTTTTTTCATCACTTTTGGACGACATGCTATACTATGACTTTTTTTCACCATTTTTGACGACATGCTATACTATGACTTTTTTTCATGATTTTGGACGACATGCTATACTATGACTTTTTTTCATCATTTTTGAAGACATACTATACTATGACTTTTTTTCATCATTTTTGACGACATACTATACTATGACTTTTTTTCATCATTTTTGAAGACATACTATACTATGACTTTTTTTCATGATTTTGGACGACATGCTATACTATGATTTTTTTCATGATTTTGGACGACATACTATACTATGACTTTTTTTCATGATTTTGGACGACATGCTATACTGTGACTTTTTTTCATCATTTTGGACGACATGCTATATACTATGACTTTTTTTCATAATTTTTGAAGACATACTATACTATGACTTTTTTTCATGATTTTTGACGACATACTATACTATGACTTTTTTTCATCATTTTGGACGACATGCTATATACTATGACTTTTTTTCATAATTTTTGAAGACATACTATACTATGACTTTTTTTCATCATTTTTGAAGACATACTATACTATGACTTTTTTTCATGATTTTGGACGACATGCTATACTATGATTTTTTTCATGATTTTGGACGACATACTATACTATGTCTTTTTTCATGATTTTGGACGACATACTATACTATGTCTTTTTTCATGATTTTGGACGACATGCTATACTATGACTTTTTTTCACCATTTTTGACGACATACTATACTATGACTTTTTTTCATGGTTTTGGACGACATGCTATACTATGACTTTTTTTCACCATTTTTGACGACATGCTATACTATGACTTTTTTTCATGGTTTTGGACGACATGCTATATACTATGACTTTTTTTCATGATTTTGGACGACATACTATACTATGACTTTTTTTCATGGTTTTGGACGACATGCTATACTATGACTTTTTTTCACCATTTTTGACGACATGCTATACTATGACTTTTTTTCATGGTTTTGGACGACATGCTATATTATGACTTTTTTTCACCATTTTTGACGACATACTATACTATGACTTTTTTTCATGGTTTTGGACGACATGCTATACTATGACTTTTTTTCATGGTTTTGGACGACATGCTATACTATGACTTTTTTTCACGATTTTGGACGACATACTATACTATGACTTTTTTTCATGGTTTTGGACGACATGCTATACTATGACTTTTTTTCACGATTTTGGACGACATACTATACTATGACTTTTTTTCATGGTTTTGGACGACATGATACTATGACTTTTTTTTCACGATTTTGGACGACATGCTATACTATGACTTTTTTTCATGATTTTGGATGACATGCTATACTATGACTTTTTTTCATGGTTTTGGACGACATGCCGTCTATGACTTTTTTTCATGATTTTGGACGACATGCTATACTATGACTTTTTTTCATGATTTTGGACGACATACTATACTATGACTTTTTTTCATGGTTTTGGACGACATGCTATACTATGACTTTTTTTCACCATTTTTGACGACATACTATACTATGACTTTTTTTCATGGCTTTGGACGACATGCTATACTATGACTTTTTTTCACCATTTTTGACGACATACTATACTATGACTTTTTTTCACCATTTTTGACGACATACTATACTATGACTTTTTTTCATGGTTTTGGACGACATGCTATACTATGACTTTTTTTCATGGTTTTGGACGACATGCTATACTATGACTTTTTTTCATGGTTTTGGACGACATGCTATACTATGACTTTTTTCATGATTTTTGACGACATACTATACTATGACTTTTTTTCATGATTTTGGACGACATGCTATACTTTGACTTTCTTTCATGATTTTGGACGACATACTATACTATGACTTTTTTTCATGGTTTTGGACGACATACTATACTATGACTTTTTTTTCATCACTTTTGGACGAAATACTGTACTATGACTTTTTTTCATCATTTTGGACGACATGCTATACTATGACTTTTTTTTCATCACTTTTGACGACATGCTATACTATGACTTTTTTTCATCATTTTGGACGACATGCTATACTATGACTTTTTTTCATCACTTTTGGACGAAATACTGTACTATGACTTTTTTTCATCATTTTGGACGACATGCTATACTATGACTTTTTTTTCATCACTTTTGACGACATGCTATACTATGACTTTTTTTCATCACTTTTGACGACATACTATACTATGACTTTTTTTCATAATTTTGGACGACATGCTATACTATGACTTTTTTCCATCACTTTTGACGACATACTATACTATGATTTTTTTCATGATTTTGGACGACATGCTATACTATGACTTTTTTTTCATCACTTTTGGACGAAATACTGTACTATGACTTTTTTCATCATTTTTGACGAAATAGTGTACTGACTTTTTTTCATCATTTTGGACGACATACTATACTATGACTTTTTTTTCATCACTTTTGACGACATGCTATACTATGACTTTTTTTCATCACTTTTGACGACATACTATACTATGACTTTTTTTTCATAATTTTGGACGACATGCTATACTATGACTTCTTTTCATCACTTTTGACGACATGCTATACTATGACTTTTTTTCATCACTTTTGACGACATACTATACTATGACTTTTTTTTCATCACTTTTGACGACATGCTATACTATGACTTTTTTTCATCACTTTTGACGACATACTATACTATGATTTTTTTCATGATTTTGGACGACATGCTATACTATGACTTTTTTTTCATCACTTTTGGACGAAATACTGTACTATGACTTTTTTTCATAATTTTGGACGACATGCTATACTATGACTTTTTTTCATCACTTTTGACGACATACTATACTATGATTTTTTTCATGATTTTGGACGACATGCTATACTATGATTTTTTTTTCATGGTTTTGGACGACATACTATACTATGACTTTTTTTTCATCACTTTTGACGACATGCTATACTATGACTTTTTTTCATCACTTTTGACGACATACTATACTATGACTATACTATGACTTTTTTTCATCACTTTTGACGACATGCTATACTATGACTTTTTTTCATCACTTTTGACGACATACTATACTGTGACTTTTTTTCATAATTTTGGACGACATGCTATACTATGACTTTATTTCATAATTTTGGACGACATGCTATACTATGACTTTTTTTTAAACATTTTGGATGACATAGTATACTATGACTCTTTCATAATTTTGGACAAGATGCTATACTATGATATTTTAATCAGGAGAGACATGTTCATATAGTAAAAGAATATTTATTAACATGAGTACATGAGAATGCAAAATGTTAAAGTCTTTGGTGATCAGACCCCGTAGAGATGGTATGATTTATTGAGGGTGATATATCTGTAGTTGAATAGGGAACCCTCCGGGGCCTAGATGCTGGTGGTGGTAGAGTTGGTGAAGATGCGATGAGAGGAAGATGGAGAAGTGCTGATGATCTCGATGACAGGAGGAATGAGCCTTTTTTGAGCTCGTCGTGGACTCTGGATACAATGGCTGGAGATGACCGGGGTGGAAGAGGACGGTGAACGATTGCCAGCGTGAAGATTCTGCGCAGAATGATGGCTGACAGTAGCAGAGGAGAGAGCAGATTTAAAATTTTGCAATGGCATCCTGATTGGCTGAGAGAGACCGTGACAAAGTTTGATTGGATAACTGCAAGACTGAACACCCATGGTCACCTGATTAGAGGAAACAGTGGGTGTGGGATGGAGAGAGTTGTGAATGAATGAGCACAAATAAAGTCTTCCTGATTGAACTTACGCTGAGCTTTATGTTTTCATGATTTTGGACGACATGCTATACTATGAGTTTTTTCATGATTTTGGACGACATGCTATACTATGACTTTTTTTCATCATTTTTGACGACATGCTATACTATGACTTTTTTTCATAATTTTTGAAGACATACTGTACTATGACTTTTTTTTCATCAATTTGGACGACATTCTATACTATGACTTTTTTTCATAATTTTTGAAGACATACTATACTATGACTTTTTTTCAGGTTTTGTGACGACATGCTATACTATGACTTTTTTTCATGATTTTTGACGACATGCTATACTATGACTTTTTTTTCATGGTTTTGGACGACATACTATACTATGACTTTTTTTCAGGTTTTGTGACGACATGCTATACTATGACTTTTTTTCATGATTTTTGACGACATGCTATACTATGACTTTTTTTTCAGGTTTTGTGACGACATGCTATACTATGACTTTTTTTTCAGGTTTTGTGACGACATGCTATACTATGACTTTTTTCATGATTTTGGACGACATGCTATACTATGACTTTTTTCATGATTTTGGACGACATGCTATACTATGTCTTTTTTCATGATTTTGGACGACATGCTATACTATGACTTTTTTCATGATTTCGGACGACATGCTATACTATGACTTTTTTTCATCATTTTGGACGACATGCTATACTATGACTTTTTTTCATGATTTTTGACGACATTCTATACTATGACTTTTTTTCATGATTTTGGACGACATGCTATACTATGACTTTTTTTCATCATTTTGGACGACATGCTATACTATGACTTTTTTTTCATCATTTTGGACGACATGCTATACTATGACTTTTTTCATGATTTTGGACGACATGCTATACTATGACTTTTTTTTCATCATTTTGGACGACATGCTATACTATGACTTTTTTCATGATTTTGGACGACATGCTATACTATGACTTTTTTCATGATTTTTGACGACATGCTATACTATGACTTTTTTTCATAATTTTTGAAGACATACTATACTATGACTTTTTTTCAGGTTTTGTGACGACATGCTATATACTATGACTTTTTTTCATGATTTTTGAGGACATGCTATACTATGACTTTTTTTTCAGGTTTTGTGACGACATGCTATACTATGACTTTTTTTTCATGATTTTGGACGACATGCTATACTATGACTTTTTTTTCATGGTTTTGGACGACATACTATACTATGACTTTTTTTCAGGTTTTGTGACGACATGCTATACTATGACTTTTTCACTTTTATCATGCATCAGCAAACAAAATGTGTTTGCAAGAGCAGTGTAATGTTAATATGGATCCATGAGTGGATATGTGGCAGACTATCACAGAGCTAAATAAAATAGTAATTGTCTTTTTGCATTTATTTATTTATTTTTTAAATCACTACAGGCATCTAGATGGAAACGACACACTGCTGAGGTAGAGAATAGTCTTTGATGCACTGATGGTTTTACTCAGACCATCATATACTTGCAGTGCCTCAATAACAAAAGGGTATCAAGTGTATTCAAATGGTTTTCTCCTGGTGTGCAGAGTTTTGCCTCCGCGGGTATTTTCCACATAGTTTTAACAATTCATGCCATAAATGGTAATCTTCCTGTAAAACAAAATATGACATGCTAACATAAGCTAGTACCAACCATTAATATCACAATATCCATCCATCAATCAGTCTGCAACGTGTTGCCACAGAGCTAATTAGTTAGTTAATTAGCTCATTAATCTAATTAATCCATTTATTTAGCTTTCATCCTCCTGATCTAATGCTGAGGGAGCTGTGTATGTGTAGATCCACTAACCTCTGAACCCGCCACCTTGTAACACAGGGTGTCTGCAGGTCCTTAAAAAGTCTTTACATGTCTTAAAAACACATTTACTAATAAAAGGCATTAAAGTATTAAATTGTCTTAAATTCAAATTGAACAGGTCTTAAACTGTTTTTGTCACATCACCGATATTATATTTGCTGTTGGTGCTGTAGGAAACATAATTTTAACAGGAGGGAAACACTTCGACGGGTGCCAGACTTCGACAACACCTGTATGTGTGCAATGTATTTACTTGGAAAGAGTATATTTTCGCTTTTGATGTTTATTTCCATTGCAAGTTGGTATTAAAAACGTCTTAAATGTAACTTGTTGACACTTATACACACCAGTCTAATCAAATGCGAAGAATTTGATTTTAATTCCTCTTGTAACTGTGCACTGATCAGATATTCTATTTCACTGGGGAATACGTCACAGTACAGAAGTTAAATACGCTTTAATTCTCATTTTACTAGGACTTAATGTATTTTGCAAGAAAACACTGTGACCATAGCATGGAGCCACCAGCAGGGGTGTCAGAGAGCCTGCAGTGAGCATCAACGTCAGTGCGAGGCGTCTTTGTGTTTCTGACAAGTGTTCGCTCTTAATGGTCTGGTGGCAGCTGTCCCCAACTGTCTTTGTGCCCAACGTCCTCATCAGAAGGGTCCACAGAGTCCTGCCTGGGTCAGCGTGAGTTGGTGCCGCCACAACTGCACTGGCTACTTTAGTGCCCTGTGGTGGCATGAGGGGTGAAAGTAATACTGCATCCTTTTGGTAAAGGGCAGAGGTGAGGCATTAGAGGACCAAGATCTTAAGGTGGGAACATGCTGAAGCCCTTCCTCTGGAGTGATCTGAAGGCTGCCCTCTGAACTGCCTGTGGCCACCAAGGAGTCGGCATACAGAGGAGGGAGGTGCTGAAAGAAAGTGAAAGGAAGCAACTGGTATTTAGAAAGCAAAAGATTATTTGTGGTTTGCACCGACTGGAAACTCTGACTAATATTAGAAATAATAATAATAATTCAAGATTGATTGAGGTGTAAATTACTCGCCTTGAGGCCGGAGTAGACAGTGGGCAAAAATCCCATAATAAACTCTGAGCATACTTTGATTCAAGTGGACTGAAAAAACAGACTTCCGAACCTCTTCGTGGCTGTTTTTAGGCTTTACAGACTCTAGCCTGTGATGCATGTACAGGTCACTTCAGGGAAAGCCTGATTCAATAACAGAGAATCCTGCAGATAAAGTCGCTGTTCCAGCATCGACAACAACTGCCCACACTACACAGCAACTCAAAAAGGGAAGACGGACTGATGAAAAATAGATGGGACATGAGTGTGACGTCAGCTGTGTCTATTGTCCAAGATTCCATTGAGTGTTTCTTATAACTTATAAAGGATTTTTAAAAATAAATACAGAATATGGGGAAATTATGAATAAATAATATAATTCAAGCTGACTCCCTTTTCATTTTCTCCACAACTGTTAAGTAAAATCTCATGAAGTTTGACATGGATATAGTGGAGGTCACCTAGAACAAGAATCCATTGAAAGACTTCTATAACCTATGAAGATCTGATATGAGGAAATTATGAATATTATAATGTAATTTGAGCAGACTTTCCTTAAAAATTTCTCATAAACTGAACTACAATCCAGTGAAACATTTATGCATTAACATTTAAGCTATGGAGCAATTCTTTTGAGGAGAATTCAAAGATCATATATGATGATATTGATGATAAAGTAGAATCACTCCTCATGTTTTAATCATTTCATTTCATACCATGTGGAAAAGAATGAAGTTTCTACTCAGTATATCAAATTGGACAATTGGAGAGAAGTCGTTGCTGAAAACATGTTCGTCCTTTTTTGGCTCTTCTAAACACACGTGCCGGTGTTACTGTACTGCTGGTGGCTGCTATTAAACTAAGATTATTTAGTGATGGCTAGATTGTGATAATTCTGTTGTGGATTCTGTTTCAGTTGCATCAGCCTGTTGTTTGAGGATGTGGATTTAAAATAATTTTAAAAGCACTATGTAACAGAGAGCTGCTAGTGAAAGGAGCTGCATTTGTTTGTGGTCAGACTTCTTTACTGCTCCAGGGTGAAACTGTGACTAACTCTGGAATTAACCACCGTCACTGTAAATTTGACCCTATAATGTCTCCTAACATTTTCACTGTCCATTTACATTACTGACATTTAGTGTTAATGCTAATGTATTAGCTTAGAAGCATCAGTTAAAGGCTAAGTTCGGTTTTTTGACATCTGGGCCTTATTTTTAGGAATAAATACGCTCGTAGACTCACCCAGACGATTTTGGTGGAGCTCGGAGCCGTTTTCGAGCAATTTAGATCCATCCGACGGCGTCTTCTCTCATGCCATAGAAGCGGACGGGGCCAAAACATCGAAGCCCCTAAATTAGACATTATCTGCTGCGAAACTCGCTCACTTCACCTACATTTTATAAATGAATGGCCAGTGTTATCACCATGTCAGCTCAACTTCCTTGTTATGGTCATCCGCGGCTTTACAACGATGGGCCACTTTTGGTGACGTCATAGACGTGCGCCGCAGGAGCGCAGTCCAGCCGGCGCTAGGCTAGGCTAGGGGCTACACGGGTACAAACATGGTTCGTCATTGCGTTTTTCCACTTTGTCCAAACAAAATGACTAGGTGGACAAAGTTCACATTCCACAGGCTTCCTTTGAAAAACCCGGAGTTACTAAAGCTCTGCTTGTTGTCCTGAAAATGGACCCGAATATTCCTATGGAAGGACTGAGGAGGGTCAGTCACCGGGTCTGCAGCGCTCACTTCGCTCCATAAGACTTCATTACGAAGACGACAAAGATAAAAGGCCAGGAAGCTGAGCATCAGTACCTCAGGAGGAATGCCATCCCGATTGTTTCAGAGGGCAAAACAGACGCAGCGGAGGTAATGCATTCTTTTGAAGATGTAATAATATTGGTCGATAACCAGTGCACGTCGGCCAGCGTATAAAGCTCCTTGTATAAAATTAATAGCTATCTTCACGACCTATGTCTTAGCAGGAGTAGCCTTCTAAAAATACATTCCTGCAAAAGAATACTGCACTGTAACGCAATATAATTTACTCTAGTCCATGCTAGTTTTTGAAAAACTAACTCGCAATGCATATGATATGGTTATTCTCTGCAGGCAATAAGTTGTGACTCGAGCTGCAATCACCACGGGTCTGCATTGTTAGCGCACACTTACAAGTAGTCATATGCTTTCTCCAAAACTAATTGTCAGTTGTTTCGACCGTTATTTATTTATAAAGTAAACACTCATAGAAAATATACCCTTTTTGCATGTGTATCGGCTACTTACTCTATCGAAAGTTGTCCGTTCGGTCCTGCTGGCTTCGGCTGCGTCTGCAAGTTGACTCGGGACATAAAAAAAGTCTCTACCACAGCCCGGTTTGTCATGGCAGAAAAATCTTCCAGTGTAGTGAGACACGTATTTTGGGGGGCATCAATACGTGTTTCCTCTGGTCTCAAGTCCCACTCTGAGCAGCAAAAGCTCTCCTCTTCTGTTGTCTGTGGCGTGCAGTGTCCACAACAACAACACCAGTTAGCCCCCATTCATGGACGTGCAGTGGTCGCTTGTTCTCTGGCCAGCTGTTCGGCTCTTTCCCTCTGCATCCTCCTTTCAAATAGCTCCTTGTCGGTGTATTCTGGCTCAAAACGATACGGGCATCCATCATACTCGGAGTCGTCATCAGACACCTTTACATCGGATAAATATTCCGTCATGTTGCACAAGAATAGCTGTGTAGCTGTATAGCCTAGCCTAGCGCCGGCGGAACTCAGCTGCGCTCCTGCGGCGCACGTCTATGACGTCACCAAAAGTGACCCATCGTTGTAAAGCCCCGGATGACCATAACAAGGAAGTTGAGCGGACATGGTGATAACACTGGCCATTCATTTATAAAATGTAGGTGAAATGAGCGAGTTTCGCAGCAGATAATGTCTAATTTAGGGGCTTCGATGTCTGGCCCCGTCCGCTTCTATGGCATGAGAGAAGACGCCGTCGGATGGATCTAAATTGCTCGAAAACGGCTCCGACCTCCACCAAAATCGTCTGGGTGAGTCTACGAGCGTATTTATTCCTAAAAATAAGGCCCAGATGTCAAAAAACCGAACTTAGCCTTTAATGTAAATAAAACATAAAACGTTGGCTTAAATAAACGATCAGATCTGCGGCTAAATAAATATGATTCAACCTTATTCAATTAACTCACCTCTTCCTCAACTTAAAATCCACCGAAGTCGCATCACATTAAGGCCAGTTTTGGACCAAGTGCCACCAGCATCTCCTGATACACCTTGTCATTCTTCCCTGGATCGGCAGCAGCCTTCCAACTGCATCTCTGGGAGGTGCCAGAGAAGATGAGCTTCATGTCTGGATGCTGCAGGTCTTTCTTAACTGCTGTGATAAGGTTGACACTTGAGACATCTCCCAGGTCATTCCTGTCACAGTGGATGAGGGGGTCATCTGGCTCGTACGGACTGAATGAGGAAGGGGAAAGGCTCTTCCTCCTCAGACCACCCCAGCCGGACCAGTAGAGATCATCTACACAAGGGTTGCTCCCCACGGTCTCTGTAGCTCTCTCAGTCCCACGTTGGACGTAGCTGTCTCCAGTGATCCAGACAGTGGCTGGGAAAAAACAAACATTGCCATAGTGAAGAATAAACCATATTGTGGGCTACTGGGAAAAATAAAAGAAACAACCTGCAGAAGATGAGCTCCACACTGTTATCTATTCCCTGTGCTTTGATGTAAAAGAAAGAAGTAGTCTGCTGCTGTATTGTTTCACATTAAACAGAAAAATGAAAATAACTATTACTCACTTATGTGGCTTTGTGTGGGTGCACATAAAATAATTCAGCACTCAGTTTTTTCGAAAGAGAAAGAAAGAATCATTCCAAGAGATGTTTTTGACGACCGCCATCAACACTGAAATGAACAGGACCTGTAAAACCAGCCTACAAACACCGACCTTAACCAGAGAATGCTATAATTTTAAATATATAAAAAATTCTTATTGTAATACTTGTAATATTTTGACTTGTTGACATATTGATGTCATACTGTTACCACTGCATCAACAAGCATGGTGGTTTCAAAAAGAGGAGCAGCTTCAGTAGTGTGGAATAAACCATGGTGCCCTGAATGCTTTACTTCTCAGACTCTTAGTGACTTACTGCTCAGAGGGAACTCATTCAGCGGCTCCTCTGACAGCAGCACAGCGTCTCTCCCTCTCCTCTCTCGCCGTGCGCACACAGGAGTCAGTGTCGTCACGTGAATTTGTCATAAACCTTTGGTAATGTAAACCTATGTGACACTCACAGCTCAACAAAAAACGACACATGTATGTGTGATAGTTGTGGTACCATAACAGCCTGTCACAGATTACAGCTAGGGCTGAAATGATTCCTTGAGTAACTCAAATAATTCGATTACTAAAAAGCCTTGAGGCAAATTATTTGTTTCGAGGCTTCATTAAATCCAGTACAACTATGGACGGTTGTTTCTGTTGCACAAGCGCTTATGTTACTTTTGCTGTTGTTGCAAAATGATGGAGGAAGCGCGACGACAAGAGCGACAGACAAAAGGAGGAGACAGGCCACAGAAAATGACAGAAAGTGCAGAGTGTGGGGTCATTAGAAGTTAAAACGAAAACAGCTCAGTGTGTGTTGCAGAGTTATCACATTACAACAGCACGTCCTCAATGCTACAACATCTACATAGAAAATATCAAAGGTATGCAACAAGTTCACCGAACGAACCCGACACAACACAGTAGCACCAACGTCACATTTAATTGCATTTAACTTTAATCAGTGACTGCCAGCTGAGATTCATAATGCATGTAAAGAATGTATGTGTATTATGGCTTTATAATGGCTGATCAATAACAGAAATCAATGTGATGGCTAACATTACCTGGCGATGTATCATGCGCATAAGTTTTGCCATAGAAAACAGCAACACACGGAAAATAAAATGCTGTAGTCAATTTGTGTAAGCCTTGGCTTCATTCATGTTATTATGTGCCGATGTGCATCATTTTATCTGTCACAACTGTTGAAGTGCACAATGCAGACAAATGTTTTTGTAATTAGAGCAATAAAAATGTTGAATTTTCAAAAAAAGAAACACATTTGTTGCTCAATTCTCTCATTTCAGAGACGTATTATTTTCTCTCCAATATATGACTCTTGTCCTTAAATTAAGCTAAAGTAATTTAATGAAAACACGCAGTATTTCCTATCTGGTTACTCGATTGATTGCCAGAATATTCGATTACTAAAAGAAAAGATAGCTGCAGCCCTAGTTACAGCGTGATGAGTAGAGGAGAAATGGCAGAGCATAAAGGTCCAGGTGGGAAAAAACAACTCAATCATTTAGGATTTTACTAAAAGAGGAAATCACCTGTTGATTTATATAGATCCCAGGGGACATTTTTTGTATTTGGGAGCTGTTTAAATGTGTGATTAGTGGTAGATTTGATTTTGTTGAATTATTAATATTCAAACAGAATCTGAAACTCACTCCGAGTTACTGTTGTTGTTCACAAACTAAAGTAATGTGAGATCATTTTAGTTTTTACTGAATATTTGAAGGCAAAGTGTAAAACTAGATCACTTATTCTGTTGCAATTCTGTGTTCTTAAATACATTTTTCTTCCTAATTTGTCGTACGGTCAAGAATATTGTTATTTCAAAAAACACCCTGAAATATTGTGATATAATATTTTAGATCCTTGTTAATAGTAACATACACTCAACACTGAACAGTAACCTTACTCTATTTAGCTGGGCTAACACTACACATTAATCAGTAACAGCGTTTTATTGTGTAAATAACTGAGTTAAAAAGCTTGATTTCATCTGCTGGCTTTTGAAGTAACATCACACCAAGACTCCTCTTAGCCACCTCATTATAGCAGCTAACCACACACCAAACACGTGAACCTGAACTTACACACAGTGATGTAAGCTAACGCTACAGTAACGTTACAAGGTTGACGTTACTCCTCTTATATGTAATATTTGCCAAATGTGGGCATAAATGCAACTAGCTAACATCAGCTAACTCACTCTTATAGTCATCTCTGATGTTTATCTCGGATTATGGAAGCTAATATTGTTAGCATCGTTGCTAGCATTTAGCATGGCGAAGCTACTTCCTATTTACCCACCCAGCCCTCAAACACAAATAAACAATCATATCAGCGGCTATTTAGATATAATACAACCTTATTTAATGAACTCACCTCTTACACAACTTTAAATCCACCGAATTAATGTTGAGTTTGATGCCAAGTCCCGTCACTTGGTTCACATTAAAGCCACTTCCGGCTGAAGTGGCACCTGCGCCTCCTGATTAACACACCTGAGGATCCAGCTCTGAAGATCCGCCGCCGTGTCACAAGAAGCTCCTGTGGATGGCTGACGACTTGCATCCAACATTTCTGACACTGTTGTGACGATGACTGGAGAGTTTAAAGTGTTATTTAAGAGGCAAACGGCTTCACTCAGTCGCTCCCGCCATCTTGTCAGATTCATCCGAGTAGGCGGGACGTATCGGCAAAATTCGCTTCCGCATCAAAGATAGCCAATCAGGAGCTGAGAAATTCAGTTTTATTTCCGTTTCAATCAAACTCACACAAATACCTTTTTTTTTTTCATTAAGTCATCTTTATTGCAAAAAGTGGTTTACAGTTCAGATGTGACTTACAAAGATAGATATATATATATATAACAAAGAATGAACAAATAGAATACAAATAGGAACAAATGAAGCTTTGCCAGGGGAGGCTTATAAGTTATTAAAAGGAGAAAGAGGACCATATGTTGACAGTTTTAACTGTCTTTCTGTTTTTGGAGCCAGAAATCAAATTAATATAATGGACAACTTCATGGTGAAAATATATAAAATTAGTTTTTTTTACTGGTGAATTTACATTTATGAATGTGGAACTTTGCCAGCAGAATTAATAAATTTATAATGAAGTACATATTTACTTTGACTTCTATAAAAGCAAAATACCACATTCTCCCACAATAAGGTAAAGTCTTTATAAATATGGTCAATAACAAATCTGCTGAAGTTTTGCCAAAATGTTCTGGTGTGTGAACAATACCAAAAGAGGTGCAGAACAGTTTCTGGGAAGTCTTCACAAAAAGAACAGTGTGTATTGATGTCTCTTTTAAATTTAACCATGTAGTGATTAGCAGGGTAATATCTGTGAATTATTCTGAGCGACACTTCTTTCACCTTGTTCACTAAAAGGTATCTGTGAGGAATCATCCAAACTTTTTTCCAGTCAATGTTGTCTACAAATCGGTTCCAGTAAAACATGACATTTGGAATAGATACAATTTCCTTCTGAAACAAGGCACGAATATTCTTATTATTTCGAGAAGTTTAGAAAAACAGATTTTTCCAACAGGTGATTCAGCCACAGCTGGGAGGGAGCCAGAAGTGGGTGGAGATCTGCCAGTATTTCTAAAAAGCATTATTGAACCTGATGGAATGGCGTCAAATACAATTGCAAATTTTCATGGTGTAACTGGAATATTATATGTTGATAGAAACTCTCTATAAGAGAAAGGTCGCCCCTCTCTGTTGAATAGCTGGCCCACCAGCAGAATCTGATTCTGTATCCAACTCTTAAAAGAGTGACTTGTTTTTATATAAAATATCTCTGTCATTCCAAATTAGATACCTGTGAGGTGAGAAATTGTGCTTATAAATGAGTGACCATGCTAAAAGGACCTGCTTATGGAAAGTGGACAATTTTACAGGGAGTTTGTCCACATTGTAATTACAGTTCAAAATAAAGCTCAGACCACCAAAACGACAGAATATATAGTGGGGAATAAAATTCCAAATTGAGACAGGGTACTCACACAAATAACTATTGTCATTCACACATGAAGTCATTGTGTCACACATTCACTGTCTCTTTGTTCCCTACATGATTATTTTTATTCACATGTTATATTTATTCTTTGTTTAAAATCTAATAATATTGTCTCATACATATATTAGACTGTTGTTTTACATACACTGTTTTCTTCATTTACATATACTGACATACGTACTGTTGACATGCAGGTAGATACCAGAGGGTTTGGTAGTGTTTGTGTGAGGGTATGATGTAACTTAAAACCAAGTATGAATTACATCTCGAAGGGCCTCTCATAGGTTTTGAATCTTGTTGCATCACAGTTTTGTCTTTACATGTGCGTCATGTCCACTGCTGTGATGTGTGTCTGGTGACTCTGGTCTGTGTTTCCAAGTCATGACCACGCAGTTCCTAAACCAGGCTTTAACTCTCACCATAGCTCAGAGATGGTTTAATGAAATGGTTTAATCCTGGTTCGCTTTGTTAGACTCTTTTAACGCCCTGCGTTTCACAGCCAGCTCTGCTTCTCTGAGCCTCCTTCGTGAAAAGAAAAACAAAAGCTCGGGGTCGATTGTTAATTAAGTTGATGCATGAGAGTTGTCAGTCTCCTGGAATTCTCCTGGAAAACAAATTAAACTGGACCTTTCCGTGGTGTAGCATGCATCAGGTAGCCTATTAGGCTAGCTTTAGCTTTGACAGACCAAACAGGCACCAAACGATGGGACTGGTGTCTCTTGAGCTTTCTGTGTACTGAATGTACTGCACACTGCCTACTAAATGAATGATTAACGGTGCCATTACCAATAATCTTTTTACAAGAAAAGAAAACACAAGCAACATGACTCTGTCACATGACTGATGGCCAGTCTGACCCAGCCAGTGGATCACACATCTCTAAAAACATCACAGAAAATTTCCAGGCGTTATTTGGATAAACTGACCATATATCGGGAATCTAAATACTTTATTTCTTGCCTGAGCAAATATATAAGTATATACAGTATTATCATATAACCTAAATAAAGGGACATATTAGAGTGAAGTATTATCCTGCCACACCACTAGGTGGCTTATGTTACTAACTGAGGTAGTACATGGTATTTAAGGTCATGCACAGGTGCTGATGTTGGATAGCAAACAGTTTTCGACTGTGCTCGGATTAAGATTTATATGGCTGCATTTATTGGAACTTTGTGTTGAGACTTTTAAAACTTGTCTAAAAACCCTTTTTTATTCCTTGGCTTTCAACTCCGCATGAGACTCTGCTTCTGTTTTAGTGTTTTATGGTTTGTTTTATTTATTGTTTTATTGTTTTTAAATTATTTTAAAAACAATAAAACAATTATTTTAGTGTGTATTTCCTGTAAATTGTTTTATGTCCCTGTGTTGTTTTTGTCTATTTACAGCACTTTGTTTCAGCCGTGGCTGTTTTTAAGGGCTATATAAATAAAGTTGAGTTGAGTTGAGTTGAGACTTATTGGAAGTTAGACAGACATAACAGACACTAATGAGAAAATAAACAAATGATGATATACAGTATTGGTTGAGTACACATCCAAACAATTCAGCCAATTAGCAACCAGTAGCGGCTAAAGTCACTACATAAATGATTGATTGAATGATTGTTTAACAGCTTTTTGCCTGACTTAAAATCTCTGCTGTTGCTGGACATTGTACAGTCTAAAGAGACACAATGCATTGTGGGGTGATTGAATATGTCCAGTAAGTTCAACTCAAACTCAAGTTGGTTTGCCCCCTCAGTGTGGTTCATTTGGGCAGGTGTGAACACAGCAATCACACTCAGGTGAGCACCAAAACAACACCAACACCAACTCTGGTGCGGTTGGTTTGTGGTGAGAAGGTGTTCCGACCTGGATGTGAAGCAACTGCAGTCACATGACACTTTGTTTGGGTTAAACATGAGCATGTTACAGTCCTGGAGGATTATTAATGTGCACCTCCTCCTGTACTGCCTTAATATGCACATTCAGCACATCCAATGCATCAAAACATTGTTTTCTAGTTGGAGCCGCGCCTCGTTTTCAAACTGTATGGTTTGACTAAAATGAACAATGACAGCAATATAGTCCACGATGAGCAGCGCTAAAATCAACCTGCGTAGTTGTCCCTCCATTGTGACATCAGAAAGTGTCACATTTATCTTGCAAGTGTTCTCTTCTTCAACGTTTGCTTTACTTCCTGGATTTTTCCCACATGGAAATTCTGACCAATCAAGAGCAGCTTTCTCACACAAGGCATTTGATCTGGTCCTCTTGTAAATGCTGCCGTGAGAACACGAACCAACTCTAGGCAATTATACAACTTTGGAACAACATGAGTCCCTGATTCAGACCAAAGGAGACACTCTAGGGCTGAGAGCAGACTGAGTCTTGCTTAAAGGTGGGTTCCTGTTTTTGAGGGTCTGGTTCTTTAATTTTTATTTAGGTGACATTTAAAGAGAAAAAAGGACACTCACTATGAGGCAGCTGCTGTGGGACACACTGTGCCATAGCTGTGTTTGAATGCGATGCATTTAAAAGCACATAAGCTGACTAAAATAGAGTGCACTCTAAACCAAAAAAAAAAAAAAAAGATATGCGCTCAAATTTTCAATACACCAAAATTGCAGTCTGAAACTGATCCCTGCAGTAGCAAAGAGGAACCTTCAGGAGGAACTGTTTCAGCTTGGCAGATTGTAACTGGTTTAACTGGTAATCTCATTTTATGAAACACCCGTCTGGTTTGCACAGCTTGTCGATGTCGTGTGTAAATGTGTTTGATTCCTGCTGGATTTTGCAGGTTTTACACAAACGCGAGGCAGAGTGAGAGAGGTGGACTTCGACCATCCAACGCTGGGAGGCCAAGAGACAGCTGGCTCACATCGCTGGAGGATCCGCGCCTGTGAGGACACAGCTGACAAAACAATCACACTGATGATAACGGACGTATCTCACACAAACACACACACCTGAGCACAGGGGGAAGCAACATGACACAGTGATCCTTTGTATTTATTCAAACATTAAACGATGACCAACAGAGAGGAAGAGATAGCAGCCATGTGTGAAATAGCAGCTATAGAGTCGGATGTGTGTGTGTCTGCATGTGTGTGTGTGTGTGTGTGTGTGTGTAATGTCCTCCAGCTATATTGATCCGAATTTAATGATGGTCAGGAGGGAAACATGCACTCTCATCAAAACAAACTGTACAGCCATAACATCTGATATACTTCACTGTACAAAGATTCAGATTTTTTTTGTACCAACAGTTCATAGAAAAGTAATTTTTTTAAATAACACTGCGTACAAATGTATGATTCTCCATCTACCATAGTTGCTCTTTCTTATGTACAGAGTGTTGGCTTGTTATTTGGCGAGTTAACTGTTAATACACTGTATAACGTGACCTCTTGTCTCCCTCTCACTTGAATCCTGGGTTGTATGAGATCACTGGGAGTTCATCGGGGAGACAGAGATGTGAATAATCCAACAGCAGAGGAGATTCTCTTTCCAGGAGAAAGAGTTCTCAGCTCTGGGGTCAAGCTGCTGCCCGTGCTGTGAATCCCAGCGAGGAAAAACATCTTGTTCATCCAATGTTTGATAAGCACACCAGCTCCTCTGCGATCTTACTGTGGGCTTAAGAGTTGAATGTAGACAGAGACGCAAAGATCCTCCATTTGGCGCTGCACTATGCTACGAATCCTGAGAAAAACACCCACCATGAGTCCACCTTCTGTTTTTTTTTTTTTCTTAAAAAAGTTGACAAATCTTAGAAACCGTACAAACACTCACAGTTAACAAGAGACCAATGCAGGCAAACAATACGACGGTCGTGACACTGGAGCAGTGACCATTGCTCTCTGCGGCCACAAGAGCGCAGCAGTGCGAGACAAATCACACTCCAACACCAAACTGAAAGAACACCAACAGCATTTTGGCAGGCACAAGGATGCTACTGAGCTCAGTTCATTTTTAATTGGTCCTTGTCCAGTGTACATCAGGGACACAAATCACTGCTGGCTGCCAACCTTTAATCTTCTGATATGCTGAAGTTTTTCTAGCTGATGCTACAGAGAGGAGAAACGATCAGGGAACAGGTTGCTTAATTAAAAAACAAATAGCTCACGAGGTCTATGCATGATGTTCATGGTGTATCTGCTAAAATAGAAAAATAGATGATATGAAATTAAATTTAAACGTAGAAAAATATATATAATCAAATGATATATATGTACATGAGCGATGGTCGCGTGATTCATGCTTTAGATCGGTTAGTACAGACAAACAACAGCTGTGTGAAAACTGAAAACATGTGTGCTGATGAGATGCATTTCTTCCCCGTGTCCTTCAAAGGCAAGAATACTGTCGGCTTAATGCACGCCGCATCATCCTGTGGGCTCTGATGAATGTGTGATGTAGGACAGGTTGTGTGTTTGGGGCTGTAAAGAAGTTCATCCCAGGGTCAACAGGCGGGCGGCGAGGTGAGGTCACCACACGGAGCATTTCTCCAAGGGGTTCATCGGGGAACTCTTCGGACAGTGGAACACACGGGCAAACTCATCAAACTGGGAAACACTGCCGATCACTCTGCGAGGGGGGAAACACAGGAACGTCTTATAGTGATGTGGAGATCATTAAATATCTGTGCCTGCAGTGTTCTTGAATTTCTTTCACAGGAAGTAGGTGCATTCCAGCCATGACCTGTGTTTCCTTATTGTAGATATGTGTATTAGAGGTTTATTCTACAGTTGAAATGGTAAAAACACACTGACGACTCTCTGGATGTGTGTGTGTGTGTGTTTTGTGTGTACTGCACCTGTAGTGCTCTGGCGCATGTTTGTCCGTCAGCAGCTGCAGGTAGATGGACTGAGATCTTCTCTTCATGCACCAGTTCTGAAAAGACAACGTTGACACAACAGTGACACAACGTGGAAACATGTTACAGGGTTCACACAGTCATGGGAAACCTGGGAAAGTCACGGAATTTCACAATCTCATTTTCCAGGCGTGGCAAAGTCATGGAAATGGTAAAAATCATTGAAAGTTTTGGAAAGCTTACAGTAATCTTCCAGGGATAATCTTCCACATAATGTAACATAACAGCAAATTTATTTTCTGTAAGTTAGCCATTGATATAACGTAGCTCTGATATGTGTCAGCTTAGGGCTGCACGATATATCATTTGAGCATCGACATTGCGATGTGCAATGGTTGCATCGAAGGACGTGCAATGTCAAGTAAGGCAAATTAACTCAAACAACTTATTTGATGCTTGATACAAATATAAAACTTACACACAGTTCTCATTTTCCATGACTTACACCAGCCAAGTCTTCTGCTTTTAGACTTTACGTGTATATGCGACGTGGAGCCTATCTCAAACCACCCCAACGCTCTCCCTATTCACGTTTCTGTGTTCACATGGAGGGTCTGCAACAATAGCCGCATTTCCATTACAGTTTTCGCAAAATAAATGCGATATTTGATATATTAAGTTTCGACAAAGTATAATTGCGACTTGCAGGTGTTTCCATTAAAAGTTGTTTTGCGTATGAGCCGTAATTCTCGTAAAATATGCGATATTTAGGTTTTGCACATTTCTAGGGTTAATGGAAACGCGCTTAATGAGTCCCGTCCAAACCAGCCAGCGAGGAATGAAAGTTTCTTATGAACCCCTCCATCAGCAAGCCTGCACTAACGCCAAATTACTGACCATGTGCAACACCGTATTCATCATGAAGACGCCCAGTACAAATAAAGTTCCATGTGACTATCTTTACAAATGTTGACTGCTCAAACTATGATCAAACTACGACATTTAAAATCCTCATACAGACGTTAACGTTGTAAAGCTTACTTTGTATTTAGAACAAAATATAGCCTTCTCTAGTTTCTAGAAAGCAGTCACATTCATTTTATTATCAATTATTTATCAAGTTATTTGTTTCTTTTAATGACAAAAGGAAATAAACATCCAGGTAAACAACAGCAGCTCACACACATCAAATATGAATGCTAAACATACAGATAAAGAACATAAGTAGGATTTATTTATCTTTCTCAATGGTTATAAAAAGTTACGTCAACTCCTTTTTCTGTTGTATTTATCCCCTACACCTTAATGAAGGGAGCTTCAATCAGCTGTGAAGGTGACTTCAAACAGAGATACACTCTGTGACGGGGTGGGTAGGGTCTAATTTGGGGAAGGCCTGTAGTGTGGTGGCGTTTGCTATGGGAAGGGAGACTCTCCTGTGTGTGTGTGGAGAAAGGCACAGTAACCAGGAGCAGTGAAGTGTGTGCTTTTCCAAAATGAACATTTTATTATGGGTCCTTGAAAAGTCTTAAAAGACAGGAAAGTTTGGGCTTCAGCTAAAGCAGGACTCCCCCTGAGTGAAACAGTTTGCTCCCAGTTGTGGCAAGTTACAAAGTGCTGTACTCAGGCACAACTATGAGCTACTTGTATTTCCCTGCATTTCAGATTGTGCTGTGTTGTACTTTTGTTTAAAGAGCTATAGGTGTTAGATACTTTTCCAATCAGATCATGAGCTAAAAATGCATCGTTTCAAAATCAAGATGAAAATAAAATCATAGGAAACAGGGTCCAGGTTAAAAAATACCAAGGTTTCCCTTTAGCAACATTAAATTCACATCTGAAAATGATGCTTTTACTGACTCTGGACACACATCAGACATCTCAAATGATCGTACGCACATGTACATGATTTTTTCCTCTCACTTCCCCGTGGGGAGAGTTTTACAGCTGAAAGCTAAAACACCACAAATTGCATCAAAAAGTGTGTCTGGATTTTGCCCCTGTTACATTAAGCCATGAATTTGAATGAAAGCAGCATTTCAATGATCGTCCTAATAGTTAGAAGGAGCAGGGGTGGTCTGGTGCTTAGAGCCACTGTACTGTCATCAGTGCTGCGGGTCTGATCCTTCCGATGGTTAATGCATCCATCAGCTAATGTTGGCGTAACTCACAACTCCTACCTGCTCTCTGTGATCAGGCGCTCCAGCTGAGAGTGGCAGCTAAAGTGATTTAACATGGAAATGTAATGAAACACAGTCGTGTGCAGCTATTGGAGGCTTCTGTACCTGTGCAAAGGCAATGAAGACCAGCTGTTCGTGTGTGTATTTGAGCCCAGGCAGCGGCCTCTCCGGTCCGTGCTCCCTCACCCACTTCTGATACGCCTGGGTGGACAGACAGAGGTGTGTGGAGCGGGTGAATAATGAAAGACAGCAGATACAAATGAAATTAGGATCCCTCGCCTCGTGTCCACAGCAGGATGTTCTCTGCAACTTAAACTGAGATCTGAAACCAAACGGGATGATTCTGATTTGTAGAAACCCCTGAAATAACACGGACACACCCTTTTTTCTCTGCAGCCAATCTAACTGATTGACACGACTAACAGGCGCGATGACTCTATCGCTGCATTTTGATGTTATGGTTTATTTAAAAGCATTCGCTCATTCCCTTTGTACTTTGTTTCTGCATGCACAAAACACTCGCTGCTTCAATATAGACCACTGACACGCTCAATATGGAATTGAATTATGCAGCATCAGATACTCTGCTGTCCAGTCAAACACACACACACACACACACACACACACACACACACACACACGGACAGACGGTGATACAAGCAGAGAGAGGGAAACCACGTTTATCTTTTATCTTGATTCTGGGGGGACTTCTGCTCTTTACTTTCATACACATAAAGCAGACTGCTCTGTGAAGAATAAAGAGACAGATGGAGACAGAAAATGGACAGAGGCGGTATACACTGATGGAGCAAACTCTAGTATTTAGAGCATGTGAAGCCACATAAATGGTATTGAATGTCACTTACATAGTAGGACAGCTTGAGCCCTCCCATGTCTGCGATGTTCTCCCCCAGCGTCAGACGGCCGTTCACCTGCACACACACACACACACACACACACACACACACACACACACACACACACACACACACACACACACACACAGAGGAAGCTTCCTTAATGGTGACAGGTCTGAACATCTCCGCCCTGCACTTTGTGCTATTATGTACTTCAAGGGTGTCCTTTAATCTAGGACCTGGCTTGTGATTAAAGACCAATATCTGTATTTTCTCAGTGAGGTTGCTCCCTGCTGATCTTGTCTTCAATAGCCTTAAAAGAAAAGTTTTTTGGGAAATGTGCTTATTCGCTTTCTTGCCAACAGTTGAAGAGTAAGATCAATACGGCTCTCAGATATGAGAAGAGTATCAATCTTCTGAGTTTAAGTCTGGAAAAGAAAGTGAACAAGCAGATTTCCCAACATGTCAAGCTACCATGTTATATCACCTTTGACCCTTCAAAAACTTGGAAATGCAAATATTCACAGCGGCATATAGCACCATGAATTGTGCACATGAGATTAAAGACAACATTGTGCGTAAAAGACTAAGTGAACTTTGAGTTGGTTTGGATTGTAATACATTTTTGACTGTGTTATGCAAGTGTAGTAACAGGAATACGATGAGAATACATAGAAACAGTCGGTAACATCGATGTAATTTTGGGAAGACTTGGCCTGGAGTTTTGTTTTTCTTTTTTGTATTCTCAATTAACCTTGTTAAACTTTGTCCCTGCCTCACATGAGTACTGTGGAATGTCATCTTTGGGCCAAGAACACAGCAGCAGAGCGACGGCAGAGAGAAAACGAAAACCTTTATCAGAATTTTCAGATGGGAGCTACAGGTCCTGACTGACGAGGTGCAGATGTATGTCCGTCTCAGCTGAAATATTCACTTATGAGAATGCCCTCACCTGGTCACCGCCCATGCTGCTCACCAGAAAAAATGAAAGCCAACAGAAAGTGCCAAAAACTGCACTTCCTCTAATGGCCACTTGAGGCTGAAGAAGCCAGTCATCCTCCATAGACCCTGATGTTAGCCTCCACAAACCAGTAGGTGACATCACAGCAACTACGTCCATTATGTTCGCAGTCTACGGGCTCAAAGATTTCAGTTACCACCAACTCTGAAGACACTACTTATTCCTGTGGCTTTGTGAATTGGACTATTTTTGCTGTAAGGCTCATTTGCATATAAATGGGCTGATTTGCGCCAAATAAATACACATAACATAATTTACATATGTGCGACTAGCACAGGAGCACAGAGACACTATTTCCCTGGCAGCACAGTTAGGGTTGCATTTTATCCTCTGCGGGCTCTTTGAGAATTATACGGTTTCCTTTTGACTAATTAACACCAAGCAAAATCTGAGCAATTCTTTCTCGTCCATGAGTGTTTTCATGGCTGGTAAAGGTGGTAAAATATCACCACATCACAAATGTCTCAGGTTAATCTACTAAAATTATACTCCAGCAATTTGGTTTTGCATTTGTCAAAGTTTTGCTTAAAAACAGAGTAGTCAGAACTGGAGCAGCAGAAGCTGAGATACTCTGACTTTTAATTCCTGACAGTCAACAAGCAGGGTTCTGCATTTCCCATAATGCAACTGAATACAGTCTTTTGTTAAAACCTTCCTGCTGGTTTAAATGTTCCTACTTTTCATACTTCACATTTGTAATGCAGGCTGTGTGTTACCTGTCTGCAGGTATCCAGATATTTTTGAAAACTGATGTTTTCCCTCTATTTTAGAATAAAAATTTGTCCACTTGACCTTCACTTTACAAAATATCCCCGTCCACACGAGTCGCTTGCAGGCATTAGCTCTCTTCCAGTTTTTACTGGCTGAAAAGGTAGTGAAGTGCACAGGGTACCTTTTGCAAAACCACAACTGGAGATCTGTTTCCTGTTGATTCCCCTTCGATATAACGGCAAAGAAGCTCACTTGAAATGCAGAAGTTTTCCTTCCTCTCCTCATCAACAACCACCGTCACTGGCAGACTTTAAACACTGATGCTGAGATGGACCAGATCATGCTAAGTGCAGCCACACTAAGTTTAAGCATAAAGTAATCATTAGACCAAGAGGTACCAACAAAATGTAAACAGACCAGTAACCCGCCAGTTTTGTCATTGTTTCTGAAGCATGCTCATTACACAAAACAGTTGACATGATGTCATCGCTTCCCAAACGCTCCACGTCCACACAGATACACAGGAACCACAATTTTTTTTAAAAATCTGCTCCTTAGAAAGTGTTTTTATTGATCTAAAACTGTGTGTGTGTCCAAAATGTAAAGGAAAATATCCATTTTCAAAAATGTGTACGTGCAAAAAGATGATGCGATAACCCTGGTGACATCACTTCAACATCATCAAGGTTATTTTTTCAGACCTGACAAAGCTGCTCCAGGAAGACTTTATACAACTGCTCTTACAGGCTGAACGGTGCTAATAAGTAAACTTAAAATTATATGTCAAACTGGCATGTAATTATGTTTGTCTATCTGTAACCAGAACAAAATGCTGCTAAAGTCTTCCGCAGATACCAAGAGCAGTGATGTGAGCAGAAATAATAATAATCAAGCTGCACCATGTTAACGGACACTGACTTGATGACATATGGTTTTCTATATAAAGATAATATCAGTCCAGGATATCAGCTGACACATATATTTATGTACTGCTATAATAAAAATGGCCATATAAGACAAGATGAGCCTTTATTGATCCCCAGCAGGGATATTGAGTCATTGCAAGGACAGAAACTGATGAGTATGGAACATAGCAAAATAAATAAAATAAAATTAAATTAAAAAAGATAAAATAAAATAAAATTAAATAAAATTAAATAAAATTAAACAAGATAAAATAAAATAAAATAAATAAGGAGTGAATGGACAAAAGTAAAAATTGAATTAAAAATCAAATCTATGTGAGAGCATTTGAAGACAAAATGTCCTGGTAAAGTGATTAATGTGATCCACAGCAACAGAGTCAACATCATAAAAGCTGTATATGTATGTGTGGTGTGTGTGTGTGTGTGTGTGCAGACCCACCCTCTGGTTATAAACAGTGAAGTTATCGTAGAGCTTGACGATACATTCGGCCTTCTTCTGGAACTTCCTGTAGGACTCCTCCGTCCACCACTGTTTGAGGTTGCCGTGGCGGTCGTACTGGCCCCCTAGGGACATGAACCATTGCATCACTAAGATGAAGGGCAAAAGGGCAGGGGGGGCGCAGTGTTAGCATGGAGACGACACAACCTGCAACTTTCCTTCACAGTCCAAAAAGCGGCCCAGCACGTCATCTTTGTAGCGTTTTTTAAAGCTGCGGGAGTCAAAACATCAGGAGGCAAAGTGTTGTTGGGTTGACCTTGGCTGATGTCTCCAGTTCAAGAGCCAACTGAACTGCTTTTGCAGCCAAATACATTTGTAGAATGACTGTCTGCCAAAGAGGCTGGTGGAGCACAAACCAACAAAGGCAGTCACAAACAAAGTTATTCCAGTATTTGGCAGGTGGCTGGCAGAAATTTCGCAGCCTCATTATAGTCGTCTGATGCATCTTAAAGGGCAGCACTTTGACTGGAAATG
Source organism: Epinephelus cyanopodus (assembly GCA_026686955.1). Classification (NCBI taxonomy): domain Eukaryota; kingdom Metazoa; phylum Chordata; class Actinopteri; order Perciformes; family Serranidae; genus Epinephelus; species Epinephelus cyanopodus. Next base: position 40,105,293 of record CM048918.1, read on the forward strand.
AAAGTTAGAGATTGTGGTTCAAAACAGTCTTTCCTGTACAGTTGTGGGCATCTGACAAATGTCATACAATTACACAAATCATCAGGGACTCCCGCTTTTTCTGTGAAATAGAATGCAACAGCTGGAGTGCCACTCGAAATGGTGAGACCGTGGGTGTGTGAGCATTGCTGTAATGGATTATAGGTGAAGAGATTGTAATTCTTACCCCAGTCATCATATCCATGTGTTAGCTCGTGGCCGATGATTGCTCCTATGCCCCCATAGTTCAGAGACCTGGCAGCAGGAAGGAGAAATATGGAGCATTACACAAACTTCCCTGGTCTCCACAGGTGCTTAAAAGTCTTGAATTGCCTCCACTTATATCAAGGCTCTGACCTTTTGAAAGGAACATTGAATTCATAAGTAAAGGGAAATGGACTTGCACTTGTATAGCACAGTCTTCCGACCACTCAAAGTGCTTTTACTCAACATGCTACACTCACGCATTCACACACACATTCACACACTGGAGGCCGAGGCTGTTATACAAGGTGCCACCTGCTACTCTGTCAAACATTGCACTCACACATTAGCAATCTGGGGTTCAGTATCTTGCCCGAGGATACTTCGACATGTGGACCGGAGGAGCCGGGGACTGAACTGCCGGTCGTCTGATTAGTGGTCGACCTGCGCTACCTCGTCCACAGCCACAGCAATAAAACACACCTTTGATCAATTAAATTCACTTTGGAATTGTGCCAACACATTCTCACTCCGACCTCGTCAAATATCGACGTTTGGTCATGGACTTTTTCACACTGAGATATGACGTGCAAGGTACCCTGGGTGTGTTGGTTGCTGACGCCGTGGCAACTTCAGCCTGTTACATGCATTGTCCGTTTTCAAAATACACTTCTGTTTTCACAGGAAATGTACAGTTTGCATACAGTCTCTTTCAAAATAAAAGCACTACGTCGGTACAACACATCCTTCAACACATGCACATGGTTGTGTTTAGGAAAAAAGAACGGGGTTTGGCTTTACAATCTTACAGGAAGTGAACCGGTTGGTGGTTGTTGGACTCCCACCAGCCCTACTCGGACTTCTGCCCCCCTAACTTTTGTTGTTGCCACAGGCATTATTCATTATTTCTTTTAATGTAAAAACTGTTTTTGTTTTTTTTTGTTTTTTAATTTTTTTTAAATCAGGTGGGGTTTGGACAGAAACGGTTAATGTTCATGTAGGGTCAGGCCTGATTTTTGGGCTTATCAGAGCTCCAGAGAGAAGTTTGAATTAGAGGAAAGTGTTTTACTTTATTCATACTTGTGTGTTGGTGTGTCTGTGTCACTCTGCAGTTACACCTCCAAAACACTAGTCGGTGGTGGAGGTTTCTGTGCTTTAAACATGGCTTAATGGCAACTATTTCAAACACAAGAACACAAATCAGCTTCACTATAACTCGCAGCATTCACAGACAAACACTTGTCTTTATCTGGACACATTTTCCCCACAAATACAACATGCTAACGTTATTAGCACAAGTCTTTGGCATTTTACATTGTATAAGCTAGCCTAGCAGCTAGCAGAGATTTCCTCTGCTCATATGAAGCCAGGATAAATCACACACAAGACTTAAAATGCTATTTTTGTGGAGGCTTTATTGTCTTCACAATTTATTGTTTCTTATCTGTGAAATTAAAGTACATAAAAGCTTTGTTTCCACTGAGGGAAATGGTTTCAGCTTACAGAAACAGACAGGAGGGCTGCGTCACTGCGATGCAGAAGTATAAATCCCGCTTTAGTGCGAACAGGCTAAATAAAATTTGGATTCTGATTATCCTAACTTAATTGCAACATTACATTAGACCTCCTGGCAGAGTGCCACAGACTCCTGAGGGTCCCAAACCCCATTTTGAGAATCACTTTTTCAGAACGTACTCCTTTTGACTGATTTTATGAGTCTCACCACAGACAGCTCTCTCTCTCTTGTTTTTCATCCCTTTGTCTCATCGCTGCTCAAAAAAACAGATAAAATACAAGTTGCACTTGGGATCTCATTTTGGATCCATGTGTCTCAGTACTGAATGGAAAGAAGCTCAACGCCACATTCTTCTGCTCACACTGATTGGAAAACATCAGATATCTCTTCTACATGTGAGGTGATCTTTCAGCTGCAGTGTGAACATAACTCTTAACTTCTCAAGGTGTGGACACAGAAACACAGCCCTCCTGTAACACGTCCCAGACTTGTGTGAGCACCCACTGGCTCACACCCCGCACGTGCCCCCTGCTTCCAGAAAGCAGCGGGAGGCTCCACCTCCCCTTGACCCTGGGCCGGGCTGGAGAGCTGTCTTTGTGCCACATGCAGATATAGAGAGCGATGAGAGGGCAGACTCGGGGCTATTCACATGGCTACGTCTGAAAATGACTTTCTGACAGCTAGTCGATACGCTGCCTCACACCGGGCCCGACTCCCCCGCTAAACTAACTGGCTGATTGAAGCTTCATTATACTCGACGTGGTGGTGGAGAGCCGTGTGTGTGTGTGTGTGTGTGTGTGTGTGTGTGTGTGTGTGTGTGTGTGTGTGTGAGTGAGAGTTTATGGGAGGTTAGGGCTACTGCAGTAATAATTTCAAGGGGACAGGCAGGCGCATGCACGCACGCACGCACGCACGCACGCACACACACACGCACACACAAACACACACTTTACTACATCATTAATTAATATTGATTAGCATGCATGGCAGCAGGTAGAAGAAGTAGTGGTGATCACCTCTAATGAAGACATAGAAGTGTTAGCTAATGTTGGGTACACACACTGCTAATTGAGGGGTGTTAGTGTGTGTGTGTGTGTGTGTGTGTGGTGAGTCAGGGGAGCTGATATGAATGCAGGTGGTGCAGCTATTTGGACTGTATTGTATGTACTGGCTTAGAATAATGCTGAATACTGGCAGCAGCAGGTTTGCTCCTCTGTGAATAGCTTTGGTTCACAAAGGGTTTGTTGAGAGGGAAAATAGATGTTTACCTGCACATTCCTCAGAGCTGCACTGCACTGGTTTCTCACTGACCATTTCCCAAATTGGTGTGGGTGATTTCCCACCAACCGGGCAGCCATTGGGTTTTAATTCATGCCAGTATTGTAGGTTAATCAACTCATAATCAGCTGAAACCTACTTAGGACAGATAAAACATCACCTGTTAGATAAGAACCTATCTGATAACAATATAAGTTAGGACCCTATTTAAAAACTGTATTGTTGGTGTGTTCGTGGACACTCCTACATCTGAGCTAGCTGCCACAGTGTTCAATGTCCATAACGGCACATAGTCTGCTTGATTCATTTTTTATTTTCCATGGCATATCTGTGGAAACACTTCTAAATCAGTTGCATCACCTCATGTTAATAACATAATGTACCCAAGTGTCAGTGGATTGTACTGAATGAATGAATGAATGCATTACATTACATTCTAATGTCATGTTAAAATCATGTATTCAAAGAAGTCTTTTAATCTGTTCGCCCTGTTTTCTTTTTCTTGTATCTTTTTTTTTGTGTTTGTTTTGTTTTTTGTCTTTGTTGTATTATAGGTAGGTTCGGTGGATTCGTCCAACACACACAGAACTTTCACCCAGGAGCCCGGTGTCTGCTTCCCACATGAACGTAGAGCCAAATCATGATGTTTTTTCCAACCCTGACCATGTGCTTTTGTTGCACAAGGATATAAAGATAAATGTGAGGTGTTTAACCAACATTGTAAGTTTGTTTTGAAAAAGACTGGATGCATCTAAAGACACAATACATGTAACAGGCATAAACTGACAACAAACACAGGAGGATACCCAGCGTGTCATATAGACGTGAAATTTCACTGAACAAGCAGCGACATGGGCCGAGATGGGAGGTGCGAGTGAGAATGTCAAGTGCGAAGAGCTGGCACTGAATATCTGGTCAGATTTTAAATCTTCAAGGCCACATTTAATACAAAGTTTGGCGTTTTTGTTAAATTATTTATTTATCTATTATAGTGTGAAAATGTGTGTTAATATTCCCAAAATTAAGGTATGGAAGCAAATAATTCCCACAATGATTCAGATCTTAGTAACAACTTTTTTTGAAATTTTATCACTACTGAATACCTGATGTAATTCAAAGGTCACCAAACATTTTATTTTGTGTGTTGTCGTGCAGTTTAGTAGTAGCAGTATTCTTTTAGGTACACGTATTATTTACTGTTCACAAATTTAGAAAATTCAAGTACCCATATATTACCCGAGGATAACAAAAGTGGGTTCATCGCACACAGGGCTGAATTGCTTCTTATTTTATTAATCAGTCTACAAAACAACGCGTTTCGCCCATGGCTTCATCAGGTTTGTTACACACTCCACAGCACAGGTGATTTGAATCCAATCAGCAGGGTACACAGGAGTAACGTTACTGCTATCCTATTGTCTGTCATGCATTTGACATAAGACTAAAATTTTCGCAAGTGTTTTACAGTAATTGCTCGAACTCTCCTCCTCCTTGAGTCCGACACGTAATGCTACTATACTACGTGCTGACAAATAGTAGCATTTATTTTAGTAGTTCACCTGTCCAGCAGAAAACGAACTACTAACACTCTCTTCTGTTTCCTCCTCCTTCTTCCTTCCTCCCGCTGTCTTCTTCGTTGGTTTATTTATACACGTGAAACGCGTTCTCTGGCTGGCTGGATTGTTCGCTCGGGCTGCTGTACGTACATGGCAGCGTAAGATGGCGACCTCTCTAAAGCAAGGCCCTTGCTATATACATATATGTATATATAAAAGCATAATTATAAGGCTTCAAAAACCAAACAAATTTTATTTTATTGTGATTATACACTACAAGATATTAATGGGTAGAATATTCAGATTTAGATTCAGATTTGACAATAAATCATGGCAAATATTAAACACCCTTGAGTCTTCTCCTCAAGGTTTCCTTAAAATGTTCAATTAAGTATTTATGGTTTTCTCCTTCTCATGGTTTTATACTTAAGGAATCCCTCAACTGTTGCATGAAAAAACCTAATATACCTCTGACTCTATCTTAACTGCAACATGACTGAGTTAATGGTGATAAATGAAAAACACTAACACTTGCTTCTTCCTACAATAGTTTTCTGTTTTCTGGTATTTGGGGAATAAATTAACTTTGTAGTATGATTGTATTCCTCCAGAAGTAAAATGTTTTCCTTCACTCACCAATATGGTTTTCTTGTCGGCTTGTCTGCCATTTTTTCCACTATCTAACTATAAGACAACTCTGTGAGACGATAACAGGCGTCACAAGCGTGAGTCCAAGCAAACAATCTCAATGGAAACTTTTATCGCTGTTAAATCTCTGCTAAGGCAACAAGCGAGTTAAAGTAAGGAAACTAAGGAAACCTTTTAAGAGATTCTGTGCAACTGTGTAAATCCCTCAGCTAAGGAGAAATTAAGCCTTAAATGTCATACATCAGGAAAAAACTTAAGGTGTTTTTGTGCAACTGGTCCCAGATGTTCAGGAGGTTTTCACCAGAAGCTGAATTATCCACGGAGGTCTCTTCCTCCCCAAAACAAACAAATCCAGTGATTTAAACTGGTAAAAACACTGAATAAACAACACAAATCAGTGGAGCTGCTTATTACAGTTGGGCTTCTTCCTACGGTGGCCTATGCAAAAACACAGATGGCCCTCTGTGGAGCCAGTGTTTGGTTTGTCCGTTCTGGGCTACTGTAGAAACATGGCAGTGCAACAGTACAGTCTCTGTAGAGGAGGACCTGCTCCCTATGTAAATATAAACAGCTCATTCTAAGGTAACGAAAACACAACGATTCTTATTTTCAGGTGAAAAACTTATTATATGATATTATATTTCTGCATATAGATCACCCTAAATCCTGCACACTGGACCTTTAAAGTTCAGTTCAGACACATCAGCGACACCAGGGATCAGCAGTCTGGGTATCTGTGATATTTCACCGCTGCAAATTCAGTTGTATTTAAATTTCAAACTAAAGGATGCAGCAGTGATTACATCTCAAAATGAGGCTGATAACATTCAGATGATCATGACGATTACTTGCTTCCACAGTGGGTACTATTCTGGTTTCACTGTAGACACTCAGCGCTCTTATAAAAACATGTCATCCCAGAATTTTTCATAACTTTGGATTTCAGAGCTTCATGGTGGAATGATTTAAATGTTAATTCCAAAGCTTTCCCACCGTGACGAGTGTAAGGCTGTGGAAATACTTTGGCACAGAGACGATAGATTTTAAAAGATACTGAACATTGTGACAAAATGCTGCACTGCCTTTCAGCAGAATGTTCATCGAAAGGAGAAGTCATTTGTGTTGTGATTTTAACGCGTGACTAATTTCATGTTGTGAGTAGTTTTGTCCAATACCGCTGTGACTCTTATTCATCAATTTCTCATCACAGAGAGCTTCCTGAGACAAACACAACAGACAGGGAGGCTATCTACTTTCATGCACCATCAAATTACTCGATGGACTCAAATTTAGGGAGGCGACCTCTCAATGACACCTGTTCCATTAGCAGGACCTTGTTCGGTAATTGAGCTCTTGGTGGGTAGTTAAATTGGTTTAATCAGGTGTGTTGGGACTTGAGGGGAGCAGAGGCTCGCCAGACTAGTGTAGCCTGTAATGACCTTTGTTGTTGTGGCTGTCGTGATGTCGTTGCCTCCCTGTGGACGGCAGGGACAGGAGGAGGGATACTTACTGCGGGAACTCGGGGTTGTAGAGGGTGGGCTGAAGGATGCCGGCAGGAAACACTGGAGGACAGATGAAGAAACAATATGAGGGAAGTGGAAACGTCCAGATATGAATATCACACGCTCTGGTTTCATTATAAGAAGGAACAATTTAAAAGAAAAGTTTTTTTATATTAAAGTCAGCACATTGATACGGTCTCCTTTAGAGGGAAGAGACAGGAGGAAATGAGAATCTGATGCCTTAAAGCTGAACTCGCCAGGATGATGATGTAAAATAGTTACAGCAGCTGCCTCAGAGGACGGTGACAGAAAGTCTCTCTAGTGTTTTACATACAGAGATGTCTGTTGGTATGCCACAAGTTTGGAGAAGCAGGCGGGAGGACTGTTATAGAGGCTACGCAGCACACTGGCGTGAACGTGGGCAGCAGATAAATGTTTTTTAGCCACTTAAAAGAAGTCCCACCTAAAGAAAATCAATGGTTTAAGTGTACGCTATATCTAGAATATTTGTCCAGCTTCACCCAAATGTCAGACGGGGATTTCCGATGACTCCACTGAATAAAACAATGATTTAACACTGCTGAACAGTCTACTGCTGCCTCCATCAGTTGGTTAGCTTGTGTTATTGCGTGACTTTGGTGTTTAAAAAGGTTTAGTTTGGATCCACCAAAGTCACACACTAACTGATGGAAGCAGCCATAGACCAGCAGCTCCTGTGTTCAGCAATGTTAAATCACTTATTTTCTCAATGGAGTCTGGTGGATTTGATGAGAGATGGGAAACTGAAGATGTTAATGGCTTTCCCACTGGGAAGGTCTGTGTGCAGCTACATGAAACAGAGAAAACAAAGCGTTGCAGAGCGTCACTTCCTGTGGGTTCCAGTAACACTAAACCCCTGAGCTTGCCTGAGAAGGACTAAATGCACAAAGCTGCTATTTTTAAATATCCCATCGATATTTAAGAGAGACTCTCACTGCAGCCTGTTCTATTTTGTTCTGCAAATGTGGGCGTGCAGCCTCGTTCTGTGGACGATAAACCAGGTGCAGACTTCCATCTGTGTCACCGCTGATGAGGAAATACAGCGAGTGCTGGACGGAGCAGTGAGTGACAACAACCCCGCCCACTGTCTGAACCAGAAGCTGGGGGAGGTATCATCTCCACAAGGGATGTGAGGACTCTAAAACTTCACCAGGGCCTCCGTCGGCATATGGGTGAGTAGATAATGGCTGAATTTTCATTTGTGGGTGCACTATCCCTTTAAACTGACATTGATATTTTTAGGTGGCAAAAATACATTTTGCGTCTGACCCTCGTCCTCAACAGTACATTGCTTATCTTCCACGTCAGACTCCTGCCTGCTTCTCTAAAATGGGGCCATGGTTGGGGCCACAGTTTATCATCACTTAACATATTTGAGGATTTGCTGCTTTTCTCTGTTTCATAAGACTGTAAATGTAAATGTGTTTATGGGTTGGACTGTTGTTTAAACGCAGTGAGCCATTTTAAATCATTGCTCTGCACTCTGGGAACATGTGATGGATATTTTAGCCACGATCGCAGTGGAATAATAATGTTGGTTGGTTAGTTCATTGTGAGTCTCAACCAATAAGTAGGGGACCAACTATGATTTTGTGCATTTTGACATTCGTGGTCCACAGAGGATGGATCCTAATGATGAAATAGACTGGTACAGACAGTTCGCTTCCTCTGAGGATGAATTATGAATCCTGATTACTGGTGATCAGCTAACTTTTGCCCAGGAGATCTATCTGCAGCACTGATGCTATTCCCATCAGCCTCAGCTGTACTTTGTATTTAGTGCTCATTAGCAAATGTAAGCTATGATGTTTAAGTGTGTTGTCTTTATGTGCACGTTGGTATTCAAGACAAATCACCTCTGTGCTGCAGCCTGACAGAGCTGCTCGCATGGCTGTAGACTGTTTATTTGATTAGTCTATAAAATGTATAAAATATGAACAAAAACAAAATAATTACCAGTTAACGGCAATTAAATCAACTGCAGCCATAAAAGTGTCAAGGCAAATATGTAGGTGGCCAGGATTTAAAGAGGTATTTCACTGCTGGAAAGATGGTATTTTAGTAAAACCAGGACGTCTATGCTGTAAAAAGACACAAATACTTTTAAAACTGGTGTGACAGAACCAGAGAAAACAGAAAAAGGACACTTGTGCTCAAGACGGAGAAAATCTCCAACAATTCTGCACAAACTCCGACACAAACTAGACTGTTCGTAAATTCAGAGTGCTTTCTGAATGGTCCATGTACTTCGCAGCCATTCGTTTTTCGTTTCGAAATAACAAATTGAAACACGGAAAACCAACCATTATCTGTTTTTTGTTTTGAAATGACCAAACAAAAAAGGAAAAAAAACAATCCCTCTTCCGTTGTTTTTTTTTTTTTTGATTTTTTGATTTGATTTAATTTTAAAACTCCTTTCTCTATTTTTTTGTTCGTTTCTTCTCTGTGACCAATAAGTTGCATTCATGTGGTGTCGGAATAATCGGAAAAATGACTTTCCAACTGGGAAAATACACATGCCCGCTCATGTCGGCAAAACAACTCGGAGATAATTTTGGAACAGGAGCTGCCGACTTGACTGAAATTGACGTCACTTTCACAGAAAACTGGCAGATGAAAAGGAAAGTTTGGTCCATGGTAATAAAACTTTTTATTAATTCACGCATTGTATATCATTTTTTGCGGACATGTAATGTGTGATGTCTTATGCTGATAGTTGCTGTCCATGTAGAGTCACCTAGATTAGTTAGGAAAGTTATTTATTAGCATAACATGTCAGATAAAGCAATATTCTAGTAGTTACAGGAAATGTACATGCTCTGTATGTACATTTGCTCTCACTCAGTGGATGGATGATGTCACAGGAAGCCAGTCTTACAAAGGAGGACCACACTTGTTTGTTTTGCTATGGAAGCTAATGTTAGCTAATGTGCTAAAAAGTGTTCCAGAGAAATCCAACATTCCTCTTAATCCCAATCCCTCTCATCAGTTTCTGATGAGGTGGACATGATAACCCTTAATACACTTAACGTTATTCATCCCTACAACAGGAAATACTTTTGAGCCATGACTCCTTCTATTCTGGCTCCAATAACACAACAAGACAAACACATTTTAACACTCCTATGTTGCCTACAGCCCTGTGGGGGAGAGGCAGCTGCACCTCCAGCTAACAACCTGACGTCAGTGTGATGTCAGCACTAAAAGGGTCAGCGATGGAGGCATTGAGAAAACCAAATGCTGAAAAACAGCCTGTAGTGTGAGCAACAGCCCGACAGCCTGCCACATGTTTTGCATCAATTTGCGTCATCTGGCAGAGTTTTGCTGAGGGAGAGGAGGGATCTCTGGACACTGGTTAGATGCTGGTTAATGATACACATTTCATTTACACATACCGCCCACACTGATTTGATACAAAGCTGGTAAGAAATCAGCAAAGTATCCCTTTAAACATTATACGTCTCAGTGAATTCAGTCACTTAATGAGTGTGAGCCAGAGCTGCCCGTGAAGAGAGAAAATCCAGCATGTTAGGGAGCTACTTTTAATTAAACCTCTGTCCTTGTCTCTTTATCTTCAAACACAACCTGATTCTAGACGTGAAATAAAGGAAGCCAAAGAGATGAAGGCAAAACTTAAGTGGGCAATATTAATTTGATATGAAAAAAAAAGAGCGTATGAAAATGAATACAGAGCCGAGGAGTGAAGCGGCCGGGTTAAGTGAGAGAAATTACGTGAGCGAGTTAAAAAAAAAAAAAGACCCACGGGGCTGTGATGACTGTGTTTGTCTCACTCCTCCTGTCCTCCAGCATCAGCTCGCGAGCACGCCATTGATTTTTCTGCGAGAGATTTAATCCAGCAGGCAGGCAGACACAGACAGCGAGGCCGATCATGGGAGAGGACGAGGAGAGGAGGGGAGGAAGGAGGGAGGGAGGGAGGGAGGGATGACAGCGCAAGGCCAGATTTGTTAAAACTCAGGACGGTGTTACTGCTTGTTTTTCCTCCAGGGGGGTATTAAGTATGTGAGGTGGAGATCGAAGTGGAAAGTGAGTGATGAGAAGGAATATGATATGAGGAGGTGGACGCTTTTTTTTCTCCTGAGCGGCTGACATGTTTGACTCGTCACAAACAGGTGGCAACATGGTGTAATTGCGTGTAACTAATGCACGGTCAATGTCGTGGTGCAGAATGGCAATGGGGGAAGGATCATGTGTGTGTGTGTGTGTGTGTGTGTGTGTGTGTGTGTGTGTCAAAACAAATGGCCGAGACACCACGAATATCAGTATGTACAATGAAGAGTCACGCACTCACCCATTTGGTTCTTGTTAGGGAGGTAGTAGGCATTAAGGGCCTGAGGTGGGAGAAGCCACCTGAGGAGAAAAACAGTGTCAAACAAACAGGGTTTTAAAGATGGGATCCCTCACACACACACACACACACACACACACACACACACACACACACACACTCAATCTACCTACTTGAAAAACACCTCGGACCTGAACAGAATCCTAAACACCTCGGCCTATCTCGCCCTTTAAACCCCCTGGTGAGAAATATTCAGTGTGTGCGGTCCCACGGCCAAAGTTCCTCTCTGCATATGAAACCACGGACACTTCCTTTATGGTAATCCACTTAAAGCCAGACCAATCGATCGGCACAAAATCCCCCAAATGACTAACTCTGAAACTGTGAGATGCCCTTGTTCTGGGAGTGGAAGACTGATGGCTCTGCATTGACTGTGGAGCGATGGAGGGGAGACAAACAGAGAGGAGGAGGAGGAGTTCTTTCTTTCTATCCTAGCGACAAGACAGAGTGAGTGATGAAAGGTTCACTTTTTGGTGATAAAGGAGGGGTGTGTGATTTAACTCTTGAGGCCGTTGAGTGTGGGCTAATGATACAGTTGTATTCAGCACCCTGGAATACTAATGCGACTGTAATGTCTTGTCATAGCAGAGAGGCACTCAATCCAGCCGTGCAGCGCTGTGTTTTACAGAAATGATGAACCGCATGTCCCACAGCACTTTTCTGCTGCCTGGCTGCTGCAGATAAGTAAATCAAATGGATTTTCTTCAGCTGTGTGCGCTGATTTGGTATCTGTTGCTTTAATTTAGAGGCGCATCAACAAATGCGTCAAACTGGAGAGGGACTCGCGGGGACACATGTTAGACATGTCAGACATATTACACACACTCACAGCGGCGTCCGGTGTGAGCCCCAGCTGCACGAGCCCACACCGGATTTTAAATACATTAACCTCGTGTAATTGCTTTGCACCGCGTGTCAGTGAGCTGAGAGGGCCGGCTAGTGTAGCAGGTGTGATGTGAGGAGACGTGACACTCACGCTGTCTTGTCCACTTCTTCATGGATCTTCTTGACCGACAGCTTGATGTTGAACTTGATGCTGTTGAGGATGTTCTTGAAATACGTCTTCTCGTCCACGTCAAACTGCAAAACACCACAGATAGGAAGTGACTGTGAGCGTGAACGTCTTTACTGTAGGCCAGTGGATCTGAAATGCTTCACGTGAATTTAGAATGAACACAAACAGAACTGATTCATAAAATCATAAAATCAAGTAAGGTTTTAAAAGAGTTGCAGCAGCGTGAAGCGTGAAAAGAGTTTCAGACCTGTATCAGGAAGTCAGATCTAGTTAAATGCTGACGTGAACAGATATGTTTTTAGCTTTCTTTTAAAAGCATTTAGCGAGCAGCTTCCCTGATATCTATAGTTAGTGTGATCCATAGCTTTGGGGCGTCACTGACAAAGACCAAATCCCTGATCCTCTTCCGGCTGTTTCTAGGAACTTGGAGGTCGGAAATTCCCAGTTCCCAGTTGGAAGTTTGAACGTACCCTGATGCTGCATTCTATTGGTAGCCGGAACCGGGATTGATACGGTTTCCGGTCCGGAAAGGTACAAAAGAACACCCGTTCTACCCGGAGGTCTCGTCATCAAACTCGGGCAAGGTCCAGGTAGACCGAGTCGGTAGAATTGACATCACAACGAAGATGGCTGTGCACATTGTGAATGGTAAAGTTAATTGTCCTCAATTTGTCCTCGTATATGCTATTTAATTAAGCATTTCTGTTGATTTGTGTTGGAAAAAAAGTCTGTGCAAGCAAAGTCTCAGGTGCTCAGCAGCCACGCAATCAAAAACAAACTTACGGCTTGCTGCCATGTTTTCCAGACTGTTGTAATGAAACGCTTTCAGATCAGACGTGTCATACGGTCATATAAATCTGACAAGGAATGACCGGCTTGGACTGCCAAACGAATGCGGCATGAGATTGGATTTCCAACTCGGAAACTCGGAGCAACTGCATCAACCCCGACTTACGAATTCAAGATGGGTGCCGGTCACATACATAGTGAGTAAACACTCTGCTAAAGTGCTGTTTATAGCAATTTTATCTTATTTGTTTTACATTAGGTCAGCCTCATCGGCAGCGTTCATTAGTTGGAGTGCATGATGGTTTTGAAGCTGTCTATACTCTGAAAGTGCGAGGGCAACAAAGGCTTTCCTGCGGGCGTCCATGATTTTTTCCGACTTTTCCACTGTTGTCAGCTAGAATGCACTCAGAGGTGACGTCATTCCCATTTCCAACTTCCGACCTCCGAGTACAAAACAAATGCACCATTTGTATTCAAGGAGGACGAGCTTAAAATCAACTGTAAATATAACAGGAAGTCAGCTGAGCCTGGCCTGATGTGCTCTCTCCTCTTGGTTCGGGTTGATAGCTGCAGAGTTTTGACTGAGCTGAAATCTCTCAGTGGTGTTTGTTGAGAAGGCCAGAAAAAGTGTGTTACAGTTGTCATGTTGGCTTGAAATAAAGGCATGACTCAATTTGTCAGCATCTTTTTCATTCAGAGATGGTTGTACCTTAGCTGTTTGGTAGAAAAATTATATTTTTCGTCACCTTGTTAATGTAGGACTGAAGCTTAGATCTGAATCCAGGGAGTTAAATTCCCCAGATTATTAAGCAGCATTTCTCTTGATAACATTTAAGTGGGACAATGGATCTCTTTATTGTACATTACAACAAAGCACCAGCGAAGACGACCTTCCACTAAAAGAAAAGGAGGAAACTGTCAGTAGACACTATCACAAAAACTACCTAAGTGTTTTGAATTATTCTTATTTTTATTGTCTTATGTCGTGATAAGAGTGATAACACACGTTATAGAAGCTATTGTGCACAGATATAAATACAGGTGTGCCTTGAGATTTTGGCTCAGTAGTTTGATATATATTTTATTGCAAATTGGCTTCATTTCTTTTAAAAACATGGGAAGAAAATTAGTAAAAAGAGAAAATTATAAACAAGAAAATTAGTGAAAAAAAGACCATTTTAAAATGTAACAATAATGATGATAATAATAATAATGATAATAATGATAATAATAATGATAATAATAATAATAATAATAATAATAATAATAATAATACATATAGTTTTTCCCCTAGCTTTTAAAAAAATATAATTTTGAAAATGATTTTTTTGATTTATTTTTTTAATTTGTGTGACATGTCTTAACAAGTTGATCATAACCTTTTTTCCCATGTTTTTGAAAAGAAAAAAAAAAAAATCGCACCAATTTTCTCAGAGTTCAACGGTTTAAAAATGGCACGTGAAAGCAGCACAAGACAAGTGATGTCGCTCCAGGTTTCAAAGGGTTAAACAACATTTAAAGGTAAACTATGCAGGATTTCCTCCAAACACAATGTACTGACCAGGACCGTACACAAGAAAAAAAAAGTGCACCCCTCTCATAAATATTTATATAAAGTTAAAAATAAAGTTCCATACAGTAGCACATATTTCACTCAAATATCCATTTTTTCAGTACCCACACACTCATGATGGTTTAATTTCACAACAGTGACTAATAACAGCTGGGCATGGAGACGTGGACGCTGCTCCACAGGGCGCTTGACTTGTGTACGTTAACTGTGGTGACTGTAACAATGAGGGAAGTCGAAGAGAAGTCGGCAGGGGCTTGTGTGGTTATGCAAAATTAGAACTCAAATGCAGATATCGAGCCTTACAAAAAACCTTTAATTAAGAATTGAGGCCATGGGCCAACAAGGAATAAACTTCAAATATAAAATTAAGACAAAGAAACAGAAAAGAGAGGTCTTGCTAAAGGGCACTTATCTAGTCAGAGGCTAAAAGGGCAGGTGCTTAAACACCACCTGCGTCTATCTGTGCATGTGCCTGGTGTAGACTGAGACAGGAGTAATCCTTCAATCATCACTTTGGTGATGTATTTATCTGCAGAGACTCTGAGCCCTGTCTGTCTTTTATTCTTATTTTCTCCTGGGCACAGCAGGCAGGTGAGGTCAGGACTTTATAAAAGGTAACAATCATGTGTCAGACTGTCAGCAGCAAGTATCCAAGAGGAGGGCACGAAATCACAGACACAACGATGTCAAATTGACGCCGTACCTACGCTGTACTCTGCGCCGTAGCCTGATAACACTAGCATGTTGTATTTGTGGGTAAAATGTGTCCAGATAAAGACAAATGTTTGTCTGTGAATGCTGCGAGTTATAGTGAAGCTGATTTGTGCACTTGTGTTTGAAAGTGTCTCTATTAAGCCATGTTTAATGTGTGTTTAATGTGTGTTTACCGTGTGATTAATGTGTGTTTAATGTGTGTTTAATGTGTGATTAATGTGTGTTTAATGTGTGTTTAATGTGTGATTAATGTGTGTTTAATGTGTGTTTTGAATCAGCTAAACTTTACAGCACTTCACACAAACCCCACTGCCAATTAATGCTTTGGAGGTGTAACTGCAGAGTGACACAGACACACCAACACACAAGTACTTACGCTTGCAATGGTGTACACAAGTATAAATCCACCTTTAGGCATTTTAACTAGTAACACAGTAGTTTTTTGTGAGGTTGGCAACACTAGTTCTCAAA